>CM048044.1:19919029-22319029 GCA_026259375.1 Verasper variegatus
GATGTGTCACACACTTGCATACACACATTACACACATACCTTACAAACAGCTCAATGTGGACGACAGCCGGGGCTATTTTCTCGACTACGTCTGCAATAAAGTTGAACTTGTAGCGAGGGCTGCTGGGATGGACCAAGGACGAACCTGCACTGACATGAAGAACCCACATCATTAATACACACACTTACATTTATTGCCAACAGGGAACCTGTCATGCTACATGATTTAAGAGGGGACTTCTATATCCGGTCATTAAAAAAAAAAAAAAAATAGCATAGAACTTTTTTTAAGGCCTTCAATCATAATATAATGGCAAATGTCCTTTAGAATTTTTTTAAATGTTATTGCCAAGAAGGGACTTGGATCTGCAACCAATGTCTGTATCTCTAAGAGGACAAAATCTTGCATTGATGTTCTAAATTTGTGAATAAACTATTGTATATTAATATGAATCACTGATTATTGTTTTGATTACAATGTTTTTTGAAATATTTCCTCAATTTGTAGTTTAAATGAAATAGACTATCCAATGATTCTGATGCATTAGCTGCAACCTATCTCAGAACCAGCATAATGAGCATAAAGCCTAATGTATAGGTTACATTGATGAAGTAGTGTCACTTCATACCATTTAACAGGGGACCACTCTCATGTTGTTCAGGCAAAAATGGGACTTAAGTCATTCTGCACCATCCAAGTGGGAACTATAATTTCTACAGAAATAACAAAGTCATCTTGGTAGCCCAAGGTCAAAGGTCAATCGTCAGGAGCCAGCAGGAGCAGGACCGAGTATGGACTTAAACACTCGCACACCTGCAGGCTTCCACTTGGCTAAAATTTGAATAAATTCACCAGAGGGTTTTGGACATGATTCTAGCATGATTCAAAGCATGACCAAGAGGGGACCTGAGAAATGTCCCCTTTTCGTATACAGTCTATGGTAGATATGGTAGAAGGATGGCGTAGTCCCCACTTGGATAAGTACGCGAGTGCACACTAAAAGAATGGAGCCCAGGTTTCTCTGGAGTCAGTCCTACCAGAACAGGCTCCTTTGTGCGCCTGGCTGATCTCCGGCCTCCCCTTCTGCTGAGCCTTCCTGCTGGCCGCCCTCATCTTACACACGTTACCGTATGTTCTCCCGTCGCTCCCGCACACTTCGTGCTCCGTCTTGCACCGGCAGACCCCTCTGGAGACGCGCCGCTTCCCCGAAGCAGCCAGCGTCTTGCACTCCAGGCCATCGCCGCAGGGCGGGTCGTGTTTGCGGCCGCAGGGCTCACCCTCGCCCGGCGAACACACCAGGCAGCAGTTGCAGCGGTCCGGGACGTACCCGCCCGGGCAGCTGGGGCTCGGGCACAGGCTCGCGTCGCACCGGGGGGCGCACTTGTCAGGGTGCACGGCTCCTCCAGTAAGGTCGTGCGTAAAGACGAGCGCCACTGCGAGCAAAAGTAACTGCATGGTGATGAATACTGACAACTATGGTAAAGTAAAGGTGATTTATTCCTTATACTAAAATCATATTAAACGTTTTCTCTCCAAAACATCCAACTGGTTTCTCTGTGTTAGGAATGGGTAGTGATTCCTCTCTCCGCTGACTCCCTCACTGCTCAGCTCTGTGCTGCAGTTTGGAGAATGAATGGCTCTACATGGAACTCCTTTTCTAAACTCTGTGTGGATTTAACCCCACACACGGTGGAGTCATCAGAGGCTGTGGTTTATATACAGACACAGCTGAAGAGAGCCACGGAGCTGCTCTGATGGCGAGCACCACCTAGTGGAGACAAACCCACATAACAAAACAACGTGAAGAGCAGCCAGTGTCATCGCATTGTGATAATAATAATACTGATAATTGTTATAACTATAATAATAACAAGGAGAAGAATACAATTTATTTCCGTAGCACATTTCAAAACCAGTGTTACAAGGTGCTTCACAAAATACAATATGTGCAAAGTTCATGAGAATGTATACGGCTCCAATCATATATCTGCTCATCCTCCAGATGTCTGTACTTAATGTTTGGATGAGTAAGGTCCTTTATTTCATTGACTATGGAGAAGATCCAAACCTTCTGGAAAGATGATACAAAATGTTTGCCAGAGATGTTTAATACCCAAGTCTCTGTAAACATCATTCGCCATGTGCTCAGCATACATCTTACATACTTTATACAGCGATCCAAAAAGATTAAACATCTGGACTTCTTCAAACCAGGAGAGCCACGATGTTGGAAGAGTAGACGTACCATCATTGAAGCTGTGGATACAGGAGCTCTCTGACTGTATCTGTCAGGAAAGACTAACTTTGTTCAGCTCTGGGAACCACAAATAATTATCCTGAAAGATAGAAATGTAGGTTTTACGTGAACGTAACTTGTAAACAAAGGATGGAAACACTGTTTCATTTTATTTGCATTCTATTTGATAATGATGCAAGGTGAAAGTGTGTCTAATTCTGTTCTTAAGTTCCTGTCACTGTAGGTTATTTTTCTCTTTTATGTTCCATATAAGAAAATGACAATAAACAAATGTGAAAAATAAAGGTTGCTTATGATAGGAAAGCCATATTAAAAATAAATAACCACTTTTTCAACTGATCTGATGTTGAGTTTCACAGCATTGGAGCTAAAACCATAAACTAATCATCCCCCTTCATTTGATTCTCTGATCTTTTTCTTTTCATATTTTTCTTTATACCAAATTCAGTTTTGTTTTGTGTTTGTTATTCTTTTACTATTTTCCTCTAACACTAACCTGGAGATTAAGGGCTTGTGAGCAGGTCATTACTTTTTGGACTCATTCAGTTTTTCTTTTCCCTCTTTGTTAAATGTAACAGGCTAACTCAGTCATGACGTCACAATTAAGCGTACTCATCATGAGGTCATCTATAGGAAAAGTGTTAAGACGCCTCCTGCTGGAAATACGTGGTAAAGCTGGACGTTTTTTAACCAACTGGTGTGTTTATTTTATTTTTTTTAAGAAAAACGAACATCCCATTCAAAACACACACGTCTTTCTTCCCCTACCTTTGCCACTGTGTGATCATAAATATTTTGAGTCATGCCGCTACACAAAAACTTTGAATTGGACTGAACATCTACATTTTAAGTAATTTGAAAGAAATCTTAATTCAAATGAAAGAGATCTTATTCTTGAGTTTCATACAATTACTGGTGTAAACAGGCCGTGTTCACTATCAGATAAAACACTCACTGGTATTAAGTTGTTGTATATAAAGTTCATTCATCTGTCAATCCTTCAATCAATCGATCCTTAATGATGCTTAGAGCTCCTCAAATCCCTGTTCACCTTCAAGATGAATCTTGCAATAAAATACCAGTCAAATGCCTAATTGGTCAAAAAATCTGCAAAACTTGTTTTTATAGACTAAATGGCTAATCGACAAATCAAAAATGTGACAGAGAGCAATTTGAACTGAATACAATAAATATTTGAAGCAATAGATGGACAGCCAGTTAGAAAAGAAGCATCAGACTTGAAACTCAATTAGAGGGCACAGAAATCAGAAAACTTACTTGGGTATGTGCAATGTTTTACAATCTTGATCACGGAGTTTAAATCCAACAGGATCACATTAACTACAGGTCAGTTTCATGTCTAAATTCATGTACAATACAAAGGGTAGAAACGGGTTAATCTGCATTTTAATTCAAGTTATTATTAGCTCACTTTGGCTTGAGGCATGACTACCACTGTCATTAGTTAAATCATAAGTACAGGTTTATTGAGTGTGTTACAGGCGTTTGGAAACTCGTCACACCCTGGACACACCTTTGTCAACAATGTTTGACGACAGTAAATCCCCTTAGCACTTGAGTAAAAATATCATTCACAAAGCCATCATCCCTCAAACCATCAATAGTGATTTACTTGTGAGACTAACAAGGACAATTGACCAAAGATTCAAATTTCCAAAACTTTATTTTTCATCTGTTAAATATACAGCTGTTCTCATACAATCATAGAGTTGGAATAAAAATGTCAAGATGCATACATAAGAAAACACAACGGCATCAAGCAAGTGTGAAATATCGTCCACTATTTTGATTTTTTTCCCCTCTTCATATCATGTGTAATAAAGTGGGCGGCGGGGTGCTGCCCGCCCCCCCCCAAGGTTCAAGAAAAAGCTATTCAGCAATTAAATACATGTCAAACAACAAATACATTCATCATTACCAGAAAAATCAATTCTTTTGACAGCATTCATACGTGTTGAAATGTTCAGGAGCAAGAATCTGTGTAGAAACCGTAAAAAGATTACATTCAAGCAACGTGTTCATTCCTCCTCCTCCACATTCGATTTTCAAGTTTTGAAAGTGTTCTCTTATTGAGGCTTTTCAGCGTTCCTTCCATTGAAACAAAGTTTGGCAGAAGTGAGAGTTGAAGACACTGGGTTTGTGTGTTTAACGGATGTGGTTTTTGAAAACAAACACTGAGTAAAGGGCGGTTCAACCGGCTGTGTGGAACTTAGTCGAACACTTTGAGCAGTGTAATTGTACGTCTATGGATCAATACATAATCCTACAAGGCAAAAGCAAATTTGGACTTTGTATCCTGGACCAAGAACAACATCATCCTAAAGAAAAATAACTGTGTGGAGAGGACCCTTTAAATTCCCAAACACGAGTGGACCACTGATGTGTTAGTTAGTGGTTTGTAAGTGCTTGTTCTTTGGCCATTAGAACCACGGAGACATCTTGCAAGAGTCTTCAGTACTTTGGGTGGGTTAAAGAAATCCTTTCTCTCTGCCATTTAACAATAAACAAAGCCCACCTTTGTGGAAAAGCCGATTATCCAATCAGGTTACCACGGTAACCACAAAGAGCCCCAAGGTCTCTCAGAGACACTGGGATGCCAATCACTCCAGCTCCAATGATTTTCTGTGCTCTCTTCACAGGATGGAATTGGCCTGAGCCCAATTTCTTCACAAAACACTTCTTCATCTTTCATTCATTCTATCATCAGGTCATCCTCTCATTATATGTCACTGTCCATCCTGTCCAGTGTAATGTTGTCATCTTCTCCCTCATTTCATCCTTTGTCACAAAAACATTGTTATCCTCGCCTCCTCGTCCCTTTCTGACTACCAAGAGGAGAAAAATGGCCGCTTGCAATGGAAGGTTTGCGTGAAGGCGCTGCCCAGTGTTGCTATACGCCCCTGGCCACTTGAATGTCTGCGCTCCACCACCACGGGCGGCATCTTCACCAGCTGGCTGGGACTCTTCCCGTCCTTCAGTGCCTGAGTCAGGTTCAAGACCTGGGAGCAAACAGGATTCATGTTTAAACCAGAGAAACTGTGACTAACAGTTTTTTTTAAACAAAACCAGCAAATATTCTTATTATTACCATAATTTGTTATGTATTGATTATCAAAATATTTGCTATTTGATTTTCTGATTAATCACTTCAGCTTTTCTGGTGATACAAGTAAGCATCTCTTAACCTAAAGGTGGTGGACACTGGACGCAGTAAAGTTAAAGAACTAAATGAAAAGGAGACTTGTGCAATGAAAGTAGTTGCCTGATGTGCATGTCGTGTGTTATGAGCTCATTTGACATTCATATATATTATAGCAAGGAGCAGTGAGGTGAGGTGAAAGCTGGAGCAAAGGAGAGAAGCAGAACAGAAAGTGGGCCTTACAGTGAGGTTGAGAGAAAGGAGGTAGAGGTAGGGAAGAAGAGCAAAGAGGAGAAAGGAAAGGACAAAGGAGAGAGACAAACTGACAGGATCAGTGAAAAATAATCAGTTTTAAAACAAGACAACTCACCTGTCCCCTCATCACAGACATCTGTCTCTCAAACATGGGTTTGTCAAAGCCTTTATCCGTCTGAAGACAAAGAAAATAAAATTGCGTTTAGAGGTGTTGTTAAGTTCAAAGATACTTTGCTGCTGGACAGTTTCCATGACTGTTAAAATTATCTAAACTTTTTAAATCTCCATTAATGGACAAAGAGGTTGAAGAAAAAGTGGCCTGTACCATGAACATCTCATAGAGGTCCTCACAGAGGTCCTGGACAAAGTTCATATCAGAGAGGCGGGACAACACCAGGTCTCTGGTCTCCTGAGAGAAGGCAACCCTCGCCTGGGGGAGGAGTGCCCACTGAAACGGGTCTGATGGAAGGAGACAACGTCAGAGATTTCCATGAGTGCTGACTGCCCTACAAAAACTGATGGGATCAGTTATGTACCTCAAGGTAACAGGCCTTTATGTGAGACATGTTTCTATTTGACTAAGAGCTTTATTTGTACTTTCCTGTGTTTGATGAGTGTAATTTGTCACATTTTAATTTGAAGCCCTGTTTGCCCTCTGCAGTGTGTGCTCCACGAACATACACGTGCACGCAGAGACGCTATGGTGGAATGAGGTGAAATTAAGAAATCTAGTTGCAGTAAAAAGCAAAAGGTCCAGAAATACATCACAACACCCGTTTCATGTAGGAAAGCGAGAACGGTTTTGTCCAAAGTCTGTCAGCATGGCTGTTGGGAACTTCACCATTACAGCATAAGAAATAGTTTTTCTCATCATTTTTTTTAATAATGTAAAGGAGCTCCCAGCATTCGAATATATATATGAACAAACTCAGCTGTTTTCAGACGTGAACTCCAGAGACTGCCCAACCCTTTGGCCTTTCACATATGAAGAACACAGCAGGTGCGAGTCTGACGCTTTCACAACAACAGGGAAATATCTGTAGCAGGCAGGACATGACTATAAATTCCGCTGTAATGCTCATATGTTTTTGTTTACAACACATTGACACCTGCACAGGTTCATATCACCGAATCTCGTTGTCTTTCCAAGTTAACATCATTGTCAGTCTCTTCTACTTGTATGACAGATATTAGTTTTTTTGGTCTTTTCAGTTTTACATCCCACGTGTATTAGGAAGGTCATCAACCTGCCCACTTGGTGTGTCTCAGGACTTAATACTGCTGTATTCTCACATGGGTTCAATATCAGGGAGCTGGCAGGAAAAACTAAAGAAAAGACAAACTGTGCAGAATATCTGCAGCAAATGATCAGACATGGAGTTCAGCGCATGTGTGAAAGCAGCTTATGTTTCTCTATGTCATACATTTTATCCATTGTACACATTTGTGGATTATCCTGCCACTGAGTGCCTTTCTCCTGCTTTGTAAGAAACAAAGTGAATGTACCCTCTTATTTTTCTTGTTCCTATTTCTCCTGTACAATAATTTACTACATGTTAACAATTGTGTAGGTAAAGTCAATATGATATGCAGTAATTAAGATCATTCATTGCCTGTACAAAGGTTCTGTTTTTCATTCGAAAAATATTACTATTTTTTCCAATATCATCATAATTGACAGAAATAATTTCATTATATTGATCTCAGTTAACTTGATGTGCGTTTGCCATTTCTATCTAAATTCTTTAGCATACATTTACAAAAGAATGAATCCAGGATGAAAATCAATAAATGCTTTTTCCACCATGATTAGTAAGGATATAGATTTCACATAGACAGTGAGGGAGAGAGGAGACCAACATACAGGCTCGCCATTGGTCTGGGTGCTTAAAGGGGAAGGCCAGGCCGTTGTCAATCGCTGCGATCTTGATGCAAGAATCTGGACAGTTCTCTGGCAACTCTGCATCCTACAGGAGAGCGAGAGGAGGAGGATGAAGATCAGAGAAGACATCACCATTAAATGACAGAGTGATTGATGTTACCAAACCAGTTATTGATCCTGGTACAAAAGGCGGATCAATTGGGCAGGCAGATGACAACCTTTGCTCATTAATCAACACGTGTCAAATCATGACTGATGACAGGTAGTCAGATAGTGTTCTGGTTGGTCTAATCACTGAGGCACTGGTTTGTTCCAGACCTGTAATTTTCAAGCTACAGTCATGAAGCCCCTTTTCCATTAGTCAAAAAACCCACCAACATCTGGCAAGACAAGTCTGCAATAAGAAAGGATTCAATCGGCGTTCACTCTCAGGTCAAATGAGTGTGCAGTAGGAACATGTTTTTATTGGTTCCGATCTGCAGTGATGGAAACGTGACACCCGGGTGAACTTGCTAGATTCTCTACTGGCAATGTTAAATAGGCAATCGCCTTTTTAGGCACATTAACCCACATTTAAACAACATATACGTGCTAATTTTGGTGTGAAAGAGGTGTGAGTGATAAGTGTGTGTCTATGGGATCCAACTAGAAACTCAAAATCATTCACCTTTCAGACCCAAAACCACTGTGCTGTGTCCCATAATGAAGATGTACCAACATTCAAGCAGCTCAAGTGTGTGTGGCTTTAACTTCACCTTTTGTCCTTCTCCAGACTTCTCATACTTGATCAACCAGTTCTCGTCCCCTCGATCTAATCAAGACAAAGAAGAAATTGAAAGACATATAAAGCTGGGGAGAGAGAGCATCTTCACAATTATTGGTCATATTGACAAGTGCAAATACAACATAACACACACTAACTGTATTTGTTAATACACATTTCAACCAGTAAACTAAACTGTGACAATAAATGGCGTCAGTGCAAAATAAGACTAAGAATAATGTAAGTAAAAGATGGCGAATGACTTTCTCAACACAAGTACAATAGTCAACACTGTACAGGAACTAAGTTCGATAGATGAACTGTCATGCATCATGTTCAGTAAACACTGTGTTCATGTGACACACCCCTCACCTGTGTTCCTGATGACGTAGTCCAAAACCACCAGCCGCTCAAACTGTGACTGCAGCTGCTTCCTGATGTTCTCCGGCAGCGGCTCTGCATCAAAGCGCCGCACCCAGTGGTCTGCTCCACGGTAACCCTCCACAAACAGCTGAAAGGAGCCCACCTGGAAACACACAAACACCAGAATCATCAGACATGCATAAACCACCATTGTACTGCAGTGTTCTGAAGGTTGTTTGTTTACATGTCGATACTGTGGTGTGGTGCAATGATATCCCATGAGAAATGGTGACATACTGTAAACAAAGCAAAATGTCAGCACTGTGTTTAAAACATGAAGGTAACTTCTTCATAGTTAACTTTTAACTACGTCTACCGTACACAAAGACCTGCATAATACAGAGAACTGCCTCAGCTGAGAAACCGAAAGAGTGCCGTACGTTATACAAGAGATAAGAATATCCATTCACTGATGGAAAATATACACTTTAGGGTAGAGACGACAGCTATGCTTCCTCTGACCTATTTATTTTAATACACCAGTTTTTTTTATGGAACACAACAGACTGCTTGGCATGATTCCTTTTGATGTCCTCCACCAGGGCAGCGTCAGCAGCTTTTCTCAGCCCTCCGCTCACTGAAACAATGACTCCTACACTTCATAATGTTCAGACAGTATACAGCCAAAATACAGAGGAGAGATTCCAGCCTGTATTTTTCCTAAACACCTAAAAGCAGTTGACATTAAGGCTCATATATGCTGCCTTCACATCAGTTCACGGACAAACGGATGCCTATAAGCCTTAAGGACCCTAAAGGAAACGTTCTCTGTTACCTTGGGTGGCAGTCCCACTCTGTGGAAGCGTCGTCCCACCTTAGGGACCATCTCTAATGCGTACTTCTTCCCCCTGGACTTCGCCCTGTCGATGGCGCTGTAATGGAATGTCTCGCTAGCCAGGTATACCACCTGAAATAAAAAGAAGATGCTTTGGATTATCTACTGCTGGACAATTTCACACCACACATTCATTTTCATTCAGTTGCTCATTGAATTTGACTATATTTTAATACTCTACCACCTGTTTTATGTTAGAGTGAGTCTGAGTATACAGTGAACTAAAAAAAACGATTAGTTGCAATAACATATCGTGCGTGCTCTCTGAGCCCCACCTTGGTTTTTGGCACCACTCCCAGGCCGAGCTTGGTATCAACAAGTGAGGCAGCAGCTTCTGAGAGGTAACCCTGGTTAGGTAACAAGCAGCCTCGGCCAAAACAACACGGACAGCACAGCTAATGACACAGAGGAAAAGACAAAGAACAGAAGAAGGGTAAAAACCTGGTTTATCGTGTTTGAGTTAAAATTGTTTACAGTCAAATTAAAAGATTGTCAGTCAGTTCACCTTGTGAAAATATTTGGTCCATTTGGGGTTCAGGTGACCGTAAGGTTCCTCTGACTTTGGTTTGAAAACACCAATGATTTTCTGTAGCAGAAAAATGATGAAAAACTATATTTACGGCCGTTTGTTAAACATCAGATGGGGAAAATACAGCCAACAAACATATGTTTTACTTTAAGCAGAAATACTTTGATGAACATTGAAAGAACATGATGAAAGAACCACAGATAGGAAATGTAAAACTATCAGCAGAAAATGTAAGTGACGGAGATGCTGCTAATAAGTTACAAATCAATATCCTTTCCCTGTAGTGTATATTAAACTTAATGTGATGCTAATCGTGCATGCTTCCTATCTGTTATCGATGTGAGTATCCCTGGCTGCATTATTCAGTGTGTCTCTGCGATAATTTCTTCTTCCTGTGTGGGTTTCTAAACTTGTCACTTCCTCTTCACTTCTTTCAGCTATTAGATTCTACTCCAGATGCAGAACCACAGTAAACCAAGTGTCATAAAGCTAGAACACTTGAGCACCAGCAAGGTAACCTGAACTTGATTGTTGAGCTGGATTTGAGGTGCAGTAAACTTCTCATTCCCTCAGCCTCCTTGGTATTTATCATTACCGTTCCTCGATCACAAACTCACCCCTTTTGGGTCTTTGACAAAGTAGCTCCCACTGGATCCCTGTGAAATTCTCTCTGGGAAGACGCCATTCTCGATCGCTTGTTCTGCCCTTTGGACAATATCTGCGAATTCTGGATCTTCTGGGAAATGGTTGAAGTCCCCGCTGCTGGTACCTGAAATGGGAATACGAATATTAAGGTCAATTAAGATCAATCAGGCTGTGCCACGGTTAAAATAGAAATGGCTGGATACTGCAACAAGGCTCCGTTAAAAAAAAGAAGACATATTGAGAGCCTCTAAGCACAATAAAAAAAGAAAGACCATAGAAATTCTTGAATCATCAGCTTCACTGCTAAACTATAATGGGAAGAATCATAAGAAAGCCATTGCTAATATTCCTCATCTACATACTGCACACTGAAACATAATTGGTAATGATTTTCGAATCGTAATAGAAGAGCAGAAAACATAACACGAGGATACACCCCCAATCTGAGACCATCCCATCACCACTATCTCATCAGAGTCGCAAAACTGAAAACACGGAAGTCCTCTAATTTGTATCAACTGAGCAAAATTCAATCAAATATCTTTGACATTTTTTTAGACAAGTTTCATGGTCATGGGAGGCTGGTCCTGTTCCAAGCACATACTGGGTTAGAGCTGGGGTGGAACAGGTGGCTCGCCTGTCACACAAACATTTACAGGGAATTTTGAAACTCCAATTCACCAAAGCTACATGTCTCTGGACTGTGGAATGAAACCCACACAGAGAACACGCAAACTCCACACAGAGAGGCCCCATCTGGTCAGTGGACTTAAACCAAAGATCCTCTTGCTGTGAGGAAACACCGCTAAATGAATGACGCTGCCACAAGTCAGAAAAATTGCATTTTCTACTGCCCCTCAGATCTACTAACAATTCTCTGGACGTGACTGCTCTCTGATAAGTATGCGGCGCTAATTATTCCTGTGATGGAGGCACAGCCATATGACTTGTCACATTCTACCTTCTCCTCCTCACTGAGTACAGAACAGTCGGCTGACTGAGAAGCCCCATATGCTCTGTATCTGTCACACTGAAGTCACAGTGGGATGCAGGGGGAGATGAAAAAATAGACACTGGGAGGAGGAGGGGGTGGGAGAGGAGGAGGAGATGAAAGAATGGACAAAGGGACTGGGGGACAGTTAATGTGCTACTTGTCACAGAGAGATAAGGAGAAAAACAAGATAGCTTTGAAGCTAATTCACTTGAAGAGGAGGGAGAGAGATGCAAATATCTATCTATCTATCTATCTATCTATCTATCTATCTATCTATCTATCTATCTATCTATCTATCTATCTATATATATATATATATAGATAGATATAGATATATATCAGGGATCTTTTCTTTCCCCCAAAGTACTAGATACTTGTCAGGGTTCTGTTGTGCAGACCACCAAGACCTAACCTGGGAAAAACCTCCCAACATAGAGGTGTTACAGAGATCATTTCCTATTGAACCTTTTACTCCACTGGGGGCCTCTCTGATGTTATTCCAGCTGCAGCCTTTTGATCCCACACTGGTTGGGTTGCATCTTCAACAATGGTTTATTTTCCAACCATCCAAAAGCCTCAAAACATTAGCACAAACATCTTTCTCTAAAAGCCACAAGGTTTGTGCAAGCTGCACTTGAGTTTAATCCATTATTAAGAGGTTGCTACAAGTACAGCAACTCAACCCTGCAGGTCCCACCAGTTGAATCATACTGAGAGTAGACTGAGGATTCATCCATATTTTCTTTGAGTAAACTCTATTAAGGATTCACCTGGCGTCCATATGACTCCAAAGTTTTAGAGTCGCTAAAATGTGTTAAAATGTTTGGAAATGCTGCTTGGCCCATTATAGTTTGAAAGTTCTGGGGCTACGTTTTAATCTGGATGGGCAGAAACAGAAATGTTTGGAAACAATGATGTAGTCATCACCCGCTTGCTGATTGGGTCTTTTCGGTCACGAAGTAGCCTTCTCTGATCCATAAGGCAGACCCTGCTGTCTTTGCTAACAGCTGTTATGCTGTTAAATTCTGCTTTTGACTATGATAACACTTTTTACATGTATTGGACACAAGCCAAAAAGTTTGTGTGGACGGAGATCATTTCAGTTTGAAAATGCTGTTTTCAAACATAACATAGAAGTATGTAGCCTGGAGCGAGGTGGCACACATAGTTTACATCTATAGAAACTCATTTATTGACCATGATTTGAAGCATACGTTCTGTGTGTGTTGGCCGGCCCTCACTTTCTGACCCACTTTGAATGGGCTGTTTGAAGGTTTAGACTTGATTTTAGGGTTAGAGTTAGAATAAGGTTTGAGTTAGGGTTACGCATTTAGTTTTGATGGTTAAGGTTAGGGTAAGGTGCTAGGGAATGCATTATGCCAATGAATGTCCTCATTAAGATAGATGCACAAACGTGTTTGTCATTGTGTAGTGTAACCGCAGGAGAAGAGAATGACTCTGTTTCTGCCTTTTCACTATTCTCACTGAGCAGCAAGTCAGAGTCAAATCAAATGCAACACAGCAGATTGTTTGCATGTTTATTTGTGCGGAGGCCTTATCCATATTTAATGTGTGCCGCTCAGGGCCATTGGTCAGTTAATTGGCCCGAGTGCAGCTCCCTCAGAGCTCAGGGGACCTGCAGTACACAGACGGTGTCACATGTCACAACACTGTGCTCTCAACAGCGGTTACTCCAAAGACGTGAAGCTGCACTTAAAACGCAACTTTAAATTAAAGTCATTACAAGCACATGTCCTTATTACATGGGTGCGTTACAAAACACATTGGAAATCTTGTGTTCTATGTTAAAACAGTTATGTGATCAAATGTGCCACTGTGTTTGAATGTATGCATATCAATCAGGATTAAAATGTATATTGCGTGACCTTAAATTAGATTAAATAATGCTTGCTGCTTCTAGCAAATATGGACTCTGGTGGAAGAAGGTTTCCAAAAGAGGGTGACAAATTAAAGGCAGCTTGGAGTTGCATGAATGCATGTTATTTTAGCACTGACCTGTAAAACCTCACATCACGTCCTCGTCATTTTCTCCAACATATTCTTGGTACAATTTAAATGCCACTATTTGCAATGGAAATTGGAATGGACTTCTTGTGTCCTACAAAGTGGCACAGCACAATAGCTCAGCATATTGTGTGCGAGTCTTTCTTTGTAACTGTGTTGTAATTCTAGATCCGAGCACAATTATTCAAAAGGGGACCACAGGGAATGGGACACTAACACCTGTGATTTCAGTCTCAGTCTCGTCAGTGTCTTCCTGGTGGCCTCGATATGTGTCCCTGATACAACAACAGATCTTCACAGAGACAGACACGTACTAATAGGACTGAAAAGAGAAGGACACAAATGCTAAAAATGTATGCTGCGGGGGATAATAGAAAAGGTGGGCGGTATGAGGGGGTGTGGTGTTAAATGTAATAAGCAGTGAAGTGCCGCTTCCATGGTGACTAGATCACCTTTTCTTTGTTTTCCCTTTCATCAACCTTTTCTTTTATGTAGTCCAGGACAAATCCAGGGCTGTGAATGGTGTGAGTGACAAGAGATAAGCAACACAAACAACACATTGGCAAAAAAAAAACAGATGGCGTTGGCCTCGTTTTTGTAGCAGAGTCCTCAGTTAAACAGGGAAGACATCGACATAGAAACCTTAAACCATGCTGCACAGGTACTGGGGATAATACAGGAAACTGAATAACAAAATGTATGCACAAATAAGTATCATCAATGGGACGTTTACAACAAGGACACTTTAAAATGAGTTGCACTATCAACTTTACTCGTGGCTGGACTTGTACTGTTAAGGTCACCAGGTTTAAGTGCCAGGTCATATCAGCCACATGTGATAACATGCAGCAATCACATCAGATGACTGGAAAACACACAGACATGGAACAGAGCTCAACTCAACGCAAACACAAGACAAATACCTTCAATGTGACATGAATGTTATGCAAACCACCCATACACTCATGTGACTTTGAAGGCAAATGTCTCATGTTTGCATAGAGCTCTGCAGGAAACACTAGACCTAGCCCGTCTAACTTTAAGCCTGACCTTAAAGCATGTCTTCACCGTAAAATGTAATTATTTACATTATGGGGATTTGCTTTTTGTCCCCATAAGGAAGACAAGTCCCCATTATGTGATTTTATGAGTCATTCTATAGTACCTTTCATGTCCATGGGTTGCATTTGTCAATTTGACTAATTATTCACTTCAAGCAATGATCAAATCATATTGGGGCACATTTCTATTTCATTTAATACAAAAAGTCATCAGGTTCCATTATTTATTTTTAGCCAAACTCAAATGTACTGGATTTGGTTGCAACACTGTCTACCCCTGAGACTCCAGCATTGTTTAGTGGACTCACTTCAGCCACCCCTCCATCGGCATAGTGGTGAGTAGATAGAGTGTATTTTTATTTTTCGGGTGAACCATTCCTTTATGTGTCAATGCACTTAAGTTGAAAATAAATCTAAAAAATAATTTCTAGGGGGTTTCTCCTTTTCTTCTAATGTGTCATGTCAACTGTGTAACATCTGTCAAATGCAAGAGTTATGGTTTGTCTCATAAATCGTTTACGTCTTGACTGGGACATTCCTCAAGAGGGAAGTCTTACATAAGGATGTTGAATAACTCTAAACTCAGTGTAACGTGGATTTATGTTGAAAAATGATATATCCTTGGTGAAAGCATCCCACAGAATATATTAATATTATATTAATATTTTCAAATCATTATGGGGGTATGTTATGGGAACAGCTAGATTATTTAGGGGGAAAAAGAACTGATTCCTTAACTTTTTGATTGAAATGAAATGTAACCCTTATTATAGAGTGTCCTATGGAGAACATGACATCATTTTGACCACGTTGCACAAACTGGTATCTCTACATCCCCCTTGAGCCGGTGTTATTCTGCACTGAGCTATAATACAACATGTGGGCTCCTGATCTCACTATATTCATCCACCACTACTTGAGATAATACGATTTCCGAAGCCCTTGATCCGCAGCACTTACCTGGCGAGGCCAAGGTGTCTTTATCCGACGAGGAGCTGTGTCTGTTCCGCCTGCTGCGCTTCTCCCTCTCACCCCGCGGCGACGACGACGACGACGAGCCTCCCGCTAAGCACGGCAGCAGCAGCGCCTCTTCTCCGGAGCCGTCCGTCTCCAGCTCGGTCAGGACGCTTTCACACGAGTCCGACATACGAACGGCGACCCCGGGGTTCAGCGCGAGTCCCAAGCCCGCCCGGCTCCCGTCAAACAAAACCCCAGGAGAGTCCGAGGAGAGAAAGTTGGACTCCGGCAGTGACACCGCTGCCTCCCCGGCGTCCAGCCCGCTGCTCTCTGTCTCTGTCGGGTCGCATTCGGACATCATTGTCCCTCTGGTTGAACACAGGTACAGTGAATCACACCTGGTTCCCCTCACAGCTCCATTTTAAAGCGGCTCCGGTCCAGATGAACTGTTAGAAAGCAGCTGCTCTCGCTCCCAGACACAGAAACGTCCACATAATCCTACTTCCTGCTTGGGCCAGTGCGCATGAGCAGCGGTAAAGACACCGGTTGGCCAAAGATGCGTTCAAGGACTCACTCGGAAGTCCGGACTTCCAACCTTTTAATACGTCAACAATTTCTCGCCTGGCAAAATCAGCTCCCAGATACACTGTGGCGAGGCGAGTCGGTTTTATGAGGATATATCTAAATTCTTGTTATATTAATTCATGTCCCCCCTTCTGGAGGTCCAATGTGTGAAGGTTTGAAATGTAGAATCACCTGAATACACTGAACCTTGTTTCTTGACGTCACTCACTGTCTGTAATAGAGCTCCCTTTCGCCTGACAACATTTGTATTATCTTAAATGTGTGTGTTCTCTCTGTGAGTGTTTTGTGTGTATTTTGTGTATGTGATGAATAAGTATAGCTAAGCGTAAGGCCATAAAAAAACAAATAGACCATTGGTTTTGCATTCCATATACACAAAGGTCAACACGAATGTAGTCATTAGTATTTATTGGAGGTTAATTGTGAAAAACGGGTTGGTATGTCTTTGCCAGTCAATTAAAGGTTCAGTGTGTAAGATTTAGGTGAAAGGGCTCTATTGGCAGAAATTGAATATAAAATAATCCTAGTGATTTTTTCACTATTGTGTGATCATATAAATTGTACAAAGTTTGGTTTTCTTTACCAAAGGATGGCCCCTGTATATTTAAAAACCTTATATTTACATCTGGAGTGGGTCCTCTGAGGCAACCATGTTTTTTACAGTAGTCCAAACACAACACCTTTTGAGTTTTGGCTCACTTGTTGGCCTGCTTTAATACTAATTCCTAATTTTCCCCCACTTTGTCTGTCTGTCGTCTCCAGAGCCAGGCCTTTACAAGTCCAATAAGTGGTTGCTTATGGGTTGCTAATCTTCTGTTTGCTTGCTACAACTGGTACAATTATATTAGTATGTATGTAACACAGCCTGTGTGTGGGTGGCAGGGCCTCCTTCATCAGTGAGAGAACAACTTGTGGGTTGGACAGTGTAAATTGTCTATTAATGTTAGTTAATGTAATATTTACCAGATGAATATTGGCAGAATATTAAGTGTGAAATGAGGAGAGAGAAGATTAACGTAATCTATGGTGCATGTGTGTACAGCAAAACTATAGAATTTTAGTTAAGACTCTAGCCTTAAATGAATAAGAGCTATAAGTGTATAATCTGGTCAGTCCACTGCAAAGCCGGTTCCCCAAACGTATCCTACAGATTGTCTCTGGTTGTCTCTTTTTTAAGTGACATTATATAATAACCGAACAGTTCACAAAACCCAAAGCTTAATTTAGAAAGTTCCATTAACCTAAAATCCAGCTTCAACAAACAGTTTATAACCAAGCCTGTGCACTACTGTGAGTTTGAATCAAATTCAGCTTCATTGGAAGTAATACAACTGCAGTTTAAGCTCATGAACAGGAAACGGTTTGTCTTTGCTATAAGTGTTTTATAGCAAAGACTTTCCTTAAGTCGTGTTTAACAATTTAACAATTAAAATAGAGATGCTGTGTTACACAAAAATCACGTTTATTTCGATTTTTAAGTGATTTTTACACCTAAACATGTTTGCAATCACAAGGAAGCACACTGATGCATTCAATGTCCTCTCATGTTTGTGTTTGTCCTGCATTGATATTTAGAAGTTGTGTATGTCTGTGGCCACTAGGTGACGACAGTGATTCACAAATCAAAGATGTTGAGTCTCACCTCCAGCAGCTTTTCTCTGAAAGAAAACTTTATTAAAAAAAAATTCTAGTAGTGCCACTTACTCACCATATGTATTTCCTCATCAAGTGTCATCACTCTTCACATTTTGCCAGCGGAGGAACAATAATTCCTTGTCTTCCCACTGACATTAATGTTGAGATCACAAAATGGGTCTTTTTCTGGTGTGATAAGATAATGATCAATTTTAGTTTGCTCCATTATTTCAGTTTGAACCTGAGGTGGATTATTGCAGGTTGAAGAACCTCTGCATTAACTTTGCCAGGCTTAATGCTGTAATTTTCCATGGCTCTACATTACTTCCCCCCTCTCTCTCATCCTAACTCCCCTGTAAATTAATGGTCTCTCGCTCTTTTCTTTTTATTCGTGACCTAACCCTAGCACCACGCTCCCCCCTTAGCCCTCAGCCTCTCCAACACCTATATACCTTGGGCTCCTCACAACCATCCCGGTATTCTAATAAGGGAGTAACTGAAACACATGCAAATGAGCAGTCAGCCAGCTGGTATCACAGCAGCCATGTGATCTATCAAGGTAGGGGGTTAGGGGGTGAAGGAGACAGGGGTGGGGGGAGGGATGGAGGGGGGGGGGTGCACGCAGGGAAGGAGGAAGGATAGAGGAGGAGGGATCTTGGGGGCTTGAGTGGGAGACACTCCTTAACAGGAAAGCACATCAGCATGTCTCTCACCTTCTCTATGCATGTGTGTGTGTCTGTCTGTGTGTGCGCTTGCCTGTGTGTGTCAACCTTCAGCCACCACTGGATGACAAGCCCCTGCAGCAGTCAAGGCACACTGCAGACATACCCACTGCATGTGTGTGTGTGAGTACTTGTGCAGATATCTTTGTGAGGACCATTCAGAGCCCACAACCTACACAGTGAGGACATTTTGGCTGGTCCTCACTTTCTGACCCACTTCTAATGGCCTGTTTGAGGGTTAAGACCTGGTTTTAGGGTTTGACTTAGTTTAGGTGGGGGTTAGGCATTTAGTTCTGATAGTTAAGGTTAGGTTAAGGGGCTAGGATATGCATTATGTCAATGAGTGTCCTCACAAATGTAGAGAGACATGCATGTGTGTGTTTGTGTGTGTGTGTGTGTGAATCTGCATTTGTATGTGTTCATCAGGCAGTACCTCTCGGACCAAACTTCCTCAGGTAGCAGTGTGAACAGTACGGCTTCTCGTCATGCTGAAACACAATCAGCAGGACACATTGACTGCATCATACATTTATTTGCTTGTCCTATTTATGCATTCAGTCGCTTTTTGTTTTCATTATGTCCCTCATGTTTTTCCTCATTCATTGTCCCCATATACCTCCGCATGTTGTCCGGCTGTGAGCTGTCTGTTGCACTTTTGACACTTCAGACACAGAGGGTGGTAGTCCCTCCCCAGGGACCTCTTCTTCTCACCTGGACCAAAAAAGATGAAGGCTGCGTTAGTGAGAGGCAGGGTGGGATGTTCTTATGTTTTTATTATCTGTCAACCAAGCAGTCAGAGGAATTTTCCTTTGTACACATTGTACTTTAAAAAAAATATAAGCTCTGGATTATTTTTGACGCTGAGTCAAACAAAGATATTTTACATTGAAGAAATACGACCGTGGCAAATAAAAATGGCACAATCATTAATATTAGCATCAAAACAGTCATCAGAATCAACATTTAGTCCAGTTTTTCACTGAAACATGATACTGACAAATTCAAGATTATTTAAAACATACATTTACAGTGATGGTTGATGGATGAAAGTGCCGACTATCCAAATCTCCAGTAAGCCAGATCCACTGAGTTTACAGTGAAGTTGTGAGTAGGAGAAAGTTTGTAATCACAGACTGCAGACTGGGGCAGTTGGCAAGGCAACAGAAGTTTGGACAGATTGGACTCAATTAAAAAATAAAAATAAATAAAAATAAAAATAAATAAAAATAAACTCACTACTTCCATCTGTCTGGCATCCAACTCTCACTGTATGACTCACCGCCTTACTAACCAGAACTACTGTGGGCAACGTGCTGTAGGAAGAGAGGAGGAGCAAATAAGATAAGTGTTTTAACCTACCACACACACACACACACACACACACACACACACACACACACACACACACACACACACACACACACACAAACTCACTCACCATCTCAATATTTATTTCCAATAATAGAAAATGCTTCCAAGCTAAGGTTAATTTGAGTGACACATAACGTGTGTGTGTGTGTGTTGCTGATGCTGATTAGCATCATTAATCACCTCTGATGGCACTCAGAATGTCATTGGGTGCTGGGGTCAATGATGACTCACAGTTTGACATTACAGCGAGCATTATGATTGTGCCCTACTATAAATGTCTGTCAGTCTTTCCATTTCTTTCTCTTAATGATAAATAAACCACCACCACCACTTCCCCTGGAACACGTGACTGAACTAAAGGTCCACTATTCCCTATGGTTAATGCTTCAGAGGTCTGAGGTCCCTGGACCCTGATCTGGCTGCTACTCAGCCACTGTGCGCTGGAAGATGGGGTCAACGTGTGCGTAGATAATTTCAGAAAGTAGAAGAGATAAAAGATGTGTCAATGGTCTGTATTCCGCTAGTCTAGTCTCAATGACCACCCACAGCACTTTTTGCCCTTTCATCCATTCATACACATTGATACATTGCATTTATGTGCAGCACAGAAAAAGGGAAACTGGAATCCAACCACTGACCCTGTGGTAACACGCCATCTACTGGCCTGTTTTGGAATCATGCATGTGTGTAATGAAAACCAGACGTCCAGTCAAACAAATAAAAATAAAAATAAACTCACTACTTCCATCTGTCTGGCATCCAACTCTCACTGTATGACTCACCACCTTACTAAAGGCAAGAACTACTGTGGGCAACGTGCTGTAGGAAGAGAGGAGGAGCAAATAAGATAGGTGTTTTAACCTACCACACGCACGCGCACACACACACACACACACACACACACACACACACACACACACACACACACACACACACACACCACACACACACACACACACACACACACACACACACACACACACACACCACACACACACACACACACACACACACACACACACACACACACACACACACACACACACACAGCACAGAAAAAGGGAAACTGGAATCCAACCACCGACCCTGTGGTAAGTGGACAACCCGCTCTACTTCCTGAACCATCAACAATAGATACAAATTAAAAAAAAGGGAAAACTGCTGTCCAGCTACTAAATTATTTCAGCCAGCGAAATCACGTATGCCCTGTATGGTCTCCAGTCCTGGGAGGGAGTGGTTATTTGTGGGAATTGTTGGGTAATCATTTTTTTTACTGTCTGGTGTGTTTCTCTTGTGTGTATTCCTTTGTAATAATATGTTTTGAAATGAAGCAAAGTGTATGATGAACTTTGGCAAATTTCAAGCAATGCTTCACAATAAAAAATGTTTGAGAAAAAAATAATAATAATACAGAGTCTGTAATATTAATGAAGAAAGCTGCAGATGATCAACTGAAAACACTCTCAGGTGTTTCTTCTTCACAAGAGATACTGCTGCTGCACGAGGCGGGGTCTGGTGTTACCTGTGCGAATCAGTGGACCAATCAGCCTTCTCGTTATTGATTACTTTTAAAAAATATACAAAAAAGAACATGAAAATGTAACACAATGCATTGTAAAATCTAAGAGGAGAGATATTTGCTATATATATAGTAGAGTAAAACTACCAGAAAATAAATCTAATTAAGCACAGACACATGAAACACATACTTGAATACAGTAACAAAGTAAATGGACTTTCCACCACTGCACATAGTGACGTCTTTGGGGTCAGTGGGTGTTATCTTGTTCACATACATAGTTGCCAAACACAGAATGCAGATTGAAATTTTGCCAGATAACATTTTTGAAGGTGCGTGAGGACAACCTCTTCTTTACCTCCTCCTGCTTCCTTTTATCCTGCACCTGAGCCCAACAGGGCCTCAACCAACACAAACAGCTGTACGAGTGGTAAAACTCTTATTCTGCAACACATTACAACAAGATTCTCTTGCAGCAGTGAGGCTTTGAATAAAGACACACGATCACACGCCTCTGAATCCAGTCTCCATGATAATCCTGCATGCAGTTCCAGATGTTTAGCTGTGCCCTCTACTTTAACTTCAAAAGCACCCAGTCAGAGACCAGAGCTATAAATAGTCCGCTTCACATATACATTACTCTTCTAATCTGAGTCTGAGCAGTTGCCATGTCAGGAGCATTTTGTTTTTCTTACAGCCAACACGCCATCTACTGGCCTGTTTGGAATCATACATATGTGTAATGAAAACTAATGATTGCTTGCTCCCTTTTCTTGATGATTTTTTGACTAATTAGGCATTTGTCTGGTATTTTATTGCAAGATGCATCTTGAAAGTGAACAGGGATTTGAGTAGCTCTAAGCATGATTTAGGATGGATTGATTGATTATTGAGTAACTGCAGCAAAGAATCAGGTCCATAAGACTCGATACAAAATACAAGAACATATTTCACAAAACTACTCAAAGTAAAAGGAATAAAAGTATAAAATCAAAATGTATATATAGACTGCAATATGGTAAGAGGATGGTGCTAAGGTGCATAGATTTAGGAAACCTGTATATCATAGAAACACCATGGAAAAACTATGACCTTTTAGAAAACAGGCACCACCACTAAAACCATCTCAGGGGCTTGATGACGTCACAGATCTGAGTTCGCTGGAGAGAACCACCTTCGGTGCTTATGTTGCAGGTTGGACTGATAGTGCTGTTAATGGAGGCATGGATGGACAGATGTTGGTATGTGGAAACAAACATGTGCATTATTTACCTGCCCTCCTGTACAGGCATCTACATTCATTTGCAAGTGAAGCACATGCACAAACACAACCCCTGCATATTTCCTCTGCAGTCTGCTCCTCTCCAGCCACGGCAACAGTAGGAGTGAAATACAGCCAGAGATTATCATCAAGATTAGCATCATCTGCATAGGTCAGAGAAGCGTGTGCGCACACACACACAGAAAAAGATAGTGTACATCAAAAGAATGACATGTTAAAAAGTGTTATATACGCATACCCAAAACAACACACACACACAATCTGTGTTAGAGTTCTGCCATAGTTCAGTACACAAAATCTGGATCTGCAATCTTTTCGATCTGGCTAAAACGTCTTAAATCAATCACTGACACTGTACAACAACCTTAAACCAGTGAGGGTTTTATCTGATAGTGAACACGGCCTGTTTACACAAGGAATTGTATGAAACTCGAGAACAATATCTCTTTCATTTGAATTAAGATTTCTTTCAAATTACTTAAAATGTAGATGTTTAATCTAATTCAATGTTTTTGTGTACCAGGCATGACTCAAAATATTTATGACCACACAGTGTCAAAGGTAGTGGGCTGTGGAGAAGAAAGACGTGTGTTTTGAATGGCTTAAAATGTTTAGAAATTCGTTTTGTGTGTATTTCTTAAACAAAAATGAATTAATTTAAAAAAAGGTAGAAACTAAACATCAGTTGTTCAAAAAAAGTGCAGTTATACCAGCGTATTTCCATCAGGTGGCGTGTTAACACTTTTCCTATAGATGACCTCACAATGAGAAAGTGTAATTGTGACTTCATGACTGAGTTAGCCTGTGTTACATTTATCGGAGACAAAAAGAAAAGAAAAACTGAATGAGTCAATAAAGTAATGATCTGCTCACAAGCCCTTTATCTCCAGGTTAGTGTTAAAAGAAAATAGTCAAAGAATAACAAACACATCCAAGAGAATTTGTGATACAGAAAAATATGAAAAGAAAAAGATCAAATGAAGGGGGGTGATTCGTTTAGCTCCAATGCTGTGAAACTCAGCATCAGCAGAATCCGTGCCTCAGTTGAAAAAGTGGTTATTTATTTTTAGTATAATCCAGCTTTCGTATCATAAGCAACCTTTATTTTTCACATTTGTTTATTGTCATTTTCTTATATGGAACATAAAAGAGAAAAATAACCTAGTGACAGGAACTTAAGAGCAGAATTAGACACACTTTCACCTTGCATCATTATGAAATAGAATGCAAATAAAATGAAACAGTGTTTCCATCCTTTGTTTACAAGTTACGTTCAAGTAAAACCTACATTTCTATCTTTCAGGATAATTATTTGTGGTTCCCAGAGCTGAACAAAGTTAGTCTTTCCTGACAGATACAGTCAGAGAGCTCCTGTATCCACAGCTTCAATGATGGTACGTCTACTCTTCCAACAGCGTGGCTCTCCTTGAAGAAGTCCAAAGTCCAGATGTTTAATCTTTTTGGATCGCTGTATAAAGTATGTAAGATGTATGCTGAGCACATGGCGAATGATGTTTACAGAGACTTGGGTATTAAACATCTCTGGCAAACATTTTGTAACATCTTTCCAGAAGGTTTGGATCTTCTCCATAGTCAATGAAATAAAGGACCTTACTCATCCAAACATTAAGTACAGACATCTGGAGGATGAGCAGATATATGATTGGAGCCGTATACATTCTCATGAACTTTGCACATATTGTATTTTGTAAGGCACCTTGTAACACAGGTTTTGAAATGTGCTACAGAAATAAATTGTATTCTTCTCATTATAGTTATAATAATTATCAGTAGTATTACTATCACAAGCCAATCAGGTAGAGGGTACAGATCAGGTGTGTCTATGTGCTGGATAGATACCAGTAGTCATAGCAACTTTTCTGACAGAAATTATACCTCCGATTATCTGTACCAGTCCTTTAAGAAGAGAAGCTCCCCAAAAAATATATACAAAATAATTTTGTTCAGGTATTGTGAAGTCTTGTGATACGCTGGAAGAATTAATAACATTACCAGTACAGTTGCTTTCGTCTATGAAAAATCCGCCCGATGCACGGAATTGAACACAGTGGCTAACATTAGTCTGAGGATGAACAGGAACAAGGGACCTTGTGCCAGTACAATTCCTATTTTTAGGCCTAATTGGAATCAAAGGTTTGGTACAGTTATGTCTAGTCCAAGACGAATGCGCGACTGTAAGTTTATTCCCCAAAGGTACACTCTGTATACCTGTTTCTAATCGAATAGAAGCTGTATTTGGTATAAGGACACACAGTGTTACGCCAATCTTTTTCTGTCGTACAATTAGTTTCAGCTAGTGTTAGTTGCATTTGATAGCTCAATCCCTGTTGAACATATTCCTTATAATACGTTAACCTGAACAGAGCTGACAAATTAATATCTGTAGGTCTGTATCTACGATAAAAATAATGTGTGATTCTCTCCTTATCACCTTTATAATCAACCGTGTGGTCATTACAGTGTGTGAAGGGGGAGTGTAGCAGTCTTCATCATCACTTGTGATCTGGGATGATGTGGCAGGCCAGCCCATGACGGTCCAATCTTCTTTTGTGAAAGGCACAGGAACAAGCATGGGGGCAGTAGACGAAATGGGCGTGTGTTGACATATCCAAACATTTGAAAGATTTATTTTCGGAGGAATTTCAGTCATACCAGTTACTGCAATGTTGTTATCTTGATATGGTGATATTGTCTCTAAACCTCTGCTGCCAGTTTACTGAACCCTGATAAGCAGATGCTGTCTCACAGCTAGAAGGTTTGCCACATCACTGTGGATGTGTCTCATCTGAATTGAAGTCAGCATGTAGAGTCACCAAACAGCTGTCACCCGTGTCGCACTGAACCCGAATGCGTTTTGGATTTAATAATATCCAAGCATTATCTTGTGATCTCAACCTTACTGTATAGACCGGACAATCGTGCGCATTGTGTTTTGGGGCATTTAATAGAGATATTCCCAGGTTTCCAAATCTGTCTGCGGTGTCTCACCTGTACGTTGATGTGCCTCTTGGCAGGAGGGTGGTTTCTGCACCAAAATTCAAAGTCTACATTTGAATTAAGCAGTTTGTGATACTGTGCATACACTCTTAGATCTTGCTCTCACATCACAGGTGATTTGAAGGAGGGGTTTTTCCAAGTCTCAGCAGCGCATCATTGTCAATTGTATAAGTGGTAAAAATAAGTTATTCAGATCACATTGACTGGCAGGGCAGTGGAAAACTATTTTTCCTTCCTGCCATTCTTGCTATCTCTGCCATTCCCTTTTGGGGTGATGGTGTAGGCTTGACTTTGAAACGCTAATATTTGTAACATGTGGTCGTAATTTGTGGATGTGAAAAAAACAAAAAAACATTACAATCGCAGTAAGCGACAATAACCAACAAATACTTCTTCTCAAGCTCCAAAAATGCAGCCTGAAAGGGTGCCATGCCCGCGGTCTTTCCATCATTGGACAGAGAGCGTCTCCTACGTCACCACAACTGTCACACCCTTCTTGGCGGTTTGTTGAAGCTCGGAGAGCAGGCAGAGCCCAATCAGCACTCCCCCATTCTCACCGAAGGGTTACAATGGGGTGATGTGTTTGACTACTCACTGCCGGTGGTGACACTGGCCTCTGCACAGCTGTCACTGGTTGGAGCTTGGCACGTTACAGATGGAGGAAGGCGCTATTCCACCCTTTCCTCTTTCTCTCGCCTCTAAGCTTTGTGGACGTTGGGGTGGAAGTCGCCGCTGGTCCCTGTATGGGCTTGCAGTGGCTGGCGCGGATCCAGGTGGCTCTTCCTTCAACCGTCACTGCTGTCTCAGTGGTCAGGAGCACCTGGTATGGACCCGTGAACATGCAGCACAATGAATGTAATATACACACATATATAAACACATGTATACACACACACACAAACACTTTTGTTTTGGTTAATACTGTTTTTATTCGTTTTTGGCCGCATTTACTTGTTTAGTTTGTTTGAATTGTTATCTTGTTTGCTTCAAAAAATTGGGTGACAACATGATTGGTTATATTGTTTACAGATGGTTTATGGTTATATTCTTCATTAGTTTAGTAGCTGAGTGCCACAATGCTGGGAGGCTGGGCACTCCAGGTGAGGTCCACACGTAACGCACGTGAGTGAGAGCACTGGGATAAGAGTGTGTGCGCACCACTGTTGTTTTGCTGTGAGGCACCCGAGGTGAGTAACTGGTGGCACCCCTGGGCACTGCTTTGGTTAGACTGCCTCTCCACATGTGGTCTCAGCTCACATTTTGTTTTGTAGGCTGGCTTTTATAGTTTGAAGAGATTTTAGGCTAATGTAATGAAGTTAGATTTCAATCCTGTTTGCAGCAAATCATATTTTTGACTATTAATCTCCCGTTTCTCCCTCTCAGTTCCAGACCCTATTATTGTATTATATTATTATAGTATTGTATTTGAGTTGTTGTTAATGAAATATTCGTTGTGGAGCCCCTGATCCGCAGCACTTACCTGGCGAGGCCAAGGTGTCTTTATCCGACGAGGAGCTGTGCCTGTTCCGCCTGCTGCGCTTCTCCCTCTCACCCCGCGGCGGCGACGACGAGCCTCCCGCTAAGCACGGCAGCAGCAGCGCCTCTTCTCCGGAGCCGTCCGTCTCCAGCTCGGTCAGGACGCATGCGCAGTGATAAAGACACCGGTTGACCGAAGATGCGTTCAAGGACTCACTCGGAAGTTTTTGTGCCGGACTTCCAACCTTTTAATACGTCAACAATTTCTCGCCCGGCAAAATCAACTCGCAGTTACACTGTGGCAATGACATATCAAAATTCTTGATATTTGAATTACGAGGATTTTAGAGGTCCAGTAATTGAGTGTTTTTATTGGTGTAGAATCACCTGAATACAGTGAACCTTGTTTCTTGACGTCACTCACTGTCTGTTATAGAGCTCCCTTTCAAATGCCTGACAACTGTATTGTCTTGAATATATGTGTGTGCTCTCTGTGACCGTTTTGTGTGTATTTTGTGTATGTGATGAAAGAAATCTTATGCACTGAATAAGTATGGCTAAGCTTAAGGCCGTAAACCAAATAGAACATTCGTTTTGCATTCCATACACACAAAGGCCAACACGAATATAGGCATTATTGGAGGTTAATTGTGAAAAAATGGTTCTTATGGCTTTGCCAGTCAGTCAATTAAGGCTGAATATTTCTATGACACCACTTGTTGCCAGATGAATGTTGGCAGAATATTAAGTGTGAAATGAGGAGAGAGAAGATTAACGTAATCTATGATGCATGTGTGTACAACAAAACTATAGAATTTTAGTTGTTTAAAAAAAATGTACCTTATGTATGATTTAAATATATATATATATATATTATTAGACATGGTTTGTCTTTGATATTTAAGTAATTTTTACACCAAACAATTTTAAAAATCTCAAGGAAGCACACTGATGCATTCAATGTCCTCTCATGTTTGTGTTTGTCCTGCATTGATATTTAGAAGTTGTGTATGTCTGTGGCCACTAGGTGACGACAGTGATTCACAAATCAAAGATGTTGAGTCTCACCTCCAGCAGCTTTTTCTCCAAAGACTTTATTCATTTTACCATATCACCCGACCATATTTTTTCCCTCAAGTGTCATCACTCTTCACATTTTGCCAGCGGAGGAACAATAATTCCTTGTCACTTCCCACTGACATTAATGTTGAGATCACAAAATGGGTCTTTTTCTGGTGTGAAGATAATGATCAATTTTGCTTTGCTCCATTATTTCAGTTTGAACCTGAGGTGGATTATTGCAGGTTGAAGAACCTCTGCATTAACTTTGCCAGGCTTAATGCTGTAATTTTCCATGGCTCTACTTTACTTTCCCCCTTTCTCTCATCCTAACTCCCCTGTAAATTAATGGTCTCTCGCTCTTTTCTTTCTATTCTCTCAGTGGCCCTCAATCACCCAGTGGTCTGTGCAGCACCACGCTCCCCCCTTAGCCCTCAGCCTCTCCACCTCCTATATACCTCGGCCCCCTCGCCACCACCACGGCACTCTAATAAGGGAGTAACTGAAACACATGCAAATGAGCAGTCAGCCAGCTGGTATCACAGCAGCCATGTGATCTATCAAGGTAGGGGGTTAGGGGGTGAAGGAGACAGGGGTGGGTGGAGGGATGGAGGGGGGGGGGGGGGTGCACGCAGGGAAGGAGGAAGGATAGAGGAGGAGGGATCTTGGGAGACGGACAGGTTGAAAGACGCTCTGTAGAGAGGCAGGCATCCCCCAGATCTTTGCTGGATGTTAAAATAATCCAATCAGGCCTCTCTCCCATTGGCCGTCAGCATCTCTCTCCATATTGTTTCTGCCTCAGCCTCCTTCACCTGTTATTTCTATATCCCTCCAATCATCACGGACAAACACCTGAACTGTCAGTCATGTGACACATGCCACTTAACAGGAAAGCACATCAGCATGTCTCTCACCTTCTCTATGCATGTGTGTGTGTCTGTCTGTGTGTGCGCTTGCCTGTGTGTGTCAACCTTCAGCCAGCACTGGATGACAAGCCCCTGCAGCAGTCAAGGCACACTGCAGACATACCCACTGCATGTGTGTGTGTGAGTACTTGTGCAGATATCTTTGTGAGGACCATTCAGAGCCCACAACCTACACAGTGAGGACATTTTGGCTGGTCCTCACTTTCTGACCCACTTCTAATGGCCTTAAGGGTCACGACTTGGTTTAGGTTGGGGTTGGACTTGGTTTAAGTTGGGGTTAGGTATTTAGTTGTGATGGTTAAGGTTAGGGTAAGGGGCTAAGGAATGCATTCTGCAAATGAATGTCCTCATTAAGATACAAATGTGTGTGTGTTCATGCATTTGTAGCACCCATTCCAGCAGACTCTGCTGTTATAAGATCTGGTTCAGCAACCACCCAGATCCCCCCCAGGGGGGGGGGGGGTTAGGGTTAGGGTCATTGTGTTTGACTGATTGGAAATTTTGTTGGTGCGTGAGTGAACACAACCAAATATGAGCTTGTAATCTCCTTTTTACAAACTCCAACTCAGACTCAGATATCCACCGGGTTTTGATGTTGCAACATTTAAAAATTTCTATATGTAAGGTTATTAGATGATTTAATAAAAGTAAACAATCACATACGCATAGCATGAAGTGGTCATAACACATAAACAAATACTTAATTTTGTTGATGCATAATGGATAGTCAACTAGCGTGAACATATCGATGTCTGTCTTTCATCTGGTTCCTGTGGGGGGGATACACTGTGCCATGGCGACACCAGTCACCTGTTACCTGTCAAGAGAGATGCACAGGGAGAGACAGGATTCAGAAATAGTGTGTGTGTGTGCATGTCCATCTATAGTTATGAGGGCCAATTTTGGTTTAGTACCATCATTGTTAGGACATTTTGGCATTTAGGGTAAGGGGCTAGGGAATGCATTATGTGTGTGTGTGTGAATCTGCATTTGTATGTGTTCATCAGGCAGTACCTCTCGGACCAAACTTCCTCAGGTAGCAGTGTGAACAGTACGGCTTCTCGTCATGCTGAAACACAATCAGCAGGACACATTGACTGCATCATACATTTATTTGCTTGTCCTATTTATGCATTCAGTCGCTTTTTGTTTTCATTATGTCCCTCATGTTTTTCCTCATTCATTGTCCCCATATACCTCCGCATGTTGTCCGGCTGTGAGCTGTCTGTTGCACTTTTGACACTTCAGACACAGAGGGTGGTAGTCCCTCCCCAGGGACCTCTTCTTCTCACCTGGACCAAAAAAGATGAAGGCTGCGTTAGTGAGAGGCAGGGTGGGATGTTCTTATGTTTTTATTATCTATCAACCAAGCAGTCAGAGGAATTTTCCTTTCTACACATACACTCTAACTTAAAAAAAAACAAAAAAAAAACACTTGATAATTTGTGACGCTGAGTTAAATGAGGATATTTTACATCGAAGAAATACGACGTGTGTGATTCAGGTGTCTGGTTCGGTATCTAAAAACTGTTACTCTCCTCCGCACAAATAGGCCAGAGAGTGTGGCGTTGGAGGAAAAGAGGTAAGTAGGCCAGGTCACATCGGAGAATTTGAACTTAGCTGGCACTCAAGTAGGAAAGTAAACCTTGCTGGTAAAAAGAACAGCTACTCACATAGATTTGAATAGTTGGTTTGAGTGCTGTTACAGAGCTAACAGCAAAGACTGAATGTGGGAGAGAGGACTTGACAAAAAATGAGAGACTGAAGGTGAGGAGGAAACCCAGAGAGCAGCACACACGCACACTTGGCTGGACCCACATCCTGTTGTTATCGTGGATGTGTGCATCTGTGTATGTGTGTGTGTGTGTGTGTGTGCAGTGGTTGGAAGAGAAGCAGAAAGAAAAAGAGAGACTTTTTGTCCCCCCCCCCCCTTTTTTAAGCACACATCGAAAGCAGGAAAAACATGTTTGCAGTGGCTTGGTTCTGTTTAGTTGTATTTCATTGTGTTAGTGCATATTATTATTTTGTGTCAAAATGGTACATATTATTGTAATGAAATGCAGCCATTGATGAAGTCTGTAGCACATATGGTTGGCAGGTTAAAGAGTCCACTGGAAGAAATGCCAATCCAGATCAAGGGGGTTGATCCAGGATGTTTTTTTTAACTGTCTTTAACATTGCGATATACGGCATTTTTTCCACATTTCCGTTGATTTCTCATTGAGTAATTAATGGCTCTTGATAAAAAAAAAATCAAACCCTAACCCCCCAAAAAATCAAACCCTAACCCTTATGATTGTAAAATTCTTTTAATTTAAATGTGGTTTCATAAGGGGACTAGGCTTTGGCAGAGGTGCCAAGTACCCTTATCGATTTAGTTTACACCTGTTTTTGACTTTTCATTTATACCTTAAGCATTTTTGGGTAAAATTTCCCCATTTAAAATGTTCTTGTTTGCACTTTTTCGTATATAAGTGAAACAACAAAAATATATACATTAAGAGAAGGCAAATAGAGAACTTTACGATAAAACATATTAAACAGACAGCAGAAGAAAAACTAAAGTGAAAAATTTGAGGTCTCACTCACCAAAGTAGACAGGCTTTCCACAGATTGGACAGTAGCCTACCATGATAGCATATAATTATTGATCATTCAGTGTGTATGTGTGTGCAATTAAGCTGGCGTAGTGAGAAAATATCGTGAGAGAGTGTATGTGTGTGAACTGAAAATGAGTCTTGTGAAGTCAAAACCAGGATGTGGTGAGTGAGACGTCACAGGAAGAGAGACAAATGTGATTTAAGAAGTAAATACTATCATCAGCGGGGGGAATAAAACAAGAGACAGGCAGCATCTCTAATCAAGGCTTCTTGGTATGACGTATAACAGATATAAAGTCATGATTTAACTTTTATATTTGCGTTCATCACAGTAGAGAGAGGGAGAGAAAAAGAAAGACAAAAGGGTGAGGAGAGAAGGGACAAAAAACAGCTGTCAGCAGCTCAAGTTCCCAACTATCTCCTCTTCTTTCCTTCTCTTTTCACCCTGTTTTCTAGATTAAAAACAAGGAGTGCCTCTGAATTGAAACGAGAAACCCGACACTTGTGCCTTTCTTTCCTTCTGTCTGTCGATCCTCTCTCTCTCTCTCCCTCTCTCTCTATGTCTCTCTTTTCCCTGTCACATATTCACACACATGCACGCCCCCACTCACTGACTCACATGGACACACACCCATTTACGCACACACTAAAAGGCTGTTCTTCTCCTCAATGACATCACATAGAGAGGCTGCACCCAGAGAGCACAGGGAGAGGCAGGGTGAGGCTGGGTTGGTTGGGGGACCGACAGGGGGGAGCAGGGGTGTGTGTGTATGAATGTGTGTATGTATGTGTATGTGTGTGGGTGTGGGTGTGGGTGTGGAGGCAGTTACCCCCTTGGGATATGACATAGAAGCAGTCCTGGGGAGGGACTGGGGTGAGGAGAGATGAGCGAGACAAGGATGGAGACAGTAGCGAGCCTCAGCTCAGCGGGGACAAAGAAGATGAACTCTGATGAACTTCGCAGAACAGAACAAGGCCGCTGACGTCACTGTGGAAGACAGGCAAACGTCTGTGTGGTTCGATCCCTATCACTGTTAGTGGGACTCGCTTATGCCTCATTAATGACTGAAACACATGACCGATTGCATAAACTAGCACACAGGAAAGTACAGTGGTGAAAGAAATAGCTGTAGTCAGATGATACAAACATTTTACTTAAGTAAACAGTAGCAACTGACCTTAAAGCAGGGGTGAGAGCCTTTTCAATTTTCAGAAAATCCTTCAAGAGCCAAACTAAATTATTTAATAAATATATCACACAGCCCTCTCTCTACAATGGAAGGAACTCTTTCTCTCTGCCAGGTGTCTGGTGTCAGATGATACTGATGATGAGGCTACTCACAGCTATTTTTCCAGGTTTGGTGTCAGGCAATTTTTTCAGTCTTTACAACAGCCCTCCCAAACAGAGATACATACTTCAATGCATGTCTACGATCTCTGTCCACATGAGGTTTCGGCTCTGCATCAGTTTTAATCCCTGTCCATTACTCGCCTAAAGACGTTTATGACATGACCATACTCAAAGACTGGCTATGCACAACAGGGTCAGCAATGCTTGTAATTGAGTATCTACATGTATGTTGCATTGTAAACTGGTAGCCGAGGCTAATGCCAGGTGTTTTCTTCCATAAGCGGGGTTATTTGATAGGAGTCTGATGCATTAGCAAAGGTAGAGTCATGATCGAAAAGACCCCATTAGTGGTTGTGGGTGTCTGCGTCATCGTTTCCTAGCATCTCTGTTTCTCCCATTCAGACTAAAAGACTGCAGTGATTCCAAACCTCTCTGTTTTACCTGCTCTAAACCTCCGGAGTAATGTGGATGCCCAGCTTGTCGGTAGCAGAGTTGATGCATTTTCATGCAAAAAACATATTAGTATGGATATTAGCTCTGTTTGTTGCTTTGCAGCTTAATTAGTTCATGTTGTAGGTTGTCGGGTAGTGTAGGTTGATTCCATAATAAACACAGGTTAGCAAATTTCACTGCTTTCACTAATTTTGCAAACTTACCACCATTTTCAGGTGGTATAGGCTTGTATTCTTGTAGGATAGGGAATATGTGTAACCACTCAGTGAATTTACAATGGAAAGCAGAGAGCTGAGACACTTGCTTGGATGGATAGACGGAGCAGCGGGATGGATAAATAGATAGATAGATAGATAAATAGATAGATAGATAGATAGATAGATAGATAGATAGATAGATAGATAGATAGATAGATAGATAGATAGGTACATAGATACATAGATACATAGATACATAGATACATGGATATAAATAAAGTGTAAATAAATAAGGGAGAAAAATGTATGTACTTTATATAGCTATATACATAAACACACATTGACATGCATGCTTCTGTGTGTTGTGTTGTTAAATTACATTTTCACAGATCTCACACTTCACAAATACATCTGCATATAATTTCTGTTCTGATGAACTTCAGAGGCCCACGAAATATATGAAGTATTTCATCATTTGCATACTCGCCAGCATCCCTCTCTTGTGTTTCATGCTTTGCAGAGGGATGGAATACCAAGTAGCTATTTCATCTGACCAGCCGTCCCTACAGGATAACCTATCATGTCTCTCCATCAGCATTCATTGTGTGTGGACAGTGCTGGGAGAGTTACATCCTGAATTGGAGGCCCATATATGCATACCCAGCTGACAATGTTTTTTGATGCAAATGATGATGTTGGGATTTTAATAGAGCAGAGAGTGAATGCTTGGACACAAAAAACTGAAATTTCTGTAACCATAGTGAGAGGGAGGTTTTCAACAGGTTGAATTTGAGGAAAAACAGAGCACAATAAAAAAAAGGGTAACTTTAAAAAAGAAAAAGGGAGCAGAGCACAAAGAAATGGAGGCAAAGTAATTGTGAAATAGAGGGAGAGAAAGGAGACAAGAAGAGAAGAAGAGAGGGGGCGTTAAAACCACTTTTCCCAGCGGATCTTTTGGTAAGGCTGCATTGAGGAAACTGCCAAAACTCTTTGACACACACACATTCCCGCACATAGTATACATGGTTCACGTTCAGCAAGTCACATGAGATACAGCAACATACACTGGATGGAGAGATGTGGGAATAGTGGTGTGTGTGTGTGTGTGGATAGGATTTAAGTAACATTCAGTGAGTGGTGGAAACAGGACAGAGAGAGAAACACTGGCTCCTCTGGTGGGTTGCCTCTGGACCAGGCCAAACCCTCTGACGCCGGCTTTGAGAACTGTGTGCAGGGGCGGAGGAGGGGGGGGGCAACACAGGAAGAGACGCAGGAAAGAAAACGGCTGGAAGGATTCCTTCTTCCCACACATAAATGCACCCTTGATCACATGTGTGTACACATGAACGCACACTCACACACAAAGAGCGAAGAGAAGCCTTTGGATGGATTCCTTTTTTCCCCCACACACTCACACTCACACAAACACACACACACCCACTCGTCGTCACGTTTTAGTTCTTGGCATCCTCCTCTCTTCTCCGAGCCCAGAATATGACATGGCATTTGGGGTTACATCTCAGCTGCATACACACAATCAGCCTCGCAGTACAAGACATACGGCAACCGAAATCAAGCAGGGTTTCAAACATTTGACAGATGAAGACAACAAAAGAGCCCCATGGTGTTTTTGCTTGATGATACCGGTTTGAGATACCTTGCTTTCCTCTGATATTTTCATTTGTATCAGTTTTCACAATAACTTTTCCTTGCCTCCTCTAAATCATCATATTGCCAAAGAGAGGCAAACAGCTAAAGCTTTCTCAAACAAGCCAAGAAAAAAAACCTCTCACCCTATATTGTTATAAAGCCATTCTGGTGCTTATTTGGATCAGTTGGATGGATACTTTTGGTGAGATCCCACCGTGGTGTGGCGATCCATTACTGGGGTGTGTTTTTCCACAAATATCCCCCTCTGTGATGGCCATTCTGGAGTCAGACCATCTAAAGGCTATAATCCTCTTCTCAGCAGATGGAAAAGTCAGGAAAATAAATCCTTGTTTTTCTCTATTAATCTGGCAAAGCCTATAAATCCCCTTATACCTCTATGTGGTGATATGATTATGGCATAGGGACTATTACTGCATGATTAGCAGCTATGAGTGGCTGGGTCAGTTAGATTCCATTTGTTGTTTTGTTTGAAGTGTGCATAAAACCAATAGAGGGGTGTATTCTGTGTGTGTGTGTATGTGTGCGCTCACAGCTTTTGAAATAACACACAAGCGACAGTACCAACACAATGCAGTGCAATAAATACCAACTTCTAGAGTTTCCCAACAAAAGAGGGTGAAGACACAAAGGCCAAGCTGAGATTTGCAGTATATTTTTGGCCATGTTGTTTAGTAAGGACTGAAAAATATCAACAATTATTCAACAGATTGCCATGACATTTTGTACAGACATCCATGGTCCCTTCAGGATGAATTGTGTTGATTCTGATCCTGACTTTTCCTCTTGTGCCACCAAAGCTTTTATTGCCCTCCGCCAAGGATATTATGTTTTCACCCTTGTACTTTGTTATAGGCAAGATTCCACAAAAACGACTCAATGGATTTCCATGAAACTTGGTGGAAGGATGTGGGTTGGGTCAGGGAAGAGCCCATTCAATTTTTGGTGCATGGCCGGATCAGGCCGTGTTTTAGGGAATGCATCGATCGATTTTAAGGGGTCGAATTTAAGGGAACCGTTGGCAGTGGTAAAATGTTTTATTATTAGATAGATTGCCATGAACTTTAGCAAATGTAGTGCAAGTCAGTTATTTGGTGTAATATCTCAACATCTACCAAACAGATTGGCATACATTTTGGTTTGGACATTCATTACTACTCATGATCAATTACAATAATATCATTTTGGATATTTCCTTAAATTTTTAGCTCCTTCATCTAGTCAAGTTTCTCATCGTAAAATGCCTGAAATTACATTCCCATCAACCTCAGCTGTACTCTCTGTTTAGTGCTAATCAGTAAAGTTAACATTCTTACACACTTAACTATAACAGTGAATGTGGTCAATAATATACCTGGCAAACTTCTGCATTTGCTCAAAGTAATGCGGTACAGTACAACCAAAGTCGACACGGCCATCGACCCATATCACCAAAAGCCCTCCTGACATCTTCTACGTGTGTGGCACCGCTTCTTCATCCTGAGATATTTGTATTCTATTTGTTACAAAGTTTCATCAACACGCCCACTCGCTTGTGGTGAATCCTGCAGAGGATCTCCTGCTGTTTTCTCACAGTGGCTCTTTTGAAAACTATCCCAAGTTTTTTTAGAAACCTCTTACTCTGACATTTGTGTTCTCACATACAGCCCCCTCCCCTGTCCGGAGATTATCCGGGGTTCAGTGCATGTCTGAAATAAACTTTAATCTGGTTTTAACATGACACATTAAGGACATTTCCACACTGTGATAAATGATTTGAAAATGTTGTTTTTATTTAATTTGGGCCCCCTGGATGGACCGTCTCATGCTTTACTGCCAAACATTGTTCAAATCCACAAAACTGCATGTTAGATAGTGGAGTCTGCAAAGTTTTCAAAGATACCAAATGAGTCAGACTGAATTTGCAGGGAAATCGAATAAAATGGTTCACAAAACATCTATAATATTACCTTTTGATTTAATGATGAAACTGTAAAAAACGTTTCCTTGGGTTTGAAAATTTTTTTCAGTGATGGCTTTCAACAAGCTTGTACACGCAGTTCGACTGCGTGGAATAAGATGATTTCGACAACCTGAAGGCTACTTAAGAGGAAACAAAAAGGGAAAGTGCATATTAAGGGGATGATGATTATACACAGTTTCAAACTTGCAGTCAGCCCTCACTCACTCACTCACTCAGCAGGGTTCTGGGTGTATAGCACTCTGTTCTCAAGGCTGGTCCCACCTATTGTTTCGATCTGCTGGGGGAAAGAGTGAGGCAGGCAGAAGGAAAGAACCTAATGTGTTGCTTCTTGCCTGTGCATTCTTGGCATAGCTCTTTGCCCTTTTCATTTTTTTACTGTGATTTTTTTTTCTCCTTCGCTTTAATAGTGAAGCCAAGGGTCCACAGCCAGCCAAGTCCCACCGCTCCAGTCTGGCTAAGCCACAGAAAGCTTGGCTTCCTCCTCTCTGTGCTTTCTCTCTCTCTCTCATTCTCCATGTATGAATACAGTGTGCGTCCCTCTCACTTTCTCTTTGTATGTTTCTTTGTGTCGCTTTATATGTCTGTCTCAGTTGTTTCTTTTTTTGTCCATTTGGTTTTTTGCATCTGTCTGCATTGGTCAATCTGCCTCTTTGTCTCAATTCCTCCTCTATTTTTTTTGTCTTGTTCTCTTCTAATACACACACACACACACACACACACACACACAACCCTCTCTACTTCCCTGCCTGTCAGTCTGTCACAGCCAGCGGATTTCTTCTTCTCTGCTGTTCATGCTCTCTGTTTAATCTTCTTTTCATCTTTTTACGGACATGTTTATAGACAAGTCAAGAACATTTTTATGTACACGCATATGGTAGGCCACATGTGTGCTTTTGCAGTGAATTTCGCATGTAGATCAACAAATTTCGACCTCTGATCATTCTGAATGCCTTTATTGTCAAATCTATAGACGTCAAAAACATATTGCATAACCATTAAGATAATGCTGAAGGTATTACAGCAATGTCACGTCATCTGAAATCCAACGCTCTGTCTTTTTTCAACACAATGTGAGTTTGAATGTATCCAAAGGAGACAGTGTTGGCAATTTCCTCCTATCTGCCTCTCAAGCGAAATTGAATTATAGATCAAGAAGCCCTCGTGTGCACTAAAAACAGAATTCTCCAACTCGAGCGAGGCCCGCTCCCTCTTCTACTACGCCCATTTCTATCTGATCAGCTCCATTCATTCCGCCACTTAGACAGGAATCTAATTAGACCAGAATATCAACATTAAAACACATCACTGCCTCCCCCTCCTCTCTGTCTCTCTCTTTGTTTCTCTGCTCTTCCCTACAGCTGGTGAGAGTAAGGTTTGTGGCTGCCCCTCCCCCAGCGTTTGAACAAGCCAATAAGAGAGCATGTCAGCAAAATACCCCCCCCCCCCCTCCACACACACACACCCATCCCTCCTTTTCCCTTACCACCCCATCCATTCCCAACCCCATCCCCCAGAGCCCTCTCTCCACCCCATCCCCCTTTCCTACCACCCCTAACCCACTTACTCATCCTGCCTCCACCCTCCCACACACCCACGAGACTTCCCCACCCTCTCCACTTTCTCACCCCTGCTCTCTCCCTATACTAACTGCTCCCCAGTCTTCTTCCCCTTTCCTCTCACTCAACTTCCCACTCACCCTTTTTTCCTGAACACCCTTTCTTCCAACTCCCTTCCCTGCACTCCCACACGCCATTTTCCTCATCCCCCTCTCCCCATCCTTCCCCCACCTTTCTCTCTATCCTCTCCTCTCTCTTCTGTGGCCTTATCGTATGAATATCGGTAGCACACTGGGTGAAAAATTGATCCTCTCCGCCTGTCTATGGACGTTGCCACAGTGCATTATAGCCTGTGTGTGTGTGTGGAGGCTTGCAGGGAGAGAGGAGGAGGAGGAGTGAGGGAAGGAGGGTGGGAGGGATATTTGCATATCATCAAAGTAGGGAAAGGGAGTGTAATGAGGGGAGAATGTGTCTGTGTGTGTGTGTGTGTGTGTGTGTGTGTATGTGTGTGTGTGTGTATTAGGAGTGGTGTTGATGGGTTGTGGTTGAGTGTATGTGAAATGAGAGAACAAGACCAAGGGACTAGGGCAAGGGAGGTGAGATGGACAGGGATGGGTTTAGTAGTGTGAGTGTTTTTGCATGTGTGTGTGTGTGAGAGAGAGAGAGGGCAGGGGAGACAGACATCGATCACACATGTTCCCCCTCACATGCCATCCATCACACCGGCTTGTTTAGAATATCAATGCTGCACCTCATTAACACTATTATATTCGAAATAAAAACTCATATAAGGCCATATCCTTGGCCTTTGATTCAAAGAACCTACATATTTCCACAAAAACGATTATCTCTTTAGCTTCACTAATGGCTGGGTAAAATATAGAAGAGACACATATCCCACTGTTAAAAACACAATGAGCTCATCTGGTTTGTGGACATACACATGCACAAACCTGTTCTGCCAGTGAGAAATGTGTCTGATCTCACTCGCTGCTCTTATTATCAGGGTCAAAATACCTTTATTCTGGTAATCTATCTCAGTTCACATCTAAATAAACCCTTTATTTTGTATTTCTAACACTAGTTTTCATCTACCGTTAGATGCTGGTGAACATAACTTTTGCAAACGCAGCGAATTCTTATTTTAAAAAGGGAACTTTCGGCTCCAGAGGAAACAGCTGCATTGGGCAGGCTTGGTATTTGTAAATAAATAATTTAAAGCCCCTTTTAGCCTGCCTCCCTGCTCCCCACAGCTTCTGATTTAACAGGCACAACCAGTCGATCCCCGAATCCACACCGTCTCATATTGCTAATAAACTCCTTATTTTGTAAGTCAAGTGAATGAGAAACAGTCGCATTCGAAGCTCGGCGACAGTTTACAGTATTAGTTTGCTCCCAGTGAGCGCATAGGGACGAGTGTGTGCGAGAAGTAACTACAAACGCGGTTCGTTTTCTGGTGTCGATTGGTCGCGCCTGGTGAAATCCGACTTGAGCGTTGACGGTCTGTCACATTTCACGCTGACACCGAGCGAGCACAGGGCTCACGCACACACACAGACACACAATACTACCGACAGATCCGCGCCAGGAGCCCAGCCGAGGAGAGCACATTGGAGGTAAGTAGTTGTAGATAAAAGTACTTGGAGCATGGGGGAATCAAACGTGGTTTCAGAGGCGGGGTCACGGCTCAACATCGTGTTAATTCTCGCTTTGGTTCTCCCTTTGTAGGATCTTACCACTTTTATCTTCCTGTGTGTGTGCGCTCTGGTGTTTAGCTATTTCCACACCAGCAAACACAACCGGCTCAGCTCACATTCAATGAAATAACTCGTTAAGTTGTTGCTCAAAGCATTTTTCTGTTTTACTATTAACCAAGCAGTTTAAAGGGATACGAGGCGTGGGTGGCGGGCTACGGGGTTTTTTCTCTGTGCTGGTCGGCTGAGGAGGAGGGGTTGGTATAGCTTAGCAGGCTGGCTAGCGAGCGACGCTACGCCGACTGGCTAAACAAGTTTAAATTGTCGTTAAAGTGGGAAAAGTTGCCTTAAACTAATTTTGGGTTTAAACACGTTTATGGATAAAATCATGTGTGTGATAACAGTGTTATTACGGGGTTAGAATAAGCACATAAACGCGTTGGCTATTCACACTAACGTTAGCATACCCCCCCCTGAACGTTAGCATGTGAGCTAGCGAGCTGTGGCCGTACTCTCCGCGTATGTTGTGGACTAAACATCGCTGATGAGCCGCGGCGTTTAATGTTTAACTGCCGCATGGAAGTGGTTTGATAAAATCGTAGATACTGACCGTGCCCGCAGCCATGTTTAGTTAAAATCACTGGATATTGAAGGTTTCTCAAACTGACGTCGCTCTTTTAGTTGCTGAACCAGTTTGGGCGATCGTGCTGTTTAGCAGCGTTACTGAGACTAACTTGTGAAGTGGCGGATTCAAAGTTGCAACACACACGCTCGGCAGAATAAACCGTGGTAGTTGACATTGAAGCGGCTGTGTTAAACACTGTGTGTGGTGGTTGTTTTGATTTGCAGTGTTAACACCGAGAACCTCTCTCTCCCTACGTTGTGTGTCCTTTTAAAAACAGCGCATAAAAGCTTCTTCTGTGAGAGGAAACGAGAGTAAAACGCAGGGAAAAAAGAAACGGAGGAAATCCCCCGAAAGGAAATGCCAATCGCAGCCGCTGGACAGCCGACGACCCAGGAGCCCAGAGTTTGCCCCCGGCTGCCCTCCACCCCGGAGCCTGTCCCTAAAGGGGCTGATTTATTCGACGAGGCGGGGGCGGCGGAGTCGGCGGAGCGAACAGAGTACGGGGGCTCAGAGGGGGGCAGAGGACTCGGGGGCTATAGTTACACCCAGAGCGGCGCTAGGGGCTTTGCACAGCCAGGATCCACCAGCTCTCCGCCGCAGTCCCCAGCCGCTTCCTCATCCTTTCTCCTCCACCCGCTCCACCCGCACCAAATGGCAATGGAGCCCCCAAGGACTCGATCGCGTTCTCGCTCTGGATATTACCAGCAGTACGGTGGTGGTGGTAATGGCACTGGATTTACCGGCAGTGGAGTCATGGGATCTAACCATCACCAGATTCACCATCAGCAGCAGCAACTATATCCACAGCAGCAGCAGCAGCAGCACGGTGCCGGTTGCGCACCACTTGGAGCTCACAGCAACCACCCGGAGAACCAGCAGCGATCCCCAGGAAGTAACACCTCTCCCGGCATTCAGAGGCATTCTTCCGTTCCCGGAGCGCACCGCATCCCAGCTGCAGGTAAACGTCCCCACTTGGCATTGTCACTGACTGTGTATGTGGTAGGGTACCCTCAATCGGAGAGGTAAATAAATATGTTAAACTAATTCATTAGACTTTTTCCTTCATATAAGCAGCAAATAGAAGTGTTTAATTCCATGGAGGCAAATTGTGAGGAGGAGGAGGAGGGGGCAGTCCAGGGGTTGTCATGTCACAAGTGTGTATGTGTGAACACATTTGTTGTATTCTAATTAGAAGGGGTGTTTTATGTGCCTGCCATGGAGCTGCAGAGTGGATGTGGAGCACAGTTGGCACATACAGTAGGTAAATGAACAACAGCAGTCTGTGGTGGAGACGGGGGTAGCCTCAAGCTTATTGAACTGCCGTGCATAGTTAAGTTACCCAGACTGTGCTTCTTAAGGCACTGTGGCATGTCTACTTTTAGTCAACTACACAAATATTGATGTAGCTAGGTAACAAGCCTAACAGTATGTGCAGGCTAATCTTTGTCTATATTAGGCAGATATGCTACACAGATACTAGGGATACAAGGGTTAGGGTTTGTCGGCTGAAAATTGTGAACAAGAGAAAAGAAAACCGGCACTTCTCACACACATATATATATATATATATATATATATATATATGGTGACACTTATGTTCATTTTAAGTACAGTCTTGTTTAGCTCAGTATTTGTTTTTTTTTAACATGCATTCAAATCATTACTTGGTGTGGTGCTTTAGAGAAGATAGTCAGCTAAATGGGATGTGTCACTTTACACCCAAAATGTTTATTATGGCCTCCATGATGACAGACAGAGACTCTTTTGGTACATGTATCTATGGGCATACAGTTTCAGATGGGGGGGGGGGGGTTCACAAGTAGCTAAGAGGGTAAGCTATACTTTGGTAGTTGTGCTTCACTGTAAAGAAAAACATAGTGTGAGAGTGTGCACACACTGGTGCAGGATACATGGGAGGGCACTCTCTCACAGAGAATGCAGTGCAGCCAACCACATAACATAGATACAGCAAAGCTAGAGTTTCATTTTCAGTCAGGCTGTGGGAAAGCTTTTCTTTCAGCACCCCTAACAGGCTTCTCAGGTTAAAAAAATGCTGGGGTGTTAGCTTTCTCCTGTGTTGCTCGGGGAAACAAGTTGAAATGCTCATGGAAAAAAATTTATAAAAATTGTATACATATCAATCCTCATGTACACATTTTAAAAGTATAGACTTTAATTATTGATCGAGCCTTCGAGTCAATGGTTTGTTGTGCCCAGAGCAGATTGACTATACATACTGATTCCACATGTTGGAGTAAGTTATCATGCAATCAGTAGACGAATAAACCAGTCTTCACTTTTTATTGAGGGACTCATGTTTGACAGACAACCAAACGCTCAAACACACAGAATCACTGACGTTCCAGTGACTAAGCAGACATTTTTTTGTCGGGCTGTATTTAACTACTAATTTGTATTTAAAAAAACATAGCAACATAGATACAAATTTCAACCATACAGTGTGGAAAAGTCTATTTCAGTTGTTATTTAAATAATGTTAAGAGGTGTCTCCCTATGTCAGTGACTAACTGTTCTGGGACTGGAATTACCTGTCTGGAAGAGTGGATGTAAGACCAACCAAAACAGCTGAAAACAAAGGCCCCTTCTGGACTCCTGGTCTAACTATATGTGTCTAGGTTTGTGTATGTCTGCAGGGTTACGCACAAGTCAAGCTCTCTGTATGTTTGTCGTAGACACTAAAAGATCTGAGACAAAGGATTACAAAATTATAAAACAGATCAGTTTCCCAAGGCACACTGCATCCCCACTGAATTTGAACTACAGCCATTATCAGAGTTTAGTGGTTTGCTGTGACCTACGACCCATACTGTCTCACAGTAGCTAGACTATGACATGTAGGATAGCACAAATCAATGGATAGGATGACTGTATAGTATTTCCATCCAAATGGATTTCGATCTAGAGGGGGAGGGTGGCCACAGATTCTGTAGACACTCACTCTTTATCTGCACTAATTTTAATCAGACCTGAGAGATCCACAGCACTCCAAAGACAAGGTACTTAGTCACATATTTTATTGGTCAGGTATTTATTGGTTTGGACTCTGTTCTATTCTTTTCTGATCTAGCAGTTTGGAAAGATATATTTAAAAACATCATTAGGATATAAAAGTCTGACCATTGGGGAAACATTGCAAGAACATAAAAATGTTTAGTAGATGTGAAGCTGCAAAACAGGTCTTATTTTAAACTACAAAATGATTCAATTGCTTTATTTTTTTAATACTATTTACATGATTGACATAGACAAAGGAAACCTTCACTAATTTGGAGTTGAATAATTTTGATACAAGTGAAGCAGCTGGCTAGCCGGGCCTTCCCCTACACTACACACTTTTTATTAGACCCTCTTTCCACTCCCAGAAAGGCTCCTGATTGTTGGTAGAGAGTGAAAGAGAGGATAGATACTTAGTCCATTCTTCCTATGTTAGTCACCTGCGTTGACCATGAAAGCAAATGATATCTTGTACTCTTCAATCCCTCCCTCTGTCTGCTCTCCTTGTAGTCTATTCTAATGCCTTTGGCCCTGTCCCCCTCTTTTGTGCCTTGCTCTTTTATGCCTATTCCATACTGTTCGTAGCACTGACACCTCTGTGCACCATTCTGTCTCATGCACTATTCACATGACTTTGTCCACCATGTTGGAAATTAATATGGGTTAGGAGGCAAAAAAAGACTCAGGAGAGCTCATGTCCCCAAAGTTGATGCTGAAGGTGCAAAAAAAGAAGCACAGAAAATGTAGAAGCACTAAAGCAAAAGAGCCCACTGAAATACATAAACTGGTGCCAAATTGGTCTGAGCGAATAAAAACATCCTCTGTGGCAGCTGACATCTTATCCTAATTCTGACCCACCCCTGTCACAGCTTGTCCTCTCATAGCCACATTCATGTTTCCCTCCCCCTTGGATCAGTCAACCATTTCTGTGCCCCTCCGGTCCATTTTCTCTGGCCTCCTCCCTCACATTTGTCTAATGGAGGGATCGTTTTAATGGATTGCCCAAAGCAGCAGAGGGACAGACGCTCTTCCACTCTAACTTTACCTGTATACTCCACTCTTGTTCTCGCTGTCCTTCTCTCTGCAACAGAGGTGGAAACATGTACTCTGTTTCCTTTCTTTAAAAAAAACTTTTCTTTGTCTTGTCGCCCAGGCAACCCCCTACGGTTTGAAGAGAAACTCTTTCACTTGGATTGACCAAGTAGCAGCCGTCACTCCAAGTAAATAACAAAGCAGTCACTTTGGTCAGCAAGACAAGCTCTTAGGGGGGTAGGAGAGTGACCTCAAACTAGCTCTGAATTCAAGGCATGGGATCTGATCTTGTTTGGAAACGGGTACTTCCAAGATGGAGTGTGGCAAGAATGCCAAAGGATACAAAAAAAGGTATAAATAGAATAGAAAGTAAGGTCACTTAAAATGTGCATAACCTAAAGTGGAGGAGAGGATGAATATAAGAGTTGTATTAGACAGTTACAGGATTTGATGTAGGGAGGAAGTCCAGTGCACAAGTTTTTAGCAAAGCAGAGTGCAGACAGTGGATGAGGAGGGAAAAGGAGAAACTAATATACTGAGGCACAGGAGAGATTGCAAAAGGGAGGACATGAACAACTTTTACGGAGTAGGGTAGACAGTAGAGGACACTGCATCATGTGTATTATTGTAAGCAAAGCACAAAGAGGAAGCATGCTTCACAGATAGCAGTTAAGTGTCCAACCTGGGAGGAGGTGTGGATACTGTGACTGGAAAGAGAAAGATGAAAATGATTGGCTTGGAGCAGGTGGAGGCCGGGGGAGGTGACTTAACTGAAGGCGAAACCAGACGTACTGAGTGGGGTAAAGGTATGCATGGATAAAGGCATGAATGGATTTTCAGTGATTTAAGGAAAGGATGGAGAGGATGTTTGCTCTGGTTGTTCAAATGTTGGTCTCTGATTCCTGTTGATATAACTGGGTATGTACGTCAAATGTGGTTTGATTGTGTCATGAGTGCCAATCCAAGGTTCCGATGTCCAGATGATGTAGATCAGGTGAAGTGTCTCTTCAGGCAGCTGGATATCTTTGTTTTGTAGCCCCAACTCTCACTGATATCAATCAATCTTATTCGTATAGCCCATATTCACAAATCACAATTTGTCTCATAGGGCTTTAACAGGGTGTGACATCCTCTACCCTGTGATATCACTGTTTTTGGTTGTGAAATGTGAGAACACAGCCTTCCCTTTTAAACTTCTCAGTGTAATCCACTTCTCTTCTGACCACACATATGCTGAGTCTGTACCAAACTGTCATCATTTCACCATCATGTGGCCAAATGTGCTTTGTCTCGAGATTAGGGGCGTCACTAAATACAGTTTGGCAAAACAACAACGAATGATCTGCACAAACATTTTCAGAAATCTTATAGGACCTGTTGTAGAAAAGCCATACTAACTGAGTGTGTGAGTTTGGATGTCTTTACTCTGATATTTCCTTCGCCTTACCAACCTCTTTATAATAAGCATCAACGATATTTGCTGTCACCTAATCAGCAGAAACTGTAGTACACAAAGAAATAATTATCTTCAAATTTTCATTTTATCCTAATTGAATTCTGTAGTTCAGAATTTTCTATACATGTGCTGAACTGGACTCAAGGCCCATCGTATGTATTGGGCCTTTATTGCCCCAAAGACATTGATGCAAGTTAATTTCTTACAGACTGTTTCCAGTTGGCTCCTCATAATAAAGTGTAAATGAGTAAATGGCTCAGTTTGTGGTTCCAGTGTGTAGATTCATGATGGAAGAACAGAAGTAAGACTCATTTGTCTTTGTCTGCCTGTCCTTTACTTTCTCTCCACTGACTCTCTCAGCTGGTGTCTGTCTTTTATTGGGGAGATGGAGAAGATAACAGAAGGAGGAGTGGGAGAGAAAGGGTGGTTAGCTGTGTATGTGTTGGTTGGTGTCCTTCTACTGACTTTGTGTAAGTGCACACCCCCTGTAGACTTGCTGCCTGGGTGGGCTGTGGGCTGGAACAGGACGGTCAGAAACATGCATACGTATAGAATGATGTCACTATAGAAACTTTCTAAGAAGTTGACCGAACTAAAACAGGGCTTAGGGCTTGATTGTGTTTTTAAATTCTAGTTTAAAAGTTTCTTTTGTTAATTAAAACTCTTTCTAATGTATCACTATATGTCTGCATTTCAAGAAAGCCTAATGTTGCTTCTATAAAGCTGCTTTTAGACCTGAACTCTAGATTATCTCCTGAAATTTTCCTGACTGGCTGAATGTGAGAACGCGAATGCGCAGACATTCTCAGGAGTTACTCCTGCCAACCTCCTGGTGATAACTCCAGATAATGTCCAGATAACACCATGTGAAACACAGCAAGAAATATCTGGAAGATTTACTGCGAGTTATTGGGCGCTGATAATATTTCCAACATGCGACGGGCGCAAAACAAATCAAAAAAACTAATCTCATGATGAAAAAGAAGTGCTATACATGTAGAAGATGCCGACATGGATGTCAAATTGGAAAGGCGAGAGTGTTTGTGATAAGGGCCCAACACAGTGTTGATAAATGTAAATAAAAACACTTAATCTCCGAGGGAGAATTCATATGTTGTTTCCTTCCACCTGCACGCTGCACCACCCCTTGCTTGAATTCCCCCTAAGATTTTTCAGTTGTTTTGAACACGTCTGAGCAAATCTCCTGCTGCGTTCCTCATGTGAATGACAAAGTCTGGACCCTGTTGTGCGGATAATCTCCGAAGTTCACGATGTAAAAATTGTGAAGAAATTGATATCCCACACACGTGCTGTATTGTCTATAAATTGAGGCTGGGGAATATTTCCGATATTCTCCTCATACATGTTTCTGGAGTAGGTACTCTTTGGAATAAATATGGTTTCCCTGTGTTCGCAGGGTCTTGTAGTTAGGAACTTTTTGTAAAAGACTAAAGTAAAGAAATCAAATGAGTCTGTGATTCGTATCAGACTAGATTGTCATTGCCATTAACTCAAGGACTAATATTTGCCCTTAAAAGGCTGTCATTAACCACTTAATATAATATGCCTTGCTGAGGAAGGTTCTGCATTAACATTGCATTGAGTTTTCTTGATAATTAAATATTATATACTTTCAAGTGTTTCTTTTTTTCTGGCCAGTACTGCTGCCTTTACACATGCACACACCCACAGAAACTTCACATTATCACCTGTGTATATTCACAGATTGAGGGATGGAAAAGCAGTTTTCAGACTTGAGGAAAAAGTGCGGGATGGAGGAGCAACCTCAAGGACTGCAGCAGTGACAGAACAGAAAGGAAGATAATGAGAAAGATAATGAGGAAGGAGAGAACAATAAATAGATGGAAGAGGACAATGAAGTGGGAGAGAGTTAGAATCATTCCCGTTTCTATAGGCACACACACACTTGCCATTGGGCCCGTGTGAAGCAGTGTTAGGCAGGTAATGGCTGGACAGGCGTTACATGCCCGCCTATTTTAAGCCTGTGTGCCAGCTTGTTACTTGACTCTGCTTTGCGCTCGGGTGTGAAGTGCGCCGTGACATGTGTTCAGGAGGCGGGTTGATGCAAGAGGTGTGTGTGTGTGTGTGTGTGTGTTCATGTTACACATATGCTTGACTGAAATTGCCTTTACTTTCTGTATACATTATGTAAATTGGTAAATGGTCCGCAGCAGTCAGCAAGGTTTCTGTCCATTTTCCCATTTGTTGCTGTTGAGCTGAGGATTTGCTGAAGTAAGATTGTCACTCGTTGATCATCTTATCTGTCTGACCAGCCTTTCTATTCACCCACTTTCTTCTGTGTGCTTCTGTTTTGACTGGAGAGAGGAAGAGGTTGTTTAATAGAGAGAGACTGCGAGTGAGAGCAATGGAGCTCACGGACAGAGATGGTGAGATAGGCAAAGCAAGGAAATGTGGATGCTGTGAGATAGAGCAGCAGGGATGTATGGGAAGAGAGACAGGCCGGCAGATAGGGAAATAGATTGGTGGCAGGGAGGGATGGTGATGAAGTGATGGAGAGTGTGAGGAGGAGGAGGATGTGTGAGGAGGGTGTCTGAGCGCAGCACGGTGGGGGAGGGAGGAGGGTGAGAAAGGGAGGGAGAAGTGGAGGAAATGGATAGAAATAGCTGATGCACTCTGAGGCTTACAGAAAATCAATAGCAGTCAAGAGGGGAAGCCACAACCCCCACCCTTCTCTCTCTCTCTCTCTCTCTCTCTCTCTCTCTCTCTCTCTCTCTCTCTCTCTCTCTCTCTCTCTCTCTCTCTCTCTCTCTCTCTCTCTCTCTCTGTTTTTTCCTCCACTCTTTTCCCATGTCACTCTACCCATCAATGTTCTCACCCTTTCATGTAAGTTTCCAACCTTGTCCTCTGCTTCTGTACCCCCACTTTGCCCTCTTCTTGTCCCCTGTTTTCCTCTCCTTCACACCCCCTCTTCATCCTCACTTCTCATCTCTTTTGCACCATTATTGTCTTTCACTCTCCTTCAAAAGGCATCCTCTACTCTCTACTGCTGGTTCCATGCTGTAGGTGATGCGTTCATATTCATGTGTTAACATTTGTTTTCAAACGGCTAAAGGTGGTTGGGTGGGAAAGTAAGGCTGGTTTTATGTAGTCTGTAAGCTCTGGCCATTCTTTATACTCTTACTCAATCTATTGCTAATTGCTAAATCGTTTGTTTTTTCTGAATATCTTTCACTCTCACTCTCACATTTTTACAGTTAAACACACAGCAGCAAAAGGCTGACTTGGGTTTTTCTGGGTTTGCTTGCACACATTTATTTAGAATATTAACTGTGGTCTTTCATTATCTATACCACTTGTAACGTTTGTTCCTGTTTTCATCTTACTCTTGCACCTGCTATGTTGTCACCCTTTGGTTGGTTTTTTGTAGGAAAGATTACACAAACACTTGTGAACAGATTACCACAATACTTGATGGAAGCAATATGGGTCAGGAAAAAACCCATTCAAGTTTAGTGCAGATCAGGATAAGGGGTATAGATGCAGGACCCCCCAACAACATTTCCATTGATTTCTCAGTGAATATTTCATGGATTAACAATGTGTACAATAATTTCAAACATGTTTAAGGGACTGATATTCATGAGTTTGAGTATGCACTCTACGGAGTGCCATTCTCGTTATTGTTGTGATTCTCAAAAGTAGCATTTGACTTGTAATTATCTATTGTCACTTTATTCAAATCACAACCTGACTATCTGTTTTGGTCACAGTAGTTTGCTTAAAGCTTCTAAGCTTTCCTCTTGTTGCAAGATTAATGTCTCTAATTAGTAATATAAATTTGATGATGATGACATGTACATAAAAGGTAATACATGTCCATGTTGCAGGTTTTCCTTTCAATACAGTTGATTTCCAGTTTATGATAATTAGTTTTTCATCAAACTCATCAGTCCAAACCTCTCTCCTTCTCCCTCCTTCGCCTTATCGTCTTCTCTTTGATTCTTCTCATTGTTTTTCACTACCGTATGCAACACTAATGTCACCTCTGCTTACTTTGTGTTTGTTAGAAATGTTCATAAATGTCCTGTATCGTCCTAGAAGTGCAGTCTGACTCTGACTCTTGTCTCCAAGTTTCTCCAAGAGTGTGTTCTGCCTTTTGAGACATGCTGTCTTTCTCACTAGTTTTTTGTTGTTTTCTTAATAATTGAAACAATACAACACATATAAATCATAACAGTGACCTCTCAGCTTGGGCAAGGTGATTGAGGAGAACCCTGTGCTGTGCAGAATTCCTGGTCAGCATAAATCAGGTCACACATGAGAAAATCTTCCATATTAGCATCTATTAATATTCCCCTGATAGAGGGGAATTTCATACTGAAAAATAACTTTCCTTGTGGCCCTGTGTTGAAACTAGATTGTGTGGACTGTGCTGTGTGCAGTCCAACTGTGGACATGATGTCATCCAAACATTTTAAACCTGTCCTGTGTTGTGTGACTGGGTCTGAATGAGTCGTCCTGAATGATTCGTCCTGGGTGACTCGTCCTGAGTGACTCGTCTCTGACTCAATTTACCAGACTCAAGGGAGACCAAAATCAGGGAGGGAGCTGGATTTTTGCCTATTGTGCTCTGTAAATGATTGTTGTACAGAAAAGCTCCATCCAGCCGGCAAGTCCCATGAATGCTTCACCAGTAGTCTGTCCCAATTCATCTCCAATAAAATAGCCTGTTAGCTGCTCTCTACTATACTAATAAAAACTTCACTTGCCTTAACCTTTTAAGTGCTCTCGGGATTGGAGTAAGAGAGGAACTGCTTTTTTTAAGGATGAGGAATTCAGTCGTGAAAACCTCTGTCAGCCTCTTTTTTTCTCCCCCCGCTTCTCCTCTTTGTTGTCAATCATAGCTTCTTTTTTTGCCAAACAGAGGCTTCGAGCGGAAAAATCCCACAAGCAAACACAGAGAGGTAAAATACTCTCTTCTAAAAGCCTGTTTTGCATCTAGACCCCTCTATTTTAGCTTTCCTCATCTCTATCATAAAGGTAGCCTCGTCAGGGAGTGCCCTTGGGAGCGGATACCCTTGGAGTGTATACCACTGCCACCATCTGTGGTGAGGACGTCCCCAGCTAAAGACATGCCCATGACAAGAGGGGAGGAAAAACAAAAGCCTGGAATAAATAGGAAAGACAATAAAAAGATGAAAGGATTTTGGGAAAAACAAAAGAGTAAAAGTCTTAGCCGTGATGCAAGCTGTGGTATCATCAGAAAGCTTCTCTAATCCAGGATTACTGTGTTTATTTTGTGTGTGTGTGCGTACCTAAATCCACTGCTTCTGATCTGAGACTAGAGAATACCATATGTGTTTCAGTCTTTTTGCGCTGCACACATGGTCAGCACCCCTTCTCACAAACATGTTGTCATCGTTTTTGTTGTTGTTATTGTTTTGTATTAAAATCCAAGCTGCATTCGAACACTAACAACAAAAGGATTAAATGGGTGGAGATGAACTCGGGACTCCCCACAGTGCCTCTGTGAATAATGGTGCTATCAATTTCAACAATAGGGTTTACCAACATGTTGTTTATAATATACTGTAAAATATACAACACAACACTATATTAACTCATACAGTAACATACAATAAACAATAGGATCAATGATTTGGGTGATTGTAAATTCAATTTCCAGCATTCCTGTTTGTTTGTGTTTTTAGCTGCTGTAGCTATGAAATGCTGTTAAACTCACAGAACCTGACAATCTGTTCATAGAAGAAACATATTGGCTGGTGGTCCTATAAAAAAAATTACATTATCTAATTGTAGGTAGTGGTGATAAATGGTTGATCATTTTACTTTAAGTACTGCTTGTGTAATATTTCTCAACTTACAACCTTTTCTGTTTAGTTCAAAATTATATTTTTTATTTAGATGCATTTGACATTCCTTGAAAGGTAACGAAACATAGAACATGTAGGATCCTTGTGCATTTATTAAAATATAATAAGAATGGGAGGAGCATATAGTTTTTTTCTCTGTGTGACCTCTTTCCCTCTCTCTTTCTCTATAGGGGCCTCTGGTGGATCTTACCACTGCTACCCAGACCATGCATATGGAGAGGAGAGTGATAAGGTGAGCCTCGCACTATGTCAATGTTCACGCCAGCATAAGAACTATAGGTATGTTTTTTTTATGTGGCACACTATCGTGGACCCTAATTGAGATCAACCTGCACTGTGACTGAGTATTAGATAATATCTTCTCTCAGCTGATGTGCACACTCGGAACCCAACAAGATTCTGTGTGTACATAATGTGTATGCAGTGCGCAAGGTGTAATTCTTACACTCCCAGTGAACTCATGGTTGTTTTAAGAGAAGAGGAGGCCAGTAAGTATGACAAGAAAAGTTTGTTTTAAAAGTCATGACCCTAACTGAAGGGTGCAGCCTGCCACGCACAGACTATAATTTCAGTGTCTTCTATTACGTTAAGAAATACAGACCGGATCTAGTGATCAACCCTTTCTATAGTTCGATAAGCTTGGTACAGAATTGTTCCTAAACAAATCCTATTTAAATAATAAGTGATCAGGTAATCCACTTACAGTGTTCATTTTGGGTCTTTATACACATAAAATAAGTTAGTTTTTACTGGCTCTGTCAGTAATTTACTGCTCCTGCCCATGTCTCTATCATTCGTGCTGCCAACCGAATAGAGCAAATTTCGATTGAGACCGGCCATCTCCTCTGTTTCTCCATAGATTGCCTAAGTTTACAAATTCTGTTGTTTTAACCCAGGCTGAGTCTACAGATGTGTCTGATGACACTGTTTATGTGTATGAGTTAGTGCATGTCTGTGTCGGCGTGCGCGAGAGAGGAAGAGAGCGAGGGAAGTCAGGACAAGCTGAATTAATGAATCAAGCTGCACCAAATTTCTCCTAAATATTATTGTATAATATACACATGCATTATTCCCTTGGAAATTGGTGAAAATGTCATTTCACAATTTTAAAGAAAGTGAAAACAAATTTTAGAATATACTGGTGCTACTGGCTCCTCTATTTTAACATAATTGAAACAAAATAATGTAATGATTTTTTCATCTGTTTCATTGTATTAAAGCTTTAGCTCTGACAAGTGCTTGATATTCACTGTGTAGTGCTCTCAGGCAGTTAATCGTGTTTGTGTCGATGTTTAGAATGGAAGTGCCTCATTGAGAAACTCAGTTTGTAAATGGTGACTCAAATTTATATTTCACAAAAACTGAAGCATGTTTTGAAATTTCAGACAGCAGCATGAGCCTCTGTTAGTGTTGGCAAATTTAAAACATTTCCCGAACACCAGAAACCAAATATTTTACAAGTGTACTTCAGAAAATGACATTCATCATCACAAGGGAAGGCCTGATGAGGTGAAAAAAGTGAAGGAGAAGAAGGGAGGCAGGATGCTGAGGAAGGTGTTGCTGCAAGCGTGGAGGGCAACAGGGGAAGCAGGGAAGGAGGCAAGGCCAAAAACAGGGAGGGGGTATTGCTAATGATTTCACCTCCAGCTGTGGGACTTGGTCGGAGGGAGAGAAGGGGGAGGGAGGGGAAGAAGCAAGCAAGGAAGGGAGGGAGGGAGGGAAAGGAAGGGAGGAACAGTGGCAGAGGAAACAAAATGGGCTTTGAAATCTTGTTAATGGAACGAAAATAAGTGGGGGTGAGAGTAGTGTTTGAGTGTTAGTGGAAGCATGTCTGCTAATATTAACAAATGTAAATAATCATATTTTGTCAGTGTGCATGCTCAGTTTTCTAGAGCATGAATGCTGCGAAAGAGAAACCTGGCCTCAGTTGTATTGTACTCTGTGGGCTTCTTTTATTTTGGTTCCCAGCAATGACAGCGAAGCCACAACAGCTGCTGGGCTGTGTGTGTGTGTGTGTGTGTGTGTGTGTGTGTGTGTGTGTGTGTGTGTGTGTGTGTGTGTGTGTGTGTGTGTGTGTGTGTGTGTGTGTGTGTGTGTGTGTGTGTGTGTGTGTGTGTGTGTGTGTGTGTGTGTGTGTGTGTGTGTGTGTGTGTGTGTGTGTGCGCGCGTATATCCAAAATGTGGACACAGTGAAATAGAACATGGTAGGGTGTGTCTGCACTCATGCTTCAGGATGTCTGTTCAGCCTGGTGTGTACTGTGCACTCAGTGGATGTGGACATAGTGAAAGGGGATGGGAGGGTGTATGTGCGTGTGTCTCTTTTGTGTATGTGTGTGCGGCCGGTCTCCCCACTATGAGCACTGCAGAATGTGCTGTAATATCAGCCACAGCATTTTGCAGTGTTACTGGGCCATGCTGGGAATCACTGTGTGTATCTGTTTGTGTGCACGTTGAGCTTCTGAGAGTCAGCACGTTCTTTTTTCTCTATAAATATATTCTCATCTAGATGTTTGTGTATGTTCATAATAATCACTCCATTAAAACCCAAGGCCACACTATGGCATATTGCTGGAGGACACACCAATACACACTCCTTTGTCTGGCACCACCTCCTTCGCACTAACGCGGGCAGACAGGCCCATCAAACTTTCATACTAATGGGCATAGTCTGCATGTGTTAAGACAGACTGTATGTGTTTGAGTGTGTGTGCATGTGTGCGTCCTCCCTAAGAAGGTCTTGTCGTGTCCCCTCAGATTTCAGGCTGGGGTCTCGCAATGGACAGACAGAGAGGAAAAAAGGGGGAGGGAGCAAGAGAAAGAGGGGACTGTAGAGGGATTCAGTTTATCTGATGGAAGGAAAGGGGGGGATGGAAGGAGGTTGTGGAAGAGGGTGGGGAGTGTGTGTGTTTGTTGAGTGTGGGGGGGGGGGCACTATGTCAGGGCTGGAATGGAGGAGGCTGGCTTAGATATGAAAATGGGCACAGTAGATGTCCCTAGGGTTTTGGGGTTGTGGCTAGGCTGGTAGAGGTTGTGGGGTGTCGGGTGAGAGAGAGGAGGGGCTGTTGTTGAGATGAACAGAGAGGTTTAGGCACTATGTTTAAATGTTGAGAGTTGACCGTTGACCTTTTTGTGAATATGATATTTTGTTTACGGTGTTTACATGAGTTGCTAATAGATTCATATTCCTGTTTTGTAACAGAGTTTAGTCTGATTACGTCCGATGTTCATGTGCCAGTTTTAAAACACCAACCTGAAATAGTGTAATGTCTGATGCTACTGTCTAGCATTTTGCGTTTATTCTTCCTACTTTTGCAAAAGCTACATCTCCTTTTAATTTTTCCATTTCCTTTACATCTTCTGGTCAAGCAGTTGGTATTGGTAAATGCCACATGTCAATGTCCCAAATGCTGTGTAAGCTCCAATAGGATGTTTTAATGCGATTGAGATGTATACAAAATGTGACTAAGATCAGAATACTGCACAATTTGATAATTGCTTATTCTGAGTATGACCGCAGTGAATTATTCAGACTATCAACTTAATCGGGTTAATATTGCGGTATTGGTGTCCATGCAAACTTCAGTTTGTCCTCAATGTTACATTTGAAAATATTGGGCCCCTGAATTCTCCAGTTTTCTTTTTTTTTTTTTACAAAGTTTGGCTTGTAAACCGACTTGATGACCACCACCATATTACTTTTAATTTCTTCTACCAAAAACAAAGAAAGGTAATTTGTCTTTCATGTTACTTTAAACATTCTATGAAGTCTCTTCCTACACTTAGTCTACTCCAAACATCAAGGCTTTCATTATCGTTTTAATAGCTTAATAGTTTAAAAGTTTATTCAAATTGTCATTCTGAATATTTTTTGTCATGACAGATTTTAAGTACCTGTGTACAGAAGAACCAAGTTCACTTTCTTAAAGTAATTAAAACTGAGTCAGTGACAACCAGAGGAATAGACTCAAGCCATTGTCAGACATCATCTGCGGGTAAAATCCGGAGAATTGACTACGGCGTTTACCCACAGTTTGCCTTTCACACATGCACAACACAGCGGGAGGTTTTCTGCACAAATGCGTTCACAACAGCATAAAATCCTCATTAATCAGGCAGGAGGTGGAGCAGCCACCACTGCTGTGTTCAAACAAATCTCCTGGATTTCTACAGACTTTTTACTAGGGGGCCAGGTGGAGAAGGTCTGCAGAGACTGCGGAGCGTTTCACTCGGGCATTTGCGTTCACACATGCACCACCTCTGGTAGAAAATGCAGAGGAACTGTGGACTTCAGTGCATGTCTGAAAGCAGCATTAATGAACAAAGAGTTTTAGTTTCATGAAATAAAGAATAAACAAGAAGCCATCACAATAAAATGTGAAGAACAAAAATGTATTTTGAGCATTGGGCCAGGCAGGGAAAGATGATTTCATATGGCTTTAATGATTTTGTAGAGGCTTTGTTGATATCAATCATCTTGGACCCAAATGATCAGTCATTGTAATTTTCACAGCGTATAAAAATACACATGCAGGCAGACACACTAAAATTTGTGGTGTGTACCCCTCCCTGCGACCCAAATTTGTTCTGTCATTTAGGATCTGGTGTGCCGTACGGTCTCAACCAAGCTTTACCCTTCTTTCCTGTCATCCACACTCACTCTATCTCCACTTCTCCTATTCTTCCAGTGTCCTTCCCTCTCTCCAGCCCTCTACTCTATCTGTGTAGTTCTCCCCAGTCAAGACCAAATGAAGTCATTGTTATTGTTTATCTTTCCCATAAGCTGCTCAAGCGTGGATAAAATCCAGTGCTACGAGCGAGCGATTAGAGACATCAGGGCACAGTATGTTAAATCGCGATACTCAATGTTCCGGTTTGTTGGAACAGCAGAGTATGCCTTTTAAAGAGCCTCAGAATGTATTGTTCCTCATACACTGAAGAACTGAAAACGGTGGCTGCTGCTTATGTGACTGTGAATGTGAATTTGCGAATGTATGAAGGAGTTTCCATAACTTCCATAACAGTGTGTGTGTGTGAACTTCGGCAGTGCTCCAGCTGTTTCCTGTTAGCTATCACACTGGTCTCCAGGTTTTGTGTGTGTGTGCGTGTGCGTGCGCGCGTGCCGTGCGCGTGTGTGTGTGTGTGCGCGCGCTCTCAAGGAACCTGTGTGTTCATCATAGCACCGCTAAGGTCTGCATAAGAGTGACTAAACTCTGACACATGAGTGTGTATTCTTGCCTCATCAAGTGCCAAGTGTGGGAGTCACTGCCTGACTGTAAGTGAAGTGACTCACAGATGAGTTGATTGGACTGAAACAAGAGAACATCATAACTCAAGTCCAAACCTATCCAGTTGAGTACGTATGACTCGCACATGGGCTTGTGAGAGCTTGTTTTGCATTTCCTCACTCTGACAGGAAGTGACTTTGAAACCTCAAGGCCTCAGAATGCATGCCAACAAATGCATACGAGCATATACACTCACTGATGACTATACAGGAGAATGCCATGATTCACAGAGGAACCTTTCTGTCTATGCATTAGTATGGATTGTAGGCTACAGGGAATGTTAAGCATGGTGAAATTGATTTATTTGATACGAGCGCTATGGGTCACTGACCACAGTATCCATCCACTCTCCCACCCTTTCCACCTCTGCAGAGTGAGGAAAGCCCCAGTCCAAAGCGCCAGAGGCTGTCCAGTCAGTCTGTTTTGGAACAACTAACCTCATCCGCTCCCCCACCTTCCACGCCGTCTCCCCCCATCCGCCCCTGGGAGTCAGGGCCCCCAAGCCGGAGACAACCTCACCCCCACACCCACTACCACCAGGAGCGATGCCTCACTCCTGCTCGGCACAGACGCAGGTAGGGCGTTTTTCTTGATTCCTACAAATGAGTTCCACTGTGATTTTAAGTCAACTTAAAGTCCTAAATACAAAACCATCATTTCCCCCCCCATCTTTAGCCCACCCGCAAGGCGTCAGCGTGGCCGTCTAGCCAGACCCACGCGTCATTTGCCTCCCCATCTGCACCCCTCCACTCAAGGCCCTGCACCTCGCCTGTCGCCATCCGAGCTCCAGGATGAAAATTTCCACCACAACCCCCATCCCTCCACACACCAGACATACCCAACACACCCGCCCAGCGCCTATGGTCAGCCCCTGACAGCTGGTGTTGGCGGGGCAGGGTCGGACGAGCCCCGGGCTTTCCACCCCCCTACCCTGTCGCCACGTCTACTGCATCCAGCTGCTCACCACCACCACCACCTCCATCATCAGCATCAGCATCATGCAGCACAACAGCAAGGAGCCATGGTCCTAGACCTGCATGAACAGGTTAGTTCAGAAAGTTTGGTATGAGTTTGCCAGCAGATAGTGTGAGTGTGAGTGTGTGTGAGTGTGTGTGTGTGTGTGTGTGTGTGTGTGTGTGTGTGTGTGTGTGTGTGTGTGTGTGTGTGTGTGTGTGTGTGTGTGTGTGTGTGTGTGTGTGTGTGTGTGTGTGTGTGTGTGTGTGTGTGTGTGTGTGAGACAGTATATAAACTGTGGTGTGATTTCTCCTCAGCTGCAGCAGGGCAGTGTACCAGTGTCCTACACGGTGACCCCAGTCCCTCCTCACGGTCTCGCAGCACCTTTGTGTAGCGGTCAGCACCTTCCCCCTTCCTGTTCTTCACAACAGCAAGTCCCCGCTTGCAGCGTGGTCTTCAGCACTGGACAACACTACCACCCGGTGAGCAGAACACAACTGTGTGCAGTTTGTGTAAGTGTGTGTGTGTGGGTCTGTTTGTTTATAAAAATGTACACTTTGTGCCGTACAGTCTCTTCTGCTGCTCAACCAAATAAAAAGGAAAGTGCTTGAGGGAAAGTGGGCACAAAGACATAATGCCCAACAGCACGTTCTCCTGTTTAAAAAAGCTTGTTAGTCTTCCACGCCTTGGCTGCCACCTTGTGGGAAGACCTGGAACAATTCAGCCACCACTGAGGAAATATGCATCTTAAACATTTCTCTTTTTCTCATCTTTCTTGTCTTGTTTATCCTTTTTCTAGATGCTACAGGCATGTTCAATGCAACATTTGCCAGTGCCCTATGCCTTTCCGTCACTGCTGACCAGTGACCCTCAGTTCCTGCTTCCTCCTCCACCTCACCTCTCTCACCACGCGCCTCACCTCCCCACACCCTGGACAGTTCCTGCCTTTCCAGACGCAACAGCCTCGATCGGTACGTGAAAGATGTTTTTTATAGTTCACCTGGTATTTATTTATTTATTTAAAACTTAAATTGTTACAGCGAAACATCTTTTCAGCTCAGGTCTGTAATGCATATACCTTGATCTAAAATATATTTGTTCACAGCCGTTACAGACGATCGAAAATGAGGTCGAGCTTCTGGGAGAGCAGCTTTCAGTGGGTGGAGGATTCAGCTACGCCCACCACCACCACCATCACCACCAGCCTCCCTCCACCTTGCCGCCCTCCACCCCACTCCAGTTCCTCTCACACCATGACCCCCTGTCACAGGAGCTTTTCACAGTGGTGAGTACATTTCATTCACTTTCAACAATTTATTAAACGCAACTATATTTCAAACAAATTGACTTTCTTGTCTCTGTCTTCACTTTTCACAGCCATATCCTCACTTCATGCCTCGCCGATTCACAAGCCGGCGCTACCGCTCTCAGCAGGCAGTTCCCCCCTCACCCTACCACCCCAGCTTCCTGCCTTACTTCCTGTAAGTGTGTTTCCCTTCCTCATTTATGTTGGAACTACAGGTGAATAAAGTTTTGTTTGTTGTCACAGAGAGGTAACAATCATTCTTCTTACCTCGTGTTCCTTCATCCACAGGTCCATGCTTCCTGTGCCCCCAAATGTGGCCCCCACTATCAGTCTAGAGCTGGATGTGGACGATGGAGAGGTGGAGAACTATGAGGTAGGGCAAACTGCTGCCACATTGTTCAACTAAGAATAATTGTATCTCATGACCCACAAGATCTTTGAAAAGGAGACTAAAGAAATCAACACAAATCAATTAATTTGTTAAAACTTACACCCACGCCCCATTAGATAAAGTCACTCCTATTCAGTTTCAACACAACTTAAGCAGTTTAGTTAAACAACATTTCTCATTTAGAAGACTTAACCGGGACGATAATGATGATAGTTTTTCTGAGATGGTCTCTGCTGTAAACATGTCTTCTAAACTTTGCTCCTCTGTGTGAAACCTTTAGGCCCTGTTGAACCTCGCAGAGCGTCTCGGAGAGGCCAAGCCCCGTGGTCTAACTAAAGCCGATATAGAACAGCTTCCATCATACAGGTTCAACCCCAACAACCATCAGTCTGAGCAAACACTGTGAGTTCCTTTCTGTATTTAAAATGCATGTGTGGTGAGGACTCTATCATGTGGGTGGTCATAGATTTAGTAGATGTGATTTTCAAATTTGAAATAGAACCCATCTTTTTTTGTCCTACAGGTGTGTGGTGTGTATGTGTGACTTCGAGTCTCGCCAGCTCCTCAGGGTTCTGCCCTGTAATCACGAGTTCCATGCCAAATGTGTAGACAAGTGGCTGAAGGTGAGTGAAGAAATTCAGCTATTTGGATAACTGTCAATGTATCAGCTCATTACCACTGGGCTCTGAAGGCGAAGTGACAATACATTTTCACGTCTTTTGAAAAAATGTGTTTCTGCAAGGTAGGTGGGGTTATGACGACCCAGAGTAAAGATTAATCTCAGGGATGATTACTCGAGGGACAAGCGAATTGCTAAAATGCTTGTCAGGTGGGATGTTCCTAGCACTGGTCAGTCACAATCGTTCTCTGAGGTTGTTTCAACTTTCTCAGTGCTCAGCATCTTTACCTTTTCAGTTAATGAGTGAAGGTAGAAGGAAAGAATAGTAAGCAGACAGTTTGCAACCTCTTTTTCACCAAAATCACTGGGTATATGTGGAGTTTTTAAATGTAGGTATGCCTGCTAAAAAGGCGATTAACGCCATGCCTGTAGAGGAGTTGGCCTCTCTTCTGGGTTTTTTCACCCTGTGCCTTATGTTGGATGTCATCAACACACCAAAAAGTGAGACGCTCTCTCACCTTGCTGTCTTGCTAAAAAAGCAGGTTGACCTGGGTGTCACGTTTCCGTAACTATCCGTTAAACTTGAATCCCTAAACCCAAGTGCAATAAATTTATTTTGCCACAAGTTGTACACTTGTAAAAACGTGTGTGACTGGGCCTCTAATCGTCTGACTTCTAAATATATTTAGCAAACATACATTTTTAAAGATGTAAAGTTGTTATGTTAGTTTCTGTCATTATACAGTTACCTTTTTAGGCAATTTGTAAAATATATTAACATCTCCATATTTTTCATTCCTTCCAGGCCAACCGGACCTGCCCTATCTGTCGAGCCGATGCCTCAGAGGTCCAGCGGGACTCTGAGTGACCTTGTCTGGTCCAACACCTACAATCTCTTACTCCCTTCGACTCCCATTTGGATGCACCAACGTCTCTCCTTTCATAATACAGTATACAATTCACACACTCTGCCACAGAACTGGGACCAATGCTCCTTAATGCTTCACTCTTTGTCATCGAGGACACCAAACTGTCATTCTCACATGGGATCAGCATTTATGGGGGTGGAAACTTTCTACTGACTCATGCTAACTTGATTGCTGGACTTCCTATAGGCCTTCTGTTCTACTACTCTGCCTTCTACTCACAGTTCCTCCTTTCTATGAATGGCCTTTACAACACACGATGACCTGTGCAGGTGGAGATATAAATGTGTATTTTTTCAACCATTCCTCTACGGAGAGGGACAGACAAACAGACTGCTTTGAAAAATGTCTTTATAGTTGTACTAACAAACCCTGAGAGAGAATTGGCAGCCCAAAGAAAATGTTTGGTTTCATTATTATTGTGGTTATAATTAAGCATTCACATCTTGCTTTGCAGAGTCATTTTTACTAGATTTTTTTTTTTCTACCAGACCTTATTTTCATTTGCGTGTATTCATGCATTCCTTTTGTTCTGAGTGCTGTGTGTATGGGGTAAAACAAAAGATACTGTACACTGCGTCAAAGGGTCAGCGTCTTTGGGGCAGTGAAGTGTGTGTGTGTGTGTGGGGTGTGTGGGTGGGTGGGGTGTTACAGTCCATGGACTGAAACCTAAATCCAGTTTTAACTTCAGACCTTTTTAAAGTTGAGGTTTTGCTCAAATGTCATTAAGTTTAGGAGCAGGAACTTCTCCAGACAATGCTGTGACATGACTCTTTATGTGTCAGTCGCACGTTAACACACTGTACCACCACGTCTCCATCGCTTCATACCTGCCCATCTACACTGTTCCTATGTGAAATGAGTAAAGGGTGGAAGCTTTTGAGATACATTTTTTGTGATGCAGTATTTCCTTCACACAATGAAACAAATCAGGACTATTCATCTGCCTCCACATATCCACTAAGCTCTCCTCCAGCGGAATAGGTATTACAGAGCTGACTAGGTGGATTCATTAATGGAATCAGGCAGTTGAAGATGTGGCGTCTGTACTTGTCTCGGTATCCAACCAGCATTCTGTGTGTGTTGGCAGATACAGATCCACTGTTTTCTCCATCACTTACAGTTTTTAAGAGACTTGAGAGGTCACAGTTAAATCTACTATGTTTCACCGGACGGCAAATCTGACACTTCAGCACTTTAATATGTAGATCTAAGACCAACACTCTATTTCTTTTCATTCTCAGCAAACCACTTTTCACAGTTTGTGTATTTGTGCAAAATTTCAAAGCATTAAAACATAAATCATCACTTCAGCTTCTACAGTACGTTAACGTTAATCCTTCTGTGTTCTCACTCCACATTTGTACATGTCCAGAAGGTTTTTTCCTTTTAAAGTCTGTGTAAGGCCTATGTCAGCATGTCATAATGTAACTCCAGGATGTTCACCTCGCGCACAGAGCAGACTCTTATGTAATTTATCACTATTTATCACAAGTGGTATTTTGTGTCATGATGACAAGCTAACATGGGCCTTTTCAGAGCTTGTGTTGACAGAAGGTCGTTTTGGAAAGTTAAACCCGGCGCCGACAGTCTTACATCTGAGATGCCTTCTTTTTTTTTTATAAAACTTTTTCCAGGTACTCGTCGAATCTATCATCACAACATCAGACCAATACATGTAGAAACCAGTTTTAAATTCAGTATCTGTGAGAACCTTCAACTTCTACAACTCCTCCTCAGTGTTGTCAGTGTATAAAGTCATGTAATATCTATGGGAGTGGAGGGAAACTATATTTTCTGTCATTGTTCTGTTTTCCTTTGGGGTCAAAGGTCATGTTTATGACCATATACATCCATTTTGTGTCTTAGGATTGTTTTTGTGTTGGACAGTTTTCTGTTGCTTGGTACACTAGCAATTACCTCAGTCCCACTATTTATGTCTTTGCAGAAAATGGTGCAACCAGTATGATTAGTGCTTATCAGTTCATTTTGCTAATGTTTTTCATGCAAGTTGTTGGGTTGTTTGAACATTTTGTTTTTCCTTTTAAACTCTATGAAACTATCATTAAAATGGTGTCATAGTAGTTTCATCATGTATTATATCTGTAACCAAAATCATTTGAAGGCTTGTTATGAAGATGAAATTTTTAACAAACATTTGTACATTTTGTATGAGAGTTATTACTAGTAATACTTTATTAAGTAGTGCAATGATTTTTTTAATCCCTTAACCCATCTTTTGGATTTCAAAAGTTGGATCAATAATAAATGTATAACATCCTCTTCTAAAAATGTTGTCTTCCAGTTCTTCATGTCCTCTACTCCTGTCTGTGTTGGCTTAACATGTAATTCTTTACTTTCTTCACCATTGACGTGCACAGCACAAATAAGTGGTGTGTTGTTGTGGATAGTCCATTTGGTGGCAGTGTAGGTCTGTTATACAGGAGGCCCTGGGTCTCGTTCTTTGAGATGCACCAGCTCACAATCCCAGTGCCAGAGACACTTAGTGTAAAAATACCTCTTTTAAATCCTTTACCTACTGACGCCATTTGCCTTAAATCAACGATGCAGCACATTTTATGTTTTTATCAGCACAAATGATTTAAACACTTAATTTAGAAGAAGACAAAAGACCCTACTATCCTACTAATGCTCCTCTACAATACAATACTAACCCACTACTGTTCAGGAACACTGGCAGGCTGTTCTCAAGTGGTGCAGAAAGTAACCAAAGGTTTCACTTAAGTAAAAGTACAAATAAATAGACCAACCTTTTCTTAAATGAAAGTATGTGGTAGTACCACATACACCTTTCTGCTTGAGTAAAAGTAATTAAGTACATGCTTTTAAATATACTTTATGGACTAAAAGAAAAAGTAGTTGCCCAGTGTAGCCCTTTCCCTTCTGCAAAGGTCAACTACATCATTATGGCTCTGTGGTGATCTCTCTTCAGTTTCTTCTTCACCTGTGATGCTGCTGCTGCAGAAGGTTTGTCTAATGTTACCCGCCAGCTCTGATTGGACCAGTGAACCGATTCCCTTCTCGTTATTTATTGACTTTAAAAATAAAATGGTGAACATGTAACAACACATTGTAAATATGTAGTAGAAAGTACAGATATTTGCTGATACATGAAGTAAAAGTAAAAAGTACTTGAAAAATAAATATAGTTACCTTATGTAAAGTACAGATAGATGACAAAGGTACTAGTAACTAAGTAAATGTACTTCCTTACGTCTCCTGTCTGCTGTTCTCAAACTATCAATTTGTTGCAAAGGCAAAGCCTTATGATGGATAAGAGTGATTGATGGATATGATTTTTTAAATAACGACCTGATAACACAGTATAAATATTTGTTTGTATATAGGATTCAATAACATAATTAGCATATTTAATATAGTTTTACTGAGGAGAAAGACTGTAAAGTTTTGTATACATAATATTTCACAGGAGTGAAATATGTAATATAAGGAGGACACAGAGAAACCTGCAGTCAATTTCGTTATGACTTATGAATTTAGTTTCAGTAACAAACAAATCTGGCAACAACTCTGACCTCAGAGTGTGAAGTTAATCCTTTTGCCCACACAGGAGCACTTTGTTTTTCCCCAAAGCTTCATTTGCATATCATGTGCATTTTCAGGTGACAATCTGTTCCCCATACGAGGAAGGAGTCAGGTTTAGGAACATAATTAAATCTGGCTCAGTGAGTGACACATCATGTTAAGCCGGATGCATAAGAATTTGAATTTGAAAAAGCTCACGGCTCACGGATGGAGGCCTCCAGCTTCCCAACTGTGGCACTCTGAGTACATCTGTCCTCGTGATGCTTGCTGCTTACAACCTGGATAATTGAACTAACCTTTGTTTCCCTGTGCCATGTGGCCGTCCCCCGCTTACCTTTCCGCCTGCTAAACTCCATGCCTGCCCAATCACTGCCCAGCCCTCCACCCGAAACCTTCTCACCTCCTCTGCCCTCTGCCTTTCCTCCATCCCCTGCCTCGCCTGCTTGCTCCTCCACCCTCAGTCCCCTCTCAGTCCATCTGCTGTCTCCCCCTTCGCCCTCCACCTTCACCTGCTGCAGCCCTCACCAGATTTAGTCGCCTAAATATTTGTGTTCTGAATTTGGGTTCATTCCTGCAACAAACAAATTCCATTTTCCTTGAGCTAACTAATGCTACATTTCCTTAAAGTTAGTAAAGTACCTTACCTTACCTTATCTTACCTTTTCTTAATTCTAAATTCTAAATTCTAAATTTCCATATAGAACCACAGCAGAGATAAATACTAGATGCATATCTTACATCTTATACATCAAAGCCCTGTATCTAATATAAGAACCTTTATCACACTAATCTACACACATAGCAATAGTATCATCTACTATAAGATTAAACTCAGCGTGTCTTCGGGCCACATTAAATGACTTAAAACCCTGATTTTTATCACAAACACATAGGATTTTTATCCTATGTGTTTACCTGTGCTGTCTTTAAGGTGGAGCTGGATGCCGTCACTGATTGACCTGACTGCCACAGAGCAGCAGCATCTGGGCCCAGTGCAGCACAGGAAAGAGAACCACCATTTTACAGCGTCTCTTTCCAGCCCCGGCAAGCAGCTTTTGTTTTTATTCAGCCTTTGCTTTCTTTGCTTTCTTTTTCACACCATAACACATTGCGCCACATTATCCACACGCAACCACATGAACACTACTGATGTCAGTAAAAAACTAAACACACCTCATCTGTTATGGTTGTTCTATTACTTTTCATCATAAATGTCTTTTGTAAGTGACATTTTGAGTCTTCCCGTGTTTTCATCATGGCCTCTGAACTGGGCCGCGACACAAAGAATCACTGAATGATTTTATTCAGACACGTTTGCTTCCTACAAACACAAAAACCTTACATCTTTAATGAAACATTTTTTTCCAGCTTTGTTAAAAAATACTTTCCTTTGTATAATATGAAAATAAACAGAATATTTGTGGGTTTGTGACTGCTGCTTTTCACAAAGCAAGAGTCAAATCTTCTAGACAGGGTAATGTGCATGACTGTATGACTGTAATTTCACATGTGGTTGGTTGTCTCACAGAATGTCCCTGTTTACTGTTTACCTGTGGTGTAGTGTATTGTAAAAGGATGCTTTGCCCTGAGAATATATGGTAGAACGAGGTGTAATAGTGTATGCTTATAAGCATACGTGTGCCCATTTGTCAGTCATTGATAAGGAACTATTAAATACATGTAGAGATGTATGCACAGATCAGATGTGATAGGTGACAACATTAAGTGCATGGATCTGTAAGTGCAGTTTGAGAAAAGATGTTACTGATGGGGTGTTGTCATGTTACCGCCTGATAGTCTGTATGTGTTTCTGTTTTCTGGGAGACATCTTTGAGCCTTATATGGGATTTTAAGTTCATGTGGACATTACATTTTTATTTATGCTAATACAAAGAGCATTTAACATAGTTTTGGTTTGATTTACTTTTGTGACATCAATATTTTCAACTATTAAAACCCTTCTCTGTGTCATTGGATCAAAGTGGTTATCTCTGTCAGACTTAAGATAAAGCTGACAAGTGTGTTGCTCCCTCTTTCAGCATCTCATCAGTTTTCTTGTCATTGGCTTTGAATGCAAAAGATGCACCTGTGTGTACAAGTGTGTATACTTGGGTGTGTATGCATATCTGTACATGTACAGGAAAAGCATTACGACTTTAAACTTGAGTTTGACACTTTTCCAGTACAAAAAACAAACAAATAATAAATGAAAAATGCACAAAATACTGAAATAATAAAACAATGAAATACTAAAATAATGGCCAACTTCCTCCGTTGTGGCGCCGAGGCAGATCCACATAAATCTAAGAATCCTCACATTGTCTGAGCTCCTGATCTCTTCTCTGTTACTTCGGTCCAGTCAAGAGTCACAGTGAACAACAAACATGTTGAAGTTATGGTTAAAAATGTCATCATCAGAACTAAATATAAATGTAAAGATCATGGTCAGAACTAAAAGTGATTTTAATGAATGCACAACCAAATGCACAAAAATAACCTTATTTAACCAATACTGTTTCTAAATGGGTCAAAAGCACCATGCCAGAAAACTCCATATGTTTACGTCTAAATATAATTTACTCTGGTCCCTTGTTTTAATTCACTTATTAATTGAATAGCTCAACTTGCTTTACTTGTATATTCCTCATTTTATTATTCTAATTTATCAACATTTTGGACATTTTAGTTTTGTTTTTATTTTCATTAAGGTTTATTCTGTTGTTACTTTCTGTGAGTTACTGATGGTGAAATGTTCCCTCTGAAAACATATCTCACCACCGTTTCCATTGGTGTCAAGGAAGAGTGGTTGAGAAAGGAGATTATTTTGACTTTGAGACAGTGTGTATTGTTTGAGTCTGCCATGCCTGAGACCAGCCGATCACACCTGGGTGGTCATGTTGTCCTATAGAACGCCTCAATCAGTGCTCAAAACTCTTCTGAAATCAGAAAAGGGTTTTAACAATAATTTGCTGCTCGTCAGGTTTCAGTACAAGCGACGACAGAGTCAAAACTGGGGAAACATCGACACAGAAGTAACCACAATTGCACATAGAATAAAGCACCACCCACCCCACCATGGTGTTTACATGTATTCACATAATTGATTGTTTTTAGTAAAAATTCTTTTGCCCATTTTTAAAAGTGTGAAAAATTCTAAACTTTAGAATGAAACGTTTGTTAGAAAAGTAATTAACAAGTGATCAAAAGTAGGCCTAATAAGTTACAATACTTTGAGGAAGCTAATAAAATAGTAACATCACTTATTACAATTTGAACAGGTCAACTATTAATATATAGCCTTTTCCATTTTAAAATGAACAGTCCTGATTCTGCATATCAATACACTTAAACATATGAAGTTCCCCACATCAAGTCCACTGAAAAGAGCCATACTCTGAGCCAAATTCATCTGTGCCCACAGATGAGTGTCTCATACTCCATAGGACACTGACACACACACACACGCACACTTAATAATAATATCTCTCAATATGCTTCATAATTTTTTATGAATTTGTCATAAAACCACAACAGGGCCCACTGTTTTATTTTCAGTTATTGGGTCAAATACTGCCCCCTAGCGGTGAATATAATATAATATCTGCATTGGCCACATCACATCCATCAATTGAAGAATTCTTAGGGTCAAGCTAACATTATATTTCTTTGACGACAGCAGATAACTAAAGAAAAAATATGAACTTTTTTCACATCAGTGGGGAGGTTTGGATGATATTCCACCTATAGAAGTGCAGATTCTGTAGCAGCCGTCACAGTGGCCATCAAAAACAGACCTTGAGTCACAAGTAAAACTGAGACACCTGCTAATGTTTTGAATAACACGATTTCAAAAGAACAGATCCAAGGTGCATTCAGGGTGGATCCGTAAAGTGGTGCTTTGTACATGGAGAGCACTTCCACAGCCCTAGGAAACATCGTAATCCATAATGAGAAAATTGCGCCAATAAAAATCGATTCATCTCAAACGTTGAAAATCTCATGATGTTGCTAATTCATATATGATTGCCTGCCCACCATAGACACGCCTTCCACTGCCCCTCCGGGGGTCAGGTCAGTTTATCAGCTCTCAACATGGTCCAACAACTGAAACATACCCACGTTGCATAAAAAAGCCACATTTGAGAGCACATTGAGTCAAAAACACCCTGAGTTAACGTGATGATGTAAGAGCACAGGAGGTTGACGCACTGCAGGGCCAAACCTCGGAGGCTTTCATCGCTGTGGCACGTTACACCTGTTACCCTCTACATATGCGTGTTTGCCCGTTCATCTACAACAGTGCTTTTACTGTGTGTGGACAAATACTATCATAAAAAAAAAACCTTCCAGGCCACAGAATCTCCCCGACACACCAGAAGTGTTTGTTGTAGCCTGTGGTCTTTTAGAGGAAAAGAAAAGGTCAATCATTTGCCCGTCACCTCCAGCTGAGTTGTCCAATCTCCATCCTTGACTATTTTTGTTGTATAACCGAGGGGTTATGACAAGGAATATTGTGGTTATATGGTCAGTGTGTCAGGCAACTGGATGCCTGCAGAATAACCTTAAAACCACCATTTCCTAGTTGTAAGCCTTTGGGAATAAATGACTTGCATTTATTACTGTTTTTAATTCTTTAGTTTTTTAAATGTCTAATTTACATTTATTTCTACAGTTTTTATTTGTTTTATTTTCGTTTTAGTCATTTTTACTACTTTATCTCTAATGTGGCTAATGTCATTTTAGTTAGCTTCCTTGTGAAGCACTTTGTAACATTAAAAAATAAAGTACTATATACATTTTCTTTAATATAATTATTATTAGGACATTTTCAAGATGCTTGTTAGCTGTGTAAGTCTCCACTATGTACTGTATTCCCTGCAGTACAACCATTGTCTAACCTGTTAGTATGCCTCTTGTCTTTCTGTATAGAATAGTGGAATTATCAGTTATATGAATAAACAGGTGTTATGCAGGGTCTTTATCTATTTCTCTATCTCCATCTTGGTATTGTTTTTATTTATAATGGTGGGTTTGAACTGGTGGTTGATTTATTTAGTCCAAGTGGAAAAAACACAAATGAAAGAATATAAAGATTTAATATGTGAGATGGTCTTCTGGTCCAGTCATCAGCAAACTCACTCAGGTGGGACCATGTGTGTGTGAGAGAGAGAGAGAGAGAGAGAGAGAGAGAGAGAGAGAGAGAGAGAGAGAGAATGGGAAGAGAGGATGTTTTCTACAAGCTCAGCAATCTCTCCAACACGCACACTCAGCAGACCTCATCTGGATAAATAAAGATTAGCCTAAAACCCTCACGTGCGTGGCGCTCTAACACTGTAGCCCCCTCCTCTGTTTATATGTTGATATATTGGCTGCACCATACGTGCGACTCTCTCCTGACTACAAATACATAAATATGACAGGTATGATTCAGGCACTTTAATGTAGCAGCCTGCAGCATATGAGACAGAGGCAGTGATGGAGCAGTGGCGTTAGAGTAGTGGGGTGTCGTGAATTGCCTTAAGCTGCGGCGCCCCCGTGCCAGTTAACTTCACTAAAGCAGACACACACTTCCATTATGGCAGATTGAAATCTCCACTGGGCCGTGTAAGGGAGTAATGTGTTGGTTATATGGCCTGGACCGTGAGGGATTTATGCACATGCTAAACCCATCAATAATGGCACAGGAGTAAATCTCTCACCAGGTTTTTTGTTTTGACATCACGGTTTCTGTGTTAGGAGATTATCTTGTGTGTGTGTGTGTGTGTGTGTGTGTGTGTGTGTGTGTGTGTGGGCTCACAGTGGGGTAGGGGGACACACAGGTCACCATATCATAAATCTATATCCAATATCTGTCATGTGATTGTACAGCATGTGCTTTCATCCTATCTTTACCATTTGCTTTATTGTGTCTCAAAAGAAAGAACAAAAATACAGTTTATTCATAATAAAGGACCCGTCCACCCCCCATCCATTCTTCTGACTGTTAGCCCCTGAATCTTCAATGGATTATTCATGAGCGACAAGCAGAAATGTCTAAAAGAGGTGCAGTCTGTCCATGTCTTCTCCTCTTCACTGCTTTCACACCCAGGTCTTCCTCTGTCTCCACTATGACTTCAGCAGCAGAGTATAGCCCGCTACATGACTCTCCTCTTACTGCCACCGAAACTATAGCCACTTGCACCGAGTATACAACAGCGCGAGTGTGATCTCAAATCATGCACACAAATATAAAAGCAAGCCTTGCACATACTGGGCAATGCACCAAGAATGAATTGTATTGGGGCTCGGAGGTGGATAATGTTGGAGAGCAAGATGAACCGACACTCGGTGGGAGTAAAGGTTTGTCAAAGAAGTGTCAGAACAGATCCCATACAATTTACAGTGTGGAAAAAAGAATAATCAATGTGTTTATCTCACAGGGATGAAAACGTAAAGCTTCAGTTCTTTTTCAGACATTACAGTTAAGAAATTAGTTTTTTTACTTAAATTTAACCAGACAGTCCTGGTCTGACATGCAACTCATGTGTGGAAACTTGAACCTGTCAGTGCACAAACACAGTGCACAGACAGGTTAAGGTTTTAAAATACTTGCATATTCACAGATTCTGGGTCTATCAAAGTGAAGGGAGGAGCTGTGGAAATAATTATATTAGGCAAAGTTTGGAGGGGATCTTGAAAGATAAAAGGTAAATACAATCCAGTACAACCCCCCCCCCCCCCCCCCCTCTGAATTGTCAGAGCCGTTTACTATGGGGGAAGTTAAGACAATTTTGAAAGGATCAAGAAAATAGCTGTGGATGCTCTTAAAATCCCTATTAAAATATGCCTGGAAGAATATATGTGTGTATATCTGATTTTTTCTCTTTGATTTGTGTTTTATTGTTGTAACAATGAGACCTGGTTAAATAAAGTATGTATACGTGTATCAGGAAATAAAACATAATGAAACAAGTTTTGTTTTTTCCTACAAATAGGCCAACAACATAAGATAATACACGATCCCTTAATATACACACTATATTATTATATACCAATATATATTGTGCTGTAGAGACAGACTTCACTACCATCTGCTGATTCTTCTGGAAAGTTGCAAGTCAAAGCAGAGTAGATGGTTGATGTGCACAGCGATGTGCATGTGGACGTTTGTGCGTTTCCACAGTGCAACAATACAGAAGAGATTCTGTATTGTTGCTAGTTGTCTCGTAAAGACTTTCAAAGCACCAGTGGCAGACAGAGGTCATCTACAGCGGATCAGCTGAACATCACTCTCAGCCGTGACGTGAATCTTTTCCACTCAAGGAGCTCAAGCAGCACACACACCTCCTCCTCCTCTTCCTCCTCCACATCCTCTTCCTCCTGCTGTTTCTCTCTCTAGCGTCTCTTCCGTTCAGCGCGTGTTTCATGGAAGAATCAGTTCCTGGTTTCCTTGTGGACTTTCCTTGTAGTTGAGGAACCGGTGCGTCCTGCGTCCTGCGTCCTGGCACCTTGCGCTGCGCCTCATCTCTTTACGCACAAGAACTCGTCTTGCGCTTCGCCGGAAAAGAGTGAACTTACCGCAGGTGAGCGCTGGAAGTGTGTTCACGAGCGACAGAGGAACTCGTTAAATGAGCGTCTTGTTTTTGATCGACAGCAGTCAACTTCAATCTTCCGGACTTTTGGCTTTGGATCGACAGCGCGGTTTGTGGCTGTGGCGCACCATGGGCACCAGCATGTTGTCTTCTGTAAATAAACATGTATAGTAACCTCTTTACTATACTAGAAAAAGGTCACTTCGTGTATTTCAGTTTGTATTGCGCTGCGTAAGATTCAAGCCACAGACGAGCAGCCGGATCAGGTGTGAGGCATCCGGTGGACCGAGGAGGAAGAGGAGGAGGAGGAGGAGACTGTAGGAAAGAAGGGTTACAGCACAACGACGGGATTTAAACACAGGACACTTGTTCTCTGGAGGACAGACTGAAACAAAGGAGCAAGTTGGTCCAGGGAAGAAGAGAGGAGATGACGGCCAACACTTTTCTCCTGCTCTTCACTCTGTCTCTCACAAGTGAGTGGCTTTATGTTCACGTTACTTTTATTCATCTAAAGAAGAGTGTTCTGTGAAGTTAGGTATGATGGAAAATACTGTTTTGAGTTCTACGTTTTTTTCCCTCACGTAAATTTTACAAGTTAAATCTGCAATTCTCTCTCTCTCTCTCGCTCTCTCTCTCTCTCTCTCTCTCTCTCTCTCTCTCTCTCTCTCTCTCAAACACACACACATACACACACTCCTCCCACTACCCACTAATTGACATCCCATACATCCCATAGCCCTTTAACCTAACCTGTGACAATCTTACCTAACTTCAGCTCTAATCCCAATCATCACATAATTGTAACTCGAACCTTGAAAACAAGTATTAACCTTAAAAAGCAGACTGGACAGTTTCATTATGATTTCATTCAATAAATCTATTAAAAGCTACAAGTGACTTCAAAATAAGTTCATGATACGACAAGTTGTAATAGAGAGTATTGTAAAAGTCTTACACTCACTATAGTTCAAAGTCCTAATGCTATACCTGTACATGTACATGGAACAGTGTACACACACACACACACTAGCAGTAGCCTAATGCAAGTAACACCAGCAAAATAAGCTGCCATAGAGAAGTGAAGTTACTTTGGTGTCAGTGAACTGCAGAGGACATAGCCTATCTAGAGATGAATGCATGCAGTGTCCTGTGCTGAAGAAGCCCGTTGGAAGCAAGTCCAGTTGTACACATGTACAGCTCCTGTCCTGTATATAATCAAACACAGCTCACATGAAAGGCGGCTCTGGAGCACTCGATATGGACTTTTAATCAAACACTGAGCTATATATTCAAGATCCTCCTTTGCCAGAAGCAGATGTGCTAAAGGTACTGATCATGTGTTGTTATTATTGTGTTATGTGCATTGTGAGGTGAGGTCCACTGTGTGTACGTGTTACATTATTCTGTATTCTTTGACAAGCAGAATGATCCACTAAAGAAAACAGCATAATCCTCAACGTTTACGCTTAATTATTTAATTACATTTAGTTAATTTGATCATTCGATCTCCCAGTATCTTAAAGCCTCCTCCACAGACCATAAACATAACAAAGGAACAAAAACTCTAATCCTGTAGTATTCTGTTAAAATAACATGTCAGTTACTAATTTCCTGCAAGAAATGGCCACATTTATATTATATGCTGTGCAAAATCAGCCTTAAATAACCCATTGTTTGCACACTGTGTATTTGTAGGATTTGAACTCTTCCTTAGACTGTTAAACCCCCAAAGTGTCTAGAGAAAATATCGAGGACATGACCTCTGCTTTGTTAATGGTAGCTTACAACATTGTGAACTTATATTTTTCTGCAATATTGTTTCTGCCAACCATCACAGTGTTTAGATCATGTGTTTAGATTACGTTATTATACGTGAAAAGAGAATTGAACTCAGAGAGTGGATCTAGTGCATCTCTTTCTGGGTTTCCAAATCAAAAGCAGCCACAACACTCCTTCCTACAACTTTTACCTCAGGGAAAGGTTTTTAAAAACTGTCTTCTGTGTTTGTGCTCTTAAAAGTAAAAGCAGATGGGCTCTTTGAATAATTTATAGAGGGCTATTTTATGCTTCCCGCAAAGAAAGAACCATCATCTGTGTTTAAAGCAGAACACCTTTCCTGAAAGAAGAGCTTCCTTTTTCTAACATGACCTTGTGTTTCATGGATTGTTGAGTTTTCCATCCTGTACTCACTGAATGAGGTTGATAGGCTTTAGCTTTGGCTTGTTGGGCTTAAAAAAAAAAAAAGCCAAAATTTACAAGGCGGAAAACAAAATCAGTGCCATCGCTCTTCATATCCGCTCTACGTAAACAGCTGGACCGACAAAGATCAGGTGTGACAGGCGACATGTAAAGCATTATTCTGCAGCATCCATCAAGGCAAATATCTCCACAAGTCCAAGTCTGAATTATTTAAATGATGTAATACACCGAGAAGGCGCACAGCACTTCTTTGTGTCTTCTACCATGTTGTTGTGAGTGTTTGTGTTTCCCTGACGGCCTGGAGATTTTAATGGGCCTTGCACTATGCTATGATGTTTGGCACCACTTCTCAGTGACAGCCTCATCACCTTGACTGAAGCTGTTGTAAAACTTAGAGATTGAATACACAAAATGGTACAGACTGCACATCAATATTTATTTAAAACACACAGGCTCTCACAGAAATAATAACTTTAATCTACACTGCAATGTAACACATGGGAAATCTTCTTGGGCGTAGTGTGGGCCAAGAGGTCGATTAGGTTGTCCACGAACTAGGATGTTGGTGGTTCGATCTCTGGCTCCTGCATGCCAAAGTGTCAATGGGGAAGAAACTGAACACCAAATGGCTCCTGACGGCTGTGACTGATGCATGATAGAGAAAGTGCTCAAACCTTTACTGTAAAGCGCTTTGAGTGGTCATCAGGACTAGAAAAGATCTATATACTGACAGAGTGGAACACTAACAAGTCCAGTCGTACACTTGTACAACTCCTGTAATAATCATACACAGCTCAATATATAAATGCAGACCAGAGCCTTCTCCCACTCTACATATATGCTGTCCGATTAAGTTAACCTGGTTTGTGTCAAGCATCAGAGCCTCCAGGAAGTCGCTCATCCTAGATAACAAATAGCCAGTCACAAAAAATCAATCCCCACCCTCCCCAAACCCATTATATGGTCATTTAGCACTTTGGTTTTGGTACAGGTCAAACAAATAAGAAAGACAATGTTAGTCACTGGGGTTTAGGTGCAGATAGTAGTATTTATAGTAGTATTTTGGCCAATACTTCGGGGGTTTCGGGTGTAGACAGTGGAAATCTGGTCCAAGACTCTGCCCTCCTTTCACCATACACTGTTTACACTCCCACGAGTTTCGTTTATCACACAGGTCGAATGTTTCTACCAAATCACAAACAGTGGTAGTTTTTGTAGGTGATTTAACTCCAGACAACATCAGCTATTAACATATGAATGCAGATTAATTATAAAGCAGATAGCCGATGCATTTTGGTCAATGGGTTCCACCTCTTTTGTTCTCCACATGGAGTGTTAACCTGCAGGCAACCAAAGCCTGCTCAAACGTGATTGGTCAAGCTGGAACATTTTGTCCCTCGTAAACCGATTCTGTCTATTCACATGAAGAATCTGGTTATAAAGATTAGCTCTTTCCCTTCAGATTCCCGTTATGCTAAGCTATACTAAGCAAACCGAAATTAATGTGAAACCTTGAACGTAAAGTCAATATTAGTATACATTCAATAAAAAGTAATCAGACATTTAACTATGTTGTATTTACAGTGTCATTCATTTATAATTTTACCCCTTTATTCCCTAATCATATGTCTTTCTCCTCTTCGTACCGATTCATCCCATAAGTCTTTCCTTTAATGCCTTTATATACAGTGGGATCCAAGAGTCTGAGACCACCTACCCGTTGTGAAAATATTACATTACAGTCATTATTTCACTGCAAGGTGTGGGATGTGATCTAAAGCATTATAGTAGCCATGTTCATGCAACAGGCCTCATCGGGGCCACCTGAGATGAAAGTTAGATGTGAGTAAGGTTCTAACTGGTTAACCTTCAGTGTATCATGTGTCCCCTTTCATTTAGTTCTAATAGATTCCCCTCCTTCGCTCCCTGTTCCTCACAGTTGAAAGATCCAGCAGTTCAGTGTGCCATGAAAACCTGAAGCAGCAGGGTGCCGCCGAAAAAAAGAACATCGCTCACTAATCATAGTAAAACAGACAATTCATGTGGCACAGCGGGGGTGAGGCAGTCCAGATATTTAACGCTGTCTGCGCTGTTGTCAGTTTGTTTGACAATGTAGAGACATAATGGCTGCAGGAGCCAAGAGAGTGGGTCTGACTTATTCATACCATCGCTTTTACATAACCAATAATTTAGGGCTGAGGAAACACAAAGCTTGAGGGATCCTCTCACAGGGATGGATGCATGACTGGATTTTTGTTTGTTCTTTTGCTCTAAAACCCTGCAGTAAAGCGTGAGACTGCAACACACACACACACACACACACACACACACACACACACACACACACACACACACACACACACACACACACACACACACACACACACACACACACACACACACACACACACTTGCTGCGAACACATGATTCAGCCTTGATGGCCGTTGGTAAATTGACTTCATTTACAGCCAAATTGTTTATTGTTCATCATTCGTGATGACACTGGACTGAAAACATATTGCAATAAAGAGGATATCAAGCTCTGAACTGCAACACACACACACACACACACACACACACACACACAGGATGTGGTGTTACACTGAGAGGGAAACACATTACCCCTTCTACCAGAATTTGTGCTCTGCTAGACAAACACATGGCAATTATTTACTTGCGGCATTTCTGTTTGGCTGACTGACTTGTGTTCTTTTCCAACAGAGGTGTAAAGGTGCATGCTGTTTGAACGACGTAAACATAACCTGGGTCCTAATTGTACACTATCAGGATATAATGCGTCCTCACTTCTTGTGTTTTGCCTGAAGGCAGCAGGGCAGAGAATGCAGAGGAGCGGCTGGTGAACTACCTGTTGGGGCCGGAGCGCTACAACAAACTGATCAGACCAGCGGTCAGTAAGACCCAGCAGGTCACTATCTCCTTACAGGTGTCTCTGTCGCAGCTTATCAGCGTAGTAAGTATTTAAATACACAGACAAACACATGTGTACATGTAGCGAGTTCAGGACACACACCAAGGAAACACCACGACACCGCAGCTCCCTTTGGATTCTCTACAGCAGGAACACGATGCACAAATTGCGACTCTGCATAAGCTCGACCCAAAATGAGTTCACCCAGAAATCTTTTTTTGTTTTGTCACCTGGACCCAACAACTAAGCTTCTGTCAATACATGTGAAAGTGTTTTTGTCTTATTGTGGTGAGCAGGTGGAGACAAATTTAGGTGAAAAAACTAAACTGGCTTTAATTCAAGCAAAGGCTCTTGCAGAAATAAAGCACAAAAATCCAAATAATCAATATACAGAGAAACATCAAGAAGGGCTTTGGCACACACAACCGACATGGAACAAGCAGACTCACCAGGACAAATAGAAGCACAGAGACTTGTATACACAAAGGAGGCAGGGATGATTAAACACCGGTGAAACACATGAGGAACAGGTGCAGACGATCACAAGGGCGGGGAAACAGGACAGAGACAGAAAGTTAAGCTAGAGACACACAAGGAGCATCATTTCAAAATAAAACAGGAAACGGAGAGAACTCAGAAACAACAACCAAACAGAACACAAATCGAAACACAAGTAAACCAAGGCAAGAGTCCATTACCTAAACAAGTGTATTGCCACAACGGCAGACTCTGACAGGACAAAGGCACCTAGAAATCAGGTTTCTGCTGGGGCTCAGGCTTCCCTGCCCCTGGCCCTGCCCCTGGCCCTGCCCCTGCATTAATTACGTGCAGGTTATACACTTGTGTGGTTGGCGACATCATTTAAATCCAAGCATTGCTCTACGCAGCAGGCCTTTCTCCCAGCAGACATTCTGACAGTTTGATTAAAGGAAAAGCACTTCCAATAACATTTCCACAACATTTAGCTAATCACGCTGTCTCCTCAGCTCTATCAGGAATCTCCATCTGAAACTAAGGGATGTGATTGCTTTACTTAAACTGCTTAATTACATTAACTTGATTGGACCTTGAAAACAGCCACGCAAATATCTTAAGGCACTCAATACATTTTTGATGTGTTATCTTAAAAGCTTCCTAATAATGTGTCATACTGCCAAAACCATGCAGGTTAGAGGACCTGGCTTTCAGTTGGGTGAATCTGTTTTCCTTTCCCTTTGAGTTAGCCCTGATAAACATGTGACCTGTCCAGGGTGGACACAAAATGCATGCTGGGAAAGGCCGCGGCTTCCCCTCTATCTCAGGATAAGTAATTTAGAAAATGGATGGAGAGATCATTTTTTGTTTTTTTTAAAAAGGTAATCCATCCTTGGATTATCTGTGTTTTTGGAATATTGTCTGAAGCCTGTTATTCAGTGTGTGTGCTGCAAACCCTCTGAACCATTCGACATAAACTCATGACAGCGAAGGTTTTTCTAGGTGGTGGCATATGTAAACAAGATATAGACCTGAAGTGCACAGCCTAAAGTGAATGGCACGAATTCAAAAATGCAGAGCGGTGCAAATCCTTCCTAGTTGAAATAGGAGACACTGTAAACATGTAAATAATACATTAGAGGAAATATTTCCTTTCTCTTCTGTGCCCCCCCCAAGAACTCCAGCCCCTGAGCCAAGCTTGCAGCTACCGTATCAATCTATTCACTGAACACTTGAAAGATGACATTATCATTAGGAACTATAATCACATTATTGTTACACATTGCTAAGTTATGCATCAGTGCCTAAAGGGTTGACCTAACTCCACTGAGAGTTGCATACTTGTTTCCGGTCACACGTACATGCCCATAGTTCCATTCGTACTGAAATGATGCACATCGGTGGTTCCAAGCATGCACACTTGATCCCACATTCCATTTCAGTAGGTGGATATGATGTAACCCAGAGCATGCGCAGTCGGCACGTACAGCAAGGTCAGAAATGTTGGGCTGCACGCAGACGTCCGCACAGCACTGGCGAATGTGGAAACCATGAATTTTTGACTGACTGACATCCTCTTCACCCTTCTGCCGGCGCACCTTCATTCAGATGCCTTGTGAAGCATTTCATTGGACATATTTAACATCTGAAATAACTCAAAATAATGCATCTTAAAATGTGTTCATACCCTTAACTTTTGATCAGGCATGTCTCAGGCAGGACACAAAATATCCTGTGCAAAGCTGTACTTCAACAGTTAAATACATCTGTGACATTTATGAAGGTTTAAAAAGGTATGTAAATTTTGCCCAAAACTGCTTGATATTGTGTCCAACCCCTAAAGGTCTGCTTTGATATTTGAGTTTGACCTTTAATGTGTCTTGCTAAAACCAGTAGGCAACATTGTGATAATACACAATGTTCATTTTTAAGTAGAATATGATGGAAATGATGCGTAATGTGTGACAAGATGACCGATGTTTTCTTGCAGAATGAGAGAGAGCAGATAATGACGACCAACTTGTGGCTGTGTCAGGTACAGTGCAATCCTGCTCACTGCTGAGTGCACACACAGTGTTCAGTATGCGGGGGTGTATGTCAGTAATGGAGTTTATGAACGCCCTCCTCACAGGAATGGAACGACTACAGGCTGAGATGGGACCCAGAAAAATATGAAGGCATCAAGAAACTTCGAATTCCATCCAAACTCATCTGGCTTCCTGATATAGTGCTCTACAACAAGTTAGTAGATGCATGGCATCCCACAAAGAGAAGAGCAGATTGTCCGTATTTAATTTATATTGTTTTATAGTCAGTGTAATTAAAAAATATATAACTGCATGTACAGTCTTTGTGTACGTGTGTAGAGTTTATAATTCCACAGCATTAAGAGTTTTTTTCCAATATAGGGCGAAAATAATCATGTTTATCTATGGGGAAAATCTTCTGCATTCTCTCTCTGCTTTTGCTGAGGTGAAGCAGAGAGCTTTCCTACAGAGAGTAAGTTGCTAAGACCGATTTCACTCTCATATCTGTCTGTTAAAAAAAAACCGATGAGACGCAACAGTGAAAGCACGGAGCTGAACTGAAAAATATTGGTTATCTTGTTCCAGTGGCACCTGTCACAGGGTGGGATAGATGATGTCAGTTCTTAAAGTCGATGATTGGAAGCAGGAAAAATGGACACAGACATTACTGTGTCTGAGCATTTCCATGTTTTGGGGGGTGTTACTGGTGTTGAGTGGTAAGTGGACAACCAGCGTCAGGTTCATTGGTATCCAGGATGATACAAGTGGGGAAGTGGGGCCCATGTGGTCCAATCCCACTGAAGAGCTACTACAGCACAAATTGCAGAAAACATTAGTGATAGAGACGTGTCAGAACCTGACAATGTAGCAGTGGAATAGAATGGCCTGGTGTGATGAGTCATGGTTTCTAAATGCATTGTGTTCCATTGACAGCTGGGTGCATGTGCATCTTTAACCTGGAGTAAGAGATGGCAGCAGGATGCTCTATGGCAGAGGTCTTCAACAGGGGGTCCGCGAAATTTTTGTTTGATTATACAATTTTTGTAAAAAAAATTTCCAACCAATTTTTTTTCCCACCAATTTAAATGTCTTTAAATACACATTAACACAAATCTAACATATTGTAGCGAACGGATAAATGGAGGCAGAATACATTATCTTTCAGTCAGCCCTTTGCAACAACATATCTTTGCGAAAGTGGATTTTCCTCACTCACCTACCTGCAAAGCAAATACAAGTCAAGACTGCAGCCTGAGGCTGATATGACCCTCTGCCTGACAACCTCCATCCGTCCAAGGTTAGATAAGTTGTGTGCTACTCATCAGGGTCAGACAGCTCACTAATGTGGGAGTATGTGTGCCATCCACAGATGGCTAGAGGATTCACTGTCCCTTCTACATGTATGTTTAAAATAAAAACATAAATATATGAACCTGTGTATTATTTGAATAGCTTAGTATTGAATGCACAATAACAGGGTAGCTATGTTTATACATGGCACTAGGCCCAGTTTAATATAAAACACAATTTTATACAATCTATATAGTAGGGGTCCCTGCTCCATCTCTCCATCAGTTTGGGGTCCTTGGCCTGAAAAACGTTGAAGTCCCCTGCTCTATGGGAAGAAGACAAACCCGTCGGGGAAAAGCAAACCCTCCCCTGATCAACCTGCTGCAAAGCATTGCGTCCAAGGATTCATGTGCATCTAACTTTGATTTGTACCACCTACCTAAACATTGTTGCAGGCCAAGTACACCCCTTCATAAATGTTATTGTTCCAAATTCCCCTGATCTCATTCTGTCTGAAAATCTGTAGGATTAGCTGGAAAAGCATGATCTGATCTGTGGGGGCCTGAACGTCTGTATTTACAGGACTGTAAGGGTCTGATGTGAAAGTATTGACGCCTTTAGGGCTAGAACTGTTTTTGATGGCACCATGTGGACCTACACATTATTAGGAAAGTAGTTTTAACATTGTGGCTGATTAGTGTAGAAGGAAGCAGCTAGCCTCTGTCTAGAGGACACAAAAATCTATCTGTTGCAGCTCTAAAGCTCCCTAATCAACTTGTTGCAGTTCTGCCAACAAATGTGGCTGTGCACTGATTAAAAAATGTACAACAGTGGTTTAGATCTTCTCTCCTAACTCTCAGCAGGAAAGTGAATAGCTTATTAGATTATTGGCCTTGCCTCATATGCCTTCTTCTAGTGACTCAATGCTTTCTTTGATGTGTCACAGTGCCGATGGTGTCTATGAGGTCTCCTTCTATTGCAACGTGGTAGTCTCCAACACAGGGGACATTTTTTGGCTCCCGCCGGCAATCTACAAATCGGCCTGTGCCATTGAGGTGCAGAACTTCCCCTTCGACCAGCAGAACTGCACTCTCAAGTTCCGCTCCTGGACCTACGACCACACAGAGCTGGACCTAATCCTCACCAGTGACTTTGCCAGTCGCGACGACTTCACGCCCAGTGGAGAATGGGACATCGTGTCCCTGCCGGCACGCAAAAACGAGGACCCAGACGATATCACCTACCTGGACATCACCTACGACTTTGTCATCCAGAGGAAGCCGCTGTTTTATACCATCAATCTGATCATCCCGTGTGTGCTGATCACGTCGCTGGCTATCCTGGTTTTCTACCTGCCGTCAGACTGTGGCGAGAAGATGACGCTGTGTATCTCGGTGCTGCTGGCCCTCACTGTGTTCCTGCTGCTGATATCCAAGATAGTACCACCAACCTCTCTAGCAGTGCCACTCATCGGTCAGTCATATTTAAGTTTGTCTGTGTGCATCTGAGTGTATTTAATTTATGAAACAAACTAAATAAACATGTCTTTTTGCCAGATTTATCTTTCCCTGCAATTTGATGATAATATCACAACTGAAGAATGTTGGGAATTCTGAATAGGATTTATATACTTCTTAAAATGCATCCACGCTATTTTGTTTAGATTTTTACATACTTCCTTGTTAAATTCATTGTCAGATGCAAGAATACATTGAAAACACTGGACATGGAATTAAATCCAAGTCCTTGTACTGCATGTACAGACTGCGAGTGTTACCGCAAAATATACAACATGATAAATGGATCCGTTTCTGAAGTAGGTCAAGGCCAAGGTCGTTGTTTACTGTACCTGTGCAGGGCTTTATTTGTGGCAGGCTTTTTGCAACTCAACACTTCCTCAATTTTTACTTGTTATCTCCACAAAGCACATTTTTTACAGGAAAACATCTCTGTCATTTCAACTCACCACTCTAGTGCTCTGCATTTGTCTTTTTGACTTTAATAATGTTTCCATTCACATGTTTATCCAGGAAGCTCTGGTTCTGCCACCTTGATCTCGCTATTGAAATAAAATGTCTAAAATGCATGTTTTAATTGGTGCTTTAAAAGGAAATCGAAGTGAACTGAATTGAGCTACCATCAATTTTATTTATGTATCTGTTCATTTTCTTCTTTCTCTATCTGTCCCCCTCTCCTAGGTAAGTACTTGATGTTCACCATGGTTCTGGTCACTTTCTCCACCGTAAGCACCGTCTGCGTCCTCAACGTACACCACCGCTCCCCCTCCACCCACCACATGCCCGCCTGGGTCAAACGCCTCTTCTTAATCCAACTGCCCACCTTCCTCTTCATGAGGCGCCCAGGCTCTTCCAACATCCGCAACAAACTCCGTCAGAAGTACGCCGACCGAAGTACCGTCAGGAAAAGCCGTTCCCAGAGCTGCACAGAGAAGAAGCAGTACTCCAACATCAGGCTCGGCGGGATCCCAACAGACAGTGACTCTATCTACGTGAACGAGGAAATGGCCCACAGGTTTTGCTGGGGAGTGGGCGACACCCCAGATGGGGGCGGTGGTTTTTCAGACTTGCAGAGGTCTTTGGATGGTCAATGTGATGCAGATCTGGAGGAAGCAGTGGATGGAGTGAGATACATCTCTGAACATATGAAGACAGAGGACTATGATGAAGGGGTGAGAGGATACAAAAAATAGCCGGAATAGACAGTATCAAAGAATTCAAAATAGGAAATAAAGAATATAGGAGGAAGAGAAGACGCACAAAAAGTAGATTACCGAGATGGATGATGACAAAGATGCAACAGGGAGGGATGATAAGGGCTCGATGAGACATCTAACATGTCGCGTCTGAAATCATTCAGTTTTTGCTTTTGTCTCCCTGTGACAGTTTCCTAACCTGTCAGTCATCTCCCTCAGATATCCTCAGAAAATCCTGCACACACACGTACCCACATATTAACACACAGTATTTGAATGCAGCACTAACCCTCACCCCAGAACTGTTCACCCCTGGGCTTCTAAACTTCCACAAGACTCCAACATCTAATAAATATTGATATTACTTGTTATTAATATAACAAGTTTTGCGGCTGTAATTGCTTGTGGCAATTTTCATCAAGCTTCCTCCTCTCAGTATCAGCCGGCTGCACTGCAGTTAAAAATATAACCTGATACACACTTGGTGTCACAGAAGCTTTGTCGCCACGGCAGCAGTTAATAACAAACTTCGGCTTACACGCAAAACTTTAGGAACATTTTCAAAATGTACGCTCTTTTAGTGATCCAATGATTTCCCTCCACTCACATACTTTATAGACATAACTTAATCTTCTCTTATAATAATGCCACTTGTGGCTTTGCTTTCAGATCATTGAGGACTGGAAGTACGTGGCCATGGTGATAGACCGTCTGTTCCTGTGGATCTTCATCTTGGTGTGTGTGGTGGGAACACTGGGGCTCTTCATGCAGCCGCTGTTCCAGAGCTATAACACGCCCACTGCTGACGACACTGAGTGAGTTCACACACCAGAGCGCACTGTTACATGCATCACAGCACTGCAGCTAATAGCCTGACAAAGGCTCTTCTTTAAATATGTAAGACTACAAATGAACGGACACTGTGCACACTCAATAGAATTTGAAAATGTGTTCTCATTTGTGTCTCCATTCTGTCTCCATTGTGTATCAAAGTCATGGTCTTTGTTAAGCCATGGTCAATGTGGATATTCCTGCACCTATTGTAACTAGAATGGCCCCGTGAGCACATCCCTCCCAGCAAGGCCAATCAGTCCCTTTAAATTCATTCAACCTGCACCAAATGTCATAGACATCAGTTTCTTGAAGGTACCTGATTCTTTTTTTGAAGATCCATGAAGTATTCCCTGGGAAAACAGTGATAATGTCTCAAAACACCTTACGTAGCAATGTTAGAGAAAGTGAAAGATTAATCCTGGATCAGACCCCTGATCCAGATCCACGCCACAATTGAATGGATTCTTCCTTCACCACAGTTTCATTGAAATCCATTCAGTTGTTTATGTGCAGGTTTTCTCACAAACAACCAAACTAACCAATAAACCAACGAACAAACAAACGGACAGGGGGGCGAAAACATAACCTCCTTGGCTGAGGTACCCACTTGTTTAGGTCAAATAGTTTAAATGAACTGTGTATTAGAAAAGCAAAGCAAATATATTTGTATGAAAATGCGACAGAATAGATTCAGTATGTCCTCCCTCATATTAAGCACACTGGTTTTCTTTCCGTAGGTTTCGCGATTTCTAGGATTTCTTTGGAACTGAAAAGGAAACAGCTGAGTAAGCATCTCTCATAGGAACTGTGACGGAGAACACCAGCTGAGAGCCGAATCAATGCAGCCGGCTGCACGAGCTGTGTTTGCAGCAGTGGACCTTTAATGCTGGAACACTTTTATTTTTATACTGCATGGTTTATTGTTTTTGGACTAAATTCATCGAAGCTCCACCATCTTCACAAGCATGACAATCTTAAGATATTTTTTATAACTTATAACTTCTATCCAGAGGACATTATTGTCACGCAAAGACGATGTCTGTGCACAGTTTTAGACACAATATATGAGTATTTTCCTTAGCGTTAATTTTCACAATGTACAGAACAAACCACAAACCTCAAAACTAGAACAAACAGCTGGTAATTCTTATCCTGCTGTGCTCTGCAGGTTTGTTCATGTGAAAAATAAGAGTTTATAAGAGATTATACCAATTATTCATGTTGGCACAGTACAATGGATCATACGTCTCCTCTTCTCTACACTTCTCAAACTAAGTTTCATCATAACAAAGCAAAGGTACTTTGTTTTCTCCACCTTTTTTCTTCGTACAAATATTAATGCACCTCTCTCTCTCTCTCTCTCCCCCTCTCTATCTTTTTCTTGTTCTGCTTCAGAGCTTCGTGCCTCATTTCCACCATCCCTCTTCAGAGCCGTGTTGTTCCCCTTAATGCGTTGTCTTACATTAAAAAAAGTGCATTCTTTTCTTTTTTCCTCACTTGCACTCTCTTATTTAAAAAATGTTTTCGCTGTTTTTTTGCCATATAAAATCATGAGGCCTGTCGGAAAAACCCAGAGACTCCTCGAAGAAAATGTGAGGAAATGAAAACGAAAAATGACAATAATGACCTGAAGATGGGAAAAAAAAGTGGATGAAGACGTACACACACATATACATATATACACATATTTATACATATACATTGATCCACATTTCACACTGACTGAACTCTACGACAACATGATGAATAAAAAGCTGTGAATTTTATGTTGGGCTGTTGCTCTTCTCTCAAACATGAGTTCATTAAGTTTTTCAATGTCTTTTCTGGTTTCGGTCATTTTCACACAGACATGTCATCGTAAGAAAAGCACAGATGTAAATGATAAAATCATGCCATTAATAAAGAGGAGGCCAACTAATTTATTTTGAGGTGGAATGTGTCCAATCATTTCTGTCTATATTGCAACATGGAGTTTCATAAGCTCCTTTTTAAATTATTTATTGTAGCACTGTTTGTGCAAACACTGTGGCTGCCTTGCAGACTGAACAAGTAGCCTGCTAACTCCATGTTTAAACTATATTCAGCCTTCTGATTAGATCCGGTATAAACTCCTTTGCCTTCTGATATTGATAGCACATCATACAAACCACTTCTTTTCTATAATAAAGTCAATGCAGTTCAAACTAGAATAGCACTCAGTAGAGCACATAGGGCCAAGAGTCCTATCTAGAATTCAATCTAGAATATTTTTTTCAAATCAAGATCCATGCATTACCCATCCTTCCACCAAGTTTCATTGAAATCAGTTGAGTAGTTTGTGAGTAATTATATTAACAAACAAACAAATGTGATAATTTTGTTCGGAAAAATGCCTAAAGCCCAGGATGTGGATTCTGTAAATAGTTATCAATTAGAAAGTGGATTAATTATGGACTTAAGGATGGGGAAGGTTTATTAACAATTTATATATCTATTTATTAATTTATTTAGTTTATTTATTAATTCGTGACTTTGTTACCTAAGTGGTTGTTGGGCCTGTTGCAAGGGTTGTGATAATATATGTATTGATCTGATTTGATATTGTTTAGTGTGATTAGGGGTGAAAACACAACCTCCTCGTCAGATGCAATAACACTTTCCTTTACAACACACTTTCTCAAAATGCCTCTACCGGCACAAATCTTTGTAAAGTTCACAGTAAACACAAAGCTTTTTTTCAATGTCACAAACTTGAACCTCTCATACATTTTCTGCCACAGACTCACAAAAAGTCATATTCTACCACAAGCTGTGAAAATATGTTTGTACAAGTTCAGAATCTCTCTGATCCTGTGTAGTCGGAGTGTGTGTAGGATGTGAATGAGCCTGTCTGTCCAGAGATGAAATAGCAGGTGTTCGACACCGGTGAATCACTCTCACACAGAGAGAGGATAGAGAAACTATTAATGGAGGAGAAATCAGTTTATTCCTTTTTGTGGATGGAATAACTGACATTCTGCAAACACTGAAGCTGAGTTCTGACAGTGAGGGATAAAAAGAAGGTGTTCAGTGTGTGGAGCGGGGCAAACAGAGTCAGTAGAAAGTGACAAAACTATTTTTATACTTTTCAGAATTTGGCACAATGACTCTGATGTGTCATATGTTTTATGTGGATGACCTCAAATGCATTTTGAACTTTTCCTTTTTCATGTTTTGATCAAACAGCTCAGATTTCGACATTCAAGCAGTTGTATGTGTTTTGTGTGAGAGGAGTCTTGTAACAGCTGCTCTGCCACAGGCTTTTTACATTTCATTTAGCTGACGCTTTTATCCAAAGCATTTGTCCTGTGAAACTTATTATTGTTTGTGAAAGTCATTGATGAGATAAAATTAAGTAGTGAAATTTATGAGCAAACACACAGTGGAAAAAAACTGTTGAAAAACTGAGTAAAGTCTGGCAGAAAAAGATCCAAACACTTTAAATAGAAATACAAATACATCGGAAGTGTATTTTTATTTTAGACGATTCAACAATTGAATGATACTGTAAAAACAACACAATCATTTTCTCATATTGATTTACAGATAACTTTTATTTCATGGTCAACATTTCTTATAAAAGTCATTTACTCTATTTTAATGACATTTAAAGTTGGTTGTGGAAAGAAGTAAAATAATGGAGCAAAATTCTGTGAAATGACTCTTTTTACAGCACTCACACTTATGTTAAAACCATTTTTAGGCTTTAGCTGTGGTCGGTGGCTCAGTTTGTGATGTGGAAAAGGGTTGTATCAACACGCAGGGTCAAATCTTGTTAATGGACATTCTGGCTGTGTGTGTGTATGTGTGTGTGTGAGGGAGAGAGCCTCTTTCCTCAGCCTGACAAAAGAGGAAATGTGTTCAACACTAATGGACTTCTGTTCCATTGACAATGAATGTGTGTGTGTGTGTGTGTGTGTGTGTGTGTGTGTGTGTGTGTGTGTGTGTGTGTGTGTGTGTGTGTGTGTGTGTGTGTGTGTGCGTGTGTACTCCATCTGCCAACAAAAAGGTAATTTTCAGGCTCAGGTGAAAATAACATCACCTTTCAACAGTCAGTAACCCATGAAGACAGACCTCCCTGTTACTTTTTATGTAGCATTGCATGAATGAACGTGCACATATAATGATATATGATAAGATTTAACTTCCACAAATCCTTTATCTCAGCAAAAGTGAAGCTCCGATTCCTGAAGTCAGCACATCAGCAAAAATTCTCTGCTGTGGTGGACAGCTATTGACAACCTCCCTCCCTCCCGCCTGCTGTGTGTGTGTGTGTGTGTGTGTGTGTGTGTGTGTGTGTGTGTGTGTGTGTGTGTGTGTGTGTGTGACATTTACCACGTGTCCCCCCCCTATCAATATGAGGTTGACTGGAGCATAAAGGTGACAGATGTGATGCCTTTTGTGTCTGGGGAATGGAGGAGGACAGAGCGGACCAGCTGTCATACTGTAGTATTAATGTAATGTAATGTTGTTGCGTACAGCCTTGGTAATACATCAGGCGCACGTTACCAAGGGGTTGTGATTGAATTTGTAAAAAAACAAAAACATCACACATGCAATGCACAAGTACAAAATGCAAACTAAATATTTTATACGAGAACACATCGAATCACTTCATATGTGAAGAAGCTGATCAAAGTAAAGTTGTCAGTTCAATTGTGTGAAAAAAGTGTTGAATAAGGGCAAACTTTGCATTTATCTGTAATGAAGCTGTTGTGCTTCCATGATCAACCACATTCTGTTGTTTGCCTCAAAGTTTCCTCAAACTGAATTTTTGAATCACTGTTCATGTGTGCAGCTCATATATACACGTTTCACTGGTGGCTAACATGACATGTTTGCTATTTCACAAGGTAACAGCAAAACAAACATAGTGCTTTTACTTTGAAGACAAAGTACCAAACAGGAAGTGATTCTATGAATGTTGCTACCATGAAGGGGATCAGATGATGACCTGCAGATGCAGTTGTTTATCTGAGGACGGAAGACATGTTCAACCCGGTCCAAAGACAGAAGGCACACTGCCCCACCCCCACTGACTGGTTGCCTGTATAATAATTTTTTATTGATATTGAACCTAGCCGATAAGATGAGTGGTTTGTGAGCTATGGGTACCACATTCAGTAGGACAGAAGATGCGACATATGATTTCTTAATTATTCATTTATATAGAACATTTATGATTTATGTTCACATAGGTTATTATTGTGCTACATTATTTGTTTGGTATCAAATAGGTATTATTTTGCTTCAGTGTGTCATTAAGACATTACTATAAACAACATTGCTATTTTCACTTCTGTACCTACAGTGACTGAAGCAGCATTTTTCCAGGACAGTGCATTTTTAACTCTCCTTTCTGTGCCATCCTCCACCAGCCACCACTCACGCTCACCTCATCCCACCTCAGCTGACCTTCAGCAGTCAAAATTTAAGTGCTTAGCAATACCAGCATTGTATATCAGCAGTTTTTCTTCATCGCACACTTTAGTCCATTTATTATGACTCAGTAACTGTGGTAACTGAAGTCAATTCCTGGTGTTAAGGTAAATTGTCATGCAAATTTTCGAAATACTCTCTTCTGAAGAGGCAGGGACGTGCACAAATTGAGTGGTTGTTGCTCTGACCTGAAAAAAGATAAAGAATGCCAACGTGTCTGAATGGTTTACTTTATACACAGTTGTGTTTTTTTCTATGGTTTTTAAAAGTTAACTTTGAAGGTAACTTTCTAGTATCAATCGACCTAAGTTCCATAATACCCACTATTATTTAAACATTCAGTTTGAGTTTGTCTTCTTCCAACTTCAGAAACATGACTCTCAGGAAATAGGCCAAATTTACATTTAAGTAAGTATGTAGAATAGGATTTCTTTACATTCAAATTATAATGTGTCAAACTTGTGCTTCCCTTAGCTGCCTCCCTCAGCTCCTTCTATGACAGCGTACGTCTCCTCCTTCAGAAGCTAACACTGTGCCTTATGTAGGGATCCCACTGGTTAAACCATGTCATGAATTATTAGCAAAACCTCAAAAGCCCCCACACAACGTCAACAAAACCAAGCTTCAATCCTAAAGCTACGAAAGATGTTAGCTTAGCATAAAGACTGGAAGCAGGTGGAAACAATATATCCAAAGATACACAACCTCCAATAGGGACACAACTAGAAGGCAAAGCTCAGAGTCAGTTGATGCGGGCATTTTTACATTTTACTTGAAAGGAGAAGTTTTGAAAACCGTCCGGAGCAGACTTTGACAAATTCTGGAGCTTTAACTGCCAGCCCCTGAATGTAATGTTCAGAACATTTTGGAGTGAGCCCATGTGAGAAAACAAAAAGACAGGGAAATTCAAGAGCCGTCCCTATCGTCTTTCTGATAGCCGCCAGACGTGACAGTTCATCAAAACTTTGACAAGAAGGTGAATAAGTCTGCTACATTTGACTTGTAAATATACGATACATATTGCAGGTTTATTGGTCCATCCCACTGGCAGTTCCTTTACATCACTATTAAACAAAAGTCCATGAATAAACATAGAGTCCCAAAGGAGAAAGTGGTTTCTTCACCAAACAAAAGTAATCCAACCCTGCCAGGTCCCCGGTAGCTGTTCCTCCATGTAGGTGTCCTCCCCCCGAGCCCAACTCCTCTGCCCTTTATTCAGTCTCCCAGCCCTGCCTCAATTAGGGGCCTTAAGCACCTGCAGCTGGGTGCACGATGAGGCAGTCTGGGAGCTGTAGCACTGATCCTGGGTGAGGATGTAGCACCCCTCCACAACCTGTCCCCTTGTGATGCCACAATATATGTAAGACTCTTAATTAAGTGTCCAATGTATGCTGCGTTTTTGTCTATCCATCCATATGCCCATTATCCCTGAGGGCCACTAAATGAAAATTCATGAATCAGCTTTCACTGTCAACACTTTTCTCATCTTCTTTACCGTCATGAAGCGATGCTTCAGACCACACAACAACCAACAGATTGAATTTTTTGTGCCCTGAAACATTTGCCCTGTCTACCTCGTGGTGGAAAATTTGGCTCCGTCTGCTGCTGAAGTTTCCTAGGGTTGCTCTCCTAAATAAGCAGGGGTCTGTCAGTTGCCCCAGCAGCCGTCCAGAGGGCTCGTTCTGCTCCATCTCCCCGCTCTGGTGCCTGAGGGCGGAAACATTACTGCTCCACACACACACACACTCCACCAAACCTGGACACATGCCATACTCAATCTCTGTCACCCATTCCTTTTTGCTCTCTCCCTCCTCCTTTTATTAACCTCCATTCCTCTCTCTTTCCTTCCTACATATCCTTCAGTTATTCCCCACTCTCTTTATTTCTGCGCTCAGATACACCCCCCCCCCCCTCCTCCTTCAGTCTTTTGTAGATTGCTTGTGGAGAAATGGGAACTAAAAATACAGCGGTGATAAACCCAATTATCTGTCCTTTTTCACACTACACGCCCAAAAAGCTTGGAACATGGGACAAGCTGAGTGCCAGATACCAGTGTTTGTGTGCCTACACCTGCGTGTGTTGGTATCCAGTGAACTGATTCAAACAGCTTCTACTGGCTGCTGTTGCCAGTGATGAACTACAGATCAACTGGCAGCAGCATTCTTGCATTAGATATGGCACAATCAAACTGTGTGTTCTTCAGTCCTAAGCAAACACTAACTGAGAGAGAGACAGCCAACACAAAGTTGCACCAGTCCAGCATTAAGGCCTCTCCCAAATGACCCTGCACTATTTCACTGTCTGACTTCACATTGTCTTTGTGGCCCCTTCAGATATCGTCTGCGAAGCATGATGGCTTGAGTCAGCTTGTCCCACTGGATAACCCACTTTCAGCAGCACACAATATTTGATCGCTCTGTGCGTCATCTAATGTGTGTGTGTAAATACATACGCGTGTGGCCAGAGATGACCAAAACGGACACCAGCACAGAAACACTGCACTGAGAAATAAATGCAATGTGAAAAACCAATGCCCAACAAATGTCAGAGCCATCTTTGAATATTTAAAACCCTGCTCCGTTCAGACACAGTCTGCTCTGCGCTGATGCACTGTTCTCCGTAGTTAACTTTTAATTTGGCTTTTCACTTCATTGTGGATACCCACCCAATGTAAAAACATCCCCAGTGTTGACAGTACATTTGGGCTCTAATTATGCTCCCCTTTCCCTTTCTGCTGCAGCAGCGATGAATTAAAGATATCCGGCTCTGCTGACAGTAATGAGTGCGATGCTCTTAGACAGCACTTATGATGTACTAACAGAGGTTTTGAGCATGTTTAAGTATTCCCCTTGCCTTTGGCTTGAGTGTCAGATACTCCTTCCCTCACTATCACAAGCTGTAACAGTCAAAGTGTTGCCTGGTGAGCTGCCACGTTTATTTCACATTTATACCCATCGGTTTACGACTCGTAATCCACTCACTCAGAGACCTGTGGAACTCAGGGATTTGCCTGAGTGTGTGTGTACTTGTACGGATATCTTTGTGAGGACCATTTTGAGCCTACAACCCAGAGTGAGGACATTTTGGGAACGTGAGGACATTTTTGTAACTTTCAAAGAGCTGCTTCGGGGTTAAGACTTTGTATTAGTGTTAGGGTTAGAATTAGGTTCAGGCTAGGGTTAGGGTTAGGTTGAGGCATTTGTGATGGTAAAGCTTAGGGTTAAGATAGATGCACAAACATGTGTGGGTGTATGTGGGTGTATGGAGGGGTTGTGTGTGTGTGTGTGCGTGTGTGTGTGTGGGTGTACACTAGTGAGCTTGGGGGGGTTTATATGTAATTTGGGGAAGGAATTTGCATCCCTAACTCAATTCATTGCAAGAACACTCAGAGTGAGCTAACCCATTTTTGAGCCACATGCACCACACCATATGACATTTTACTGTCCCAGAGGACATGATGATTTGCGAAAACCAGCATAAAACCATGTCAGCATGAATGTGCACGTGCTTTCTTTGTGTGCATGTTCACTTTGGCTGGAACCTGCCGGTGACGTAAATCATCCTCATGTAGGTCTGCTGCACACTCAGGTGTCTATACAGTCACAGCATATTAGAGAGTTATAGAGCTCTAAGGTTTATATGAGGGGAGTCAATCAAATCATTGCGTTGCTTAATCACACAAATGAACAGATGTGTTTGTGTGGGCGTGCGCATGTGTCTTTCCTTCAACCTGTTTTTATCTGTACACATGTGCATTAAGCTGATAATCCTTGGCTCAAAAAGAAGATGATTGCTCCTGTTGGCACACCTTATTCCACTTTATGAAGACACGACCTGATATGCAGATAAATAGAAATTAATAAATAGCACTTCATAACATAATTTGAAGTTCTGTGTCTTGCTCAAGTATCTTCGCCAGGAATTTACCCACTATAACACCACAATTCATTTTGTTCATTTAAGTTAATTTAAGAATAATATTTTATTTACACTTTCTGTTAGGGACCAAGCAGAAAGGCGAAGGACAAAGGTGTAGAAAGGAATTTCACAGGGTGTATATAAACACAGGCGGACTAGTCCAGACAGGCACACAGGGGAAACCTGATCAAACAGCATTGACTACCCAAATAAACTATCAACATACAAATATAAACAACCTATCAGAATAAGTAGATACACAAACAAACTGGACTCACTTTAAACATATAATTACAAAGTAAAACAAAAAAGTTTCAACCCATTCTCAATCTAATCCCCCCCTCTTCAATCACGCTTTGACCTCCACACTGAGCTGATGGTGTAACCATCACACTTTCACAGGAAGTTCGATCTTGTTTACTGTCCCCGCAGACCTGTAATTATTCCCCAGCTCTCGAGGAGCACTTTGACGTTCAGTCATTTAAATTACGAACTTTAAAACAAAAGCCAAAGAAACTGTCTTTGAAATGTGTTACTACAGAATGCTGACCTCAACCAGAATGATGTCAGGAGGCCGGAGAAAGAATTACTATCTATGGATGACAGGCCGGGGTCGCAGCAGCTATTCATAAATCCTTCTCTAAGTCAGCATGTGAAGTCCTTCTTCTATAACCCCTCCGACTCCTGTTCTGAGTGATTTGTGATTACTGCCGTGAAAGCAGATGCAGCTCATGGATCAGCTGCTTTGTCAGAAATACAACAGAGGAGTGCAGCCAAAGCCTGTGTGTCATTTTAATTAAAAAAAGTACTAAAATCTGCACTAGTTTTCTACACACTAACAATATATAGTGATGCCAGTTGAAGGTTTTAAATGTGAAGCAGCAGCAGCAGTAGTGATGCTCTGTTTGCATTTTACAGCAAATTATAGGGATAGTTCACCCAAAAATATAAATTAATTATCTTCCCACCACTATGCAGATGCAGGGGTGGGTGAAGTGTTTGAGTTTCAGGGGTAAACAGCACAGTACAATTGAAGTAACTGGTGACTCCTTCTTCAAACGTAATAAAACAAAAGAAAAAAAGCTCCGAGCTAGGAGGATAACAGCGGACATTTAGGCTAAAAACACCATTTCAAATAGAATTTGGATGTCGGCGCTTGCGGACACTTGGATGACACCACAGGAGCAGTATGGAGGAGTATAATGATTTTTTTCTGTTGTTTTTTTACATTTAAAAAAGTGGTCACCAGTTACTTTTCCAAACTGGATTTCCATTTCTCTGCTGTTTTCCCCTGAAACTCCAAAAGTGTCCGGCATAGTGGTGAGTAGAAAATGAGTGAATGGTGAGCATGTTGTCTTTCATAGCTAACTGCTAGCTCCATCTCAAGCTGTTGGTGTGTGATGCCGTAAAGCAGGTGGAAATGATCCAGCACAGTTCAGAACAGTTTCAGGCATCCAGGGGACATTGTGGCAATGGCAGACATGCCATTCTCCCAATTACAAGTTTGTTTATAATCAAACTTATTTTGTAGTTGTTATTTTAAGGTATAAAAATGTTGCTTTAATGCTGTGAATAAGAGTAAGATTAGATTGTGCTGGATAATAAAAAAACTTGTTTCCTGTGAATCACTTGTGCTTGAGCAGGCAACTTGAATATAGCAACGCTACCTCTGTTAATAACATTACTGTATAGAGAGACAATCAGTGAATATAAATTGAACACTGGGTATCTGTTGCAGGAAAAAATGCTGACCATAAAAAACAAGGTTTGATTTAATGAAAATCTTCAGGGTCATAGTTTTAAGCCCTGTGATAAATCCCACCTCTTTGAGAGTTATTGATTTTGTTGAGACTGTGTCAGAAAAGTCTTGATTAAACTCTTACACTTTTCAGCGCATCCAATACAAAAGATGCTACACTACATGTTATTTGTATTAAAATCAGGAGAGACTTACAGAGAAAGAAAGGAAAATGACAAAATTAGAATACATTATAATTTATTGTGAACAGAGGAATTGACTTTGGTACTTAGACCCCAGCGGGAAGTAGCACACCACGGAAGTAGTCCTATGAATTAGGCGCTTTAGGTACGGAGAGGAATTACCTTGGACAATGATGGTGATGGTGAGGAATGGAGCTTGAAGATCTGATGGAGGGCTTCTGGTTAGATGCTTAAAGGGAGGTGACCTCCAGAGTTAAGGTGGTGCAGGGTGGAGGTGGGTCACTCATTGATCACAGTAATGAACTGAGCTAACGGACAGGAGGGAGGGAGGACATTTAAAAAAATAAGACAGCTTACAGGGGATGGGCTCAAAGGGAGCATCTCAGGTTGTGATTGGATGAAAAGCAAGAATAAACTGGTGGAGCCCAGAGATAGCAGGAACAGTGCATGTGACACAGGAGGCATGCGCGAGAATGGAACTTTCACCTAACCTCATTAGATTGCATCAGATGAACTATAGCATCATCTACCTTGTTTCCTCCATGATATAATACACTTATGTCATGTGTAGCATCAGGTTATAGCCATTTTCAAAGGGGACAGCTGTCTGGTGAATCTGATTGATGTGATTATCTGGATACAGCAGTAAACCTCTAAAAAACATCCGTCTATAATGGAACCCTGACCTCTTTACTCTACCAGACTATGCTGCTATTCCTCTTCTCGTCGTAGAAAGAACACATGATATCCACATCCCTGCCTGCTGGAAGCTTCCAGAAGCCTCGGATCACCTCCGCTCCATTAAACCTTCCTCAGTGAGACAATCATGCCAGTGAGAATAAAAAAAAAGGGCCATCCAGATTTCATTACTTGGGGTTGAAAATAAAAGCACTTCCATCAGGGTCAAGAGATGTGGTGCAGATATGTGGATGTGAATAATTCAGGTTGGTCTAAAAGTTCTAGCGAGGGAGATAGATATTTTTATGTGTTGTGCTTCACTCAAGGCAGAGAGATGGCCCTGGTGTGCGTTGTATGAATGCAAGCAGGTGCAGGGATGGAACCATTCTCTGTCTTAAAGCACATGAAGAGGATCCAAAGCAATAGAAGATAAAGACAAGGATGATAGAGACTGATTGATAAAGAAAGTTGATGTATTGTTTAGGATGACGACCGAAGTGAGAATCGACAGAACAGAAGACAACACTAATGGCTTTTGGAGTCAGTGCATCCAGCTTTTACAAAAAAAACAGATGAATTAAACATTGCCGAGGGCAGAGCAGCCGGGACAGGCTGTGGTGCATCATCTTAAACAATCCTGGCAGAAACATTGATTCCCACCTAGGTCCTCTACTGAACCGCTACACTGATGAGGCTGGTGAAGACGAGTGTGTCATGACACCACACGGTGAGCTCGCCACTTGTCAGATGGCGACACCGGCAACAGCAAAACCACATTAGCTGCGTTGTTGTGCTTATTCAGATTTTCCTTATCTGTCATTGTATGCAGTGCTTGTCTGCGGAGACAAACCTCTTCCAGAAACTACACCAAAAAGAAGAAGATTTTCACAATATCGTGAAGTTGAAACGATGGGATACTGTTTGTTGTGACAACTCTCAGACATTGTGGTGAAGGTGGATTGTGTTTATCCTGAGTGAGATGGCCAGAGGCTGAAAGGGTAGTCATGACATACAGTGTGCATGTAAGCACCAGTGTACACACACACATACTCACCTGTATATGGTGGTATTTACATCCCATTTGCCACATCTGGTAAGACTTTCGCTTAGGCAGAAATCACCACTAGTTTATCTGCTTCACTTAAATATTGCAACATGTCATCCGCAGGTCATCACTGTTGGCTTGGTAATTGTTTCCTCCAATCACGCAGGGTTTTCATTACCTAGGTAATTGCAGAAATTTAAAATTTCAAAGCTAATATTAAATTAAACTAAATAAAATAGAACTGTTTGGATATGTGGCACTGTGGATCAGTGGTTAGTTGCTTTTGCTTTCAATAGACTATACGTCCAATAACCGCAAAACCAATTTTGATCAAATTAAAATACTTCACACTTACATTAATACTTTGTGTAACATTAAATGTTATTGTGTTATTTAAACACACTGAAAAACACTTAGACTTAGAAATAAAGTGCATCACTGTTCATTTCAATCTATTTCTCCAGTGATTTCGCTGCAGAACATTTTGTGCCTCTAATCCTTGAACAACTGCACTTTAGTTGCAAACTTCTATTTATTATTTATCACAAAGTAGTTGGTGTTATTATGTGAACAGTTGAGCTCATTATGGGATGATGGAGGAGTGGTCTGTCCTGGTAGAAAATAATTGTGTAATTACTTTTGTAACATGTTTTGTTTTTGTTATATTTTTATCCATGTCTCCCTTAAAATATTTGCACAAGGCTTAGTTTGGCCACAAAAAATGACACAGCAAAATAAGTATCCGATAAGTAACAGGCTGTAATGGAGCCAACAGTTCAAACTTTACTTCAAGAAGCCAAAGTGTCATTCCCAGTTTATGAACATGTTGACTGTAGATTGTATATACGTGTGCTAGTGGGATTAAATATAGAAGGAAATTCAGTCTCTCTCCCTCACATTCTCTCTTGTCTCGGTTCAGCTCAGCTCGACACAGCTCTGCCATCCTAATTACATCGCTTGATGACGTCAAACCAAGCGTGGAAAATGACGGGCTAAAATTAAACTTAATCAGTGCGATCCGGAGGCTGGTAAACAGGCACCCAGGGAGCTCATCACACGAGCAGCGCGTTTCAATGAGGCAGGAACGGACAAACTTTCCTCCTCAGCGCAGGAGCAGCCACAGCGCAGTGCTGCAGTTTAGTGGCTGGGACACGGCACAACACGCCGCTCTACACGGTCTAAGTACCAGGATACGATAACATGTGGCACAGAAGGATGCACTTAACTTTCCAGCGCAATAAAAACCTAATATAAAGTTCTGATAATGTGCGAAATGTCCCTTTATTTGAAGTAGTATTCAGATCGCACCAGCTCCATGGACAGCGCTCACTGGAACTCATCGGTGCTTTCCGTGGTGCTGAAATCATCTGAGCCAACTCAGGCAACACAATGTTCACCACAGCGCAAACATTAGTGAATGTATGAGCTGATATGAGAAGCAACTACCAATTACTGATGTGATATAATACAGTCAGAAGTGTTTATAATTACAAACACACAGACACACACACACAGACACACACACACACTACACCACACTGAGTGCAACACTTGCAGACGTCAGTGTCAAACGATTCTCCTGATTTTAGACTCATATTCTTATTAAAGCATATACTTTCTGTTCCTGCCACTGATTTGCATTATTGTCCTTCAGAGCCCAGTGTGAGCCGGCAGGGTTTTTCCTTCCCTCCCAGTGTGTGAAGTCCGTGTGGATGCGCCGGTGAGGAGCTCTGCGTTCTTAGGGGAGGAGACGAGCCAAGGCAAGTTCGGATCAGATCAGGAAGGAGCTCACCGGTAGTGCGAAACAGACGGCGCCAGGGGAGAGACGCGTGTTTGTTTGTGGCGATTGACATTAATTTTGTTATCGATTAACGAGACAGCGTTTCTCCAGAAGGAGAAAACAAAAGTGCAGGGGATCCCCAAACGACACGGGGGAGACATGCAGCCGGCGGCCAGACGGACTTTGCTGCTTCTTCTAGTGGTTTTGTTAACGCAAGGTAAGAAGGATTTATCCAGAAAGAGTTATTTATCCTTTTCTTTTGATGTTTCTGGAGAAATGTGATGTGTATTTTAATCCCTTGGTCTCGGAGGTGTGAGATCTGCGCGTCAGTGTCAGCACAGGCGACATCGAGATTGTGTGATGGTTCAGTACAAGATGTTTTACTCGTAAGTTTGTCTGATTCGTTTAGCTGTGAGAAGTCAGCGTAGGAGTTTCTGTCCCGTGCGTAAAAGCCAAAGAAGCGCGTTATCGTCAATAGTCATATACGTCTCTTAACTTTTTTCAGGTTCGTTATTCTGGAAAAGACAAAACCGAAACAAAGTCAAAAGGATTTGACGCCCAACTGTGAATTTCAGCCTCATGGTTTCGCTGCTAAAACGTTGTTCACCACGCAAAGAAAATGTAAATTAACAATAATCCGGGACAAAGTCAATAAATTTTGATGAATTCAAATTTTGTTTTGAGGCAAGGAAACCAAAACAGATAATAATTTGTTTACAGGATGCGTTTCCCTGCACGGTGGCGGAGTTACGCGGGGCCTGTGCTTCACTCAGGCACAAGGCAGATAGGAGGTTTTCAGTCAGGGGGGATTGGCCGCCTGGAGACAAATGATAAAAAACCTTTTTCCGGAAATGTGCGTCCTTGGATAAGTCTGATAACCTAATTTCGTTCTACCTTAATTATTGCATTAATAAAAAGTTGTGTTGGCTTTTCTTTGATGTGTTTATTCTTGCATTTAAATTGGGGTGTTTTCAGGTTACAAGCTGTGTTTAGAGTGGATCTGAATCATTAATAATGTAACGATAGGTGAAAAGCAGGAAAGAACGAGAGCAGGTTAGTCTGTAGACAATTCAAAATAAGATGACCCTGATTGGATGAGGGAGAAAGAGGAGGAGGGGGGAAGGAAGGAAAGAAGGACAGAAGAGAAGGAAGGAAGGAAGGAAGGAAGAAAATGAGAGAGGGAGGAAAGATGGTAGGACGGAAGGAAGGAATGAAGGAAGGATGAGAATGAGAGAGGGATGAAAGAATGTAGGAAGGAAGGAAGAAAGGAATTGAAGAAAGGATTTAATATTATTGAAATGCACCCATTGACTTAATCACTGACCGCAGCAGAGGCAGGAGCCTGGATGTGACCTGCAGCAACAGTGTGGAGGAGATGCAGGGTAATTACGCTTCGGCATTTCAAAGCATTAACGTAAACATTTGCTCCAAGGGCACAAATAGCAGCTATCTGATTTATGCAAGGTTGCAGATAGGCTCTTTTATGTTTTATCAGACTCCACACACATCCTCATTCCATGCATGACTCTCTCGGCTGGGAGGTGTCTGTTTGTGTGTTTGTGTTTTTTCTCTCTCTCTTTGTCTGTCTTTCCATTTTCAGAGAATGGAGAATATATGAAAACAAGTTTGTACCTCAACAATTTTTTTAATGTTAGTGAGTTGTGGACCTATTTTTGAGTCATGTCAAATCAGAGCTGTACTTGAGATCACATATCAAAATGCAAAGAGATTCATACAATCATATAATAATCATATATACAAACCATAGTGAAATTTACAAACACCTCCAAGCACATTCAGACAATTGATTGTTTTACATGTATCACATCAAAGTACACCTAAAGATTTGAGCGCGCTTATACACACACACACACACACACACATTAATTGTACAAATTCATATCAAGAAAACATGAATGAACGATTGTAATGTTCATCCTGGTTATCTAACCTCATTAACACTTTACATTTATCCAAACACAAATATTAAACAACACTTAAACTTACTTTGTTCACCTGGACCCCCCCCCCCCCCCCCCCCCCCTCCATGACCTCTGTGCAGAGTAAATATATCACACCAGCTGAATTTGAGAAGACATTAGGTGATATGACTGTGGTAGCAATCACTTATCCTCCAAAGCAGATTAGAAATATAAAAACAAGCATAAAAACAATTTTTCGGGGAGTCAACATTGCATTAACTAATGTGAGCACAGGCTAACACACACTGGTCAATAATTCGAGGTAGGGTACCATTACACGGCAGACAAATTCAAGGATGCATTTCCCGTTCCGGTGCCATCTCCAGCCCACCCAGGTCATAATCCACTTTTGTTCATCTTTGACCATGTGGATGTGCGTAGTCGGCCAACAGAAAACATAAAAATACATGAACATACAAACTTATGTAGTGTAAACATATTTTGCTACTGGCCATTTTTAATGTGCTACTACTAATGTGCTATTTTAGCCTGTAGGTATTTCACAATGTTGTCCCTTGTGTTCAGATACAGGCTGCTCTCTTAATTTGAATGCATGACTGATGATCCAGTCAGTGAGCTGTGTTGATGATGTGTGTGTGTGTGTGTGTGTGTGTGTGTGTGCTTGTAGCTGTGAGGTAACCTCGGCTTATATCACAGTAACATTTATAGAGCAGAACACAGAGCCGAGGGGGCGTGGTGAAACACGAACTGAGTCACAGATAAATAAGTGGAGAAGAACCTCGCACTGTGGCGTTCGCCTCACAGCACCGTCATCATCCACCTGTTTTCCTTTAAGACAAAACCTGCTCACCAGATTTCACAGCCTTCACCAGCATTCCTCTACTGTGGTAGCATTTTCTTAAGTTCCATGAAAAACACATTAGTCACTCATCATCAAAGTCATATTTTGGGTTTCCATCACACATGCCCACACAGGATGACTTTTTAATGCTTTTCCTGAAATTTACTTCAACACAAAACCAAAACTGTCCAAAAACAGACACAACAAAGAAGCTTACATTTCTCTCTCTAGATGGTGCAAGGTGACATTTCCCCTGAAACCCTGAGAAAAGTATCCAACCATTTCAGGCTTTTATTTATGCCCAATCATTACGAAATGTTAATTTCTACACGAGAAAACCATTGTTGAGATATTGGACTATAAAGGGTCAAAGATTCTCTCACATGAATCATATTCAAATTCATGAAACCCACTTTTTAGGGAGAGCGCCTCAAGGGAATGATGTGGAATTTCTATTTGATCTGCTCTTATTGAAGGTGAAACTAGTTCATTTTCTGTGTGTGTGAAAATGTGTAGGCACACAGATAGGGGTGCAGTGTTGTGTGAATGTCACATGGCTTATAATAGAGTTATATTGGACCTGTTTTAGTGGATATATTGGCTGAAAGAAAGAAAGAATAAGACCAATGTCAAATAAAAGAAAAGAAGTTGTTACAAGGTTTTGATGGAATTTCTTTGTGGTGAGAAAACAAGCATGAAACATGTCTCTCACCTATTCCATTGGCTGGACACACACACACACACACACACACACACACACACACACACACACACACACACACACACACACACACACACACACACACTACCCTATCGTCTCTGGCTCTTGCCTCTCATTTTCTCAGTCACCAGTCTCTCAGATTCTGTTGCCGTCATCATCTTTCTACTTCAATTTACTCCGGTTAATCTCCATCCTTCCTGCTCACTTTCTCTCTCTCTGTCTCTTTCCTTCCCCTCTCCTGTTTAATCTCCATCATATGCATTCCACTCATTCCAGCTACTGTTAGAAAAGCAGAAGTACCAGCCGAGTGGCTCACAGCAAAGCAATTACTCCTTTATACAGTGTTTACCATGTGAGCATTATACCTAAAGATTTAAAAGTAAAGATGCACTTTTTCTTGCACTCGCTCTTTCTTCATCTTCCTCTCTATCTCTCTCAAACACTCCTTTAAAAGCATTTGCATTCTCCAGGGGGAATGAGGGCTAAATGGCTTCACAGTATCCTCTCAAACAGCCCCATGAAATGGTCTCCTCTTCTCAATCACTCATTATCTGTCCTTCACTCCTCCCCTGCTTCCTCCCCACACCCACTCTCAATCATCTCCCTCAATGACAGTCAGCTCCTGAATATTTTTTAACAGGATACAAGATGACCTCCAAGCCTCATATCTGGGTGCATTAAGTATCTCACGGGATCTGCTGCATGTTTGCAGTAACTTGCTTTCTAAGTGAGTTTTGACTGATTCTGCACTTGTACTTGAATAATTGATACTGTGCTTGTGAGTGCATTAAGCATACATGCTGCTGATGTTACTGTAATCAGGAATCCTCGTCTTTCCTCTAACATTAACTTTAGCTGGCTAAATTCTTTTTTCAGAAAGTTCTATCAGAGAGGTAATCTCAACCAATAATAAACACTACCTACAGTCTGCAGCCATGCAATTGCCACTGGCTCAGAGGAGCTAATAGCTTCGAGCTAAATACTAATGTCATCCTGGAAACAGGGCCATTTTTGTACATGAACTGCAGAGGGATCTCCCTCTGTGTTCTCACATGAGCTTATTCGGACATTATCCAACTAAGGTTGATGGAAATATCATGTGTTTTGCAGGTACTATTGGGAAGAAAAAAAAGATCAAAACCGATGATGGCACTTTAAATAATGTCAAAGGATCATCAAACTTGTTAAGTTCATAACTTTGTTTTCTAAATTTGCCTCCAATAGATGTTCAAATGTCAACCTCATAGTGGCACGAGAGAAAAAGTCAATGGATCACAAAAGTCCTCTGGGTATCATCAGTATCTCTACCAAATCTTTAAATGGAGATTTTCATGTGGACCAAAGTGGTGGACTGACATAAATGATAAAGTCACAATCCCTAGATCTATGCCGTAGTATGATCAAAAACTATGTACACAGCTACACAGACACACATGATTACCTGTTAAGTTGTACTATTATGTTCTAAATGTTGTAGTGGCCAGAAGAAAGGCGAAATGTGAAGGAATTTTTGACTATCCTCCCAAATTACATCAGTACACCATTATGAGAATAGAGCCTGTCTCATTTCACACATACTCCCTTGTATGCATTGAGGGAATTTCATATCTAGCTCAGATGCTCCAGACAGAGAGGCACCATCTTTAACTCTTTTGCGTATTTCACCAGTGGCAAGACGTAAGGACACAATGTGATTTAGGAATGCATATTTAGACTTAACTATCCAATAGGATGCAAACACCTACCTGTAACATAGAGAGTGACAGCAATTCTAGCCTTTCATGGATGTTCTGTTGGAATGGGTGAAGCAAGTAGGGGAAGATATCCTGGGATATCTTCCCCTACTTGCTTCACCTGTGGCTGTGGGAGACATCTTCAGACTTGGGGGTGACAATTCCTCATGTGACTCTGTTAGCATTTGTATATTGCTCCACCTTCTGGTCTCCTTGTTGCATCAAGTCTACATTAAAACCTTCTGCATAATACATCAGCTGCTGCCTGAGTTCTCCTTTCACCAGCTTCCAGAAGACTTCCATCACACAGAAGGATCACAGCTTCTACATGGTTGACGTAACAAAAGCAGTCAGAGATTGGGCCAAGAGCAGAAAGACATATACACCAGCTATACGTCAAATTTATAAATATATCAGTTGGGATGTGTGCATTACAAAATTAAAACAGGTTGCTACACACAAACTGGTTAGTACATAGGCGTTTGTAAATATTTAAACTGGTATCTCCACAGGTTAATGCAACTAAATGATCTTTGGCTTCAGAAGTAGTGGTTGATTTTTTCTCTCTGCAGTAACCTAGTTACCCGGACATACTAACGTTTGAAGCTTTAATCCGTTCCTCACACTCCTATAACAGCAACATATGCATCCCTTCAACATGTGGAGAAAATCCAATATATATATATATATATATATATATATATATATACATTCATTAGAGCAGCAAGATGCATTTGTAGTGGGGAATAAAAGTGGCTGGAACCTGTGGCTCATTTGCCATCATAAGTGGTTCTTTTATGAATCTCAGTGTTCAAGGCAGCTGACCATGTCAAATGCATGTATTCTCACATGTGTGTGTGTGTGTATGTGCGTGCGTGTGTTTCATCAAAGGCCTGGTTTACGTCAGAGCAAATCATCTCTGCCTTTGTAATTACACGAACAAGTAGATGAAGCACCATGTCTGTTCATTTCTGTCCATCCAATTTCTCCACCTTTTCATCTTTTTATAAAAATTACCTTGTTTTCGCTCTTTTTTTCTATTCCATTTTATTTCTCCTGCGTTTAAAAAATTACTGCCGGCAACATTGTGTATTGAAACGGATCAGAAAGTGTTTGGTACCACGTTTCATTTAAACTCTATTTAGCATAGCATTAGCACATGCTAGGCAGCTACCAGACAGAGGGCTGTGAAGTCTGGATTCACATAATCTTCTGAGTGACATCTTAAGAAGGCTTTGCTTTCAATCTGTCTCTGCTTCTTCTCATCTCCTTCTCTTCTCCTGTCCTTGTTTTGGTGTGTGTGTGTTTCTTTCTTCACGTCGTTTTCCTCCAGAGGGCTGTCACCAGGAGTTCAGCACCATCTGGGTTTCTGGTGTCACTGTTGTCTGCGTGAAGAGGGTTATCTCCTGCCTTTGAGGGAGGGATCTTGATGTAATAGGGTCACAATGTTTCATCCTCCTTCTCCAAATAAGTCCATATTAATTAATGGATTTTTCACTCATCTGTCCCAAGCTTAATTTGACTGGTTTTAGTCAAATGAGGATAGAAAAAAAAAATTTAAGTTTAGGGGGAAAATAACAAAGGAACCTACTGGAGTCCCAGGTGGCATTTGATCTACAAAGTTCTTTTGAATGGTAGACGTCTTTGTCTTACTGCTTCATTTCATTCGTATCGTATTTCTGTTGCTTTAGTTGTTTCATGCTTTGTCCATTTTTGTATGGCCTCTCCTTCCCTCCATCCCCCCTTCACCCGTTTCTCCATCAAACAACTTGAGACCTGCCCAGCAGAGAAGGACGTGTTGTAGATATTTATAGAAGGTGATAGGGAACAAGCATGATCTCTGTGTGACATCCCTTAAGCCGTTTTCAGACATGAACTCTGGAAAATGTCCGGACCCACCTCTCCGGGCACTGAGTGTTCTTTTCACATATGAAGAACACATTAGGAGATAGTCCAGGTCAGATACAGCCACATCAAAAGGTAAATGTCCAGAACGTTCAGGTGAGGCTTGGCCCCTGAGTAGAGCATTCAGGAGGCATGACATGATGTGTAGATTCCACTCTGGAGTTGAATAGTTAGAATATTGGCGTGATTGACCCCACTTAGCTGTCAATGCTGTCACTTTCTGCATTGCCCACATTTAGCAAGTGATGATATGTAATTCGCCAGCAGTTATCATTCGCCTGCATTCATGTTAGTGTGACCGTGCCCTTAAGATGAAAATACTCCTCATGGCGTTGACCCGGCATTTAGTTCAAAATATGTCTTTTAACATATACAAGGCACAAGGGGGAACAGGGACTTAAGGCTCATGGCATAACAGAAGTGTGACTAATTAGGCTTGAGTGTAATGTGTTTTGTCCTTTTGTCTATTTGTGTTTTTGTGAACTGGTGTCTGTGTTTGTTACCTGCCTTGAGATGACAGATGTAAATTAGCATTCTTGCTACCTCTGCGTATTTACATTTGGTATATATATGTTCCTGTATAGGCATGGTCCCTATCAAATTAACAAATAAATAAAATGAAAAATATTTGCATTATGACATTAACATTTATTATCATTTAATAACTTAGAAGACCTCTGTGTTTTTAAATAACATTGAGAATGTGATACAAAAATAACTTTCAGCACATCTCCTCCCGTCCTCAGGCTGCAGTCTGCGACTCCTCTGCAGTGGGTTGAAATAGCTTGTCATACATTGTTCAGGCAGACATGCTCATATCGTGCCTCAGGCCTTCTCCTTTCCTTCCTGGATAATTAGTAAATAAGGCCCTTAATATCGTGGCTATGTTTACAACACTTAAGCTGCAGTCTAGCCAAGTACCTATATTTAGGTAAATTAATATAAATCATGTTCACATACAGGGTGAATCCCTGCAACTGCCAACTCCTACCTATCTGCATTTACCAGTAGTCAGGAGAAGAGAAGAGGACATGCTTGTCACAGTGATTCATCTCCATTTAGACCTTGCATTTCATTTAAACTCAAATGAGATTCTATTCTGGATTGTCTTGGATATGGTAATATACCACCTGCCCATAATGTTACCGTAACAAACAGACAGTACGGTCTTTTAATGTAATAATCCAACCAATTAATGCAGGCATTCAGGTCAGATACAATGGTGTCTCATTATGATGATCTCTTCTCAAAGCTCAGTCTCCATCAAAGATTTAATAAAAATATTGTCAATGTATAGTACATTTTGCACGGATGAATTTAACCATTACAATGACGCTTCATAATGCTCTGCTAAAGAAAAAGCTTACTCATTTGTTATCAAAGATATTTAAGTGGTATTGAAACTCATGGCTTCAGTGGTATTTGTCGAGATGGTTCATATTGCGCAGGTGCATGGGGTTAGGGGTTGGCTTTGTTTAAAAACACCTATTGATGGAAATGAACTTGTAATGGGAATGAGAATTTTAGGGTTAATATTGGTCTCTTAATAGTGATTAAGTTAATAGTGGAATAGTGAATAGTGAAATCATTATAGCAGGCAACCACGAAAACACTGTCACATAGCCTGAAGCAAACAGCTTCAGGCTATGTGACACGTCTCTCAAGTATGACTCGGTTCCCTTGGTTCCTACCAAAGATCCATTGAAAACGGTCGTTCACGAATGTCGCAACACTAGTTAAACATATGTAATTATGAAATTTTACAGTGGTGGTGAAGGGTGAATAACTGGGAGATCTCAAGAGCAGGAGAAGGTCAATAGAGCCATCAGTCAGTTGGACTCTAGAAGGCAGGTCAGGAAACAGGACTTCATGACTGAGGTCTCATGGGTAACCGAACTGAAATTAAAATCAAATGAAGTGGTGAGACTGAATGACAGTGTGAGGCATCAGTGTCTCTGATGGAGTGATGAGCTTTTTTCTTCCCTTTTTCTCATATCCTCTGTGAGAGCGATAATAAGGAAACACATACTTATGACACAGACATATCATTCAGAATGGACATGGCTACTCTGTCCCTTCTGTAAGAAAACATTCTTCAATTCTCTTACTCTAATTAAACCAGAGAAAACACAGAGAGAAAACCTGAAAGTTATCTCATGCCACAGACTTGTTCAAAGTCGACTCTGATGAACTAAGCAAAGAAGCTCTGATCTAAAGAGACCTCTTTAAAGATGATTTTATCAGAAATCATAAAACATTTATTCCACACACTCAAATGACTTATTGAAGTGATGCTGCGTCAAAATCGGACGAGGCTGACGTCTATTTTTCTCCCAGTTTCTGATTTATGTTCTTTGTAGCATGACTTGATTGATTAGAACTGACTTGGACGATGTGGATGACTTGGACAGTGAAACCTCTACTGAATTTTGTTGATTTTTCCTCTGCCCCCTTCAGACTGCTTCTCATCCAAGGCAGAGGACCGGCTGTTCAAGAAACTGTTCAGAAGATACAACCAGTTCATCAGACCAGTGGAGAACGTCTCCGACCCCGTCACGGTGGAGTTTGAGGTTTCCATCTCGCAGCTGGTCAAAGTTGTAAGCTCATTCCCAACACACACACACACACACATACACGCACACACACACACGCACACACACGCACACACACGCACACACACACACACACACACACACACACACTCAACTGAAGACAACATTTTTCCAACCATGTTTTGACGTAATTTTTCTCATTCTTTTCATTCAGATCTTTACGCCATGTTATAAAATGATCATTGTGTCTCAACAGTATTTGAGATCCTGTGCCGACAGTGAGATGCATTCCCATGAGCGTCTTTATCACATTTCCTACCTTTGAAAACAGAGAAGCTAAAAGATAAGCCGCGGAACGAGACGAGTGAAAGCGGGAAGTGAATGCAGTCTTTATTTAGTCTGCTACGTTTCCTCGATTCTGAAAACGGCACCCAGTAGTGTTATAAGCTGCTGTTTTGCTTTGGCAGTATGAAGTTTAACACGGCTGGGGGATGGGGTGGGGTAATGTGTGTATGTGTGAGTGTGTGAGTGTGTTGTGGGTTGTTGCTGCGTATCCCCCAGTGAAAAGAGGTTTTCAGCTCCGAATGGAAATCCTCAGATTAAGAGAAATTTGCCTGCAGGAGCCCTTTTCAGACTGGACTGATATGTTGCTCTATCTGCCTGCTCGGCAAGGTGAGATTAATGTAAAGGTGAGTGTGTGCACGTGCTCGTGTGGGTGCATTCAATGAAAGTGTGGCCGATGTGCATCATGTGGAAGCCTGACAATATCACAGCACTGCAAATCAAAACTGAATAAGGGTCATGGGGGAAAGGTGGAGAGGAAGGGACATCTGCAACCTCTCCATCTATTATTAACTCGCTCGTGGTCGACCTTTTCAGTTAGTTGGCTCCAGCCGTAGCCAAAGATTAGAGGAGGAATTCCATTTTCTTTCATTTTTATTCCTGTATTTTCTTTCAACGCTCTGCTTTTTAACACAGGGTTCTGCAGGCTAACAAGCACACGCCCTTTCCTCCATGTGTCTCTGCAGGATGAGGTGAATCAGATCATGGAAACAAACTTATGGCTCAGACACGTAAGTAAACACACACCCACTACTTCATTGACCTGACCTCTTCTTCAGGTCTGCAGAGACAGAGGTAGCCTGAGGGCAGGTCACGTGTAATAACACATATCTATACATACTAAGCAGATATGGGATGCCACTCTCTCTCTCTCTCTCTCTCTCTCTCTCTCTCTCTCTCTTTCTCTCTCTCTCCCTGTGAATGTTAGTGCCTGTGTGCGATGTTTGCATTAGTGGGCATGTGCCTTCCTGTGTTTGTGTGTGAATGGCGTCAGTTAAATGTTAAACACAATAAGAATAAAGGAGAAAGGACAAGTAAACAAGAACACAAGCACCTCTCACACAGACCCTTGAATACAATCAGCTGCTGATCAATGTTAGCATTATGGTTGGTCACACTCCGCCTCTCCTCAGACCAATGGCGATGACCTGTAGTCATAACCTCTCCAGTCTTCCAAACTGTCACCTCTCTGATACCCTGTGCTTCTCCCCCCTTCGTTTTCTCCCATCTTCTGTTTCTATTTCTCCTACTACAAACGTTACAGTCACTGCCAGGGTTTAAATCACTAAGTAACTGCACTACATGGAACGACCTCAGTTGGATACTGATGCGAGTCGGCATTGGAAAAGATCATTCTGAGATCTCTGAGCTTCCCAATTAAAATTCATTGAAAGGCCTGTATAGGCTGATCTCATGTGCTGTTCGTAATGGCTTTGCTGTTTATTTATAACAAGGCATCACTAATGAGAAGCTGTGTCGACACCATGGTCGCTCATCAAGACTTTGAATCGCAGCCAGTGGGTTTTCAATGGAGGATGTTTCAGAGAGCCCCCCCCCCCCCCCCCCCCCTTAATGTGGTAAAACTGCAGACTTCTTGAGGGCAGAACTATGTTTAATGGTTTACCAGTTTCTATTAAACACTAAATGGGTCACAATAAAATGGATATACAATTAAATGTATTTATAGGTTGATTTAATTAATACAAAAATAAATAAATTGAAATTTATATCAAACAAGCTACATTCGGTTACAAAATATAAATCACATAAGAAAATTGCAATTAAATCAATAGGCAATGGAATGAAGAAATGAGCAATTCAATATACATATATACATTTAAGTAATTTATTTAGGTTATTTTGCATGTCATATGTGTAATGGGACAATACTATTTACTGACAAGGGAAATTAACTCAATTTATGGTAGATATGCATTCTTGTTATCTCAGCCAGTCCCTCGCTAGAAACAGAAATTAATTTATTTACTGTACTAGTTTATTATAATTGGTGAAAAATAAATGTTATTGTCGGAGTTCCCAAAGTCAGACCATCCCTTACATCAAATAAATAAGAATAAATTACATATATATACATACTTTTTCTATTCTCCCTATGACATTTATATATTCTACTGACTGTGTAAGGAGCGTTCAAATTGTTCAACCATTTGTGAGAATAGTTGATTTGTTTATTATTGTTTGTTTATTATGCTGTTCAGATCAAGTACATCATCAGGTTTTTAGTGCCTGTTTGCTTCTCTCATTGCTTGAATGTCATGTCACCTAGAGTAAATGTATAATTATTTATATTATATATAAAAATAAGCTGCACTCTTTGACCCATCAGGGATTACATCTCCAGCCAATCATGATATAAACTCCCGGGATAGATAAATGGAAAAGCCAGTGTAGCATGAAGTGGTTAATTTAACAGCTCCCCGGTCGTAACAGGATATTAATCAGCCTTGCTAATGAATGAATTCATCTTGAATGACATGCAAATAACCAAGACTAATGGATCTACGGCTCATGAAATGTTACCTGCAGGTATTTTGACAGAACAGCAAGTGAACACGTTCATCCTTCCTCTTCTCTCTAAGATGCTCCTCATGCATAAGTGACAATAGTGAATGTGTTTGTATTTACTGCTACAGCTGGATTGAGTCTATTCCCAGAAGGAACTGCTTTAAAAATATTATTTTGCACATTTGTTTGTCCAAAAGCAATAAAGAAGCTCAGTGAAACTGAAATCCTTATTTGGCTTTACTGTGTTACAGAGGTTCTGCCTGCAGTATAAACACGTATTTGAAAATACTCTCAAGAGGGAGTGTGTCTCCAGTGGCTGATACTGTGTGCAGTGTACAATGCCAACACTAAACAGATGGTTGACTCCACGGTACGTTCAAAATACCTTTCTCTTCCTCTCCCTCAGATATGGAATGACTACAAGCTACGATGGATGCCGGTTGAGTTTGACGGGATTGAGTTTATTAGAGTTCCATCGAACAAGATCTGGAGACCTGATATTGTTCTCTACAACAAGTGAGCATGTCAACACCATCACAGTTATCTTTTTCATTGGCTTCAAACACCATTATTGCAAGTTGAGGCAAAACATGAATAATGACTGTCAGAAAGACCCAGAAAGGCCAGAATGAAATAACGGTGCTATCGGGCCTCAAACCCACTTAAGAAGATGTCAGGTTGGACGATTGGGTAAATGTTGTAATTTGTATCCTTCTCACTGTCAACATTGTTTAACCCCAAGGCTTTGCTCTGACCTAAAAGCTGCACCAGTGAATAGTAACAATAGGTCTGATCTACATCTAATGTGGAAGGCATCATTCGTGGTGATTAAACCAGAGAAAAATGGAAGTGAGCTCTGAGCGCACATTATTCCGCTAAAGCAATGTTTCCCATTAATTATCTCGCAGCCTGCCATATTTCAAAGTTTCATAACTAACGGAAAACAATTTTTACACTTCATAATAACATAAGATGTCTTTAACTTGGTGTTTCGCTCTGTTGCTGCATAGTATAGCTGTGTGCAGCACTATCTGCAGCGTGCTCTCTCTCTCTCGTGCTTTACCATCCACGCAGACAGTCAGACCTCATAGTTTAAGCTGCAGTTGGGCATACTAGAATGTGTACCTGCCACTCGGAATCTGTTTAGCATAAGAGCAGCATTTGTGACGAACAGCAAAGTTAACGCAAAGTTAACGCAAAGCTGTTTCCTCAGACTTTGATTATGACCGAACTCATCTAGAACATTAGTGAATATTGGATCAGATTCATCAAGTCACCAAAAACAACCCTCATACTGAGTGTTAATGTTGCTCCCTGTTTGAATGTCTCATGGGTAAACGAGCACATTTCAATTTTATAAAAGTGTAGTATTTCAGGATCAGGTTTATTTTGCTCCTCTGCCTGGAAATTAATTGTTAACCATTTAGTTTCAAATGACCATGGTCAGAAATTCTCACGTGAGTGAATTTGGAAAACAATGACAAACAAACTGTTTTTGTTCTCATATAAGAATCATCAAAATATGACATTAAAGTCCAAATGTTTTAAGCACATTTGTACTTTATACCACCGGTTTCAACTCTGCAACAGATTATATTGTAATCACATTTAGATATGATTGTTTTCCAGGGTCAATTTCCGCTGTGACCGCTCCATTTGTTTCATTCTCTTAATCTCAATTCACCTAATTGTGGATTCATGTCTCATTTTTCTTACAATACCAATTCATGATGTTAATTAGACCAGTTTTGCATTTGACAATAGTCTAATGCTCTCTTTCCTACCTCAGTAACCTCACCTTTTTATCTCCTCCCCTCTCTTTTGTTCCTCGCTTCCATTTTCTCTCCATATCTCCTCTCATTGTTTAATGTCTCTGCCTTCCTCTAACCTTTGTGTCCTATTCCACACCCGCGTATGCTTCTATCATATCGCCTCATACTTTTAATGGCATGGAAACACTTTACTCACACACTCACACACACTCACACACACTCACACACACACGTCATATACAGCGCCGTAGGTGATTTCCTTGTGGCGGATAAGACCAAGGCTCTGTTGAAGTTTGATGGCACCATCACCTGGGTTCCTCCGGCCATTTTCAAATCCTCCTGCCCCATGGACATCACCTATTTTCCCTTTGACTATCAAAACTGCTCCATGAAGTTTGGCTCCTGGACGTATGACAAAGCCAAGATTGACCTGGTACTTATTGGATCCAAGGTCAGTGTCAGCCTGCATGTGTCCATGTGATATGTATAGCCTATATCATTAAATTATCTATGTGCTTCAGGTTTTCTTTCTTTCCTCCCTGTATGTATTCTGCGTTAATTATTTTGGGTTTTTGTTAAATGTGAACACAGTTGTACATTGTCTCCTGTAGCTCTGGAGGAAGCCTGAGAAAATAACCTGATGATGAAATGGAGATGTCATTAGTGTCAAATATTGGCCAAAATACAAGAACATGTGCTACAAACTGGGACCATGGAGTTAAAATGAAGTGGGATTTATGAGGCAGAGTGAGTTTAATGAAATATGTTAATGAGTTGCATTGTGGGAGGTGTAGGATCCAGCGTTTTGTTTGACTCATACAATGAATCAAACTAAATCTCAGCATCTCTGGTGACCTGTCCATTCAGAGTGACTCTTACAGCATAAATGTACAGAAAATGGATTGGAGTGGACGGAGGGATATCTCACAGCCTCTGCTGATTTGATTTGAATTGTTAAAAAAAAAAAAAAAAGTCTATTTCCGGTGAGTGGTTCATTTTTATGAAAATGTCTTGCTAAGTCCTGAAAGTGTCCCTTTACTGGTTTCCTTTTTAAATCCAGCAAAAGAAGAAAAACACTCCAGATAATTGAAATTTGAAAGTAAAATGTAAAACACAACATTCTGTAGTTTAACCATTTTCTTTTTGCAATTACTTAGAGGGACTCATCAATGATAATCATTTACGTTTTTCTTTTCACTTCCTCTGAGATTTTTCTCAGCTGTTAAGAGCTGTAACATGAATTCCTCATTTACTGTAAACCACAGTGATCAGCGCACGCAGCAACAGGTTTTGGATGCATGAGGACATAAAATCCAGGTGAAAATTGGTTTTAAATTGATTTGCACCCTCTTATACAGTCAAAGTTCCAAAAGAAAAAAACAACAACACATTGACATGGTCTTTTTAAGATATGATACATTGACCCTGGTCCTGTGTTTACATGATCTTTATCCATCCCCTAGGTGAACCTGAAAGACTTCTGGGAGAGCGGCGAGTGGGAAATCATCGATGCTCCGGGCTACAAGCATGACATCAAGTACAACTGCTGCGAGGAGATCTACCCAGACATCACCTACTCCTTTTACATCCGGCGCCTGCCACTCTTCTACACCATCAACCTCATCATCCCCTGCCTCCTCATCTCTTTCCTCACAGTGCTGGTTTTCTATCTCCCGTCTGACTGTGGAGAGAAGGTCACGCTCTGTATCTCCGTCCTGCTCTCCCTCACTGTGTTCCTGCTCGTTATCACTGAGACCATCCCCTCCACGTCGCTGGTCATCCCGCTCATTGGAGAGTACCTGCTCTTCACAATGATCTTCGTCACCCTCAGCATCGTCATCACCGTGTTCGTGTTGAACGTACACTATCGCACAGCCGATGACCCACACCATGCCGGGTTGGGTGCGCTCGGTGTTTCTCAAAGTGCTGCCGAGGATTATGCTGATGCGGAGACCGATTGATGAAGACAGCAAGGCTGGGGGGTTGGACAGCAGTGGGGAGGTAGGAGGAGCTGGAGGGGGAGGAGGAGGCGGAGGAGGGAAGAAGAAGAAGAAGAATTTAATGCAGGTAAGTGGTCCCTAGATGCTGATTAACCTTCATACTTGTTGTCCACTTGATCAAAGCTCTGACCTAAGACCTGCATTTATAGGTACTTGTTTAATAAACCATAGAATTCACCTTGAATTGGTGATAGTAGGCATTTATCACCTGAAGGTCAACTAATAATATGGAGTAGTGAAAAATCTCCCACCCCTACGGTGTACGACAACCTTTTCTTTATGCAAGTGAATATTCTCAGACAAAGTCAGTGAGAGGATGTAACCCTCAGAATCCCACCGGATCCAAGAGGTTCTCTGCACACGTTAGTGTACGTGTGTCTGTGGCAAAGAGCATAATGCAAAGGGTTGAGTGGATTTATCAATCGATAATTTTAAAATACAAAACTGTGAATCAAGGAAATTGCATTTATATTAGCTGAAGCCCAAAGAGTGCAGTTGTTAATTAAGTAAGTAAATAATTATAACAATTTCCATCCTTTTCATTAGAGGTAGTTTTTAGGTTAAGTTGTGAACAGTTGAGTTTTGAGCACAGTGGTGAAGTGATATCAGAACGCTGCACAACACCCAAACTAGAACAAATTAGTTTGAGATTCCTGAACTTAATGAGGTTTTAATGGGCTTTTGAATAGATGCTTGGTTTAAGATCCATGGTTATGACTAGCTCAAGACATTTTCACATCACATTTTATGAAGTAGAAAACATCACTAAATACCTCCACCGTTATATTTTCAAGCTCTTATAAGTGATAAAAACAGATGTTGTTAACACGTGAGACTGCTGAGGTTGACTTTACACATCATCACACGTCATAAACATGAAAACTAATCCTCTGACTTGTCAACCTTGTCTTGTCTTGTCACAACCTTGTCTTTATTCTTGTTCTCTTAGAATATATTACCACATTTCTAAGGGGTAAGCAGTAGCATGCTTTGTGGCGATGACATTAGAAACCAAGTGTTTGTGACCATTTGATAGCTTGTTTGTTAAATCATAAATCGTCTTCCCTCTCTGTCTATTATTGGGATACATTTTAAGGATGAGCCCCTTAAATTGAGCCATCTCATTTGCAAGGGGTTCTTACACACAAATATGCAGAAAACACAAAACCTTATATTAAAACACATCTGCACAAATACACTCACACACAGACAGAAGCTCTACCAGGCCTTACCACTCCCACACCCTCTGGTGGAATACTGAAAAGCCTTGGGATTAAGTTACTTGCTTCCTGAAAGTATACAGCTAGCTAATGCAATACACGTTTTTTTCTCTACTTGTAAAATGTATTTATTCAGCTCCACCACCCATACAGTGGTATTCAACAAGTTCTTCATGGTGAAGCTCTGAGGAGAAAGAGAAAGTTTTCCCTTGTAGAAGTTGTACTGCTATGATCCCACAGGTCTACTTTGAGAGGAAGCAGGATGTGAAACATGATCTGAACTCTGATTGTGATCTTCAGCAGGTCGGAGGAGGCTCCCTCAACTGTCTGGAGTTTGGGGACAGTAAGCTGTCCTCCGTGGAGGGCTGCACTGGGAACAAATGCCCTTGCCCGTGCAAGCATGGAAACGAGAGTGCAGAGACATCAGACAAGATGCCGCGTCAGCTGAGTCCGCAGAGCATCAACACGGTGGTGGCCTTTTCTGTGGTTTCACCTGAGATTAAACAGGCCATAGAGAGCGTCAAGTACATCGCTGAGAACATGAGGAGCCGCAACAAGGCCAAAGAGGTGAGTCCTTTCCTTTTTTTAACTGATCACTGAATATCAGTAGATAATATGAAAATGTACTTTAAGGTTTTTAATTTGGAGCTGCTGTTGTAATGTCCTAAAAAATGCACAGACCACAGACTGTATATAAAGATGGACGACATGAAAGCTCCCCAAAAGTGAAGCCAAAGTGTCTCAAATGCCCCCTGGTGGCTGCCTGCAGTATAGGTAATAAACCCTGTCCTCTACATGTTAGCAGAGGGACATGGGCTAAACGAAAAAGTCAAAATACATGTCAAATACATTTTTCTCAAAGATGTTTTCGTCATTTCAAGTAGTTTTTATCACACTGATGTATGTTCAAGTTTTCCGTTCTCCGGTAAGTTTGGTTTTAATTAGTTATGGGTGCCATGACTGACAGCTGACACTTGGTTGTGAAATGGTGGACCTCGATTCCACAGCTCCACACCAGTATAACTGCGGGATATCTTGGTTTAATTTCTGGATAGTGGGAGGAAGTGGAGACATGTTGTCCATCTCTATATACGATCTATAGCGAAGACAAACCCTCAAAGTTTATAACCAAAGCCTTTACCAGAACATTATCACACTATACTGGTGTTTATCAGTATATTTGTTTTTTTCTGGTAAAGGCACAAAAGTCACTGTTTTATTCATGAAAAGAGACTCCGACTTATGTGTTGATTTTAACTTTAGTTTAACTTGAGTCTAACCAAAATGCTCAACAGTCTGGTTCCGGAAGGAAAAATAAATTTTGATTATCAGCTATAATATTATGACCCTCCAAGGTAGACTTAGCACCACCTACAAGAGGTGTTATAGCGACTGCTGTGATTGGTGGAGCTCGCTGTTTGTTTACTGCCACAACCGCAAAAATCATGTTGTCTACGTTCGGATGGTTTAGTGTTCTGTTATGTTTACCACAGAGCAGCAATGATTTCACTTTCTAACATGCTGTGGTTTTTTAGAGATGAATAACAGTCACAGTGAATGGATCATTCACAATGGTTTATGGGACGCGTAGTTCCTTCACTCTTAAAATAATGATGTACTTTGCCTTTCTTTTTGTTTTTCCATCATTATTTGCTCCGAATCAAAACATCTTTAATGGTCACTATTCCTCTCGGAGCTGGTTGGCCTGGTTCCAGGCATAAAACTTAACAGATTTTCTGAAACGTCAATGGAGAAAAGGAAATTGGAAATTTACTTCTGGAACCAGAGTTGTTCTAAAAGTCGGCGGTACACATTGTTTGTAGTTGTAATTGTAATTTGACTATTTTGAGCTTTACCATTTTAATAAATACAGCTGACGAAACTTCAGAGCTAAGCCTCATGGGAGATATGATATTCTAGTGTTTCTAAACTTTGCATAAATCTACAATCGCTCATAGAAAGCAAACAGAAAAGTGTGTTGAGTGTATTCATGCAAAAACCCTGAGCAGCAGTGGCCTGGGAGAGCAGTGCTGTGATTCGGAGAAGCCCTTGCAGCAGATGCTCACCTGCTCCATAAATTAACAACAGTGTAAGTTAGAGCCAAAATAATTTAAGATTTGAGTGGAGAGCTCACCCTCCTCTCTCTCTGTCAGTTATAAATACTGTGGGTGAAATCTCCCAACGGGGACCAGCAGCCTTTGATATGCAAAACTTGCGCCTCAATCAGACTTTGTCTAAACGCCTGTCACTTCTTTTGAAGCTGTGGTTTGAATGTGATTATCATAGTAATTTCCTCATGTGTAAATTATGTATTAATTTTCTGCTGGTTAACAAGAAATATTCAACTATTTTTCCATTTGCTCTCGTCCTCTTTTGTTTGGTCTTTCCATCCCACGTGTGTAATCCTCACGTCACCCCATTGGCTCCCACAACCTCCCACCTCTTGAGATTCTGAGTCACCTTCCTTCACCTTCTAATAAAGAAATATCCACTGTCTTCTCACACTTCCCCCTTTCCTTGCTCACAGGTGGAGGATGACTGGAAGTACGTTGCCATGGTGATTGATAGAATCTTCCTTTGGGTGTTTGTGACCGTGTGCATCTTGGGAACCACAGGCCTCTTCATCCAGCCGCTTTTTGGCTTCTTCTCATAACCGCTGAGCGATCAGGGTCTGCTGCGACCCTGTGTCGACCAATCCTGAACAAGTGACTAACTCTCAGTTCTCAGTTGACGAATCAGAAAACAGAGTTTTGAGTCCCAAAGCATTATTTGATGTGCTGGTTTTGCTTCTTGCCTTTCACAGAGAGCAGTGACTACAGGAGCAGGGAAGTTGAGGGGCTATGGTTCTTTTTAGGTTTGCAGGCTGATCAATAACGGACACAAAGGTTTTTAAGCCTTAACTTTAATCTTTTAGGGCTGCTCATTTTATGAAAATAAAGTTTGCCTCAGACAAAACACTGATTTCTGCTTCTGGATGAACTGAATAATAAACATGTTCCTTTATCTTACTTGTCAATTGAAATTAGTTTCAGGAAATATTCTTTATTATGATTAATAATACATTAAATGTTTGATTTTAATGTGGCTTAACTACACCACATTCCTTAGAGTGAATTTCATGCGAGCTGGTTAGAGTTTAGGCTGTTTTGCTCCATCCTGACTGAAACAATATCCTGCCTCATGCTGCTGTGTGGAATGAATCAATGGACAAAAAAAATTAACAACATTGTACAATCCAGACATGACCAACATCAAAAACTGCATCCTGAGCAATAAAATGGAGCCAAAGCCACGACCTCACATCCAGTCTATAGCCTCTGTTCCAGTAGCTTCAGTGCAGTTTGTCATTCAGCATTTATTTCATTGGTGTCTGAAAAAGAATGAAGCATGTTCAATGAGCTTTCTTGCGTTTTGTTAGATAATCATCATCCAGTACAATACTCACTTTAACACCAAGTTAAATGATAGTTAGTTTATATCAGAAAACTACATCTCCATGACAGGAGACAAACTTGCTCATCATGGCTTCATCTTTTCTGTAGAGCCATAACATTGAGCCTGCAAGCTATTGGCTTATGGGAGATGGTGTTCATTGAAGGCTGCTGAAAAGACAAAGTACACAATATTAGTTCAAAGCCAGAGTCGTAGTAACATCTGTTTCTATTATGTTCTAATGCTGGATTTGTATTTAATAACAGTAAGTGGAATTTCGAATTAGCTTTTATTACTTAAGACACAGAAACCCACAGTGCCACGGTGGTTCTCTATACAAAGCAGTTAACTGTGTTCAGATTAAGCTCCATTTTGTAGCTATACTGCAAATTTTATATGCTCTCTCTACATAAATGATTTCTATGACAGTCATTTAAAAAAAAAACTTTATATGATAAAAAAGATGTCAAACAGACACATTCAGGTCTTATATTTATTTTGACTAAGTATTGCTTTTCAGGCCTTGCAGGCAGAGATGGATCGACCGAGGTACGTATGTTAGGCTAGGATCAGAACTTGGCACATCCATTAGTCCTTCAGGACGGGAACCTGAACCTCCCACAGATGTTAGTGAACTCACAACTTTCCACATCCAGTTGACATGAGACAAACAGCTTTCCCACATTGTACTCAAACCTCCAGCAGCTAGTTTGCTCTGCCCCCTCCATCGAGCTGACTGATGACTGTTCGTACCCGGTCCCCGCTCTGATTCATCAAGCCGCTCGCTGTCAGCGCTGATCACGCTCTCTGCTTCTACGTGTCATTTCCAATTAGCGTTCAGATTTCTGGCACATTTGTTAACGCTTTTAACAAACAAGGGCAAGCTGTTCTTCTTTTTGTAATTAGAAACCATGTGTTTATAAATGTTCTGATTAATGTTCCACAAGGTAATTGGTTGGCCTGGTAAACACTGGATTAACTTGTACTTGATTAGTTGCTCCTGAAATAGCAACACATTTATTAATTCGCGAGAGGATTCTATCATCCAATTCCATGGCTAATGTAATCTTTTTTTTCTTGTCACTTTTGATTAAGTTTACCATTAAGACCAAAAATGCAGTGCAGGAAAAATGCATGACGTACATTTTGATTGCTTTGACCACAAAAACATTATTCTCAGATTACAGCACATTTATCCCATTTTCGGTTTTATCTGTTATGTCCGGATGCATCTGAAAAAATCTGCTGATAGGAGCAAACATGTTTGTACAAATGATCTTTGTGGAACTGAAAAATAAATGCAATATTTCTTCACTCTGTCTCCCTGGTAGAGGTTTTAAAATGATCCTGTTGCCATTACTCTGAAAAACAGTCACCAGAGGTATAATTAAATCTCCAGCTGCAACATTAAATTAAAACCTGGACATTTTAGTGATTTTATAATTTTATTATTTGGGTTATATGTGATATGTAGTATCCCCAGGTTCTACATTCTTCTTTATGTCCTCTCCTACACCTCTCCATGCAAATCAAAATCATACAGCATGCAAACATTTTGTCATAAAAAAAAAAAGAAGCAAATACTTTTGCGTACTTTTGATATATCTAAGCTCATTGTTGTACTACAGGAGCACAGGTATAGTGGAACACGTTTTCGTGTCAAGACTCAAAGTTTTCATTCAACCTTCAACTTTAACTCAGGAACACATTGCGGTAGAGACCTAATTTACATACAGCTGAGTTCAGAAAACAGACAAAACATTTAAAGACACCAAGAGAAGACAAAGAAGAAACAGTTAAATTTACCAAATAGTTAAAACAAGAGTCTTAAGAATCAATACATAACATAATATTGAATTTAAATCGAATCGAATAAAACAAATGAATCAAGGACGGCTGGAGGTAAAATAAGGTGAGATTAAAAACTTAAAAAACCCAGAGGATAAAGATGAGCTGAGCTTTAGATTATGTTGTTCAATGTTGCAGGTGGATGATGAGAAAAACTGGATTTACTGAGTTAATTAAAAAACTGTTGGCAATTTGCATGTTTGATGTAAGAGGTTAAAAAACAATAAGAGCCTTACAAATAAATGTTTCTCCCCTAAGAGAGACTCACATTGATAAGTATCATAGTTCTTACCAGTAATGAATCTTAAAGCTGAGTAAAAACAATCTTCAACTGATGCATGCATGTATGAAACGTCACCATAATCTAAAACAAATAAAAAAATCCCTCGGACAGGATAATAATAAACTGTACATAATTAATAGTTCTGTTGTTTATTAAGTGAGATAAGTGAACAGCAAATTAATAAAATCATATAGAGAAAAATTAAGAAGTGTTAATAAATAACCGCTGTCTGAATCTCCTCATTCAAAGTGCACCTTTATTAAATATTACCAAACAGTGTTGCCTGATTCCTCTAATGCTCTGGATGAACGCCCGCCTTGACGGAAACTGTTCTGAATGAGTTGATGAGGCTGTCAGAATGGATTTGGAACGAGATGCTGGAACAATCATAGCAGGTTTGGTTTGTCCACATACGTCAGGCCACAGGAGCTAAAGACATACAGTACATTGGCCACTGACTCCCACACACTGGCAATGAACGTGGGTCATACATCTCTAATGCAGAATAGTTGCATGTGAGAGTAATTCATGGGAGACATGACTACACACACACACACACACACACACACACACACACACACACACACACACACACACAGGGGAGATCAGAGAGCAGTTTGACTCACTGGATAATCTCTCTTATGGTAAGTTATGGTGCCATCAGAGCATGAAACACATGACTGTAGCCCAGAGGCTGCAGAGGCCTCCATGATGCAGTGACAGAGCCAGAGAGTGGAGACAGAGCTAACAAGAAGGCTGCTCTGGAAGAAAACTGCGCACGCTGAGCTCGACAAAATGTGGTAGCATTACACAACTAATTGTTGCCCCACGGACAGACACAGAATGATATACCCAAGTTAAAGGGCTTTTCCTGTTTTGATTCCTGTCGACCCAGACATGTGAGAGATAAATCCCTCAGAGAGTTCCACTGTCTCAGTAACTGAGTGTTTCAAAAGCCTCAGGATGCAGCGTGGCCTGTCTACTGGTAATTATCTGCAAATCTGTGAGTCTATGTGTTTGTGACTGTAGCATGAACATGCGCGATGGAGTAACAGCTGAAATAAAGTCTTTACAAAGCAACACAAGATAACGCTGAGTGCGTGTTCAATAAGTCAACCAACTGAAATACATACAGGAGGAAAGTAGCACATTCTCCCCGAGTCATGTAGTTGTCATTAAGATAAAAAGACCTAACTATATTGTGAACTTGAAAATGGCCACAGGAAATATCAAGTACAACATGATCTTGCACAGCGTGATCAGCTCTCACTGCTGAGCAACATCAGTGGGTAACGACAGAGACACGCAGGGGCGATGTGAAGTCAATGACATTTCCGCACAGCAGACAGGGAAGAGACAGCTCGGGGATAATGTTCTAATCATTATTACTGTGATATGAATAATCAATTTACTGTGTTTCCTATATCAACATCATACTCTGAATATAAAACAGAGAAAAGACAGTGTGTGTGTGCTGCCGGCTACAAAAGGGATGACATGTGTCTGCCTGCACATAAAGTAGCACAAACTCACACACAGACTTTTGTGTTTTTGTCATTTAGGAGGGACTTAACTTAGCTATAATAGACAAAATGCAAGCAAATAAAGGAAACATCTGCATGAGTTTGACAATACAAAAACCCAACAGAAAATAACAGGTGTTTTCTTCAATTAAAGTTATTTTTCGGGTTTATTTTAACAATAATCATTGAACGGAAAGTGTGTGTCAGTGGAGTTCGTCACTTTATCGTACCCTGGACACATCATTTTGTTGTTGTTTTGTTTTCAATTGAAGAAGATGGTTTCTTAATTTGCTTGTGTTTGTCAGGGTTTACCAAAAGAACTGGACTAAATGGGCAGCATACAATAGTGAACACACTGAATGCATGTTTCAATTAGTGTTTAATCCAAACGATTAAAATGCTGTATTTTCCCATCTGCTAACATGTAGGGGGCTGGGTGTATGATCCGTACAGCAGTCACCAGCCACCAGGAGGTGGTAGAGATATTTTGGCTTTACTTTTGGGGATCTGTCATGTTGTCCATCTAACCCTAACCCTATAATTAGTTGGTATTGAAAGAAATCCTGAAGTTGCATAATTGTCCCACAGCAAGACTTTGACCTGCATGGAGCTTGGACCCAAATGCTTGCTTTTTTGTTTATACCCATTTGGCCACAGGGGGCAGTAATGACTATATGTATTGCAGCAAACAAACTTGTAGAAGGTGAGAAATATGGTAATTTTAGAATTTTACTTCTCATTTGTGCAAGACTGTATCTTAAATCAGATATTGTGATTGGCTCCGCAAACATCCGTCTGAATCAGTGGTTAGCCTTTTAATGGGATTATTCTGAGACTGTGTCCCATTCCCTGGATGATGGGACAGTCACAAAACAGGCTCGCCTTGCCAAATCTTGGTCTCCAGCAATGACAAAAACACTGAAAAGTCTTTGTCTTTTAATGTAGTTGTTTATCTTGTAAGGACAAAATGTCTTTGTCCCCATAATAAAGTTTCTGTATAGGGCCGAGAACATTTAGTGAACCAACATTCACCTGCACTTCATGAGTAATACAAACACAAAGACATAAACACAAACCTGTGAGATTTGATTGATTTTCTTGAATGGAGACACTTAATTGGTCAACACTGACACATTTAAGCTGTTTGGCATTTATAAACATTGTGTTGAACAAAATCATGGATCGTTAATTGTGCTCTGTCACATGATTTCCCAATTTGTGTACAAGCCTGCAATTTGATTTGGATTTAATTCAGCTCTATGCTTAAAAGCAGACGATACAAGGAGAAACGAAAAACATTCATGGAGCAGCATAACACGGTACCATGAAGTGCCATCTACAATGGGAGGCTCTTAGTAACGGAGGTCAGAGGAAATTGGAATGTCAGGCAGAATTGGAATTACATTGTTCGGTGTGATTCATTCTCTATTTTCCCCTGGGATTTGCAAAAAGGAACGGGGCTCAATCCTAATGGGAAATATTATCATATGTAATACAAATTCACATCTGAGTCCCACTAGAAGATTGCCTTTCGGTGCCGTACTGGCATATTAAATCTTGTCGTATGACTTGATTAAAAGCCAAGTTGTGAAAATAGATGACGAAAAACCAACCACGTGCTTTGTTCAATGTGGCTTGTTTAATATATATTCAAATTGTTTATTTTATTAAGAGTTTGTAGAGGATGAATAACAGATCATCTTTGATAAAATGAATTTCAGGGTTTATGGTAATGTTGAAAATTGGTTTAAACGTCATCATTTTAATATTCTAATTCAGATGTGTGGCTTCAAACTGTGTTATCTGAAGCTTTGTTGCTTTATGGGACATTGCCCAGACTCATATAGTGACTGAAAAAAGAGAGGGAAACAGCTCAGTATCAGTTCCTTTCAAAAACAATGCTAATCAGTTAGATTATAGTTTAGTACAGCGACATGTACATAGAGGCACTCAGTATAGCTCATAGCTCCACCAAGGCCCAACAGTCAACTTGCACCAAATTACACACAATCATATAGATATCAGTTTCCTATATGTCCGACTTTTTTTCATAAAGATGAATGAATTATTTTCCTGGGAAAAAGGTGAAAAATGTTAAGGAAATGGATTGGATGGAAGAAACCATTCAACGGTAGTGTGGATGGTTTCTTCCCTGACCCATACCACATCCCTCTACCAAGTTTTGTCAAGTTGTATTCTTACTTATAAACAGATAAACAAAAACATAAATATAAACAGGCAGAGTGGAAAACATAACCTCCTTAGGAATCAAGTAGGATAAAAATACACATCTAACAATTTCTGTATTCTCTAGGTTTCTGTAGGACACATATATAACATGTGCACAGACCTTGTTATTGATTCTGAAAACTTTGTAAGGTGTTAGTGTGTGGAAATCCTTATCTAACTTCCCCCCCCCCCCCCCCCCCCCCCCCCCGTACTTACGAGGGTGTTGCGGACTTTCCCTTTTTGAGAAATTGGCTTGCTGTGGGATACTGGAGGAGGAGGAGGCAGAGAGGAAAAGTAGAAAGACAGAGATATGGTCCACCGCAGCAGGGAGGTGTTTCTTTGATGGCTGGCGGAGGCAGGAAATCACACGATTTAATGCTCGATGTTAAATTCCACAGCTCTCCCAGGCACACTTCAGACAGAACAGTGGGAAGATGTACAACAACACAGCACACTGGGGTGGATGTTATGATTTCACTGCAAACATATACTATATTTAGTGATGTATTCCTACATTGCTATTAAAAGCTCTGTGACAAACACATTGGTTGAAACTAAGTCAGATATTATAAAATAAATGTTTTATGCTCGTTTAAAGCTGCACCACTCAACAGTTTTACATTAACAATGGATCAAATCAGTCTTGTTTCCGCTGCAACCTAACACACAATAAATTCTAATAAACCCAATGCAGAGCAGGACCACACAGTGCACAGGACAAATGTGTCTACTTGCTGCTGAACAGATATTTGCTTCAGTAGTTGGTGGAGACACAACAGAGCAAAAAGGAGAGTAAATAAATAACATCACCAGAGACACAACTGTAAAAGAATGCTAATGTTGCTTCATGGTTCTTCACAAACAACTTGTTGAGGTGATAATATGTCAGTGTTTTGTTTGGAGCTTGTTCTGACTTTAACTGACAAAAAAGTCCAAATAATGGAACTTAAAGCCTGACAATAAGCATCCAAAATGGATTTAGTAAAACCTCTTAAATGGTTTTAACTATTCAAACACGACCACCGATATTCTACCATATTGCAAAAAAGTCTTTCCGCAGAGAGGAAGTGGTATGATATCATCATACAGTCAAGAAAACTGCAAATGGCACCAATAAGGCCATGTATAAGTCATGTGTCTGAGTCCTCCACGAAGCTCCTTGTACCAATCATTCCTCTGTCCTCATTGAACCGATTAGTACATTTTACTATTCTGAAAACTTGATTTAAGCATGTGGAGAATTAACAATTAACAATTCACAAAAAAACTCAAAATAAACTGTATCTTTTTTTTCTGGTTACATTATAAAGATTCTTATTGATTACAAACATGACTAAGACCTGTCCTGTTGTCCCTAACTCTTCAAATGTTTAAATGTGTGTGGGTCAGTGCAATTCTATAGTAGCTGTATAGCTGCGTCTGTCAGCATACTTAACTATTTCTCTATTCATGCTTTTAGCATGTTTTCTTGTTTATCAAATATTTAAAACTCTTTCTGTAAAACCTTCTGGCGTGTGAGTTTTTGTCTTGGGGATCAGAGACAAGTTTTTTCCATGTCCCAGTTCCCAAAGGAAGTTCCACACATCAACCTGACATTTCAGCTCCTTGTTTTTCCCCATCTAGACAACAAGATGGAGGGGATGGTGGGGCAAATCAAATGGGATAGGAGATGGGTTGTTATCCCTGTGCATAACAGAAAAGGCTCTTCCAGGGTCAGCAGGGAAATGTTGATACACTGAGAATTTGCACCATCGGCCACAACATAAAACCAGTTACTGGTGAAAATGTTATGGCTGATCAGTGTATTTTTGCAATATATGGACAGCAAATAGTAGCAGGATGTTTGTTATGAACAATCTAGTGTGTAGTAGTGTAGTGCACATGCAGCAATATTAACATCAAGTCAGACAAGCTGCCTGGAACTAAGGAGGAAGAAACCCCATGTCTCTTAATAATTCATGTTTTGGGACCCATTGAAACCAAGCAGAACTGCTACTCAAACATTTCAACCTGTTATTGATTATATTCAAACAGCTGTGTGAGTACATTTTATAATGTCAATAATATAATAGCGTTCAGTGATCTCTAGTTCAAAACAACTTGTGTTTTACTCAGTTCTGGGAACGTGGCAACATCAAGTCTGGTGGTATTAGAAAAATAAACAGTCAGTTATTCATACACTCATTATTTGGAGACGGACATGGTGGTGCACAAACCGACTTCCAGCACGCCTGCTAGCTTGCCAGGAAACCAGGCAGGTCACTTCCCTCCACTACTGTTCTTCAAGAAATAGATACAGCATAACTTCACATTAAACCACAACTTGACATTTTTCTTTACAAATTTGACAAATGAAACTCAACAAGAAAATAGTGAGCTTTAAGTGGGTGGGTTTTTTTTAACCTTTGGACAGAGCCAGACAAGCTGTCTCCTCTCTCCTGTGATCCTCTCATCTGAAACTCTTCAAGAAAGCCATTAAGCCCATTTCCCAAAATGTTGAACTACCACTACTACCTACTCTAATTCCATTAACGTCTGTCTGTCTTTGGAAAGCATATCTTGTGAACACTTTTTTGGCCTCACACTTGGTATGTGTATTATTTTTGGTCTAGGAAGGTGTGGTGTTAAACCTAAACAGAACAGGCGACCAGCGCCCTGTGGCAGTAAGGTAACTGGGTCAAACCGTGGATCAAAAACACCACCACATCAATTTGATAATTTGATTTTTATTTTACTATATTGGACTGAGATAGATTAAGACAGACTGACCCGTAAAGGGTGCTAATCTCCATCATGGAAACAACATTCACAGAATCACTTTGTCTTCAAAGTATTTTTTTTACGCTAGTTGGGTAAATCATTCACCCTTTTATAATTGAGTTTAGTTTTGTGAAAAGCATTAACGAGAAAACTTCACTGCAAATAAACTCAAACCTCAAACAAAATGTTTGAGGAAGACTCATTAATGACGAGGGGTCATTCTGGAGTACCTCTGGAGCATTAACACAGACCAAGAGAACAGCACATTCCAAACAGGCAGGTTTAGAAACAGACTAGTTCCATTAACATGTGAAAACCAGCAGGTTCTACACTGGAAAACAACACATGGGCTTGTCAAAATCAGTCAAATGTGGGAGTCACAAAGGTGGACAGTAAATGTTTTTAATATGTCTGTGGGAAAATCTGAAAATCTGTGGGAAAACCATCACAGTTTAACATCAATACACTCAGCCACTCGTGCTGCTCATTTAGTTAAGTGCTCTCTCAGGCTGCTAGATATCCCTGATACCAAAAGGTCATTTCAGGGAAGTCATGTAATCTACAGGATGATCTGACACAAGACAACTGCAATCACAAGCTCCTCTGGCCCACTGCGGCGGCACAAACTGCTCTGAGAGTACTCATCATAACAGTTCTTTAATGACCCACTCATTAGAAATCTCATCTAAGACCCCGTCTCTGAGAGCTCTACAGCGAACAGGAGTGGGCAGCAAGAGAAATGTTTGCATAATGACACAGCTGATCTTCTCTGAGTATCATCTCCATAATTTGTTATACTTCAGAACAAATGTACACCACCAGTCTGCTCGTAAAGCTATGAAATAAAGAGCTGTGTTCACTTTCTGTGATCTCCTCCGCTGAGATTCACCAGATTAATCTTCTTCTCTCAGCAACCAATCAAGGTCTGATTTCCCCCAAAAGTATTCCTCATATCCTGTGTGTTAGCTCACAGGAACAAAGATTGTCAATGCTAGTTATTAAATTTGAATTCCCCTGAGAAGGAGACAGTGGAGTGGTTGGTAAAGTGGCATGAAGTGAACCCGTTTGTAGGGAACAGGTATTTAAAAAATCCCGTGAAAAATATTCATGACGTATTTGCAAGAGTATTTATAAATCAAAGCTTTTTTTCTATTTTCAGTGTGCATATAGTAATACCACTCTCTCCCTGTGTGCATGTGTGTGTGTGTGTGTGTGTGTGTGTGTGTGTGTGTGTAAGTATATTAGAGGAAAAAATATTCCATATTAAGACAGGCTGGGTGAATCATTATTCTTTGATAGCTGCCACAGCTTTACCCCCAGGATACTGCAGCGGCTTCAAATACTGGTCTGTTCCACGGTGGTATTATACAGTAGATTACAGGGGTTTGTGTATATGCATGTGTATGTGTGTGTGTGTTTGAGAGAGAGAGAAAGAGAGGGAGAGAGAGCCAGGGAAAGATAAATTGCAAGAGGCCATATGCTGACAGAAAAACTACAGACAATGACTCCAATCTGAGAGTCTGAGAGTATCTACATGACAGCTCAATGTGAAGTTTTGTGGTGTATGTGTGTAGGTGTGTTTTAGTGTGTGGAAGTGGATGAGATGAGCATGCATGCATCAAGACTTGCAGTGTGTGTGTGTGTATGTGTGTGCGTTTTGCAGTGAACTGAGGGATAAGAAAAAAGAGGAGTCTGGTTGTGTCGTACCTTTAACTCTCAGCCCAGAACATTTTTTTGACAACTTTGGTGGTAGAGGAGCTTGAAGTGTGTTCATCCGTGTGTGTGAGTGTGCATGTGTGTGCATGTGTTTGCAGATGGAGCATGCATGCGAGTATCAGGGTGCACTGCATCCTTGAGTGCAGACAGTGAGTCGCACTGAGTCAGATCTCTGTCTCTCTATCAGAATATTTTTGTGACAGCTTCAGTAGAGAGGAGGCCGAGAGGCAGAGTGGAAATGACAGGCTTGGTTTTACTTAATGCCACTTCCCCTCCCTTCATTTTGACTGTGTGTGTTCACATTGTGTATTCGCTTGTGCATTCTTGTGCGGCAGTTGTTTTTCACTGACAGGTCCTTTAGCTGTCTTCAGACAACAAACAAAATGTTTGACAAACAAAATGTCAGTTCAACTCTCGACATGTTCCAGCACTCAGCAGAGCTGATGTTTCATGACTGACAGGTAGAATGAAGTGAGGGGTTTTCAGTATTAATAACTTCATTCCTGTGTCATATCAGCCCTTCAGATCCAATTTCACAACAGTATATACTTGTATCAATAACTTTGTAGGGACATTCAGTAACTCTATCTACTTGGTCCTATCATGGGGACTCACCTGTGGTCAAGTGATTCAAGATTGGAGGAACAACTTGTTTAGGGGTTATGTCAAGGATAGTGGGATAAAGGCAAGAGTCCAGGCACTGGTGCATTGTTCAGAGTTCATATTTAAAATCAAATCAATTAAAAAAAAAAACACACACTTCGCCTGGCACTTCAGAATGAGGATGACAAACATAAAATCTTTTTGAACAAACCACAGAAATTTCCAAGGTTTTAAACAAAAATGTTTTGTTTTTCAAACCAAATAGAACAGAGTAGAACCCAAAAGAGCGCAGACCTCCACAAAGACCCAACAGCCCTCTTCTTTCAATCAAGCTTCACAAAATTAAGTTGAGTGTGTACTACAAATAAGTACACACTCACACATTTTTTCATCAATATCCTTGAATTATGCCATAGAATTTATTTATTTTTACTTTAAAAAACACCGTATCTCGCGTGTTAAAGAAAGTGAAACAAAATAATTCTGTAGCTGTCCCTTGATCCAGATCTGCACCAAAATCCTTCCACCAAGTGTTGTGGTAATCTGTCAAGTAGTTTTTGTGTAATGCTGCTAACTAACAGACAAAACAACAAACAAAGGTCCTCTGCAGCAGTAACAGCAGACTTTGAGGATGATGGCTCATGGATGGATCATGACTCTCAGTGCTACACACAGTTGAATGTATTCTGGGTTGTGGGTTGTTTCTTTTCCACATTGGTTCACATGATGCATTGTGGAGATTTGGGAGGTTGCCCTCTTAGCTCCTGTACGAGCCTGAGTGACCCACATTTACCCAGAGGAGTTTTTGCAGAGGTATATATGTCCAATGACATCAACACCTGCAAGACATTAAAAGGGGAACATATATCGTGAGGTGATGCAGCATTAAATGGTGCATCAACCATTAAATGGTCTATCAACCACTCAGAGAACAATGTATGTTTCATCCACACATTTAGACACTGATGGGGTCAGTGTCTTGCTCAAGGACACCTCAACATGCTCTCTGGACGCAATTAAAAGACAACTGCTCCTGATCCACAACTGTCAGATATGCGTAATGTTAGTGCACTTCTGCAGGGACCTCATGTGAGACAATATTATTACCTCCTAAGGAACAAGAACTAGTGTGTGTGTGTGTGTGTGTGTGTGTGTGTGTGTGTGTGTGTGTGTGTGTGTGTGTGTGTGTGTGTGTGAATGTCCTGTCCTTCATGCCTTTAAGCAACTGGTGCACTAATGAAGCCAGCAACATGTCCCCTCACCATTTCTCTCAGTGAAGCCTGCTTCCCCCTCCACTCCCCCCTCTCTACCATGGCTCCAGCGTGTGCAGGGCAGCGGGCCCGGCAGGATCTTCCTTGCTTTTCCATATCATTGATAATCGACCGGCTCGGGGACTGCAGAAGTGGAACGGCAGAGCGAATGTTACCCTGCCACTGCAGCTGCTCCTGGCTGCCACGGCAACTGGGGCAGAAAATCGGGCTTATCGCTTTGTCATAATCATCGGCGGATCGCGGTTTCCGATCTCCGCGACCCCTCTCTGTCTCTCCCCTAGCTTTTCTTTTTCGTCTGCTTCTTTCGCTGTGCTCTGATGTTTCCATGCTTGGATATTATTTTATACTGAAGTGTCACTTTAATTTTTCCCCCCAGCTCCTCTTAAGCAGCTGAGACATGCTGTTGCTGTTTTATGTGCACGTGCAGACATGTGTACCAGCTCTTTACAAAGAGCTCTTCGCCCTGAACTATCCCTTAGCACTACATGGCTTTATAAAGCGCTTCCTCTTGGGAGACTAACAGGGCAGCATGTGCAGAATATGTGGAGCAGCATTGTTTTTGTACTCATTCACGTACCTGTTCTTGCCTGTGTATTTTCTCCAGTATGATAAAACAATCTGAACAAGATAATGTTTTCTGCTTGTGTCCTACACATGTTATAGTTAGTTATGCTTACTGTATGAGATCAGAGACATCACTATTACATTAAACTATTTACTGGCGCACAGGGAAAGACTGGATTAGTTTTGGAGCCGTAAAATTCCTATTGAAATCCAAATCTCAACCCAGGACACTGTATGTGCTCTAGTTGTTTGTTCATCTCCAACCTTTACACTCTCTGTCTCTCTCTGTGGAAAACCGACTGAGCAGAGGAAGATGTAGCTTAATTCTTCTGGGAGCTGTTCCTCACTGGTCACTCATCCACACTGTATTACCACTGGTGGATGAGGTTTTGCACCAGCCTTTCATTGTCACCTTCTGCTCAAGTGAATGCTTGGATGGGGCTCTTGTGTGTCTAGAGGGGGACACACACCAAACAATAGTGTGGGTTTTTATGTTGACTATTTCGCATATACGCTTGGGCAAAGGCATCAATATATCTTTTACATGCTTTTCTCAATTCCATTTTTTCCTGAAGTAGGCAGACTGTTTGTTGTAGTGAGGTTGTAAAAAAAACAAAGACCCGAGGCTTCCACGAGCGCACACACACACACACACACACACACACACACACAGAGGGGAACACAGGAATAAATTACTAAAGATGTGGCGTGAAAGTAGGAAATCAAGCAAAAGAAGAAACCTCACTATTGAATGAAAGCTTTTTGGAATAAAAATTAAAAAAACTTACTGGTGCAAAAAAGGTGAGACAGGAGGGGGGAAAGGATAAACAATGTGACATAACATTGGTGTGACAAATGATAGCAGCTGAAGTGTCAGATATTAGCAAATGCAGCATGGATTCATCCTCATGTCATTTTTGACTTACGCTCTGGTTTGTTGTGCTTAGCTTAGAGCACAGCAGAAATACCACAGGGATTCAGCAGCATAAAAATGCTGCATTAGGTTATCACGCTTGCACTTTCTTAGACAAACATGAGAAGTGAATCCCATGATGTTACCTCAATCAAAACAGAAGAAAAGAAGTGAGAAACAGACTGCTGTGTCACTGCTCTGTTCCAAAATGCTCAGGAACTTCAGTTTTGCCAAAAAGACTTTTTCGCATTTCTTTCATAATTAAGCACAGATCGCCCCTCGGCACTGATGACCTTAATGCAGATTCATTTTCTGAATTAACTTGGATTGGAGGGGGGGGGGTGGGTAAGACTAATTACTGAAGTAGTTTGCAACTGAAAGATCATCCAGAACTATATCTACCTCCATCGCTGGATAACAAGATTACTGGAGCCCTTGCCGACACGCAGAAGTGGCAGAGTTTGTGTGGGTGTTAGATAAGCAGGGAGGATGTGCCCACTTGATCTTGATTGGTGTGTGTGTGTGTGTGTGTGTGTGTGCACATGTGTGGATTCCCCCTTGGGCAATTCTTGGCATCAGCCGAGCAGCGATCAGGTGCCTGAGTAAGGCAACATTTAATGAGATACACAAAGCCAACAAACGCAGCCATGTGGCAGACTTTCAAGCATGTGATCTGCATGTGTGCAGCAAAGAAGTGTGTGTTTATGTTATCTGTGAATGAACCATGAAATCCCATGCATCTGTGTGTGTGTGTGTGTGTGTGTGTGTGTGTGTGTGTGTGTGTGTGTGTGTGTGTGTGTGCGTGTGTGTGTGCGTAGGCGCAGAATGATTCACCTTGCAGTTCTTCTTCCAGCTGCTGTTAGCACAAACTTAATTAGGGGAGGGAGTCCATCTCCTCCACCATCTCGCCACGAGTTGTTTACGAGTCGACCAACTGCTTATTTTATTTTATTGTCTGAATAGATGACAGAGAGCAAATTAATGCGAGCTCTCTGTTCTCCGTCAGCTGGTCGGGCTGTCGGCCCCTTGCACCTCCATAAATCACTTCCATTCTTCACACTCTCTCTGCTCTCTGCTAGTTGCTGTTTACACAGTGACACAGTGCATTTTATATCACATGTGAGGAAAATAAAACTGCTAAGCTCATTGTAAAACCTGATTATATCCATGTAGCTCCTATTTTCTCTCGGTTACCCCACCATTAACTGTGAGCAGGCGTGAATCAAACTGGAGGAGAAGCACATTTCGCAATTTTCCAGCAGGGTATGGAAACACTCTGCAAGGATCGATAGGTATATCACCTCATCTGCTTGGTTTGCACAGCTGGTAATTAGATAAACTGTGCTAGAGAGAGTCCTCATCCTCGCCACTTTACCTCTTATCAGCGAAAGGCAATAGCCCTGCCACAACAACACACACATTATTTTTTAAATTGCTCAACCACCTCCAGTCCTGTGGGTTCATTTGCACAGGAATCAGGCTTTGATCAGGGTTCCCACTCGTCCCACATACCGTACATTATGGGCTTTAAGCAGATTTGGTTTCAGGATGTGATGTGTCAGTGTTCTGCCAGTCATCCAGGATCCTCTTTTCACTCAGTGCCCTCATATCATTAGCATGGATTCAAACATCCTTGCTCACAGCCTCACCCTCAGTGTCCCTTGACAGTAAAGAAATTATAGCATGGCCCTTGTTGTACTGCATGGCATGGCATTGTGTGGCACAACGTGTAAATATGAGTGAGTGTGTGTGTGTGTAGCTGAATGAATGAAGCATCAAATTGCACTCACTGATGATTTACGATAATGTGCACACTCACTGTCTATAAAACAATGTGATGGGCTTCTGAGAGGAAACTTACAGGTCACCGCTCCCTGAAAGATGATCTGAAGCCATTTATCATAAACTAAAGTGCTTCATGACAACTATAAGTGTTACTCATCAAGCAAGTAGTGAGTCCTGGAGCTCATCACAATACCCTGATGTGAAGTTTTGGAACTTGGGCCCTTGATGAAGTCAGTAAAAAATATCAATTCACAATAAAAATTAAGATATATCTGGCTTCACACCAAAAACTAACCTTTAAGCCAACCTAAATATTTCAGAAACTCTTTGTCTTAAACTTTTTGAAAGGGTGCTTTAAAATTACACGTTGACTGAATTTGAAATGACAAGCTGGGGTCATTTATAATGATTAACTCATAACCACGTCAAATCACCATTTCAGTTTTACTTGAATCACTTAGCTAAGTAACCACAGTTCAGTTTAGTTATTTGAAGTCTGTAGTTGATTCAACACAATTTTACAGTTGTTTCCTTTTACATATTCTCTGTTTAAAGAATCAGTTCATTGCATATAGATCTTATAGCTGCAGCTGGTAAATCCACTTTTTAAAAGAGTAAATTTACAATAGATGAGGCTCATTGTTCAGGACTGACCTCAACACGTACCTGTTTTCTTCAGACTACAAAAAGGAGACTTTTAACCACAGATGACATGATGGCTGTCTCGAAGTGAAGCAAAAGTGTCTTGATGGCCACCTGGTGGCTGGCTGCAGTGCAGGTCAAACCCCACATGTGACATGGGCCAAATAAATAAAAAACAAGGTACATTTCAAATAATTATTTCTCAAAAATTGTTTCTGTCATTTTAGGTAGTTCTCATCACTCAGATTTTTTAAATGTTCATGATTCTGATGAGTTTGGTTGTAATGCAGAGAAACGCCATGATTGACAGCTGAGACGGACTCACGATTGGTATGGAGGGAGCTTGATACCACAGCTCCACTCCCAATCACTACTGCGAGTCTGTAATGTTTGTATCTAAGACATTTTGGTATAATTTCTGAATAGTGGGAGGAATCGGATTAGTACCATCTATCTTTACAGTCTATGGTTTCAACCCGCTAGCAGTGCATGCTGGGAAGTCTGTTTAGATGCTAATTTTGTTTCTTTCAAAACTTTATTTAGAGAGTTGAGTGCAATGAACTGCATTCATTCAAGTCATTATTTGAAGTTAAGAATTCTCAACTCATGTTAACATTTAACTTATTCAGCTTCACTGAGTGGCAAGCCCGTTTTTCATGCTATCATCATTATTTATTAGTATATTTAGTAATAGTAGTAGTGGCTCTGACCTTACATGTGAAGAAATCAGGCTGGACCAAGAGCACCTTTGTTCAGTAGTCAAACCATCATTGCAGATCTCCAACCAGGCCTAGATTAGAGTGGAAGACTTTTCAGCAGCACAGGGCTGGCATTCACCTGAAGAGACAGGCAGTGCTGTGAGAGTCATGATTTAGGACTTTTCCAATGCATTTAACAGAATACGACCTGCGCTGCTCAGCAGTGAGATATAAACATGCAGGTGGATGCTCCACTGGTGGCCTAGATTAGCAACTACCTCACAGGACTGACACGGCATGTTGAGGCTGCAGAACAACACGTCAGACATCATAGTGAGATGCGCAGAGGCACCGCAGGATGGGGGGGGGGGCATCCGACTTCAGATAACCTTCTGCTCACAGTCCTGCCGCCTACAGAAGTTTTCTGACGACTCTGCCATTGTGGGCAGTGGGAAGTGCTGTGGAGCAGTGTGCATCTCAACATCACAAGGAGTTGTTGATGACGTTTCAGATGCAAAGAACCTGTCTCATGCCAGTCAGCATCAGGGGAACTAAAGAGGACACTGTGGACAAATATCTGAGCCTCCACACAACAAACATTAATGCCCTTTACCTGAAAGGTCAAACTCACCAGTTTCTTTTCTCTCAGGAGACTTAGACAGCTGAAACATCAGACACTGAAAACAATAAATACCAGTGTGCAATATCAACTTTCAGTACAATATTACTGTGCAATATCGCTCTTTCATTATCATATGTTATTTACACTGTGCAATATCACTTTTAATATTTCACATATAATATCACTTCAATTATTATCATGTACATTATATTCATAATTTGCGAAGTATTACTTTGTCATTTGCAGTTTATTATTTTACATTTATGTACTTTATATATCTAGGCAGTGGTCCTCTTATTCAATTGTTAGTTTGATACTTGCTTCTCCTCTTTGTTATTGTAACTTAGGAGCAATATCTGGCACAAGAATGTCCTTCGGGATTAATGAAGTTCTGTCTTATCAAATCTTTGTGGTAGGATATGCAGGATTTTGTTGCTTGCTTTCCAGTAGGTGCGCTCCAAGCAGAACAGTTGGTGAATCGGACCACACTGGCCACGGGAACGTCTTGCTTTTCATTTCGGCACCCATGTTAATAGATTAGAGCGACCACACTAATTGCGGTACAGCCGCGCTACTATTTTTGAGATTCTAGGTCTTGGCTACTTGTTCTGCGTATGTCACGCGTTTCACAGCAGAATAAACAGTGAAAATGAACTTTCAGCACATTTTCTATGTTTCTCTGTTAAATATATATCACAAACATAAATGTTTGCAATACTCCCTGTAATGAAAATATATTACATTCTTTCACAGGGCTAAAACATTTCTAGCGGTGCCCTTGTGTGCCAATCACTGAATCAGGATTTGTGAGTGGATATTGAACATATAGTTGGCCCCTCTGTGACCTCCTGATTTAGAAAAACCCTGGATCTGCCACATCTGTTATCACATTGTTATTATGCCATCGTTGGATGTTGGGCAATGAACACAAAACATCAACACAGGTATTTATTTAACCTGTAGCCCCCCTTTGTCCCGAAGATTTATCATGTGGCGTTTACTATATTCATTTATTTACCTCTGGATGGGGACCATGCACATCTGTCCTCTCCGGACAGAGGAGGGCTGTCCCTCCTCTGTGCCGCCCCCTACCCCCACAGTCCGACACAGCACCATCCATCACTGAGAGAGAGAGAGAGAGAGAGAGAGAGAGGCGACGGATCAGGCTGGGGGGTGGAGGTGGTGAAGGGGGGGGGGGGGTGACGGAGCTGCTGCAGTTGCTCCACAGTGTGGAGGCGGTCCGTGTCGTATAGAGCCACCGTCCCTTCATGCTTCACCAGCAGGAAAGATCCTCCGGAGGTCCCGCTCTCCTCCTGCAGGAGCGTGTGAGCCAGTGACATGGTTCGATCCCCAGCCGCGGAAAACACATCCGTCCGCTTGTGTTGACGACCAGAAGAGGAAGGGAGCGATGAAGTTTGCGGTCGCGGTGTTGTGGTTCCTCTCCCTGGCTCTCGGGAAGCACACTGTGCAAGGTAAGAACCCGTGTTTTTGTAAGAACAAGAAACAGATGAAGAGTTTCAGGATGCGATCAGCTTGTTGGATCCAGCTCGCACTTTTAAGTCAGCAGGGGAAAATGATGGGGGTCAGGTGAGAGGAGCAGGGGCGCTTTGGGGGTTTATGAGTGGCTGGGAGCGCAGCGCCCCCCTGGGAGCTGAGGAGAGGCTGTGGAACCAGCCCCAGGAGACAAATGTGGGACCAGAGTACATTTAGTAAAGGGGGGTAAATAAGTCCCTTACATAATAAAGCAGTGATTCAGGTAATGTCTCACAGGCTCTGATGAAAAGTGAGGGATGACATGTTGTGCCACTGTGGTGCTGAGCTACAGAACACTGCTCCAACTGCTGCATCTCTCCCTCTCTAACTCTATTTGTTGATATCAGCTCTACCACTCTAATCTCGAGATGGAGTGGCTCTTGGCAGCACATGCTGTGAACCCCCTGTCCCCCCTTTCCCCTGCCCCCCCCCCCCCCCCCTCGCCATGTGTGCCTGTGTAAAAGAGCGAAGAAGAGAGAGACACGGGGGCTGGTTGGATGACAAGTTGATGAATTAATCTTCAGTGACCAATTAGCTGCTGTCCCAGTGTCAGCCCGACACTTAAATACAGGAGGAGGCACTTTTTAAACAGACACTAATCTTCCCGCAGAGGGGTTTTGATTAATGACGCTTTGTGGGAGCAGATTGAAAAGAGAAGATTTGATTAGATTTATATGGATATTTAAAAACAGATAACATTTGGATGTGTTTTCAGATAAATAATCAATAATCAAGAGTCATCACTCACTGTTTTGATGTGTGTTCTCTGCACACATGTGGTGACCTCTGCTCAGGTGATGTTCAGCATCTTTGACAATATGGGACCAACCAATTGGCATGTGCGCTCTAACATTCCTCAAGGGTGTCAATGACTGATGGGGTTATCCATAGTGAGCAGCCTTAGTTCCCCCCCAGAGGCACCTGTCCTGTTGCATTGTGGGTAAACTAGAGCAAGGGTGCAGGTTAGATTGTAAAGCTTGCTTCCCCTCTCTGCTCTCCGTCTATGCTTCTCTTGTTTCTAGAATAAAAAATGTTCCCCGTTGCAAAAAACAAGGTTCAGGTCTTGGTTTCCCACATATGCTATTACCCTGCTCAGTGGTACATCCCACTGTGCATCCACAGTGAACAGATGGTTGCGATGTCAAAGTGATCGTACCACTGTGTCGCCAATGGGGTGTTTCAGCTTGAGGAGGAGGGTGTTTGTTTGTGTGCCGGGTCACCCCTGCGTCTCCATCCATCATTAGAAAACTCAAATTCATCTCTTGAACATGCACATGCATATTGTGCATACACGCTGTGTGCGTTTTCTTCCTATGTCCTCTTTTTTGAAAAGACACACATACGCACACTAATGTATCATAATGTCCTCACAGAGAATCAACCCCATCCCCCCAGCCATCCGTCTGTAGGTTTTAATCAATATCATCTCCCCTTCACCTCTGCTCAATCAGCTATACAAGCACGCACACACACACACACACACACACACACACACACACACACACACACACACACACACACACACACACACACACACACACACACACACACACACACACACACACACACACACACACACACAGAGACACACACACGCCTAGCCTCTATCTGAGGGAGGGAGCAGGCTCTTGTAGAATAATCCATCCCTGCCGTGTTTGACTAGTTTGGCTCCTGTGTTTTTGTTGATGAGGATCTTGAGACAGAGCTGCTTCCTGTAGAGATGGTAGAACAGATTCAGCTGATGCCCCATTTCAGCCCTTTGCAAACTGACTGCTCTGCTGGGGATCTGATGCAATGGGAGGTAATGAGTCTTAACAAGGCTTTTAAATTCTGGTTACAAAACTGCCTCTTTAGGAAAGGAAAGGCCAAACTTTTTTTGCAAAAGATTTGCAGGAAAAGGCTAAATCTGATCTCCTTCATGACCATGCATACAGTACACACCTATGCACACAAGCACATTCCTAAATATTCTGTGCTTGTAGAACATTTCATTGATTTTATTTTATTATTCACCATTCCCAAACCCCCTAACGCCTGTCAAAAACACAGCATACATGAGACAGCCTGTCTAAAAACCTGTGTACAATCATACCTGGATCATACAGGCCTGTCTGTGGCTAACACTTCATTAGCAACTAAGCATAACACACCTGAGCCTCCAACAAAACTGTGAGATATGGTGACAAGCACCAATTTTGTCAAGGAAAACCTGGTGTCTGTTTCAGCTGCACCCGTTTTAAAGTCGAAGTGAGATTTCCATTCCATGTGTATTTTGACTATTGAGCAGGTCCAGGTGCAAAGTGCTTTATACATACTGTGAAAGTATCAAAGCACACTATTGGTCAATTTCACCTGGACCAGATGTTGAACCTTGCAGGATTATGTGTCTGTTTACCTGAGTTTGTTTTATTCAGTCACTATGAAGGACTCTTATTGCTTTGTTCGGCCTCTCCAAACTCCAAATCTCTCCTCTCTGCAAACCTACGTACCCACAGATAAGTGATGACATCTACCACCTGCAGTTGGCGCTCTGCAAAAAGAATACGCTTCATAGCTTTGTCTCTGTTGTCCAGACTAAGCATTTCGTACATGCAGTCATCCCCTCTTGCTGTCTCTGCTACCTGATCACCACCCTCCCTGTTATTCTTGGATTCAGCAAGTTCCCCTTCTCTGGCCCTGATGCACACTGGCACTATAACAGTCCACCCTGACAATCTATAGCAGCCGAGGAGAGTGACCAGCTACCTTCCGTAAGTGAGCTGAAGTCAGGGGCAGTGGGCTCCACAAACAGTTGTCTGTCACCCCAATGCTTTTAGATGAAAGAGCAAGATCCGAGGCACCAGCGAGTCACAAAAAATCCAGTTAGAGCTTTTGTAGTTTGGCTGTCTGTGCGGCTCATTTCAGTGCTGACTGACCAACCCCATTTAGTGGTGAGTTTAACCAAGCTAGACTAGAATCCCTTTCCTGTGGTTGTCCTGGTTGTGCATTCCCACGGAAACATGAAACCATCAGTTAGCGAGGCTCGGTACGTTTTGTCCAACATCATTTGCATTTTGGATGATGGATTAGGTTCTTTTCTGTTCAGCACCAAATGTTGAAAGCTTAAATACAATATGTAGCCCTGCAGTGAATCTGCTATGCAATGAACAAGGTATGTATTGTGTGTATTCATCCTCAAGCTATTTTACAACCTCAACACATCCCTTCAAAGTGATCCGATGTTTCCTCACCATGGCCTCTGACTTACCATCATAATGTTAGCCTTCAAAAAGTTGAAATACTGCTCTGACTAAAACTATCTTACCTACCAGTTCTTTAAGACTTTCAATAACATTGTCAGCTCGCTCTTGGCTGTTATTTACCATCAAGGTCATATATATATATATATATATGTGTGTGTTTATTTTTTTCCCTATGAATACTCCAAATGTTTATTTATCCACTGCTGAATAACCTGTGTTAACTTCTATTTGAAATTGTTTCACTGAAAACCCACAGTGACAGATACATGAATGATTAAATACCAGTTAGAATACATTTTGAACTCTGTGCCATAAACTGATCGAGAAGTCAATTAAGTACAGAGAGATAGAGTATTATATTGTTGATTTTGGTTTTTTATGGGATTTGTTGACATTAAGAAAAATATAGATGAAACCGTCCTCATATTGAAAATAGCAGATCAAATGTTTGTTAAATCAGGAAATGACAAAAAGCTATTTTACCTAAGATAACTCATTAAATAACAATTTTCACATGGATGTTCGAAAACATAACGAAAACTCTTTTTTGGTAAGTAAAAAAGACCCATGTGCATTTTAATAGGACATCCTTCATCTTTTCTCACTGCAGCCCTAAACCCAAGTCCCATCCTTGAAATAGCTCCTTGATAAAATGAAACGTAAACCTGAATAAAATAAAATTGTTGTTGTATGATTTCCTTCTTTTGCTGCATGTTTAAAGGCAGAGACATAATGCTGAAACCACCTCCTCTCTTGGCAGTAACCACAGCAGCAGCAGCAGCAGCGCAGAGATGATCACTGCATGTGTGTCTACAAACATGTGGAATGTGAGGGGATGGGTCGGTCGGTATAAAGCCTCAGCTTAAGAGTCAAGTTGACATGGGAATTTGTTTTCTTCTCGCTATCTGTTTGGCTGTCTGTTGTCATTCCCCTTGCCGCTGTTAACTTCTGCTCACTGAGCGCCTCTCTGCCTCCTCGCTCTGTCTCTCTCAGAGACTGCAGGGAATTGCTCCGGGTCGCTCTGTCTCACTCTGTCCCTTATCAGCTCTCTCCACTCTTCTCCTCCAACCCCTATGTTTGAGCAGCCGCTGAGTCGAACTTCTCATTTCTGTCTGTCAGCCTCTGTTGCAACACTGCAGCTATAGGCAGAGCCAAATATCGCCCTCTTATGTGGACAAATGCTCGGAGCTCTAAGCTTATTGAGCCGCTGAGTTACTGTGGGAGAAGCTTAAGCGCAAATACCACATAAAGCTCCGAGCATCCAGAGTGACACAGTCAGCTTTAACTTAATTACACACAATGAGTAACAGAGAGAAGGGATATGTCTTGCTGAAAGTACAATTGGACAGGACATCTGTTCTGTTGCTCTTGACTACTACACCACACCAATTTGTTTTCCCTCAATAGATGCACCTATAGAGTGGTTCCAACAGTTAAGTGAAGGCTAACCAAACTTAATAGCACATTATACATTTCTTTCTCTGGGAAAAAGTGTGTTTCCTGTAACTGTCTACCTAAGAGACCTGACATCTCCTCGCTGACTGCATTTGAACAGTGGCTGGCGCAGTGACAGCACGGCCCCTTTGCTGCACTGTCTCCTGCTCGGTGTTAGCGTCACTCTTTAACCGACTATTATGTCTTGTGCCTGACTGCACAAAGAGCTCTGAGCTCAGCTCTTCTCCCCTGGAAATTCATTCTGTCTGAGGTGATCATGTCAACATGATCATTTTGTCAGCCTTGGGAGCTTAGATGCATTCGCTCGGCCATGACCAGCTGTCAGGCCAGGGTTGACAGTGTGTGTGAGTCTGTGTGTGTTTGACTCTTAGGCCCTGACTTAATTTTTCCTTCCACTTCCTCTTTGAGACTCTGGAGAGGTGATTCACTTTGTTCATGCTTGACTGTGTCTCTGCATGTTCAGAAACATGTGAGACTGGGAAGAAGGACACATCTGTCTATGCATCTGTGCAGATGAATTTTACATGTATGTGAGCTCACTATATTTAGAGCTACAGCAAACATTGATTTTCATTTTCAAATAACTTTTTTAAAATAAAATTATTTCTCTGATTTATTGTTTTATTTGTTTATTTAACTGTCTGATACAGTTACCAACAGACCAATGTTGTGGTTCCAGATGGCTTTTTTCCCTATTCAATAGAATCTAAAACACCAACACGTTTAATGTGCAATGACACTTTGGTCCACTGGACTGAAGTATCTCAAAAACTATTAGATGGTTTGTCAGAACATTTTTGTACATTCTAGAAGTACATTGGTGATCCCCTGTTTTCTTTCTCGATGGACTGGTTGATTCCCAAAACAATGTTCCCTAATTATGAGTTTTCTCAAATGCCTCCCTGTGGTAAAAAAATAGTGTTTTAAGGCAACAGCTTGAGCAAGGTGGGAAATTTGACACATTAATTTCTTGCTCAGGATGAATTGTAGCATGAATTTTTCATGTGCTGCCATAAGCAGGTCAAAATCTCAATTAATTCAATACTTTGGTTTATGAACAAACACCTGCAAAACTACTGACACCCCCATCGGCTTAAACGTGCCAACGTCAAGTGATAAGAAGCTAATGATAGCATGCTTCAACACTTAAAGGTCCAGTGTGTAAGATTATGGTAGGAATCTATTGGCAGAAATTGAATATAAAATAATCCTACTGATGTTTTCACTACTGTGTTTCATCTAACTTGTAAAAATGTTTGTTTTATTTACCCTTGAATGGGCCCTTTATATTGAAATTCTTAATATTTACAACGGGGGCGGGGTCCTCTCTATGGAGGCCGCCATGTTTTTTACCGTAGCCCAAACTGGACAAACTAAACAAATTTTGAGGTTTTATGACAACTGAAGGCTGCCTCAGGTTCTCTGTCATGTTTTAAAGGGGAGGGTGAGATGAGGGGTATTCAGCTGCAACATGCAACTTCACCACTAGATATCACTAAATTCTACACACTGAACCTTTAACAAAGATGTGAACTAAAGAGTATTAAAGCTATTGTTGGTAATCCAGGAAATGCTAGCAGGAGCAGGCTACACTACAAAAAAGGCAACTGATACATCCCGCCGCCTCCCATCAGCCCTGTCATCTAAGCAAGGAAAAGAAAGAAGGTGAGGAATCACTCTGACAGATATTTCATGCCTCTTTGGACGAGAGGAAGACAAAACGTTTGTGAACAACTTCTGAGGTTTTTAATAAAATCAAATGATTTACTGATTAAAACTCCACTGCCTGACAACTGCTCAGGTGTATGGCTCTCACCTGTCCGGCTTGTGAAGACTCTGGTCAAACCTAGTGAGAGCACAGGCAGGGTCCCCACTGGTATGACAGCCAATCATTTCATTCAGTCTTAGTGAAATAATGGTCGTGTTTACTACAGTCCTGCGAGGTCCACAGTCACAGGCTTGTTTTCTTTTTTTTAGACGACTTTATTGTTTAATGGTTATCGTGGCATGAAGAGAATTTCAACAAATACATTTTTTTAGAAACAACTTACCAACTCTACCTTTAAGGGGCTGTTGCTCAGGGGGTCCAGCGGGTCATCCTCGAACTACAATGACACTCATCCTATCGGCGCCTCCAGTCTGCAAGCCAAAGTGTTTTTGGGAAAGATTCTGTGTGATAGAAAAAGTGCAGCAAATATAACACTAGTTGTGTGTGAATAGATGAAAGTGGCTTTTACTGTGAAGCTCTATATCTGTTTAAGGTAGCAACAATTACTTGATTAATCACTGAGTTGATCAAAAGAAAATCTGCCAGAATATATTATAACATTTAATGTTCCCAAGTTGTCAGATGTGATAGTTTCAGGGATTATTTCATGTCTGAGTGGCTGAAGATCCTTGTTTTTCTTCAATATAAGTAGATGCCAAAGCAGATTAATTCACCATCACTTAATTACATCTACCAATTTCAGCACAACTTGAAAGGACAGATATATAATGTTGTTTTTCGTGCCCAGTAACATTTTCTCTCCCATATTTATTTTTTCTGTCTTATGTCCTCGTCCCTCCAGCTCAGGAGGACTTTGTGTCGCTGGCTGAGATGGAGGATTTGTTGCTGAGGAACCTTTTCAGGGGTTACCAGAAGTGGGTACGGCCCGTACAACACTCAAATGACACCATCACTGTCCGCTTCGGTCTCAAGATCTCACAGCTGGTCGATGTGGTAAGGAACAAAACTCAGATGCATGAACACACAAGCAGGAGGAAGTGTATAAATGTCAAGTTCTTTTAGGGTTTATTTATATGATGGGTCTTCTAGGTAGCTGCAAGAATATAAAAAGTTACATCTCTGCTACAGGCGGAGGAGGAAAGTAAGAGAGTGAATTAGTCTTGCATTTGAAAAGCCTCTCAAAAGCAACAATTTGGGTTCATTTATTCGACCATTTACAGGATTTCATCTGTTCTATCTACCACCTTCAGAAAATTTGGACAAGAAACCAGGAGGATGCTCTAAAAAATTTAAAATCTGACATAAATATTCAGTGATCTCAACAGTTCAGTTTTACTTGGTGAATTTTCTTCCCAACATGACCGTCTAAATGGTGTTACAAAAGATGTCAGGGGGAACTTTAATAATTCATTAATTTGTAGGCCGAAACGTAGCCAAAACCATGTGTTAGTTGTAAATTAGAGGACCTAAACTCACTCCGGGTTGTTAAAATATTTATTGAAACAAACTAAAAATAAAAATTACTGAGGGAATGACATCAGTTATCTTAATGATAGCACCTGTCCTTTCCATTAATTATGTATGATATTAATATTAAATAGATGAGGGTATTTTAACTGTCTGTGCAATTATCACATCCTCAGTGCCCTTGAGCAAACTGGAGCTAGACGAAGAGGCTTCAATGCGTCCAGGAGACCAAACATGGCACTCAGCGTCATAACACTGTTTGTGCCTGTAGGAAACTCTCCGCAGAAATTAAAATTGCCTTATTTAACAAAGTTAATACAATTATGTTATGTCCCTCTGTAGGTTTTGTTTTTTAACAAAAGGAGGAAAGGACAGAGGGGAGGAAGTAAAGCTGAACACCACTAACAAGAACAGGAGGAAAAGACAAAGAAGGGTAGAGAGGAGCGGTTATTAGGGGGAGGTCAATGGAGGAACTGTCACACAGAGGACCCACACAGAGTGAGGATGACTGTGAGGATAAATTAGTCAGCGGGTGAGGAGCCGTGGGATTTAAGGGGCCGATGACAGGAAAAGAGAGGTGAAGAGAAGAGAGAGGAAGAAAGGTTAAGAGGGAGGTCCAAAGTGGTCCTTCGTAGCAGCAGAGGAATAATGAGGCCATCAGGCTGAGAGGAACCAGATCACATTTATTATTTACAAGGACACACACTCACAGCTCATCCTAACTCCACAGAGGGTCACATTTTGACTACATCAGCATTTGATGTTTGTACTCTTGCCATGCAGAAATCATCGTCAGGATAGTGCCATCTTGTGGTATTATAGTTAAACTACTGTTATAATCCATAGATCTCTTTGTCAGTTATTATTGAACCTTAAATTGTGAAAACCTTATACTGAGCAGAAACAGCAGCACCCATATTAGTTTTGCCAGTGGTGTTGGTCATTGTGTTGTAACTTAAGCATCTCGCTCATTAAATATTGTAGATAAATGCTATAAACACTTAACCCCTGAGTTATTAATTTTATAGTGGCAACCTAGAGAAACAAATTAACTAAGTTAATTAAGTGCTTTCTAACTAGGCTTAATAAGTATTTTCTTGAATCCCGCTCAACTCTTTGTCTCCAGCTTCTGGTTTGCTCTTCACCTCATCATTAGCCTTTTTTATCATTCGAAGCAAGCGCCACAAAGATTTCTAACTTCCACTCTTTCTTCCTGCAGGATGAAAAGAACCAGCTGATGACAACAAATGTCTGGCTCTGGCAGGTAAATGATGAACACTACCAGTATTATTCACAGATACCAGATATTGCATAGGAGCTAGTTTTACAGCTCTGAAAAAATGCTGTACTGTAGACAATGTATATTTGTATACTATACAAATATAGCTGATGAATCCACCAGAAATATCCTTTTAAACTTCTAAATATCTTAATTAGAACAAACTGAGAAGATATAAAACTTGGCTCTAACAAGATCTTTCAAACTGAGGTTTAAAACTTGACTTTTCCTTTTATTAAATAGCATTTACATTCTCGGTCTAAAGGCGACTATTGAAATAAGAGCCTCAGGCTCTGAAACACTCTGCAATACCCTGATATATGCCAGGCGTAGTCAGTAGCTTCCTTTCAATCAAAGCTCAAAACTTACTTTTATTGTACCTTTTCCCCTGATTTGACCAAATTCTAGTTCTTATTGTATATAATTGCCATGCTAACATTTCTATCACACATCAAGTGTTTTTTATTATTTTATTTATTCACTTATGACTGTGTATTTATTTGTTTGAATGTTTTAATTGATGTATTTTTATTTAGATTTTTTATTTTTTGAAGCATTTTGTAACTTTGTTTTGAAGTGTGGTTTAAAGATATTGTTATTATTATTATTATTATTTGTTCATTCATATAATCTCAATGCAGCTGCACTGTGATTATTATTCTCTTATTTAATCAGTTTAATAGAATTCTACCAAATTTTTCTATCCTACTCTTTCCGTTTTATGTGTGCTTTTATATTGCCTTGTGTTTCTCTCACTCATGTAATGCACTTTGAATGCCTTCATTGTTGGAAAGTACAAATAAATAAATACAAATTAATTAATTTAGTCAATAAGGTGTTGAATCAAAGATGTACAAACATGGTTGTGGAAACATATTGGGGAGGATAAACATACCAGAAAAACTACAGTTGTTTCCAATGGCTGTCAGTTAGTTAATCTGGTGCTGTCCATGGTGCTGAATTTACAAGCCTATTATCGAATCATTCTAAAATGCATTGTTGTGTTTTTCTTTTTTAAGGAGTGGATTGATGTGAAGCTGAAGTGGGACCCAGATGACTATGGAGGTGTTACCTCCATCAGAGTGCCTTCAGAGACAATATGGCTGCCAGACATCGTCCTATATGAAAAGTGAGTTATGCAGCACTTTGCACATATCAGTAGCACTCTCTGAGGTTTGTTAACGTAATCAGTTTTCCTTTCCTCTTTGCTGTCTCTGCCACTTATCCATCTCTTACCCATCTACTCACAGTGCTGACGGTCGCTTTGAGGGTTCCCTGATGACCAAAGCCATTGTGCGCTGGGACGGCACCATAACTTGGACTCCACCTGCCAGCTACAAGTCCTCCTGCACCATGGATGTCACCTTCTTCCCATTCGACCGACAGAACTGCTCCATGAAGTTCGGCTCTTGGACATACGATGGAAACATGGTGGACCTGGTACTGGTTGATCACTATGTGGACCGCAAAGATTTCTTCGATAACGGCGAGTGGCAGATCCTCAACGCCACAGGGATGAGAGGGAGCAGGAGGGATGAGGTGTACTGGTACCCGTTTGTCACCTACTCCTTCATCCTTAAGAGGTTGCCCTTGTTCTACACCCTCTTCCTCATCATCCCGTGCCTCGGCCTGTCCTTTCTCACTGTGCTGGTGTTTTATTTGCCATCGGACGAAGGAGAGAAACTGTCACTTTCCACATCTGTGCTAGTGTCGCTCACTGTGTTCCTCCTGGTCATAGAGGAAATCATCCCTTCATCCTCAAAGGTGGGTAGTCTGAACGGTTGTTCTGTTGAGAGATAAGTTCATTCCGAAGTTTCTACTGTGCTGTGTGTTTTTTTTATCTTCCCTGCTTTATCCTAATTGTAATCTTAATTACAACATGTCCTAATTAACACAGATCACAGCCACAGTCCTATCAATTACCTGCAGCTTACACTGAATGTCAACCCAATTAACATGCTATTGACTTGAGTCCAATAGAGATCTCCGTGGAAAAAGGGGGCTTAAAAAAACTGTTCAAATTCACTGACTTTTTACGACAAAGCAAGTCTCATTATGGAGCCCAAATTCTCTATTATGGATTATTTATTGTTATTTTAGAGGACATAGATTAAGATTATAACAGTAAAGTTAAGAGAGTAAACAATGATAATAGTAATGATGATATATATTCACCTTTCAAAACAAACTTACCATGCTTTGTAAATAAAACTAGAAATTAAAACAAATCTGCATTACCATTTGAAAAGGAACCATCGTACAAAAAATGTGAATAAAATTGCCTAAAATATGTGAAAGAATTAATTAGAATAAATTTGAATTAAATCAAAACCAAATAGCTTAAAAAAATAGTGACTATATTATATAGATATTAATACAGGACTGATTCTACAGCCTCTGAACCTTGTCCTTTGTTTTTTCAACCCTGTTTTTAAACTGTCCACAGGACTGAACTGTCACTATGCCAAAACTAGAATGGCATTCAGTAGAGCTCATACCTCCATGCAGGCCCCACAGTCCCCTTAAATTCAATCAAGCTGCACTAAATTTCTCATCGAGACCATCTCCCTGAATTGAGTTTTTCATAAAGTTCTTCCCTGTGAAAATGTTGAAAAATGGCCTCTCTCGCAATGTCAAATTAAGTGAAAAATAAATGTGGATCTGCATCAACATTTTTGGGGTTCTTCCCTTAAGGTTCTTCCCTTACCCATACTGCATCATTCCACCTGGTTTTTTGATAGTGCAACGAGTAACTTTTGTATCATCTTATTGACAATAATAAACAAGCCAGCAAACGGACAGGGGTGAAAACAAAACCTTCTTGGTTGAAGCATCAACAGGCAGCCATATAACCTCACCGTGAAGCCACGATGGCCAATCAGCAGCCTGGAAAAGTTATTAGCAGCTCTGACAGGCAATGATTTTAAAAGGGTTTTCAAAATTACCCATGTACTTATGGACAAGACATCAGACAGGGGGTTCTAGAGTTGAGGGTCTCTGACAGCAAAAGGGTCTGAAGAACAACCAGCGACACCCTGCCCATTGATCTGAAGCTGTGCTCTGGCTCTAGGGCTGCAGCAATTCACCAACGTAATTAGGAGCTGAGATACGAAGTGATCAGTAAAATCGAAAAATGAACTTCAGAACTGACTGATAAGAGAGTGATAAGAGGAAAGAACAGGAATTGTGGAATTGTGCCTCTTATCATTAGAAGATGAGCAGGAGTGTTTTGACCTAATTGTATCGTGACATTGATTTATGGCTGATGTCTGATCGTAGAAAAATGCAATAATTAAGACAAGATGATTTATGATCTTGGATGTCCTTCTCAAGATCAGTATGAGAATGGAGCGACCTACGTTTAAAGATGCTCCTCAATCACAGGAATCATGTCTGCACAACTCTTCTGATGGATATCCAATGCAGCCAATGTCTTATTTAGATGAATAGTGCTGGTGTAATTCTACAACACACAAAATAATAAAGTATGTTTTCAAGTAGACGATAACAAAATATACCTCTGTCCTTTTTTCTGTCCCAGGTAATCCCTCTCATTGGAGAGTACCTGCTCTTTATCATGATTTTTGTCACCTTCTCCATCATCGTTACCGTCTTCGTCATTAACGTCCACCACCGCTCCTCTGCCAGCTACCACCCCATGGCCCCCTGGGTAAAGAGCCTCTTCCTTCAGAAACTGCCCAGACTCTTGTGTATGAGGGGCCACACTGACAGGTACTACAGATAATACAGGATAGAGTATATTCAATATCCGAAAAGTATTTGAACTGTAACTGTTTCCATTTTATGCAGATACCACTATCCAGATATGGAGATGACCAGCCCGGAGCCGAAGCCCAAGAAAGGCGCAGGAAGGAAGGGGGTCCCTGGCCACAGTGGCAGTCAACAGAGGAAGGAGGACTGAGAACCAAGCCTGGCTGGCCATGCTGGAGAAAGCCACGAGTTCAGTGCGCTACATCAGCCGTCACATCAAAAAGGAGCACTTCATACGAGAGGTGTGAGAGCGGGCTGACATGACGGATAGTGTGGGATGATTGTGTTTCAGCGCATGTTGTGTTACATTTAACACTTTTACATTGTTACAGCTGACCTAAAATGTGTCTCCTGATTTAATCTGCTGTCTTTAGTAACAGATAAGTGAGTTGTGTGGTGACCTGGCTGCAGAATATTTTCACTGTGAACACACTTGAAGCTGAAAACAGTCTGCAGATGTTTGTCTCTCTTGCTCCGCCTGTCTGTCTCTCTCATCTGTGTCTCTCTCCCTCTCAGGTTGTACAAGACTGGAAGTTTGTGGCTCAGGTGTTGGACAGGATCTTCCTCTGGGCCTTCCTCACGGTGTCAATACTGGGAACTGTTCTCATCTTCACCCCTGCTCTGCAGATGTACCTCAGCTCACCATGAACACACACATGAACACCCTCCAAAAACTGCTCATCCCTGTTCTTCAGTTTGTTTTGAACTATAATTTATTAATAATGCTCAATAAAACATTCACTCTGTACATTTCTATTGTAGGAACGAGCTCAAGCTGCAAACCTTTACCTCCCTATAGTTCGGTCTGCAGCCTGTAATGACAACTGGACACTGTAGTGTTCTACATGCAACTGATTTTATTTGTTGGAGCACAGAGGAGTAAAAGCAATAAGCGGGTTATAATAGCGTGTATGATTTAAATATTCATGTTTGTTTTAGTGTAACATTGTCATTATACATGTAACAACATGCACAATATCACCCCATGAATAATGAGTTGTTTTGTGTGGCACATTCACCTTGTCGTCCCAGCTGGACCCTACTGTATGTGCTGTAATGATGATCTCAATAAAAAGAAATCTGATGTCAGAAATCTGAATTTCATACTCACTCGATGCTTACAACCAGGCAATCGATGATCTCAGGGGGGCCAACATTCTGAGGGGGACCAGTGGGAGTTGCTACTGGTTACAATCTTATAATGTTAACTGTAAAGATTGCCTTGTAATACTGTTTACACCACTGAAGTACATAAGAATAATAATAATCTCATGGTTTAATTTTGTAGAAGAGCACTTACAAATAATATTCAAAGCTTTTATTATGCCTTCATTATTTCAGTCTATATTCAGTATAATTAATTCCCTACATGCTAATTGCTAATCAGTAAGCGACACATACACAATGCAGAGAGAGTGGGGGAAATGGGGGTCCACAGTGGGGCCGATCAGAGACACAGCCTGAGCCAACACCTGCCACATTGTTCAATTGTATTAAAAAATTAAATGAACTACATAAATACTTTATTTTAAGTGAATTTCATTTGTGTTAAAATGTTTACATCCCAAGTAATATTAAATGAGCAACAGTCTAATATATTGCTCATGGAATAGAATAAATAATGAAATCTGACTGAAATGAGAATAATATTCTTCTGTTGGCAGAAGCAGTTGAGCATTATTATTAGCCTATAATAATGAGAGTTTAGTATCAGGGATAGAGAATAAAAAAGATTATGGCAGATTTACTCTTGTTATTTGTTTTCAACCCTGATAAATGTAAAAAATTACAAAATAAAACATCCTGTCAATTGTTCAAAAGTAAATAAAGACCAGGTTCTGTTATTGTACTGCAGTACAGGTCATGATCTGGTCTATTCTTTGCAAACCTTTATTTTTTTAAGAGTACATTTCACCTTTTCGGGCCTTGACCCCGTTGATACCATGAACTCACAGACCACATGGACTGGGTGTATTAGGTTTGGTGTACTTACATAGTATCAACACTAAACGGCAGCAAACCTCTTTTATTGTCGGACGGATATGTCTGCTTGAACATTTCCAAGCCCTGTTGACAGGATAAATAGACACATTAGTTATTAGGCTGCTGCAGCACAGATGCATATTTATTTATTAATTACCTTTTTGCGACCATGTTCTCACACTAATGATAGATCTTAATTCACGTCATCAGCCTGGATGAGTCACTGTATATTTGAGTGTGGTGTAGTCATTATGTGTCTGACAGAGCGGCGTGTGCACACAGTGATGGAGAAAATAAAATTCCAATCATGTCTGTGACGCTTACAGTGTCCAAATATTGTATAGTTTGTATTGGTTTTGAGCAAATATTTGTTGTGGAGAGATGCTGTAGGTCGTACATCATTACAATATCTGTTCTACCCTGTGCTGCTGGTTTTGCTTTAGGACGCAAAATAAGTACTCATTACAAAATGAGACAGCAGCTCATTCATTAACCTTATCTATTGTCCTTTTTGGGTTGTCTGTCCAAACGATCCAAAACTTGTGTTTCTCCGCTGCTGTCACTTTCTTGTAGAGCCCGCAGGCTTTTGTCAGCCACCAAAACTTGTTACAAGTACCAGTGCCTGGTGATATCATAGTGTTTTGTGCTTTGGCCTAGTTTCTGGGACACATGAGTTTGTTCTCTGTCTTATTAAAAATGGCTGGCATGCTTAAGTGAAAGCCTCTCTCCTGTTTCCCCGCACTTGAACAGTCTGACCTCAGCTATTCTCTTCTATTATTCACAGCTACAGATCTGACTCAGGCAGACAGGTGTGTGTGTGTTGTGTGTGTGTGTGTGTGTGTGTGTGTGTGTGTGTGTGTGTGTGTGTGTCTGTATGGATGGGTATGTCTGTGCGAGTGTGAGACATCGTGAGGGAGCAAAAGAAGGGCACAGTGCGCACGTGTATGTGTGTGTTTGTTTATACCCTCAGGAGTCCACATGAATAAACAAGCTTGGGTCTTTGAATGGAGAAGACCTGTGACCTTATGTAAAACATCCAAAATATTTTGAAGGGAAATTATTTCTTCTCCAAATATTTCATGTATTTAATTCCTTTGGTGGAGTTGGGAAAATTCATAATTTAATACAAGTAATTTCTATGAAAAGGAAAATTTGTGTTCGTTTCTAAAGCTGCAAATCATGATGCTTTCTCTACACTCACCCTAACCTTAACGGAAATTATACTACCAATATCAAATCACAGAATTTCTTTTATTTAATGTTGAAATACAACAAATAAGGTTTAATATTAAAACACTGTCGTGCTCGAGGCTATCTGAGCCTGCACTTGAGCATAGAGGTGTTATGAAAGTGCTATCATAGTCACAATAGCCAAGTTTCTATCCAAATGTATTTAACCTTTTTTGTGTAAACCGCTGTTTCATAAGAGAAATAAATCCATCCCATTATAGCATTTGCCATATGCCACAGGGTGACTTGAGCCAAGCGAGTGAATGTTCACTGCAGACAGTTTAGACCTGGCACTGCTCGACAGAGAGGTAGCCCCAGAATACACAGTAACAGCGCCTGCTGAACAACAGTGTAGTCTCTTCCTGGTTTAGTATTCACTTGGGACGAGTTTACTTTATTTTCTGCAACATCCACGTACAGCTCTAGTTGCAAATAACAAGAGGGAAAAAATTGAAGGTCTCCACAGGAGCACTTTCTTGGCTTATTTCTGAGCATATAGAACGACTCAATTTTCTGCGTCACGTCTGTTATCACCACTGTGGTTTGAAGCTCATCTGGACTGAGAAACACATGCCCCACAAGATCAGTCATACATTATCAACTCCAGGTTGCACACCATTGGGGAATTACAAAATAAGATGGGCTCAGGAGCTGCATGCGACTCTGGGAGAGACCTGATCAGGCCGGTGACCAAAGCCGTAACATGTGATCCATTATCACATCACATATATGAACTCTGTGTGCGCTTGTCACTCTCTGACAACATGACACATTCTGCCAGTAGCACTGTAGCACGGTGAAAAGGTCATCCTAGAAATCAAAACAAGCTCCGTCCACAGGTGTCATCTGCCTCTCAGACAAAAAACAGCCTGATTTGAACATGACCTTTTAGCTTGTATGTCTCCTGTCACAAGAGCAGACAGTCTGAGTGAAAAGTAGTGTTTGATGCTTCTGACAAGAAAAAGGAGAGCGAAGAAATTGTTAAAGATGCCAAATAGGCAAAGAAAGATTTTGGTGAAGAATGATTCAATCTTGCACTACTGCGGAGAGTAAACTGTGTTAGACCTAATGCTCATGGATTTTGTAACACAAGGCTACAGGTCCTGTGTAAATAAATGTATCTGTGTTAGAGGCTCACGCTGGATCATTGCATTCATTAACAGAACACTAGATTTTACAACTTTGTCGCTGGATTTAAAGCTGCTCTACATCGTCCATCCATCCATCCATCATCTGTACCACTTATCGTTTGAGGGTTGCAACCAATCCCAGCTGATATTGGGGCGACAGGTAAACCGTGGACAGGTCACCAGTGTATCTCAGGGACGAAATATAGAGACAAACAGTCATTTTCAAAACACACACTCGTATTCAAACCTACTGTCAATTTACCGAACATGCAAACAGACAGAGACAAGCCCAGCTGGGATTCTTGCTGTGAGGTGACAGTGCTAAACACCCTGCGCCATCAATGCTCTAAATCAATATCTATATATTTATGTTGGTGAAAGCAAAAAATGGGTGTATATTCCAAGATGTGTCTTGTTGATAAATCGAGATAAGACTTTCTACGCAGTTTATCTGTCACACATGCACAACACAGCGGAGGGTTCACTGCTCAGACGCGTTCCCAACAGCGACAAATCCTCCGCAGGGTTCAGGTCAGGGGTGGTGCAACTGAGGGAGGCAGGAAGTAACACAATAATTCTACTGCAGAGATCAAATGATTCTGTTAACAGCACATTGACAACGGCATCCACTCTTATCACAACTAATTCTCTTGAAATCTTCGTCAGTGTCGTCTTCGTGTGTGTGTCACCGCTTTTTCACCCGGGGGATAATTGTTTTCTTTTTGTTTCTTTTTATTTTTGCGTCTGTCTCGTGTCAGTAGCGTCATCAACCCCCATACTTGCTCTCTGTGAATCGCAAATGTCGCAGTGGCCCCCTGTTATGAAGTCTGCAGAAAGTCCAGAGCCTTTCAATGGGACATTTGTGTTCATCCAGTTGTAAAACTAATTTTAACTGTTAACTGTTTTGAAATTATTTTAAACAAACAGTTGGAGCCATGAACGCATTGCAGAATAAAAGGGGAACTGGGAGATCATCTAGGCTTAGATAAGCAATGTCAAAAGGTGAAAAACAATATAAAAAACATGGATTTAGTGCATTTGTATTTGTTGATCTACTTGCTAGTTCCAAACATGTCTCTCTGTCTGTCTGTATGTGGGAGGCATGTTCCAAGAACTGATGTTTACCAATTTATAAACCAGCAGGAAGCAGCATCTAATTTCCTGTGATAATTTTTGGACAAAGTAATTTTTTACTTTGAATAAACCATCCAACAGAGCCTGTAGTCAGTGGGGTATGGCAGCGTGCATGGCAGCGTGCATGGCAGCGTGCATGGCAGCGTGCATGGCAGCGTGCATGGCAGCGTGCATGGCAGCGTGCATGGCAGCGTGCATGGCAGCGTCAGTCTGTGGACCGAGTTGAACTTGTCGCCTTCTACGTCAATGGAAAAACAATAGCACACAGCTGGCAGCCCACAGGGCCAAGATTGCAATAATATCTTTCCCACCTGATCATTTGTCATCATATCAGTCTGACACGGACATTCACTGGAGTCGCAGATGCTGATCTCTGTCATTTCAACAGCATTCACAGAATCACTTCCTCTTCAACAATTTGTCAACAAAGTAAAAGAAAATGGTCGTTTTGTTGCTCTGAAGTAGCCGTCCACTGTATGAAAAAACAACACCAGTTAAGTAAATCATTGAAACTCACAGTTGCAGTTTTAGAAAGACAGCTGCAACAAGCATTACCACAGGCCAACAAAACAGCCGGTTCAAAGCATTCATGTGGACCACGAGCCTTGCACTATAGTTTTCATTAATTTCAGGAACATCACCTCTCCTTATTGCTCCACACACATCTAATATTTAAATCTGCTTTTTTTAGTCTCACTTCAGTAGATGTGTCAGTCACATCCTTCATAGTACAGTATGTCATGATCTAGTTGCAAAGGCGGTTTTCATTGCACTCTCACTTTTCTTTTATCGATACACCGACTGTTCCATCTTTTTTCTTGAATTTCTTGTGGTCTCCACATAACATAACTCAGCTGGATTGAAACGATCAGAGACCAGAGTTTCTCTGTGCTGGTGGATGTATATATAAATGTGTAAGTTTCCTTGTTTACTCATTGGCCATGTAGTCTTTAAAGAAGCTGTGATTGTAGCTTGCTCTGCTGTTGCCAACGTTTTTTAGAAAACTACAAAAGCAGGTGAGTTTAAGTTCATGTACATTGTTAGCTCTTCTTAGACAGTAGCTGCAGTCTAGTCATTTGACTTAGCTTGCATATGTACAGTGCACTTGAATGTAAGGTGAAGTATGCTGACACATATGCAAGGGCATAAGCCTCAGCGTAAATCAGGAGTCTGCCTTATGCTTGATGATTCTGCATGGGATGTTGCTTACATGTTTATGATATTTATGGCATGTGCTTGAGGCGGCAATGCTGTGTGCTGTATGTTAATGTGTTTTGAGAGATAAAGGGAGGGGCTGGGGGTCTCCTTAAGTTGGTCTAGAAGAGACAACACACATACACAGGATTGAAGCAGGTGCTCTCACACACACACACACACACACACACACACACACACACACACACACACGCAAATACACACAGTACCAACTCCTATCCCTCCAGGCTCAGCCAAAAGGACATTTGTTTAATGTGTCCAGACTGGAGCCGGAGGGAGACGGAAAGAGTAAGAGAAAGAGGAGATATGGGGGGGGGGGGGGGGATTTACACACATTAGAGCTGAAGCGAATGAGGGAGAGGGAGAGGAAGTGATAGATGGTGAGAACTAGAGAAGCGCTGCAGGCGCCCTCGTAATGGTCTGAGGACATCGCTGCATCTGATGCTCACAAGCAGGGCGGCAAAAGTACAGAACAGACGAAGGAAGGAAGGAAACAGAGAGGGAGAAGAAATATGGTAGGTCGAGGAGGAGGAGAAAGGACAGCCAGGAGGATCTGCAGGGGTTGAGGGGGTTGAGGCATATGGGTGAAGAGTGAAAGAAAGCAAAAGACATGAGAAAGTGAGGAGGAATGAAAGGATGACTCAGAGGAAGACAGAAGGAGAAAGAGGAGAACATTAAGACTCAAAGAAAGCGGGGGTGGCATGTATGAGTAAACAAACACATCAGCAAACAAATGATCACAACAACCAACAACTTGAAACGTCTCTGTGCTTGCTAGTGATGCTTCAAAATGACCCCCCCTCCACACACACACACACACACACACACACACACACACACACACACACACACACACACACACACACACACACACACACACAGCGTCTCGTGTCACGGTGGTGTAAGGTGTGCGGCCTGTGTTGCCAGAGGATGTTTTTCTTCTCGCTGACAGCATCACACTGAAGTCTCGTTCGAGGGAATCACGTGATGCAATATGTTTTAGCAACTGGCATCAAAATTCAGCACACTGAACGGCTGCCGTGATGATTAGAGGTGCACCCAGCGTGGCAGTGCTAACGTGAAATTGTGATCATCTAGCTTGACTTATCATCTGCGCCACTGCTGCAAAGAAATACTCATAACTCAACAGAGAAACATTTAAGGATGGTGTCCATGATGTCAACCAGCTAATGTTTGTTATGCTAAAGTCGTTTTTTTATTAATTTGGAATTCAAAGCTGTTAAAAAATTTACTGGAAAAGGGAGATAATTCAAACAATCTCTGAGGGAGTGAGGTGCGATGAGATTGTATCGTTTCCTTTCACATAACATCGTTACATTGTAAAGAAACAGTATAGGGCTCATTGATCAGTGCCGATTCGTTACCAGATGGTTTGTAATTAAAGGATAGCTTCAAGAACTTTTAAATAAATCCTAAAATGAGATTGAGAAAGTATTTTTGTTTCCAACAAGGAGGTTGTATTCACCCCTGTCTATTTCTTTTTTTGTCAGCAGGATTACGCAAAAACTATGGAATGGATTTCCATGAAACTTGGTGGAAAGATGGAACATGTCTTCTGTGTCTTCTACACTTGTGGCACCACTTCGTCATCCTGAGATATTTGTTTTTGGTTTGTTGTTTTTTTTTCATTTTTGCATCTGTCGCATGAAGTCATCAACACATCTACTCACTTGTGATGAATCCTGCAGAGCAACTCCTTCTTCTCCTGAGCTTTTACTAGGGGGCTGGGCAGGAATAACTCTGGAGTCAGGGGAGAGCCTCTCACTCTCAGAGAGCCCCTACGGAGAATGTCCAGAGATTATCTGGACCTCAGTGCATGTCTGAAAGCAGCTTTATTTTATGTATGTTTATTGACAAATAAATCATATCAGACCACGTCATTTTTGCTTCTACATTTATGTTATCAGAACAAGACAATCAGGATTGTTTTGGTCTCGGCGGAGGTTTGCGCTCTACCAAGTGCCTTTGACGTTATTAATGTAATTGTTCTCCCTCTTCATACAAAACAATCCCTTTAAATAATTTCAATGTACAGTAAGTGACGGGGGACAACATCCACAGCCCTCATGTGTAAAAATGCTTTGTCAAAGGTGGCCTGTAGAGTAGTTAGAATTGACACTGTGGATGTTTTAAGGACTACACCCTGGATTTTCTAACTTTTCAGGGGGTTCTAATTTTGTCCCCACTTTGCAAGGATTCGTTACAGTGTTGCTTCCTGTTCTCTACTCTTTTGCCATCTCATTCCTCAATGAAAACTCACCTGCTGCAGTATTTAAGAACCAGCTCGACCACTACCGCTCTGCCAGATTGTCGTTTAATCTGTGGCATCAATGCCTCCAATGACCTTTTTCATCTCAAGCCTGTTTTTGGAAAACCTTGTTATTTTTCCCTGCCTGAACCCTAGTCTTAGTCCCTCCTCTGCTCAGGATCACCTGAGCCAGCTCCTCAGCCACAATCACCCTCTGGACTCTCAAACAGCTCAACCAATTGGACCTTGCTGGACCCCAGAATCCCCTCTACCCCTAGTTTGATAGATCACCTTTGTTATTAGTCAACACCCAATATCACTTTGTATCTGCATCCATGATATTTGCATATCATGGATGATATGCAGCACAATAAGAGGATCTACCTGTGAGCGCTTCATCTCAAAAGTTATTCTTTAATTTGACAGCAAAACAAGAGCACAACACTCGCGGGCTACCTCCGCTGCTCTCACACGCTTTTCTGTCTTTTTTGCAAAAGTTTTTGTCTGACATTTCACACAATTTGAGATACACAGACATTGCCTTGGTAACCACGGTGACAGGACCCATCTAATTGTTTGCCTGACAAAGAATAAAGGTTGGGGCACTCTGAAAGATGCGCTGGGTTCAGAAAAAAAATGCCATATGGACACACACACATCCTTATAAGGAAAAGACGGGCAGGAAAGAAAGATGTTCATGGTGCTAACTGACCACAAAGACACTTAAATTCACGACAATGGACAGAACTACATGTTCGATTCCCCAACTCCCCATAACTTTGTACAGCTGCATCGGGATATTAAACAGGATAATGAAAAATGATGGTGCTATGTAAAGTTTTGTTATATCAGCAGCTGACTCTTCTTGCTAGAGAGGACAAGGCCATCAGAGGAGAAATAAGAGGAGGCATATGAGAATACTTGACAAGTGACATGAATGATAAAGACTTTGGATGTAGAAAGATTCCTAAATCACAAACTTGAAATAAAACTATTTTCCTTTGTATAAAAACTTTAGACATTGTTCCACCTCTCCATTTATGTCACCTGAGGAATCCCACACATGACCTTCTCTGAGGTTTTCCTCCCTGTTTTCTTTTTGGGTCTTGAACCATTTAGACATTTAGATGAGTTCAACAAAAAGTTTTCCAAAGTCGAGGAGGTGGAGCCTTTCGCCCTTGCAAATAGTTGTTGAGATTGTTCATAGTCTTCTTAGTCAGCATCCATAAAACAGATGAGGATGAGCCTGAAATGTCTGGAGGGGACGAAGCTTGGCGTAGTTGACGCACTGTGCGTAATGTGCGCACTGTGCGCAGCAGCAGCCGGCGGACAGGTGGCTGTCGTCATCCCCGCAAACCAGATAACGCTCGACATGTCTGATATAAAAGTACAGCTGCGCGCACGGAGAGGAGCACAGAGCTAAGCACGCACTGACTTCTGAGGAACACAAACACAACGAGGGTGACGAGTGCGTGTGCGTGTGTGTGCGTACGTTCCTCTGCGCGCCCAGGATCAGACAGAGAGAGAGAGAGAGAGAGAGAGAGAGAGAGAGAGAGAGAGAGAGATCAGCAGCAGCAGCAGCAGCGGTCACAGAGCTGCACTCCCTCCCTGAAGTTTGTCATCTCCAGCGGGCTACACCCGGAGTTGCGCTCCGCCGCGGACATGGAGCCTCGGAAGTGTACGGGATGTGTATTGGTTGGAGTTTACCTGTGGGCGACGCTCTGCTGTCAAGGTGGGTCACTGATGGAGCCGTCACCTCTGTATGTCTGTCTGCTTTGTGCCTGTCAACAGATGCCAGATGAAACCAAAACAGAAGGGACGAAACTTGTTGGTTGCTTTTCTCTTATTTATTCCATTATTTGACATTTTAGCACCATTTTCAATTTAAAGATGTCAGATAGATGAGAGCTGCAGCTAAGAAAGACTTCGGCTTAGTTCGCCTGTTAGCAGCACATCTGGCGTTGGAGGAACATCTGCATCCACAACTGTAAAAGACATGCATGCGCAGGAGTTGACTTTAGATGCCTCAGTAGAAAACGTTTGTTATTACAATGTTTATGCACAACATGGACCACAGTTTAAGAAATTGCTGCAAATGTGTGTGTGTGTGTTTACCAGAGAGCCTCCTTTATTACAGTGACAACATCTGGCCCAGAATAAGGAGGGTGATGCATGAAGTCCATTGGGGCCGTTCATCCCCTCAGTGTAATCTGCAGCTAAAGGATTGTTCGGTGCGTGACTACAGTGGAGGAGCCTCAGAGGAGGATAAATCTCTTTAATATGTTTGAATCCCTGCTTTACATTCCACTTTTGTAGTTAGATGGGTTTTTAATATGCACATTTTACATCTGAACATTTTATTCCTGCACGGTTGGACTGCAGTGGAAAAGAAAAAAAGGCCCCACATACAAACAGGTGATGTTAAAAGTAAAGAGGCTTCAGTCTTTATTCCCAACAGACACCACACTAACACCAGATTAAAGAGGACTGCACCTCAAAGTACCTAAATTGATCATACAGTAAAATGTTGACAAGAACTGGAGACCATGCCCCATAAGAGCAGTTTCCCAGAAACCAGAATAATTGGATGGTTTTCAAATGATCCCAAATCACCAGACACGAACAACTCTGAATAATCGATGCAAATGTCTGGGGTGCAGCTTGTGCCAAAGAGACGTCTGTTTCTGTCATCCCAGATCTAAGTGAAGGATTTCCCTCCTAAAGAGTGCCACAGCGTTCTACGAAGCTTTGCTGACAATCTGTAGGACAACGTTACAAGGAGGATTTAAACTGTCCTGAAACTAAAAGATGGCTTATTCCTTTGTTAACTGTTGTGTCCACACTCTGTTCCAAACACAGTCTGGTATTAGATTCTGTCTGTGCAGTGTGTCATGGAGTCTGGATTAGACAGTGGTTACTGAATCATTTGGCTAGAATACACTCATGTACACTGTAATTGTGAAAAAAAGTCGAGTGATTCTAGTGATTGTCAGTACTCGGCTTGGGTGTAATCACTCTGAAAAAAAAATTAAATCAATAAACCTGTGAAAGAAATCAGTCTTTGCTCCTGGAGTTGATTAGAAACATGCAGAAATGAAACCATCATCTTAAAAAACAGCTGCTCCTGTAATCATTGAGTGTAAATGATTGCAAATGAAATCCTATAAAAGGTGAGGAAATCCCACCTTGATTGATCTTGATTCTAGGGCCTCCGGGTCAGTTATTTTCTATCGTTGATTAATTGTAGTTGTCTTTAAAACAATTTGTCCTTTAAAATGTATTTTTTTACCTGTTTGTGTTCAGTTCTTCTTTAATGATCAGGGACTGAACATTTGTTTAAAGCTCCAATAATCAATATTTTTTATTCACAATCGAGAAAAAATAATCATGTGCAATGTGTTACTGCTTTCTCAAAGTGACAGACACATCTTCCCTTTGCATTTCCCCTCAACTCTACTGAGGGTTTTTAGCATCTTTCAGGTCATTATTTGGCTTTTGGGGCCTTGGATAAAAGTAGAAGCTCTGATAAACCCACTGCAGGCTACTATGGACCAAACAGGACACATGGTGGAGCAAATGTCAGCTAAGGAGACAGATATTTCCTTAGACGAGACAAACTCAAGCTGAGACTTGTGAAGCAAACACGTGGGCTAACCTGGAGTCTTTGCATGATTCATGACGCCGCTTGTTTTCTCATTTATAATGTTGGTGTGCGCTGTTGGCTCAGAGGAAGCGCTCCATGAAACTTATTTCCTGGAGCTAACAAAGTGACCTTGTTTGATATTCTTCGGGAAAAGAAGCTGAACTGCTAAGTCGCTCTGTTCTGTCTCCTTTACTTCTCAGATTCTGGATATGTATAGATCTTTTACAGATAGCTGTTAACAAGCTGCTTTAATGTGATTCGATTTTAAACTCGGCCAACTCGCCTCGATGTCCAGAGCACCTGAGGCTAATCATTATTTATATCTGGCTCTGTGGTGGCATCGTCCTTGTGTCCTGTTGACTGGTCCTAAGTTGCACAGGATCGTGTTTCCAGCATATGGTTAAGAATCAAATAATATCATAGTTGGAATTTTCTCTGTAGGTTTGTGTCTTGACAAGAAAAAACATCCAGGATGAACAGTGTAAAAGCACATGTAATGTGATAATGTGAAGGATACATTATTTTCATCAGCAACATTAATCAATGTAATCTGTAATTTTACCTTTTCACAGATTGTAAATATTGACAGGGGGGTTGTTGGTTTCTCTCCAGTGGTCCTCTGTGCTTTTTTGATATTCATTATTGTTTTTCTTTGTTGCATTCATTCCCACTACTGCCTCTTGCGGACATTAAAGATTGATTCTGCTTTGATCAGTCTTTGCCCTACTGTCCTCACACATCAACTTAATTTTGCTGCGAGCAGCAAGCTGTCAGGGGGGTCTCCTCCTGGCCCTTAAGAGCTCCAATATGTTGCACACAGAGAAGGGAAAGCCCAGACCTTGCCTAGGGCTGTGAATTTTATATAGTTTTCCACAGCTGCTCTCGACTGTACTTAACCTAATTCTTAAATTTGGTAGACTGAGATTTTATCATTTTACATCATGCTTGGTGGTCAGTCAAAGACTGACAGGAGCAATACAGAAAGCATATATTATAAAGAGGACATCTGATTTTTGAAAGACATCACTTTGCATCTAATAAAAGATATAAGAAAAATATATAATAACAGCTATCCTGCTGCATTATGGGGAATGTACGTCGACTGATGAAACTTAAGGGTATAATTATAAGTCAAAAAATCTCAGAGACATTTGACCTGGTTTTCTAACGATGGGAGGTTTTGACTGTCACACCTGTGAGTGTCATTGTCTCTGACAGTAAAAAAAATAAGCACACTGTGGAGACCAAGTCCATAAAAATTATTTTGAAGGCAGGGAGCGCTTTCAAGGGTGAACAGCTCGTAAACTGAATTGCCCGCACGTCTTGTGCTGCGGCATTCCAGCCATAAAAAGAATCATTTTTTATCCGTGTACAATACAACTGAGAATTAATGATTGAGGATCAAATAAGACCCCCAGTGGGCTCTGTAATTGAAATATGAGCGGTCACTAATGCAATGGGAGAGATATATGGGAGCCATTTGAAGATGATAGATGCCTTTGGGGCACGGTAGGGCTCTGTCCATATTGGTATGTTAAGGGTTTCTGATGAGGTTGCGGCTCATGTAGCAGATGAGCCAGCGCTGAGTTTATAGCTGGAAATGGCGGGGGGAAAAACAACAGTTACACTTTGGAAGATGCAAGAGAAAATTGAAATGGAAGTGAGGTTAAGGATGTGTGGCTGCTTGTGGGGGAAAATAACTTTCCACATGCAGCCTCGATTTTTTTAGTGAAGCTGAGCAAGTAGTGGCCATCGCTTATGCTGCAACACATCACATCCTCTTACTGTACATGCAAATATTTGCAACTAGGGGAGTGGACTTGTTGGGGGATGGTTGCTTTTGTGCTTTGGCAATTTTGGTTGCCCTCAGTTTAGCCTCTCAGGCTACATAATTACATACTGTATACACTACTGTATACTGTGTTGTTGGAGTTGTGAGGCCTGAAGGAATACCTGCTGATAGATTTGTTTTCAGGTAAAATATGATATATTAAGGAAACCTTTAGGATTGTTGTATTAATAATACAGGGCCTTGCAGTGCATGTCATTGGTATTTGTTTTGTTAAATGGTCTGTATTTATATTGAGCTTTTCCAGTGTTGATGACCACTCAAGCTCTTTACAGTACAGTTTTACCATTCACACACACATTCATACAGTGCATCCATGTGCAGCACTTTCTCAATCACACATCACTCATACACTGTCGACACAGCCTTCAGGGCCAGATGCCTTGGGCAAGATACTGGCTCTGTAGCTTGCCCAAGGACACTTCGGCATGCACAATGGGGAGAGACTGGAATCGAACCACAGATTCTGGTTCGAGGATGACCTGCTCTACCTACTGAGACACATACAGTATGTCACCACTATCATTAAATTATACATGTCTCCCCAATCATGACTTGGAAGTATTAAACATCTCTGACTCCCATCTGAAATTCAACATGCTGGGCACAAAGATTTACATTGTAAAGTTAAGCTGCCTTGTGGATGGAGAAAAAGAGCATATTTTATTTTTTCAGTTTTGGTTCATTGGAGTGATGCAACTTTCAAATCACTATCTTGCCTGAAACAAAACTGCTTGCTGTCTTGGAAAATGTTATTCATCGACTGCTGAACCTCAGTTTTTGCTAGATTGGTGTATATATGCATGTTGTGCTTTTTGGTGCTTGTGTTTAAAAGTAGGCAGAAAAAGACGGTATCCTGTACTTCATTTGCACATACATAAAAAAAGAGCATGAGTTATATTTAGTTTTCACTTGTTGGTCAAGTGAAAAGCTTAATTTTGCTTAGTTGTGTAGTGAGAATAACGTTGAATTTTAGCACAGTCAGGCACAACAGCCTCTGATAAGATAAGATCAAGTAAAACCTGGAGGGGAACATCTCTTCTTACAGCAGTAAAAGAAGCAGTGGACCAGAAAATAAATACGCAAGAAATTAAGGAGATTTTTTAAACTTAAAGATACGAATGACATTACTTACTGAGGCCATTTGAAAGATAAGGAACACTGTATAAATAGTGGATATTGTCTCCCATTGCTCTCAAGACAGCCTCAGTTCTTCCTGTCATTGATGTTGGAAACTTTTGCTTCGAGATCGTTCTTGACACTAATTGAAGACGACTTTGCTTTTTGATATGATGCATTTTCATGTTGAGAGGTTCCATTAGAAGATGGTAAGCTACAGCGGTAAAGGGAGGCACATGGTCAGTAACAATGCTCAGATCGGCTGTGGCATTCAAACCCTGATTGATTAGTAATCAGGGGCCCAAAGTCTGTCAAGAAATGATCCCCTACACAGTTCTACCACCACCACCACCACCAGAGTGTGTGACAGTTCCATACAAAGCTGGGACTCAGTTGCAGAAGGAAGCACGGGAGACAAAAAATAAAGTACAAAATAAAACTTTACTTCAACAATCCACGGGTCATACACGGGTAGGCAGTCAGGAAGGCAAACAAGTCCATTCAGGTAAAAGACACAAAATCCAAAGTCGATAATCCAAGCAGAGTCCAAAACCAGGTAAGCAAACACACAGAAGTTAACGCTGGAGAGCACGAACACACGGAGGAGACGATGACAATCTGTCAGAGGGTGAGTGGGAACACAGGGTATGAATAGGGAAAGCTTAATCACAAAACCAGGTACAGGTGTGTGGGGAAACCAACAGGAAGTAACACTAGACACAAGACACAAGAACCCAGATAACAAAATAAAACAGGAAGTGAAAACAAACAGACACAGACTGAACGGATATTACAGAGTGGACTGTTGACACAAGGCAGTCTGGGTCCATGAATTCATGCTGGTGACGCCAAATTCGTAACATCTTCAGCCTCAGCAGAAATCCAGATCCACCAGACCAGACTATGATGTGGTCTTCTGCGCTTGTACACCATCCAATTTACGGTTTGACATTCTGAGCTGTTTGTCTTCTCACCAAATTTGTAAAGAGTTCTTATCTGAATTACTGTCATCATCCTGTCAGCTCCATCCAGTCTGGTCAATCCTCCTCTGACTTCTTTCATCAACAAGGCGCCATGTTGGCAAAATGATTGGCTCATTGGATAATTGCATGAATAAGCAGGTGTGTAGGTGTTCCTAATAAAGTGCACAGTGAGTGTATATGTGTATAAGTAAGGAGTCTTGTATTGTAACTCTGCAGGTGTCACTGAGGGAGAACTTTGATGTGTTTAGAGTGCCAGGTTCTATTCATTTGGCCCACTCCCCTTTTCTAAACCAACAAGGGATTCATCCCAACCTGTCAAACCACAGTTGAAATAACTAAACAAGGACTCCATCATTTACACAAGATCTTCCAATAACGGAAAAAAGGGTAATAGTGATTTGACATATAGGTGATAATTGTGTTTATTAAATGACCCATAAGCGACTGCTGATGCTACACATGCATCCAAAGCTTCATGGGAAAGCCAATGTGGGAGACTAGAGTAGTTGCAGTAGTTGCCCCCAGTCATAGACAACATAATGAGACAGTAATCCAGACTTCCTTAAAACCCCTGTGACCTCCTTTAAAGTGAGGGGTCACACTCTCAGCCAAGTGTGCAGGGCAGTATAGCGACTTTTATAGCTGAGTTTTTTTCTCCATTTGTTTTAATGAACTGTTTAATTTACCATCAACATCTCTGGCCTTCCAGCTATCTATTCATTCAACATTTGGTTTCCAAAAGTTTGCACTCAGAATGGTTGTTGTTGTTCTAAAACCAGAAGTTAACCTCACTGAAAGAAAATCGCTCAAAGTTTTTTTTCCTAAGTGTTTATTGCTAGAAAGAATGCAGAAGGATTTAAAAAAATTGAATGGTGATGGCAATATTGATTAGGTTGATTGAGTTCTCCAGCTTTTACTATCAGACAGTAGTTACATGTATATAGAGTTTAGGGGAGGCTGGGGCCAGTCAACATTACATTAATGTACAAATCTATGTAGATCAACATCAAAAGGAGGCTCAGAGTCTTGAAAGTCTCCCTCTTCTAACAGATTTAATGAATAAACTGAGCCTTGTGACAGTATGCTACTATCACAGGGCAAGTCACGGCCAAGTTTCAGATTAAAGTGCTGTCACATAGAAATAGTAATTATTAGGTGAAAGGTTAAATTATTATTGATCAGCAAACAGGAAGGTTTTTAGAGGGTATTATATTGTTTATACATGTAAGTATTTTAAGTTATCTATCTAATAATTCAAAAAATCTGTCTGTGGCTTGCATATATCCAGAACTGTTTATATTATCGCCTTTAGACTTGGCCTGTGTATTGTTAAGAGCCCAAGGAAGTGGGAACATGGGATACATTCAATATTAAGAAGGTTTGAATAAACACGTGGCCACAGTCTCATTTTAGCAGCAAAGGCTGGGATTCATCCACATAAATGTGGATAAATGTCAGGGACCATGACAGCTGATTCCAGGTTCTGTTTACTGAGTCAAGCTTCACTGAGCTTTGGAAAAACAGTGGAACAGCTCTTGGTGTGGCTTTGGGGTTCTCCAGACCCCACCGTTCCAGAGCAGGTCTTCACTTGCCATGGTTCAATTACTGCACATCACTTTGGCAGTTACAGATGGAAAGCTGCACCCAGCATCACAAGCCAAGCAAAGAGCCCATTCCAAACCGGCGTGTTTACAACTGGGCACTGCACTAATTCTTTGAATTTCACAGCTATCATCAAAACAAACGTTTTACTTTGTACTTTGTCAACCTCTTGAAACACTGGCTAATATCTTCATTTGATACTGTGCAAGCAAAGACTCATTATAACTGTGGAAATACAAACATACAGCACATATGGATGAAAGGAAGGCATGCAGATAGAACAGTATGAAAGACATAAGAACTGAAGGACTGAGATAAAGCATATGGGACAATGCATTGACAAACAATCAGCTCTCAGGAACCTGCCCTTGATGCAAACTAAAGCCCTCTGTAATATCACAGACCCACTGCCTGAGAACGCACTGGAAGAACTCAACACAACTAACTAACAACAGACTGCATGCAGGCACTGCAGCCTACCTGTTACGGTTACACTGTCTTTCCCAGAAGGTTGTGAAAATGTGTGTGTGTCTTCCACGACTAAGAGCTAGGCCATGTGTTCAGAACATTTTGTTCCTCACTGTGTCACCATCTGAAACAATTGAAATGCTCTCTAATTCATACAGGAAATAAGAGGATTCATTTGACCCTTTTAGATTCGACATCAGTAATGGCTATGTTGCCACCTATTCAGAGATTTTGTAATTTTTTACAGTGTTTCTATTCTTTGCTTCTCAGCTCGTCTTGGATCGACTCGTTTCAGTCCATTGACTCTCAACACCTTTACTGGCTGCCGCTCTCACCCATTATGCAGATTCCCTGTCACACCAAGATTTAGGGGTGCCCCGTCTGACACTGGCCAACACCCTCACACACATAGCGATCAGTCTTTGTTTATTTTTGCCTCATTAGCTAATTAGTCATCCACTCAGTCATTGTGGGTGCACTCCCGTCTCTGCTGTCACTGGATGATTGCTGGAATATGTTGAGACGACATCTAATTTGGACAACGGTCACTGGGGAGATGCAGGCGGATGGGTGACTTTATGTTGTTATAGCATCTTTTAAATTATTTTGATAGCATAGAATTTAATGAAAGAAAAGTGAGAGAGTCTGGTGGCTCCTTGGTGGTTTGTAGGAACTCTGGCAACAATGTTGGGTTGTGGGCGGAGGTTGTTTGTAGAGGCAGGTGTTGATTTTTTGATGATATAAAGCTGATGTTTCTTATATCTGTTGAGCCTTTTCTGCATGTGAGGGCTATTGGTCCAGATCATGTTCAGGGTCCAGGGGACAGAGGCTCTTGGGCAGTGATTTGACACTCCACTCTCACTTGCAATCCCTCCGCTCCAAGACTGAAAGCCCAGCCAGAAAACCCTTCATCCGTGTCATTCCTCTCTCTCTCTCTCTCTCTCTCTCTCTCTCTCTCTCTCTCTCTCTCTCTCTGTCCTTGTTTGCTGTGTCTCTCTTGAGATTGACAACCATCAAATTACGGCAAATTGTTTGCTGGTTAATACGAATATTCAAAAATGTGTTTATCAATCAACACTTAATTGAACTGCCAGATTTTTCGACAGGGTTCAGCTGGCCATTTAGGTTAACAACAATTTTCCTGCATTATAGTGAACAAACTATAAACCTTAAAGAGGCAGGAGTTAAAACCAAGTGTAAAAACAGAGTCTTAATAGAGGAGCTGCAGCAATAGACAGTAAACAGTAGTAGTGGACAGAGGAAAGTCATCAGTTTTGTGAACATTAGAGCAATTAAACCTTTTCAAGTTTGAACCCAAATTAAAATCATGAACCTGAATATGAGCACAATTACTCTCATTTAAGTTGACTCACACTCCGCCCACAGCTGCTTGTCCCCATTGCAGACGTCTTGACCTTGAGTACCAGATGCACATCAAGTTGCATGTGAAGGATATGCATGCTGAGTGAGCAGAACGAAGTAAACGTTGATCATATTTAAAGTATACTGACATGAAGTTTCCATCATTACATCTAAGGCAACATGTGGTCATATTATCAGTCTTATTACATCATCACATACTGGCTGCCAAGCAAAAGACAAAGCCGAGTGCAAGAACAGACAGATTATCAGTCTTACTACTCAGTTAAAGTATATTTCTGTTCAACTCTTATGTTCTATGACAATAAATATTCCAAATTAAATAAAATATGAATTATATTGTTTTCTTAATTACTTTCCTGATTCAGTGTCCCTGTCCATCATATAATGCAAAGTTGTAATATTTACTTAAAGTAGGTTGTAGTCTGTCTGTCCGCTCGCCTGTCACAGCAATAATTTAGGTCGTTTTTGATCCGGATTAAACTTGGCAAGTTGAGTGGGAGTTGGGTCAGGACCTGTACTATTGATTTAAATTTTTCCAAATCCATTAAAGTTCTATATAAAAGCATGGGATCAAAGATTTGGTCTGATGGAAACACTCAAATTAATTCAGAATTTTGAACAAACTTGATATGCAGCATTGGGGGACTGAAATACACTGGCAACATCTTGCGTTGAACAGGCACATTTAGTTTCCTTCATGATGATGAATGGGTAATGAATGATATAACTCAATGAATAAATAAAATGCTCCATACAGTGTCATGATGAAATAACTGTGTGAGTGGTCTCAAGTAGTCTTTCAACATAATTGAACCTGCTGAAGTAACCGTGTTCCCTTTTTTTAAGCCTGAAACGAAACCTGCTCATTAATGCTGATTGAGCTGCTTCCCTCTGTCGAGTACAAAGGAGTTAGAGCCTGTGTTTTGCCGCTGGCAGCTTCCACAGCTTTTAATCCACAGTTGTGGTTTAGCTGAAAGTTTATTTTAATTGAACTATAAGATCCCAGTAAATAAAGTGACACAACTATAGGATTTAGATATATATGACATCATTTTCTGCATGAGCTTGGTTATGATTAATTATAATTTAAATTACATTTATTACCTGTATTTTAATTTTACTGTATGAGCAGGAAGAGAAACAGTCTGGTACCAAGGAGATACATGGCATCTTCATGACTGACTGGCTTTTGTTTTTGTGTCGGGGACTGCGCTGTTCATTCCTGTTAAAGACGGATGCCTCGCTGTTCAGTGTACACCACTTGATGAGCCATACAGAATACAGTGGAGACAAAAATACACCACAGTCAACACAATTAAAGTTCACAGAGTTAATAATATGCTTATTACATTCAATATATCGTGATTTAATCAGGATTTCTTAGGGGATTTGGCTCCACATGAACAATGTTGCAATAATAGCGTTGATTAGATTACTGGCATTAATGTGTGTGGAAGAAAACTTTCAGTTGATTTTATTCAACAACTGGGTTGGTTATGTCTTTGCAGATAATGTAAACAGATGAATTTAAATGTGATAGTTCCTCCCGTCATTATGCTCTCCATGGCTCCTACCTCATTTCTTTACCTTTATCCTTCTCATTTTTGACTTATCGTCAATCTATCTTTTACATTTTTTTTCAGATTCAGATTTCGATTCAGATTTTGCTTATCGATTCCAGTTCTTATCTGTGTAAATTTGTAGTAACTGAGATAGAGGCAATGTTGAAACTTTTTGCATTGAAAATACTGGTGTTTAAATTAACCAAACAACACATAGTCGTAAGTTTGGGAATAATTAGTAGAAGAAGATGTCTAATTGTCCCTGTAAAATAATGTTATATCAATAATTGGTCAACTTTAAGATATGTAATGAATATTAATCTCTCATATATTCCATAACAACACAGTGGAAATCAGTAGCAGTTGAACCATTTGTGGATAATAACATTTTGAGCAGCTTTTTGATGTCTTAACCTATGTAACCCTCTCGAACACCCCAAGTTAATTATATCCGTTTCCTCCTTACTTTCCTCTCATCTCTTTAACTTCCCTCTCATTCTCAGTTTTCTTTCATTGTCTGTATTACATCAGGTTGTCATGGGGGTGTGTACCAGAGGAAGCTGTACCGTGACCTGATGGTCAACTACAATCGGCTGGAGAGACCGGTCCAGAACGACTCAGCACCAATCGTGGTGGACCTCGGCCTCACACTGCTACAGATCATTGATGTGGTGAGTGTGTGTGTTTGTGTGTGATTCCATCTCATTTTAAGTGTAAAATACAGAGTATGCTTGAGGACAGAGGGAAGAATCAAATGTTGAATAAGTCTCAGAAAACAACGGAGTGAGCTAAACAAAATGACGTTGCATATTTTTGTTTTGTTTACACTAAAGGCAACTAATTAATCTACAGTGACTGTGGCACATGCAAGTGGACATACCTTGTGGTTGTTGCACTTCATCTTCCTCCTCTTCCAACCTAAAACCTTATTCCACCAGTGGATTCACCCAACCAATTGAGAATATTAATCTTTAAAATATCAATCTCCTCTTGATCCTTTTTTTCATTTCATGGCTCTACAGGCCCTCAGTCTTTTCTTTTATTCGTCAAGAAAATCCAGTCTCAGTGCTGAGATATGCCTGCTTACTTTTCGCCCATTTTTTTTTTTTTTATCGCCTGCATGTTTTTGTTTACTGCAGATTAACACTGGCGTCTGTGCTTATCACCAAGCTGGGTCTTATACGTGTATGGCTCCGCTTTTCCATCCTGAGATATTTGTAATATTAATTTTTTTGTCTGTGGCGTGTTACAAATGTCATAAACACGCCCACATGCTCTGCTTGCCTGTATGCAATCCCAACATCGTCTGGGCATGCTCCCGATGTCACAGCTCATGATGTCCTGGGAGATCTCCTCCCAGACCTGGATCAGGGCATCAGCAAGGTCATGGACAGTCTGGTTACTTGGCGGTGAAGGAAACACCGATACATAATGTCCTGAATTGAATTCAGTCAATGGCATCAATGCCTCTGTCATCAAGGAACTACCTACACACTCTGGCCACATGAGGTTGGGCATTGTCCTGTACCAGGAGGAACCCAGGGCCCACTGCACCAGCATAAGGTCTGACAATCGCTATGAAAATTGAATCCCAGTACCTAACAGCAGTCAGGGTACTATTGGTTATGACATGGATGTCTGTGTGACCCACCAAGGATATGACTCCCCAGACCATCAATGACCCACATCTCCAGACTCTTTCACACCTGTCACATGTGCTCAGTGTGAACCTGCTCTCATCTGTGAAGAGGATGGAGCCGCCAGTGGTGAACCTTCCAATTCTGGTATTTCTGACGAATGCCATCGAGCTGCACGGTGCTGGGCTGTGAGCACAGGTCCCACTGGAGGATGTCAGGCCCTCATACCACCCTCATGACAGTTTGGTCAGAAACATGCACACCAGTAGCATGCTGGAGGTCATTTTGTTGGGCTTTGGCAGTGCTCCTCCTGTTCCTCCTCGCACTAAGGAGCAGACACCAGTCCTGTTGCTGGGTTGATGCCCTTCTACTGCCCTGTCCGGCTCTCCTCGTGTAACGGCCAGTCTCCTGGTATCTTCTCCATTCTCTTGAGACTGTGCTGGGAGACACAGCAAACTTTCTTGTGACCGCCATCCTGGCAGAGCTGGACTACCTGTGCAACCTGATTTTGCTGCAGGTACCACCTCATGCTACCAGTTGTGACAAGGACACTAGCAGAACACATAACAAGAGAATAATTTGTCAGGGAGGATAAAGAAAGAACAATTGTCTGTGGCCAGCACATAAAAACACATTTCCTTTTTGGAGGTTTGTCTGGCTTTTGCCTCTCCATTGCACCAGTTGCCCCTTTCATTTGCACCAAAGCAGTGACATTGAGTCACAATAACTCGTGCTTCCTAAATGGACAGATTGATATCTCTGATGTCTAACTGACTTGGTGTTATACTGTAAAGATTAAGTGTTCCCTTAATGTTTTTGAGCAGTGTATTTAGGGAGCTTAAGAAGTGTTGGTAGTAGCAGTTTTTCAAGTTTGCTGTGAGGTAAGCTAAGTTAAGGTAACTGGGTGTAGCCTTGTGTTTTACACATGAGAACAGTACAGTATTTTTCTCTGCGTCTTAATGAGAACGCTCTTTTCGCAAAATGTCCATTACACACTTTCTGTGAACTCTCCAAACCTAAAAACAGCCGTTTCTTCTCCTTTCATGCACAACATTTGAAGTAGTTTCTTCAGAGAAAAGCTTCATTCAAAACATCAGTTCCTACGTGTGTCCTACAATGTACACCCACAGAAACCCCATTTAGCTCAGTGCAGCCACAATCCTCCCTCTTTTTCATGTCAGACGAGTCACTTTTCGATTGACACTTCTGTGGTTTTGGTAGATTTCCTGTCACATTTAATTTTATGTTCTGTTCCATCTGTGTTTGCCCCGCGCTTGGCTTTGTGTTTCCTCCTGCTCCCCAGCTCCTGCACCTACCCTCACACAAACCCACACATAACTTCTTGCCTGTTAGCCTTACCACACAGCCAAAGCACTCATCCAAAAAACCAAAGCAGACAACCCTGTCACATCCCTGAGCCAGCCATGTCACAAGATGTGCACGTCTCCTCATCATAACTACATGGTGGTAAGAGCTGCGCACTGGACTATACCATAGGATTTCATTCTATTATTAATATGGTCAAGACTCCTTCAGCACGTATGGAACAACATTTTAATGCATTCTTTAAGCTTGCAAATGACTGACCGTAAACACAGAGTTGAGAGGAGAGGAGGTCTCCACGAAGAACATATGACCATAGGTTGTATCATGAAAGACAGTTTAATTTTAATGTTAGTGATTAAATGAAATCAATATAATTGGATTGGGTAAGTTTTATTTATATATGTATATGTGTGTGTGTGTGTGTGTGTGTGTGTGTGTGTGGTCCTGATATTACTAAATTGTTTACGCAGTCACATTGTGGGGGTTTTCCAATATCATAAATCGATACATTTTAAGGTAGAGACATTTAAGTTAAAGGGTAGGTTTAGGTAAGTTGAGTTCAAGGTTTGAGTTACAATTAGGGTTAATATTTGTGTGTGTGTGTGTGTTTTCTATTTACGTATATGTATTGTTAACTACACTGTTTGCTGACTCCGTAAATAATGGATAAACAGGAAAGACCATATGACTTAATGCTTACTGGGCAGCAGTTGTAAATAATGTAAAGCTGCTTGTGTGTGCATGTGTGTGTGTAATGTAGCCTTTGATTCGTCCATCTGCTCCGAGGTACCTCCCTAACCAGGGAACTGGGGCAGGTTGATGCCCACAGACTGGGCTCATCACCATGAATAATGACAGATACACAGACAGACTGACAGACGAGCACAGGACTGGTCACTAACCAGTATGAAGAGCCACCATATGCCTCATGTACCTTATCAAGAAACCAGTAAGGTCCAGTGGTAGAATGAAACTATAGGACTTTATAGTATAGAGTATTACCATTTTGTGCAACTTCAGTGGGGGATATTGCTGTTTTGACTTCATTACATCTTTTTTACTGCTTTATTTACTAGTTACTAACAGTTTGATGTAATCTTTACAGTTAAATGAGCCTATTAATTAAAACACCCAACAATATATAATCATTGACATTGAAACATTAAAATTCCACTTAGATATCAATATATCATTAATTACAATTCAATACTACAAATATACTAGTGTGGTGCAATGTATTTTTACTAAAGTGGCATTTTCAATGCACTTTTTTCTTATAATTTACTAGTTTCTCTTTTACATTGCAGTGCCAATACGTTTGCTTTGCATGAGTTGGACATTTTTGGAAAATATACCTATTTACTTTCTAGTTTGATGAGGAGATTGATATCATTCTTACATCTGTACATTTAACATAATGCTACAGGCTGCAGCTGGTTAGCTAAGCTTAGCATAAAGGCTGAAGAGAAGGTAATAAAATATACCCACTGTACCAGCATCTCTTAATGTTACATGTTAGCAAGTGATATGATGACATAATTGATCAGAACTTTTTCTGGGCAGTGAAAACAAATTTGTTATCATTTGAACCCCATTGCTGTGGTAAACTGAAATCAGTTGCTTATTTGATCTGTATTTATGTCTTGATGACCAATCAAAGCACTTTACAGTACAGTTTTGCCATTCACACATTCATACAGTGCATCTTTATGCAGCACTTTCTCTATCACACATCATTCATACACAGCCGTGATGATCAATTTATGGTTCAGTACAGGACACTTCGGCATGCAGAACGGGGGAGATGGGGATCAAACCGCTGACCTTCTGGTCAGTGGAAAACCGTCTCTACTTCCTGGGCCACATCCAGCAGTTACAAAGCATCAGCATTAGTTTCTGATCATGTGATGACTCTAAATGAATTATTCCCTCTCATTTAGCTCCATGCTGCTAAATGTTCAACCGTGTTCACCGGCTGGACTAACTTCCTGACAGAGATTCAGCCGGCCAGAAACATTCCTCCTAACAAACGCTGATTCTCTCAACCGCGAGACAGAAAGTACATGAAGAGACACTTCTCATTGTGCTCTTGTTAAACCAGGCCACGATCCTTCACACACAGAATTCCAGTCACATCGGTTGAACTGTTAAAACCAGAGTGTATCCTGTTCATACTTCACGTCACAATGCCTTGTCAAACATCTGTTGTTTGTTCCAGGAAGGTAATGCCAAGCACAGCGAGCACAGTGGAGTATTCTGAGATATGATTGATGAATTCCTCTTTTCACTGTTTGTTGATTCAATATGTCTGAAACACTTATCCTCTGATCTAGATTGAAAATATGTCGGAATCTGTCCTCATCTCTCCTACTGGGGATAAAAACTGAAATTCTATTTCTGAATCAGCATACATGGAAAAACATGTTTATGTCCTTGGCAGAATAATGTCCAATGATTTGCAATGAAATACAGTTAAGGAGCTTTCATTGAAAACAAGTGTCCATCAATCCCTTGCCAGTCTGTCTAAAACCAATCAGAGCAGAATTACGGGGAGATTAGAGTGTTTATAGTGGGTGTGACAGGGCTGATACTGCCCATTGCAGCTGAGCAAGGGTCAGGCACAAAGTAGAGCAAAACCACAACAACGTGGAAGCAAAGCAAAATCTCCAAAACCGCACGCCAGATCGTTTCACCCAAGGAACAGGCAAACATTTTGCTTCGTGAAGCACACAATAGGAGGCCTCTCTATTTCAGCAGCGGAGAAAAGATGCTGCTAAAAGAGGGACAGATCAGAAAGGACAGGTGGAGATAAGATTGGAGCGTGCAGGGAGATAGGGAGGAGAAGAGAGGGCGGGGACGAGAGAGAGGAGTGACGATTTTGTGAGAATCGATTTTCACTACACGGTGAAGTAAGAGCAGCGAATTTGATTTGGTTGTCGTTGATGGCAGCACCTTCTGAAGCAGCTCATACATCTCTATAATAATGATGGTGACACAGAAAGTTAATGGAATTATATGTACTATAGGAGTGTCAGATAATACAAGGGTACTTTGTGTGACTAGAACAGTTTATTGATGTATATGTTTTCTCATTCTTCATAGGATGCTTATCAAGTTAATGGGAGATTTATTTCAGTGAGGATGATTTGATTTCTGGATTTCTTTGGTGTTTAGGCACAGATTATTTCACCTTGTCTGGAGCTGCTTAAAGCAACAAGTCCTTAAACTCAAACCAGCATTCATACAGTCTTAGTTAAACGCAGAGGCAAACTTAACCATTAGGCAAAGGTCGGCATTTGCCTTGGGCCCCGAACTACAAGGGGCCCCATACAAAACATAATAAACTTATGGTTGAAATATATTTTTTGGACTTTTCGTTAATTAATCATTTCATCCTAAAAATGTTTGCGCTAAAAACGTCATCAGAATGCCTATAATTCATGAGTAACTCGTGTCTCAGCAACCCACCTCCCCCTCAGTCCCCACTCCAATGGACTATTCCATGAGCGATTGAGTGATTTGGGGGAGTGTTGAGCCAGTTCAAATGAATTGATGGTGTCTGATCATGTCTGCGTGTCGCTCCTCTCACTTTAACACTGAGTCCTGAGTGTGAGTCTAGTGTTGTACTGAGCCGTAAAATGTTGACGAGTCATTTTTCATGATGCTTAAATGCAGCCTCATAAACTCTGGAGTGAATCAAACAAACACTAAGTTAATTCATGTACTGATCAAGTCGTGATAACTAGTGATGAGTGTTTATTAGTTCAAGTGAGACCAGAGTGGAGGAGGACACATCATCAACTTAATCAGAGATCCTGATGAGATCCTGAGGTAATAGATGACAGATCTTCCATGTCAATGGACAATACATTCTTATTGTACAGAGATCATATTTTTTATCAAAATAAGATTCACTGTGTGTATTTGGTAAACTGTTGATATTTTTTGTTGGGTCGGGAAGAAGTTACAAGTAAGACTTTCTTAGATAAATAAGGATTGAAAAAAATGTAGAACAACAGATGCGAAGGGCCCCATGCCTGTTTTCGCCTTGGGCCCCCAAATTGTTAAATCCGCCACTGGTTAAACGTACTCTGTTGAGTGTGTTACCACTCGTAACACTATGGAGCAATGTAGTGGGTTCCTGTTTTGAGTGTGTGTGTGATTCATATCCTTCAATCGGTTTCACACACTTGATTCACAGGTTTAGAATTTGAGCTACTCAGATACTTTACTCCACTATATCTTTAGATCTTTGGAGAGAAGCACTGAATGTAAAAATAACAATTTTTAACTCTATGAATATCAAGGGTTTTGAGGTTTGTTATGTATAAACACTCATATATCAATATTTAGTTGTTCTTATTTATTTAGATGAATGGGTTAGACAGTGTAACAGATTGCCCTTCGGAGATTAACTAATAACCTGGCAGAGTGAATGAGGGTTTTTGGTCTTCAGTTTTGTTTCCTTCATTTTCAGAGCAGGTTTTTATAATAAGCAAAATGAATCCTTCATAATTACTAAAAACTGAGGTGCTGGAGGTGGATTAAACAAATAAATAAGTATGATTGTGTTAACACTCACTCAGTTTAAATGTGATACATGATAGTCTAACAAATGTTATAATGTAATAACATCGGATGAAAATACTGCACACTGGTACTAAAATAAGAAACACCTTTAAATTAGTGCATGTTTTAGGGCAAACTACATTTAAATGAAGGCAAAGCATGTTCAGAGGCATTCATTTATTTGTTAGATAAAGAGCCATGAGCCAGTAATGGAAACTTGTCAAAGTCAAATCAAAGCACACACCTCTGTGAAAGTACCACAACATGGGAGCAAGTCAGATTTGTTCTCCAAGAGAAAGAAGCAGCATGAAGCGAGTAAGAATAGTATGAAACTCTTTGATAAGAAAGAAAACCATACAGTACATTAGTTCTGGTGTGACGGGGAATAGAAAGAAATGAAGTGAGCAAATTCATGATTTTACCCCAGGAATATTAAAAGAGACGTTTTCAAAGGGTCGAGCTGGCGATGTTATTCCAGCATCAGTCATGGGTAGAAAGATAACGTGGGGAAAAAAAGAAACACAAAAGACCAGCGAGTGTAAGAAACGCTGCTGTGACTCACTATCACTGTCAAGCAGTTTGCACCCACATGTAACAACAATCAAAACTTGTAGCTGCCATGAAGGATTCTGTAAAAGTCCAGCCACTCTTCCTTTTTTTGTCTCTACTAACTTGCAGCTCTATGTCTGACCTCTCTCTTTATCTTTTCTTAAGCTTTCTCAGTCTTGATTCGTCTCCCTTTCAGCTCTTTTCTTTTTCCCATCCTTCTCTTTGACCATATCAGCATGAGCTGACTCTTTGTAAAATATCACAAAATGCAGCTGGAGCCACTGTATATTTCTGTTTTGATGACGCATATAGAAAATACTGTAAACTCATGTCTTTGTTAAGAAGCCCATCCTTTCTGCTCATCGTCACTGTCAGCTTCTTGCAAAAATTGCTCTTTGTCCTGTTTTGTCTTTTATCATTGTTGTATACATCAGACTGGCACATCAAGGCAACACGTCCTTGACCCTTTCCAAAACAAAATCATCAGGAGTAGTTTTTAAATGATGTAATGTAATTAAATCTCCACTCTGCCTGCCATAGAAGGCAAGATACATAAAAAAGATGAATTTGATTCATCTTTAGTCATGTCCCTCCAGTCAGCACCAGGCTGCAGCAATAACCCAACATAATGGCCAGAGTGTTAAACCTGGACATTTGTTTTTACTGTAAAATACTTGACTTTTCAGTCTTGATCTCCAAGTTTGTTAGCTAGCAATAGCCCGGCGCTGCTCTCTGCATTATAGGTTAAACAGGTCAGTCTAGCCTGAGACTTTGCTCCCACCAATAACTGTTCCTTAGGCCTACAAAAAACCTGGGCCCCACCAAAACCTACGTAACATAGGTTACATACAAGAAGATAGCTTCAATAAAGCTAATGAGCACAAACAAGCTAATTGCTACTGTTCTACCCTTGCAATATTTCAGGGGCAGATCTCATTGTGTAATTTTACCATGATTGTGTCCAATAATTGTAATAATTGAAATTATAGATGTTGTTGAATTTATTGTTAGTGTGGCCAACTACACAGCAACTCTTATATCATCACATCATTATTAATTTCAATCAGGGTTTTATGCAGGGGTTTACACAAATGCCAAAAAGTGGGCATGACAGCCTGTGGAAAGACGTGTTGGATGACATGTAACCCAGTCTGATGAATACATTGGCAAACACAAATTTTCTTGGATAGCATTACAAGAATGTAATAAAAGAGAAAAAAGCCAGTGTGAGTCATTCTCAAACGTGGGCACACCAGCTCTGAGCCATCTGGGACATAGTTTGACTTCATTGCCGATCTGTCTCATAATCTCACCTCATGTTTATGAGTAGTATTTTTTATTTTATTTTTCTCACCCTGCAGAATATCCTCATTCACTATGTGTCTAAAGCCACGTCTACTGGCTGCTGATTGCTTGTCTCCCTCCTTCTGTTCCCCTCCAGGATGAAAAGAACCAAGTGATGATCACAAATGCCTGGCTGCAGCTGGTACGTCTCCTCTCCAAGTGATTTTTGTATAATCACTGTGTGATAGTTGTCATTAAGCATATTTTTGGAAGGTGTTTGTGTGTGATGTTTGTGTCCTGTGGGCTATGTCATTCATATTTTAAAATCGTATTCACACATCACTGCTTTTGAAGGCATATAGGTTTAATCTAGAGAAATCATTTAAAGCTTTTTAAAGCCAGACTTTTTGTTTGTTAGTAAGCAGGAATATGCAAAAACTACTAAACCAATTTCTATTACATTTTGTGGAGGGTGGGATATGGTCCAAGAGAGCAACCATTACATTTTGGAGCAGATACGAATAAATTGGCGGATCCAGGAATTGATTTCACCTTCTTTGCATCAGTTTCCATTGAATTCATTCAATCTATAGCAGTAGCAGGATTGCAAGTGCACAAAGTTTGCTCGCACATGCAACAGGCAGGTAAAGAAACTAAGGAGTGAAAGAATTTCTTGTGTTAGAGAACTGCATTTCATGCCTCTTATGGGTACGTGCACAACTAAAGCTGAAACTATAAGGTCAGACTGTTTCAATGCAGCAATACAGCAAAATACCAAACATCAATTTTAATGTTACAAGAACAAAAGCTTTACCAGGCAACTACAAACCCCCAAATTTAATGATATTGAGTTTAAAGTTGGCAAAGGCTGCTGGAGTGCAACTTCTCCAGATACAGTAAAGGACTACCAGACAGTGCTATGCATGCCTTGCTAGCATTCAGGTCCTGCCTCTGCACCTTTGGAGAAGAACAACAGAGTGGTTGTGCTAATCATATACCAGTACTCCATCCTCCTTTTTCACATTAAATTCAACTGCCCAAATTTTGAGGGATTTATTATAATTCTTCTGTGCATTGTCCAATCAGCCGCAAACCTCTTCCACACGATTACAGTCCTGGCCTGATGAGATCCATATATCAATATTGACTCATGATCACAGCGCCACCTGCTGGCGACAGGAAGTGACATGTTTTATACTTTAGACGCACTGCTCATGGCTGCTTTACAATATACAGCTCAAATGAGCTTAGGCAAGTCATAAGACCTTCATGATACTTCATGGTCAGAATTGTGACTTTTCCTGAAACCGTGTAAACATTGAGGTGCAGACGAAGTTATCATAACTCCACTGTGCATTGTCCAATCAGCCCCAAAATTATTTCACATTAGAGTCCCAGCCTGAACAGCTCCATGTTTCAATATTAGGTAACACATATTAACCATTGACTATATGCTACTAATTCATATTAGTAGCATATTGGCTCTTTATTAGTCATTATAAAGCACTTATCAATGTCTTATCCTGCATGGCCTTATTCTACAAGTAATAGGCCGTGAACTAACAGTTTTCCCTCAATAACCTCCTAAATACTGCTTACTGATAGTAAGTAAGGAAGTACATGAAATACAATCTTTATATGCTTTGCTCAGTATGGGCCTTATAAGGTGGTAATACCACAAGAATAGTCTTTCTCCCTCCATAACACTTACTAAATATGTTTTATTTACATGTAACAAAACACAGAACTGCAAGTGTTAATAGTGTCCAAATAACTTTTAATTAAGTCTTTCTCACTCAGAACATGTTGGTTGAAAATCTGTGTTGTCTCCTTTACACACCAAAAAGCTCTGTCAGCTGAAATGTATACAGGAAGTTAAGGCAGTACATTGTTCTGAGCCTTGAAGAAACTTTGAATAGATAGGTTTGTAAATCTCTGAAGTGGTCTACTAATAAAGGAGATATTTCTAATTGTGATGACTTCTAGAACCTGTGTAGACCTCCCTTTTTTTCAAGGTGTAACCCATCACTTAAGAATAGCGTCTGTTATTTGCAGTAGTTGTGTGCTATAATATGTGAAGAAGAGGCCACTTTAGAATAGGGAACCTGTGTGGGTTAATAACTGTCAAACTACTAGTGAATTTGTTATGAGCACTCAAAAACTCACTTCAGAATGGGGAACTTGTTCTTAGTCAGTAAGTTATTTGGACACTATTAACTCAGGGTTAACCCTAGTTATGCTTTATTAATAATATCATTGAAATCACCAAAGACTGGTTCACCTACATTTTGAGTCAGATATTTCTGCCTCCGTCTTAACATAATGGAGGTGAAAACTAAGAAATGTGTCTCTCCAGAAATAAGCATTTTGATAATTTTCTACTTAACCTTTTTGTAACAGTGAATTCTGTGGGATATCCTGCATAACTGGGAATCTATTTTCTGGTAAGCTATATTGAGCATAGCGATACTTCAGACAGCCCACAAAGTCAACAGCCACGATCCACTGCATCAGCTGACAGCAGCAGGTTTCTATGCCAGCCCACATCAGCTGATCCTCTTCTATGTATTCAATGGGCAAAGCTCATATTGTGCGCTCTATTTAAGCTGCTTTAGCTGCCTACTCTTCCTGCATCCACTCCACCCCAGCACCTCCTCTTCCGACTAAATCAGACCTAATAAACGTCATGTGTCGTCATTGATGCCTGCTAGTGTTTCGTACCAAGGTCTTTTAGCTGCTGCTCTCCGTTCCTCACTTTCAATGAAGGCTCATGGAAGGGTAGGGAAGTGTGCTCCCGCTACCTCAGTCTTTCCACATATGCACATGAAAGGGCGGGAAGCTCTCAGAGCAGTGCTATATTGCCAAATATAACTTATTACAGTTATTGAAATAAGAAATTAAATTTTACTAGAGCAGCCCTTGTCTTAAAGCACCAGAAATTAAATTTCTTTCACTTTTATTGTCTTTGAGTTAAGAGAGTAACCTCTGACCAAAAATGTATACATGGCTTACAATAGAGTGGTGACTTAAGTATCCCATATGCACCTTAAATTGTATCACAGTTCATCTTGCATTCAAGATGAATGAATGCACTTCACATTCTTTTGATAAGAACCTAGTTGTCTCCAATTAGTGATGCTCTCTTAACATTTCTGTTATGTAACCGCAAACCTATTCTTAGACAGCTGTTTCCTTACATAGCCTAGTGTCCTCCTCATCTGTTCCTGACAGACTACAAAGTTACTGCGCTCTGATTTGCTCTGTTGGCTGTTAGTTGAGCCTTCCCAGCCAACAAACATGAAAAGAAGTCTCTCTAGCACCAAATGGCCGAGGCCCACAGATGACAAGTGTAGTGATTAAGTCATTGGCTGCGTGAGTGGAGACATTTGTCAGAAGGCCCATGTTAGATGGATCCCTTCGAAGAAACTATGATTTGGGGTTAATTGTAAATCTCTGAACAGAGGCACATATGTACAGTGACATGCACATGCATAAACAATCTCTAGAGCTCATTGATGCAAACACAAAAATACACATAGGTTCTGTCCACTTGAGTATGTGCATGGAATGTGTGTGTGCTTTGGCCACATTAGTAATGGGACTGTGTTTGCTCCATAGGGAATTTGCCCTATGGCTACAACATCTGAGTACTTCCATCTCTCTCTCTCTCTCTCTCTCTCTCTCTCTCTCTCTCTCTCTCTATATATATATATATATATATATATATAAAACTTGAATACATGTACTAGACACACTCACATGGACAGACATTAACATACACAAATGTACTTACATGCACTAACCCACACTAAAATCCATACCTTTGCACAGATCACTCCACTTGCTACACATTGTGAGTCATGAGAAGAGGTACACAGTGGACACAGCAAACGCTCAGTCTTTGTGCTGGACTCAGTTAGCCCCTTGCTGAACATAGGTTCAGGCTCAAATGGGAGTGCAGGGGTCAGTGCCAACAACTGTTGGATTGCCAAGATTTCACTGCCAGAATTCATTATCAGAGCTGGAGACAAAGTGTAAGAGCCAACAGAAAATTAGCCTGTGTGAAGGAACAGCTTTAGATTTACGATTCGTAATAATCACAGAGAGAAGACTTTGCTGTTATGGGCCAGGATATACAATAAACCTTGCTAATGTCCTCTATCGTCAAACAAGGCAAGAACAGCAACAGTGAGTGTGGTAAAGTATTATACTCAATGGAGATAAATCAAATATGAAAAATAAATCTATATATCACAGAAATTGATTTGTATAAATAATATAAATATTTCTTTGCACAAATTGGTTTGCGCTACAAAAAGCAAACTATAAACAAAAGCTTAATTTTGTCATTCATTCACTTAACTTTTATAATCGGGTCTTTTGACCTAGTTTTTTGTCCATAACTATATAGCTACCTTTTGTATGATGTCCTCTTTATTAATAACTATCTCTGTACATTGTACATCAGTCCTGGACAGATATTTACCTTTCATGGAATCCAGAGAGCTACCCCGGGGTTCAGAACCTTCGCTTTCCTTCTCACCTGATCTGGGTCCCAGATATTCTCCTCTATAACAGGTAGGTTTGAATTTACATCCTTCTCTTCTGCTCTTTATTCCAATCACATCTCTCGCTGAATGACATCATTTTAATTTGTTCACTGTCATTAAATACCATTAATTGTCGTAAACCAAAGTGGTAAACTGAAAGACTGACATTGTCATCATTTGACCTACAACTATAAGAATTGGTGAATTAGTGGATTCATTGACCAATGTTTTTAGTCTGTATATATATATTTATATATAACCAAACCAGCAAGAAAATTATAACACAGTCCATTACTTATCTAACATGAACCTAAATCACTTGATGATCTCAACAATTTATTCTTGTACAAAGCCCTACAGTTCACTTATCCACATTATCCTGATAATTGTGTGTCATCGTGTGTATTTTAATGGAGATTTATTACTCAGAATCCTCAGTGGAGTGATCTACACTGTTCTACTCGTTAATTGAATGCACTTCTGAGGTCTTTTGAAATCTGCACTACATGAAAGTCTAATCAAAAGTATTTAGTCAATGTTTCTATTTCCCTGCTTATTTTTACTATAATGAAGGCAGAAGGACCTTTTATATCTAGCATAAAAGAGTCTTCAACATTTGTAATGACAATTATTAAAATGTCTTATCTCGAAAATGTAAAGCTCTCTGGGTTTTTTAAGCAAAAGAATTCAGTTGCTGTAATTTGTGGGGAGAGATTTTTGTTCCTGTGATTGAAATGTGTAATTTTCTCATGATGTCTGTACTTTGCTTTCTGAGTACAGATAATACCGCTCTGTATGAAGGACGTCTCGATGGCAGATAACCATGTTTATTTTAGAGGATAAAATTAAATACTGTCAGTCCGGATGTTCTATAATCCCCCTCAAATCTCTATATCTCACTCTGTCACCTTTATTCTCGCCTGTTTTATTGTCTACACTTTTGTATTGTGTTTACCTTTGTAGTTTCAACTTCCTGGCATTTTGGCTTTTTTCATTAGAAGTACGTCTCACTTTCTTTTTCTGTTAACGCTCCATTACTGTTTTCATGTTGTATCTAAACACAGTTCTCTCCCCTGCAGTGCAGATGAGAGGTTTGATGCTACCTTCCACACAAATGTGCTGGTCAATGCTTCAGGATCCTGCCAGTACATCCCACCAGGTAACAATATTCCTGATCTTGTCTCTCACACAACCGTCTGTGGATGTTGTAATTGTATCATCACCAACATTGCCATCTTTCCACATCACAACTGTCACCATCTTCATCCTCAGAAACATCATTATCATCTATCATCATCATTATCTTTATAAACACCAACATCTTCTGATGTTTAAAGATGTTTTGTTATTGCAAATCAAAACTATGGTAACTTGGTTTTGTGTGTTACATAACATTAATGAGGAGGAACTCTATCTGCCCAAGGTATCAGACTACTTACATGTGGAAAGGCGCACATAAATTGTTTTATTTTCAAATTAACTGAATCAGTTGTAAGTTTAAAAGTTCTATTTGCCTTCAACGCAGTAAATTATTTAGTCACTGAAAAAAAAGGTATTTTTAATTTAATTTGTCTGCAGAATATTTTGTAGTGTTCCTACAGAATTAAGTCTTAGGGAAGTTCTTATAGGTTTTCTCAGGGAGTAGGAGACAACTTTGTCTGCAGACTGTCTATTGCAACACACTGGCCTGCCTCCACTGAACAGATGGCAAGGCGCTGTTTTTTTTTTATTCTATTAATATTGATACAACACAAATTATCTGTCTCTATGTCTGGTATCAGAGTGGACATTTTCAAAGGAATGTTCAAATGAAAAATTCAATTTTGGATAAAACTAATTCGGCAAAGTAACTTGTCACAGCACATCAATATAAAGTAAGGAATTTAGTTTCAAATGAATCTTTCCTCAACACATCTCTCCAGGCATCTTGAAGAGTACCTGCTACATAGATGTCCGGTGGTTCCCGTTTGACGTGCAGAAGTGTGACCTGAAGTTTGGCTCCTGGACCTACAATGGCTGGCTGCTGGACCTCCAGATGATGGATGTAGACATCTCTACCTACATACCCAATGGAGAGTGGGACCTTGTAGGTAAGACGATAAACAGACAGGCCAAGCACCTAATGCTAGTAAAAGAAAATAAGAGGGAGGAATCAGACACACATCCTCCTGCAGCGTCTGTCTGTTTATAGGTATCAAATATACAAATTTACATTTCTTTTATAAAAGTGAAAAGGAAAATAAATCAAGCATTAACTGTTTGTTGGTCAAAAAGAGATTTAAAACTTGAACAAGAATCAACATGGGGGCATTACATGGGAAAAGATGAGTTGTGAGGGCTGATGCAGAGATGTGTTGAATATGAATATTTGTGAGAACTACCTGAGCGTCAAACTGAATGTAAAAGAAAGACAAACGTTGACCTTCAAACATAGAAGGGATATTCTCCATCTTGTCATATGTTCTATAACAACAAGTTTGACATGAAGACTTACTACATTTGGCCACGGTGTCATATTTGCGGAAGTTCAGACGTCCAGTCAGTGTCGACCGGCTCTGACAGCAGGTGTTTCAGGAACATCAACTTCCTCGTAGATGTCATTCTCACTGACACTTGCATCAATCCTGGTTAAATCAGACAGCTGCAGATAACTGCTACAGTCACCCTGGAGAATTCTGCTGCTGTTTACTGTCGCTCTATCCACACCCTTTCTTCCTGCCAATGAATTCTTGAACTTTTTCTTTTACAAAGAAAGAAAATCAAACCCTGTTTATGATGAGCACAAAGGGACGGTAATTTCAAATACAGCACCAACAGGTAGGCTATTGCACAAAAATGTATAATAAACTAAAATGTAAGCACAATATAAACAGATAGAGCAAAACAAAGAAAGCTTAGTTGATATGTGCTTCAGTCCTGCTGTAATATTGTTTTAGTCATAACTGTACTGTGTACTTTTTTCCTGCCCCATATGCAAGCGTGGTCTTGAGTCAATACAATCTGGAAATCAGAGAATAATAGGACTAAGGGCTCTCACCGGGAATAGCTCAGTTTATTATTCTTTGTGTTGCCTTGTGTCTTTCTTGCCCCTGGCCTCTCAAACTCTTGCACTGCTCCCCAGCTTGTATGTCTGCTCCCCAAAAACAAGTTCAAGATAAGATAACAAAAACAGATTCCTTTGTTTCTTTTTCTCTTGTTTTCTTTTACTATCCTCTTTCTCCGCATGCAAATCAACTCTCATCAACACTAACCCAATTTTGTATATTTATCAGAGGCAGACAGGAATCCATATTCACACACACAGACACACTTACACACAAAGTGAATGGACCCAGCTGGCTTGGGGAATAGAGGGGGGGCATGGGTGTGTTAGGTGACAGCTGGCCCAGGGATGGTTCACTTAATTCAGGCACAGCCAGGCGGAGAACTGGCCGACTACATACACACTATCCTGGTGCCACAGAACATACCCATGTCCATGCCAGCACACACACACACACACACACACACACACACACACACACACACACACACACACACTTGGTCGATGCATCTGCAGGTCTGCAATCCATCAAATAAATAAACGGCTATTTCTCTTCAGTGTTCAGGTGACACAGTTTAAATGAAATGAAATTGAATCCCTGCAATTAATCTGAATTGAATTTCCATAGGAAAACACACATGCACACACACTCTCTCTCTCTCTCTCTCTCTCTCTCTCTCTCTCTCTCTCTCTCACTCTCTCACTCTCTCTCTCTCTCTCTCTCTCTCTCTCTCTCTCTCTCTCTCTCTCTCTCTCTCTCTCGGGTAAAGGTCTAATTTGTATCTGTGACACTCACCTCCAAATTAGTTGTTTGAATATGATGCTGATATGGCTAATGCAGCCATACAGTGATTCTTGAAACATAATCAAATTCATGGCACTTAAGGATATTTATTCACAACAGTATCTTGACTGTGAGCCACAAGGGACTCTCCATCCAACAGTGCACACACGTGCAGGTTAACTTTTAACTAATTGTGTGTTAAATCTTCCAAAGTCACACTTACTAATCCTCTTGCTACATATTTGGTCTCATAGTGAGATTAAATTATTCAGATACACACACACACATACAGGTATTATTTGACTTTGATCGGACCAAGCTGTTATTGTTTTCCTTTGGCTTTTGTTATCTGATGTATGAGGCAGATGAATAATGTAAATGTGAATATGCCAACGAGACGGATAAGCGCAGGTCACGCTGATTATCACTGGGGTATTAGTGAGTGGTTTGTCATTGAACTTCAGATTTGAATGTAATTCTAGTCTGTACTGTAGCATATAATTACTGTAATGGCTGTGGGCGTAACCTGTCAGTGTGCAGAGATGTGGATTTACAGTCATTTGTGTTTCTATTAATTGCTTCATCTTTATCTCAATTTTCTGTAATTGCATTTTTCCGACCTCAGGGCCCTTCAGAAATAGCTACAGCTTCAGAAAACAAAGTCTGCCCTCAAAAGGAGTCATTACATAGCACTACATGCAGGAAATGTATCATTTATGACTCAAAACATAAAGTCAAGTACCTAGGACTCTGTCTGACAGATCTGTGCTGTGTTTTATATAAAAGTGTACACCGTAAAATCAGTGCATCATGAGTGGTACTTATGGGCGAGATTGCATCTCCTTTTTTTAGATTCCTTACGCAATTATAGATTCAGATTTTACCTTTTTGTGTTTTTTTTGCGCACAGACTTAAAATGTTTGAATTTCATTTTATAACTCCAATATCTTCCCATCTCTTCCCTTGTCCCCCAGGTGTGCCAGCTAAGCGTAATGAGCTGTACTATGACTGCTGTAAAGAACCCTACCCCGATGTAACGTTCACAGTCACCATGCGCCGCAGGACACTTTACTACGGCCTCAACCTGCTCATCCCCTGCGTGCTCATTTCTGGTCTGGCCCTGCTGGTCTTCCTGCTCCCTGCTGACTCCGGAGAAAAGATTTCACTGGGTACTGAGCAAGGGACGCACATAAGCATCAATCGCAGCAATCACACACACACACACACACACACACATACATTTGAATTTCTATCTTCTATATTCCCTAGCCACTTACCCTAATTCCCTAACCTAATTCTAATCCTCACTCAGGTCTGTGCTCAAAATGGTCCTCACAAATATAAAAGTACAAGTACACACGTTCCCTCACACAACACAAAGACAGTGATTAATTATTATCATACATGCAGACAAAAATGTGTCTCTCTCCCCAGCCTCTGAAATTTCAGCCCACCAGGTCCTGATGCTGTTGATAAACGATCTCTATTTATCTGTCATTGCTCTATGCTAATTCTGACATTACGGCTCGTAATTAGCGTCTGTGTTGGATTCCATTCATTAGCAAGAATAAAAGCTTCATTACAAACGCAGCAAAGATTATCACCTGGACCAGACAAAGGCCAGCTTGTTTTTCAAATGTCATTCAATGAGACAGGCTCGGAGTAAATATATAACTTAGTGTTCCCATGAGGGAAGAAAAAAAAGAGTTTACTCCAAAATAAATCCCACATGTTTTCACCTCTTTTGAAGCAACCAGCTACACTTATTTTGAGTGCTTTCAAGTCACCATTTAAGAGAAAAAATATATTTTCCCCTTTGTGCTTCTGCTTATCTGTCTACTGTCTTTTTTCTCCAGGCATCACAGTGCTGCTGTCTCTAACAGTGTTCATGTTACTGGTGGCAGAGATCATGCCTGCCACTTCTGACTCCGTTCCTCTGATTGGTAAGACACTTTGCTGCACTAATTATTGCTCATGTTGTTGCATTTTGAAAGTGATGAAAAAAGTTGGGAGTACTTGTAGGAAGCACTTTTAAAACAGGAATAGTTGACACACTTCTATACTTTCTTGCTCTAGATTGGATTAGAATTTTGCCTCGAGCCAAGCTACCCGTTTCCCTTTGTTTCCAGTCTTAATGCTAAGCTAAGCTAAAGGCTTTATACTGAATGGACAGACCTCAGACAAGAACAAGCCCCCAGGAATGGCACTGGGCTGTGAAGGGACTTTTGGTTTAGTGGCTGCGAGTATTGCAACTTTCATGTTCATCATGTACACTGACCCAGAATAGCATTTTCCCCATGCTCCTATCGTGGAAAAGGAGTGGCTGTAAAATGTTGAATTCATTTTTTCTCAGCATCATAAAGTTGGATAATCTAGAGGAGCTCATATGTGGGGAGAGCCGAACGGAAGTCAGCCGCCTCTGATGGCAGAAGTCTCAGTTAGCGTGGGACGATAATGAAGTGGCTTTCAGTGGCAGTCGTTATTTACTTTGTCTTACATTTTCCTCATGTTCTGTTTGCGAGAGGTACTGATATTCTCATGAATCTGACCTTCATCTGGGAGCTGTGGGCACATTCTGGACATTATAATAAAGGATGGTTGATTGGTCAGTACAGTGATATCAGTTTTTAGGATATCAACTACAAAATGGATGGATGCAAAGAATCATTTACCCAGCAGGCGGTAGACTAATGTGGGCTGTGGCATGAAAAGAGCGGCTGAATAACAAACTGCTGTGATGTTCACACCTCACACTTACACCACAGGGCAGTTTGTGTTGGACATTTTCCAGCCCCCACACAGACTGTCGGATATGTGGTGCTAAAGCAGTGGGAGGAGCTGAGCACGAGGCTGGTGATGCAGGATGCACAGACGATACGTAGGACACTAACAGATTTGCATTGTGTAACGCCACACTGACACAGAGCAGAAGAGACAAGGCCGTCAGCTACGAGATGAGAGTTGAGGCTGCAGACAGAGATGCTGCTCCGCATCATTTGGCAGCTCAGCGATGTAAAACGGAGCCATTAGCCAACTTGCTTTTACTGGAATCAACGTATTAACACATTGCAGATTGAAGACAAAATAAAATGCTCCTCAGCATTAACAGCATTTGCTCTGACAGGTTTTTATACAGTTCCGATTATACTTTCACATGGTGGAAGTATAAAGAATCATTTGATTGGTCCACTTTTTCTGTGAGGATGCTGTCATTCCACTGTTATGACCGTAGGTCTGTTGACAGGGGTAAGCTCCCCACTGACCAACCTACCGGCTGATAGACTTGGCAACAGTCCTGCCAAAATACCAAGCTCACCTCTTATGTTTCTTCCTTAGATACACAACTAAGCGTTTCATTCTAAATTTACTGGTGAATCTCAGATAACATACTATAATTTCTCTGTCTTTCACTTTGTCAATTTTTTTCTCTATCCCTAAAATAAATTGCTGTAATATGCGTTGTTTTCCTCTTCAGCTCAGTACTTTGCGAGCACCATGATGATCGTGGGCTTAGTCCGTGGTGGTGACAGTGCTTGTACTGCAGTTCCACCACCATGACCCCCACGGAGGGAAGATGCCTAAATGGGTAGGTTGACAATTGCATTGTATGATTAAAATACTTGTTTAAAAAGGGCATTTTCAAACTAAAACAATGAGCATTTTGGCTATTTATCAGTTTGAATCCATTTCCATACCAACACGCCTGAAAATTAATATCGTGTGACCAATCTCAAACATGCGTAGGAGACAAGCTACCATTCAAGCAATTTGCAACAATTCCCATTTCCTGCAGGACATGAGCAGGAACTGCATGCCTTCTGTTTACACCCGAATGCGGGTCCCGCTCATTTCCTGCTGGAATCGGGAATTGTTGCAAATTGCTCGAATAGTAGCTCATCTCCTACAGATGTTAACAGTGATATCATTGTAAAATTCAGAATATAATTGCACATCAGCTGTTAGCAAAGACAACAGCAATGCTTGTAATAAATTATCCACGTTGTGTTCTACACCAGTAGTCGATTTAGATTTTCCCTTTGCAGTGAATTATTGTCAGATGACCACAACATTTACACATACTGGTACAGACAACTACTCATCAAGGCTGGTACATGCCTGTTGCTCGCACTTGTTGGAGCAATGAGGTGACATTTATTCAAAAGTTGTGTCAACAAAGAGAGTTTTTTTAAGAGAGCGTTTTTTAACAAGCAACAACATTTTTAATTTTGTTTTGTAAACACTTCATCATAAGAAAGATTATCCACTTTTTAACAAGAACTAATGCACTCAGTGGAAGGAAAAGATCCAAGTCTGATATTATTGTTCTATAATCCTCTGGCACATTGTGATCTGCTAATATGGGACATACCAAAAATAATTAATTAATTGATTGATTGACAAATGTCACATTGGTAGAAGCAAAAATGGTAAATATATTTCAGTTTTTGTTATTTCTTCCCTTTGCCTCGTATTTTTTCTTTTCATTTTACCACTTGCTTCTTCATCTGTAATCGCATACAATCTCCCCTCCCTTTTTCACCTCTTTCCCTCCACTCACATCATGCTCTCGTCTCTTTGTCCAGGTTCGAGTCATTCTCCTCAACTGGTGTGCTTGGTTCCTCCGCATGAAGAAGCCTGGAGAGGGAAGGAAAACCGCAGTGAGCTCCACTAGCCCCTCAAACTACAAGTACTCCCACCCTTCTCCTCCTCACCACACCAGCACCAGCAGCATCCAGATGAGCACCATACCAGGCCAGGCATCCACCCAGTCAACCACAACCAATGGGAACATGAACCTGTACTTTGGCTATCACTCCATGGGCACAGAAAACCCAGCTTTCCCACCGAGCACCGATTCCGCTGTGGTGGCGTGCGGCGGTGGCGGCCACCCGAACGGCTCGTCCCCGCACGACATCCACTCAGAGCAGATGCGAACTGTGCTGCTGGAGCAGGTGCCGGAAATTTCCCAGATCCTGGAGGAAGTGCAGTACATCACGAGGCGCTTCAGGGCGCAGGATGAGGGAGAGGCGATCTGCAGTGAGTGGAAGTTTGCAGCGGCGGTGGTGGATAGGTTATGCCTGGTGGCCTTCTCGCTCTTCTCCATCATCTGCACCTTCACCATTCTCATGGCAGCTCCCAACTTCATCGAGGCTGTGTCCAAAGACTTCACATAAGGCCGATATCGCCCCTCTCTATAGAAAACAAGAGAGGCAAAGCTTAACTTTAAAAGTCCTGTAACGATTAGAACTGAGCCACAAGAGCCTCCCTGTGTCTGCAATGTGAAGTAACACAAGATCCAGATGTTTTAGCTGTTGTTACAAGTCACAGTTCTTCAGACCCTTTTTTTTTTTTTAGATATATTTGTCACTAATATCTGGGTGTATTGGGGTGATGTGTTTTTTTTTATTTGAAGGTCGCTCTCTCATGATATGCTACGTAGGAGGTTGAGGCTACGCGCAATAGTTAATTATGTAGAAACACACACTAATGCACTTTTCATCTGTGTCCCCACTGCACCACATTCTTTACCTCCCACAAGTTGAGCTCATGTCTCATCACAACACACTGCTCACACTGCTCACACTCATTCCGCTCCAGCTCTCTTTTCTGCTCCTTCTTCCACTGCCTTTCTCCAACGTAGTGCAGTCAATTTTTTTCTCCTCAGGCCTCTATTCTAGTAACGCAAGTCTTTTGTATTTTGTAAATAAATCTACATCTTACTTTCAATGTGGTGGTGAGACGTTATCTTTTCTATTATGTTTGTGAACTAACTGAGAAATATTGACATGTTTTTGCACATAGCACTGTACAGCTCCCTTATCTTACAACTGGAGCAGCGATTTCATTCATTTTCTCAAGGTGACAGATTTTAATTTTGCTTCAAAAAGTACTTACCCTTGTTTCCTCACCCATACTATTTTCCCATCAGTTTTCTCATGTCCTTGATCCAGGACCTGTGAAGATGAAAGGTTTTACCAAGTCAGACTTAACTGTGAAATAAGAGACATTTCAAAAAAGTTCTGAGTTAATGTATAAATCCTTTTTAGAAGGGGTCTCCCAGCATCTGTCTTCGCTTCCATCCCTTGTGATAAACAGTATATTTATAGTGATTAGAATATACACTGTGGCTATTAGATCACTTGCTTGTTCAGAGAAATATTCACAATGAGATTAGAAGATCAGAGCAAGCCATGATTGAAAGACAATATTTATCCTTATGACAGATCTTTAAATGTATTCTGAAGGGACATCACGCTGGTAGAGATGCATTTGGTACTAATCTTTTGTACTGCAGAGCCCTTTGTGTTTATACTCTCATAATACTCAGCAACAGGCAAACACTTTCTTTTCTAATCTCTAGCAACAACATGCAACATGGATTACTGGGTCACTTTATGTAACAGATTTGCGTTGAACCTCTCCTCACCACCCGAATGTCCTCTCTGATCGCAACAAGACACAAGTGAATTGCCACTTTTACACGAGCGACTGAACTCAGACGTAGCACTTTGCCACTTCAAGTGAATTCTTGAAGAGGAACCAGGGACAAACAAAATCAGCAACATGCAGTTCACTGTGGGACTTCGTCATTGAAATTGAAGTTACACTCAATCGATGGTGAGAGTAAAGACATATAGCTGCAACCCGATGACAACCATTCAGGTCACGACACCGTAAAGCATTTAAATGTCATTTCCACTCATAATGAACAGAGATAAATAGTTGAAGCCAGTGCTGGCTGAAGCATTTTGCAGCTCTCTTCATGTGGACAATGTTCATTTATTTTTATTTCAGTTTTGAAAATGTAATCAACAGTAATTCATCGTCACAAGCCTTTTTATGTCTACATTTAAATCACAAATATGGTCTAGAATGAAAATGTTATGCAATGTTAGGGGGAACACCATCATTTTAATGCTCAACAAGATTGGAAACTGGTTTGAGTTTCTTGTTGACGGTTAGAAGATCACTGCTACTGTCAATTTTGGTATGGAAAAGCTACAGCCTTCAGGCTGTGTTAGCTTAGCACAAAGGCAAACAGCCAAGACTCCGGGAAGTCGCTGCATCCACCCAAGAAGAACAGTAATCAGAGAGCTTAAAAGGAGCTGGTAGAAGGATTTTATCGTCTTTGGACAATTCCCCGTGCTAAAATAATCTAAGCAGCTGCTTCAGGCCATAGCAACACTATTATAGACACATCCACAAGAGTTTACAGATTGGAAGTTTCAGGGACTACTGCAAGTGAAAACAGAAAGCTACGCATTCATCTTAGAGAACAAAGCTAAAACACCAATCAGTCGGGAATATGACAATTTAAGGTTACATTTTTGAAATGTGGGATCACAAGCGTTTTCTTCACACCTCTCCATTGTTACCTGTTGTTATTGGTCTCTTTTCAGCATTTCTTAGTTATTCTGTAACGAAAACATGAAGAGAATTCTGGGTTAAATAGATTTTCCTAGTTTTGACGCTGAAACCTTTTTGCTTTAGCTATCACAGACTTTGTTTTATGACTGGTGATGTATTTTGTCGACTTTAGTATCATTCTTGTGGTCTGTGCCTCTTTGCTCAGTATGATTCATTCTCCTTCAATGGATACATGACTGTACTTTACTTTTGTGACAAATAAACAGGAAATGTGCTAATTACTTGTATTGGAGTGGCCAAAATCCTGCAATTCACCAACTTCTATGCTTTTCTCATGTCAGATTGTCGTCATTTCTTGAAGTGACCGGGATAACAGGGTGGATGCTGGCAGTCTAATGCCATGCAGAGTAATGACAGCTTGGTTAATCTGTGATTCCCATGGTATGGTAGCAAGGTGACATAGGCTACTTGACTACTAGTAGACTACTATGTTGAAATACCATCAGCCATCATTTTGGTTGAGGATGAATTGTAATTGCTGGCATTCCATTGATTCAATGGTGAAATTCAATCAGAATCATCATGTTTGACGTTCATAAGTCTTTGCTTTTTCAATGTTGAAATGACAACATTGACTTTAATATAGATTTATTTTTGTCAGCTGCATTACCATGTTAGTGCATCTGTTGGATTCAACACTTCAAAGCAACATTTCTTTTTAGATTGAATTTCCATAGGGTTTAGTGAGCGCATGGACACATCGTTTCCTTTACCAGATGAACCCTGTAAACCCTTTCTAGAGCCAACAACGACACATTTCTGACTTCTAAGCATCTCAATATAAACATTTGATCGTATATTTAAATGGAGTGGTGTCCAAACTCCAACAGTAAGATATGACATCCGCCCCTGTTCGTAGGGGCTGTATGTGAGAACGCAAATGTCCGAGTGAGGGCCTCTGGACCTTCTGCAGACTATCTCCATCCAGCACCCTGGAAAAAACACTGCAGAATGTCCAAATGAGCCCATGTAACAAAACAGCAGGAGATCCCTTGCAGGATTCATTGTGAGTGGGCGCATTGACAACGTTTCTAACAAGTGACAAAAGAAAAATACAAATACCTAAGGATGCAAAAAGTGGAGCCATACACATAGAAGAAAAAACAAAGATGTCAAGGGAGCATCTGGAGATAAGAGGCAACGCTGCTGTCAATGTCCTGAAAACAAAAACATGTGATTGCCGCAGCGGGTCTACTGCACCACTACACACGAAGAGGGGATTTCTGTGTTTTTGTGAACGTGTCTGAGAAGAGAATCTCTTGCTGTGTTGTTCATGTGTGAAAGGCAAACTATGGAGGAAGTCCGGACCCAAGTCAACATTCTCCGGGATTCATGTCTGAATATGGCTATAACATCACAATCCAAATAAAGCCTAAACAAAAGCCTTACAAAAATTTGCAATTAAGATGAGCATGAATTTTACATCATAAATTGTGCATTTACCTATATATTTATTGTATTGATTATTCTGTTTTCATGGTTGGAATTTAGCTGGTCACAGGACTGCAACTCCATTGCCCACTCCCTCCTTCCCCCTACACAGTGCAGTAATGAGATTGAAGTCACAAAAATCCCCAGCCAGCCAATCAGAAAAATCTATCTCCCAGATGCCTGGTGCTGTACACAAGATAAGTGGGAGCTTATGAGCACTGGAAAAAAAACAATTTCCATTATTGGGACTTTTTCTAAAACTCACACAGCATGAGGTATATAGGCTCTCAGGAGGCCATCGCAGAATTTCATTTGTGACAATCACCCAAAAGGACCTCACAACGAGAAAAATCCTCAAAGAAAAGGTTGTTTCTCAATATCTGGTCCTCACAAGTATATCAAAACCAATACCCACCCACACACACACACCGGGGGGCTCAGCAATGATGTTCAGATTGGTCAAATTTAATGTCAGGCTTCACTACGTGCAGACAGACAACTGTTGGTGACTGGAATTGCACTACTCACTAGCACAACATGCAACCACACACAAACACACACACAAGCCTTCCATTTGCCAGCAGACAGGGAGCTGACAGAGACAGTGTCCCCCAGTGTTGCCAGATGGAAATGTTGAAGTGTTGTACCAGAAGCTTGAAACTATTGTATTTTGAGGAAGATTTATCGTACGCGACCAGAGTAGGGATGGGACTCTTAATACCAAAGAAGCTGTGTCAAGATTTCAAAGTGATTTAGTGTACAGAAACAATCCTTTTCAAAGCACAAGGCTCTTATTGTTAGGGTTTGTTTTTGGTTGGACCCCAAAGCAGAGACTGGAAACAGACTTGGAACTAAGGCAGAGTTTATTGTATGAATAAGCAGAGATGGCAGGCAGTGGAGGCAGGGTGCTGGCTGGCTGGGATGTCCACAGGAAGGCACAAACACGGAACAACAGGAACAAGGAGGACACGTGTGATGGAAATTCATCTTGAGATTTGAAATAATGAAATTCTCTGACTGGAGTTGCCTTTGAGTCTTTTTAAACTCTGCAGAGTTTACACAACAATCACGGGTGCTCAAAATGGAACTGGCCGCAAGTTCACAAAAGCCAGAACTTATACCAAGAGGCATTTCATAAGACATAATATGAAAAAAAGACATGAAAGACATGAGATCATCACCTGTGTCTGTCCGTCCGCTGTACCAGTTGGAAGAAAACATCACCAAATAAGGGCATACACCCTGTTTATCAAGGTCACAGCAGTGAGACACCTAGTCAGGGGATTTCCATTACCTTAGACACTGGTCAGTACAATTTTCCACAACACACAGCATGGGAAAACAAGAACGCAGAAGAGCAGCAAGGCACACGGGAGGGCGAACGAGACGGAACTATCTGGCGGTGTAGTGGAGTCAAGACCAGGTTTTTATGGAGAGGTTGATGAGTGAGTGAGAGCAGCCACACCCCCTGCCACACACATGACCTGCAGGGGAAGAACAGAAGGGGGGAGGTGGAGAGAGAGAGAAAAACCAAACAACCAAACACAGAATCATCACACTTATTTTGAAACATGAGACAAGAAGGATTTGTGTTAAGCTCACAAGACGCGAGGCACGGCGTCACGACATTGCAGGTCACGTTCATCATCCCAAGCATGATTGGCTGAAAAGACACCACGTGAAAAGAGATGCGTAAATACGGATCAAGGGGTCCATATTCACGTTCATTATCACAACATGCATGATTTGCTAGAAAGACATCAAGTGAGTAAACACAGACGTGATCAATATTTTACTATCCAGATTGCAACTGATATACACTGAATACTAAGTGTCAGAAAGTGATGTGATTATCGTACATCATGCATTATTGTTCGTACATCGTACAGAGAGCAAAATTATCGTACAAATACAATATTTATCGTACATCTGGCAACACTGGTTACCCTGCTCCACCCCACCCTGCAGCCTGCATGTCCCGTTGATGTGTCCCCTTTTTCTGGTCCTGATATGGAACAGACCACCTGGGTTGTGGGGGAGGGGTGCTAGGTTGAACAATGCTCGTTGGCACTGCTGGTGCCAGGTCAGCTAGAACAGATCTCTGCTGACTTTGTGCAGTTAGTGTAATGTAAAGACCACAGACCTGACCTCCCTGTAAGATCTCTACGGGCCGGTTGCTTTGTAGAATAATCGCCTGCAAGCATACACACTTCTTCTCCTCAGGTGGGGACACTTTACTAGTTCAGACAGAAACGATCATGCACGACCTCCTAGCTAATCATAACTGAGTAAGGGGTCTTAGTATGGTCACGTCCTCAGATACTGTTCATTGTGACCTGTATCTTGTAAAACTCTTCTTTCAAACCATGGAAATGAGTTTGCATCATTGCTATTATCAACCCATGAATACATTAAACATTTCTGATCTACCTCTCACCATGTAAGAAAATAAGTGTATTTTCCCAAAAGTCTGAACTACCTTCTGTCTACTAATTCCACAAAAGTCTATCTAACTGCCTGTGGAACACATATCTCAGGAGCTGTGTGGTTTATACCATTCAAACTTTCATATAAACCAAACATGTGAATGAAGTACATGCAGTTTCATTTGATGAAAAACATTGACATGGATGGATAAAATCTTCAGTGCAGAAAAACCAGGTAGGATGAATGCCAAGTTTTCTAGCTTAACTCTTCACCATAGACTGTTTATAAAAAGCTCTGCACACAAATTACAGCACAAAATCAATAAAATGTGACAGTATACGTTAGAACTATTTGAGAACAACTCACTAATGACAAGGATTCATTCTGAAGTATTGTAGCTCTGGAGCATTAACACAGGCCAAGAGAACAGACCATTCTAAACAGGCTTTAGAACAGTTTAGAACAGTCACAGCACAAGTTCCATTAAATCTGATTCGAGGCAATCATGAAAATATCTGACTGTACAGCTAAGAAACCCTGAAAGTTACTGCAGTGGTGTAGTGTTTAATGAAACAACCTGCGTAACCTGGACAGCAAAATATGATTGCAAAAATGCAAATCCTCTGTAATCACACATTTTGTCTTCAGCTCCAATCACTGTTATCAGCATCATTACAACAAAATGACACGAGGCTGACCCACTGTTATTCTGTGCTTCTCATTACAATCGTTTTGATTAGTTGCCAAGTATTCTGTCCTCATTGTCCCACTTGTGTCATCAACTGTGTGTGTTATATATATAAATTATTTTTTAATCTCTGCTTTTCCTTTTCTGTCCTGTTTAAAAAAGGTAACAATAAACCTGAATTTTCCATTGGACCCATCTGTTTCAGACATGAAACGTGTCCTCTTCCCCCTGACTTAATCCACTGAGATGAAAGTGTGAGTGCGGGATGCTAAAACATCGTTAATCTGGTTTCAGAGTGACTGGGGCATATAATCTCATTTCCTCCTTCAATCCTTTTCCTCCCTCTTCATTGGGACTTTTGTACTTATAACAGCACAGTGCAGTGCATTCAGTTATTCATAGAGCATAATCTTGACTCTTAAAAGGATTGATTTGGGAAGAATGAGGTTAATTAAGGAGGTTAGGGGACAGTAGATGCTGCTGTTACAAGAGTTGCAGAAAAATCATGCATGTGTGAAGTTGTTTGCCCTTCATTGTGTACGCACTAGTTGGGAGCAGATTGCACAAAATTCAAAGTGAAATTAAATGAACTGGATGACTGGGCTTTGCCACAGAAATAAGGACATTTTAGAGCATGAATTTACTTTCACGCTGAAGCAAGTTAAAACTGTGTCTGTTTTCACTCTGTGATGAAATCTGTGTGAAGACTAATAAATCAAATTGTTTCACCTCTGATCTGACAGGTCCGGATGAAGTGTACGCAAAAGCCCCCTGCGGAAGCCACACAACTCATCACCATTTACAGCTTTAGGGAGGTGGTTGTACACCATGCACTTCCCATCAGTTGTAGTGATGGATGTTCTGGTGGATGTATCATTTACATCACCGCTTGCTCATTCAATAATTTACATTCCCCTTGTTTTTTCAAACTGGGCTGCTCCCTCCAGGTTGGTGTTAAAAAAGAATGTTTATATAAGCCCACCCCTGCTTGCTATGTGACAGAGGCAAAGATGGAGTGGGTCTGCACCCTCCCCACTGCTGCAGGAGGCTGTATTTAATGTGTTTGAAGGGCCATAATTTATCTGTTAGCACTGCGTGCCCTAAGTGACACAAATATGCCGCTGATGGGTGAAGGGGCTGTGGCAGCAGCATTTCATCATTTGATGATCATCACTCCTTCTGTCTCAACTCATTCCTCTTAGCTAGCTAATGTAGTGAACAAAAACAATTTTGTAAGTTGAAAAGTAACTTTTTGCATACCTGTCTGAGACTTTTATGACTTGAACTGTTTGTGACCTGAAACCTATACAACCTTTATGACCTTTCTATTACTTATCGACTGTCCAAGAACTTCTGTCAGCTTTATCTTCAAATGAAACGTATGCAAATCAGTTCCCTGTGTCTTAATTCCTGTCTCAAGCTGCGCCTACAGAACCAGTCTGAACTGGCTCAGACAAACAGCCTTAGTCCTCCTATATAAGATCCTTGCATTTGACTGTTCTCCATCAACACTCTGAGATCCCTGTGACTCTCTGGGTTGATCCTTTCTGCAGAAAGCCCCTATTAAAATACACAAAGACAAATTTGGAGTTCCTGCCTCTTGTATTTTCAGATTTCCATCACACTAATTTGTTTTCTTTGAACATTATCAGCATTTACTGTATGTGTGTGTGTGTGTGTGTGTGTGTGTCTATCTATCTCTGTTCATTGATCTACTGTATCTGTCTTTTCTCTCCCTGTGCCTATGTGTGTTCTGTAAATTTAAATTCATCCGATGACTTACCGCAGAGTGTAAATGGACCTCTCCAATGTATATGGTGATTAAACTGAATGTCTCATCCTCAGACATCTGGATACACAGCAGTGCTCTCACCAAGTGTCAGCAGGATAAGAATTTATTGCTGCATGCAACTGATTCGCGAGTGTTGGAAGGAAGAGGGTATCAGCATGGGATAACTCAACAAGATGTTTATTACACTGTAGAGGAAAATTAAGTAAGAGAACTTTCAGCACAAGTCATGTCTGAAAATCTCCATCATCATTTCAGAAAGATGCAACATTAGCTTCACATTAACTAACTAAATTAAAGGTTGTTTATATCAGTGAATGATCATTTTTGTCCTTGAATTTAAATTTAATCATCCAACTGGCACAGGAGAGCAGAGGCTTTTGATATCCAATAATCGCTGGGTCGTTTGGAGGGAAGCATTACCGTCACCACAAAATTAGTAGAGTGACCTGCAAGAAGACAGAAAATTAAGGGTGAGGAACAAATCTTAAACAAAATAACATTTCAAATCTATTACATTGATTGTGTTCAAAGAAGTCCCAACAATACTCCAAGGGCCTGATTTACTAAGATCCCAAATAAAGAGTGAAAATTGTGCACCGTTAGCAGATCAGCTTGCATGTTTTAAGCGAGTGAAATCAAGTTTGCACACATTTTTACACACGCAATCCTTTAGTAGATCAGGCCCCAACACATCTATACTCTCAAAAAAGAAACAAGTCGCTGTCTGCTCAGTCAACATGAAACATTTCGGATAAATGATCTTAAATTGTAAAACTTCCAAATCTAGACAAAACCAGTATGTTTAGATGGTGAATGTACCGGTGGTGGACAGTGTCCCGGCTCTGGCGGAGGTCTTGTACAGAGGAGCCTGGTACAGGTCAGGCTCAGGCTCGTAGTTCTGCTGGGGCTCGAAGTGCACCACCGGCAGCACGCCGTTCATCACTCGAGGCAACGCATCCTCTATCACCATGTTGTCATCGTCCCAGCGACTGGAATCCATGTACATGCCGTGCACGAGCACGCCATTCTCCGGCTCTGGTAACTGTTGTGTCCACAAATGAGATGAAGCAGTGGTGAGTCAAAGGATTGTAAGAGAAAGGACAACACATACTGAATCAATGGGTAAAGACAATGGTGAACAAAATGAACACACTAAGCCCATCCAAATCATCCTTCTGTGTGATGGTAAAGAACGTTTGTGGATATACATGAGTCAACCAGTTTTATTTCATGAACTGTCTGATGTCTTTAGGTTCCATTCCAGTGGACAAAAAAAGATTTTCTAATTTATATTGTTGAAACAACTGATACCAACAACAGCTAAAGGTGAGAGATGAGCATCTTAAAGCATCACATTTTAAAAATCAAACTCTCTCTTCACGTACCTCCTCATCCATAACCAGGCGAGCATTGCTGGGTAGAGTTTCAAGAGCCTCGCAGACTTCTGCCTGGTCCCTGTACACTGGCACCATGTTAAAGCAGAAGCTGAGCTCATCAATGGGCAACTTGTAGAACCTTGCATGATTCTGCAGAACCCCTAGAGTGCAGGTGGCAGTGGAGGACAAAAGCAACAAATTTATACACTTTCTTTAGCAAGATCTTACAAATAAAAAATAACAAAGGACAAGCAGTTCAGAGCTAATCATAATCACAATCATATCTCATGCATAATTGGGAGAATGGTTACCATAATTCCAGTATATATCATGTGAGTTTTGTATTGTGCTTTAGCTCTTGTGAATTAAAAACATGGACGATATTTTGGCACTGCAGTGTTTTACCAGTGAGAAAGCCTTGAGGGAAGAAGAATCCTGAGATCCAGAAAGATTTTGGCTGACCATGTGTGATCCATGCCTAGCGGGAGAGGAGTCAAGAGAAAAAGACAGTGAGAAATGTAAAGGTCTGTTTCTTTAAATAGCTAAACTCTGAATTTGTTAGTTTGGGTGTTAAACAAGCCATGGTGCATTACAGCCAGCACTGTCACCGATGGGACCTGAAAGTGACTCAGACTTGTGCTGGCAGAGTGAGACACATTCTCTCTTCTGAGGTAGTGAACATGTGCAGTCTGACTCAGCGGCTACGCATCATCACCTAATAAACTAATTCAACACTCCCCCTGTTAGTCCCCTTTGTGTGTCCTGTGTGTGACAGAGAGTGAGACTGAGTTTTGGTGATTTTGCAACACAGATGTTCAAAACCAGTCTTACGGAAGAACTGTTTAAGTCAGGGTAGATGAACAAAACGCTGAAAGAGGGAAGCAAGTGAGGGAGACAGGGAGAGAGAGACAGAGTGCATGTTGACGTATTATTAGTGTTTTTAAAAAAAACACCTTTTAACTTACATACACATAATCCAACACACACAAAAATAATATTTACCCCCATGTTTTACTCATCTCTGATGAAGTTATTTTAATACATTTGAATTATTTGAAACTACCTATTTGAACAACACAGTGTGAGCAAGTGGATTATCCACCCAGACCCTGACACAAAGAAACGTGAAAAAGTGAATAACCTGGATGAAGGAAGTCCTGAGAGCCAGGTCCTTGACCCAGGACGCCAGGGTTTTGAGAGAAGGGTAGGAAGAGTCCGCCCAGTGGCTGGGGACCTGGTTGCTCAGGAAGCTTGTGTAGATACGATCCATTTCTTCTGACATCACCACCAGACCTGCTATGGCCTTCTGCAGCGTGATAAGAGACACCTGGAAACACAAACAGAATCACACATCAGAATAAGGCAGTGAAAAGAGCAAAATAGTGGTGTTTGTTTTAGCAAAAAACATGAAACTTTAATCAAAGCTGTTTCCAGGCAGCACGGCTATAATTCAATGATCTATACAATTCAAACGTGTCTGTGTCATGTGTGTCACCCTGAGCACTCTCAGCAGGCGGTTGAACCGGTCTACTTCCTGCCCCAACACAGTTGTGAGGGAGTTAAGGCGGCCATTTTCGTCTCGTACAAACAGAGCTTCCACTGCTTCATCCATGTCCAGTTGCTCTGCACACACACACACACACACACACACACACACACACACACACACACACACACACACACACACACACACACACACAGGATGGAAAACGCAGCATAATAGATTAAGGTTATGATGATACACAATCTCAACGATGACCAAAATGCACATGGGTGTTTATTTGAGTGTGTGTGTTTTTACCAGGAAGCTTGGCTAGTATAGCTTCAGCCAGGTCACAGACTATCTCATCACTACTTTTGGCTCCATGCAGAGATGACGAGCGAGGATTAACATCCAGTATGGTGTTGATTAGACCCATGGTTTCTTTGCGCTGCAGGGACAAAGACACAGACAAACACATTTACACACACATATTATGGAATATTATTTTTCACTCTCATTGTCTCCACACAGAAATGCTTCTATAACTGGCAGTAAACTGTGCGAGGAGCTCCAGATTCAATCATAAAAACGAGACGATTAACTCATTATTTCTACAAAACACACGAACAAACAATAAAAACAAAGTGGATTAGTTTACAATATGATTCTGGAATGACCGTCAGGCCGCCAGTAAGTTTAGTACTGTCCCTCACCTGGAAGGCCAAGTTGGCGTTCATATGCATTCCAAAGACTTCAGGATCATCCAGGATGGGAAGATCCTCAATATACTTCTTATATTGCTCCAGTCCCTCTGTCTCTGGGGCGTAGTAAATACCTTAACACACAGAAATCCAAAGAAAATATAAAGTATGTGATCACTAAAACACATGGACGCACACACATTGTATTGAATTCCATTATATTATATAAAATATATCCATATTGCGTAAAGCTTGGCATTGGAAACTACCTGAGGTTGAGTAGGTGTAGCCATGTTCCACAGTTTGAGGGGAAAAGAAGCCTCGCAGGATGGTCCTGAGGCAGCGCTGGTCCCAGGCATCAGTCACTCTGCCCCCGTACGTGATCTCACCTGCGGACACAGACACAAACCACATGGTGTCAACAAGCCGCATCATCTTTGCTGTGTAACTTTAAGAGGTAAACAAAGACTATACCCAGAGACGGTCCCTTGGCCCATCTATGTTTGTTCTTTTCATAAGCAGCTCATTCTTATGTTACGTTCCCCTTTGTGTGGCAGGTATCTAGAGGGCGGAGTCCTGTTGATGGCCTTGGCAAGTAATTTTGTGTTGATGCATCCAACATCTTTCTCATTCTACATGCACTCTCACCACTGACTTTACTGATGAACACATCCCTTAGTATCCTCAGTTCATGCTAATGTTAATTATTTTGTTATTTATAAATAAACAACTCCCCATCTTCCTTCATCCTGTGTCCTTCACATTTTGTCCTGGCTTTAGAGCTGGGTCGTGACACCCTGCCTCTGTCTCAGCTTGACTTCAAGCCACAGTGCCACACAACTCATTATTTAAAAAAATAATTCAGATTCAGTGACACTTGAATGGCTTGTAAGTTCACAATGTCAGGAGACAGCAAACCTGATAAAATCTAAAAAAGAATTAAGACTAAAGTGCTAACATTTGCAGTCTCACTGAATTAATTAATTGATCTGTGACCCTTAAAAATATGGTGTTAACAGTAATACCTGCCTTTAGACTGTGGAGTCTTTATCTTGTGTTTGACTTGTGTATATTAGCTACATTTGGTATATTATATGTACCTTTTTTCTGTTTTGTATTTGCCTTCATTCTGTCTGTACTGATTTTTTGTCTTTATTCATACCCTGTTCTTATTTTAACCGACAGTATGTTACCGAGAGATAAACAAGCTTTGGTAAAAAACTGTCATCCCCAGGGCAAATATTATTGCTGTGCTTTATATTCCATTTACTCTCATTAAAATATTATTAACAATATTGAATATTGTAACATAATTTAATTTGAAATGATAGGATATGAATTAGCACAATTAACTACTCAATGGTTCACAAAGCAAAAGCTGCTTTCAGACATGCACTGATATCCAGAGAATCTCCACAAGGACTGTGTGTGACAACGAAAGTGACAGAGTGAGATACTCTAGACTTTCTTAATATTATTAATATCATAACTTCACAAAATGTCTGAATGAGCCGATATAAGAAAACAGTAATAATTATATTTAAAATAATTATATTTAAAATATCTCAGGATGAAAAAGCGGTGCCATTCACATAGAACAGACAGACGAAGATGTCAAGAGAGCTTTTGGTGATAAGAGCCGCCGTCCGTGTTGATGTGCTGTAAACAAAATCCCATGACCTTAAATAATGCGTTTACGTCTGCCTGTGCTTGATGCACCAACCAACAACCGAACACTCTGGATATTTTTGTGTCTGAGTGGAGAAGGTCCTGCTGCCTTTTTCATATGTGAAAGACAAACTCCAGAAAAAGTCTGGGCCCAAATGTGCAGACATTCTCAGGAGTTCATGTGTGACATTTTCTTTTTATGTTGATTTCTTTATGTAAACAAGACACAGTCTATATTATGTTTGGGGAGTAAAATAGTCACATAGTCCAGAGGGCTCTTCTGCGGTACTGGACAGACCACATAGGAAATTTAGGCTGACAAACCAGACTAGGGTGGTTAAAGGACAGCTTTAACACTAAAATAACTGCAGTCACACATTGTTATGGACCAATGGCTGGTTTAATATTTCAGAAGTGTTGCCTCCAGCTCCCAGGCATATTCCTGTCATAATCTCCAGCACATTCATTTAAACACGAGTGTACGTATTAGGTAATGACATGAAGAAAGAGATGAGGAAATGAACTGAGAAAATACAAACACACATGATATATATTACTGAAGAGGGCAGATCCTTTTTTTAAATTGTATTTAACACTTAAAATCTGCACTTATGCAAGATAAAAGGGAAAGGGAAGTGAATGATCTTAGAAAAGGTGAAAAGCTGGCAGAGCCTTTTTTTGACACCAGAAGAGAGGAACTGCTCCTTCTAAAAAGAGGAGGGCAATATCACGCTTGGTTTGTGCCCAAATACAGTACTTCCCCTGGTAGAGTGTGTGTAATTAAGGATTAAACTAATAACACAGTGGTGTGATAACAACAATCAGAGCTATCAATTTAATATGGCTTACTCCACCGAGACTGACCACAGCACATTGTCATTTAGAGGTGTAATTGAAAACCAGACCATTGGGAAACAAATGAACTTTAGAGATATGATGAGTATTGATAATGAAAGGAGTCCCTCATCTTCTTCATAATAATTTTGAACACAGCGTTCTTCTCTGGTATGTGACGGATCGTGTGGTCTCTATTGCAAATGCTGGTGGTCACTAACATCAACATCAACTGGTGGTAGGCATTTTAATTAGAGCAGTAGAATATACAAGGGATATTCTCCATCTTGTCCTATGCTTCTAAAATGGGTCAGCTTTTGACTCTGCTGCCTGTGACAGTAGGTGTTTGGTTTAAAAAGGCATAAAGGTAATGATGTCTGATCTACTGAGTGGGATCTACTCACATGGTTTTCATAGTACTGTCATACAAGCCAGTAGCCAGTCAGATTTACCTTTAGCCTCAATGTACCCTCAAATTTGGCCTTTATCATTGATTACAAGCCCAAAACTGTGGTGCACAACTGAATTTATGTCCCTAACATCTGCTGGTGGCCACTAACACCTGCTAACATCTACTGACAATTGGTAACCTAAATTGTGCAGAAGACCTTCAAACGTACAAGGGATGTTAACCATCTTGTCCTATTTTCTAAAAAATACTACCTATTAGCCCCCCATCTTTGTTTGTGGGTTAAAGGTTTGTAATAGTTGTTGTGTTCTCGTCTACACAGATATTTTGTAAAACAAGGGTTCAGAGAATTTTTATTTAATGGAGGGGGAAAATATCCCTTCAAAGAATATTGTCTGTAGTGTCGACAAGGCCTATAAGCACTGAATTAAATCACTTCTTTCTGAAGGCTATGTTTACTTATATTGAAACTCTTTTAGAAAGAGGTTAACCTAACTATTTTGGTTTCTAGTGGACACCTCAAGGTACCTTGACAAAATATTCCATATTACATGACTTCAGCAGCACAACAGTTCAATTTCTTTATCTGCTGTGTGTTTTGGGAACATCTGTTCTTTTCATTTGATTTCCACAAAGCCACAGTTGAGAGGAACAGAGCAGCCAAAGTCCACAGCTGCAGAATGGAGTGAAATCGTGTTAGAGAACTGTCCTGCTATGTGAAATCAGCAAATATTTGGCTTTACCCCTGTTTCACTTGTAGCTGAATGTGTGTGTTGTTGACAAAACCACAGTGTGCTGTTTGTGCAACACACTGGCAAACATAGTGATAAAAAGAGACATTCACACTTCCTGCCCTGGTTAACGCCAAACCATCTCAAGTTTCATGTACTGTTTTGCATATTGCACTTTGTGATGTTGTATTTCCAAAGGACGCACAGATGCACACACACACACACACACACACACACACACACACACACACACACCTGAGTGTAAGCTATCTTACCAGTGATGTAGATGAGAGCATCCCATGGGATGGTGCCATCTTTGCAGTAGAGGTTGAGGTTGAGAAGAGCACACTCCCTGTCACTGTCATTAAACTCATAGCGGATGTTCCAGCCCAGAGGGCCAAACTTCTTTCTCTCCTAAGAAACACACAGACAAGACACATGAACAAGCAGAAACGATGCAAACACATAAAACAGTGTGTAACAAAAAAGCGAAATATATCTATGCGCACAAAGCAGAAATGATCAAGTATGGGCTAGGCTGTTTGTGACCTGGATGATTGCATGGAAAAAGCAGATCCCAAAGACAATCTTCCTCCACTCTCGTCCCAGAACGTGGTCCTCAAAGGAATTGCTGGAGATCTCTGTGAAGGCCCGTCGCATGTTTGCTCGCAGGCCTTTGGGAGGCTCATTGGTCACCTGGAAACAAAAAAAACCACAAACACACAGGGTTAATGATGCTATTGAAAGGTGAGTCCTGCTCAGACTGACAAAAATCCTGGGATAAGGCTTCTCCTACATGATGTCTGTATCGTTTTCCCACATAGCAACATGTGTACAAGTGTTTTCTTGCCAAATCTGAACTCTGAAGAGTCAACTATCATGTTAAGTCAGACAAAACCTGATCCCTGCGGATCTGCAAACACCAGTCAAATCACACTCTACGTCAATTATATTATAATGTGGTAATTAGTGAGAGCACTGTTCAGCAATAAATTAATATTTAATTGATATTATCAACGGTTACATGACTCATATGCTGTGTCCCAATTCAGGGGCCCCCTCCTTTAGAGAATGCATTTGAATACTGATTATGTCACAGTGGAGCAACTAGGCTGTCCTATTTGAAGGTTCCTCCAAATGCGGCCGACAAATGTTTCCTTTCATTTCTGAGCAACGATGGTTTCAACGTTTGGGTCCTTCACAGGCCAATCTGTCCCAGGGTTCATTACACTTAGGTGAAGAATTGCATTTTAAAGAGATAAGGCAAGTAAAGAGACCAAAACATCCGATTCTTGTACTTTTAAGAGTAAGTATCAGGACTCAACTCCAAACAGCTAATGGTACACATCTTAAAAAACCAAAGGGCATTACAACTTTTTTGTCCTGTTCAATACAGATCTGTTGCCAGGCGGTCGGGGTAAGGGCCATAAAAGTTGGTGACGCAAATCATGGAAATACTCCCTACACCATATCGTCTCATTTCAGTTTGACCTTCGTGGTCTCCGTGTCCCACAAAGGAAAGCGGCCTGTGTGGGCCACATAGACCGTGTCCTCTGAAGGAAATGGCCCCTGAATCGGGACACATCCAGTGACATTGTACACTGAGAAGTAACCGTACCAATTATATCTATCTTTATTGAGAGAGAGAAAATTTGTTTAGTTAGTAAATAACCTCGGGGCCAGATCAACATTCCACAGAGGCATCCACCAAAAGAAAAACAATCATGGATTATTGTACAAAATATTTCTTTCCCAGTGTGTGTGTATTATAGAAGAATATTTAAAACAGATTAGACCTCAGAGAAATTGCTTTGAATGGAGCCATAACGTACCTACAGCTAAATCCAGGATGCATTTTTACATATATGTTTACATCTAAGGGGAAGGAGTTATGCTAAGATAACGAGTGTGGTCGACCTTGTTGCTACTGATGGCATCAGTTGTCATATTTATAACAGCTTCACTCGACAGTTGTGTGATGGCCATGAAGCTGCTTTTATTTTTGTCACCAGTAAAAGTCATGTACTATATAACAGAGTTGGATAATGCAAGTTGTACAAAGGATTTGATTCATCCACAGATTATTGTAATACATCATTCCACAGTCATCATTGCTCATTCTAACTGTGGACAAAGAGCATAGATGTTTAGGTATTGCAATACAACAGTACTGATGTACTAACGTTTAGAGTATTTGAAGTAATACATATCATTAAATCTTTATGTATGTAATGTAATTACAGCAGCACTGTGTGTGGATTGCTAAAGGAAATATAGGATTTTAGGAGGTGATGCTTCCATGAGAATGATTTGTGATTGTATTTCTTAGACAAATTACAGTGTAAGAATTAGGACAGAAGTTAATATGCCCCTGAATATTTGAATTCCCTCTGAATCTGCAGTTTGTCACAGATGATGTACAATTTACACAGAAACACATGTAATTGATGAATGCAATGAATAAACTTAAAGTAAAACAAAAAAAAGGAAATCCTTTCCCACTTTCACACTGCCTTTGTTCAACTGATTACAAAGCATGCAAAATGTCACATCAGGTACCAATGTAAGGAACGTAAACTGCATCAATGTTACCTTTGTATTTGCCTTCCACTATCAGTCTCTATTATTATCTAAGCATAATACCAGTTTTCTCTTTCTAATTATTGAGCTATCTTTGACCTATTATATTCGTTGAGCTATTAAAGCCTATTGTATGTATGCAAAATCAACTTAAAGGCTCCTACATGACTGTTACAGTCACTGTGAATACGTATAATATATATGCATGTGAGTAACCCTTGATGACGATAATAAAAAAGAGACACATACAACAGAAGACTGGACTGCCCATTGAGATCTCACATCAGAAGTGAATCATTCAGGAATATTAGTCACATCGAGACAACAGCACCACTTTACTTCTAATGGTGCTGCGCCACCACTATTTGTTGCTGTATTGACTAATGAGTTTTTGTGCAGCATTAATGTGCTGTTAAAGATACTGAAATCAGCTGAGAGGTTCTACATAGCTTTTGTGTGTGTGTGTGTGTGTGTGTGTGTGAGTGTGTTTTTACCTTGACGGAGTTCTGAAGCACGGTAACAGGAAACACTTTGGTGGGCATGGAACTGAGAAACAAACGGAAATCCTTGTGTATCACCGTATCTGCACAGGAACAGACAGGAATATTATTCACAGCCATACATGAAGAAAAAAATTGTCTCCATGAAAAGCACACATTTAACAAAATTTTCCTTCGTACAAATGCTGTGAAAAAACCATAAAAAAGAACCATAGAAACACCAGTTATTGAGTCATTTGTGCCCCCTCAATTTGATCATATTTGTTCCATTTCAAAGGGAGCTGGGCTCTCAGCCATTGTTGCACAGGTAAACTAGGCTCGGATTTGGCAAATCCTAAAATGACATTGAAAAAGCACACAACTCTCTCCAATTGCATCTTTTTTATACATTGCAAAGTTGCACATGCCTCACATCCTGACAGTTATTTGTCAACCTGTCAAGCATGGAACTTAACTGGAGCCAATGGCTTTTCTTGTACAATGATAATCTCAAAACTCAAATGCACATCATGAAGAGTCAACTATCATGGCATATTTTAGGCCGGTATTTAATACTATCATATATAAGTCATAAATATTACTTTGTATTGGGTATCACTGGTTTGATCATGATTTAGCTTCATTAACATGTATCCTTTAAATTGGTGCTTGGATCTTGTAACTGTCGCCTTGGATTTCAGGGCTCCAGGGTAATTTGGTTTCTTGTTTCATTTTATATGAAACAATTTATATATATAAAAATTCAGTTGGTTAGTACTGTGTTTACCCATGCTTAATAACATATTTTCATAGATTAATCTTAATTCGGAAGTTGCTAAACTACAATGGATTGATCTGTTAAGCCATTCTTTTCAGGGGCAACAGTATGAAATATAATAAATAATGAGACATTTTTGAAACTGTCATGATGGTCAGCCCTTATGTGTTCATGCATGCATGTAAGTGTTTCTATGCTAATGTTACCACACCAGGCTCAGTGAAGGTCTTGATGAGCTCCTCCATGGCTAACAACCAGGACACAGCCAGATGGCAGTTCTGCAGAAAGACCCACTTGCCACTTTTCAGGGCCTCATGGATCATCTTCTCAGCTATAGGCCCCTGGCCCTGACCCAATGAGATGGATTCAACTCTGACGGACAGGGAAAAACAGCAATTACTGATACAGAACTAATACATGTGGTCATGTTAATGATTATATTAGGGCTTGGAAAAGACATACCATCATGATACTTGGCCGACCATTTTGATTAAGATTTAAGATTAAGTATTGTAATAGAAATATTGCGATTTAATGTTCAAATTTATCGTGCTAACTAATACCAGACCGTGGGAAAAAAATGTAGTCAGATCTTCAAAAACAATTAGTCTGATATAGAAGTCTTCCACCTGTTAGTTAAATAAACTATTGTTGTAATAACATTAAATATGGTGTTGTTATGAAAAAGTTAAATCAAGTTCTGTTATAATAAATTTAATCCAAGTGGAACTGCTTTTATTTTCGAGCACCAGGCTCATCTCGGTAAGCTTCAGCACACCAATAGCTGGCAGTCAGCTGTTGACAGTTATCAGAGCGTTGCACCATAACATAAGTCAGGAATTGGTGTGGCGTTCAATCATTTTTTGTTCTACCCCTCATCATTATTTGTTATGATGAGGGGTTTAAGAAATCTTTTACACCTTTACTCTTATTGAACCAAGTGGGCTTTAGTCAAGTTAAAAGTTTGAGAGACAAATCTGTTCTAATAAAGCTTATCTGATTTGGCTCTTAATACAATATTACTTCTGTAAAGACAACATCCTTTAAAATGTATCCATAGTTCCACTTCAGCTACCTTCCATTTATAACAATTTGTTTTACCTGTCGAGACATCCTCTCTCTTTTGCAAAACGTTGGAAGGCGCCCATAGGGTCAGATCCTGTGCTAAGAATGAAGACCAGTGGGGTGGAGGAGGACAAGTCGTTGTAAAGATTAGCCAGGTCAAGTGGAGGGTTTTCCACAAACTGCTTCCCCAGGCTGACAATCACAAACTCTGTTGCAGCAAACACCACCTGGGAAAAAGAGAAAGGAAGTATTGTGTGACAAAGAGAGTGTGACATAAGAAATGGTAAACAATACAGAAAGCATCACTGTCCGAAATCAATCAAGTGAAAAAGGATTAGAGATAAAAAAGCAAATCTGAGACAGTATACTCCAGGGGAGTGGCGAACACTGACATTACTGGGACATAAATAGAAATCAAACGTAATAGATAAACAAGTTGTTTTTTTTATCAAAAAGTGGGCAGAACCTGACTGCAGACACTGGAAGGCTTCATTTACTAAGATCCAGTTTCTGACATGTCTAGTTTTCTGTGTGAGAACAAAACCCTTGAGAATGTTTTGGCAGGGTCTTGCTAAGGGCTCTAGACCAGCATTATTGTAAATTTGTGCAATTAGCAAAATCTTTGCTTAGATTAAAAATAAAAGTAACATTGAAAAAAACAACCTTGATGAATACTGTGTCTTTCTATAGGCTCACCTCCTCTTCCATGAGGCTCTTGATAAGGATAAGCTTCTGGAAGGCTCCCAACCTCTCGTTCCAGTAACCTCTGATGCCTCCCTCCTTCTTCACCTCTTTGGACTCCCTAAGCGAAGGCAACTCTGACACGTAGTCTCCCCAGGTCTTTGGATTAATAGATGCTTCAAAACGCCCTAAAAGGGAGGCGACTTCCAATTAATGTCAAACAAATCTTTATGGGTGAATTTTGTCGACCTTAGTAGTGTACGTACAGATTTGTGCACTATATGATGACAGAATGGTAGAAGAATAATAAGAAGAGTGAAACTGTATCTGCGTCAATCATTCTTGTTCTTGTATTTAGCATAAACACCATGCAGTACATATATTGTGTTGCATTACCCATCTGGATGTGGATATGGGTTCGGGTGATTTCCTTGGAGATGTCCTTGAAGCAAGGCAGTGTGTCGTCCAGCATGCAACATGTCTGCCAGTCAAAATCAGTAAGCCATGGCACATCTGGCCGCTCTGCATCAGTCCTGTAAGATGGGGAAACATAAAAGGACCCAATTACAACAATAAAGGAAGGAGATGGAGACAAGTTGGAGGAGAGACCTTGAGGAGACAGGCAGTCAAGAAGAATTAAGGGACATCAAAAAGGTAGACATTACAGATGAGAGGTGGAATGGACATGCAAAAACTAATTTGAAAAGCACTAAAAACTTGCAATAGAAGTTTATGTGATGGATGTCATGAAGCTGTGATGCAAAAGACAGGAGACAGAAACACAGAGGTGAAGGAAAAAGAAGGAAGGACGGCATCAGCATGAGGATAATGGCGGCTGACAGGCAGCACCTCCAGCCTAAGTAATGCCATATAAATGAGACAAAATGGTGGGTGAAAAAAAACAACACAACCCTGGATGGCATTGACTGATCTGTCCTGTGGTCTCAAAACCATTTGAACCAAAAATAAATCTCAAAGGTCTTTTTATTCATAGCTCCACTAACCTTTCCCCTTATGTATTGCCCAAACCGATGGGGCCTTGGCTGCACACTCTGCCCCATTGGGGGTTGAAAGAGAGATGTAGTATAGAGAGTGATGGAAAAGAGAGACAGAAGGCAAATACACAAACCGGCTTCCAAAAGTATTCCAATTCCTTTGCTGTATACATGTTTTGTTTCGTTTTTTGAGAACTTTTTGCAAATTTAAACTGTGATTCTTTCCTTTTTGAAATTTATTACAAAACAAACAATGAAATAATTTGAGTATTAAGACCCTTTGCTGGGGCTCTCAGATGCAACCAACATGTCCTTCAGGGTGGTCCCTTTGAGCTGAATGCCTGTACGCCTCATAAGTGTAAACAAAACAAACACATAGCTGTTATGTCTCACTACTGGCGAGCATCACAAGCAACTGTCAAGAAAAAAAAATGGATGTGGAATGTTGCATTTTCAAAAAGAAACATACAGAGGTTCTATCTGCCTAGTTTGTGGGATTAGTTATGAAAAAGACCAGTCCCCAGCATTATTAAAGCTGAAAACAGGCAGCTGAACTGGATGAGCTGCAAAGACAACTGCCCTTAGATACAATTAACGCTCTTCTGTGGAGTATTTGTGTCCAGCAAGCAGCTTTCATAAGACCACATTCTAACAGACACAATGTTTATGTCGGCAAGTTTTGTGGTGAGGAGCTAACAAGCTGAGAAACTGAAACTTCATTAAGAAGGAGAATCTGTGAAGGAGCCTTTGTTGCTGCCGGGGAGCTGCTAGAACCAGACGAAGAGTCCGTTTGTTTCGAGAATAGCTGCAGAGTGGATTACTGATATGGCACAAGATATTGCAAAAACACTTTGGGACAAGACAAGACATTTTCAGCTTTTCTTTCTGCACCATAATGAAACAACTGACTTAACAAATACTGACATTTTAGTGCCTGGGATTACTGCCACGTTTGATGCGAGGGAGGAATTGTTGCTGTTGAATGCCATGTTCGCTGTGATAAGTGCAACTGGAAAGGGGTAAACGCTGCATTTTCCTACTCTGCAGGAACAAATTGCTATGACATCTGAATATGCTTGTGAGCTCATGAAACTCCTTCAGACATTTGGTGAAAGGTTTCAGGACATGCAAAGTAAACTAAAGCAACAAAAGGAGCTGAACATTTATTTTTATGAATTGTATGTACATCCTAAGGATTCTGAAGAGACATGCGCTGATGTGGAATTCTGCATTGAGCAGAATTGTTTTTTATTCTCCAAAAATAACTGTTGCAAAGACTTTGTTCTACTCAAGACTGACTTTCCAAAATCTTGAAAACAAGCTGCAGTGCCATCATCCCTACCATTCAAGATCTGACGCCTCACCACAGACAAGCAGTTCCAGCTACAAATAAAGGGGTTAGTGTACTATATGTGTTCAATAATTTAGTAAGGCCCTGAAAGGATGTTGTCAAAATTAAAATTGCCCAAGTTGCCAACAATCATTCTAACAGAGCTTCAGAAGGTGGAAACGACAACCATCTCAGTAGCACTCTGTCAATCAGGCCCTTTTGTATGAGTGGCTAGAATGAAGCCACTTCAAAGTAAAAGGCATTGAGCAGCCCGCTTCCAAACAGCATGTAAAGGACCCTGAAAAGGTTGAGGATAAAACTCTGGGGTCTGATGAGAGAAAAACTGAATCTTTTGAGCAGAACTCTGAACAGCAGGCACTGCTCACATGGTGAAGCATGGTGGCGGTAGCATTATGCAGTGGTGGGGCTTCTCACTGTCAGGGACAGGGACACCACAGAGAAGTGCTCCAAAGTGAAAGTAACCTGAGCCCGGCTGTGAGGTACCACACGTCAGCATGACAATGAACAGAAGCACACAGCTAAGACAATGCTGTATGTGGCTTCACTGACTGTCCTCGAGTCGCCCGGCTAAACACGGATATTCTCCATTTCTTATCTCTCATAAACAGAAATATTTATTTTGTCAACCTTTCCACAAAAAGACTTATATGTTCTTTTGTCTCTCTCCTACTGTCTGTGTTTTCCATCAGTCTCTAGTTCCTCAGCAATGAGCAAAGAGAGGGCTACAGCCTAAATGTGACAAAGGACGTTTTTCCCCAACACAATCCTGACATGTGAGGGGGAGAGAATGAAGATATTGCCTACGGGCCAACCTGGGGGATTTTCGAAGGGAAAAATAAATCGGCATCTTGTTTATTTCTAGCTAAAAGGATCCAGACAAAAACCTGTGACAGATTTCTCTATTTCCCTTAATTATTTTAAGAACTGGGAGCCAAAAAATATGTTTTTTTCCATTTGGAACTCATGACAGTTAAATATGGGTTGTTATCTCTCTGCTCCTGCCGGCAATTAAGCCTCATGCCTTATGATTCGTTCTGGCGTCAGTGGTCAAATCTCCTGATTACAAGTCGGCCATTCTGGTACTGTATATTCAAACTCTGTCCATGTCGTTCAAACTGCAGCTAAGTTTATCAGATATCACTTAGTAAAACCTGATGGATTTCATATTATAAATTAGCAACAATACAGTCTAGACAATATAACTGTCATATTATTGTAATAAAATATAATTCCTTTTGTTGTACTGGCTGAAGGTGTGAAAATGTGGCAGCAAATGGGATTTTATGCTGCATTCATCTGAGACAAGAATTGTCGCTGACACCACTTTGTTACTTGTAGCATGTTTTTCCAAACATGAAAATACTCCAGAGACTTAAGTTGATGTGATGCTTATTACTATTTCTGAATAGATTTATGTGATTAATAACTTCATCCACAACATCACAGTATAAACAAAGTGATTGATAAGTTATCATCAATTATTTATCCATGAACACTACTCATTTCTCATGTAAACATTCAACAAATGTTAACAATCTGTCAGCCTGAACCTTTTTCATTTCACACCTCACCTTTTCCAAGGAAGCAGCTCCTCTTAGGAAGTGTTGCCATTCCCCATCAGAAATCTCCCCGCTCTCCCTCATGATCTCTACACACAGCATGAAGCTGTAGATGAGCTTGTGCTGCTCGAAGAGGCCACGGGACACATTGATGTAGGAGTTTAGCAAGATCTGGTCCAGCAGGATCTGCAGACGCTTCTCTAACTCACTGCTTTTCTTTGACGTCTCAATTGTGGAGTTAAATAGCTGGGAATCAAAAAAATTGAAGGTAAGTGAATGGGACAGCGAGGTATGCACCATGAAGTCAATAATCATGTTTCATGGCTATTTGAAGCACCTTCATTGTGAACCTGAACAAAGCTTAAAAATGACTTACATGTTATATTTGACTGTGGGTTGTGAAACAAACATAACAATACCTGTTTGAAGTACTTGAGCGAGAACTGGTACATTGGGTCTATCTCAGAGAGACTGGCAATGACAAAGTACAGGACGGAGCCTCTGGTGGCCACAGGTCGGTAGCGCTCCCTTTCCGAGTTGATCATCAACTCAGTAGCTTCTGCCTCCTGCAGACGGTGCTTTATGGCCTCTGATGTCACCTGATGTAGAGCAGAGACAGGGAGGAAAATACCATAAACTTTGCTCTTTTTTTCTTTTTGGGTGGGTTGGATAATCACAATGTTTCCACACTGCTGACTTGAATGTCCCCGTGAGGTCTGCAATCTGAGGTTTATTGTCCATCTTGAGCTAATTAAACTTCTGATTATGATTGGACCACAATAGCCATGTCACAAATGCGGTTTGTTGTAATGTGTAATATTTACAAAATGCACCGCTTGCTTTAGCTTTTGATTGAATACTATATTTTGGGGATTTACATGTGTTATAGTGAGTTTTGTAAGATTGTTAAAATAGTGAGAGCTCAATCAGCTGCATCTGCAGCAATGGTACGATACAAGGTTGTGGAGGTCTGTAGGCTCATTTCAATCTCATTTAGCAAGGAAAATTGCTAACAAGGTAGAAATTATAATTGTAGATGATGACAGATTATGTCATATGAATCATCATCAATCAGTAATAAATTCATGATTAATAACAGACCAAGACGGGCATCCAAGTTTCCTTGCCTACTTCCAGATTTACCTTTGACTCCTGGAGAGTCTCAACAAGCTCCTCATTATCTAGTATATTCCCCTCTGAGGTGAAGAGAAGCTTAAGGATACGGTCTTCGATGTCTTTCAGCTGATTGCGGTCAGCGTTGATTTGCACAATCAGCTCGTTCCTCTGTTCCTCAAGATGTGGACTTTCCAGTCGTACCACATCACTGAGGAGAGGAAGAGGGGTTGGGAAGAGAAAATGTGTGGGGGAGGGAGAAAATACATTTTCTATAAATATCAGTTTACATGATTTAAGTACATTTGCAGGGTGCAAATACACCCTCACTGAGGTTTATATTGTATTAATATAGTAATGGTGGTTTGGATGTGATGCAATATCTGTTTTCCATGTGTGTCTTTGTACCTGAGCAGTTGGTCTTCCAAGCCAGACTTGGTCACAGTGAAATTGATGATTGTAACTTTGATACACACCTGAAATGTAACAGAGATCCACAGAGATATTAGTTCAACACTAAACAAGATGCATTTACAGTTTGAATGGCAAATCATTCATTTATAAAGCTACAATTCAGCATGTGCAATAAACACCATTCTCAACACCTCTTAACTACCATGTGGGATTTAAATGCCATGTCACTTTAAACACTTTGTGCATTTGACAGTTGATATTCAAGAAAAATTCCTGGTAGGTGTAAACCTACTTGGCAATAAAGTACTTCTGATTCTGATTCTGATTCTAAAGGCTCGACAGATAAATGCTAAATGCTTTTATGTTGTCTGTTGTTGCTTTCATGCACCTCTGGTTTGAATTAACATTGAATCATAAGCTCATATTCGCAGGGTGCTGCTCTCCTGGGCTGTGTAGAATAAAAGGTAACAACAAAATCTAGCTGGGGACTACATTCTTTGACAATGTCTGCCGAAATCTGAGCATAGCTGAGCTGATGCTATTCAGTGAGACAAACAATAAGTGTACTCGGCAACACCGTGCTATCCTGGCAGAGGGGTATTAATGTTCTTGTTTGCATGTGTACTTTTTCCTCAAAGCTCCATAGTGACCTGATATTGATTGATACATTTTCTTATACCAGAAGAACCCAATCTGCAGATTTAAAGGAGATTGTTTGCTGTTCTTACCTCTGGTAGGTAGTGCGGGTTGGACATCTTAGTGGTCATATAGAACCTGAAGTTTTTGTCATAGTCAATATCTGAGTCTCCAAGTCGGATCAATGTCCGTCCACCAGCCACAAATGTTTGCTTCAGCAGGATGGGCTCCAGAGCTGGATCCACTGTTTCGTTTAGCTACCATAGTACAGGAATACAACGATATACACAATTACTATCTAATAAAGATCATTTGAACTACAGCTAAAATCAATAAACCTGTAATTTACCATAAAAAACACTTTTTTATGATTAAGGCTATCCATGGCTTGGCTAGAGTGTTCCTACCTCCTCTAATAGTACAGGCATGCCCATGCGAATGGCGTTCTCCAAGGTACGTAGAAAGTTTGGGTCCGTTAACTTGATCACCTGTAGACCATGCTTGGCTTCCTTGGAGCGGATCCATCTGTTGGCCTGAGTTTGAAAGAAATAACCTTTACCTAATGTGATGAAATCATTTCCTCTCTGTATATTTTGTGCATTATATACATGAAAGGGAACAATGAAGAGAGTAACTGGGATTGAAGAGAAAAACTCGAACACGGCAGGAGAAAACTGTCTTTCACAGTTGTCAGGACAAAGAGTCCTAAAATATGAAGCTGTGAAAATATTCCTATCCTGTACATGGTTTTGGGGTCTGAATGAGCTCAGCTGGTTTGAGTCATTTAATGTGGGGAAGCTGCACATTGTGTGTGTGTGTGTGTGTGTGTGTGTGTGTGTGTGTGTGTGTGTGTGTGTGTGTTCCCTGGGGACAGTGGCCTGTCTGTGTCTTTGTCTGATCGTGTCTGACAGGAAAGCCTATTTTGAGAGGTTTCTGCTCTTCACACTGATACAGCAACTTTATAACAGTGTGCTTAAATCTAAATGTTTTTAAATGTTTAAAAATGCCCCTAAAATGACACAATAGGTGAATGAACATTTGAAATGTAAAAGAAAAATGAAGTCATTAACAACCAATCACTCTTGGTCCTAGTTTCCCTCTCACCTGATCCTGAGGATCGATCATAAGAGGCCAGCGGCGGCCCTCGGTCACCAAGATCCCGTTCTCTGTTGAGACGGTGTCCCGAGGTAGGCCTTCTGTGTTCCACTGGCGGATGACAAACGGTTCCCCCAAGATGTTGATCAGGCTGAAGTTGGAACTGATAGGGATGTTCAGCTTCTGGCACTGTTTTATCCACTGCTCAATTAGCTGGGGAAAGGGAGCACATGCATGTATTCTTAAGTTGCTATTATTAATTTTTGTCAAGCTTGAAATGTGATCACTTTAGTTCTGTGTTTTAATATCTTACATACAAGTTCAGTGCAAAGTCAATGCTGTAATGAGAATTGCATCTCACAAAAAGAACACTGTTATTTATTTTATTTATTTTAGTGAGGTGTGGGATTGGATCCACTACTCTTTACCACGGTAGCCCTAAAAGCTCTCAGCCAACGGTACCTACCAGCTGTCTGTAGTGAGAAGTGAATGCTCCATAGTACGCGACACAGGCAGCTGCGATGAAGACGTTTCCCACGACATTGATGATCTCTTGCTCAAACAGAGTGACACTTTCATCCCAGCGCACCTGCTCATCACCTAGAGCTGAAGTTAGCTTCCCTGCCCTCGTCAACCGAGCCTGTGTCAGAGCCATGTTGTTCACTTTGTGGAAGCGGTCACAAAGACAGAAAGAATCATTACACATAGGTTAATGCTGCCAGCCTTTGTTTTTCAATTTCACAGGTAATAAAACCCCCTGGACAAAGACAGAGATGGTTGTCTTCCTGGTGATATCCTCCATCTTAAGAGATTTCCCCACAACAGGGATAATAATATTTTTTTTGTTTAAATCAGATTTTAAAGTAGAAACACATAAAGGGTGCAGCCCTAACCCAGTTCCTCCTTCTCGTTCACGCTGCTGTCAAACTGCTCCTGTAGGACCTTGATCTGCTTCTCCACCTCCTGAAGCTTTTCTTGCTTCTCCATCAGGGTCGCCATGGTCATATCCAGCTCTTTCTAAATGGGTTTGGATAGAGAGAGAAGAAGATGGAGGGAAAAAACATTAATCACACATTTGGACAATTATCTATTTTCTTTATCTTTGCAAGATAAGAGACAAGATATTTACAGAACAACACTGAGTCAAGCACATTAAATACAGGCCAGTTACCAGAATGGAATTGAAATGTAAAAGTAGAGTATGTGTTTGTGTTGTTTTCTATGACAGAAAAAGTGACGGAGAGCATTAGAAGGGAGGTAGAATACATAATGTAAAAACAATGAAAATACAATTACTATTATTACTATTGTTATTGTTATTGTTGCTATTACAGTATTAATAATAATTATACTAATAATAATTATGCAGAAATAAGTGCTTAAATATAACATAGTCTTGCTGCCACTAATGTTATTTATAATTACCGTAAATAACAATCATTAGTATTATCATTATCACTACAATAAATGATAATAACTACAACTATACTCATCATAAAAATGTTAATTAAGTTGAGGTGCGCACCACCCTATAGAGAAGGAGAATCGGATCACCATCGGGGGGGGTTCCATAACTTGTGAGCAGAGTCCTTCTGGCAGAACCAACTGTGATATTGTTTTATTTTGTTGTTATTATATTTATTTATTTTGTTAATCTTGTCATTTTCCCTTTGGACTATTTTTCATTCCCATCATTGAGTCTAACGTATGTGGGCCAATCTTGGGTGGGACTTACAGAACACAAAATGAATTGGTCTGTAGTGGGTGAATGCCTTGATTGTAATATATTACACAAAGAGAGAAGCAGCAGTGAAATTTTGTATATATACATGTGTGTGTATGTGATATTACAGATTATGATACTGCACTCTTACTGACCTGCGCCATGGCCAGTTTTTCTCTCTTGGGGCCGACTTCTTTCAGCACTCTGCTGTAAAGGTTCATGGCTCTGACCCACATGCACATGGATTTGCAGGCTCTGGACACCTTCTCCACCTAATAGCAGCAAAACAATCAGGACTTACACCAAGCAACATAAACTGAAACAAACTGTATCATGTTTAATAATTTAAAGCAAGTTTATGAAATCTTGAATAAAGCTAATATCAGTAGCCTGTGTATAATAATATTATTATCAAAATTGAAGCAGTAATTATCCTGGCTCCATTCCAACCAAGATGTTTTTTTTAAAACAGCTGAGATTGTGGAACTCCAATTTCCTCCAAATCCTTCTATCAGTATTTTTTTTTAAGAAATCCAAACAGACCTTCTCAGGTACGAAATCAGCGTTGTTGATGTATTTTTGCAGTTTCTGCAGGATCTGAGGCTTGATATTGTCCTTGTCATAGTCGGCGAGACGTTTGAGGAAATTGGGATCTCCCAGGACTTGCTTGGCACTGAGCCAGTCTGGTCTGTAAGGAAAAGGGCATGAAAGTGAGGTGTAGTGAAAAAGGGAAATTGAGGTAATACCGTACTACATATGGGAACAAAATTATAAATTAAATGCAGAGGACAAGGCACAAAACAACACAAGTCATGATTTCGGAAAGATTAAGATACCTGTAATGTTTACAAATCACATGACCCACTTAAACAGTAAGACAAATACAATCTAAGAACATAGAGTAACAAAAGACAAGAAAAAATTCATATTATTTTAACACAGCATCAGTGTGATTTGGGAGAACAGGTGGTGAACGTGTAAAGTAGATGAGAGATTGGACATGGTTGGATTTAGTGCAGCATATTAATGGCTGAGGACACGTTAGGGTTGACACAGGGACAAGATCCCAGACAGTCCTGTTGTCACCCTGAATGCTGACTAAAAAGATATGGGATTAAAACATAGGCCCAAATCTCACACAGTTTGCAGAAACACTACAAAACAACAACAATGATGATGATTCTTTTTGAAAAGACTGAAATATGTTGATAATTTTTCAGAACATTTTAGCGTAATCATTATCAACCTCCTTCATCAAAGATTGGGATTATGATGATGAGAGATCACTGTAAATGAATTGAGAGAAGGATTCCTGGTAAGAATCCCACAGAAAAAGACACTGTCTGAAGATGACCATTAACCATTGGTGTTAATTACGTTTGCTAAACAAATGGAACACATCATATTTAGAATATATATTATATTTCATTAGAACCTTAAATGTCTGGTTTGTTCTCCTGCTCCTCTAAATTCCTCAGGATTATTTCCTTCTGAATAGAATAAAATAGGATGACTTCTTCCCCGGAGTCCCTTTGCCTTATTGTCCGCAGATCCAGGGCCGCAGCTATGGCCACATCATGGATTAGGATCTGTGGATTGCGTATCAGAGATCGTAATGGTGGATCCAGTATGGTGGATTCTGTATCGTGCTGGCTGATCGTGACAATAAAGGCGGATCCTTTATCGTTTTGGCATTGGAAAATGGTGGTGGACCACGACCAAGGTGGCAGCTGATGATGGATCCTAATGGCGACAATGAACAATGACTGTGGACTATAGTGGCATCCGATCTTGATGGTGGATCATGATCTTGCTGGCGGCTGACCATAGACTATGATTGCAGAAAGACTGCTTGATACATAGTATTTCTCAGATACTTGACCCTTATTGACATTAATCCACCAATTCAGTGACCTTCAGTTATGCTTCAGAAAGGTCTACCCTTATCAGTACTGCTAAAACCTTGATGATGTTTCCCTTCACACTTGACATCTATTGCACTTCTGTCTGTCCTGGGAGAGGGATCCCTCACATGTGGCTCTCTCTGAGGTTTCTACGTTCTTTTTACCCTGTTAAAAGGTTTTTTTGTAGTTTTTCCTTACTCTTGTTGAGGGTTAAGGGCAGAGGATGTCACACCCTGTTAAAGCCCTATGAGACAAACTGTGATTTGTGAATATGGGCTATACAAATAAAATTTGATTTGATTTGATAACTAGGTGAGGTTGTAGAGAAGGAAACTTTTGTCATAAGAAAGGCAAAGATACGACTCTTATCAAAAGTCTTTGATGAAGAAAGGTTTTGTGTTTTTAGAGAGAGGCAAACTGACTTGGAGTTGAGCAGGATGCAGACAGCCTCCATGACAGTCATGACAAGGTCTGGGGGTTTGGAGAAAACTTTGATCTCAGAGATGTCAGCCTTGTCGAGGGAATTCAGAGCCTGAGTGGCGCCCTCCAGGGCTGGGAGGGCCTCATCCACGTCCCTCTGGGCATCATCGGCTATGGCCTGTGTGTCTTCAGCTTTGACCTTGGCTAAAGCTTCATCTTCTGTCACTACTTTACGCACCTGTGGTGAAGATAGTTTTTGTATTATACACATCATGCTTGTCAGCATATTATAGCATCTTAAATTTCAAAACTAAAAAATAATACAGCCTTGTTTTTAGTCTCTCTGACAAACACAGACCTCGTCAGCGCTCTCCTGGTCAACAGCCAGTTTCTCCATGAGGGCATCAACATCAATGGACTTTTGTTTCAGGATCGGCTCCAGAGCCGAAAGTTCCACTTTCATTTCGTCCACCAGCTCATTGGTCTCCAGCAGTTTGGTCAGACCGTTCTTCACCCGATCCCTGGCCTATTCCCAAACAGCCCCAAAAATATATTACTTTATTATGATTATGGCCACAGAGAAGTTTACTGATAGTAAATTCCAACGACAACTGAAACTTATCACGGAAAATTACTCATGCATTTAAATTGTTAAACATACGAGCACTAGTTGCTGTCTCTTCTCATTGAGCATGCCCAGGTAGAGGTTGATGAGCTCCAGGTAGGAAGTGGGTGTGGTGTAGTATCTGCGTCTCAGCTCTGAGTAGAAGCGCTCAGCCATGTCTGTGACACTAATGTGTATCTCCACACACATGGCTGAAAAACTCTGCTTCAGCTCATCACTGCCAAAGTCCACCTCTTTGAAGAAGGCCTGAGAGACAGAGAGCAGCGCCTCACGAGGCCACTGAGCACGAGATGGTACAAGAGGAACGAGAACAAGGAGAGATGAGGTTTGCGGCAAGAGCATGAAATGTGGCATTTGCTTCATCTCTTATTTGAACAGTGATTTCACAGAGCAGCAATAAAAGACATTCAAAATGCAATAATAGAGAAATTCAATAAGTTGTGAATTACAAGCACTTTTCTATCACACATCATTCACAGACAGTCGGCACAGCCGTCAGAGGCAATTTGGGGTTTGGTATCTTGCCCAAGGGCACTTTGGAAGACTGAAATTGCCAGGGATCGAACAACCGACCTTCTGGTGAAATTAATCTTTGCATTCAGCTATAAGGAAATTCCCTCACGGTATTCCTGAGATATCATATTCTCAGGAGCGGGACTGACGGACGAAAGGTATAAAATGAATATGGTGGAAAGTAATGCCAGTGCAGAGGAAATTATATTATATCCAGGACCAGCTGCACAGTGGGAATGTTACACAGACAGAAATAAAAGAAATTTAAAGGATGTTGAGACTCCATAGCATAGAAATAAGAAGGGTGTTATAAACTGGTTCAATACCAGGAAAGTAATTTGTCCTACCATTCATATAGGTGATTTGGGCTTGTGCGTGTTTATGATGGTGTCTAAATTCTATTTCTTTTGATCCATAATATTTAGATAACACTAGCCGTAGTTTCAAAACAAAATCAGAGTAGAATACATGAACAGACACGGACAGAAAAATAAAAGCTGTCTTTGCATACCTGCACAAACCAGTCAATAGTGCAGCAGTTCACCAGTGAAGGAAACATGCGACAGCGGGACCTGAAGGAATCGCCCACGGGACTCATGCACAGCACAATGTGCAGCTTCTCCCGCACACGAGAGATGAAATACTGGAACACCTGAGGGAATGATCACACACACATGCAGAGAAGATTCTATAATTTTGAGTTTTGGTCTTGGCAGGCAGAAAACATGTTTTCTTACAGCTCACCTGGGGGCACTGACTTTAACTGAGAGCCCTCGCTCTGAGACTATAACTCTGTTAAAAGCACAGTGTATGTGTGTTGTTTCTTTGAGCAACTGACAGTGGACAGTGTTTGTTTTACTTCTCATTTTGTTGCTACCTGTGTGTGAGTGTATGAGTGTATGTGTTTTTGCATGTGTTAAACATGCAAGAGGTCTCAATGGCAGACATACATTTAGGCGACTGTCCAATTCAATCATGTACTCAGCTCTGAATTAATCTATTTGTTTGCACAATTTCATACTGAACTATACCTTTTAGAGCCTGAATGACATGTGCTTCCTACAGTACTGTGCGTGTTTATGCATACCTCATCCCTGTTCTCCTCATTAACTCCAGCATCTTTGGCTTTGGGGCGGGTGGCAGCCAGCACTTGTTCCAGCTCATCTTTCTCAAACAAGTTGGGCACCTCGCCCGAGTTCAGCATGTTGTTGATATCCTCCAAAAACTCCTCTACCACAATCTACAACAGGTAAAAGAAAGTGGACAGCAGTGGTTATACTTAGCTGTACAAAAAGAACAAATAGATAAACGTGCCCTCTATAAACATCAACCTTCCCTCCATACCTGAGTGTCTGTAAATAGGAACACCATATCTTTGCCCTCCACACCGGCCATTTTGCAGAGTCTCCTCAAGTCTTCATGGAAGCTGTCATAGTTGTAGCCTCGACTCAACTCAATTTGAAAGCAGCTGTACCCACATATATGGGCCGCTAACCGAGTGAGTGACTGCTTGCCTGTACCTCCCACTCCTACTAGCAGAGCATTGCCTCTCTCCTGGCGAATCATACGGGCAATCCTAGAGGATGAGAGGCCAAATAACTGACAACACTTGTAACAAAGAACACTCTTATAACACTGGTTATAAATATATATATATATATATAGGTCACTCTGGTTCCACGCCATGTGAACCGTGTATCCTTGTCTTTAAGCAAAAGACAGTATTACTCTGCTCAAATGCTAGTTAACTACAATTATTATTAATTTGTATGGAGTTACATTCTTTGATAAAACACTCTTCATAATCATAATGCAGAAAGTTGAAGCCAGTCGGTGATGTGTTATTGTTTTGTTTTTTTTACCAAGGGGCATCGTGTGTGTGTGTGTGTGTGTGTGTGTGTGTGTGTGTGTGTGTGCGCGCGCATGCGTGTGTGTGTGTGAGTTAAAAAAAGATGGATGGACAGATTTTCACCAAACTTTGCATACAAATTAGTTGGGTATCTCCATATGAGTATTTTGGAGCTGATCTGTCGGTTGTGGGGGTTTGGGGATAAAAACCCTTGCAGTAAAGAACGCTTGCTGCACTTGTTTCTACCTACTTAATGCTGAATGTTTTTTCCAGATATCATCCAGTGCCAGTAACGTCTTTGGTGTAACTTTCATCTCACAGTTTGTAAAATTCATCAACCAACTAAGTCACCTTGCAAAACAATTTGAAACTTAATGGATTGTTCGCAAGCATCTACACACCTGGAAACATGCTCGATGGCATCCTGGAAGAAAACCAGCTTGGTCTCCTTGGAGAAGGTCATGTTGTAATCATCGAGGTAGTCCTTGAGGAACAGTCTGGATCTTATTCATGTCCGTCAGATCCTCATAGAGACGGTCCTCTTTTTCTGCACCCACCTAAGAGGGTTTTTGAAAAAGAAGGCAGAAGGAATAAATAAAGCTTTTGAGGTATTTCAGTGTAAACACAGAAATCAAATGTTCTCTGAACCTATCATGTGATTATTATGAGAAGATCTGACCTTGATGAAGTCTCCGAATATGATGGGCTGAGTCACAAAGTATGAGGGCTCCAAACTGATACTGAAATATTTGACTGGCAGAATGAGAGACAGGGTCAAAAAGAGTGATAATCTTCAATCAGTAATGATGCAAAAAAAGGTGGACTGGACCTAGAGTGACATTTATCAGTTCAACATGTGCAGGACACAGATTGTGTATGTTTAGTGAGGGTTCTTACTGGCCATCTCAGAGACGATGGTGTTGAAATAGGTCTTATCTTGGTTGTTAATGAGTCGATCGTGGAACACCCGCTGACACTCATGGCAGAAAAGACGGAAGATCTGGTTGTTATCTCTCACTTGACTCGGCTCACACTGCAATATGCCTGAAGAGGAAGAGAGAGAAATATGTGTTTTATTTTTAATTAAAATAAATAAGCATACTTCTTAAGCACAAAAGAATGGAAAGAAGAGCTCAAGAGATAAAAAAAGACAGAAGGAAAAACAGAAGCAGAGAAACATTGTTGAAACTGTGAAAACCCCCATAGAGCCACACGATGCATAGAATAACAAAGGGAAGAAAACACATACTGTATAGATGCAACATTAGATGTGTGGGAACATCAGTGTGTCTGAAAAAGCAAGTTTTTGCTCTGCACAATTTTAAGATAATAGTTATGAATACAAATGTGATGTGATATGAACAATATGATAAGATGGAAAGACTGGGCGCTGGTTGATTAACCCTCACCAACAGCACTGTGTGTATTGCTAAGGGGCACTGTGTGTTTGAGAAATGCACTCTGTGTTAAACAAGCAGTGTGCAGAAAACAGTGGTAGAAGACACTTCAGTTCATCTCTGTGCTCTGATGATGCCTGCTGGCTACAAGAAGTGAGGGGGAGAGGGAAAATAGGCAGAAGGGGTGATGGGGTAGATAATTTGAGAGCATGAGGCTGAGACAGAGCTTATAAATATAACAAATGTGGCATAAAGAGATAAATTGGAGCTGTGTTGCATGCTGTGGTACAAAGATTCAAACTCTTTCAGCAAATCCATAACTGAGTTTGTGCTGTTGTGCAAGACCCTAGTTTACACCCAAAATCTCAACTTTTCAAAATAAAAGCTCTGTTATTTAGCTCAACATGAAGCATCACAGCAACAGAACATTGTGCTTTTACTTTGGAGATAACTTGCTCAAGAGAAAGGGATTCTAGGAATGTTGCAGTCGTGACAGAGATCAGCACCGGCAACACTCGTGAATGTCTGAGTCACTCTGATATGCTGAAATAAAAATATTGACTTTATCGAAATGATCAGGTGGCCATTTTGACCTGCGGCATGACCCACTTACCAACCACCAACCAGTTTGTCCCAGGACGTAGAAGAAGACATGTTTAACTAGAACCACATACTGACTGTTACACCCCGCCCCCTACTGACTTCTATAGAGCACTGGTTGCCTGTTTATTTAATCTATTAAATCTTTTGAAGGTACCGCGTGTTAAAGTGGCACCAAATCCAGCTCCGCACTTCCTCAGGCTATATACAAAACACATTCCCAGTGTGAATTGGATAAGATGATCGGTTCCCAAGATATGAGTTCCACATACAGAGAGACATTTGTGGAATTTCTATATAGATGTAGGTTTTCTTTTATCTTTCTCAAATTAACATTTACCTCTTCATCCAACAACAACTCAACAGATTGTAAATATCTACGACTGTTCTGTGCGACATCCTGCATGTGTCCATTGACCTCCATGTGAGCCAAGGACACTGGCAGTAGGCATGCGCTCATCTCACCTTGCACACACTTGGAGAGGTCTCTGAGATTGAAGATATAGTGGGACTTGGCTGGTGTCGGGAGCAGATCCACACTTAAACGGTTGTAAATCTCCAACGCTGCATCTACTATCTGCCCAGCACAGTCCTTCACCGCTTGGGCAAACTCGGTGAGGAAACCACTCAGGATGGCCTGCAGGGAGGTTCAGAAGAGTTTGTAACAGGCATGAAAGATGGAGTAAAATGTGATTTTTAGAAAACTGAAAGAAATGAGTGAAAGGGAGAAATGTCTGTTAAATGTGAGTGTTTGGGTATGTGTGTGTGTCTCCTGACTTTGAAGATCTGCTTGAGGCTGTGTTCTGAGGGTGTGGGCAAACACAGGATAGTGAAATGGCGGATGAATCTGGGGGTCACGGGGTTGCGGCCCCCTCCTGGAGGAGCACAGGCCGCTGCAATGGTCATCTCCTGAAGGAAAGGACCGGGCGAGAGTAGAAAGGCAGGATATTAAAAAGGAGATTGAGTGTAAGTAAAAGTGAAAGCACATCACACTCCAGCTTTATTTGTCTTTTGCTGCACTGATTTTGGAAGCAGTCTGGTTTTTAATTCAGACTTGACATCAAATCCTCACATTGATATATGATATATCAATAAAGCATGTGAGTGTGAGGTAAAGGTGAACCGAAAAACAAGAATACTAAATACATGAGTAAGTTGGTTGCTTTGATTTTGTTTCCAGGTGAAAATCACAAACGCTCCTCCCTGAAAAATAACCATGAATGTGGTCATATGTGACATTTTCTGTCTGTGGTGCAATGTATCATCGCACGGGATTAATCACATACATATGGTTTCTCCTGAATTTATAGCTTGCGTTTACTCCATCACAAGAACACACATGCTCATATTCATATTCACACACTCCACATTATAAGACATCATATCAGTCGCATGTACAATAGTTCCTGTGTCTATGTGTAGTTGTATGGAAAGTAAATTATTGCAAAGCAAACTTTCTATTATTGCAGAATCTGGGTCCACAGCTACAAACACACAGGCCCACAAGATGAATGGGTTTCCCACAGAAATGGACAGTCTTCATTAAAACTACAACTAGAAGACAAATTAAGTTGGTGCTGACTTTGTAAAAACAAAAACTAAGGAACTACAGTGCATTTACACTTTCCCTGAACAGAAAACCAATCTTAAACAAATCCTACAGATTAAAAAAGGCACCCCATTGTTTAGAAAAACACACAGTTGTGTGCAGTTTTTCACTGAGGTAGATTAGAACATCAATATCAATTGTAGCTCTATGAGTGAGCCCCAGCAGTCTGGATTGACAAATTTCGAAACAGACAGTGAAGGTTACAAGAAATTAGCAAACAGTTTTCTGGTCCTATAGTCTGGTCCTATGATAGCTGGATCCTGGCAAGCAGCACCTCTGAAGTTCTGTCAATTTTGTTAATTAACAGCTAATTCTTAGCAAGCAAGACTTCTTAATAAAATGTTGGAATGTCCCTTTATATATAAACAACCTCTAATAGACATCTTTTCTAAATTCCTACTGATGGCAGCTTTGACTACTCTGACTATTCATAAAAGGGACAAAAACATCTACAATAAGAAGTTGAAGTTGAAGTTTACTTTGTGCTTGTTTGATTTGCTGTAGATTTTGAGGCACACATTTCCCACAAACACCTCCCACATATTATCACACAACACGGTGTTTCTTTTATCTTCATTGTTGCAGAAGACACAACACTCCACTTATCCAGGGACACATACATGTTAATTCGCAAGGTTATTATAAAGATCAGCTCAACATCTAAAAATATCAGAGGAGCAGAAATTAGGAGAAATTTGTTTCAAAGTAGTGGCCAGGGGGGTCCAGATGGGGACACCCTAATTCAGAAAAGGCTATAATGAGAGTTGTTACTACAATTTTAAGGCTTTGGTGCAGCAAACAATCATTAAACTGAGTGACTGTTCAACCAATATGGAGTGGGGCCAGGGCTGTCCTGCCACCACCGCTACAATAAATACCTAGAGGAAACACACAGCAAATTTATAGTTTCATGGAAAATCTGCTTCTTTTATGTATCTCATATTAATTTGTACCTGGATCTCCTTCCAGAAGAACTTGGTTCTGTCATAGAAGCCAGAAAAGTCTTGGAACTGACGCAGGAGCTCGATAGGCGGCTGAGAGCCGTAACTGTCCAGCTTTGGCATATTCAGGTCATCCACGAAGACCACTAACTTCTTGTTGCCAGGAGCTCCTACAGGGATGGAGACGGGCGAGGAGACAGGCAGAAAGGGGTTAACAGAGACAACTACAGGGACAACTGTAAGAACTGATGAATGGATGGCTACTGTATATGAACAAAGGAACTTCGGCGTGACTGGTTACATATATTCACATGCTTCATCATACATTACAGCCTGTGAATGAATTATTGTGTGGTAATGCAGCTGAGAGCTAAACATTTTGCAATTAGTATAGATGTAAAACAAAAACATTTACTTTTTATGTCAAGTGAGAAAAGCAGCCTGTTGAAATATTTAACAGGCGACAATTTGCTGTCCCATGTTGTCATCATCATTTCAGGTGAGAGCACAACGCACACGGCCCTATCAGGAAACATGCACTACGCCAGGGTGTATACTGTGTAAGACGTGTGAGTATACTGACTTAAATATCTGATTTGAGACAGAGACATTTTGTTTAGGGGAACCTCCAAGATGTCCTACCCATTATGTTTTTCCTCTTTTTCTCCAGTTTGGACTCAATGATCTCCTGCGTGCAAGCGGAGGAGGTCTGAGCAGAGAAGCTGATGAAGACAGGAAGATATCCGGACTTTTCTTGCATACTGTTGAGGAGGCCGCGAGCCACCACGGACTGAAACAAATATACACACAGAAGTTCTTTAATAACATTGCAACCAAATTGCTTCTGATCTTAGTTTTGTGGTCTACACTGTCTTAAATTTGAACACCAAAAGATTCATTTTCAAAATAAAACAAAGTATCAAAGCAGTCAAATATCACTGGGGTGTCTAAATTGTATTTACTTTTCCAACAAACATTGATACATTGATTGTATTAAAGTTTATCTGAATGGCTGCAGTTAATATCTGTCTACTTTTATGATTTCAGTATGTATGGGATTTTAATAAGCATGGTGTTTCATTTCCCTCCTCAAAATCTCAACCAAGGATTTGTTTCAGGCGGGTGGAGACGTTTTATTATTCAATATTTCCATTAGGAATTTATCTTTTTCCCAATGGCTCTTTATTGTTAATTTCAACCCTGCCGCCTATAATGTTCTTTCTCTATGCAACCAAGATGTCCCTTTAGTATCTTTGAAAGGACATACATGGGCAAATTATTATCACCATTGCCTTGTAGCCAAATAATCTTGTTAAATTACTTGCATCAATTATATCACTCGATTTCTATCTAAAGATATGTACACCACACTGTTGTGACTGTCCAGGAATCCTCACCTTCCCCACTCCAGTGCTGCCAGTGAAGAGCACAGAACGTCGCACAGACAGCAGTTTCTCCATTAGGTATCCGTAGCGGACAGTGTCTGTGGTGGGAACCAGCATCTCAAAAAAGGGCTGCTCCTTGTTGTATTCGAACACAGGGATTATCGTCTCCCATGACTCCAAGCGATTGTTGTCATAGTTCATGTACATGCTCCACAGGGTACCTTTCTTCGGGAGCTACACAGCACATATGAATGCACATTAATTAAAACACATACAAACACTTTAGGTAGTGTCAACATTAGACTGTAACCAAGTTGTTCTTTAAAAATCCTTGGACATCCAGAATAGAAGAAAACACATTTTCATTTGTTTTCCTTTGATATGCAGTGCGTTGGAAGATTGTCTGTGACACAAGACGTTAAATATGAACGGTTTCCCAGTGTGTGTGTGTGTGTGTGTGTGTGTGTGTGTGTGCACATGCATGCGTGAGTAGATTGTATCCCCTCAAGCTTCACAGCTGTGATCCAGATGCATTGGGCTTTATCTTATGGTAAAGGCACAAAACTGTACACACAAACCATTTTCTGACTGTTGCAAACAGCGACATCAGTCCCCTTACGCACAGGCAGATAAATCGATTTTGAAGTATGTGAAATGTTCCAGATGATATTCTGCCTTCATGAACAAAGGTTCATGAAGGCAGAATGGTTGTTTACTTCACTTCAAACAATTAGCTTTCCACATCCTGTTGGGCTGAAGGAGTCATAATATCAGTTTCCAGTTTCCTCTTGTTTCGTTTACATTCCTGCACCTCATTCTTTACACATATAAAATTACTTCCTCAATTCTTACAACCCATGATTCATAATTCTCTTGAGTTTAAAAGGTAGAATAATGATACTTTATGGACTGTTATAACCTTGAATCAACGGCCATCCTTTTATGTGATTTATCTTTGGCATTTGGTCTTTGTAATCCACTGAAGTTATTACTAAAATGTACAATATGGAATGCTGCTTTCTTAATGTCTTCATTCACATGAGTGAATGACATGATCAAGAAGAATTCCCTTTCAGATTGGCTGTGCTCCAGCTAGATACAGCCAGTGTCAAAAGCACTTTGGTGTAATATATAATAGGAGCTAACCTTCAGGCCTTTTTACATATTTCATGCATATACCAGCAAACTCAGTGAAAAATGGATTTGACTCTCAGTAATGGGAATGCGGGATAAAATATGCTTTAAGTGGCAGAGAACAGTTTTTGTGACATTCTGGGCCTGATCTACTAAGATCCCAAATAAAAAGTGCTCGATTACATGTGCATTATACAGGTGAGGGGCCGTAGGAAGAGAGGCCTCTGACCAATATTGCGCAAGAGGTGAGAGCTGTGTCCTCTGTGGCACGAGCGCTCAGGCTGCGACACTCAGGCCATTGTGGTGCAAACAGAGCGCACACCAGGCAGCGGGTCAGCGCTGTATCTGGTGTGACGATGGCTGTTAGTGCCCTGGCAAGAGAGGGATTATGTTTGCTTCTGTCAATCCAAACACGTTAACATGTTAGCAGAAAAAAACCTGTTCTCACCGTCTTCTTCCTGCCGTCTCCTCCTCAACACAATAACTGCAGCCATCTGTGCGTAACGCTGTGGTGATTAGCACCTACCTTTCAAACGTATTAAATATAGACGCAGTCAAAACCACTGCAGGCTTTGTAAATCACAGTGCGTGTGCTAAATTAAAGTATTTGTATCTCCTATCTACCCCAATATTTTGCGCACTCAGGTAGAAACACCCGATATTGCATATTCATTAAGGCAAACGTACTTAATTGACAGCGCTGTTATTCTGCATGCAATCCTCAGTGCACACAGTAAGTAGATCAGCTTGCAGGTTTTTTTGCAGGTGAAATCGAGTTTGCACACGTTTTTACATGTGCAAACATCTAGTTGATCAGGCCCTCTGTGTATTTATATGTATAATGAAAGTGTGTGGTGTCTGCAAATGATCCAATATGTGCAAAGAAAGTCTGCCATTCAGTTAATCTATTCCTGTGTGTAACTGTGGGTGTGTGCAATAAATTACCTTTGCTATGCTGTTGTCTGCAAACTGCTCTCTGACAAAGGTGTCCAACGAGTCCCAGTGAGAACTGTTCAGGTTGCCACCGACTGACCACAGGTAGCAAAATACGAAGGTCAGACATAATACGTTCTTCAAGGTCTTAGAATCCTAACACCATCATAAACACAAAAGAGAAGAAGGAAGAAGCTCACTCATTAAGTTATGACATTAGAAAAATAAAGTATCCACAACCTACAGTGTGCTTTTGGATAGTGTAAATGTTTAGATAGGGTTCAATTATCTGCAGGGTATTAGACCATGGAAATTACCATATTGAGGTCAGGCCTTCCTTTGCCCAGCAGCAGAGTCTCGAGCAGGAAGCACAGAGTGGTGACTTTACTGATGTCCACCTGGCGGATCACCTGAGTGCAATGCTTCAAAACAAACCGGAGACCACTCTCAACATACTGCTCAAAGAGCTCCAGCAGGTATTCGCGCACTGCGTCCGGCAACTGAAGCAAGGAGTGATGGAAGAAAAGAGATGACTTTGAGCAAAGGAAAGAGGAAACCTTTTTTACACAACCATTAAAAATAACTTGGACACGAACACAAGAGTTTGGTTTAAAGAACGGTTTTGGGGAGAGAGAAACTGAGAATACACAAAATCTGGGGTAATGCTCTTCCCGGGAGAGACAGGCTCCCCTAGTTAAATTTGCTAGTGGAAATCAATACATAATTGCTTAAAATGCTAATGATCAAACTCTAATGAACCGAAATGTTTTTAAAGTGTAATCAAAATTATCCCCAACAAAGCAACAATTACCTTTCCCCAACAAATACAAAAGAAATTACACCAAAACTAAGACAACTTGAACTGAAAAGTTCCTTCCCAAAAACGAAATGGTGCTTGTTAAAAACGTATGGAGTAATGGAGAGGGTAGATTACTCAATTGTATGAAAGAGAAAATAGGAGACAGCAGAAACAAGGAGGACAGCTAAGGCAACAGACAAATTAAAGATAGATAGACACTGAGACAGGGAGTGACACACGATGAATGAGAGAGAGAGAGAAAGTTCAAAGTTGACAGGAGCCATGACCCACTCTCACTGATCCTGAAAGACTCAGGGCTAATGTTGCAAGCTATAAACTTTAATGTGATGTGCCGTCATTAAAGTTAATGCTGATGTTAAGGTTCTACTGCTTGTACTGTGGGAAAAAAAAGGGACTTAACCATTCACATAGCAGCGCACACAGAGAGACAGGAACAGTCAGCCACAGTTTAACAGAAAGAGAATACAAGAGCAATGATGTGGACAGACGGAAACATTCGTAATTAGTGATATAAAGTGTGTTTATGTGTGTTTGATGCCCACAACCTGGACTGTGATAAAGAGTGAAGAACTATGCCCTGAGAAACAGATCTATTAACACTGCCCGATAAACACGTGATGCTAACTTTAGATTTCAAGCACAAATCCTCTATTACAACGAGCCTGCTTTTAGCCAACTCTGTAAACAGTTTACTTAAAAAAGACGTGAGAGATATATTATATACAACCTTGGCTCCAAGTCCACTGATCCATGTCTGGACATAGGGCATCCACTTGAGCTCATCAGGATCAATATATACCATCCCACAGCGACTGACTGTGGCTGGAGATGCCACCGCTAAGTCCTGGACCTGAAAAACAAATCATTACATACATCACTTTTATGGACCTACCAGGTAATACAGGTACAAGGAAATAAAAAACTACTACTACTAGAATTCTGTATTTATTTGGGTATATACACTGTGAATATGAATTTGAAATCTTGCTTGTGCATTGACCATACAAATACACAGTGATCTAACCTCGAACAGCATATGCATGGATTCGCTCAGTTTGATTCTCTCGCTGTTAGCCAAACACAGCATCTTGTTGTCGTCCAGTACTGTGTTCATGTTCTCGATCCACAGGGCGTCGACTGGCCCGTCGCAGATCACCCACTTGTGCTCATCGCTGTAGTCATTGACTGCGTTGCGGACACTCAACGCCATCAGTCCGTCGCGCCACTCCAGTGTCAAGGTGTTAACCTGAGGAGTAGACATACATAATTAATGTATGTAGAGAGAGAAGTGAAGAAGCTGTTGTATTATATATCATCTCATATCTTGAGTACCTCTCCATAGAGCTCTCCCATAGTGACAGATTTAGGGTTGAGGACATAGGTCTTGACAGGCTGATAGAAAGGGTTGTTTTCCTTGTGCACGGTGTGATGGAGGGTCTCCAGTGTGTCAGCCAGGATGGTGTAGACGGTGGTCTTACCTCCACCAGTTGGCCCTACCAACATCACACCATGACGCACTATCATGGTCTCATAGAGTTGAATCACCTGGTCAAAAGAACAAATAGAAAAAAGATGAAAAATCGGACGTGTGAAAGATGGCCATGTTTTACACAACACATCCAGGGTATCTGACAAACTATCCAAATATTGTTTGGCTATTAAAAGAAAAAATAGCCATACAAACAAAATTCCATTCACATCTATTGTGTTGCTGTGGTGGCAAAAATCGGACAGACCTCAAAACCGCGTCAAGTAAAAGTAAAATATCAATATCTGCATGGATAGATGTCAACAGAGATTGCAAGTTAATGAAAAAAACATTTGTATAATGTCGGTGTACCGACCCTTTAAATGATGAGGCTGGAAATATTGTGTATTTTCAATATTTTCTTATTGTCAAAAAAATCCAATGAAAACATAGAAACATCATGAATTTTATGTGAACATGTTTGTTTACCTACAGCTGTTAGAAGCACATAATTGAGCCAAGTGTCACACATTTCTTTATCATAATAATGTATGGACCAAAAAATGTGACATTTCTTCAGTTATGTGTATGTGACTAATTGAGCAGTTCTGTTTTTCTTATGTGTAGGTCTATTTATTTATGTTGTTTTAATTTTAACAACACTAGAAACATTGATAATTAAAACATATTTCTTTGCTTTCTTTTATTGAATGAGATTGCACTTTCAAACACTTGTGTATTTGTGTTGCTGTTTAGCATGTTCTATGGTGCAATATATACTGTCTTTGCAAAGTTTTTTGACATTTCTTTACTTATGTCTGTGTTTTTTTTACAACCTCGACCAAGAAGGTTATGTTTTCACCCCTTTCCACGTGTATGTTGGCTGTTTTTTTTGTCGGCAAGATTACACAAAAACAAAGAAACTGATTACCACAACACTTGGTGGAAAGATGCAATATGGGTCAGGAAAGAACCCGTTACATTTTGGGATTGCGAATCCAGGATTGTTTTTCACTTACTTTAACAATTGTGAGATTGGGCATTTTTTCTAAGTGTTTATTGTTTTTCCAAGGAATAATAAATAGATCTTGCTGAAAGAAACATATTATTAGGTATATTTAGGAGACTAATGTTATTGAATATATTGAATTTAAGGTGACTGTTGGGCCTTGGCAGAAGTTTGCGCTATACCGAGTGCCATTCTAATCTTTTCATGGGATTTATTAACACCAAGTAAATGAGAAATAACTCAATAATAACTAATTTTCATTTAAAGTCTTTAACAAAATTAAACAAATCTTAAAAAAAAGGTGAAAATAATAATAATTTTTCCCATTTGTACTCTACCTTATTGGTCATGCTAGCGAGCGGCTGCAGGTTTCGCTTAACCAGAGACTCCAGGATGGTGGAATGCAGAACACCATAGTCATGCTCAGGGATGCACACACCAGGAAACAGGTCTGACAGGATACCACTGCAGGGGTGTGTAGGGTGGCATAATACACATGCACAATAAGAATAAATGTTTTCACATGTAACAACAAAAATAACAAAAAGCCTGTCATTTCTTTTTGTATTTGTGCATTTGGATAGTTAGAAGGAAGAGTTCAGGGTTACCTAAAGAGCACAGTATCATCAGTGAGGAATTTTGGAAGGTTGGCATCCCTCAGGGCTCTGATGAGAACCACATCTTCACTCAGGTGGGGGTTTTCTCTTTTTAGAGACCTAAGAAGACACACACACACACACACACACACACACACACACACAGTTACTTTTAGCTTTGATGTTCATCTTAGTCATCTCAGTTTACTTGGTCATACAGCAGGATATTCCCCAGTTCTCACTTTAACTATCGTTCAGTGCAGCATTATTATTAATTAAATAAAAAAACTGGTAAAAAAGGACATGACGTAAGAGGGGCCACACAACCAGCTCTCCAAGTAGTTAGTGCATTTCAATAAATTAAACAATTGTAATACGGCAACATTATTTTTATTACGGGCAAATGAATTAGTGTAAAATAAACTAATTACAAATCCCGACGTAATAAAGATAAGAAGTGGTCATCGTGAGCTGGATTTTTAATACAGCAGCAAGCAGGCTCCACTCAGTTATAACAAAGAGGGAACCAAACCATCAGAGGCAGGTGATAATGAATGTGTGTTTAGTATGGAACAAGCAGACGCAGAGGAGTAATATCGAGGCAAAGACACACAATGTATCACAAGCCAATTACAACAGTTCCCTGAGCTTCAGCTAATAACCAACAGGCAAAAGTCTGACTTTCACTACGTATGGTCAGGAGCATCCATTTCAATCTACTTATGCGCCCACGCACACACCAGGAACCACTGTGCTTATGCTGTCTCCAATTTCGTCTATTTAATCTTGCGCATCATCTCTCATGTGTCTCATCTCTTGTGATGTGGATTTGACAAAGTGAGGGAATTTCACACAGATGAAGTGAGAAATATACTTTTTTTCTTTTATCTGATGTAGTAACAGCTAAAAAATAATAGGATCATCTGAAAAGTCATATGTTTCTAATATTTGCTGTGTGCCATCATTATCAACTTTTTACTTTTACATTCAACTGAATATTTCCTGTATCGATGACAGTTTGACACCAAACATTTCCATCTTAATCACTGATGGTAAACCTTTTTCATGTAACACTGCATCTTTCACAGCAAAACATTGATATAATATGCTAAATATAGAGAATGTGTTGCAATGTGTGCATCTGTGGTCCTGTTGGGACTTTCCTGAAAAGGTGAGTGCCTGCATGTCCCAACAACTGAATGCACATGTGTGTCAGTGAATGCATGAGTGCGACGCACTGACCCCGCCATGACCAGGACAGACTTGACTGCTCTCATGCCAAAGTCGTAGTGGTCCTGCTGAGACAGCTGCTCAGAGCACAGCTTGTACATCTGGGTCATCTTCCTAGCGAGGGTCTTACTGGATTCAAATCCCTCAGAGTACAAAATAACCTGGAGGGAGGGTCAAAAGCGAGGGAATACAAACTGTTGCATAGAGAGGAAAATACAGCAAGCAAGCTTATGTGACAATGCAAGTGCAGGGAGTCTCTTACCTCAGCAATAAGTGCGTAGTTTGGCACCATCATGGCTATGGGTCTGAAGAGAGCTTTAAGGTTGTCAGGGAGCTCTGTTCTTCCAGCGTATCCTGGGTTCATGGTGATGAACGCGGCGCATGTGTTCACAAGTTTGATCTCGCGGCCCTCAAATCGGAATCTTGGCAGCTGAATAACATGCAGAGTTGAGTAAGACGACTTTAATGTCTAAAATATTATTTTTAATATTTGCAAAGGGAAGTATGTGTGGCAGTGACCTGAATGTTACCTGTGCTACTCTACTGCGCTATCCAAGCTATGGAAAATACAGTAGATGACTGGCTAAATTTTCAAATGGCTCTCAAATGGGCTTCTGCTATGCAAAGTGAATGACACTTGTTTTGTTTTTTTATTTAAAAGATGTCCTCCACACATCAGTATAGAAGTGATAGGAGCCCATCATCACATTAAACCAGTGGAATCAGGTGTCAAAGGGTCGACTGACTGGAGATCAGTGAGGCTTAAAGCTTAGTGTTACTTTGCACGTTGGGACCTTAATTCTTCTCTGTGTATGGTTTGCAAATTGTCTCATAAACAATGCTTTGTAAACACTGTTAAGGGTCTGTTATGGTGGTGTGTTTATGATGGGATACCTTAGCAGCTTTAGCATTTCGTATGGTTATGAGCTGCTGAGCGATCACAGACAACACTTCGATGTCGATTCGGTTAAATTCGTCAAAACAACACCAGGCTCCTGACTGAGCGAGTCCACTGAAGAAGCGGCCCATCATCTGGAAGACACAATTGCGATTGGTTAAAAAGTGACAGCAGTTTTAATTCCAATGCAATTCTCAAATACAAAAACATTATGAATGTGTCTTGTGCTTTTAATATTAGTATCAGTTAATTCCATTATACCTGTATAACATTGTATTACCTGCACCATGTCTGTGAGTAACATGAAAAGCACTTTCACTGCACAAAAGCGCTGGTTCATAGGTTCTAACATCTCATGGACAGTGGTATTATATGTTATAATTAAATGCTGCTCACACTGACACTGGAGCCAGACCTGAACAAAGCATTAACACATAAAAACCAGAGAAGACTGTGTTGCTAAACCCTTTAAATCAAAGACCCATCCAGCTCTGATATGCTTCAGGTGTCTTCTGGACAATAACTAACTACGGCAGACAGAAGAGAATTGCTTTCCAGCTGTCGTGTCACTGGGTCTTTTCAGTTGAACTGGTTCTAGCCTTATTGCACTGCAAGGCACAGGACACAGCGTTATTTAACGTTAAACATTCTCAAGGTCAAAGGACCAATGTGAAGTTTTGGGGATTGTAAAAGGTGAACAGTGTGCACAAACAGTGAATAACACACATATCATAAGAGATGAGAGCTATCTCAGGAGATCCAATCCTGTGTTGTTAATGTTAAAGTTTCAATTTGTTTAGATATGAATCATACTTCTACTGACATATTTCTACAATAAATACAGACAAAACATTTAAGGATGTGACCAGCCACATGACACCTGACATTAGCGTCCCCCAACACACATTTAACGTATGTTCCTCAAATGAATAAATTACAGGAAAATGACCTAAAGAGAATAAAGGGAGAGGATTAAATCTGGATTAAGATTATGCTTCAACGGCACACAACTATGGCTCTGTGAAGTCTGATCAGTGATTTCACAAACAAAGGATAGAAGTCTTGACTGCTTTAGCAATAGTGCCATCTAAAGGCTTAACATAGTCGGTACAGTCGAAGTGGGAGAGAGCCTTCTTAAGCAATTTCAAACAGCGCAAACAAGTGTAGTGGCAAAAAGCTGCAGTAAACCAAAGACTCCTGAACATGTGGAGTAGGTAAAGAGCTGAGGGGAACAAATGATTGAATACTGAGCAGGAAAATAATCTAAGAGAGCATATAAGAAACACAAAGACCTTATAGTCGAGCCCATCAGAGCAGTTGAAGACAACACACTGTATGGCCAGTGCCTTGGCCAGGTCCTTGGTGGTCTCTGTTTTGCCTGTCCCTGCTGGCCCGGCTGGAGCACCTCCTAAATCCAACTGGAGAGCCCCCATCAGACAAAGGTAGCAACGGTCCTGAACAGTAGAGAGGTATGGAAGGGGGGGTATTGTTGGATGTGACAACACAACTGAAGAATTAAACAAGACTACAAATACACAGATGGTCTTCTCTGTTTCTGTTCTATACTTGCACAATTGACAAATATGTCTGTGGCTTTATGTGAAATCTAAATTGACTCACACAGTGTTTATTAGATTCTGAGTGGAAGCTTGTCTAACTGATTATTAGATGTGTCTTTCCAGTTTGCTTGCATAGCTTTAATGTGATATATTGTGTTACCGTGAGTGGTGTGATGACCAGCCGTTGACAGGCTCCCAGGTATTCATAACCATAAAGGTACGTGGACAGAGCCATTTTGGCTACACAGTTGTCCACATCCAGGTCCCAGTAGTATCGTAGCTGTCTCTGCCATTCAAAGTTAGACCTGGTGTCCACCTGAAACAGAAAGCTGAAGTTACTGTAAGGTGGTGAGTTGTAGAAATCTCACACAGACATCTGAGTCAGCTCCTGCTCCTATAAAACCAAGTCAAGAACCGACAAGGACGACATATCTGCTTGATGGTGTTTGTGTGGATTTCCACAACTGTAATAATACTTCACAACTGTACCTTCTGCAGGACCAGATCTGTGACAATGTCTCTGGCATGGACATCGATGGTGATGAGGGCAGTGATGATATTTCGGTGCAAAGTAGGGAGCTGTTGTCGTACCAACGCCGCCAGGGAAATTAGCCTCTGGAATACAAGCCAACGTTGCACACAATCACATTAAGAGTTAAAAAGTTAAAAATAGTTGGGCATGAATAAAGTGTAGATTTATTTTGTCACGCCAAATCTGAAACCAAATATTAGGGATTATAAGCAAGCTGAAGAGTTATTAGTGGTTATTAGGATTACATCAATGTTGGTGAGCTCAAATTCCTGTAGGGCAGCAAAGTGGTCATGATCTCCCTCCAGGCAGGCATCCATATCCCTGCACCACATTAACTGTGAGATGGTCAGCACCACCTGGTGGAAACAAAAATATACACACAAACTAATATTAAATGCCTCCATTAAAAGACAATAAATGAGATAGTTATGGCTCCTCTGAGTGAATAATCATAGAATCAAAACACTTCTAAATGTAAGGAAAACAAATTATAAAATAATGCAAAATATATATTAATATAAAATGATATAGAGGATTAAAAGTAAAGGTGTCATTTACTGGCAATAATATGTAATGATGTTTTGACATTTCCTCATGTTAAGAGATGTAATACTACACACAGTAGAACATAAGGCTGAGATTGAAAGATTGAAAAGGACCAGCTCTTACGTGTGTGTTTGTGTGTGTGTGTGTGCGTGTGTACCTGCGATGGATGTCCAGCCACCACCCACTCCTCCCTAGACTTCGTCTGGTAGTCTGCGATGGAGGCCTTGCTGAGGTTTCGCAGTGAGGAGAACATCGCCTCTTCCACCTTGCAAAGCCACTCCTCCACATTGCCTTGTGCCTTCAGACCTTTAGTCAGACCAACCTACACGTACACACATAGGAGGAAGATTACACTAATGGACATGACTACATGTGTTTTGTCCTTTTTTTGAGGGTTCACTTTGAATCAGTTATCACAGCAGTTATTTGCCCTTTGAATCTACCTGTGTATGGAAGGTGCTTTATAAATAAAATTGCCTTGTCTTGCCTTGAATTTGTGATCATTGGACAGCTGCGTTCAATTAGCTGCTATTCAACTTTGTGGCAAACCAAAAGATTCTATGCTTTCTAAAATGAAAACCCCACATATTTTAATCTGTATAATTTTAAATCAGAATTTGGCATGTCCATTTTTTTCTTAAATTACTGCTTGTACAGGTTTTTGCAAAATTTAAGAATCTACTTTATTCTAGCTCTCCTTCGGGGTTGTTAAATGGCTGACAAGGTTAAATTGTGTTGTAGTTTTGTATGGAGAGAAAGGGAGTGCAAGAGAGTATTTTTTCCTTCAAACGTACTCTCTCTTATTCTCAGCGAGGACAAGAGAACAACAATGGGAATTAAATACAATCGGTGAGTGTGATGAGAAAAAATGTGTTAAGGCTACTCAAACAGACCTTCTCTCCTTCAGGAGAGATCATATACAGGATCACTTTGCTGTATATGGTCTCCTGTTCTCCAGCATCTGGTGCTGCTCCTTTAGCATCAGGGTCTTTAGGCAGCAAAGCAAACTCCAGCCGGGTAATGGCATCAAAACACTTCCTAAGGTGTGGCTGCACAGCCTGAGGATTTCTTGTCTGGGCCAAGATCTTTAGCAGCTCATCATTAGATAAGAAGCAGAACCTGCAGGGGACAGATAAAGAAAGATTATCAGAGCAGGCAACACTACACACACAGGACCATAGTAGTTAGCACTCAGTGGGAGGAGATGTTCAGTAAAAACTGTCAAGGGGGGAAATGCAAAGCAACATGGTATGTAAATTAAACTCTTACATTTCAAATGTAAGATGTAAAGTGTGACAATAAACAAAGCATGTGCGTACCTGGGAAGATGACTCTCTTTGACTCAAGGTAGTCTTCCAGACACTTCTGTATCTCATCTAGGAGAGCATTGTTGTGCTGAAAGGTCTCCAGCAGATCTGTATAGGATAACATGACTTGTTTGTATGTTGTGTGACAATGTGTTTACCTGAGTGAGTACATGTGTGATTGTGAGTATCTGTTATGTCCACGTAAAGTATTTTGCCACTCATGCTGCACCATCACCTACCAGGCTGTATGGCTGCTCTCAGTGCATTGGGCATCTTTTTGACCCTCCCCATGATCTCCTTCCAGGTCTTGTCCACCTTAAGAAACATCTTGGATTCCGCAGGCAGCTGCCTCTTGATATCTGGAGCTAAGAAAATACTCTCGAGGTAGAGCCAGTTCCTTTGGCATGTTAGCCACTCATCCTGTAACAGAAGGGTGAAATTCAGCAGAGGGGCCATTGGGAAAATGTGAGCCCAGGGAGAATTAAAGAGGCAAACAAGATTAATAATGTAATTAAACCACAGTCTTAAATGTAACACTGTTACTCAGTCTTTACATGAACTGAAATAAAGGAATCAATAAACATTAACAAAGAACAATTACTTTTGCAGCCAGTAGGGAGAGCTACTGTGTTACATTTAAAGCTATGTCAGAACAATCACTTGCAGCCAGATGTAAGATCACTATATTCAATGGTATCAACAGTGCAGTGGTATGGGATCTGTTCTAAGCGGTCACCAGTGTTTGGTTGAGGAGAGTCAGCTGTTCCAGCAGTTTGTCCACCCTGACCTTGATGGGCGCTACGTAGCGAGAAGATGCTACCGTGCCCACATTAATAAGGCTGTCGTCCAGGAGTACCTACACAGCAAACAAACGTGGTGAACACAAATAAACACAATCTGATGTACTGTAAGAGAGAGCGTGTGCATGTTTATGCTGCGTGTTGCTACCTGGATATCATCCGTGCCTCCTAAGATAAACATGTCTTGGGCTTCACCATGAGATAGAACAGTGAACTCTGTGGTCCTCCACATGTCCTCCACCTGCAAGGCCCATCCAAACGGCAGAGGTTAAACAACATGGACTCCCTGTATTGGATTCTACATGTAACCTGTATGCATGTGTGTGTGTCTCATGTGTATCCTCGAACAGACGTGATTTCAATAGTGGTGACCCAGTGACACTGGACTAATGGTGAGAGGGGATTTTGTCACAAGGGAAAAGTCTGGACTCCAGCAACCGTAGAACAGAATATCCATGTCTACTGTTTTCATGTTTAATTCCCATTACACACACTGGTGTACACATTACTCATCACTGTATATTTGTATATCTAATAGAATTTAAATGCTGCAAAGTCACATTTTAGCGAAATTGTGGGGACTGCTTTTACTGAAAACTGACTATGAAGCTAGTGGGAAAGAAAGTGCTATAGTTGAGGGCAGATCACAAGAATTGTCTATGATTAATGCCAGCCGCCACTACATAAATCAAGCCGTGTCGCAAACCTGGACACACCACATGCCACCACATTACTTGAGTGTATAAAGGTGTATACATTTTTTTTGAACAGACAGAAATCTATGTATTTGCAGAGGTCATCATTGAATCATTGTTGAAGTCATCAAATTGGCATGTGTGGGCATAAAGATTACCAGCTCATATTCAAATAACGGGTGTTGGAGGTAACTTCTGCTGCAGCGTCTTAAATGGGTATATAATATATTCATAGGAAGTTGCCACACCTTTGTAATAATGGTCTCCACCGATGCCTCTCCTGAAGCCTGTCCTGACATCTGAAAGTCAAGGGCTGTGTTAGTCTTGTTTATCAACGCTTAACTATCAAGGTATTCAGTAAAACTGGCTTGTGAATTGAAGGTGAATAGCATATGGCAGAGTGAATCTCCATTTGTATGGTACCTCTTGTATCTCTGTGCCATAGGAGAATATGTTGAGCTCCTCCAAAGCGGCCACAGGGAGCTCTGCCACATTCAGGGAGGTGTCCATAATAGACTCCAGTTTCGTCCAGTGTTCTGGCTTCATACATGGGTTACGCAGATCAGTGATCACAGGCAGCTGATGAAAAACACACAAGGATAATTTCAGATAGAGTCAAAGCAGTCGTGTAGAACAGTCTGGCTACATCACAACTACTTGCTTTCAGTCAATATTTCAAAGTGTTGACGTCAGCCACTACAAAACACTTTGTCCAACGCACCCTTTGCTTCATAACTTCCACCTTGTCCTTCAGACTTAGCACTACGTTGTTGCGTGGCAGACCCTTCTCCAGCTGGATGACGTATTTGCCGTATTTGGTTATCTGTGAGTTGAACTGCTCTAAGTCCAGTTGTTCAAGTGTGCCCTATTGAGGAAAAAACATGAAGGAACAGCTGAGCTTTAAAGAGAGAAAGAGCTGCATACATGTCTAATATACCATATGCCTGTCCAGGCTATCACATACAATTCAGTCTTTTTACGTGCACCTCACCTGCTGCCACACATCCTGGAGAGAGTCCCATTCCTTGAGAGAGTCCCACAGCAGCTGCTTCAGCCTTAAATCTGCAGTTAGCTCCTCCAAGGTGTCAAACTTGGTCACCTCCATCTGTATGTAGAGAAGGAAAACTGGTTTGGATTAGTGGGCTTGTTATTTGGGAATTCTGTAACACATATATTTTGTGACTTGCTGTGTTTAAAGGAGAATGATTTGACAGGATTTAATCTGAAGAATTATAGCACCTTGAATTTCTTCTGGTAGGATGTGTATGTAGAAGCCTGGGCCTGCATCTCATCCAGAGAAAGATGGATCTTTCCCAGCAGCAGATGTACTCTGGAGGAATCTGCATTGATGTCCAAGATTTGTGGATCCTGCACATGAGAAAGCACACGGCAAACAATTAAAGATGGAGTGATACATTAGTCATAAGTGAGAAGAAAAAACGCTGTATAGTCCCAAACTTTGTGTTTAAATAGGTAACAAAGGTTTTCCATGTACCTGTGACTTCAGCTTGGTTTCCATGACCTCCCGGTTCAGTTGCTTTATGGCCTTGCCTAGAGAAGTGCACAACTTGTCCATGCTGGCATCCCTATCTAGCACTGCCTCATCAATGAGCATGCGTAGAAAGTTAATAGAAGATGGCAAGGTGGCGAAAACAATCATATCCTCGGGTGGCGTGGGAACTGAGTACATGTTAATCAGATTGTACATTTTACACACGGTCTCCTGCTCCTCGTCTAGCTCTGTAATCTGGTAAGGGGAAGGAAAGGAAAGGGGAAGAGTCAAATAGAAAAAGTAGAGGAGGTGGTTGGGAAAATTGACAGAAATGTGCAATATGAGCAAAAGATTTTTACAATTTGATGTATGTACAGTATGACTGTTATTGGCCACGGGAAGTTTACAGTCACAGGTGGGGACATTTGTGCAGTGCAATGTTGAAAGAAAATACGATTAACAAACATGATATTTAAGTCTTACCCTCTCCTGTATCTCATCCAGGAATATGAGTGAGCTGGCTAACTCAGCGGTATTAGTGGGACTAAACTCGAGTTTAAACTGTGCGTCACATGCCTCACTGATGATGGCATCTAGTTTCCTCTTAGCCAGCTTGGTGAGCATCTCATTGAAGACCTGGAGGATGGATTCAGAACAAAGCAATTATTCCTATGTTTATTGAATATTTTGTAGTACTTATTCCATTAGATCACTGGACCTCACTTTTACATTTACATTTCAGTGATGTTTAATTAACACTGAAAGGCCTCACTGCCCTTTTGTTTGAATCACTTGTTCGTCATGATCAAATAATTAAACCCAATGACTATAAGTCTCAATAAAATAGGACTATACGTGTCTGTGCAGCATCAGTTTGCATCTGTATGCTCATCCTCACCTCCAGACAGCGCAGGGGGGAAGACACAAGCTTCTGTTTGAGCTTTGTTTTGTCCACCAGCAGTAAACCCAGAGGTTTCTTCTGCTGGATGTCTTCGGCCTCTTTACACTCACTGTGGTATAACTTCAGTGCATTTTCAAAGAAGGACAAACCTGTGAAATTAAGACAACAGTCATCAGTCTAACAAAGCCACACGTGTTACTCTGCCCATTAACTACAAGTCATGTATGTTCACTCAATGTTTGTCTTTCAGGTTTTCCCTTTTTTGTCTCCCAGTATGTTTCCCCAACTGTTCACAAGTGCACAGATAAAACAGTCCATCCTTTTTGCCGTCTCACTTTTCCTTGTGCCTTTTTATTTGTCTAACCTGCTGTGCAGCAATGCTGTACATGTCTCTTACCCCCTTTGTCAAACCCCCAACCATTGTAATTACAAATTACAAATTTTAGTGATTATATATGATTCCATATAGACATATGCATATACCTAGAGCTACACTTGTAAGCACAACTAAAAGATGTAATTTATGGTCCACAAGCAAAGTAAATTATCTATGTTATAGTGATAAAGTAAGGATTGATTTTGTGACTTAAAACAGGCTGCTCTCAGTTGCATTACAATGTTATAATGAAACATCATCATATTTCTGACAAAAAGAAAATTCTTCTGCGAGCTGGTTTCATTTGGACAAATCTACAGTGGGTAACTTGTTAAGTGGTTGCAAGTGTCCAAAATATGCTTTTGCTCGCCAGTAACAAAGGCATATTTCATGCTAAGGAACAAAGAAAAACACAGCACTGTTCTCCACTGAAGTGCTCTTTGTGTTGTGAGTGGGAGATGTGTTACAGAAATAATGTCTATGTTGATGTATGCTGTGCATCACCCTGTTCCTGTTGCTGCATCGCATCCAGATCCAGACTCTCGTTCTCCTTATAGAACAGTCGGAAACGCTCAAACTCTTGCTGAGTACACTTTTGCTGCATCAAAGGCAGCCTGCAGTGATTCCTAAGAGAAAGAACACAAACAAATAAGGTCCACACACAAACAGTACTGTATAGACAAAGTACATTGTGCATTGATGGAGCACAAGGAAAAGTGAAAGTTTACCATGATTTTTCGGATGATGCTTTGAAGGTAGCTGTCAGTTTCCATGATGAATTCCAAACTGGGGCCATCTTCATATTTGTTTTCCAGTATCTATAAGTTAACGAACACACAGACAGAGATGAGATTACACACTAATTACTATGGGTTTCTTCCTCTTTATTCAAGTGCATGGTCTTTCAGTTTAAGAGCAGGACTTATTGATTGCAGGCTCAGATTTTGTGACGCTTTCAATCCAAATCCTTTGGACTGTGGACAAATTAAATTGTACCACCCCTTGTTGTGGTTACTTTTGCTGATGGTACTGTTCCCCAAAAATACAGTGGTTATAGTTATTAGCAACAATGTTCCCATAACATTATAGATTTTGCTGCTCCATGTTGACCAGGGATCTACTGGACTCCTGCTCCATGAAGGTGTAGTCGTTTTCCCTTCAAGCACACCAACTAGTAGCCAGTGTAATAAGAGCAGTGGAGGGCAGGAGTGCATGGACCTGATGAAAGTAACCAGCTCTACAGGACTTTTAGGGAAGTAAAGGTCTTACATCCAAAATGAGGGGGGGACCATTTCATTTGTCAACATTACACTTGGCGGATGGAGCACAGGAAATCTGAGTGCAAGCTCAAAATTTGAGCACAAGCAGAGCAAATCTTAGCCAAAGCAGGAGCTAATTAAATGTGAGCACAGGATTTTGAGTGAAAGCATAATAAAATCCGATTGTGAAATCCATAAGACCACACTTTTGTAGAAAGATGGAAAAAAATATGAATGAATGTGTAAAATCATTGAAAAACTGAAATATTTTCATATATAAACATTAAAATACATACTTAGTTATTCTTACCTCAAACTCTCCAGGCTGTGTCACTGAATCAAAATCAGGATCTGCTGCAAATGTATTAACCGACAGCACTGTCTTCTGAAATTCCCCAATGACCTCTGCAATAGTCTCCTGTGAAATAAAAAAACGGGGAAAAACACATTCACAATCTGTTTAGGAGTAGCTGTATATGAGAGTTCATCAATAAATTTAAGTATAATTGTTCATGATAATTTGGGAAACACACCTGAAAGTCCTCTTCACTGGGTTTGAAGGTCAAAGCGTTTGTGTCCAACATCAACTCAGAGATGAACAAAGGTTGGACATAAGGAGTTTCTGACTCAGCAGACTATTAAAGACACACACACACACATCAAGACCAAACTGAGAAATGCTTTGTGTCTGCTTAAAGTGATGGTTTAACTGGTGAAAATACTGAAACAGCACCCTACCTTCCCATCCATCTCTTGATCCACAGGGTCAGTGGTGGTCTCAGAGTGCTGACTCATGTTCTGAATGATGGCGTTGCCGGGTGTTAGATCTACCTGCTCCTGGAGCACAGCCAGAAGTTTGGCCACTGCATTCAGCACCAAGGAGTGCATGGTCTTGACGACCAAATAGTCAACAAGACGGATGAAGCTGAGTATGTGAGAGACAGACGGGTTGGACTGGTTTCATGCTATAGACATGTCATTGTAAGAAGAGCACAGCTGTAATTCAAAACAGCTGTTTAATTCAGGTGCCTCAATCTGCCAGGTTAGTTAAGAAGAATGGTAAGGGGAATTTAATCGTCATTAATTCCATGAAACCTGTTTTCCACCAACAACATGTCAAAACATCTTTCATCATTTTGAAAAAGGAGAAGGGGGTATGCCTTGTAAATAAATAGAGAAAGAGAGTAAACAGTATAAAAGGGAAGTAAATTCATTAAATAACGCACCAGACAAGGCGGCTGGAGAGAAACGTCTTGTTGATTCCCATAAGCAGTTTCTTGTCTATTTGATCATCTGTGTCAAAAAGAGAATTGTATCAAACATTCAATACTGAAGTCTATGTATGTACATTAAATCATGTTCATATGTGTACACTGTATACACGCACTTGGGTCATCAGAATTGGATTGAGGTTCCAACGTGTAGTTGAGACAGGCACTAAGTGTCACCTCCTTAACCAGGACTTCAAACTTCGCCAAGTCATTCAAAATCTGACGGGAATAAATAAATGAAGTCAACGAGTTTCTGAGGACACATGCAAACAAAATGCACTTATATATGACAAATATTTAAGCCAAGTGCTGTATGAATGTAGTATTGCACCTTTTGCAGTTGTTTGCGCTGCGTATCCTGGAACTCTTGCAGTGTGTAAGTATGTTTTTTCTCCATGTGACACAAGCTTGTGTCACTGATTTGGTAACACATTTTCCTGATGTCTATCAGTGCAGGACTTAAAGACTGTAAGAGATATACACATGTTAACATGTTAAACATCATATCATGATCATGACCATATAATACTTCTTATGTTCATTCCAAGATAGTTTCTCAAAATGACCATATTTATAGTGAATGAATGAATGATTTGAAAGTGTATCTATGCATTTAGACAAGAAAAAACTAACAAAAAAATTACAATTTAAAAGAATAGTTCACCCAAAAATGAAAATTCACTCATTATCTACACACCCCTATACCAATGGAGGGGTTGGTGAAGTGTTTGAGTGCACAAAACACTGCTGGAGTTTCAGGGGTAAACAGTGTAGCAGCCAGGTAGCAGCCGAATCCAATACAACTGAAGATATTAGGGGCTCATTTTCAGACGTAAAAAAATCTGTAACATGCCTCCATACTGCCCCTGTGGTGTCATCCAAGTATCTACAAGCCCTGGCAATCATATTCGACTCAAAACAAACTCATTCCCATTGTGTTTTAAAGACTAAATGTCCACCAGAAGTGGCTAAGCTAGCAGACGTTAGCAGTTCTGATGCACCTCGTCTCAAGATATCAGCAGACATTTAGGCTTTGTAACACGATGTTGATGTTGTTTCGAGTCAAATATGAATTTTGGGGCTTGTGGACACTTGGATGACACCACACGAGCAGTATGGAGGAAGATAAATTCCTAATATCTTCAGTTGTATTAGATTCAGCTGCTAAACTGTTTAGGGGTGAGTAGATAATGAGTGAATTATCATTTTTGGGTGATCTATTCTAAGTGCACATTTTACATTCGAAAGGAGTAGGAATAGAGTGAGAACTTATCGAGTGCTACCCCTTCTTTATAATTTGTCTTCAAAATGTATGTGAAAAATATACCTTCAAGCTTTCTGCTTCAGTTACCATTCACCATTCAAAACAAGTCAGTCAAATAAAGCTACAAATAGAGTAAGAAATACAGCATTTCGAGCAAATAGAAAAAAAGGCAATCCAAATAAAGAAAAAATGTGACATACTTGCAACAGGACAAACTAAACATCCCATTCTATTATATATATTTATCCATTCAGAATGTCATTTTTAAACATTAATTTCCACTTATTCAATGTTCAGCATGTTTTCCATTCCACTGTAAAATAACTCCATAATTTGACTTATTTTACTGTCACAGTGATATTTTGGTTGGTTATCACTAATTATTTTATCATCCTGATTTTCCCTAACATGAGACAACGTTTGGATACTGATGGTTAATAATACATGTTTTGATTTACATAATTTGGACAGTTTTGAAGTCAACCAGATCCTTATATTTTGGGGTTTTAAGTTGATAAAGAGTGAGTTTGTTGTTTCTCTATATGCAGTACATGGTATTCCTTATTCAAGATCATTAAGACAGTTTTTGACTAAATGTAGACCTTGGTGTATGCACCCAGTGACATACCGGATTGACAAAGAACAGGCGATTTTGCAGGGACTCCCGGGCCAAATGAAACTTCTTGGCGCGGACTTTTGTGCGCCAGACATAGAAAGGTTTCCATTTTTCGAAGAGGGCAAAGAAACGGATGGAGCTCATCTTGCAGTGGTAGTTGTACTCCTCTTCCCAGCGGTCGATGGTCACATGTTCATATTCATCTCCGCGCACGACTACCACACCATCTTCATCCATCATCAAGAAGTCATCTTTGCTGTACTCATAAAGTTTAACTTCGCCAGGAACCACATGTTTACCAGCCTTAATGGAAAAGGGTCGTTTGGGGAGACTGGGTGTTGATGCCACATCCTGCGACGCCTGAGAAGGAGCAGTTGAGAGGCACAAGGAAAGATGAATTCAGCTCATTTTAGGGAAATTAACTCCACATTCTTTATGCCTTTAACAAAATTCAACCATTTGCATGAAAAAGCTTGATTTTCTGAAAACCATTTTAATTAAAACTATGTTTTTTCAACTGTTCAAGCAGTCGAAAAGATATGCATTGATTACAAATTACATTACAAAAAATGCTATCGTTTAACAGGTTTTAGCGCTGATTTTGATTTATGAAATAAATTCATAGCAGATATACTTTTCAGGGACATGTGCATCCTATACTATTGGCATTTTTAAGCAATGCTGATATTCTTCTTGTGCCTGCATGTCACTGACCTTTGAAGTGGACGGCAGAGGAGGTAGGCGGACAGGTGACTGTTTCTGGGGCCTTTGTGGCTGCCCTATTTGTTTAGGTGAAGGTGCCCAGCCTGGAAAATGCATCCGCTTTAGGTTGTCTAAGTGTTTGCGACTGGGTTTTATTCGTTTCACACGTCTCTTCAGCACAGCCTACATTGAGGAGAGGGAACTGACATCAACAAAAGATTCATACCTGTATACTTTAAAATCTGAGTCTGAGACAAGGTTAATATATGTTAATAATATGGGAGGTACCAAATTTTGAGTGGATGATATCTCATTGAGTTACATCTTTGTTTGCCAAGTCATACCTCTGGGTCTTTAATATGGAGTGGGGGCTTTGGGAAGACGGAGGAGCGGCTCAGTTCAGGGAGCTTGAGAGGCTGCCCAGGGACGTCTGTGTCAAAAGGAATTTAAGTACATTAACACTTAATTAAAAGAGTTGACTTACCAAGAGTTTTTGATTATATGCTATATGTGTCATGTAAGACTTGATTAGCACATTTCCATAAAAGCAAAAAGGCTCTGTATTAGCCGGACCTACCACTGGACATATTTCCCTTGCTTGGACTTTGCAGGGAGTCTCTGGGAGAAGCAGAGGCCATGGTCGTCACAAGCTGTGGGACAGAGACAGAGGAACGGTACACCACAGTGGAAATGACATGTTAATTTAAGTGAATTAATGTAAATGAATATTCATGTTATGTTGTTATGTTTTTGTTTTTAAAGTGCAGTGGTAACATCAGAGTAAAGTCACTGGGTTTTAGCAAAAAAGACAAAAGTACCTAACTAAAGTTGAGTTGTATTATTTTAAAGTCATACCTCTGGGTCTTCAACATGGAGTGGGGACCTTGGGAAGACAGTGGAGCCACTCAGTTTAGGGAGCTTGTGAGGGCGCTCAGGGTCTGTGTCAAAATGAATTTAAGTACATTAATACATAATAATTATACATTTAAATAGTTTCCTACACATTGGTGCAAACAATACATGCAGGTATTTGTGTTACCTAGCTTAACGTTAGCTAAGTTAACTGTCTAACGTTATTTTTAAACGGTGAAAGCAGCAAACTCTAAAACTCAAATCGTGGCAGTGGCAACAGAAACAGCCACTGATATGTAAAGGCAGTTGCCTTTGATGCTACACTGTGCTACACTGTTTAGAAACTGCACTGTTTGGAGGCAGCTGCTTAAGCTGCCTTTAATGCAACACTGTTGAGAGGCAGCTGGAGGCACTGTTTGGAGGCTCCAAACAGTCTGTGGCTGTTTGTGATTTTTTTCAATGAGATATATAATGGTTTATGAAAGTTTATTAGATAGTTTGAAAGCTCTGGGGGTTGGACTCAAAATGAATCAAGAAGAGTTCCACATCTATCAGATCCATATGCATGATCTTGGTGTCTGTGGATAGGTAAGAACTCAAAGACTGTATTAGTTACAGTGTGACTAATACTGTGCCTGAGTAAACTGTGATAAACCAAAGGAGAAATGTATAGGATAAAACATATTTATCCTTGCGTGAATACCTCCAAGATAGCATTGATGAAGAGATGCCACTGCTATTGACTACAACTACAGGCACACTCTCCATTTACAGTTTTATTTACTATCATAAGTTGACTTTGGCCCAAATGTTTTCCTTATGACAGGATCTCATAGGAATTCTCCTAGAACTCTTAGTTAAATACACTTACATCCATAAGAACATTCAAATTGGACTTATTGTTACTCCTTCAACTTCAAAATATTTTTTTATGAGTGACTAACTTCTATGGTGTAAAAGTATCAGTGTATATACTAGACAAATGACAAACGAAGCTGTACAAAAGGAACAGCTACTGACCTACTACTTTTTAACCAAGTTTTATTCTCATGTCTTCAGTATTTATATGAATTCAGTTAACTGACAATGACTCCATGAACAACAATATTGATACAGGCTGGCTTATCCTGTTAAAATAAAGTGAAATGTACTGATATTAAAGCAAACTGTTATTTATACGTTCCTGGCTAACCAGTCATTCCAAGTAAATCTCCACCAAGGTTACCAAGTACAACTTGAGAAATATGTATTTTCTTGCTTTTGAGGACAGACACTCAAAATGTTGATCAAAAAGATTTGCCTTTTTTTATGTTTACATCTAACTCATCATAGGAATCTTTCCTCGCTAAACACGCTGGAAAAGAGAAGGCTCCACTCTAGAAAAGGCCTCGAACAACTTGCGATTATTCAAAAACTATAAATCTGTGAAATAAAAACACCGTGAGAATCCCAAGACTTTCCCGAACCTACAGATATATTTTATGGTTAGAGTCAAAAACTGTGACCGTGGGAGCGAGTTATAAAAAGTGTGGCTCCTTCCAGAGGAGTAAAGTCTTAGCAAAATTTAGTCTTTTTATGGAACTCATTAAAAAGAAAGCAGGGTTCCAATTTCAGTCATTAAGCATCATGTTCCATTGACTATAGGCTACATAAATATCCATATGGAAATACCAGAATGTACAGATGGTAATGCAGTGAAGTGTCCACTTGTCACTTGTTGCACACAGTTACAGTGCAAAAGTAACAATGATGTCCTCAAAAGTTTGTTGACAGCAGAACATGTAATACAGCCTACACGTATCCAACAGTAATATCACTTCATTTTTAAATGCAGTTCAAAAAACACAATTACTCAGCAATATGATGACACACTACTTGGTCCCATAAAATGCTTAATAAATCCTATTAAAGTTGAACTAAACCCCTTAAACATTTTTTCAGATGAAAACCAATATATCTGGAGAAAAATTCGGCCGTATTACAATAATAAAACAGATGTGAAGGGATGACACCATAACTGTACGCAGCGTCTCAACCATCCATGCCCCCGGAACAATATCAAGTAAGTTCACAACTAGTCCAAATCTCCCTGAAAGTCACAAACAGCGGTAGTTGCTCTCAGTGTATAAACAGTATATACAGTCTATGGTGGCAGCAAAGGCCGCTGCCTCCTTGGTGGGAGCTGCCGCGGCAGGTGACCTGATGCAGCCTGGCAGCAGTGGGATTTCAAGTTTCAATTTAATTTGACACAAAACACAGGCAAAGCATCAACAGCACTGAAGCAGAATCGGTACAAATAGGACCAAGAAATCAACCAAATAAACGAGCACGCTTCACAACAGAAGCGAAGAGATACAGATCAATTAGTCTTGGTGCTCAGAACAGTAACACGCTGATAAACATTCATAAACTGCGGATGAATCTCAGGGAAAAGGTCACAAACCGCGGTAGTTTGCCTCAAACAGCTGTGGCAACTGTGACACCTGCCTCTACAAATCAGTGGCAGTTTCTGCTGCCACCGGAAGTGTCTCTACGAGCTTCTGTCTCTCGCAAACCTTCTCAACTTGTTTCACGTCTGTGAACATGTTGTGTAAACATTGTATTAGAAAGGTACAGACCTGCTGACCGTATCATTACCCAGCTCCAAAATGTAGTCTTAATGACGCTTCAACGTTTTAGCTTCATTAAATCATCTCTTCCGTTTGTCCAGGAGTTACTGGTGCAGGGCACAGGTCTGCGGTTTCCTAGCAACGACGCCCTTTCCCTGCATGCACCGCAACCAAACAAAGGCACGTGGCTGGTTTTACGTTGGTGTCACCCCGAGTTTAATAAAAACTTTTTATTTAAATTTTTTGTTGATAAATGCAACAACAACGAAGTACATCAAAGAGAGGAAACAATAAAGACGACACTTTATTTCAATTCAATACTGTGGAAAAGTACTATTTTTTGTAATTTTATTTAAAAAGTGAACCTTCCATATATTCCATTAGTTTCATTTGACATAAAATAAATAAATAAATCTTTCAAGTTTTAATTTCTATGATTACAGCTTACAGCTCACGGAAATCAAAACTCCAGTATCTAGTCAAGAAATGATTTTCAAATTGGAGAACAGGAGGAAGCATGAAGTGCTCTAAAATCTCCTGGTAGACGGGCGTTGACTTTGGACTTGATAAAACACGGTGTACCAACAGCAGCAGATGACGTGGCACCCCAAATCATCCCAGACTGCAGAACTACACACAGCAGCTTGGATTCTGTGCTTCCCCACTTTTCCTTCAGTCCCTGGAACCTTGATTTCCAAATGAAATGCAAAAATTACATTCATCTGAAAAGAGGACTTTGGACCATTGCGTGCGTGGTGGCTCTTGATGCTCTGACTCCAGCCTCAGACAACTCCTTGTGAAGCTCTCCCACTCAGCTTTGATTAACAATCTACTTAAGGCTGCAGTCATCCCTGTTGGTTGTGCACCCTTTCCTACCACACAATTCCCTTCCAGTCAACTTCCATGAATATGCTTGGATGCAGGATTCTGCCAACAGCCAGGCCTTTTAGTCCTCTGTGGTTCACCCTCTTTGTGGAGGCTGTTGATAATCAGCAGTTTCCCTCATGACTATGGTTGTGTGTAATGATCCAGACCAAGAGATACAGTATTTACTGTAAACTGTATTAATAGTTAAAAAAAATGCTTGAAACATTTTAGTTTCCATGAAATAGGTAATTAGAAATATTGAAACCTTTCCACGTTACTCACATTTTATTAGATGCACCTGTATACTACTTATCAGACATATAATTAAAATAATGCTTGATAAAAACCATTGGAACAACATTGGTTTATAAAATGAAGACATGTTGTAGTCATATAACCACCAGGGCAATAATAACAGCATGTCTGTTTTATGCCTTTGGCCAGTACATTAATATCATATTTTAAAAAGAAAAAACAAAGTGCTCTAAAACATGGCTACATTCCCCCCCCCCACTACACAGTGACAAGTAAACATCACAAAGTCTCTGGATCAACCGCGGCCATTTTCCTCCGTTGCGATGCCAGCATACTCAGCTGTAAAAAAAAAAAAATGCAAGTGATGAATAACTTCATTGTTCAATCAGATAACAAGAGAACAGGAAAAATACAGATCTCTCCGTGTAAGAGTCGCATCATGTCACCACTTCTCTCAGTAGTTACCCATACCTGCTGTGTTGCAGTAGCTGCCCTTTGTTCTGCAAGTGTCAGTCGTCTCTGGAGACGACTCGACTTCTCTTGATACTCTGCGAGCTGCCTCTCGTACTGCACAAACACACGCATATCAATTAGTTCCATGAAGTCAAGCACACAAAAGTTACAGAGTTTAAGTTTTTGTTGCCGACGTCCTCAAGCAACGAGAGAACACATGGTGCAATTATTGCCATCTATTATGGTGGACATGCTTTCTTGGCTGTTATTTGCAGATGTGGGAAACATGCAGAAACTGTGAATCTTCAGATTATTAATTGGCATCAGTCTTGAGCTCGTGCACCATAATACATTCTCTGAACCTGTGAATTAACCTCTCAGACGTCTGCGTGAGCTCCAACTTTTCTCGTCACCTTTACTTTATCCCCTTTCCAACTAATTATGTCGTATTTCTCACATAGATAAAGTAGATAGAATGGACAGCGTGAAATTCAACTTTTCCAAACTCTCCCTGTCACCCTGCCAGATGCTCCCCACGTAATGCAAATCTTGCAGGTTTCTAGTAAAATGCCTCCTGCTTCTTGCCTTTTTTAGCTGCTTGTCTGAGGACTGCAATTACAAAGGAGGCCTGACATTTGCGGAGTCTAATATCAGCTGAACAGCCCTGGACAGCAAAGGGCAGCTCTTCCCATCAGGTAGAAGACAGTGTCCTACACTGAAGGACAAACATCTCATACTTCCCCTTATAAGATCACCATTTTTTCATGGTGACCATCTCCTCTTGGTACATTCTGTGACACATACCTCAGTAATGGTGTTGTGATCGGTTTCAAGCTGCATCTCTAGATCGTGTGAACGCTGCTTCTGCCGATTCAGCTCTCCCCTGAAAAAAACATATAAAAGAATTTAAAAAAAGAAGATAAGAGCAGACTTGCCTTTCATAGAGACAAAAAAAAAACATTTATAAAGCTTTATTTTCAAGTGTCTCAGCAGGTTCAATATTTCCAATAAATCTCAGCACTGTACAGCTGTTGCTGAGGGCAAAACAACTTCAAGTGCTAAGTCAATTTGTTTTCTACTTATCACAATCTTTGGTGCTCCACCTTAGCTGTTGTTTTATCTTTGATCCAGTGTTTTTTGATAAAACTCACAATAAAAAGTCTCCAGGTGCTACGGTATCAGAAGCATTGTTTTCTTATTCAATAAAGACAGTTTAAGTTCCACTTAAAAGAGTAATCCCTTATAAGTTAATTCATATTTCATGTATTTTAAAATGGTCTCATATTGGGGAGCAGTACGTCTGTTGTCTGAACAGTCATTTAATCACAGGTCTCCATTAGACTGGTTATGTTAGGGCTGTTTATTAAACCAGTAAACATTTGCTTAGCCTGCTTATTCTCTTTGAGCACCAAACTGATTCACATTTATCTACATGAGGGAAATACCCAGTAAATCCACAATAACAATTGTTGTCAGAGTCTGCACAAAAAATCCATTCAGGTTCCCCATCTATTTGAAGTAGATCCTATTTTCTATCCATCTTTCCTTTCTTTTGTCATGTTACATCTATTTTCATGGGCTCTTACTTAAGGCCTGTGATTTTAGTCTCGAAGGCCTGGACTAGGTTCTTGGCCTCTTCCTTCCAGCGCTGAGTGCTTTTCTGCTGTGCTGTGAGGAGGCGCGTCAGATCAGTGGTGGAGCTGCGGCTGCTCTCCTCCAGCTCCCTCACCCGAGCGTCGAGCCCCTGTTCCTTCAGGCTGTACTCGTGCTCCATCTGTGACACCTGGAGCAGGGCAGCGGAGTGAGGAGGTAGGAAGACATGAGCTCACTCTTCTGATCCAACATTCATTTAAATAGATAGACTCCTCACGATCCAACCTTGTGTGAACTAATAAAAACGAATTCTACATTACCTGTTTAAGCATGTCTTTCATTCATCATCTTTCTGTTTTTAACCTGTGTTAACTTCCCCATGCCCCCTATGAAAGTATTTATTATTTTATTTAGCAGGATTACCCAAAGAGTACTGGGTAGATTATCATGAAACTTAGTGGAGAGATGTGGTATGGGTCAGGGAAGAACCCCTTAAATATTGATGGAGATGAGGGTTAGGGGCACATCCACAATTGTTTTCCAATGATGTAAAAATCAGGCATAGTAAGCGAACTGATCTATGTGAAATTCCGTGCAGCTTGAGTGAATTTGACTTGAACTATTGAGTCTTGGTCTAGGTATGCGCTATACAGAGTGCCATTTTGGTTTCAGAATTAGCTTTCCAGTCTTTACAGGGGGACTCCACACATTTTCTTGTCGTGAGTACTGCCCATAAACTCTATATGAAGATGGACGACATGTCTCCACTTCCTCCAACTGTCCAAAAATGAAGCCAAAATATCCCAGATACAAACACAGGTATTTCAATCATTTAGAGCCATTAGGTGCATTAGACTTCAAGCAGCTCTGCTCAGCGCTGACTTAACGTGATGCATGCTGCTCCTAACACAATGCATGCTGGAAGAAGTTGACTGATCCAACTGCATCCAACTGTATCCAGCGCTACAAAATGTCATCAGGTCACATGTCTTTAAAAGATATATATGCTATATATATATATATATATATATATATATATAAAACCCTCTGGCTGTTCTTGTAGAAAGCACCTATTCCTTCAACCATTTCTGTTACTATTCATTATTAAGTCACCTGTTGTTTGGCCTTCTTTTGGAGCAGCAGGGTGGCTTTGCGGAGCTCATCCATCTCCCTCCGGAGCTGCAAGTTCTCCTGTTGCAGTTGGAGCCGCTCCTCACTGACATTAACGCTGTCGTCCCGGGCTGCAGCCAGAGAGCCCTGCAGCCGCCTCACCTCCTCTTGGCACCGGGACAGCTCCTCACTGTAGCTGCAGATGGACCGATAGATCAAGAGAGAAAGAGGAGAAAGACAGAGACAACCACCATTATTATTGGCAGCAGATAGAGCCACTGGAGCAACACCGGCTGTCATTCTGAGTGCCAGTGGATGTGCGGGGAAGGAAGTGATTAAAGGTGGAGAACTCAACTTCCAGCCTTAAATACAAAGTATTAACTACTGCACTTACTCCATGCCCATCGTTTTTAATTTGTTCTTGGTGCTTTGTAGAGTCAAGCTCATGTCTTCCTTCATCCTCTCTGCATTCAGAACCCTCTGATGAAGAGCCTCCATCTTCCTGAATTCTGGCTCTGCCCTGCCCTCCTTATACACCTAAAGCAAAGAACATGAAAACAATCAATAGTATTGCCCGAACCAATTCACGAAACCACCTAATCAAACACTAAACTCTGGGCCAAGATTCAGCAAATGCTTTTCTGTGTTTTTTATGGTTTCTATTGAAATAACCTTCTCCAGTTCCTCCTCTGCAGCTTTTCTCTCTCGCAGGGATCTTTCAATCTGAGACTCTTTATCTGCACACTCCTACAGAGAGGCGGAGAGAGAGAACAAGGAGAGTCGGGGAGAGGGGAGGGTTGGAGATAGAATGAAAAAAGATGAGTAGTCAGGTAGAGTCTGAAAAAAAGGATTTTGTGTGATTATGAAAGGAATTTGTCCTTAGAGGACGGGGTCTTACCAGCTGCAGTGCAGACAGCTCCTCAGCCATACGGTGGATTTGAGCGTTGCACTGCTTGCGCACATTCTCTACCTGTTAAAGATAAAGTCACACAGCTCAAATATGGGCAATGGCTGCAGGGATCTGAGACGTGTAATTGCTTTGCATTCTTCTTTCAGTTCGATAGACAGTAACTTTTATCCAACAAAGAAGCAGGCACTTGAGTTGGAGATTGAACTCAGCAGCTTAAGTTCAAAAGTTGAATTGAAGCATAAAGAGGGTGAGGTAAGTGATCAATTTCCAGACTTCTGGTTTGACTGGGCAGCACATACAAATTATATAAATCACCAGAAAATGACTAGTGTACACCTTTGAGGCTTAGAGCATTTTCTAGTGTGGACCATGTTTTTAGGAAAGAGCTACTTCAATGTGCCAGGTGAGCATTTGTCTTAATACTAAAGATTCAGAGAAATAGAAAAAGCAGAAAGTCTTAAAGGTTCAGTGTGTAAGATTTAGGTGAAAGGGATCAATCCGCAGAAATTGAATATAAAATAATCTTGGTGATGTTTTCATCTTTTGCACAAATTATTGTTTTCTTTACCCTAGAATGAGCCCTTTATATTCAAATACTTTATATGTACATTAGATGCGGGTCCTCTCTACGGAGGCCGCCATGTTATTTACAGTAGTCCAAACTAAACAAACAAAACATCTTTTGACTTTATATGACAACTGAAGGTTTCCACAGGTTTCTTTCATGTTTGGAAGGGTAGGGTGAGGCGAGGGGTATTCAGCTGCAACATGCACCTTCACCACTAGATGTCACTAAATTCTACACACTGAACCTTTAACTTTAATTTGCAATTTCAAAAGCAAGAGACAAAGGTCTCAAAAAAGATTATATAAATGTGACAAATAAATCTCTGTTATCTTATAATACTTAAGATAATACTTAATCTTAAGTATTGTTTAAATTATATTATTATTGTTTTAGAGCATTACACTGTCCTAATAAAAGGTTTCTACTGGTTACAATTTAAATGAAAATACTTTTTAGACCACCATTCATTAAATTTTTACGACCAGTCAACTATGACAGATATGAACAAATAGCACTTCCCCACAATTGAAGGTAAGGTGAAGTAGCCTAGAAGATAATAAACCTTGACATTCTACATTAGCTCTCAAACTACAGAAGTAACAGTTTATAAGTATCCATAGTTTCTCATAACCAAGCCAAGTGTACTGAGGGTTAGGGTTAGTTATCAGTTCCACATGGGTCTTGTTTGTAGTTTTAATTTTAATATATGTGTCTGTGGGAGCATTTCTTCAATTCTAGGCACGTTACTACAACCAACGATGTGGAATCAGGAAGAACAATTGTGTGCTCTTGTGTGGGTTTACAAGATCCAAAACAAAAATGGGGCCAGTTTGGAAATACATAGTAACACCACGCTACTGTCAGGTATCTATTTTATGAGACTTCAACCCTCGTGCATAAACGTCTGAGTGGTTCTCAAGTCCTCAGGTAAGTCAGAGGTCTGACTGGAGCAGTTTGGGGATTATCTCTTAATCACGTGCTTATTCTCAACATTGATTGGCTTTAAATGAAAATAAGGGAGAGAGGAGATTAAGCTCGAAACACTTTGGCTGCATTGTTCAACTTTAACCACCAACTCTATGACAAAATTACCTGTTACCCTGGAAGGTAAAAAAAATTTAAAAAAATCAAAGCCAAGGTCTGGTTTATAATTTACTGAAAGTTGTATGCACCAATGGTTAATCTCTAAATTTTCATCTTGTGTTGAAGGCCAGACAGACCCTAAGATGACAGCCAGCACCGAAGTCATTCAAGGGTTCATTAACAGGATTAAACAGTTGAAGGGCTTGATGAAGAAGACCCATTAATAGAGCATTAATCACCATGTCTCTAACCGAGGTTAGGCAGGAGGAAAGAGCAATTTGCTTTTGGCTTATTGGGTAAAGAAAGACTGGAGCTGTGGAAATGGTACAGCTAGAGGTTTTGGTTTCATGTGTGCGACGAGTATTCTGGCCATGTGTTATTTTTTTTTATTTAATTTTTATTTTTTAAATTGTAATAACATGAGGAAAAGTAGCAAAATTACGAGGAAAAAACAACAAAAAAACATGTTCATCAAAGTTTCCCTCCTGGATCCAAATCTTGAAACAACCTCATTGTGAAACTGTGAAATCCCTTTGAATATCACATTTCCACCTCCACAAAAGAGGCATTCTCCTTCAAGAGAGTGTGATTCTTTTATGAAATAGACAGTGTCTTAAACAATCATTTCAAAGTCCTGTCACCACAATAATGTGGGGCTGATGAGCCAAAATATTAGGTATTGCGTTATTTGTGAGACCTACAGTATATTAAATGGTAACTTAACAAGATGCTCCACAGGCCTCATTTTAACGTAGGCAACAAGCTGTTCTTAATATATTTGATTTGTACAACTGTATTTCTTCTAAATAAACAGGTTTGGCACAAATAGCTTGATATCATCCAAAGCTTTTAAGAGATAGAGATTTTTCTGAGCTGTATTTTTTTGGTTTTCTGTCCTCTCTTCTTTCAGTGTTATTGTGGAGGATGTTTGTAATATTTGCTCGTGTTCTTCTCTTGAGAGCCATGCAAACCTCCCCACCTCTTTTCTGGTGCGGACCGCAGCGTCCTGGATCAACTGTTTGATGGCCTCCTTCGTCTTCTCTAGCTCCTCCATCCTCTGTTTCTCTCTTAACAAGGCCTGAGGGGAGAGGGAAAAGACAGACACAGACTCACTTTTCAGTGGAAAAGTTCTCTATTGCTGAAAGAATTTGGACACTTGTCAGCAGATAGTAGAGCTAAATAGACTGAGGGGGAGGCATGGCGAGTGAAAACGACTAAAAGAGAGGGAGAAGAGATAGAGTGATTAAAGAAGAGAAAAAGAGCGAGCGACAGCAGTTACCTGTGCCTTCTGCAGTGCAGCCTCCTCTGCCACCTGAACGCTCTCTCGAACTTTGGCCAGGGCCTCATACTTCTCCTCTTCTAGGGTGCTGCAACGCGCCTGGAGTTCCCCCAACTTTCTCTCCCACACAGTTTGCTCTCTGCGAAAGGACTCTGCCTCCTGAGATGATGCCTTTAGCCTAGCAGCGCAGAAAAGGGGTGAAAGACAGAATCTTATATCTCTGATGTAAAATACCATGACTTTTGAGATTCAAACATGAAGCTCCTCTATACTCTCTGTACTGTTGTTAATGTTGTCGTGCTGCTGTTATGTATTTAAAGTCACTTAAATGATCATATCTTGTGACTTCTAAAGCACATTGTGATTCATCAAATTACACTATAACTTGCACAGGTTTCTCCCGTTATCAGTCTGGAATCTACATCTGAGAGTTATGTGATACATAAATGTGAGAAATAATTGAAATACTTGACAGTTAAAAATAATCACCTGGCCTCTAGCTGGCTCAAGGCTGCCTGGAGCTGTAGGAGCCGTCTGTCGGCCGCATCCTCGCGGCCCTGAGCCTCTGCCACATCCTCCTCCTAGATACACACAAACACACACAGGCGGCTGTCAGAGCAGAGCTGCAGGAAACCAGGATTTTCGTTGCAGAGTAACACAATTAATTTGTTGTTCTGTTTAGAATAAATTTCCAATATAATGAAAAAAAGGTGGCTATGACAGCCCAAAGTGATGCCAATCAGCCAAATCTAAAATTGGTACTCAGGAGACTTAATAAGTCTGCCAAGGCGCAACAGTGCCCTTACAAAAGAACCGTACAATTTACTAGATCTGTAATTATATTTGGATCTACACCACACACTCAAATATATCAGCCTCCATAATGCGCAGAATAATTTACATCAAGAACCATTCATTATTCTTTGAGAAATTAAGGAAAATGCAAAGTTAAAGAAAGTACGTTTTTGTGTAATCTTATTTACAAACAAACCGACCAACCAGTAAATAAGCCGACAGGGATGAAAACATAGCCTCGTTGGCGGAGGAAGCAACCAAAAAACAGAATTCCCATTCCACTGCCATTAGGTGGACATTAACAACAATTTTTCTTTTGCACTTTTTTCTTCCCTGACCCGTCTCTGCATCTGGTTCTTGACATTCTGCAGCAATTTGGTCATCTCATCCACTTTGGCTGTGGCCGTCCTCAGTTCAGCTTTGGCTTGTCTACAGCAGGAAGGAGAGAGAAAAAACAACAACAGTTGAAACATATAACAACACAGAAAACTGGCTGCCATTTCCAATTTATAGTCGCCTTATTCGGCGAGCTCCGTCACCTGAGCTGACTGTGTAGCTCCTCCATCTCCGCGCTCTGCTCTGTCACCGTCTTCAGCAACTGCTGGTTGGTCTGAGTGTGGCAACAAAGACAAGACTGCCATTTATGCGGCATGACTTCAAACTTCCCCTTAAAACCAACTTTCCCCAAAACTTCTCTCAGAGCTTTGTATGTACTTTTAGAACAAACCCCATGGAGCCTTTGTCTGTCATTCACAGTAACATAGACACTTGTTCCAACATGCAGTGACTGAAAAGGGCTGCATGTGTGATAAGTGAAGAGAGGGGGAGTAAAAGGGTTGTCCTCTCATTAAAAATGCATTAGAGGGATATAGTATTACTCTGCCTTCACATGTTGCATTAGGTCCAAAATAACCATCAGGCATACCTGTGTGTGTGTGTCTGTGTGTGTGTATGTATGAGGGAGAGAGACAGTTACTGGTGCTTGGAAAAGAAAAATCTAAGGTAGTTAGAGGATTACCAAGCAAGATGACAGTCCATTATGCAACCAAGACAGTTCTGGATGACTACCAGAGAGATTTAGAAACCAATTCACTTAGTCGCAAGAGTAATTATTAGAGCAGGGTTCATTTCGGAGAAATCCACACCATTACTATCCCATGGCTAATTAGGAGGCAATAATTTAACACACTTTTAATTAACCGTCACTTACCGATTCCAGCTTCTGATTGGTGACTTGGAGTTTGTGTGAGTGCTGCTGGAACTGAACAAGCTGATCCTGTGGCGAATGGAAAGGGGACATCACTAAAATGTAACTACATGTAATTACCTCATGCTTATATCAAGCATTAACTCTAAATACAGCATTTTATTAATTAAAGCGCTATCTAGTGGTGAAACACTGACGTTCTATTAATTTAAATAGTTCTGCATGTTAATGTACGACAACTGAACCTTGAGCTGCCGTCTCTGAGCATCGTGGACCTGACCATCCGAGTTGGATTTCTGGTAGACCTGCTGGAGGTGGTCCAGCTCCTGGGCTGCCGTCTGCCACAGCTCCATGGCCTGCACCCGCTCCTGACGCACATGAACATGAACACACACATTTACACACACACACACACACACTCGAGAGGCATTCATGCAAGGTAAGGAAATTGTTGCTTTTGTCCTTAGATGAGAAGAACACAACCAAAGCATTTGTGGATTCAGCAAAGACAGACAGACAAAGCATAGAAAACAGCTGGACTCATTCAAAGAGAAATAATGTCTTCGAACCAGTTCCAAATTGGTTTTATTTTCAGATGGATTCTTCTTGGCAAGTGAGCAAGTGTACACAAAATCCAGAAATCACTCATTCATGTAGCTCAAGATTGAAAATTGCTAAAATCCTACAAAGTGGACACACTTCCAGTCGCATCAAACTAAGTTCAATGTGACATATAACAAAGACATTTAAACTGAAATGATTCTGCCAGAGAATGTTTGACAACTACTTATATAATTATTCAATTATTCAATTAGTTTTTGCAGAATCATTCTCTACTGATCTGCTGATCAATTATTCCACAAATTGCTGCAACTAGGGATGTTGATCATAAACAGTTAAACCATTACATTTCTGCCTATAGCAGCTGTGGGAACATGCTGAAGCCTTTATTGAAAAGGTTATTTCACTCTGTGTACCTCTTCTTATCAGCCGACTGTTGCATGTTAACAGTAACCCAATCAGATTTTGCCATGATCTCAACAAGCCAATCATGTTGTTGCTGTCAAACTTTGAATCTGTTCACCACCATAGTCTAGACCCCAGGGAGTTCCTGTACTATGCAATAGTATCCCAATTCAACCTTAATGACATCACATACATAACAAGCGCCAAATATATTCTCACATCACTTCCATGTCTTATTGTGCATGGCAATGAATTTTGTTAATTCTTCAAATGAAGTCTTTTCTGATCAAACTGTCTCCCTCCTTCCTTTGTTTTTACACTAACTACAAACACAAAAACAGTAGTTGTTGCCATGGACATGTGACGACAAATTTAGGTACAAACGCAGTGTATCATGAAAAATTTTAGCAGATTGCAATCCCTCAAAAAAACAGTCGTGCTGTGTGAAGATAGCAGAGTGAGAAAAAAGGAGCTTGAAAGTCTCCAATGGCCGTGACGGAGCCAGAATGCAATGCTGAAGCCAGATGGTGTGTACATGCGCTGCGAGACAGCAAACAACCGCCTTTCCCTGCATTATTTTGTGACAAGTAATATGCAGATTATATAAACACATAATTGCAATCGTGGACTTAATTTACAAAGATTTAGATGTCACATATGGAAATATGCAGACCTGCTCCGACAGCTGGACCTGTTCTTGGAGGTTCCTGATGACTGCATCCTCCTCCAGTGTGCTGCCCTCCGTTCCTGGAGCCACAGGCAGAGCATGCAGCTGCTTCTCTACAGACTCCCTTAGCTCAGGCATGCAGCCTGGAAAAGACAGGTGTTGATACGGAGGAATTATATTTAAGGGGTCATTCATAGAAAAACTTGAAAATTTGTGAATAGTTTGTGATTATCAATCAAATATCACAATCTTGATCTTGGATGTTATGCAAATGTTTTAACAACTCACTGTAACCGTATCTTATGAGCGCAAAATAATCTAACTCAGAAAATATAATATCTAATATTGTCTCATAACATTATGTTGATTGCTGTGATACATCCTCACTCATGTCTCCTGTTGTGTCACCACTCTTCCTAGGTTGACACCAGTAGACAATAGCTACCTTTCGTTCTCTTTGACAACCCTCTCCAACTTCACTTTGACATCCGTCATCAGCGCCTGTTTATTTTAAAAACAAGAGGGAAATTGTCTGTTCAGACATGCTGGTAGATTTTAGAGCAGCCACAATCAAATCTGAGCTCAGGTTTTTACATTTAAAAGTAACAATTGACCCAAAAAAATGAGGCGTTTTGTATTCATGAGAAAAAAGAGAGATTTCAAGATCGAGAGAAATTCATCACACAGGTTTTGTCTGGGGCAGTTAAATGCAAGACTTTATGAATACCACTTGAAATCTAATTTATAACCAAAGTTTTGATAGAAATACATAACAGAATTGAAAAGTATATTTTACTGAAAAGTAATTTTCAATTCTGTGCAAAGCATTGTGTCTATCTGACTCTACTGCCTTGACCTCCATTGTCTTAAGTTTAAAAGACTTGACACACAGTGCAGTTTCGTTCATAAGTACTTGTCATTCTCTACCCACTTATCATAAAACTAGCATTTCTCCATGTTTATTAACGAACTAGCAGGCTGACTAAAAGGGCCCTATTGGATTTTAACCCATAAACTTAACCATAAACAGACTAACAACGCAGCGGATACCAGAACTGATTATTATTCTTCGGTGTGACAGAAGTACCCATCCAATCTGAATTTAAGGCAGTTTAATACTTTTTAAGGCATTTTACATTTAAAGTCTAAGATATTTTAAGAGATTCAAGGACCTGCAGCCAACCTGCAATTTGATATGTTGCGAGAGTTTTTCAATTCAATAACATCTGCATTTAATCTACAACATGTTTATGGTCTTTCAGAAGTAGAAGTTAAGATATTTCATTTTTGTAAGTTGAAGCATCCTTTCATATCGATGTCACAACTGAATTAGTGAACCCTATTTTTAAAGTGTGTTTTACCTGATATCTCTGTAACTGTTCATTCATTTCATCCATGTGCCGATCATACTCTGCGATCAGAGGAGCCATCATGCTGTAACACAGATTAATGGTAATCACTTGAGGGGAAAAAATCATCCAGAGTGAGTTGAAATCAGCAAAAGGTTGTTTTCCCTGTATCTCAGACTTAAGAACAGTCATATGTGCATTGCCATACAAGAAAGTGTTTTGTCATAACTGACCTTCTGTCTGAGATCCAGTGAGAAGGAGACCCCGTTCTTCTTTCCTCCTCAACCTGGTGGACATAAGACATGCAGGGGTCGCGATGGTTAGTGTCATGGTGTTTTCAATTCACTTAATTTAGTTTCCTTCATGAAAAAAAACTACATTTCGACTCCGAATATTACAGAGAACAGATATTTCATTGAATAAAACCCCATATGTGTATATGTACTGTAACAATATGAATACAACACACCAAAAAATGCCACAGAATCATTTTGGTTTAGCAAAAGTAAAGTAAAAGTTTATGATGATTCCTTTATACCTGAGATGATGTGGACTGAATGTGGTGCCCGTACTGATGCTGACTGAGAGCGGAATTTAAACTGTGGTCTGAAAATAATGAAACAGGTACAAATATTCACAACAATATTCAGGGTTTCAACTTTTCAACACTTTTAAATTGTATCATTCACTAATTAAGTTTAGTGAAAGCAGAGTAAGGCAATTACAAACATCTGGGAAACATTTTGGGCATATTGAGCCTTTGCCAGCACAAGCAAAATATAATTTAGAAATGTATCTTATTCAGATTCAGAAGTATGACAGATTAATTATAGGTTGTTTATGAGTGACATGAGCACTTTGTGAGGAAAGAAGACAGCGAACAAGACGGATGGAGAAAGAGAACGAGATGAACGTGAGCAACTAAGCACATGAAGGAAAACATAAACACAAAGTGAAAATATGAAGGGTTCATATTCAATAAGCCTTCGTGGAGCATTGATCTTAAGCAAAGCAAAAGTTTGAGCACATGAACAACCAGTTATATGATTAGGCAGGTGTATTTGCTGAAAGATCTGTCTATGTAATGAATAGCTTGGATGACATCAAATAACTACTGCAGTACCAGTATATACAATGTGTGCGTGTGTGCGTGTGTGTGTGTGTGTGTGTGTGTGTGTGTGTGTGTGTGTGTGCATATGGTCTCATATATACATATACACATACATACATATGTCTCTTATTCTCTCCATCTGAACACTTTAGGGTCGTTTTAGTTTGACCACTTATACAACAATGTACTGGCGCTACCCTCCCTGGTTAGTTATTACCTTGATCAACTTCTGCATCCATGGTGAGTGCTGGTGAGTGCTGGCGGGCTCTGAACAGAAGCAGACACAGTTGTCGTTGACAGGTTGAAAACGATCTGCACAAAAACCTTTAATTTAAAGCAGAGACAAGTGCGACTTCCCCACTTGATGAGTCAGTGGCTGTTTTCAGTTCAGTGCAGGAGTTTTTAACAGTTTGTCGGTAACACGTGACTTGAGCTAACGACGACATAAAGCTGCTCAACCATGTATATGAGCTGGTGTTGTTAGGTGTTGCTGCTAGCATTAGCAGGCGCAGCTAATCAATCTCGGCTAAAGCGTGGCTTACTAAACCCTGTTTCGTGTTATTTAAATGGCTGACTTGCAAGACAAAACAATAACAAGAGGGTAAAGTGACACTTACGAGTTGTATAAGTGTGTCGTATGTAGATAGAGCTGAAACACAGGGACATGGGAGGGTTTGTTGTTCTCCTCGGTTCCGCCGTCCGTTTTGAAGGCAACAACCAACAACCAATGGCAATGAGGGTGTGCTTCGCTAAAATAGTTCCGTTTGTGTAGCAGTGGCAGAAGAAAGGTTCCGCTCTGAACAGGCTAGCTCCAGTCGGATACATTGAACATGTCTGTGTAGAAAGGTGAGTCGGCTGCTTCATTTTAATTCCAGTTTGAGTCACGTTATCGCATGTGACGTGTTGGGAAGTGAAAGTATGTGCTTTTAAAAACACGGTTAGATTCGATAGGAGCAAAGCTTTTGGGATCAGACGCGCCCAGGCAGCTCTCGGTTATGTTTTCCTAATAAAATGATATGTTGGCGAGGAGAAAGTTTATTTTGTAGCAAACAACTTCTGTTTGGTTTCCTTTATTCGTCCAGATCTTATCTGACAACACAATCAGCTCATCAGCTCGATTCACTTCGGGTGTTCAAAGTTTCAGGAAGTCACTGTGTTATTATCTTTATCAGTTATTGAGTAATAGACGTGTATTTGATATGAACCCTGATTGGAAGTTGTAAGAGCCTAACAGTGGGTACATTAACACATGACAGGCTCAGCTGGGACACAGTTGATCGTATTCTATCCAGTGGGTCTTTGCAGGCTTTAACAACATGGGGTTAGCTCAGGGACTTCAGTGTATGACTCTTATCCACTTGCTGCTGTGCTGTACATCTCTGTGGGTTTTTACCATCTGCATCACTGTGTCACTGTTCACAGCAAACTTTACTCATTCTGGATGATTTTGTGTTTTTTTCTTTCAGTCCTCTTCCACTGATGGAGTTTTCTATCCAGAGCACTTGGGACAGCGATGCCGTGAACCATGAGCCCATCAGGATCCTGTTCTCTCCCGGACAAGGCGGGCTGAAGATCGAGGTGTTCGGCCCCTTCTTCAACGACCCCGCAGCTCCTGCAGGACCCCCCAGTCAGGCCTTCCCTGGACTCTGGGATTATGAAGGTGGGTAAGAACTAAGAGATGCTGTGTGTATGATACTGCAACATACAGTTTTCTAGAGATGCAAATACTGTTGATGTGGGTAAGAGCGTTTAAAGGTGGACTGATACAGGCACGATGAATGTCTATGAATAAAGTGATTGGAAAAGTATGATATTTAAGATGACAACATTAATGAATTTTGATCTCAAATCAAAGTTTGCCTAATGGGGTAAACAATCGGTACAAGGTGCAACATCCTGTGCCATTAACCCTCGACTAGTGTGAGGAAAAACTACCCATGCAGAAAAGAAACCTCAGAAAGAGTCACAAGTGAGGAATACTTCTCCGAGGACGGACAGCAGTGTAATACATGTCACGTGTAACAGAGCACATCAACAAAAGGGCGTGGTAAATGGTGACATAGTGGTTAGCGCTGTCGCCTCACACCAAGAATCAAAACCCCCGGTCTTCTGTGTGGAGTTGGCATGTTCTCCCTGTTTGTTTGTTTGTTTGTTTTGTGATGGAAATCTGGAAATACAAGAGGCTGGAAACACCAAAGTTATCTAAGTGTAGTTTAATAGGGATCTCAGAGTGAAGATGGAGAACAGTCAAATACAAGGATCTTATATAGGAGGACTAAGGGCTGTCCCTCAGAACCAGTTCAGACTGGTTCTGTCGGCGCAGGAGAGAGGGGAATCTAAACATAAACAAATGATTAACATGTGTTTCCTAAGGAGATAAGCAGACATACATTCAGTACTTTAGAGAGTAAATAAATGGCAAAAGGGTCTGACAGTTTTCAGGTCAACAACAGTTTAGACCATAAAACAGCTCAGGTCATAAAGCAGTTTGTTTATATGTAGATACAGGTCATAAAAGTCTTTAGACAGGTCTGCAAGAAGTTACTCTTCAACTACAAAATAGTTTTCAACCACACTTAGTTAATTTTTCCAATACAGTTTGCTTGTTTGTTTTCTCCAGCTCCCTCCCACTGTCCAAAGAAATGTCGATTGGGGCTAGGTTCTTTGGAGACTCTTAATTGTCCAGTAGGTATGAATGTGAATGGATATTTAATCTTTGTACGTTGGCCCTGCGATATGCTGGTGACCTGTCGGGTGGATTAGCTCCAGCTCCCCTGCGACCCTCAAAGGACAACCTGTTTGAATGGATGCTCATTTGGTTTCTTATAGAGTTAGATGAGAACACCACTCTCCCAAATCAGCTTCTCACCAAATGCTAACTGACTAAAAAGTGTATTTGCCAATAAATCAAAGTATTCCTGGGGCTACCGACTGCATTCAAAGGTTATAATCCTCCTGCAGCAGTGTGTGTGTGTTTGGTCCCGAACCGGCCCTTTGCTGCGTGTCCTCCCCCCCTCTCGTTGTCTCCATATTTCACACTTATTCTCCAGTCAATAAAGGCCCCAAAAAATGCCCCTAACCCTTTTTAAAAGGCAACCTATTCCTTTATCTGATTAGAATGATGCAATTCAAATGTGTGGACCCATTCCAGTGATAAACTGAAGACTCTATTGTGAACTGAATTTTCTGAACTTTCAGAAAGGTCATATTTACACCTCCTGTAATAGATAATGTAATATATTGCATGCAACAGGCACAAGTGTTGCATCTATGGTCTCCACCTGCCAATAGCTGTATATATTGTACCACTGTAATCCCAGCTATGACTTAGTGATTTAGTCTGTATGATGTACTTATTGTAAGTCGCTTTGGATAAAAGCGTCAGCTAAATGTAATGTAATGTAATATAATGATGCAATCTTTCCAAGCTGAGATAAAATTCTGAATTTAGACCCATGAGGATTGAGAGACTAGGGACTATCTGTGTTTATGAGGTCATAATAGTAATTGCATTATCATTGCTATGGTGACACAGCAATTAAACCTTGTAATGAGGTTGAGTATCAACAATTCTATCTAATTGACCTGAAGTAAGTTCGATTTCTGGTTAATGAGCCCCACATATTTGGCCTCATTAATGTTAGTTATTATATTGGAAACCAATCCCATTATAATCTTGGTAGATAATGAGCAGCCTGGGCGTGTTGATCCTCATATCTTACTTGAACCTTTATGTATCTCTTACTTTTGCATGATGTTAAACTGTACCTTTAAATAAATGATTCAAATGACTTAGGATTTAATAATAAGAATGGGTGCTAATGAGGTTAATAACACTTTTTAAACTTTATTATATGATTAAAGGTCTTATCTTTATTGTTTTCTTCTTCATCTCCTCAGTTGTTGAGTCGTTCTTCCTTGATAGCACTACAGAAAATTACCTGGAAGTGGAGCTTTGTCCGTAAGTACATACAGTAGCTAAGCTGCTGCAATGACTTATGTTTTTGGGGCACTATTGTGCATTAAAGAGATGCATTTTCACATCATTTTGGACCATTATTATAAAATATGACATTGGTTGTTGTTTCTCACAGTACACTAAGACATTATAGGGAAGAAAAGGGAAATCAACAGGCTCAGAAGTAGTGAGCCACAGTTGTTCAAAGACTTGCTTCTCACCTCTGAGAGAGCGTTACATCCAAAAGTCCTTCAAATTTCTGTGAGCGTCATAGAAACAAGACTGACAGTGAATAGATCTGAACTGCATTTGACCTTTCCTTATCATCTGACATATCATCCGAGGTAATCATCTGACAATATAACAGCACTTGGCTGCTTACCAAAATCTTTGTTCTGTTAGACAGCTGCAGACAGCTCACTTTCACAGGGTCCACCGGTCAGCTGAGTAACTGTAGTGAGTTTATCCCTCTCTCACTCTCCTTCCCTTTCACAATTTAGTCTTTTTTTAGTTCATCATCTGCAAGATATGTATTTCTCGACTGTTTTCTTCCTTTTAATTTTTGCAGTGAAGACATAGGGAGATGTTATTTCCTCTTGTGGCAGCAAAACATGTTACAGGAGCCTAAGAAAGCTGCTGCAGGTTAAACTGAAGCAAACACTTTTAAAGCAACACTATGTAATTATTAATGAGCAGTCACACTTGATCTCTCGCTTCTTGAACCAGAAGAGCTGCCTCTGTAACAAATACATAAAAATATGTTCAGAATTCTTAATATTTAAAAAATGTCCTCACTAAATATTGGATTTAAACACTGGTTTTTAATGAGTTCTCAGTTTTTTGTCTGATCAACAGTTTGGTGTTATTGATTGACCTTGCAATATTCAGGCTAGAACAACCCATAATGCAGCACTTCTGTAATGGACCAAAGTTACACTGGCACTTGCTCCATTCTAAAAGAATATTTGTTTTATTGAATGAACATATAATTGTTAAGTCTTGAACTACAAGATAACACTCATTTTTTAAACCCAAGTTTCAGAGACATATCTTATACTGGGCCAGTATGATGTCTTTAGTCACACTACAACAATAAAACATGTTTTTTATGGTTTTATTTTAGACATGGACAACACCTGATATTACTGCTGTCAGGGGTCGGCCAAGCCTTCCAGGTAGGCAGACATCAAGGAGTTATTGAGAGAATATTTTTTGTGTTAGTTGATATTTCTTATTTATCTCCTTGTTTCTTTCTACAGCAACAACTACCGATGGTGTTTAATGCCACAATCACAGGGGACAGGTGGATGGGGGAGGCTCTTCTCCCCTGGTCGTACCTTCCTCCCAAGATTAACAAGATGAACTCTTACGCCATCCACGGCTCAGGAGAGAAGCGCACGTATGAGGCTCTCTACTCTATTCCCAAGGAGGAGATAGTGGAAGGCCAAAAACCAAACTTGTGAGTATGCAGCATCCCAAGTGTTTGTTCAGAGTCATGTAGGTCATCGACACAGATATTATTCAGAAACAAAAACATTGTTTTGTTAACTTAATTTCTTCTCCCTCAATTACCTTCTACTTGACCCAGAATTTTTCTTTAGTTAATTCACTCAAAGGTAAAGTAATTCTGGTCTGTGTGCTGCATCCAATTTGTTTTTTTATAACCATGAATATGTATGAGTTCTCTTTTGTAGCTTTCGCTTTATCTCCTCACAATTTCTTTAATCTCAGCCCAGCTGCATTGTTGCTTAGTTCAGACATTGTAAATGCTGTTACTTCTTTTACACCTAAATTAGCGGGTATGCGCAAATTCGTTTTTGCAGGTAAACCTTCTAAAAAAGGCGATTGATTTATTTCCCATTGCCAGAAGAGGAGTTTACCATAATGTTTTTTCCTGGTATGTCTTGTTTGCCATCACAATCGCTTTGAAAACTGGGACGCTCTCACATCACTGTCTTGCCGAATTAGCACGATCAACCAGATGTCACGTTTCCATCACTGTTGGTTGGAGCCAAATTAAAACCTGTGTATACTGCCGAGTTATTAGCCCTGGGAGTGAATGTAAATAGAGAACATTCCCATTGCAGATAAAATATTAGTGGGTGTTAGAGGGTTTTTGACCAGTGGAAAAAACGGGGAAGTACACGCTTATCTTTATGGTTTCCATTATTTCACATTTGATTAGAGGGAAGGAGTTATTGAGTAGAGAGAAGCTCGACTGGTCTTTAACCTACCTAAATTCACTCACACTATTCCACTCATCCACTCCTTTCACTGGTTACCAATGGCTGCCCGCATCCGTTTCAAAACACTAGTACTTGCATGTCAAAGTATTAACAGGTCCACTTTCAAATAAGAAGGGCATTCAGAGAGTGCATACCTCCGCCAAGGCCCAACAGTCCCATTATGAAACCATGAAAGATCCAGATTTTTATTTGGATCTGCACCAAATCATGCACACTCACATAAATATCAGTCCCCTAAACACGCCAGACTTTTTATCCTCTGAAAACTCTTATTAAAATATTGGAAAACGCCCTATCTTGCCATGTTAAAGGGGTTAGGGTTACAATTCCTGGATCTGTCCCTTGATTCAGATCTGCTGCCAAATTTTATAGGCTCTTTTTGGACCCACACTGCATCCTTTCACCATGTTTCGTGATAATTTGTCTGGTAGTTTTTGTGTAATCTTGCTCACTAACAGACAGACAAACAAACGCAGACGAAAACATAACCTCCTTGGCAGAGGTAATAACTCTGCACTCGTGAGTAAGTAGCCAACACCCGAGCAGATGAATGCACTCAGAAAATGAGCCATAGAGTTTGTGGGTTTTATGCATCCGACATGCATCGCATATTCAATTCTGTCTCTGTCTTTTAGCCACCGCCTGGAGTATTTCCAAAATTTCCGCCTGCAAAGCATCATGGGAGAAGATTGGGTTCAGCCAGAGTCTGATCTGTGGAAAGGAAAACCCTGAGCTTTTCAAAAAAGCTCCCTTTTTCCACTCTGTCTCTCCTGGTCTCTCTCTTGCACACACACACACACACACACACACACACACACACACACACACACACACACACACACACACACACACACACACACACACACACACACACACACACACACACACACACACACACAGAGATGCACACACAGAGACCCACACATGCACACACCAGGGCGGCAGGGTAATAGCACAAACACCCATTGTAGGGGAACAAAGGGCAATAAAGGGCAATCAATCTTTATTAGTTAATGATGTCAAACGATTTGACAAGAAATATGTTATCAGCTTGTCGGAGCATATTAGCCTTCACACACATTCATGCCAGCGCACAGACTCAAGCACACGTCTCACGATATTGGACGTCACCTTATGTTGCCTCAGCAGAGTGTGACCTACAGCGGTTATACAGTGGATGGTTTTCGAGGGATGCTCGCTTTGACCTTCAGCTCCTGTGTAGCTAGCGTTCCACTCCAGTGATACAGACACAGCTGGTTTTTGTGTTTCTTTGCCTTGTTAGTGGACACACACTGAACCATACACACACACCTTTGAAAATCTATTCATCTGAGACACATGCCAGGGCTTTTGAATCATGGCTGCACTGTAATTAGGTCATTTTGCAATCATTCCACTACCTTTATTGATTTCCTTTTACGATTACATAGGTTTTCAAAATTACTCGCTTGATGGATAAGTGTTTTGTCCTTTTTTGTCTTTGTGGCTGCTTGAGAAATGTGATTGGATTTCAGTGCAATGTTTATCTAAATTAAAGCATTATTTCATTAATGTGTGGAATATTCTTCATGGCTTTCTTGCTGAGAGTTAGATAAGATGGTTGAAGTAGTGGAAGATGCACTCAGATCATTTACTACAAAAACCTAAAACAAAATGTAAAAAGTCCTACATTCAAACCCTTGATTACTGTAAATAAAATTACTAAATTACTGTCAGGAAAATGTACTTAAAGTAGAAAAATTGCTCCTGTGATTGGTTTATTGTTATATATGACACAGTGTTGTGTGGTGACAGAATCGATGAACCAATTACCAGTGGTTCAGTGGTCGTCATGGTCAGAAGAAATGAAAAGGTGGAGCAGAAGGAGAGAATTACAAAGAGAGGCCTCTGCCACGGACACAGCTAAATCCTACTTCAGCAACTTGTTTGCCAGTGAAGGGACCTGCTCCATCAAACACCAAACTTATATTACGATACATTACAATAAAATGCAACTTAATTAATCCTGAGGTAATTTAGTTTAGGGCAACAAAAAGGAAGACAAAAACAACATTCAGACATGTACTGACAAGCAAACACAAAAACAACACAAAAAAAAGAGCTGCTCAGTTGCGTTGAGTAAAAGAAAAATACAGAAATTCTGGTCTAAAAACTAATGTTTTTAAAATCGAAAATTTAACAAAATCTCTTTCAAAATATCATAACTTATAATACATAAATGACTTATTATTAAATGTAATATCTAAAATAATATTATCTACAGATAGGCATTCAAGTAAAAGTTTTTTATTCATTCATGTGCCAAGCTCAAGATGGAGCACATCATTTGTTGTAGCTTATGTTCAATTTCAGTGAATGTGTGTGAAGTTGATGCTATGCTTGATTATAATAAAATAATACACTTTAGCTAACTCTGTACCCTTTGAAAAGTGTGTTGTTTGCCCTCTACATTCACTCGTGCCCGTAGCATCTTGAAAACTTAGATAAACTACTTGTTGGTCAGTTCCCAAATGAACATAGTGGCACAATTTATTGGTTTCCATTACATCAACAAAATTAGCCGTCTGGTGGTTTGGTGAACGGGGGCCTGGGATGGAGTCAAATTCCCGGCCTGATTTATTGTTGTAGTCAGCGCCTGGTCTCATTACTGCAGATCTCATACTCAGAGAGAAATACAGAAAAAGGAAGCAATTTTAAAATAAAAAGTGGCAAGACAATGTTTACAGGTTTGAGATGATAAATCACAGCATAGTTCCCTTCTTTACTTCTACCTCTTAAAATGTAGGAAGAACAGATTGTCATTTTTGAATGTGAAAGTACTTTCTACATGCATCTGTGCATGTGTGTAAAAATGCATGCAAAATCATAGATGGACTCACGCTTGTGACATGCCTCACTCTCCACAACCCTCTATCATACACACCCTCACAATTTGGAGGTGTATTTCAGCTGCACAGATCTCCCCCTGTAGGCTCCGACAGTGGGGTTCAAATATTTACCCAGCACTCCATTTTGTATCTATCATATCTGGAGAACTGATGATGCTGGGGCCTGTAGACGCCAAACTCTATGTTCTGCTGCTGCAATAAACATTTCTGACTTTCTCAGTGGAAGCTGAGTCAAGGACTGTTTGACAGTCATGCTGTTGCTAGTCACCCATCAAAGATCCCAGGATTGTCCACAATGTGGATGCAGCTAGCATCCAAATAATTCTGCTACTCCTCTGCTTAACAAGCCTTTGTCAATAACTAACCCCACCCAGCAGTGGGCTTTCATCCATGGTGGTTTGCTTTTCAAAAATGAGACTGAAAAACAAATTTATCATGTGGCCAGCGGGGAAAGCTGGTTTATAAACTGCAGCTTGTCATGTGTGAACTTGCGTTTCAGCAGCATCCTCAGTGTGAACCAGTCCAGACAATGTTTGGGCTGATCTGACAAATCTGCAGAATTTACGTGATGTGTGTCAACATGGACCAGAATCTCAAAAGGATGGTTTCCAGCATCTTGTGGAATCCGTGGCACAAAGAAGGCTATTTTGAGACCAGAATGAGGCCCTGCATTGGCCTCTGCTGTTGCTAATAAAGTACTCAATGAGACTATATCAAAGTGTCTGTCACAGACTTTTCCACCTACTTGAGAGAAGCTGAGATCACAGGCCCTCTGATCCTCGGCATACCCACACACACACACACAAGATTATAGGGAACTGACAAATCTCTGTCTTCTGTTGATGACCCTGCGAGTCCCTCCCCCTTGCCCCTGCTCCAGCCCCTGAGCCCATGTATTTATCAGAGGCTCCTCTCGGATCAGTGGCTGGTAAAAACGGCTCCTCTCGACCAGGAGACGCGGCCGGCTGATTTTCATGTTGGATGTGTAGCTGTTCGCTGTGGCGGCCCAAAAGCCCATATTGAGCCCTATCAGTTTTAATTGGCGTTCTCGCCTTTGAAATGCATGCAGTGATTAGGCCTAGAGAGCCCACTGCTTAAGCCCCCTCCTTATCATCGCCTGCGGTGCCTTGCCACCGCAGTGCACGCTATTCAAATACACGCTCACACATACACACACACACACACACACACATATTGTATGCCTGTCTCTTACTAATAGAATGTTGCCCCCAAAAGTATGTTTCTGGACACACAAACAGAACTTTCATAAAACACTTTGATTAATTCGTAACTACACACACCCACCTGTGCGCAGGCAGACGATGTGTGTCCGCGCTAAGATTTAAAGCCAGTTCTCCCTAATTAGTGTGAAGAGATGAGAGGGGAGAGCAGAACAGGTAGCTGCCTCTCCTCTACCTCCAAAGCCCCAGCAGACAAGCAGACACAAGAGGCGTCTTATCCCCCTCAGAAGGAGAGACCAGCGTGCTCTAAAACATTCAACACCAGCTTAAGGGTGATTCAGCGTGTCAGAAACTTTCTGGTGATCACCCCAGACCTAGTTCCTCATGCATTTCATTTCTTCAAGTTTAAAGAGTGTTTGAGGGTATGAATGAGGATAAAGTTGTGATGAAAAATAGAACGCGAGGGATAAAGGCGTGATCTCGAAACATGAAGAGAGCAGGAGATTGAGAAAGTGAGAACGGTAATGACTTCGCCTGAGTTTTAGGGATTCTGTGATAGAGGCCAAAATGAAAGATTCATGCTGGAGCTAATAAAGAAGCGAGACAATGTGTAGCCTTTGTGGGCTACTGCCAAAAAACATTATCAGATGACACAAAGCCGTGGAAGTTATCGACACACTGCAGTACTCAATTCTTGTATGGCCGGCATCCAAGGCACCACATTGCACAATAACACTAAAATCAGCGTTCATGTGGGATGTCATCTTAGCTAATCACCAAAGGGCAGTTCTAGCCTAAACTGTAGGCGACCTTATCTCTAATCTGTTTTCCACTAGAACCAAGGCTAAACCAGCCATGCACAGAGGTTAAAATAAAAAGGCCTATAATAAAGACCATGTGGAAACGAACGTGGCATCCCAATGTTTCCCTGGACCAACTGAATTCTTATTAACTCTGTCTAATTATTGTCAAGTCCATCATTACTGAGAGAGCTGCAGAGGTGAAGGATGGGGAAAGTCATGCTGGGCACAGAAGAGATCTGGACCGGCTTCTGCAGTGTGTGTGCGCGCGTGAATGCTTAATGGCACAGGTGCTAATTGCAGTTGAAGTCTGCTAGTGTTGCACATACGAGGATGGCATGGGTAGAATGTGGGATGAAGCTGTAAGGGGGCTGGGGAGAGAAAGAGAGAGACGCAGAGCCAAGTGAATGCCAGGGCCATTAATGAGGGCCAGAGGAGCCCTACTTCTCAATATCACTGCAGTGAGCGTGAGAGGAGAGAGGGAGAGGATGAGGGGAATAGAGAGGTTTCATTACAGAAGAATGTTGCACAAGCATTTGCAAACTTAGGCAAGCGAGGGTCCCCCCCCCCCCCCCCCCCAGCCCCATCCACATGTTTGTAGATATGCAAAAAACATTTCACAGGGAAGAGAAATTACACTCATGCAAACAGAGAATTGTATCTGTACCAGACACATACAGAAACATACACATACATATGCATTAACATTTCATGGTAACAGTTAATAATTAACAGTTACTTCTGCTTTATTTGCTCATATACACACATACACACACACCTCTCTGCATACACACCAGGCCCTGCTGGCATTTGTCACAAGCGGGAATGAGATTCATATGTTATCATTGCGAAACATTTGAAATAAATGATATCAGTAGGAGTGGGGAAAGAAAGTAAATTAAGCTTTCTTTGTTATCAAAACAGAGTATAAATCACAAGTGTTTGCCTAATTGATTCCATTACATTTCCACCTGCCCGCTGACTCTCCCATCCATCCGTGTATTGTTTATCTTCATTTTACGCTAGATGGATGAAAAGGGGTGTTATTGGATGTGAAGCCCAATGCATTTCTGCGTGGTTTTTTTTCAGCGGGTACATTAATTGCCAATTAGCTGCAGCACACAATTATTAGAGGATGTTTGTTCTCGTACAACAAACTCACAAAGAGGCAAAAACTCCCAGTGCAGAAGTTTGCTCATCTGCGAGATGCACAACGGTGATATTGTGTTTGTTTTTTAATAGAAAATAGACCACATTAAGCTTGAAGGTAATTTATGTGCAGCGTGATGTTAAGGGTTGTAAGTGAGCACGTTCACTAACTCTTAATTGGGAAATAAATCACGCTGTTGCCATGGCAACAAACACTTAAAAGTGATCATGGCAAAGTAAAGGCATGCTGATCGTGTCTCAGCACGTTGGTGTGTGTGTGTGTGTTTGTGTATGTGTGCGTGTGTGTGTGTGTGTGTGCGTGCGCATGTCCACTCATGCATTGTGTGTTTATTCCCCACCTCAAGCTCATTACTACTGAGTCTTTTTGCTATGGCTGCTGCTGTGTACTGTACATGGCACGGTTTCATTTCATTAGCTCTTGTTTTGTCCTTATTTCTCTTACAGAAGCAGCTACAAGCTCACTCATTTAAAACCATGGCAAATGTTGAAATAACAATGTATTTCATTGTTTATAATGAACCAAAAAGATGGATGATTACATCATCACGCATCATAGTCTTCCTATGTATTTCCTCCAGGCCCGGTGTCCTTTGTTTTTTAGCGCTTTCCTCTTTCTACTTTTTAAATATTTTTCTTTCTCACCTTCCCCTTCATTCAACAACCTTCCCCTCTTCGTTCTTCTCCTGGGTCCTCTCCTCTCCTCTCCGGTCCCCTTCACTTTTTAAAATGGATGGCGGCAGAAAGGGCATTAGCGTAGATGAATGGATAGGCTGCCCTAACACAATCTGGCCCACTTCAGCAGACAATTTAATATGGACTCGCCCACAGTGTGGTTACCCCCGCTAGGGCGCTGCACTAAATCTCACTTTGACTTGTTATGATGGATACAGATCTGACACATCAAAACTGTGTGTGTGTGTGTGTGTGTGTGTGTGTGTGTGTGTGTGTGTGTGTGTGTTGGTGAGTGTGCGTGCATATATTTGTGTCGGCATGATGGATACGACAGACGATCGGCAGACGGGTGATCTGTGAGAGGCAGAACTGATAATTATAGTATTTATCTGGGTTAGGTGTCACGGCTGCCGGTGCTGCATTGCGTGCACATAAAAGGCTGAAATCTCTTTAAAAGCATTCCATCAATTCACCACCTGCACCTCACTTTTTTAAAAGGGAGCAGACCACACCGGAAAGAGATAAAGTGCATAATTTAAATGGATGTCTTCAAAAGCAGAATGTAGACTGCTGAGTCCATGGTGCATACAGTGGATTCAATTTCACTCTGAGTATACAGAACATATGTATGGGCAACAGGATGAATTACTGGAAATCAATCCAAATGAAAAAAAATATTTATTCTGTTTTGTATAAAAAAGCTGCTCAGGGTGAAACTTTAATCTGAAGTACATCAAAAGTCTAACAATGTATTATTCTTAGAATGAAAGCCCCTGAAAACTTGAGAAGTATTTTTCCTTAAGATTAAATATTCATGATTGAATATGCAACAGTCAAAGTTAAAAGAAAAACATCTTCAGGCATTATTATAATTTTTTAACACTTAAAAACACGGCGTACCTGCTTGATCAGTACTGCGTGGGTGTCATTTCATCAGTGTTGATTCACGGTGACTAAACAGTCCACCAAGGCTTTTTTAATCATATTTATTTACTTATTCAACAGAGACAGTGTAAATTAATACTGTAAGTGCATCAGAGTCAGCCAAGCAGCTTCATCTGTGGTCCCTGGACAAATATTACACATTTGCCCTAAAAATATTAATATAATATTGGAATTTTAAAGTTATTGAGCTCATATATAAGCATACAATGCAAATAAGGAAAATATTAAAGTTAATGAAAACATCTGCATAGGCGAGACCTGCGACACAGACTTACCAAAATAAGATATTAATGTTAATAGAAATATGGATCAAATAAGATAAGTCAGGCACGAACTGGAAGCTGGAACTAAATAAATATCAAATGTCTTCCACATTTATTGCTACCACTTACTACAAATGAACCACCCTAATGTTACCTTTTAGATACTTCAACTGTTATTGGTTAATTAGCTGCGGCCTGAGGAAGAGGTAAGACTTTGTGGCTTACGTCTGAATAGCTGCTGCCACCCTGTCCTCTACCACCAGCCTCTTTTTAGTCGAGATAAGGGACAAATCAATGGTCTGAAAGTCACTGGATGATCAGTGCACAGTAATTTATCTCCTCTGACTCAATTAATCTGCCACTATCATTAAGCAGATCAATCAATGCAACAGAGTGTGTTTCCAAGTGACAACTTTAGTAAGGTGCCCTAATTGCCCCTTATTACAGGGAAATACCCTTTGTTTATAGAAGCACCATATGTTCATGTAGGAGCCATTTTATTTAATTAGCACGTTTTAGCTGATGCCCATAAACAGTCAGTAACCATGGACAGAAACAAATCTTTTCTAAAACAATATACCAGAACATTAAGATGCTATTTAGCCATCCAGTATGTATTGCTGAACTTTGACATGCTAGTGTGCTATGTAGTGTTGCAGCTTCAGGGCAGAACACAGATACACTGTGAGGCAAAAAGACAGAGTATTGTGATGGATACTTTTAACATTGTGGGGAGCAATGAAGTCTGAGACTTAATGAAATGGGCAGGGGTGGGTGCAAGACAATGCAGGAAATAGAATTGATGTGATGTTTAGTGTTATCCTCCAGTGGTGTCTTCACCTTCTCTCAGCCTGTCTATTCTACCACACTTACATTCACCAGAATGCCTTTATACATGCATGTACTATATAAAGCTTATCACACATATTTATCTGTTGGCAACCAATGAAACAAGCAATATGCAAGTGTAGCGTGAATGCCACAGTAATAGTCTGTATGTAAAGATGAATGACGCATCTCCATTTCCTTCCACTAACCAGAAATGAAGCCATCTTGAGCTAAACTAAAACCAAACTTACTGCACAAATGAACACTGGAACATACATCAATGTGATACCAACAATCTAAACTGACAGACACCATCTTTGAGAAAAATGTATTTGACATGTACTTGGAGTATTTAGCGGCACCTGAATGATGCAGAGGATATGTTGCTGTAGGTGCATGGTTTAAAAGTGTTGTACTTAGTCTCGTAATTAATCATGGGTGTGATTTGGGCATGAAATGCAATGAACCAATCAGAGTGCCATCTCCCATTCCCTTTAAAAACCAAGTGCACTTGCATTGTGGTTGCCAGTCATTTAGAGAGAACACTTCTCTGTTGAGGGAACGGTATCACTTTGCTCACAAGCAGACCACTATATGTAAAAAATCCATTCAATACCCCCCTGCCCTCATCTCTGCAGGGGTATATTATTGTGTTGATGTTGTGCCCCAGAAAATACCAGTGGACTCCCGAGCCAATTACCTCAGACCAGGTTTTTGTAGGTCAAAAGCACAATTACACTATCTTGAAGAAGTGGTGCAATGTGCTTGAACACATCTCATTTCAAGATGCACATATGTGTTCAAGTGCAAAACACTAATGTGGGTGCATGATGGGAAAATTACATATTTGTGTATATACAATAGAACAAATTTAAGATAATATGATAATACGTATAACCAGGAATATAGGAGCCAAAGTGCTACATATGGGGAAACGAGAAAATAAAATAACACATTCTAACATAAAAATAATATAGGACAAGAAGAAAAACTTATAATAATAACTTGTATAATAAAATGTGACATAAAAACTTGAGGGTGACTACTGATCCCAAGCCCTGAGGAAAGATGTCTTCAAGAGGGATTTCAAAGAGGATAAGGAGCTCGCCAGTCGGATCTCCTCGGGGAGGTTGTTCCAAAGAGTGGGGGCCTTAACGTAAAAGGCCTGAAAAGACTTAAGAAAGCACGGCTGACATAGACCCTGCTCCTCCAACAAGCCCACATCCACAATCTGGACAGGGAATAATATTAAGCCTGGGATTTCCCAGACAAAAGGGAAATAAGGACACTGATCCATAAAGGGAAATGTTTCCTCACAACAGAGGCTCTCCAGCATCACAGTCACTGTGAATGACTTCATGAAACTCAAGACATTTCCCATCCTGCCATCAGCTCCAGGGCCAGAACTCTGGACAGAGCCTCACACCGCAACCCTGACAATGAGAACAACTGCTCGGCAGATGGTTTAAAATGAACTCTGAACATTATCAAGTTGAGACTGTGCCCTTTTCTCTCTAAATTTGTCTGTTGACCTGTTAAATTGAGTGTGCTGCTAATAGTTGGTATGCCGGGAACATTAAGTACTTTCCGAGTCAGAAAAAGTGACAACAGAAGAGTTGTGTAAGTAGAAGTTTAATAATGTGGCGTGTTAATATTCAGCCTTGGCTTTACAGCTTTGAAAGGATTATAAGCAAGTTTCATCACATGAAAGTAGAGCCTCCTGGAGGGTTGGCATCTTTGATATGAAGATGTGATCGGAATTTGATTGGAAAAGTACAAACATGGTGCAGCAAAGGGAGAGGGGGTATACAAAGAGGAGGTACGGGATAATACAGAGAGTTGAATGGAGGAGGAGGAAAAGGGATAAACAGCATAGAAAGGGGAAAATGGAAAATAGATGAAAGCAACAAAAAGAATGAGTCGAAGACAAAGAAATCGTGCGGAAGAGAAATAGAGGGCAAGCTTAGAGAGAGAAGATAAGATGTCAAAACTGAGATTCCATTGGAGAGGTGCAGGAGAGGGCAAGTTTGCAAGGGGGAACTAAAGAAAGATGGCCAGTAGCGAGTTTGATTTCTATTTTATTATTCTTATTATTATCTTTATTATTTTTATCATTGCTCATGGCAAACTGCTAATGGCGATGGTGACTGAAGAAGATAAAACCTCTCAATTTCAACAGATAAGACAAAATTACAACCTTTTATTTATTCCCTCTTCTTGCTCCTTTTTTTTACTTTCTTCATCTCTCCCCCCCCTTCTTTTCTTGACTTTCATCACTCAAGCTTTCTCTCACTTCTTCCTGTTTCCTCACCGCCTTCACACTTTTTTTTTTATCTCGCCGATAAGGTTTCCATCTAGCTGCCAGTCAACTCCGATGCCAAGCAGACACTGATAGCGCCATGACATCTCCTGCAACCGCAATTAACTAAAGTTCTGCGTCTCCTTTCAGATAAAAAAAATAATTTTCTTTCTGCATCCCCCTCTCCCCCTCCTTTTCTTCCTCTGTCTGAGCCACCTTGTGAATATGTGATCAGAGCGTTGGCGCACATCTAACTTCTACATCTAACGGCACAGAAACAGCCAGTCTCACTCATCTAATCTGTGTTGTTTCTCTCAGCGTCTGCGTCGAGTCAGACTTGGCTAATCTCATTTCCAAAAGTATGTGCGGTTAATTTTGTTAGCAAGAGAGTGTGTGTGTGTGTGTGTGTGTGTGTGTGTGTGTGTGCACATGAGAGAGCGAACCAGGATAAACTGTCACAGCTGCTCTGCTCCTTTCCGCCATTACACGGGTACCATGTCAGCGGCAGCTCCTTCGCCGTTCCAAATTAAAACACAATCACTTAATAGGAGTACAGGGATGGAGGCGGGATCTAACAGGAGTCATGAGAAAATGAAAAGTGATTGGATGTGAAGTTTGAATTAGGCGAAAGCAGTCCGATGTCAGACTCTATGAAGGTGACTGACTGGACCAGTGAGCGGCCGACTCTCAGTGGACCAAATTCCATCCAAAGCCTGTCCATCAAATTAGTGCGATATAGGTCGGCCCCTCCCAACAGTTAGGCCGGGGGAGCAACTTGCCAGCTATTAATTACACTATAATTTCAATGGCCTCACATGACATGTCCTGCTCCACTTGATGCAATTATGTTCATCTGATTTTACAATAACCTAAAAGTTTAAATCGACCATAAGACAATAGCATTTTAAAGTTTGACTCGCCTATGTAGCTTTCAGAAAAAGAAACAACGAATTTCCCCTATCACAAATGAAAACTTATATTCATAAGCATTTTAGAAAATTCACTTTCACCATTCATTTTCTACTGTCACATGCAGTTTGAGTGGTTTCTTACAAAAGTAAAGCGTCCCTAAACAAACAATGGCTCGACTGGAGACCGTAACGCATTAGAAAGGAAGCAAGACCTCGGAAGTGCCCTCAACAGGAATACGTTTTAATCTTCTTTACCAAATAACAATCGTACCTAAGAATAAACCAAGAAACAAAAATGGTTGGACGTTCCCGGCGAGAAGAACAAAAGATGGGGAGGCTGCTGATCCAGCCACAAAATGGGCCGTCACTCAGCTAATCCAACTACCTAAAGGAGAAGTCTAACTATAAAAATAAAACTGATACCTAGACTACTCTGAAGTCCCGACACAAAATGTAAATCCATCTCAAACCACTTGAGATGCACACAGCCACCGACATGGAAAATAATTCAGTTACTCGAGTTTTATTTTCAATTTGGAATGTCATATAATTAAATTCTTAATTGTATCTCAATTTAACACTAACCACTATACAATACTAGATAACTACCTAGCTTCATAGGGGAAAGAAATACAACAAAAAAGGCATATCAAGCGTGAATGTCCACCACTACTTGGATGGTCATCATGGTTGGATTGATTGTTTCACAGGAAGAGGGCATGGAGGCTGTCTCCGAGAGAAAGAAGTATAAATGCACATAGCTGTCAGCTGTGTGCTCACAGGCAGCATGGAGAGTGTTCGGCTCCAGTGGGAGTGGGTTGCTTAGGGTACACCAGATCAACCACCCAGCGGTTCCTCAAGTCTCCTGGGATCAAAAAGTTCCAAGCTGAGGAAGAATCTCAAAGACTTGGCAAGACCAGAACAAGGAGATTCTGACTTTGAAAACAGGACACAACATTGAGAAAGCGAGAAACAGGGCTGGCTGCAGGGGGCGATAGAGAGACATCCCTCCCGCTGCTCCACCCAATGCTCTGGGATTAAAACCACAAAACTTTACTGGCTTTACTGGCAATGCGTGGTTGACGACCCCCATGTGCACAAATTTGACAACTTACTTAAAAGATGACACCATTTTCTTTGAACTATTGCTGTGCCCAGTCTAAACCTGCCTGTTTGGAATAGGCGGTTTACTCAGCCTGTGGTAATGCTGGTTGCAAAAGAAAAAAAAAAGAAAAAGCAAACTAGAATCCAAAAGTCCCGTCTTTGTTTTGAGTAAGTGGTGTTAAGAAAAAACTCTCTAAACACTTTTTGCAAGGTCATTTAAAAAAAAAATCTAAGAAACGGAGTCAGTCTCATGACCTTAATGACAACCTGATGACAATATGCACTCTGTTCTTTGAGTGCATATTCAATTTCTGGATGTGAGACAGTACTGTGCCTGTCCTTCAGTGCATCGGCCCTGTTTTGGGGCTGCAGCCATTATAGTAAGCGTGCCCTAATGTCCCTAATAATTAGACGTGCTGTCATCGTGTTTGATACAGAAATCCAAGTGCTTTAATGGAAATATTCAAAAGAGAACATACTTTTGGGTACATGTTGACCCTGAACACACAACTTACCATGCATCCTACTTTGTCTTTTCACCCATCTGTTCATCTGTCCATTCTTTGCACAAAGCCGTCATGTATCCCTTCATACATCTTCACACATCAGTGGGTGTCGAAGACGTCATGACCCCCCATTCCCATCACTCACACTACCCTCGTTGAGATAACATAACAGCCATTCCTAAACTGCCCCTCTCTTCCTCTCTTTCTTTTCCTTCTCATCTCTCCTCTCCTCGCACATCTCCTCTGTTCATTCTTCACCTCCCTTTCGTGCTCACCCTCCACCTCCTCTTCTCCCTGTGGTCGGTGCATCCCTCTCTCCTACTCCTTCTCTTGCCCCAAGGATATCTCCCCTCCTACACGGCTTCGCCTCATCCTTCTCTCTCTCTCCATTTATTTATATCAATGAGCAAAAGTCATCCTTTCATCTTCCTCCAGATGAACAGACTCTGCTTGTGGAAGAGGACAGAAGAAAAGAGGAACAGAGTCCATAAATTCAACTGTACCAAGCTAAGGGAATATTATATAAACTCTGCCTTGTAAGAGGAGATAATTCAATGTGTTTTGGCTGGCTAGTAAAAAGAGGGACTGTTTCATCCCAAACACTGCAGGCGCATATTAATGCAGAATTGGAGAAATCAAGACTTTGTTCCTGCATTCATACAATGCACTATTGTGAAAAAAAAAAAAACTTTTACCGAGTACAAATTCACCTTAGGTTCGTACTTTGACCTTATATCCACCAACAATGCAAAACTAAATAATGTTCTCTTTACAAAACATGTCTTTATGAACAGAGAGAAAAGAAAACAACTTGAGAAAATATGTTTTGAAGGCTCGTTAGCAAGACGGCTTCAAGTTTTCACTCTTTATTCACAGTCAAATTAAAGTGTGATTATTTTGCAGTTATTATGCACAGATGCAGTAGTCCTTCGACATTTAAACCACAAAAGAGGAAGCTTGGGTATAAAATAGAAACACTTGAGTAATAAGGAGTGACTCCAATTGTGGATACATTTTAAGGGAATGATACAAAATGAGCCATAAGGAAACAACCTTTTTATTGTAAGGACACTATATTTTAACTATACTTCTGTTTTTTGCCACAACAAATGTCTCACGTGGGACAAGACAGAATTGACCTGAGCTGAACTTCAGCTGAGCAGAAAAGCTTGTGTTCTTTGGAAGGGCCGAGCTGTAGTGACGGGTGCTTAATCCTATTTCTCCCTGCAGTCATTTCCAATTCTGATGCTGTGTACAGAGCTGAGAATCAATGTCAGTATCAAGTTCCAATCTGGGAGTGACCCACTTTCTTAATGCGACATCGCACATAAACCTTGGATGTGAAGGACAGTCAATGTCCAAATGTAAAATTATTTATCAAAGCACAACTTCAATCAGTGTCTGTTGTCTAAATTTGGCTTCTAATATCTAATTTGTCATATTAGTGATCAGTTTTAATTGCATGTGTGTTATTGTATGCATTCACATGCATGCGCGGGTATGATAGGAGGTGTGCAGTATTATCTGTGCACGGATATTGGTATGCGCGTGTGTATATGCAAATGCATATCTATATACAGTATAATGCATGTTGATTTCTCTCTCTTTGCCTTTGTGGTGTTTTGCCGTGTATGTGCATTTTGGCATCCTATTGTGTGTAGCTGGGAGGGGTGAGATGAGAGTCAGCTGAATGTTTTATTATACAGAGGAAAGCCTGAGGCACTGCAACACACAAGATTAGAGACATATGGTTAACATGCAGAATGTATAAGTGTGTGTGCAGCAGTCATTTAGAACCAGAAAAGTCAATAGTGAGTGATTATCACGAGAATAAAAAATCTATATCATACTAGAAATACCAGAAATACTAGAAATTAAGTTAATAATAATTCTGTTCAGAAATAATAGGATTGTTAAAGAGAGTGGAGAGCATTGAACTCCAGAGAAACTCCACACATTATCCAGAGGGGCTGTATGTGAGAACACAAATGTCAAAGTGAGAGCATCCGGACTTTCTTCCGAGTTTCTCTGTCTAGCCCCCTGGTAAAACAACCCAGGAAATCCTCTGAAGGATTCACCGCGAGTGAGTGGGCTGGGTGATGACGTTTCAAAGACGGGACATACGCTTAAATGAAAAGAACTAAAAGAATACAAATATGTCTGGATGAAAAAGCATTGAGTCATACAGGGAGCTTTTGGCCTAAGCCGGTGTCGATGTGATATCTTATAGTAGTCTTATAGTTACATCCTGCTTGCTGCTCCACCCCTCACCGGAAAGATCTGCAAATTTCTGTGTTGTTGTGAGCGCATCTGAGCCGAGAATCTCCTGCTGTGCTGTTCATATGATGTCCGGTGAATTGGGTCCTTCTATAGAGTTCATGTCTGAAAACAGCTTCACACAAAACCAAACTCAAGCAATTAAACAACAGGTGAAGATTTTGTATCTGTGTTTGTAACTGCAGTAGTCTGTCTATTGTGCCCACTTAATTCATTACTTGTATCATTTACAGGCTCTTTTGTTCTTGTCATCACAGCCAGAGAATAAATGAAAATCGAGGATTGTTCGCTCCTGAAATGTGAGAATGAGCCAGTGAGCAGTCAGGCTGAGATCTCAAGAAGGTAACACCTAAAACGAGAGCGAGCTGATGCCCAGCAGAATCCAAACCCTTTGTAGCCCACACTAATACACCACAGCTTGTCTGGTACCGTATACAGGTAACTACCAGTTTAAACTGAATGCACATTGTACAGATTAAGTGAGCAACACACACAGCTTCAAGGAGCATAACACAGATTGTGTTGCATTGTATTCCTCAGAGAAACAACATGGTTTATCTCCACTGACGCTCGTTTGAATTAAGATTAACACAGCACTGCTTTAGACCTTTTCTCACAGACATACAGTGGTGGAATGTAATAAACACCTTTACTCTACTACATATGTCAGCAAATATTTGTACTTTCTACACTTCACTATATTTTTAGAAAAAAAATGTTTTAAGTAATTAATGACGAGAGGAGAACTGGTCCGGTACAGAAGGCACAGTTAATGGTGTTGTAGACCATTGCACTAGAGAATAGGCTACACTCAGCAAGTGCTTACTTTTAATAAGTATAATGTGTATATTTAAAGTAATTACTTACTTTTACGCAAGTTGAAAAGTTAATGTGGTATACTTTTACTTGAGTACATGTCTCTCTATTTATTTGACCATTTACTTAAGTGAAATGGTTGAGTTCTTCTTCGTCCACTGCATATACATGGTCAATTTGTTGTATTCATATTGCACTTTTCCAGTCTTATCGACCACTCAAAGTGTTTGACAGTCAAGACGCATTCACCCATTCACACGCATTCATGCAATGCTTCTATAAACAGTACTCTTTTTATCACATACTATTCATACACTGTCAGCACAGCCATCAGGGGCAATTTGAGGTTCAATATCTTGCCCAAGGACACTTTGGCCTGCAGTTAATCAAACTTTGGACCTTCTGGTTAGTATACGACCCTCTCTACCTCCTGAGCAACAGCTGTCATATAACCTCACACATATTATCCTTGCACATGTTTTCCCTTGCTCCACATTCTTTTTTTAAATCTGTGAACTCCAGTCGACCCCCGGTGTGAAATGCGTCTGCTGTCATTACCACTTTCCAATTAAGCTCCGTGTCTCAGTGTTTACCATTATGTTTTGCTCATTGCAGGAACACTGCAAAATGCCGCCTGCCATTATTCAGTCTAAAACGTTAACAAGTGAAACAACTGTGACAGTGAGGTGAGATCATGTCAAGTTTTATTTCAGAATTTGAGCAAATCAAGTGTTGTTTTCTCAACACAGGTGCTTTAGTCTGTCTTGTTACAAGATAATGACACACATTTCTGAAGAAAGCGCATTAGGGAGCGAGAGGAATGAACTCTCCGACTGGTGAATATGAGACTATCCCAAGTGTAACCTGAGTCTCTATTTTAAACGCTCATTCTGTCAATATGTATATAAGTGAAGTGTTTTTAAACCAAATCCTCTGATGTGATTCTGGGAAAGTCTCTGAAGTGGAAGCTAATCTTCCAAGTTTGTTTCAGTACACTTAAGGGGTTGCCTTCAGGGCTGTGTATGAGAGACAGACTCCGTCAGGAGAGCTGATGTCTGACACGCATCTTCCCAATCAGCACTCCTGCCGTGACTGACTCATCCTTTGTGACTCAAGAGGGTGAAAAAAAATAAACCACACTGGCACCTGATGACTCCGTTCTCCAATAGAAAGCTTTGCTTGGGCTTCTTAGAGAATCACGCACGCACACACACACACACACACACACACACACACACACACACACACACACACACACACACACACACACGCACACACAAAGGCACCCACACCGGTGATAATGGAATAACAAGCTCTCTTATTGCGTCAGACTTAGATGAACGTGGAATGGGCCGGAACACCTTTAATTTTTTCATTAAGGGCGAAGCTGTGAGGGAGAGGAAGCTGCCTGGAATCAACGGTCCGTGTCCAGGGAAAAAACGCAGAGCTGGATGGAGGGATTGAGACAGGGTGCAAGGAAAAAGGATGATGGGGCTATTGGTTAACTGCTGGGACTGTGATTAAATCCCTCTCACTGAGATAAGTCGCTCTTTGTCAGTTTCCCTTTTGCTCTTCCCACAAACAGTTCAGCTCCCTGACAGTTTCCTTGTGCATCTGGGTCAGTCTCTCCACTTTTACAGCCACGTCTCTTCTTCTGTCTTCCCAGCTCAAGACAAGTTTACACTCTCAGCGTACATTTAACCTCTCGCTTTCACTTCTTCTCTTCTCTCTCGCACACGCTCTGTTTTCCCTGGCTGAATCTCAGTCGTATTATCCCCTGAGGATCACATCAAAGCTTTATCGCAGCGCCCCCCCAAATTCTACCCAAACTCCATGCCACTTCTATCTCTAGCTGCCGACTGTGTGTGTGTGTGTGTCAAAGAAACTAGATCTAACACCTTGAATACAGATTAGACAGTTAGGGCTGTACTGAACAAAGGGATGTGTTAAGACCCTTAATAAAGACCATCTTGAAAAAAAAATACACTTTCACACTACGTAAAATCAATATTTGTGGTGATTGTCGTTAAAGTCTGTGTTTGGATCCAATATTCTGTCAAATCGTGTCGAGAGAGAAAGTGATTCATAATGCCGCGCAGAATAAATGATTCAAAAAGCTCTCTCAAACGTGTCAGTTTTTAAATAAATGGAGAAGCGTGGAGGTGGAGGCACATCCTTCACAGACTTCACAGGAGTCTCTAGCTTGGGAGTTTCACTTAGCAGCGTGTTCTGATTCCTTTTTCTCCCTCTCGTTGGCTTTCTCCTCTCTCCCCTCTGCCTCCCAATTTCTTCACAGCTTGTCATTTGTTCCCTAATGCCACCTCGCTCTCCGAGAGCGAGACGCATAATTACAGTGATTTTCCTTTGCCTTTGCCGTCACATACTTTCAGCTGGCACAGGCAAAAAAATCTTTCGTCTATGAGTGTCGGGCACAAAAATACGCATTTGTGCTGATGTGTGAAATGCACAAAAGGTACGTGTGCATGTTAATCACATGCAAACACACACCATGCTTGACAACGTGTTGACATGAGAGTTTGTGGTCTACCGGCATACAAGAGATGGCTAAAAATAAGATGCAAATTGGAGGAACTATTGTGTCTTTAAACTAACATAGTAACATCAGTCAGCTCAGTGATTAGTCTAATGGGAGAAATTCAAAATCACTGTCTGGGAAATGGAAAAAATGGAAAACTCATCGTCAGCGTCAAACAAAATAACTATGACCTGAGGGGTGTGGATTCAGTATTTCACTCCATAGTGTAGGGAAGCACCATTTTTTCCCAATTCTGCGACCACAGGCTGTGTGACTGATCAGGGCTCTGTGGGTGATCAGAACTAGAATTCTAACTAGAACTACCACCCTGTGTTTGTATGCCTCTGCCAAGTGCAGTTTTATACTACATCCATTCTTCTTTCCAGACTCATGAGGTTATGTTGACCTTTGAACTTTACCACTGAAAGCCTGATAAGTTTCTTTTTGAGACAACCTGAAAGTTCGAATACCTTCCCTCATGCTGAACTTCAGATGTCATGCTCAAGAGGCCAAAAACATGTTTTGTAAAGCAATGTGACCTTGAGATTTGACCACCAAACAGTTCATCTGTAAGTTCAATCAGGAGAAACTTGATTCCAATTTAACAATGTTTATTTTGACAAACGCACAGAAGTAATGTGAATGTTTGCAGTCTTTGGCATTTTAGACCCCTGTGAGATGTCATCAGGATTAGAAGGGGGTGGAGCAGAGCATCGAACAGGAATACCCCCCCGGGGTCTAGACACTGGTGGTGGTTCATCAGTCAATCGATTGTTTTGGATGGCCCATATTCGTGAGAATTGTCCTATTGGACTTGCCAATTGTGACATCCTCTGCCCTTAACCCTCAACAAGAGTAAGGAAAAACTACAAAAATCTTTTTGACAGGAAAAACGTAGAAACCTCAGGAAGAGCCGCATGCGAGGGATCCCTCTACCAGGACGGACAGAAGTGCAATGGATGCCACGAGTAATTGGTATATTATCAGGCAGTCTTGTTGATTTTTTTTGTTTGTGTCCGCGATCAGCTCCCACCATGATCGGGTGCCGCCGTAATCCACGATCCATTGTCATGATCCACTGATGGTATTGGGATCCATCATCAAGGTCCATGATCGCTGCCAACACAAAGTGGGATTATGCATACGATCAGTTGAGGTCGGGATCCGGAAGAGGTGATGAATATCCTGCTGGAGACTGGAGGAGATTGGGGTGGAGGAGGGGTTATGTGCGTCACTGAAAGACGCTGACTGCGGAAGAGAGGAGAAGGGATTTTTTAAAAGTTTGTCAGGTGCTGAATGATTGGCTGAAAGAGACCGTGGCAGACCTGATTGGACATTTAGGAACACCTGCATCAGCTGATTAATATGCAGGTTAGGTCTTCCTGACTGGACTTACGCTAGCTTCATTACAACTGAACGTTTTTATCAAATTTGAAGAAATTCCCTCGAGTAATTCTTGTGATATCATGTTCACAAGAATGGGATGGATGCACGGTCAATCTGAAAACGTAATGCCTCCAGCCACTGTCTGTATAACAATGACCAATAAGCTAAATACTTATCCAGATATTTCATATTGCTGTTTGGCAACATGTAGACTCAAGGTGGGGCTGTTGACCACAGTATCACATTGAGGGATTTCACATGGAGTCAGGCAGGTAGAATCTTGGGAAAGGCTAATGCTAAGCATGAGGCTGGGTACTGCTGCAAGTACAATTCTAGCCCCTAAATGTCTATACTGCAGTATATAATTGGAATAATTTTTTTTTATTGTCAAAGTATAAATTATTATGTTGCCTCTTTTCCCTACACAATTCTAGTCATGCTTGTGAAACAACCAGGATTTCTTCTCCGGATTGTCAGTTTTAAAGTATCTGACTGAGATCTAAAAACGCCTGTTTAATTATTTGCTCTTGTAACTGCTATGTGATTGTTCAGAATCGTGTCGGGGAGGAGATCTATCCAAAATTTTAAACGTGAAGAAAAAACGGAACAGAAAAAGATCAAATGAAAGCTGCTTTGTAGAAGAAAATAAACAAGAACTTCTTGGAAAATATTGGTGACAGTTTTCTTAAAGATGCACTCATTTTATATTTTTACATTAACAGTGTATTAAATGACCATGTGTCATGTTGAAAGTGTCAGTAATGATGAACCAACAGAGAATCAGAGAATTACTCTAATCTACTTTCTTCAATATTGTGAGATTGCAGGATTCTGCTTGATTTTGAATGAATAATTCATGGATCTTGATGAAAAAAATCAGACATGTAAAGCTGACTGATATTTATGAGTGTGGGCAGTTTGGTGTAGATCCAAATCGAGATCTAGCAGATTTCAGTGTGGTTTCATAATGGGACTGTTGGGCCTTGGTGGAGGACGGCACTCTAATGACCATCATTCAAGTTTGATTTGGGCCACATAGTTTTATGCTATCATAACTGATCAGCACCCTGACTGGAGTGGAGCTCCCTGACATGATGTCTTGATTGACCATCTCACCTTGGATTGATTTAAAAACACAAGTACACAAACACACACGCACACACACATAGTGGACACACACAAATACACACATGCAAACGAACAACTGCACATACATGGGTCTATCTCCTCATCATTATAAAAAACACCAAAGGGCAGCGTACATCACAATAATGTGTCAATCATGCCTATATAAGAAATTGCCAGAAGAGTCCTTGCACTGAAAGCTGCCGCGACTTCCAACGCCACTGCCTCCACCTGCAAATGAGGGAAAGAGAGAATTAAAAGAGATTAAGGAAAGACAAGCACTCTCTAAAAAAGGGAGTGAGTGAGAGAGTCGCTCGTGGCCTTTAACAGAGTGACTCCGAGCAATGCCGCGATACCACTCTGTCACCTTCTGATAAGGGCCGAGCGAGGCGGAGGGACAGAGACAAAGTGGAGAAGAGGGACGAGAAGAAGAGTGATGAAAAGAGAGGAGGGAGATGGTGGTGGCGGGGGCAGATGAGAAGAGGGGGAGGTAAAGTGGAGGAAGTGAGTACATTGGACGCCAAATGGTCTTTTACAGTTTTCAAGCACGTATAATGACTTAGAGGAGAAGGAGTCTGCTCCAACCGTCACCAGTGAAACGGACCTCTGACTAGTGTTTGATCAACCTTTCCCTCCTTGATCCACACAACTCTATGTAATCTCTGATGTCCTCGTGCCTCTCTCTCTCTCACACACACACACACACACACACACACACACACACACACACACACACACACACACACACACACATGCAGACCAAGCCTTGTGGCACTTTAGACAATCCACACAATTTCTCAGCGGTATGAAAAAAAAAAAGTTGTCTAACCTTTCAGCATTTTTTCCCAGCTTATTAATATTCCTCCATCGCTAAAAGGCAAGACAGGAAAATGTCTCATTTCAATTTGGAGCGACGATGAGATGGATGTGGGGTTCCATTAAATGTGCCTCTCTCTCTTTTCATGATACACACACTCACACTTGTACGTAAACACCTTGGCAGTGTCTCACGCTGCATTGCATGACTCAGTGATTAAAAGGATGGTGCTGAATCTCAATATGAGCACGTTCTCCTCAAACCTGACATTTCGACTCCTTGCTCCTCTCTAATCCTGTGCCTCTAACACAGTGCTAAGTGGCTAGTGGAATAGCTTATGTTCCTTTTTCTCATGGTACCTCTTGTAACAGCAGGTTTAAAGGCAACTACAGTAACTTTTGAGTTTAATTTTTTCCATTTGAGTTTAATTTTAAAGGTCCAGTGTAAGATTTGGCTGAATGGGACATTGACAGAAATTTAATATAAAATAATCCTAGTGATGTTTTGACGACTGTGTTTCATCTAAATTATACAAATTGTTGTTTTATTTACCCTTGAATGGGGGGTGGGGGTGGGGGTGGGGGGGGGGTCGTCTCTACGGAGGCCGCCATGTTTCTTGTCATAGCCCAGACTGGACAAACTAAAAACCCTTTGACCACAGGTTCTCTTTCATGTTTGGAAGGAGAGGATAAGGTGAGGGGTATTCAGCTGCAACATGCAACTTCACCACTAGATGTCACTAAATTCTACACACTGCAACTTTAACTTTACTTTGTCTCAAGATCTTGTTACTGTGTCTCAGCTTTATGCACTTCACAGCTGAAATTGCCATTTTCCTGCTCTGCTCTTGGGCCTTGTTCAGACCTGGTATTACCATTTGTCCTGAGAGATCTGATCACAAGTGGACAGTGTTAACGATGTGTGTTCACACTTGGCATTAAAATTCATCCTGAATGTGTCTGCTGTGACAATTTGTGATAAGATCTGCAAATATACCATTCTGTCATTTCTGTTCTTTAAGCCTGAATGGTGTTTTAGCACAGTCTTAGTATAGAGATGTGTCCGATGACAATGTTTGTGTGTGTCAGTGTGTGTGTTTCTCAGTGTTGGCACAACGAGAGAGAGAGAGACAGAAACAGAATGCTGGCGAGCAGATTCAGGAGGGACTAAATAAATTAATGAATGCGCAGCTCTGCTATGAAGAAAGAATTTCAAGAAGAAAAGCAATCATATCAACCATATAATATTGTGGTGGTGGCCACAACCAATGTATAGACACTGAAAAGCTCAAAATATGTTTGATTCATTGTGAAACTGTAGCAGGTCAGAAGTCATCAGCTGAGTAGGCAGTCCTTCATATTGACACATTTGCATTCACACAGTGAAAAGAATGGGGCCACATGCGTCCAAGACCACCTCTGAATGTGGTCTGTTAGGATCCCACAAGACGTATTGACGTTGAATTTGAGTACATTCACATCTGCACTTAGCACTGTCCACTTGTGATCCGATCATTCACAATCATGTTAATACCAGGTCTGAATTGGGTCTTGTTGAGCGCATTAAATCTCTGCTCTGTCCCCAGTATTGCTCTTATCTAACTTGAACAGCGAACTAATGAATGACCCTGGGCTTTGAATCAAACCAAATATTCAGAAAAACGCTGACAGAGCTAATACTTTTGTCAGTTAAAAGATGTATGATGCTGCAAGGATGATTGAAGCCTGATTATCAAATTGATGAATTTGAGATACAACCTTGAACTTTTTACTTGAATCCTTCTGAGGCTCACTGTTTTTTCTCACTTTTTGAACTGCTACTATTGAAGCAGCGAGCCCAGTGTAACATTGCTCTCACCAAGCTTGTACATTTCTGCTAAGATAAATATTCGATTTTTTACACAAAAGTTTGACTTGCGTCTAGGAAGTGTAGCACTAAGTTTTTGCTAGTAAATGTTACCATTAGGTGCTATGTGAGGAAGAGTGAGGAGATGGTGTTTGACCTGAAGGCCCTGACCTTAAGCCAATGGTTATCCGCAATGTATCCATCACTCAGGTCTGCTCCTACGGGTACATCAGTTATTCATATTGATAATACACTCAGCTGCAGGGTCCATGTGGAAAGACTCTGCTTTGGACTTCCAACAGCTGATGCATTCTGTAGATGTAGAACCTAGGGTCGATGGAGTTTTGCAGAGATTCCACTAATTCAATTGTGTTTATACAGTGCCTCGTGACAACATACATCTCAAGGCATCCTCAGGTCAAGAACTTACAATATAGATATAAATAGATGTTTACTTGGTCCTTTCAATGTGCTATACAGCATATTTCAGACAGACAGACAACTACAAGACAACAATTGCACAACATCCACCTCAATGTAGAAATTAGTCACAGACAAATTCACATAACACCAAAGAACTCTACATTATATAACAGCAAAGTATTATCACACACTGAGGTTTGAGTGCTCTTCCTCTCCAAGACTATTCAGTAGTGAAATACTGGTCAGGACAAATGATCTGTGAGCCTGATTGGAAGGTTGGCACTGTATACCACCTACCTGATGGTGGCACCTTATACCAACTTCCTGATGGTGGCACCTCATGCACACCGTATAAGGGATGTTTTTCTGCTCATCAACCGTCCACCAACTCACAATATTATAAAGAGGGGGATACCAGAGAGAGAGAGAGAGAGAGATGTGCTCAGTGCATGATGGGAATTCCCCTTGCTGTCCACGCCAATATAGCATAACTCTGAGATGGGTCTGGGCTCACCTGATCCAGCCCTAGTTTTAAGCTTTATCAAAAAGGAACGTTCAAAGTCTAACCTTGAATCTAAAGATGGTGTCAACCTCAGGAAACCAAACTGGGAGGTGGTTCCACAGGTAGGAGGCCTGATAGCTGAAGACTCTACCACCCATTCTTCTTGTCGCGACTCTAAGTTCATGTCATCACCGTGTAGTATTAGAGAGCATTATAAGATATGGTATTACAGGCTGTAACATTAACTGATATAATGTATCAGTAATTATGTTAAAAGCCTAAAGTTGATCCCAAAGGCTGCAGTACGTGTTCTGGCAGGAACTAAAAAAAGAGATCATATTTTTCCAATATGAGTATCTCTGCCTTGAACCTCTGTAAAATTCAGAACCCTGCCCCTTAAAGCTCATTCTCTAAATGCAGCCTCACTTGTGGTTCCTACAGAGTCTTAGAGTAGAGCCTTTAGCTACCGGGCTGTCAATACTGAGGAACAAAGCTCCCAGTTCAGGATGAAGACACCTTCTCTACATTTAAGATTAGACTTCAACCTTTCCTCTTTGATTAATGGGGGAACCCCCATAATGCATGCATAAAGCAAATCCCTCCCTGTCTCTACAATGTATTTATATCATATTACTACATGTCATTAACTTAGTGTTTTCTCTCTCTCGTAGTGCTTTACCTCTCATTCTGCATGCATCTCTGACTCCAGAGCTGCAGGATCCAGATCTAAAACTACTCAGCAATTATTATTATTATCGTCATCATTATTATTAACACCTTTAATAAGTCTTCAATGTTAACAGCTACAGCTGGAGGTTTCCACCTCTTTAAATCCCTAAAAGAGAGTTTTTCCTCTCCACTGTTTCTCACTACAAAACCTTAAGGTCTTACACTTACTGCAAAGTGCCTTAGGAGAATGTATATTTGGATTTGGTGCCATACAATTATATTATATTATATATATATATATATATATATATATATATATACAAAACAACAACAACAACAACAACAACAACAAAAACAAATATATATATATTTGTTTTTGTTGTTGTTGTTTTGTTTTGTTTCAAAAAAGGAATCAGCTCACATCGCTTTCTATTTCTCTCCAGCCCCTTACCAAATCTATTAGTTGTTCTTGTCATTTTCTCGTTCTGCCAATGTAAAATAATTGCCTATAGCAACACGTTTGAAAGACCACAGCTTGTGTCAGGACATCTCAGATCTCCCTGCTAATGTTCTGAAGGGATCCCTTGGATAAATGACCTTCCTCTCTGTGCCGGGCCTGAGATCTCAGTCGCTGCCGTGGACAATTGACAGCCTCTATAACCAGGCTAAACAGCCCCAGTCTTTCATCAGCAGCACATACTGTTAACTTCTCAGGGTCACGAATGGCTCTTGATGAATACCAGTATGCTGAGTGCACTGCATTAGTGCTGCTTGACCTGAAACCTGAATTCAAGCTACTGACCATGGCATCCTTCTTGACACTGTAAACCGCAGGGTTGGTGTTTATAGAACAGCTTGTGATAGGTATTTAGAGGATATATTTTTTGGTTCCCATTATGCCTCAGGTCATTATGCTGGATCACACTGACTGGTTAAATGTGGTGTGCCACAAGGTTAAGTTTTGGTGTTAGTTTTCTTTTCCGTTCTTGGTCATCGTTTTGTGTCCTTCTATTGCTAAGGGCTCTAAATGTCAGTAAACCTCTGTGATTAAGGTAAGTCGGCCTCCATACTAGACTGCTGAGCTTGAAAGGCAGAAATATGCTGCTGCTAAGAATCTGAAGTGATTTTTTAAATTTATTTTAATAAACAATTTTGAACATCAAACTGTGTCATTATCATCATTCTATTACAAACGTAAGAAGAATTACAAATTAGGTCATTGTTAAATTTAGAAATCACAAGAATGATTTGTGCATTATTATGTCTTGAGGCGACAAAGCTATTAGTAATGCTATTAGAGTGTGGAGATGTGATTATAAAGGGCCCCACAAACTCTATAATGGCTGTTTGTTTTTGTTAGATGACTTACTTAATATTTTATGACACACATACACACACACACACACACACACAACAGAGGTAGTCAAACAAAGTACAATGAACAGCTGTACGGTCGGATGCATGTATAAACAGTAGCCCTGCAGCAAACACCTGCTCCTTTAAAACAGTATTGTTGAAATTATGACATACCTTAAGGCAATGTTTCACAAACCTGGGGGTCAGGACTTCCAGGTGGTCCCATGATAAATGTGAGTGATCACAGTAGTGGTGAAATGAAAATGCTGCTATTTCTTGTGAAATAACAGCTATTTCCTCCCATTTCAGGCCTGTAAAATTCTTTAAAGTGAACAATCTCAGATGGAATGATCACTCAGTCTGACTGATGAAATACAAATTCTGTCACCCCACATAAGAAAAGGCTTCATTTTAGGCAGACCCTGAATAATACTCGGAATAACCAATAATTGAATTAAGACATGGAGTATTCTAATCTCAGTCGCATTATGCAGATATGTATAAGTCCTATTGGAGGTTTCAGAGCATTTTCGACATACAAATTAGGCAGTTACCAACTGCTGGACGGCACTATCCCTGCGTGTAAAGAAGATGGAAAAGTAAGAAGGAGTTGAAGCATCTGCAAAATTAGAAAGAAAACACCCAAATGGTATAAGGTAGCATCGTACATTATATTGGTGTTTAAATAACTTCGGACGCAATGACACAGTGGATGTAATGATGCTACTAGAAGCTTATGTAAACACTGTAATCAAAATAATGTCTTTTTCTGAATAAGGCCAATAGTTAATATATTGGTGTCCATGTAAACAACGTCAGTGTCAGTAACACAATCAACGCCACGAGGTCCAGCCACTCTATACAGTCTATTACTCAAGTACATGCAGACACACACTGTCACACACACACACACACACACTTCAGGTCAGGTTTAGACTTCAGGTTTGACACAGCAGTCTGAATACCAGCTGTCATCACTTTCTCTTGTCTTGCTGTTCCAGTCTCTTTTACACTGCCCCCCCCCCCCCCCCGCCAAATCACTCTTTGTATCCTCTTCAAACACCCGCGCCCCTATTCCTTGTATCTGCCACTTTCTCTCACCTCTTTTGAGTGAGGCAGGATCCAACATTCTTTCAGTGAGTTGTTTATTGACATTGCTACATCCTAGTTGTGTAAATGTCTAGCCATCACAAATCCGTCAACAAGATCCAGTTGTCAGCTAAAAAAAGTTTATTTTGTCTTGATGATAGGAAATAGAATTTTTCTTAATTTGCCCTCGTTTATAGAGTTAAACACGGGTACAGAAAACTGTCGTCAGTGATGATGAGACCTAAAAAAAAAAAAAAGAAAGTGGCCGTATGTGAGAATCGAGCAGTACAACAGAACAACAGTAAGTTCTTTGTCCTGTTCAACAGATAAAATTCACCCTTATTTTTCATGGAGAACACAGTCTGGACAAGCAGATAGCATATCATCCATACCATCCGCTGCACCGCTGCACAAAAGCAATGAGGTGTGATAGCTTATTTTGCCATTTCACCTCAAGTGTTGCATCCAATGAACATCTTCATTAACTGCACAGGAGACATCAATTTGTGGACTGTAAAAATAAGTTTACTGCTCAATAGATATAAACAGAATTGATGATCCCTGAACTGGAATCTCAGTTAAAAATCACATGGCCCATTGTCCATAATGTTTAACAATGAGGTAAAAGAAGTGTAAGGTCATCCCAAACCTCAGCTGCAATTCCATACTTCATGTTGACAGTGTCATCAGATCCCCTTTATATCACCTGAGTAAGAACTACTGAATAGTGGTGCTTTATCTGTCGGGTTAAAGCAGAAACTAGCATGTTTCATTACCTGTTGAGAGCAGCTCCTGCTCTTTTTGCTTGTTCTATTACAGATATTTAGTTTTTGTAACTGATGCAAAAGTCAAAATGTATTGAGCAGCATGATGTTCTCACAAGGCTGAAGGGAACAGATACAATTATACCACATTTAAAGCATTTTCCTCCAATCGGCTCAGGAATCAGCTCAATATTTTAGCTGTATAGCCTACAAAATAATACCGTATACAGAAGTACTGTCGCCTCAAGAGCAAGGTGAGGATGATGATGATGCATGAGGATAGATCAAACAAAGCCTTTAGCAATGACTTAGTTGGTCTGGTTCACTGTGAGGCTACATTCACATAACTCCATATTTGTTTGAAAACTGTGGGCATCCAGTAGCCTACTGAAAACTTAAGCGCTTAAGTCTGGGCAGACGGGCAGATATGGAGACGACGTAGATGACATGGACGTTCAGGTCACAACGTAGCCTTTCGCTGATTTGTCAGGCTGTGATCACATGACAGCCTTCCAGAAGCCAGTGCTGTGCCAGTTTACACTTAACAAGTACTAGTTCAAAGTTCAGTTCTTACAGATGAAATTTAACTAGTTCACGTTCATATTTTTTTATTTGAACTAAGTTTAGGTTCCAAAAATGAACTTGTTCAACATTCACTTGTTCTGTTTTTTTATTGGGATGGTTATCATTTAGATGACAAACTTAGGATCATGTGTTTAGTTATTAATCAATGGTGTTGGATCATGAATCCATGTCGCTCCAGTACTGGCTGTGAGCGTCACATCTCGTGTTTTTCTGAGCACAAATTGTCGACAAGTCATTTTTGTCATAAACTCTGGAGTGAATCAAACAAACACCAAGTTACTTGTTGAACTCCAGCTCGGTACAAACCAACCTTCTGATCATTGAGCAGCAGTGGGCCGAAGTGGAAACTGTATTTACTCTGTTTGTTTCCACTGTTTGTTTCCACTGTTCTTCAACAAAGTCACTTACCGGCCTCTTCGTGTTAAAGCTCTTCTTATCACACTTTGTGTGTCTCTCTGAGCGAGTGAGTGGGGGCGGAGCCCCAGGGGCCTATGTGTGTGCACTGTCTGGGAACGAACACACACACATACGTTTGTACTAGCTATCTTAGTGAGGACATTCATTGACATAATGCATTCCCTAGCCCCTTACCCTAACCATCCAAACTAAATGCCTAACCCTTAACCCAAGTCTTAACCCCCAAACAGTCCATTAAAGGGGGGTCACAAAGTGAGGACCGGCCAAAATGTCCTCACTTTCCCAAAATGTCCTCACTCCGTTGGTTATGTGCTCAACTGGCCCACTGTCTGGGAGGGAGGGAGGGAGGGAACGCACACACACACGCACACACGCACACGCGCACACACACTCACACATACACACTCACACACACACACGCACACACACACACGCTACACACACACACACAGAAGGACACCACAAGAGTTGCTGACCCTTTTGTTATTGCTAACTGCTGCTGTAAAGTTAAATTCAATATTTTACAATGATACAACTACTGACATGTGTAGGAGACACGCTTTTATTCAAGCAATCTGTGTACGCTGGCACACTCAGGCCTTCCTTCTTACACCAGCACGAAGTCGAGGAAACACAGGGACTCAATATTTGAGTTAGCAAGACACATGTGAAGCTAATAAGGGCGGGTGATCAACAAAGGAGGGAAAACAAACATAGATAGGAAGTAAAGTGAGAGAGAGACACAGGGAAAGAAGTTCAAAATAAAACAGGGACCAAGGCAACACAAGGGAAAAACAGAAAGTGACTAAACTGAGGCAAAGACACAAAGAAGGGCAAAAGATAACCAAACGTAGAACAGATATCCAGAAATCCAAATACACAATGTCCAAACACATGGAAACTGCAAGTCTACAACACAAATCAAAACTCAAAAAAAGTATTTTCAAAATGTCAACAGAGGAGTCACAATCATGACCCGTATGTTCTCTACAGATGATACGTGCAACCTGCTATGGCACAGCAAAACCATCTTCATGAGAGAGAAATTGTTGCAAACAGTTATAAGACATGAGTTGTTGACACAAAAACATCTTTTGAGTAAGCAGCTAAACAACAGTAAAAAGAAAACAAAGAGAAGTTCTGAGTGCTGTTGTGACTGTCTGGCACTAATCTGGCTGGGCTGAATAACAAACTAATGTCTAGTTCGCCAGCAGCATTTCACTAACTAGCCCTCTGAGTGTGTCGATACGCTATCAGGCTTAGAGCCTCAGGCTCTGCTCACACCTGGTACATTCATCTTAGGTGATCAGGTCACAAGAGGACGGCTCTGACGATGTCATTTCACAGCTTTGCAGCACATGTGCATATGTGTTGTGGGCTTTTTTGCCAGTCTGAGTTCACAGATGTGTCAGATGTAAATGTGTCAGTGTGTTGATGTAAGAGGGAGAGAGAGAGAGAGACAGAAAGATCAGGATACATCCATACTACCACATTTTCACTCCCATACACTGGGCATGCAAAAGCTGGTGTTAGGAGGATGCATGTGCCACTGTAGACAGGAAGCCTTTGGATGGTTAGTTGCAGAAAGAGCAAGGCTAGAAACACAGATTGCTCAAATAATAGACCTTCTTCAACACATTTAAACAGTTGCATCATTGTAAAATGCAGCCGCAGAGTTTTCAACCTGAACCTTTTGTTTCAAGGCTGTTTTCACAACTGGCATCGCACTAATCATCAGATCACCCAACACAGATTTTAATACCAGGCGTGAACACGGCTGGAGTAATTCGAGTCAAAGCATTGCTAAGTGCTAAACGAAGTTACTGCTTGAGGTTCCTGAAGATATTTCACCTCTTATCCATTCAGTTAGCAGGAAGTCCAGGGTATTTAACCTTTTTTGTGCGGTCATCAACAGTAGTTGAGGTCATGTGAGTCATTGACCCATGCGGCCATCGTGTGAATCGTTAGGGTCACAAATGCTAATGACTCATGTAGCAGAGCAAATGCCAACATGGCCCTGTTCAGACCTGACATCAATCTGTCTCGGGTGATCAGGGAACAAGTGGACAGATTTACATACAGGTGTAAATTTGCCCAAGAGGCATTGAGGATGCATTTGAGATCTAATCACATTTGGCTACAGTTTTCTAGCAGTGTGAGAACAAATATAATCTGGGCCACACTGAAGCACCGCCTACTCGGTCGGCATCCTTTGACCTGTGATAGTTTCATAAAGAACTGAAAGTGTTTTTATCTTTCTCAGTGTTTCACATACATTGATATATTTGTGGCAGCCTGACTCAATAGTAACACTGACCGCCACACATGAAAAATGTAGAGCTGACAGAGCCCCAATCTCTCACTCCCTCTGTCCACTTGTGACCGGATAACCTGAGACTGATCTTAATCAGGAAACATTGGTGAAAACTGTGGAGTGTTGGATGGATAATTTATATGTAGAGTCTCAAAGGTTCAGTACGATTCAAACAAACCATAGTGTAAAATATTTAATCCAAACATGACTTAAGACAAAAGTTTGATCTGTTCCAAATGCCCCCAGTGAAAATACACAATAAAGCCTAAAACAGAGTCTCTTATACAAGTGGGATAACAGCAAAAACTTATCGTTTTTATACCAGGCATAAATGGTATGACACTCGGTTTTAGTTGTTGTGCACATGTAAAATGATATTAGTAGAAATAGTTGTGTGAAGAATAAAGAGAGAGCTTTTGTCCTATGTCGTGTGTAATTGTTTCTCATGCTTCAAATCAACAAAGTTCAAAATGTGGATACTTTCTCATATTTGCATCTACTTTACGAATGGATGAATTGAATTGATGGTTTTAATGGCAGACTTTTAATCAGGGAGGGGATCAACTCAGTGTTTTTAAGGCTGACTTAAGGTACTAAGAGTGAATGACCCAGAAAGAAGCATGTTAAGTAGGCTGGAGGGTCTATCTTTCTACTGAGTGTGTTTAATGCATTGAGTCTGAAAAAATCCCAAAGTATGTGCATAAAAATACTCAAGTTCATGTTTTAATAAGCTGAAGCTGCTTATGATACTTGAGCAGGAACAAACTGATATTGAGGATATTTTGATTGATATTATAACCATACATTGATTAAATTACATTTAAACCAAGCTTTAAACTTAGACCTTCAAAATCGAGCAAACATTAGTTTTTTTTCTGCCTTCACACAATTGCATGCTGGGATAGACGTCCGTCCCTGTGCGAGTCACAACCCTGAGCGGGTGCCAGGGCTGTAAAGCTTATGGACTCTTTTTAAATCCAACTTGACTTGCACATAGCATGTTCTTTTATTCAATGATATACAGTATGACTGCACGCTCCCACATTCCCTATGATGTGTTGTGCTCACTAGTTTATTTTCTCAGTCTGTGTTTTCTGTCAATCACAAATTTACTCTTTGCCCAAACCCTGATTCATTTATTGATAATCCGTTCTCTCAGTATGTCAGTGCTAGTCTCCAACTCGGCTCTCCTTCACACCCTCCAGTTGCCTCTCTCAGACACTCTGTTGCTTCTAATGCTTCTCTTTCTCTTGAGTTCCATCAGGACAAACTTGAGATCCCAAAGTGGTGAGCAGCAGCCCGATTATCGCTGGGTTTATATGCTGTATCATGAGGGAATGGACAATCATCCAGCCAGAGCAGTGCAGCAGAAGAGGAGATGGTGGTAATATAACTGCCTGGTGATTAAGTACACTTTTGTTTTTGTGAGGAAAGTGTACTAGGGTGTCTTAATTTGATATTAGGTGTGCATGTTCATGCACTGTGACAGTGCATTAGAGGGAGGTTTTAGACGTGAATGTTAATTTGGGTCAGAGCCCTACTAGGCAATTAAGGGTTGTGTACACAGGAGAAAACTGCAAATTAAATGGCATAAATAACAGACACAAACAGACATACACTTGTGTGTATAAACTCATGCACTCAAAGACACGCCCTGAGGAAAACACCAGGGATGCGAAACCTTTCACGTCTCAGCATGAGTGTGACTCTGTTTACGTATCGATGAACACACTAGGCCACAAGTACTGCGGTGCTTGACTTGCCACCCACATGGAAACACACAAACACACATGCTCGTGTACTGACTGAACCATGACTCTGACAGTAACCACACATTAAAGCTGCAGGAAATCAGTGTCGGTCTGTGATTGTGTGTGTGTGTGTGTGTGTGTGTGTGTGTCTCTGTTCGTCGTAGAAGTAAACTTATGCCGTCAATTGACTGCTTGCTACAACCATTAGCCCTTTGTGCTTTGTTTGTAAAACTTCCCATGATGTATGCAAATTACAAATGAATCGTTTTTTAGCCGGCAGTCTAGTTGGCAAATTGCAGCAAGCTTATACTGGTACTGACACAGATACTGACGCTAATGTTTGCTGAATTAAGAATTTGAGAATTCTCTGGTTAACCCTTTTATGTTTTATTTTTTTATTTACATTTTGAAATGAACATTATTATTATAAATAACAATAAATAATAATAATTACATCACCCTCCATACCCTTTATATCAATCATTGGACCATCACGGTTCAGGGGAGGGGTTTAGCTGAACTGCATGACCGATGCAAACTAAACTTCAATAAACAAACTTAACAGGCAGAGAGCGAGAGAGCGAGAGAGTCAGCATGAATGAGTCAGCCTCAGAATGAAAACAGGTAAATGAATGGGTGAGCAAACATCTGACTAATGAAGTGAGTGATTGAGCAGGTAAGTGACTATGTTCCTGACTGATTAAGTCTCCGAGCACTTTAGCCTGGAAAGTGGTGGAGGCTTTTTGTATGTTAATGAGCAGGATAGGAAAGTTAGCAAAGACTGTGGCGTGAAAAGATATAAGAGGGGGCGAGCAGCGGTGACAAAAGGCGGGAGCCAGGCGGAGGAGGTTGGAGGGATGGATGAAGAGAGTGGGTGATTGGATGAATCGGTAGGGGAGCGGAGGAAGAAGGGAGAGAATCACTGGAGTGAGAGAGGGGAGTTAGGGTGGCTGTGGAAGCTGGTGGTAATCAGAGGGCAGTGATGGGTGGTCAAGCTGTGCGTTTATGTGAGTGTGTGTGTGTGTGTGTGTGTACGTTTGAGCCCTGTCGTGTTCAACACTGTGTGACAGACCAATGCCGAGTTCCTCTGCCCTCAGAGTGTGTATCTCTGTGCACGGCCGCGTGTGTAAGTTGTATTTTAAGGTGGCTGAATGCATCTGTGGAGCCTTTTTTCTTCTCTCCTGCTGATTTGCTTGCTGCCTCTACCAATTGAGTTTTGTACCTGCCAGTGAGCAAAGAGGTATAAAGTTTGAATCAAACCTCACCTAACATTTTAATGAGATGTGTAACTTTATCAAATAACAACCAATAAATACACACCAATCCGAGGTGCAACCATCTCCCCTGCCTCCTTTACAAATGAATACAGCTAGGTAATGACAATGGTAATGTGAAGGGGCTCATCATTAATATACTATTTTACAAGCTATTTATTTCAAATTGCAAATTGAATGGATTGGATAATCAAGACAATATCTAGTCGGATCTAAAACAACATTCAATCATTAATAGAAATTCAGTTTCACTTTATGAAAAACACTAACACTAACATCTGCAGATAAACCAGATAGGATGAACACAACGTTTTGTAACTTCACTCTGCAGCATAGTATAGTTTTTCAAAAGCTCTGCACAATAAAAAAGTGACAGTATATTGTAGAACTGTTTGAGGACGATTACATAATGTACCAATATTTCTAGTATTACCAAACTATTTAGGTTTTCATTGTAAATGAACTCTTGCTGTGCTGTCCTTAGCACAGCCCGGTATCTGTTCTCTAAACTGCTTACTGGGTGATAGAATGGGAGGGTCCCTGGAATATTAATTAACCTGTGTTTCTCTGTGTCTGTGTGATACACTGTGTATGGGCTTGTACATGTCTTTACTGTTACTGCTCTCAGTTAATCATTTTCATCAAATCCCTTGATGGGAGCTTTGCAGTGATTAGACATTAATTTATAGAAGAACCAATTTGATTGTTTTAGGCCATTTTGTAATGCATATGTATATTTCCTTTGCTTCAGGCATGCCAGTGATTTTCATTTACTACAGTAACAAACTTGATGATGATAGTGTATGCAAACAGTTTAGCCTATACTTGCATTTATTTTGTTGTCAAAGTCAAATTATTAATTGCAAGATATAGAGTTAAAAGCCTTGATTGATTTGATTCTTCTCGCGTGTTAAATAACTCACAAGAAACATCGACACCTCAGAACTGATGGTCAACTCCTGCAATTAATGGGAAACTGATGTTTGGCAAAGAAAATGCATTTTAAAAGTGTGAATTTAAAGTATTGTATATTATGTGACATTTGCGAGCACATTCGTGTGTTGTTTTCACGTAGGCTATCCATTTCCATGCCCTCATTAAAAGAGGTCATTTAAACATACAAAACTGGAGAACGGTTGACCGAAGCTCTCTCTCTGTGTCTCTGTGTGTGTATTTTTCTTGCGGTTCTCTGTCAGCTCACTGTCTTCTGACTGGCTAAGCTTTGAGATCACCTTTCTGTGATCATTGTACTTACTACTCTGTGTGGGCGAGTAAGGGAGGGATAGAGACAAGGAGAGAGATAGCACATTTTCTTGTCTGTGTGGTTCCCCTCTCTTTCTTTTTTTGCCACTGCTCTGCTTTGATTTCTCCCCCTCTTTCTTTATCCTTGTCCTTCTCCGTTTTTTGTTCTCACTAACCCGTCAGATACAAAAACGCACTAACGAACAACTTCACAGTGACTGTGTGCGCACACCAACTAGCATCCCAGTGTCATGGGATGCTGAGACAAAGACACACACCAACAGAGCCCAGAGTGAGTTCAGCCATGGTTCACGGATAGTCCCTACAGTGGATTAGTGTCCCTGTGTGTGTGTTGTGTTTCTGTACACTCATTTGTGTGTATTCATTAGCTGAACATTTACACACATGCCCATGCACACACCCAAACACACACCTCTCCACTTCTCCCAACACTTAAACACAATAAGTACAAGTACCATCCACTTCCCTTGTTGACATTTGCTATTAGTTTAAATGCCAACATAAACATCTCTATTCCTTTTTATAGACACATTCTCGCACACAAGCACATGCACATGTGCTCACACCCGTGCGCACACACAGACAAACCATTACTCTGCTACTTTACATTCAAATCTTACCTTGGCTGTGCTGGTGATTAAATTCCTCGTCTCAGAGGAGAGCAGATGCTATTGTTTGCTCCCTTTGGGTGCCATGAACAGAATGAGACTTGAGATCCCCATTCTGGCTCAAGCGCCGTGCAGTTGCACTGAATCTATGAGCACCGACATGTAGTGGGATGAAACTAGAGGGTAATATATTGTTGCCATTACCCCAAGGCCTGCCAGCTTAACCTCTCTCATAGATCTCCCAGCAGAATCTCCCAGATGTAGTGCTCAGACTTAACGCTCGTTCCCTCCGAGTTGACTTATGTGGGCACAGCCACATGACTATGTGACTTTCCACTCTTCAATTCCAGCCTTTTTCACATATGTATGAGCATGTGGAAGTTATCTGTCCTGTGTTATGAGTAAAGCAATATTTTTTTCCTCCTCCCTAGAATCATGTATGCGTTGCAGTTCTTACACTGACCAACGGGTGGCACTGCAGCTCTGTGTTTTCCCTGCGTGGGGAGCTGTCTGAGGTGCTGAATGCAAATCTCCCTGATCTGCTGTTGCAAAGGGAGAGAGGGAGAAGAGAGGAGAGAATGGATGGGATTGAGGGAAGGTAAACAAGAAGAAAAGGATGAGAGAAAAAGAAGACAAGGGAGGGTCGGATTTAAATGCAGAACAAGGAGGAAGGAGCTATTTAGAAGAAGGGGAAATTAATGGCTGGAGATGAAAGAGAGACATGACAGGAGTGGGGGCAATAGGAAAGAGAGGAAAGGATTAAAAAAAGAACAGGGATGATCATAGTACAAAGAAAGTGAAGGGGAAAATGCATAAATGAGGGGAGGTATGAAAAGAAACTGCAGAGGTTAAGACAAGATCTGAATGGAAAAGAGCAATAAATCAGACAGATACAAAAGAGGGAAGAAAATAGGAGGGAGAGAGGTAAAGAGAAAGGGAGGGATTATGCCATGCTTGCCATTTCAATACAACAGAAGGTGGGTTAAACAGAAAACAGGCTCACCCTGCAGTGAGGCTTTTGGTTGAATGAAGAGTGGCGGACACGGAGGGAGGGTGACCAAACGGATGGAAAGATACGGAGAGACAGGAAATGGAGGAGAAAGAAAACGATGAAGACTTAAAAGTGCAGATTACGATGCAGATGATGATGAGGTGAGAAAAATGAAACAATGGATGAGATGAATGAACGAATCACAGAATGACAAGAAAGTGGAAAATGGAAAACAAAAGAACAGAAACAAAAGGACAGAAACAAAAATGGGAAAGTATGTATATGTGGAAGTATGCATGTGTCTGTGTGTGTGAGTGTGTGTTTGTTTGTTTGTTTGTGTTATACAGAAACAACAGTGTTTATGTGCGCATGAGAGGGGTGGGGGGGTGGGCAGAGAAACAGACGTCGACAGATTGAGCTACGAGGGGTGGAAGACATTAAGTGTGTCGTGTCCGTCTGTGTGAGAGTGTGTGTGTGTGTGTGTGCTGATGATCTCTGATGCAGTGGCAGCAGCAGTACAGTATGCATGACACAGATAGCAGGATTTATGCTCTACACAAGACAGATGGTGACAGGGGAAGCCTCTGCTTCCCTCCATTCCCCCCGTGCGGCTCTCTTTCTCTGTCTGTTCCCGCCCAATCTCCCGCTCACCGACCCTCTCCTCCAGCCCTTCTGTGTATATTTGCTTTGCCTCGTCATACGCTGACAATGCTCCAGTAATGGGATTGTCAAAGTCAAAAGTCAAAAGTCTCTCATCTACAGCCTCTCGGTCTCCACAGACCACTCGGTCGTGGAAAAAGCCCCACCAAAGTTGACCCTTAGCGGGGCAGTTATGGTTCTCGGCATGTCTCAAGTCGTCTTAGCGCTTCATGGGATGTGAAGGAGGATCAGTGGAACTTCTCATTCATACATAATGTATATTACTGTATTTTTTACTTATGTGGGGATAATATTTTCTTGTAAGCATAAGAATTTTAGGAGTCTGTTTCTTTCTTCTTATATTTCATTAATGTACTCTGTAAAGGTTCAATTTACATTATGGTTCACGCCCCACTTGGTTTTTAGTGAGAGGACCAAAACACATGACTGTGTGGCAGTTATTCACTGTAATAGACCCACAGCAGTGCCTCTGCCTGCCAGCACTAGTAAATAAGTGACCACATCTTTTCTATGGATACTTTTGGAGTTCAGTGTACTGGGTCTACAATGGTAAAAACTGCTACTAGAAAGTAGCCACAATCAATACTCTCACTCTGACAATCAGATACATATCAGTTGTAAGTCTGCATGCAGGGATGCTGCTTGGGATTTCAGGCCCCACCGCACCACTCGTCTGTACGGGGCAGCTGATACCATCACTGGATGGAATTGTACCCCACTCTAGTTATAACAAACAGAAGAATACAATTTGCAACCGATTTTTTAAATGCTTCAAATTGTCCAGCATGTAATACATACTTTAGCCTTTTTCATGTAATATGATGTTTGTAATACAGACATTATCATAATGTGGGCAAATGTGTTTAAATTCATCACGTTTAACAGTATTTACTCAAATAAAAAGACCTTAAACTCACCCCTACAATTGTCAACTGACCCATGATTCAACAGAATGCTGCTCACCTCCTTCTTCAGTTGGGAGTAGGGCTGGTTCATTGGTCGGGGAGACTGTTCTGCTGAGCCTGTTGGGCCTGGCACTAGAAGGAGGCAGGGACAAGTGATTTAGTATGAACATCGTGTTTAACATTTTCCTGCATTGATTAAATGTGGTTTAAAAAAGAGGTGTAAAACTCAGTTAAGTGTGTCTTTCTGCCTGTCTTTCTTTTAAGATATCATGTAACTCATGTTAGGGGAGTAAAGGAGCCTATTTTACTACTGACTAAGGTAAAAGTTTAATTTACACCACAAACATAATGTATCCCACCTTTCTTTCGGAACAATTGGGAGACATATTGTCACCTTATCGTTTCTCTATCCTGTTTTCCTTCCATCCTGTAATTCTTGGAAGCCATTTGTTTTCTTCAGGGGGCTGAGACATGATGTCCCACCGGTGCTCCTCACTGATAATTGCCACTTGCAAAGTCTTCATTACCTTGACATGAATTCTGAGTGTGTAAAGGCATCGTGGTAAGAAGCTCTATCCATCAGTGTCGGCACTGGTTTCCAGAGAAAACTGTGGAGGGGAAACCAGTGCCGATATCAAGGGCCCAACCCCCACTTCATAATCTCCCTGCATGATATGTACTCAGTTCTGCAACTTGCTGGGGAACTGGAGACCTATATGCTCTGCAGACCAAGGACAAGATGACAAGGAGAAGATGATTTAACAGACAACATGGTCCCATCCCTATCAACTAAACATAGAAACTCCTTATCCGTTGATCAGTCATGGTCTTGGTAGACACCAAGACCATGACTGGTTCCATGTAATAAGCCATGCACACTTGACACAGTTTGCCATGTGTAACCAATCTCACAAGGATTGGTGGCAGTTTCTCAACAGTAACAAATAACAGTGGCACTCAGTAGAGCGCATACCTCATCCAAGGTTCACACTCATAGATATCAGTTCCCTAACTTCGCTTTAAAAAAGTCAAGACCCATTAATAAATACCTGGGAAATCAGTGAAAATGTAAAAAAATATATAACCATATCTCGCAATGTTGGACAAAGGGATTTAAAAAATCCTGGATCTGCGCCCACACACACACATATGTATAATAAACCTTTTTAATGGGATCTGAAATGCATTGGGATCTGTGACTCAAAAAATGCATTTATTATTTCGACTGTTTCAAAATGTCCTTTACCACCTTTGTCTCCCTCTTTTCCTTCCTCACCTATCTGTAGTCCACTGGTTCATTCAACCTCTGTCCATTCGTGTCTGTTTGATATTCTGTTTCTTTTCTGTTCCTACTGCAAAAAAGACCCTTTTACACAACATGTTCAAGGTGGTAAAGTTGCGCCTTTCTCCAGCCTTGCTGTTCAGTATAAAAGGGATGAATACGGAGCAGGGATTGTTGTTCCGTCTTTGCGCAAGCAGCAGATATCATCACAAAGCCGAAACAAAATCTGCAAATAAGGAGAGGCTGAGTGGTGGGACAGACGCCACTGCTGCTGTGTTACATTTTACTCCCCCAGAACGCTGGCATTCTATCTAAAATCTCATGGGGGTGGAAACATGCTGTTTTCGTTTGGTTGGGTGTGAACAAGCAGAGGTGGCATAACGTGGGGTCCACTGAACAGCAATATGGCGGGATGCCTGTGTAAAAGCGGCTTCAGTCTCAGCCTACCTTGGGGAGGCGTTGATCCCACAACTCGAGGCTGAGTTGAGTTATTCTGCCACAGTGTGGGAGAGTTCAAAGTAAGACCAGTGGCATAGTCTACGTGCATCTCAATGCTCCTTGCATGTTTTCTCTATTTGAATAAATGGAAGTCAGACAACATGATTTTTCTCACCCTCTCAAGAGCTGAGGAGCTGATTCAGTGCTGCGCTTTGGAAATGAAAAGTGCACAAAGAATTAAACTAGAGGGATGAAGATGAACATTTCAGCTCACCTGGGAGGTAGCCAGTGTAAAACTCTGCTAACCTCTGTTCTTTTTCTCACAATTAATCAGAAAGCGTCAACATTTAGGAATGTATCAACAGGTTGTCGCTTATTTCCTTATTTTTTGTCTCTGCTTTGATGAACTCAGCACAGGGTAATGACAAATGTCATGGTGCACAAATTTCCAAGCTTTACTTGACCACATGCTGAGTAAACTGTACAGTACTGCTCTGCTCCCGCCATTGTCGCAGCTGTGTCATTAGAGATTTACAGCACAGCATTAGAGGCTTGCTTAAAACAAAACACCACCAGCGTTAGTGTGTGTGTGTGTTTGTTTATTTGGTCATAAATGCACAAATGTCTCTGTATTAGCAAGTAAAATGAGAAAATGGAAAAAGATAAGTGAGACTAATTGGGGAGCGAGGGTGAGGGCAATACTGCCAGGATTAGTGAAGTAACTGATGTATTTAGCTAAATAAAAGAGGAAACTTCATTGAACCAGGAACACAGCTCACAGAAAAGCCCCACCACACGTCTGTTCTGTAACTACGGCAAGTACTGCACAGTATGAATATATGCCACATTCACTTAACATGACAGTTGTTTATCAAGTCTCAATCCCAATTCCTTCATAGGTAAATGGTGAGTATTTATATCTTGATGACAACGCAAAATGCTTTACAGTACACTTTTTTGTACCCATTCACACACAAAGCAGCACTTTGGGAACAGCACAGCCGTCTGGGTAATTTTGGGTTCAGTATCTTGCCCAAACACACATAGGCATGCAGAATGGGAAACACTGGGAACTATTTAATATTACCATGAGTAAGTTTATGAACATCTTTAATGATAAAATTCTAACAAATAAATAAGTCCCTTTCCTTAAATGGCAGCATTTTATCTTTAAGCATAGAATACTTCAACAATATCTGACAAACCTGATAAAGCTGTCTCTTCAATCCCATCCCAAAGAGGCTGCTCAAGGAACGAACCTAGTTAGGACCTTAGGTTTGAGCTTAAATCAATTCTGATATATAGATATCTATATATATAGATATAGATATCTATATATATCTATATATATGCCAATGGAACCAATAAAGTAGCTAAACTTCAGAGATGCCATCAAGACCTGGATGACCAACTTTTAAGTTTAAAGACCATGTACAGCAATAAAAAATGGTGCAGTTCCTATATATAGTTTGGGGGCAAGCTATGCTAATGAGGGCCGGCACATTGTCATGCATGCCGATCAATAAAGTTCATGAGGATGCTCTGCAGTGCTCATTCAGACTCAGGATCCAAAGAATGCAGTAAAAACCGTCAAACTTCACAATTCAGTACTACATAGTTCCCAATAGTCACTAACTAACATGCATGTTAAGAGACAAATGACTGAATCTGCTTTACATGGCCTTTAAGTTACCTAACCCCAAACACCACGGAAACACATTCTAATGATGGCTACACTCGATTACGCTGCCCTGGCCTTCAGCACCACTGTGAAATAAAGTTATCATCAGAGTTACCAACAGCAAAGAAGAATCTCTGACAAACGGCCTAGGACAAGAAATCAAAAAGTCAACGATTAGCTAGTGAGCACAATGCAAGGAGGATTTAGCAGCTGCAAACCAGATATATTTTTCATCAGTTGGTGGAGACTAAAAATGCAGAAACCTTGAAAGGCAATTGAAGTGTTTTTTTATCCCCATGTTCATTTTTTAATTTTTTTACCGGCTGTCCTGATTTTGTTCAGGATTTGTGTTTGTTTTTATGTTACCCATTCTGGACACAAGATGCTGTTATTCACCTCTCAGTACTCAGATTATTTTAAATTTCTTCATAGGCACGTATGTTGATCCAGTTATGTAACAGTCATGTCTTTCTTTTGCCTTGAAATATATTTTAAACGGTGGAGGCTTTATAGCAGCGAAGAGAAGCTTCAAGAGGTCAAGTGAGATAGTCCAAAGGGAGACACAGTCCATATACACAGCACAAATGGGTCAAGCAGAAGACTTTCTTCCAGGAGACTGGGTTTGAATATTCTTTTTATCTATTATTTTCTATCTATTGACTTGTTTAACTTAGTTAACATCAGTTTCTTTCTGCATGGTGAGCCTCTCTGGCAGAAAGCATTTACTGATATAAACACATTTCAGGGCAAATAATGTTGTGACAGCTGTGTTACATAGCTCGGTAATGAACAATTTAAGGTCAAACCTTAAAGTCAATATCTGAGTTAACCACAGAGTTAAAATCGGCTTCCCTCAGCGTCCTCTCTGGAACCCCCATCCCCACCCCAACTACCTTGTTTACTTGGTGAGCACTCAGGTGTACATAGTGTTGGTGAATGAAGTTGCTTTCAATGTCCACTGTTAAGGTTAAAAGACCTCAATGCAAGCACACACAAACTAAAACATTATTATGGAGGTCCTGAGGTATTATCTCACTGTTCTTATAGTAGAGCACAGAAAATCTATCAGTCTGTTTCACTTCACACCCACACACTTTCACGCTGGCTCGGTTGTCTTTTTTAAAAATCTTGTAATGCTGTGTGTAGACGTGAGTGCATCTGTGTGTATTCATACCTATATCGTGACAATATTGTTTCATTATCAGGAGGGCGAGGCCCCTAATTTCCCTTGAACAAGGTCATATCCTGTCTGTGGAGAAACAGGAAACAAAGGCAATGCTCGGCAGGATGAGACGTGGATCCCACTGTTGCAAATCACCAATGTCATGCCTTCTAAGTAGAGCTGGTCCCCCTCCTCTCTTTAGTGCTCATGAGTGTACACATGCTTGAATGCATAATGCATGTAAAGTCAAGATCTTACTCACAGACTCACTGGTTTGCCTTGCTGTGACAGATGAATCTGAGATGTGTTTTTTTGCGTCTGTGTGTGCATGCGGCGCCCACGGCACCTGTCAGTCACCGCTGTTGTTTTTGAATGAGCTTCTCTGGGAGATGAGGGCCCCATTTGATTTGATCTGCTGAGGGGAAGCATACGGCCTGTATCACTGTATCACACTCACAGAGGGGAGGGAAAGTTGCTATTCATGCAATACGTCAGACCCCCTTGAATGCACACACACTGGCAGCATGCATAAAGACCGAAAAAGACCCAGGCAGACACAAAGAAACAGACACATACACTCCGTGCACATGTGCCGGAGCAGTTCTATTACAGCAATGCTCCAGTGCATTTAAATGAACACCCTCCAACCTCATCAATTCGGCAAGAGGGAAGAAAGAGAGAGAGATCCACCTGAAAGAGAGTAAAGAGGGGAAGGAAGGGAGGCGAGAGTGACAGACAGAGGAAGTATGCGTCTGGTCAGAGGGCTGGAAGCCTGTCTCCTGCTGTAGAGAAAGTGCAGACAGCGTGTGGGCTAGCTTGGCCTGCTAACCTTGGAGTGCTAGTAATTGGCACTTAGCATTAAATAGAACCTCTCCCTCTGGGATATTAAGACTCGCAGAGGAAAGAGTTTGTGAGCTTCAAGAGACTTAAAAAGAGTTAATCACACATCTAAATATTAGTATTTATAGAAATGTATCTTAAAAATATACAGAGGATTGTCGAAATGATTTCAAACTAATGGAATGCAATCGAATCTTCCAGAAAATTAACACGTTTTTATAAATTGAACACCCAAAGTAGTTACACTTTCATACTTGCAATCTGTAGAAGCACTGGGTTGAGGTTTATACTACATGTGTATTAGCTGAAGAGTATATGGCAAATGTACCTTTTTTTTCCCCTGAAGGGTATAATAACATTGTAGTATTATTATCTTATAAAGATGAAGAGGAAGAAGTTGATTTCGACCACCTGAAGAAAGTGTATGAACATCATTTCTTCTTTTCTGCTCTCAGTCACCAAGGGACACGTCTGAATCTTTTGCAGAGAAGTGCAGCCTTCACTAATTCGATCATATACATTGGATCAGCTTACCAAAAACTTATTTATTTATTTGTATTAGCACATGGATGTTACAGGAAATAAAGAAATAAAGGTAATTTTATTCAGACCTATTTTAGTATTAAAATCAGAGCACAGCTTGAAATGTAATTTAGAAGAATCCAATGCTCCCGTTTGGAAACCGCCAATCAGGTGGTGATGATAAAGGTTGCTTGTCATGTGTTTCAGCCATCCTGTTTTACTGCTCTGTTCCTTCAACATGAATGGCTCCACTTTCTGTGCAGCACTACTTCTTCATCCCCTAATGTTGGACTGGGGACAGACTGGATGCTACAATGACTTGCTAGGACCTCTTTAGGAATAAAGTGGTATTGCAAGGTGTGATGGGCTTGGCGGTTAGCATGCTACCTTCAGTAGATATCTCTGAAACACAATACATAGATGTATTTAACATGATTTCAAAACTTTTAAGTCTTCACATTATTTTTTGCAATGAAGCACCTTTAATGATCCTCTGTAGATAATGTTTGCAGCATTTATTTATTTATTGGTCTGTTATTACAGCTATTGTGTTAGAATTTCATGGACTCCACTGGGAAGAATCCAATATGATCATATTTACCACATTTCTGTCAAAATATTATTTGTTTGGCCAAATTCCCAGCCTATCACAAGAGCACATTGTTTGTCAAATCGCTCTCTCTCTGTGAGTGGACCCGTCTGCATAATCAAGCCCATAAATCATTACCATGTGTGCCATATTAAATTCCTGCCAATTCCCCCCAATTAAGGTAGGATTACCTATGCATGACCAGTTTTATCCTCATTTGGAAGTGCAGTGCATATCATATAAGCTGCCCATAGTTAATGTGGGCTAGAATCTAATGTGCACCTGTATTTGCTTTTGCCATTGGAGTTGTCATTGCTGTTACACACTGCATATTAATGGTAAAAAAATCCCATCCTCCATTTATGACTAGTGGACACTTTCTGCTACTGAGACAGCAATTAACTGAAAACTTTCTGCCATTGCAGTCGCAGTGCAGGCACATAATTGACTCCCATTAATTGCAGGTGCTGCTGAAACTGTATAAAATTAATACTGCGCACACACACGCACGCACGCACGCACACACAGTCCCCATCAGCAAGCGTATTTCTGTATGACAGACAGTGAAGGCTGAATTAGGATTTTAAGAAGATGAAGAGCTCTGCAAAACTCATTAAAAATAGTTAACAACTGACATCACTTTATTAAACATGTGCTTACAGTATGCACACACACACACACACACACACACACACACACACACACACACACACACACACACACACACACACCACCACTCCAGGGACTTAATTATTGCCACATGCGAGCAGAAAGAAGCTCCCTTATATTATTAACATAGCTTCATTTTCCTTTTAATATTCAAGAAAATCTTATTAAAGGGAAAGTCCTCCTTTGCTGAAAACAGAGAGATCTCGTGATTAAATAAAAATATCTTTGTTCCTTTCCTGTCAGAGTGAGATCGGGAGTGAGAGCTGTTGTAATGATGAGGCAGCAGGTTTACCCTTTGAAGAAAAGACATATATAAATATTAACAAGCCTCACCTCACCCTCCACCCTGACCTTTTATTCTACCATGACACTTTTCACTTTTGATGCCTTTCTCCCCTTTTCTTTCATTTTTAATTTAACTTTAACTTTTTTGGTCTTCACTTGTTGTCTTTCCTGGGTCATTAGATCATATCCGTTTGCCTGTGAACTCATCTCCCTGATAATAAAATTAAGGTATTGTTTCATAATGCCACAAAATGACAAAGTGTTTTGTTCTTTTCAGGGATGATAAGCAGCCAGTGTGGGTTTGAATCCAGTATCCAACTGAAGCCGCTTTTATCTGGTTTGAGATTTTCACCACTTCCCCAACACCCTTATACTTCTACCACCCACACCATTCAGCTTGGTTGTACTGCTGTGCCACTGGACATTGATATAAAGTGTGGTCTTTTAAACTAGCGTAACAAATGTAGCCATAGATCTGAAGAGATCCTTTAAACTCCCCCTGCCTCACGACTGAACCATGCTGACAGGCCTCGCAACAGGAACACGCTCTTTCTTATGTACCAAAGACAACTGAATATGTAATGAAATCACATTCGTCCTGATACATATCTGGATCTTGTGATTTGATATTCTGCATGTTATTCTACTCAACATCTCACTTTTATGTCACATAAAATGAATACCCTGTCTAGTGCACAAAAACCCTGAAGGAAACAGAACATAATATATTATTAATGCATGTTATTTACATCATTTAAATAAATAACAGTGGGACTTTGTACTCCTGCCACTAATTCTTACTGATACTTCTGTAATACTGGTCCAACCTTAAATATACAGTGGTATTAAAATATTTGTTTGTCCACACACAGATTTACTTTAAAAGATTTCTATAAATACATCCAACCTGTCTATGCGCACACACAGAAAGACAGACAGACAGACAGACAGACACCCTAACATCTATATATCTGTAATACCCTTTTAGTGATAGGAATCCAGACTTTCAAGCCTACTCATTCCTCTAAATTAAGAAGAAAGAAAGAAAGTTCAAATATGCTCCAAGACATATCTTAATGTGGACAGGCTTCTGTGACCCAGACTTATTGAACAGCTTGGCAGCAGTGCAGACATATTCCTTCCTAAAAACTTCGAGTGAGCCTTGTCCTATGACAGCTAGAAAAGGCCAAAGTCAGGGATGGGGCCTGACGGCTGTTGATCATATTGCCAGTCTATAACTTCTCTCCGATCAAGGTTTCAAGCTAATGTTACCTGCTGGAGGACGTTGCTACCAAGCTCCTGATTGCTACGCTAGCTGAGACTGCGTACACAACAAGGCTGAGGTTAAGGGCTGGATATAGCACAGGAAGAAGGAGAGGTAGAGGAAATATATAAGAAAGGTTTAAGATCTTAAACCTTAGTATGTAACCAAAGGTTGAAACCATTGACTGTTTATAAAGATTGATGACATGGCGGCTACCAAAACGTGAGGCCAAGTGTCTTGATTGCCCCCTGGTGGCTGGCTTCATTATAGGTAGTAAACTACTTCTCTTGCTTCATTCTCTCTAGTAACAAATAGCAAAAAAAAAAAAAGTAAACATTGATTTAAACATTGATTTAAACGTGCGAGGAACAGTTCGTATGCAACCTGTAATGACCTGGTAGACTTCAGAATACATAGTCTAGAAGCACATCAGACCGTCTGAAGTAGTTAGTCCTGACCCAGCACAGAGCGATCACTTTCAACTTGACCTATTACATGCCCTCTTGAAGGATCACAAAAGTAAGCCAGTAATGTTATGCTATTTTGCCATCAAAATGGAGGACACTAGCAAGTGAAGCCGTCCTGAGGGGACAATCATTAGACCAGAACATAATCAACTTTGTGCCATGCAACTGCCTTAAACAAATCTGTGGGCTCCCCTTCTAGCAGCAGCTGAGGAAGCAACACAGACGACAAGAGCAACATCAAGTGTTCAACCCTGTCTGAATGCGTGCTCGAACAAATATATCTGAACGAATTGGGTATCAGGTCATATTTGTTTGTTTGGAAAAACTGAGCATAGGTGTGCAAAACACACTGGTGAATGCATGTAGGGAAACAGGGCTGGACTATGTTTTCTATCTACACTATGGCTCTGCAGACTGCTGTTGAGGGTTGTCAGGTAGTCGTAAATTCATTAACACGGTGCGTTTGTACTAAATTACTCTCATGCTGTCTTTCCACAAAATTGCTCAGTGGGAGCAGTGGTTCCTTGTCTATCATGTGGTTGTATATAAGATCAAATGAAGTTCAGTCAGCCTAGCACGGTAGTCATGACCCCTTACATGCAAATTGAACTATGGGGACCACACATCTAATGTCACAGGTGTTAAAAAACACAAGAGATGCTGTGCATGTGTCAGGGAAACAGTGGCTAGTAAAAGAAAAGTTCCATACCCACTGCAGGTCTGTGTTTGTCATAAGCTTATTTACTGAATTATTGTCATGGAGACGGAATGAATAAAACTACGTGCTTAAATTGTTTCACAAGCCAGATGAGACTGCACACAGCCATCAATTCTGATTCTGATGTTGATTGTTTACGACATGTCACAGAGGTTTGTAGACTAGAGCTATCAATGTTTGGCCAAAGTTAAATTTACCTTAGACTTTTAAAAACACGTTGAAGTCATCTGGGTTTAGAACCTCTCTGTATAACTGTCAGCCTCTAAAAATGATTTGCAGAGCTTCAGCGGGGAGCTCGATATTGAGGGATGTATGGTGGAGTTTCTTTCCACCTTGAGGATCTGTCCACTTGAGCAAAGGGAGCACAGCGCACAGGTGTAGTAGAGGGAAAAGCTACAGAGAGTGAGAGATATGACATAATCCAAACTGAGATTGGTTACTGTCTGATATCTTGTTTCTAAACTCCACAGACTAATCAATGGTGGCCAGTGAGGGAGGGGTAAGCTCCCACTGACAGAGATAGGTGTATATGTGTATGTATGTGAATTAAATATTGAGGCTCTTTCTAGCTCCTCCTCTTGGACTCATGGACATTATGATCTACATTCCTACTGCTCTTCTCAGCTGTCCCAAACTACATGCAACTCAATATCGTCTTTTACAGGGCGCTTACTGTGTATTTACCTTACATAACCACGCTGTCTTCTGTATACCTACATGTTACAATGAAAGAAACTGACATCGCAGTGTGTAATGGGAGCTGTACAAGACTGCAGCGCAACCCCCAACTGGAAAGATGCTGATTTCTACAAAAAAGAAAAATCTGTTCAGGTAATGACCTCAATCAAAAATGCTTGATATCCACACAGAATCACTTCATGCTCGGACAGTGTCTTCTAGTTGGAGGCACTGAAAACTCATCCAGTTTAAATAAAAAGAAGAAATAGATACATTTACACTCTGATCCTAAAAGGCATTTTTGTTATTGAAAAAAACACACACACATAACACCATTACAAAAAATACGTCTGTTGCACAATTGACAGGGTAGTTCCAACTGCAAAGAAGGTAATTACACTTTCCATTATTACATTATAATATGTGTGGGATGAAAAATAAACTGTCCATTTGCACGTGCAATGGGCTGCACAGTGTGAAAATGAACCTGAGAGCTGCTTAGGGGGTTCACGCCTATGGGCTGACCTGAGGAGTAATGGTTACACCGTTTAGTGACGGCTACAGTAGCTACGTTTACATGCCAGTTAATGTGCTACAGCTGGTAAGCCAATTAGCAAGATTAAATAACCTGCAAACTCATATTAGCACGAGTGCACTTTTCCCTAATGGACGTTTAGTTATCAGCTAAGTTACCAAGCTTAGGCACGTCCATGCTTGGAGATGCAAAGGAGATGTATAAAGTATCATAGTAGAGTTGGCTCAATATATCTCAGGCTGCTGTCTGGCTCTCAGTGTTACTGACAGTCAGTAATAAAATAAGGACAGCAAGGGCTTTATGCAACTGCGTTGTACAATGAAATGATTTGATTGGCTCTGTGTAAAGAAGTTGTCTTCTCTCAGAAAGAAATAGAATTGAATGCTAAATGCACAGACAGGGGACAGCATCATCAAAACAAAGCCAAGCAATGAATGGACAGTTTACGTCATTTCTCAAGCAGATCTGTTTGCTGCTGCAGAAAGAAAGATGCAACCTAATTCCATTTGCAAATGAATAATACCTGAATAACCTCTGCAACATTTCTCAGTACACTGAGGAGGCAGAATGAATTTGGTCTTCACATGGTCAGCAGAGCTGGTAATGCAGAGCAGGCAAACAAATACAGAGGACTAAATAGTGCAGGTAGTCAAAGGCTGTGTCTGAAATCACTCACTAATCACTATATAGTCCACACAATACTCCGTTCGCCATTTTGTAGTGCTGTCTTAGTGTTTGGTGAAATTCTTCACACCCTATATAGTGGAGCGACAAAAAGCGATAGGGCAGTACAGCTCAACTTGTTGTACAGTGTCCATTGCAGCGGTGTAATATGTAATAAGAGCAGAGCAGTTCATCACAACACAAATTGTGGCAAGCAAGTTTATTTCTACATTTAAACGCTTTTCGACCTAAAAGTATTACTATTAACTGTAAAATAAACATTTAAAATGTATTATGGGATTTTCCACGGGCCGACATTTTTATTAAACATCATAATCCTGCGTCAATGATGTAATTACCTGCACAGAGAAGTGTCCAAAAGCTTGTTTTCTTTTGCCGATGACCTCACTATATAGTCACCATATATGGGTGATTCGGACAGAGCCAAAGACAGACAGATGGTTATCACAAGGACCAGAATATATGCTGCAACACCTAGAGAATGTTTCTGTCCTGTGGTGGTTGGGGTTGATGCTGTGGTGATTTTTTTCGAAGAAAATCACCACGAAAAAACATGTTGCTTTCTATTAAAAAATATAAAACAATACCTATATGTTAATCATGATAAATCTTGGACACAAAACAAGCCTATTTTTGTTAAAAGGAACATGTATTTCCGACAGCCTTGAGCATCAGCTTAAAGTAAATCTGCCCGGTTCTGTCTCATGTCTTGTCAACTCATATGAAAGCACAGATTGCCAGACTTGTTTAAAAGCCGACAGATGCTACTAATTGGCATTCAACCAAAACAAGCATTTGCCATGCAATTAAGTATAGCTGCATTTACTTCAGCAAGCACAGGCAGCAGAGTGGGTCGCAGTGCTGTTACAGGGCTCATTATTCAAAACCTTGATATCTGATTAAACAGTGGAAAGGTGAAACAGGAGATGAGCCACAGACCACAACACAGGTCACACGCAACGTCAAATCACAGCTTTAATATATGTATGCACGGCAACATGGTCAGATCAGAGGGATACCAGCGATGCTTATCCTATATGTGCACATGAATATATTCTGATAGACTCCTCTCCTAGGACAAGTGATTGCAAAGATCATGGCTTAAAGTAGAATAAGTGAATTTTAGAAAACCTTACTCACATTTAGTCTGGCGGTTGCAGGACCATACAATCCCTTCAATGTAGAAGTCTTATCTTGACATCAATCTACTGCGTGATGACCGTGGTCAGCCTTCCAGCTTCCCGGGTGTCTCTGCCACGATGGACTTCAGCTGCCCACTTCTTCACCAATGCGTTAAGAAGGAGCGCCCTCCCAAAGGAACATAATAAGCAGCTAGCAGATGAACATGATGAAGCCATTAGTTAGTAAAGAGCCATATAGTTCATTAAGGATCTGGTGGAGAGGAAAATACTTCTAGAAGTGAAACTAGGATTTCTATTGGTTAAGAAGCTAGAAGCATGACCCTAATAAATGCTCTTTTATTTCTGACATTGTTGCAATACTACCAGTATGGAAAAGAGGGAGGAATACTGGGATCATGATTAGTATTTCATCATGATAAAAATCCAAATGTACCATTTGAAGAGCTTAACCAATGTGATGCTTACTTTAGTTTATTTACCTGCACACATATAGCCCCATCTAGATCAATTGGAACAGCAAGATCACTTGCTTTGGTTTTGATGTGCACTGGGGACACTTGAGTTTAGATCAAAGATGAATATGCGACAAGGGATCCTTTTCCCTTGATGTGAAATTCATGCTTTCTTGAGTTAAGGTGCAGAGACTTGTACAGTCCAAAAACATCCACCTTCTCCCTGTGATGAATTCCTGTGTTGAGTTGGTGTTGTGAATTTGTTCTGCTGCTGACACTGACTAATATCAGCCATAGAGACCCAGACTCCTCTGTATTTCTGCTCTGAAACTCTGCTTGTATTGTTATCCCTTTGCCTCTCATGAAGTCAATGACCCACAACTGCTGCTGCTGTCCTTGTTGGCAACTTTGATGCCTGCTGATGTTGGTTTATTCCATTATTCAAAAGACTTTCACGGTGAAAACCAAGACTGAAATCCAGACTAGACACCAGCTATTTCATTTTTTTTCAAACTGAAAAGGATGACAAGAACCACCTCAGTCACATCCAATACTTTCACTCAGTTGAAAAAGACTGGTGGGTTCCGAAAAAAAGTTTTTCAGATAAAATCTAAACTTTGACTCTTCATCTTTTGATTTTCTACAGTGAGCAACATAAACAAAGGAATTGTCTTTGCCGTTCTAAAACTTTGAGAGGGGGACGGTGTATCTGCATGTGTATAATTAGGACTATATCCAGTTAAGATTTGCATTTCTCCCTCATGTATAGTATATTTACTATCTGGATGTCAAATGCCAGTGCGACAACTTGGATAACAACTATATTATGCATAACTGTGGTAAATAACGAAGGCAAGCAAAAGGAAGGAAGTGGAGGAGTTGCTGCCTGGCCCTCAGGTCCTGCGAAGAGTACACTGCGTCCTTTCAAGGATGTGGCCCCTGAATGGTCATGGAGCCTTCGTCTCCCTAGTGCACAAAGGGAAACATGCACTATACATAGCACAGGAGTACACACAATCTGCCAGTGTCAATAAAAAACACAAAAAAGACAATGTGGGATGTCAATGTGTCATTTAACAACATTACTTAACAGCTATTTCTCTCACCTCTCTATCTGTCACAAACACACTTCAATGTGCATTGTTGCATCTGCAGTACATTTGTTTACTGTCCATTCTTCGTCTATCCTACTTGCTTGAAAAAACATCCTATATCCTTCTCTCCCTGAACCACACCTCCAACAGAAATGGTTTCCTCTGTCTCTGAACTGTTTGTGCTGTTCATCATGTGGATTGGAGAAAAACTTGTGAAGGCATCAGCCCATAACAGGAACTGTAGACTATCTTTCCTTGCTCTTGTGCCCAAATCTTCACAAACCGTCAAAGACAGGTTGTGGTGGTGAACTGCACAAACCCTTTCTTTCACTCCTGCACAGTCAACTTGCTGTTACTGCTGTTAAGAAAATCCCCCCCACCATGTTTAAAATCTCTCTTGTTATCACGTTTGGCAACTCCATGAAAACTCCCTTATGTGCCTCTGCCTCTCGACATGAATCAACATGTTTGAACCCCTGTTGTTTAATAGGAGGAAACCACATTCATTTCACAGACTTAATGGTTTCATCATGTGTAAATGTGTGATTGGGTCGGTTGCGGGTATTCTATTTTTCAGTACATACATATCTGCACAAAGAAACCCAACCCGAACCCTTTTTTTTCATCCCTCATGTTTTCGTTCAAATTTACCTGAATCCTTGAATGTTATGTGAGAGCTGAGGAGGAAGTACCTTTATTATTTTTGAAAGGAAGCGTGATCTTCCTCATGGCCTCTTTATCCTTGAGGACATGGTTCCTTAAATTTTTTTCTACCACCTCTCTTCCTCCTCTGCAGGCATAGGCTTATTATAAAAGCTCTTGTTACTTCTTTCTGATCCTCTACTTTTTACTCCTTATTGTACCTTAGCCTTTCTCTTCTCTTGAGCTAAAAGTCACTGAACTTTGTGAACAGTATATGTTATTTTTTTAATCTATTTTCAGTGATGAAGGAGTAAGTCAGAAAATAATTAATCCCATTACTTCTTACTTTACTTTTATATTACTTTAACAAGTCTCTTAAATATTACCAGAGTTTGTCTGACAGATGGCAATTGGCAGCATTTACCATACAGTCAAACACAAGTCTCTTTATTTGAGTAACTGTTGCACAACCATTTTTTTTTTAGCTGAAAAAATCTTGCTCTGGTCCCATCTCATTTCATGTACTGTAAATGCTGTGGCTAATTCCTTCAAACAGCTGGAAGCAGTCCATAGTTATCCTAGTGGCCAAACTAATCACCCCAAGGTTTTCAATAATTTTAGACCAGTTGCACTGACTTCCCGAGTTATGAGGTCCTTTTAGAAACTGCTGAAAAAAGGACTTCGCGTCAACACTGAGCACTTGCTTGATCCATTACAGAGGGCTGAGCGAGGGGTTGAAGATGCTACTACCACTCTTTTACATTACATTTCATTTAGCTGACACTTTTATCCAAAGCGACTTACAATGAGTGCATTCAACCATGAGGGTACAAACCCAGAACAACAAGAATCAAGAAAGTACAATTTTCTCACTACACTCTTCTAAATCTTGTTCTTAAACATCTTGAAGGTAACAAAAATCCTGCCTGCCAAGCTGCTATTTTTGGATTCCTCATTCGGTCTTAACATGATCCAACCCCACATTTTAATTGATAAGCTTGTTTAGAACTTTGGTCTAGCTTTTAATATAACTGTCGCGGCCGGCACGACAACAGATTCATCGTGAAATTTGACTCTGATAGTCAGTCTCCTCCATGCTGATGAGAACAGCCACGGTCCTATTGTGGATGAATTTGTACATTGGTGTGACAGTGCATATTTACTACTAAATGTGACAAAAACCAAGGACATGAGTATTGATTTTAGGCAACAGCCCTCAAATTCTCAGAGTACTAACATCAAAGGACAGGTGGTAGACTCTGTAGAGAACAAGTGCCTTAGGATGATTATTGGTAATAAACTCAGTTTAGCACCTTTGTTCTGCCAACATAAATGATCTCAGTTTCATGTTGACAAGTCCCTCATGATTCTGTTTTAAAGATCTTATATCAAGTCGTTTTTTAACTGTTTCTTTAATCTGTTGGTTTGAAAAAAACCCAGCAACAAGGCCAAGAACTCCCTAACCAATATATTGAAAGAGAGCAGTAAGATGAAAGGAGTGCAGCAGAGTATGTTATGTGACCTGTTTAAAAGACAGGTAGGAGGGAAGTCATCCTATCCAACAGCACCCATCCCCTACACACATTTTGCCTTCCAGCTCTTGATTCAGATCCCCCCCCCCCCCCCCCCCCCCGTTAAGACAAACGGGTACAAGCACTCTTTCATCCCCTCAGCCTTCCCCCTTTAAATTCAGGATAGGGGAAGAGTTGGTGTGACCGAGGCTAATCACTTGGCTGAGTGTGTGGTGTTGTTTTTAATGACCTGAGACAATACAAGAGACAATCTGGCTCTTATATGGTGGTGGTTACAATGTCGACAATGATGTCTCTAATGACTATGTCCCTGATGATGGTTGTTTGTATTACGGATAGCAAGATGCTGATCCCTTTCTGTACTACATGTCCAATGCGTTATGTGTCTTATGTGTTGTACCCCTTGCTGTACAACACAAATTGCACTTTGGGGACAATTTCATAAAGGTTGATCCAGCTTACATTTCCCTGTGATATGTTCAGCTTGATATATTGTCAATTGGTAATTAAAACTGCATCTTGACTGCTTTGCCATGTTGTGGGTAGGACACTCCTCACTCTCTTGGTTGCTAGGTCTCTAACCTGTCCGCAAACCCACCATCCCTCAGCTCATCAGCCAAGCAATACTCAAACCCTGGTTCTTCATCCACTCTTGGCCGAACTATTGCTTCACACAGTTTTTGATTTCCTCTTTGTGTCTTTTCCTTAAAGGGATACTTCACCCAAAAATGATATTTCACTCATTATGTACCCACCATGATGACGATGGAGGCGTAGGTGAAGTGTTTGAAACCTACCGTAGTTTCTCTTAGCCTCAGGATCATTGTTGAAGTCAATGCACAGCTCTATTGAAATGTTATGTGAAGTGTTGGCATAACACTTTCAGCAAGCATCAGTTTAAAACCAATGTAATTGCCAGAAATCAAACCATAGCTGTGCTTTACTCTGCTGTGTTGCTGGGAAAATGCACAGTGATGGCATTATCCCACAAAGCTTACACAGAATCAATAGTTATATAAAAGTATAATAGCACTGTATTCTTTCACAATTTTGTATTATCATATCTGGGAGAAGTAGTATGAGGCGTTCAGGCACATTACTGAGAGTAGGTCGAACATCTAGTGTCAATGCTCAGACGGCCAACAATTGCTGAAACTATAACTGTAAACAGATTGTTTAAATGTACAAATACAATTTTGAGTGTACCTGTCCTTGAGCGACAAGACGGGCAACAAAATAAATGCAGATGCAAATACATAAAATGCCTCCCACGTAGAAATACAGCTAGATGCAAAGTTTGGCACATATGTAGCCATTAGCATTTTGTTGTAGTGTCTAACGTTACGTGCTGCCTGAGTGTGTTGCCACCAGAATTAAATGTTATGTTAACTCGACATGTGTGAGGATGTATATATCGCCTGTAAGCAGGGCAACTATTGCATTACAGAACTCAGGCACCAAAATGAGGCACCGAGTTGTGATTCAGTCTGACAGGTACCGGCTGAATAAGAACCAGTACCTGATCTTGGTATCCAACCCTAGTTAAATCCCACTACTGGTTACCATGAAGTTAGCAGACTGCAAGTGTAGTCTGCAGGAAGCTATAATGGGACTTGCAGCTTCCTGCAATGAGCTGCTCTGACATTATTCTGAAACCTGCCAAATCTAAATGGCTTCAATTAGACAAGACAGTGTACCGTTACCATAGCAACTACTCCCGTTCTAAACAAAGCTTTACACGATTGTGTCTAACTGAATACTTTGAAGCATCTTAAAATATGAATCAAGAGTTACTTGCTACAGTTGCAGTTATAGTATTGATGGATAGTTAAGAACATTAAAAAAACAGAATTTGGAGCTGCCAATGGATGTGTCAAGACTCAAGTTCATGCAGGGTTCATGCAAATTTCTACCATGAAGGTGAGACAGGAGCGCTCCCCTCTTTTGTCAATATTTGTCAATTGCAGAAGCAGTTCTGCTGTTCAGAGAAGTTGGTGTCACCTCTAATAAGCAGAGAAAACACCAACTATGGAGAAAGTATTTCACCAGGGGAACCACTGACGATAACTCATCTCGGCGATAGGGAAGTTACAGCCCATAGACACTGAGAAAAATATGCTCTGGATAACTACATCCTGTATGATATATGCCATTACACTGGGGAGGGAGGATTAGGAAAAGAATTTCCCAACCCATGTTAAATGACTGAGAGAATTAAAGTACCCTGCTGACTGTGTCATAACAACATAACAATACTCTATTATTCTTATTTTCCATCAGTCATTTAGTGCATTATGTTATTACTGTATTAATAATACATGTAATAAAGGAATACGGCTCCATGGAGAACCTGCAATTTAGGAAGTGTGTTTAATTACATCTATTGCACCTTTACATCATCCATAAATCACAGATACACAATTTGATCTTTGTTTTATCCTTGATACAATATCACAGGGGAAGAGTGCAAGGCCTCTACTTTTAATATCAATATAAATACATACATTTGCATCTATATACAATTATATACATATATTTTCTCTATAAATGTGGTCCAGCTTGTGACATTAGGAAGAATAATCCTCCAAATGATTAATCAGTAAGTTTTCAATTATAAATTCATCACCCTCCTCTTCTTTCAGGTGACCACTACAAGAGCCTATGTTGGACACTGCTACTGACTGTGTCCTGAAAAGATTATTCTTTCAAGGTTAGTCCTGCTCTGTCTGTAGGCCATTCATCATTTCCCAAGAATAAAAATATACTAAACATATATTTTCAGTAGAGACATGTTTATTTAAGAGAAATTTTAGTCACAGGGAGATTATCTGATTATTTAAATGGGATTTGCATCACGGAATCACTATCATATGATTGTAGGCATGTTGTGGAATTCAAACCAACATGGGGAAGTGAGAAATGGTGAAGGGGTAGGCTAGAGTTTTGAATGGGCTGGTCTTTGATTGCATGACAGGTTCTAAATGAACATCTTCCAATTAGTGTTCTCGCTGTAGTCCAATTGATTTTTCATTTTTAGTCCCTCTCTACTTGTCCTCTAGATTTTTGCAGGATGCCGTTATACTTCCTTTGGCCTGAAACAGAGGCCTGACACAAGAACAATGATTTTTTTAATTTACAGGTAGCAATGGTAATGAAATATCAATCAATCTCGTTGATGGTTATTATCAAATAAATAATCAAAGAACAATGATGAAGTAATTCCTTATTATTTTGTATTATTCATATATACAGGCAAGGAGAGTGGTGGAGAATGCATTTGGCATCATGTCAAACCACTGGTGTGTCTTCCTAATGAGCATTCGCCTGCAACACAAGGATGTGCTTGCTGTGCCATGCATAATATGCAGTGTAAGGAATGAGGCGGAGATCTATGTACGTCCTTTAGACCCAGAGAAATCCACATCACCCGGTATATAATTCAAGTAGTGGAACAATTGATATTGTTTTTGTTATATATTAGAAATGCTATGTTTACTACTTTGGTTTATAGTTAAATACTGATTATTTAAATCATATACACTGATTGTGGTTGATATTGAAACAAGTAATGTAGCTCTTTCTGCCAGGAGGAGTTTTATGCTTTAATAAATTCCAGGTGGTGACCAGGACACATCTGTTTCTGGCCCTGGTCTTTCTCAGCCAACACGGCAAAGAACCACTAATGCAACTGAATAGGGAAAGAGCATCAGAGACACAGTTTTCAAATGAAAAATAAAATACAATAAAATTTAAAGCCCAGCTTCCATTACTTGCCTGATTGGCAAAACTGAACACCACAACCTTTTTTTCTTAAACTAACTGATCTTATTTATTTATGGTTGTTTGTGTGGTTGTTTCTTTATTTAACAAATTATTTATTAATGGGAACAATTACTATTCATGGAAAAAACTAATACCTCGTCATCCACATTGCAGGAGGATTTCCTTTCTTCAATGTGTGGCTCCAGGAACCTCCAGAATCTATTCCTACCTGGTGGTCTTCACCCTTCTATCATTTTAACTGTGTGCAACATAAATGGATCGTCTTCTTTCCTTCCTGTTGTGCAATGAAATATATTATCAAAACTTAACAGGATGAAGACAGTAGCACACGCTGATACAAATAGGAAGAGGCTGACATTACTCTGACGCTCGATATATGAATAAATCTACCCGGGTAGGATAGAGATGCAGGATGCTTAGCTGATTTATCAATAGCAGCACAGGACATAATGTTCTAATCGACTGACTCACCACAATGCAGGTAGAAGATACACTGAAACATTTACATTTTTTCAGATCCAACAGCAAAACGAGAACATGGCTAGAAATTGATTATAGGTGGTGGAGTTTAGTCCAAAAACCCGATATTATTCAGATTTACTGATCATTGTGGTCACCCCCACTGTTTAGTATATTTACTATAGTGATGTTGGTGATGGGTTTTTGACAAAGGTTGAGTTAACTGACAATTTACCCCCAACTCTGAGATACGAGATATGAAATCACACATTTAACTGAAGCATAATGAAGGTTTTTTTCACGGGACAGGAAGAAGAATAAAAACAAATTTACCTGCAAACATTAAAGTGTGTTTGATAAAGGAAAGTTTGTTTTCTTGTTTGAGTAAAGTTCAAAGCTCATGTCATACAAACATAACTATTCCTCAAACTAATCAGTGAATTCATAATTGTATTTCCTCCATCCAAAACTCACTGACCTCACAACAAGCTATTAAGGCTGTCACATTTTATTCGAAATTGAGACTTTCATTCGAAATGTGAGGGGAAAAGTCTTGAAGTACATCAGACCGACTGAGTTTGTCTCCTGATCCAGCAGAGGGCGATCAGTAGAGTAAACCTGCAAGTTTACCTTGATTTGCCACAAAAATGGAGGAAGCTGGCAAGAACGTTTTTTCTGAACAGACAATCATGACACCAAAGCATCTGAGAGTGTGGAAGTATTTTGGTGAAGGCAACGATTAAAGGCGAGGAGGCACCACAGGCAAGCGGAGCTACGTGAAGTGTTCGACTGAACAAATTGTGTCAAGTCAAATTCGTTCAAACTTGACTTCTAGAAAAACTGCAGCCCTACAAGCTAATTGGCTGTTGAAAAAGCCACTAGGTGAGTCAAGTGACACCATAGTCTGAAATGAGTCAAGCAGAGACAGACCAGTTTACACCACAGCTGGTCGATTTTTTTTTTTTTATTTGACATTTAAACAAATTAAATGTTCATTACTAAGTTCAAGTAATATAAAGGTGATAAGGCTGAGTTTGTTGTCTGTAGCTTCAGACATATTTGTTCATCTCATCTAAATGTCTGAAAGAATGTGAGCAATCAGATTTCTCAGAATTGTGAACCGGTGTTTTAGGAAGAGCTCGCTTGGAAACAATTTTTCTTTCAGATAATAAATCACAATGGCTCGCAATTGGTTTCTTTTTTTCGCAAAATGAGAATGATTATGATTTAACTCATTTTACAAATAGGATCAAATATATACATTTGGCAACAGAACAAAAAATGTACTCAGTTATTCTTTCTACTATCAATCATTTAAGAACTCAATTTCAAAGTCGCAGTCACAGACAATGGCATGCATGTCATGTCAAAAAAATGTGCTTCATAGGAGCTGCTTGTTAAATCATTTATTTATTTCACTGCTAACAGAGCCAATTCTTAAAGCATGTTTTGTGAGTTTATCTAGTATATTAGTATGTATGGCAGTGTTTCGTGTGTGATTTTTGTATATCTGTCACGAGGAAGCAAGGAGAGGAAGAAGAAATAAAAGATAACATCTGGTGCATCACATCTGCCCTAGGCCTGCTCACCATGGGGAATCATGACAGAAATCACACACACAATCACACACACAATCACACACACACACACACACACACACACACACACACACACACACACACACACACACACACACATCATTGGCAAAGTCCTCCATAAGATGCAAGATGGTAAAATGGATGATGGATGAACTGTTAGATGACAAATCTCGTCATCTAACAGTTCCGTGATTTCAGAGGACAATTTACTGCTAACACGTGATGGCCGCATTGAAGATGTGATTGCATTGTCAATCCACATACAACAACACACACAGCTTTTGTTGTAACTTACGGCCAATTTCATATCCAGCCAGCAATCAGCTTTCATGATTCACTCTAACTGCTCTTATCAGTGCCTTTTTCAGCTGCGGTTGGCAGCTGTTTTTTAGTATCAAAGCTTAAAAAAAGCCCACTGTACATTTCTCGTCAAACACTGAACAACACACCCAAAAGTTAGTGACTTGCTGCTGAATATTTTGGAACATCTAAGACCTGAATGAGCCAGATACTCTCCTCAAAAGTAGGTGGAGACCAAAACAGAGCCAAATAATTCATAGACCAATTTTCCACCCTCGAGCCTGAATATATTCTTGATGTACTCTTGATCTGTGTTTGACATTAGCAAATTTAAAACCTAGTTTTAAGCTGCATTTCCAACAAGGAAAACATGTGCTGTGAAAGGGGGTTTACATTCACAAGCAGGGCCACATTGCTTTATAATACATGCTACGTGATACATGTGGCATGATGTGCCAGTGTAGTGCTACACCTTGTCAGTCATTTCAAAATGATGTTCTCCTTGAAGACTTGTTCCTCATTGGTTATCATCAAAGTATTGACACAATCATGAGTTTGCCCATCTACATTTGAACACCTAAATATTTCATATTATTGGAGTGGCGCCAACAAGCCTGCAGTCAGTTTGGGAGGTTTAAAACTGGATCTGCAAACCTCTCAAACTACTCGATAATCTGGGCAGGATGTCGGTGCAGACCAAGGTCCCAGACCAGATCTCTCCTCTGATTGTTGGGAGGGTTGAATCAGAGATAAATCAGCCATCAACTCCTGCAGTCTAAGCCTGGCCTGAGTCGATGCAACCTAATCTAATAGGAGATCAGTTAATGACATTCAGTTTTAATTATTTGCTATGAATGATGAACTGTTTGATTTTAATTGAATTATATAACTCAGATCTTCTGTTAAGCTGCAACAAATCAAACAAAATGTTCACCACCTCAGGGTGGTCCAGGGCAGCTCTGTGGCTGACTGATGCCTTTCATGGGTCTCACCAGTCACTGCTGCTCTTCTGTCATCTTTAGATGACACCGAGGTGGCACTCCACTGCCCTCTGTGGCACTGATGTCTCTTTTGTATGCTGGAATCCTTTTTTGTCATCACTTTCAGGACAAGCCGTTTCCCCCCCTCACCACTTCCAACAGTTCTCACTATGGGTGACAGCCTTTTGTCACCTGCTCTCATGCTTTTTTTTACTCTCTTTCTCAAGTAAACCTTTTGCTTAACCTCCTTGAACAGTTTTTCATGCAACCATTATTTCTGTGTCATTCATTTAGGGTTAGGGTTTATAAGTCTCCAGGAAATGAATGTCCATCAAGGACTCCATTGACAATTCACATTAAAATATATCTATACCTCGGTTACACTTTGAGATTTGATAGCTATTTCCAGGTCATGTCATAACAAATCTCCATAAACCAAGTCTGAAGTCAAGGGACAACATTTCGGGGCCGCAAGACCTCTGGTTTCTGTTCATGTTCAATTAATCACGTTTTGGGCAGGGTTCAGTTACCCGCAGCTTAAGAGTTCAAGTGAAAAACAAAAGAGGTGTAACACATCGTAAAGCATTAACTATTAGTTTTTTTAATATATTCAACAGATGCATTTATATGCAGATGGCTGTTAAAATAAATTAGCCAAATTGTTGTCTGGACCTAAGACAGCTACAAAAAGTATTGCTGTTGGTGTGTTGTGTTGAGAACCGTTCAATTCATGTGATAAAATAAACTAGACGTACGGTGATATCTGCCATCTACACCGAACACTCCAGGATATTGGCCATTGCTCCCAGAGGCTAAGTCGTCATCAGACGATAGACAATGGACTCTAAGATTGCATCACAAAAAGCAAAAAAAATATATAGAAGACGGTATATATCTGTGAAGCTGTAATATTTAATGATTTCGCTTTTCTGTTGGTCTCGACTTCACTCCGTCCCGAGGTGTCTTTAGTAATGTGAAAACTGAGGACATGACTGCTTCCTGTGTTTACTGGTTCATGGCTGCTAGCTGCTGCTACTTTGCTGGTTTGGAACAATCATGTGTGATTAATATTTCTGCACTGTAGTTGTTGTGGATTAACAATGCAATCACATCTTCAATGCGGCCATCATGTGTTAGCAGTAAATTGTCCTCTGAAATCACGGAACTGTTAGATGACAAATCTCATCATCTAACAGCGAAGCTGAGTGGATCACTGGGCTGGGTGATAATTCTTAGTGGGTCTGTCACTATCTGAGACCCCATTCACCTCACTTGCAGACTTTCTTCTGCGTGTGCCTCCGAATTCACAAGCACAGTTCCTGCTATCCCTTATCTCCATCAGCTCATTCTCATCATCATCCAACACAACCTATACACTACCATAAACTATTTTCACTGTCAATTAAACAGCAAATTATATTATATTTGTCATATTGTCTATGAAATACCAGCAGGTAGTTAAAAATTCTGATTATAATTTCCCAAAGGCATTTTAAATAGCTTGTTTCATTTAACTAAGAGTTGAAAGCACAACAATAATCAGTTGAGTGTCATTAAAACAAAGAAAAGCAGAAAATCATCTAATTTAAGAAGCTGGAGCTTCTGTTTAATGTCAAATTTGTATTTGTTAAATTTGCATATCGGTTAACGATATTATATTTTTAGTTCAAGTCTGATGAAACAAGCAGACAGCTGAAGCAGGATTAAACTTTTCTCCATTGTTGGCCTGTTCATGCTCTTTGTTAGTCGTGAAGATTCCTGTTGTTTGCTATTGCTCAAGTCATATTGATAAGCTTTAATTATTGTCTTTGAATTTCTAATGCAGTGTCAGGAGTTTTGTAAACGTAAATTATCTCCAGACAATTATGCATATATCAAAGGGTAATTGCGCTACAACTGTGCAATGTGTTAAAGCTGTAAGCTTTGGCATTAAACCCTGTTATCTCTGCATATGCATAATTGTTGTGTATGAATTTGGTGCAGGACTAGATAGACTGATCTGAAGCTGAACCTTCTTTAATCACCTGGAGTGACTGCTAGGCAATAGCAAAACATTCTGTTGACAGTCAGTAAAGGAGTATCTCCAAATGTATGCACAGGGAGCAGTTCACTATATGTATTTGTCTGATAAGGACACACAGAGAGGCATACTGCCATTTATCAGTGACGTACGTTGGTTTCAGTCCACATAGGCAAACTGAACACACATCAGACCCTCTGTGACGAAGCAATTAAGTAAAACAATGATAAGCGATGATGAAAATCCAGTAAGTTTTGTCTGGAGCCTTTGATGTTGCCAAACTCCAGCCTCTCTGTAAAATCGGGCTGCGACACCACAAATGAGCCACGATCTGCTCTCAAAGCACAAACACATCCACACATATCTGCACCGCTCAAACACAGAGAGAAACATGCACTTGCTGCAACAGACAACGCTCAGCAAACACACAACTCTGTGTCGACTCCTGGAATGGTAGTCATCTAGATTATGTGAGACAAAGCTGAGAGAGCGAGTCAGAGGGAATGAGAGCTTGTACATCAAAGCCAGCTTGGTTGATAGTGATCATAGCTCATGGCTGCATGGAATGTGTAACGTGACACATCACTCTCACCAGAGCTTCATGATACTGCTGTGTGTGTGTGTGTGTGTGTGTGTGTGTGTGTTTTGGCAGTGGTGTTGGTGGTTCAGGTATTACTCATATTGCAGGTACCTAATTTTAATCATGATACATTTTAAGGTTTGGCTAGGATTAGGGTTAGGGTTAGACAAGTGGTGGTCCTAGTTGGGGTTAAGGCTCTGGAGTTCATTGTTGTTTTAACGTAGGACAGCGCACACAGTTACTGTTTATGGCTGTTTAGTGCAGGCTAAATGTTCTGTTGATCATTTTGATGTGCCTTTAGTGTCAGTGATGGCAGCTGATAGAGGTGGTTGATCGGTGGCTTCGGACTGAAGATGCATCACAATGTTAGACCTATAGTTTTTCAAGGGGGAACTGTGGGTGTGCAGAGTCCCCTCCCATACTCCTGATTGGCTGACAAACTGCAGTTTTTCACCAGTGTAGTATTGCCAGTAAACACTGCAGGTTTGTAATATTATTGGAGACAGCTGGGATATGTCTATTGCCCCATTCAGAATGATAGCAAACAGCTGGACTGTCATACATGCTAAGTGACTAGTATCAAGAATGATGGGGTATATGTGTTCTTGTGCAGGTAAATATCTGGAATTTTCGGTATGATAACAATACATGTGTGTGTGTGTGTGTCTGTGTGTGTGTGTGTGTGTGTGTGTGTGTGTGTGTGTCATCAAGTGTGCGTGTTATAGCAATGTAGAAATGTTGAATGCCTTAATCCAGATGTCTTCAACAGGGGGTCCGCGGAGGTACTGCAGGGGGGTCGCAAATGTTGATTAGACAATTATTTTTTTTTAATTTCCAACAATTTTTTTTCCCACAAATTCAAATGTCTTTAAATACACATTAACATGAATCCAACATATTGTAGCGAACGGATAAATGGAGGCAGAAGACGTTATCTTTCAGTCAGCAATGCACACATTCAGCGACACACAATAATAAAAACATGAATATATGAACCTGTGTATTATTTGAATAGCTTAGTATTGAATGCACAATAACAGGGTAGCTATGTTTATACATGGCACTAGGCCCAGTTTAATATAAAACACAATTTTATACAATATATATAGTAGGGGTCCCTGCTCCATCTCTTCATCAGTTTGGGGGTCCTTGACCTGAAAAACGTTGAAGACTCCTGCCTTAACCTCAATCGTATTTAAATTGGAAACCTGTCAATTGATCATCATTTTAACCTGACAGAGAAAAAGCACAGGTTTATAACACACTTATTCATTCAAGTCCCAACAGTGAACCAGCGTGTACAACACCAGGGTCCCGACTCATCTAAAAACAAAAAGTGCATCCATTATCAATGTCAACATGGTGATGTATTGACTGTCCAAAATCCCTCACCACTCACTATATAGGCTTCTATACAGGAGTTTTGCATTTCATAGTGCTGTCTGAAAGTTTAGTGAGAATGTGTATTCCCTATATTGTAGACTCATAGGATCCCACAATGCATTGTTAAAAGTAGAGCACAAACAATAGCCACTAACCAACAGTAAATGAAAGAAAATGGTACAGACCAGAGGAGAGAGAGAGACAGAGCAGCACGGAAGTTGCAACTTGAACAAAAGAAAGTACCATTTAGCCTCTATAACTTTTAACCAAAAACTGAAAAAGCATCAAAGCATCAAGAAAAAGTGGCAAAGAAACATATGAACAAACATTCAGTTCTGAATAAAAAGTTACAGTAGAGTGAAAACAAAACAAAAAGCCTCAAATTTGACTTTGACATTAATCATTTTTGCAATATCCTGTAGGAGCAAGGGCCACTTTTTTCTAATGTAGAAGTTTGTTTAAATAAAAACACTGCACAGTGATGCCCAGCATGTGTGACAGTGTCCCAGTGAAAAAACTATGAGGTTGTTGAATAATTTGTGTTCATACGATACATTATGCATTATTATTATTATTTGGATTGGAAAAGCCAGTGGTATTAGTTGTGTGCCTGTGCAAATCCTGGTCATTGTTCTTGTGTATCAGGTACAAATTTACTTCCACTAATAGCATCACTGAAGGGTGTTGCACAGTGCAATTATCATGAGAGCACGACATACCACATTTGAAGTTTATTTTATACAAAAATGTAATAGCATTCTATTTGCGTACTCTCCTATGTAAACTAAAACCCTGCAGACAGATAAACAGAGATTGCACTTCAAAAACACAGCAGTGGAATGAAAATGTCTGTGTATTCTCATATTCCTTTAGAAACAATAAACACCGTCTTTTAACTTCCAAAGTCTCGACGGTGGCATGGCAGCAACTCACTCAGCTTGGGTGAAGCAAGGATCTTTGAAGGAGAGCGAGAGGAAGTGAAAGAGACAGTTTCTGAAAATAAACATTCCTCCCGAGATGCTCAGTGTTTTTGTGTGTATGTCTCATTTTGATGACAACAATCCCTTTGACTCTGAGTGGGTGCATGCCTGTGTGTGTGTTTGGTCGCAACAGTGATTTGTTCAGTGGCTATTTTATCAAATTTTACACATCCACCAAATATCTTCCACCTTGAAGCGTACGCCTGTATTTGGGCTTTTAACTATATAAACAATATGTTCTGCTCAATTTACTTCAATTCATCCATCAAAGTAGGTGTAACATTAGACTGTTTTTGGTTTGTTTTATAGAAGCCACACATACTCAATTTACTTCAGCTCACTGGTGTGAATAGTCATATCACTTCAAGGACAAACTGGGAGTCAAAATAATGGCCCCGGGCTTTTTGACTGAAACTGGTTCAGCTCTTCAATGATGCACTGAGACTCAATCACGCCATGACACACTCAACATAAACTACTCCTTGAAGTATTGCAGCAGATTCCGTTAAAGACGGAAATAATAGCCACTATAAATTTTAAGCATTCAACATTTAGACGTTTATAAAAAGAGAACATGTCGATGTGTGCTCCCTCGCAGTAACATGTAGTGTGAGTCATTGAGCGCTTTCCTCAAGTTAGTGCTGCAGCATTTTTTAAACAGATGTCACCCACTACACATAGATAAGCATTTAAAAACAGGGATTAAGCTACAACAGTTATTTTTAGCCTACGGTGGACTGACCATCTGGAGCATTTCCCAGTGGGATGCTTCCAAACCTGGATGATTCAATGCATCAAAAACTCACTCTGATGCTGTACATTGCTGTAGAAGTGGTAATACAGGAGGTAGATTATTTCAATATACAATATAAATTTGATTAACACCTTTTGAGGCAGATTTTGTGTTTGATGTTCGTGCTCTGCTCTGGAACTGTTTTCAGCTCTTATGGAACCTGCTTGCTCTCTTTTGGACAAGTGTTTGTTGAACAGATTTATATCTTTTTTACTTCACTTTTTATTTGTTGAAATCCTCACATCTGGAATTCCATCTATAATAATATAGAATAAATGTATTATATATAATTTGATAATCTGACCCTCACAGGACTGTAATAAACCCAACCAATGTTTTGAGTTTGTTCATTTGTTTTGTGGGCATAGCTTTGACGAGAGGGATGATGGGAAGGGTAGGGATGTATGAGTAGCATTTATTCAGAAGTATAGCCTGGTAAGCTACCGTACATTTGACCATTTAAAGAGTTGAAGCAGCTGGAAATAGCTAAATCCAAAGTTCCAAATATCTGTATTACCTCTTAAACTCATAAATTCACATGTTGTATATATATTTATTCTATACATGTTTTTAAAAAAATGCCTCGTTGTAGAGTGAGACGGAATTGCACATTGTAATTATATCAAGTGTCTAAGGTAGTTGCCTGACAAACTGACACTGATAACACAAGTCCATATTGAAGGATGTCACTGCTCCAGCCGAGAAATTAAACGAATGAATGAAACCCTAACCCTAACCCAATTTTACACATTAAAGTGTATTTACCGTGTTGTGGGGCTGATGTTTGAAAATAAAACAATAAATAAAATAATTCTAATGGTGTGGAGACCTCTTATTACCTCTGCCAATGAGGTTATGTTTTCACCCCTGTCCATTTGTTTGCGTGTGTTTATTTGTTTGTCAGCAGGATTACACTAAAACTGCGAAAGGATTAACATGATACTTGGAAGGATGGTACATGGGCCAAGAAAGAATCCATTATATTCTAGCGTTGATTCGGTCAAAGGGGTGGATCATAGATCTTGATGAAAATAGTAACATTTGTGCGAGTTTGTATGGATCCAAACAAATGTCTAACAAAAATCCATTGAATTTGGTTTTATTAGGCGAGTATTGGCCCTTGACAGAAGTATGCACTCTGCTGAGTGCCATTCTAGTTTTGATTTAGATACATTTTTTTTTCTATAACTGTCATTGTGAGCCTGACATTGTTAAAGAACTCCAATAGAAAATTCCGATGTAGCTCTTTATCTAACTCTTGGCAAGAAAGAAAATACGCCTGCCTTGAAATTTGGCAAACAATTTCTTTAAAAAGGCTGAAACAAAAGAAATGTATAGCAGTATAGTATGTTCATATTTAAAGATATAATAAATCCTGTGTAATTACTGTTTATTACACATTTTATGTCACAGACGCAGAAAACTAAAATGTAAACTTTCCAGGCAGAGAGTAAAGGTGATAGATAAACTACCCATTTCATGATGTTAGTGAGAACCCGACTAGGACCAACTGAAAGAAATCTGCCGTCTCTAACAACACTCTACCACTACCCAAACTCTGAGGGCTTTGATGTACAATGTCCGCCAAACGTTTTGAAGTCTGCATGACACGCCATCAAAGACTTTTTTGTGCCTTTGCACTAGCTGCCAGTTCCTGTGTCGTTTTTACCTTTCCTTGACAGCATGCAGGTGTCAAAACAGAGGAAGAGACACACTCACAGATAAGGATGAACATCACACCGCTTGGAGAAGGAAAAACGTTGGCCCCAACTGTACGACAAAATGAGACGCGGGGAGATTCAAGACGAGGAGAGGATGGAATGCAAGTGACATCAATAACCTCAGAAATGGGGAATCATAAGCATCTCCTCTGCTGCAAGGTGAATGACAGAAGGAGTAAGTGTGTGGGGATGAAGGAAAGAAAGGAACCTTTTCGTGTGAATGGGCCTGATAGAACAACAAAGCCAGTTACACAGGGAAAAACACTGAGCCTTTCAACACAAGTGCCTCTTTAATGTAGTGAGAACTATGCTGTACTTATTCAGGTGGGTTAACCTGCACTTCAGTGGCACCCTGCTTCACTTTTCCTCAGAACCTCCTACATGTTGGATCTTCTTTTCATCACCTCGAGCAGAGATGTGTCCCTGGCATCAAAAAAAAGAAAAGAGGATACATGCTGGTTGAGAGGAAGTGTATTTCTCAGTGTACTACCTATCTGATAGTTGGTCTTTGTAACCATAGAAACAGGTGGCTGACTAAGACCCCTTCTTTTGTAACAGGTTGCGCTGGTTTGGCTAAGGATATGTCCAGGATGCTCGGAATTTCCATAGTAGTGGAATAATGTATTAGGGTTTATACTGCGACTCTGAGACTATACTAACAGTCAACAAAGCTTTACCACGAAAACAGTGATTGTAGCATTAACTACTGTCTTACATTTCAGAACTTTATCTTCATTCTAGTTTACTGTTTACATTTGCATACATATATTCATGGGTTCAAGCACAAAGCACCTAGAAGTCTTATCATACATGCATGAAGTCCGCATTTATAAACATGCTACAACAGGTCACAAATCCGGCCCGCTCGTTTTCAAGGGCAAGCATGTACGCTTCTCCACATTCAGCTGAGAAAAACAGTGCAGCCATTTTTTGTTACAAGGTGTAAAGTGCAATAGATGGATCTTTTAAATAAAAAAAAATTGTTGAAATGATATAAAGCACTCAGTTACATCTCGCCACTAGTTCATGCACCCTTTCATTCAAAAATACATACAAGCATTCCATTGTACCACAAGAGAGCTTTTAGAATTAAATCCTCCTTAACAATCCTCCAACCTGTTTCCTTTTGGTGTTATAGATCCCACACACTGTAAGTGTGTATCCCACAGGGCTCAACCCTCCACATGCGTCCCTGTCATTGTGGCTTTCTTCTAGTGCAATCAAACCAAACCTGAAACATTTCTTTTGCTCTATCTGATTACATACAAAGACAATGTAAATACTGCAAATAGACACATTCCTTCATTCTCATTGAGTTAAGCCAATGACGCAAATTCTGCATCAACCGAGTTGACATATTTGAACTTGAGCGAAATATTTGCATGTTAGAATGTTGTGAAATGTGTGCATCTCTAGATGGTCTTGTGGACATTTACAACGCAGCAACTAGTCACTTCAGCCAATAGTCCTAGTCTCTTTTCCATAGGAGGATGGGTGAATGTTTGTGGGTTGTAAAGTAGCATGGGTAAACAAAATTGATCCTGTAGCCAAACTCAAGCGTACGCTTCGCGTTTGGTGTGAACACAGCTCATTTCATATCCCACCACCTGTTGTGTTGACCAGACTTTGCTTTTGCTATTTGAAATCTGGATGTAGAGGTTGACTCCTTCACACTTCACACAAAACAAATGTGTTATGTACCTTGTCAGAGCTTTTTTAAGATGCTCTGATGAGAGGTACTGGTGTTTTCATATGAGTGGACTATTGCAAATCTTTGCCATGCATGAAGAGGTTCCAGAAATTGTGTTACTTACAAAATTATAGTAAGGAGTCTGATTACAACATGGAAAGAACATCATTAACCTTAAAATATTATTTCATTATTTCATTATTTCCCTGGCTGCACAACACTGGAGTGCGCTGGTCTATGTCAATAAAAAGGCTCTCTGATAAAATTGCCAACATTCACAAGATCAAATGACCCAGACTCTTTGTACCTGCATCAATTTGTAGAAAGACTTAAGTGGAAGATCTAGAAGGAGAATCACAAAACTGAGATTTTATCAAAGACTATAATCAGAGGCTTTTTAGTTTCTGACTTGATTTCTGGTTCTGTCTCCTTGAAATATATTAACTCTCATTACACAGACAAAAATGAGGAAGTCAATAAAAGGAAGAGTGGATGAAGCTGAAGGACAAAACGGCACCATTGTTGATCCGACAAAGATAAAGTTTGATGAAGAAGAGTGTGTTCTGATTGCTACAAAGTGGACTATGCCGGGGTCCACAGCAGGATCCATAAACAGTAGCTGGCAAGCGCTCAGCAGGCAGGTATCCAGCAACATCCCCCCCCACACACACACACACTGAAACGTGTCCTGTGCTCATGAATAGGGGTCCTTTCTGCTGAGTAACAGAGGAGGTGGTGGCCACCCCACTGCCTCATTGATTTATCCAACAGCCTGCTCCTGTTTAAAGCACAGCTGTCTCTGTCAACACACACACACACAAGAGGTATGTGGCCTAGCACATACACACGCACGAGCACACACTAATGTACTAATATTCTCCCATACACATGCTGTCATTCACTGATATTCTGCCAACTGCTGCTTCTGTCACTCTACCCCATCACTGCTGAGTTTGGCCTTGTGCCAGGGGTGCGATGAGCGACTATGTGTTTGTGAGTGTGTGTTAGGGAACAGAGAGACAATACTAGAGCCCATTTGCTGGGCATTATCTCGACTTCACGCTGACCTTTTATTACACTTACACACACACACAAACAGGCCCTTCTGACCCATCATCTCAGCTGATGTTTGTGTTGATGGCTGCAATATGAGGTGACTCTCCTGACCGTTTACGTCCATGCACCTTAATTTAACTGCTGGGGCTGTTTTCTCCTCTTTGTCAGTTATTGAGCATTTCTTCATTTAGATGTGGCTTTATTTCCATACCCACAGATGTTTATGAAGGATGCACCCTGCTCACATCCGCCTACAGGGAATAAGCAATCAACAAGTATGAAATATTATCATGTTAAATATGGAGGCCTATGGCAACTGGTAACCTGCAGGAACATATCCCTCTTCCATATTTAGATGCCAGGTTAGTCCTAATCGTGTTATGAGGATGTGAGATCGCCAAGGTTGCTCAATTATACATTCTCCTCTGCCTTTCATTCGTTCTGCCACCTCTTTTTCTCTTTCTTCACCTCTACCCCGTCACACAGATTATGCTCTTTCCCTCTATCCTCTGCGAAAAGACAGGAATCACTAAGCTTTGAACATGAAAGGCAAAGCAGAAAAACAACAACAAGGACAACAGATCCCTGCATGTGTGTGTGTGTGTGTTTCACCACCATGTGCAGCTTGTACCTCATGAAGGGATCTTCCCTCTAATGTGAGTATGTATGCATATTAAATATGTAATTTGGATGTGTCTGAGTGAGTTTGTGGGGGTCTTGGCTTTCATGCTCTGCTTTTGCATTTACCTATCTTCTGCATGTCTACACACAGCTAGATACCAAAGCTTTCATGTGTGTTTGTGTAGGAAACCCTCTTTAGCATGTTCACAGACAGCCATTTGCCAGTACATCTGCAAGGGAATCTTTTGAGGCGGTTAAGTGTTGTTGTCAAGTCATTAAAACTTTGGTTGTGCGCGGCATGAGTCTTAGTCCAAATCCCAAACTTTTCAAAACATGCATCTAGTCATGTCCCTTAAAAGTTCACATCCAAGAGTTCAAAGTAAGTCCAAAGAGTTTGAGCTGCTTGCAGTGTCTTGTGAAAACACGCAGTGCCGTACTTTAATGTATTCTGCTCAGGGCCCTTGCCTACTCAAGCAGACCTAACTGAAGATAAAGCGCTGTGTGAATATGATTTTAGGGTAGGCTGGAGGTACAATGCTCACAATCTAATTCTGACAGTTTTAGTGCACAAAAGAGCAACCCAGCAAGAAGTTAGACAGAATAAAGCTTGCCATCAAATGACACTCAGTGGGCTGTCAGTTAAAATGAGTCGCTGGATGAAAGAGAAAGGCAGATAAAGAATGTGGCGCACACAGCGAGTGCAGGTAGAACGCTATTCCTTTTGCATACTGACACAATCAGATTTGAGAAAGCCATATGAAATCAGTATGAGACCAAACCTGGGTTTAGTCACACATATGATAAAGCGTAATGAATTACATTAAATTTGAACTCAGATAACAGTGTCCACTCTGAACTGCATGACCGGTTGCTAAGCCTTTTGTGACCAAACTGTTCTTAGCTATGCCCCTTTTTGGTGTCGACAGATTTTTTTAAGTAACACTGACAGCCGGAGTGAGAAATCGAAGATAGACTGGTTTCAGTGGGCCCAGGTTAGTGATATATTGTCAGCTTTTCTCTCTCATTTTCAGCCAGCCCTCTTCTTCTCCCTATAGAAAGATTTTCTCTCTCATTTTCCCCCTGTCTGAAATTGCTCTTTTCCTGTGAAGCAGGATAAAACCTGCTCTTGTGTGACTTGGCGATGATGCCTCAGCAGGAAGAAAAGGGAGTAAATGAGCAGAAAACAAGGTGAAATATGGATTTACTGGTATTGGGGCGCATGCTGCTGTCATCTCAGGACATGTTTTTGTGTTCAAGCGTAATTCATTACAGTGTTCAGGCGGGGCCGGTCTTAGTTTTACGTGCAGTATCAATCATGGGAACTGTCATTCAGCTTTTAAAAAACTCATACACACAAAGAGGCGGAAAGACACACACACAATCATACACGCACCTTTACACACAGATACTGCTTTTGGAGTGAAAGCCAAGGCTATAAAATGAATGCTGCAAACACCCATCCATCAGGCCAACAAAATAACAACAGTGGTGACACTGAGCTGATATGTAAAAAACCTGCAATATCTGCAATCCCCCAGAGTCCTCAGACAAACAGCAATCACTGACAACACTGTCTGTCCATAGCTGAGCTTCACACTAAATCTGCCCTGCTGTTGTGCTGAGTTTATAGGTCCCATGGTCCAAAATAAGGGGTTTTAAGGCACGTTTACGCTTGCTTTATTGTGACACCTTCACTGGCTAATAACATATTATCCAGTATGTGTTAGGGTTCAATTATCATATTCTTCAGAGCTGCAAAGATCAAACAGAATGGTAGGCCAACACCCGAAATCTGAAACTGACTCAGGAGAGAGCCAAGGGAAAAGCAATGTGTTATAGTGATGAGAACTATACTAAAACTATAAGGCAAGCAAGCAGTGTTTAACTTAAACTGGTTATACTGTGAACCTGGCCGTTATTTGACTGGTCAAGCAGCTACAAATTAAGCAAAATAGAATCATTCTAACTAACAAACCTCTCACAGGCCATACAAAGACAACCAAGGCCCCAAAGTCATATGACACTGGATATAGAGGCTGCAATAAGTGTGACAAAGCAGATCAGCCACGTGGACAAGAATTGTGCAGTTCTGAAGAAACGGATTGGTGCTGTTTAGTATTAGAGATCAGCACCAACATCATCCTAATACACACATATGTTTGACTCATGCACCCATCACCCACTTGAAGTAATTCTTTTCTCCAATTTAGAGACCCGCACCTGCATGAATAAACAAAACTAAAACAATAGCATCGTCTGTGCGAGGAATTAGGCGCCTCTGCCTCCTGTCAATGATGCGCCTGGTGGGGCTGAATGAGCGCTTGCTGACAGCACTCATTGCAGAAATGCACAAGATTCTCTTTGCAAGGTGCTTTAGTTGTGGGAATGAGCGGAACAGCCACCCGCAATTAATCAGAAATGTTATTCTTTACCACCCTACCCACCCGACCTGTGGATCAACCCGGAACTCTGCGGGTATAACTGCAGTCCGCGCTTCACTAATCTGTATCACTTACGCCAGCAGCCAACATTCTAGGCTCTAGCAAGAAAGGGAACTATGTGGAGCTAGTACAAGCTTTTACAGTTTGAAACAAAAGCTAGCAGAACACCTAGTATCAGCTTTTTACATGTCAGAGACATTTAGGAATGACGTCATTTTAATGTCATATCCAGTTAATTGTGATCCGTAATAATCAGTGTTTCTGAAAACCTTCAGCTATGTTCTTATTCTTTAGATGATGAGGAACACCCTCAGGAGGCAGCATCATGTTTAATTCTGTGTAGATCTAGTGTGAAAGAGAGAGCACTTTTTGCTGATTGAAGCTATTATCATCATTATTACTGGAGATGCCTCCTCATATATTTCCTCTGTTACTAATAACCAGTGTGTATAGTTGAGAAGTTGTAAGTGTTGTTGAACAGTATTTGGAGGGAGAAAATAAATCTTCTTGCATTGTTATGTATTCCACAATGGCCTTGTAAATGTTCCTGAAGAATGGGACTTACGGAAGCACGAGTGAGAAGCATAGCCCCAGAAACAGTACTCATTCTGATTTGTGAAAGCAAGTATCTGTGATATCTCTATGTGATCGTTTAAAGATTTAATCTTCATATAATCGGCATCATATGGTAATATAATCTCCATACCAAAGCTAAGGCTTCCCCCGTAGTAGTTCCCATGCAACGCCACTGCCTGTACTCCAGTCTGTGCCTCTCACACATTAGTGCTGCATAAACAAGATTTATACCTCCACCTATGGCAGTAAACACAATACACAGGACTACAGATATCTGTGCTAGAGTCAGAGCTTAACACATTCAAGGCTGACAAACAGTAACATTAACTCCAATAAACAGCAGGGATATGACTATATACCCACACTCCTCCTGAGGCACACCTGCTGGAGATCCTCTCGTAGTATAACTGCTAGCACAGACACAGGCACTTGTTCAGTAACTATCTCAAACTGCCATGAATGTGTTTCTAGTGCATGTCGAAGCTCCAGCTATGTGTTGCTGTCCACGTTATGATGAGTCACCAAACCTACGTCATAGACTGAATATTAAGATGGGTGATTCGTCTCCACTTCCTACAATAGGTGCTAGAGTTTGTGCAGCAGCAATAGGGAGATGGAGCTGCAGTATCAAGGTCCCGCAGATTCATGCGCTTGACCAATCACGAGACAGTCCCAGCTGTCAATCATTCAGTATCGAATAATAAACCAAAATCAAACTTACTGGAGAAATTATCCCTTGCACCTACGTCAATGTGATAACTACCAAAAACAACAGAAACCACCTTTGAGACAAATGTATTTGACGTGTAGTTTTCAGTTTGGTCCATGCCCCATCTGCCAACATGGACGATGCAGAATTTATGAGCTATACTGCAGCCAGCCATCAAGTGGGATATTGTCCATCTTTATATACAGTCCATGCTCTACATATCCACAAGCTAATTAGCCTAGAACATCTTGCACTGATTTCCAGAAGATATTCACTGCCATGTTTGTTTCACATCATTCAAAGGAAAGGGTCAGCTAGTGTTAGCTTTTAGATTTTTCCTCTGTCTTTCATGCGTCCGTTGTGGTGACAGGCTAACCACATAACAGAAATAAGTAGACCTGCAATTACCCTGTGATTTGAAGCACAACACTAAAGACATGTTCAGTCACATGGTACAAAAAAGTAGCTTTGAAATGAAAAAACTAACTCATTACTAAAACTGGGATTTACTATTGAATTACAATTGCTGCTGTCACTGCATTAAAGTTAACAAATCTTACTTAAAAACTTACAGTTCTTAGTAAATTCAATTGTTGTGTTTTAAGTACAAAAGAGAAAACAAATTTGTACCTTAATTAATTCATAGAGCTGAACACTTGTCAAAACCAGCCAGGCCGAAGGTTGTACAAGTTGTAGGAACTTGAGTTTATGGTACAAAAATATAAGAAGAGAATGTGGTGTACCATTTTTCTTCAAGTAAAAAAAAAAAAGAGCTCATGAAATTTAAAGTGAGGGTGAAACTTATTCCTTCAAATAAGCCAAATGCATGACACAAGGTTTTCCCAGGTGTAGCAATAACTGACAGGTAGAGCCCAACTGTCGCCCAATTATTCTATTGCACTGTGGTACATGAACTGCTTTGTCATCACCCCTGGGAGTTCAGGAAACAAAAACAGACAAAATGTGTTGCCCAGCTCCATGTGCAGCAGGTCACAAGTCCCACATAGGCAGGTTTTGCCTAATCAATGTATACTATACAATATAAACCTGCAGATTTCAGAATACATGAATTACTGCCGAAAACTGGCAAGAGGTATCTGATTATGTTTCATGCCATACTGAATAGATGGGCATCCTTAAAGCAACACTATCACATGTTCTCCCAGTATTTCCTCAAAATTAAATTAAAAGGTATTCACTGTGGAATAAAAGGGGGAAAAAAGCCACCTTCATCATGCAAAATGTACAAAATCCAATCTGTAAATAGGTTGAGGATGAGCCGGTGTTTTTTTCAAATGCTACATGCTTCACTTTGGAATAAATATCGCTGTAAAATGGAACGTAATTAATTTGTTAAAGTGAGATGAATAAAGGAAAGCTCTTGCTACTTATCAAGCACCAGCAACATCACAAGCTCAAGCAATTAATTTTCACAGCCTCATTAAGATGTCCAACCAGCTATCCAAAATCGGCCATCTCCCACTTCCTCTCTGACTGTGGTAGAGTATCTTCGTGAAAAAATGTCTCTGCTTTCTTGTTTTAACAGATGGTTTAGTGGAGCATTTCCTCAATAATATTACTCAGGACAAATTATTCTTGTTTTGAATTTATTGAAGTATTTTTGCTCCACTGGGCATTTTTCTCGTTTGCTCAAAAACGTCTGAGAATACACCTGTGATTGATTAAAGTGTGGTTATCTTTACATGCAGTAATAGGTAGGCTCTTGTCCTTAATTAATATTGTTATCAATTCTACATTGTGTATTGAACTGTGCATTGATTTTACAGTAATTAATGCAGGGATTCATGCCCATTCATTACATTTTATCTTTCTTACAGAGGCGGAAGAAGAAGAGTCTCGAGGTCAATAGTCTGGTTCCAGAAGAAAAAGTCTCATTACATTTTTGAATAGAGACTTTGATTATGAGCCATAATATTGTAACCATCCAAGGGAGACTTAACACAAGCTACCAGATTGTGACACAATGGCATATTCTCCCTTAGAAGCCACATGTTTGTATGATATCAACTGCATTTTAAGAAAAAAACATTTGATTTATTTGCGATGTCAAGGAGAAGGACTACACTACCCACAATCACCAGGTGTAGTAGCAATGTCTGTTTACCACAATTGTGGAAATCATTTTGAAAGCATTTTCTAGCATTAGAAAAAAAAAACTTTTGGGTGGTTTGTGACATTTTGTGCTTCTTTTCACACCATTTAGATGGTTTTCCCTTAACAAATAGTTATAGGCCAATTGAGGCTGGGGCCCTGAGTTCAGTAACCCTGACATGCTATCGCTTTTTGACAAAAGGCTTGAACAGGCTTTCCTCTGTTGATGACAAATTTTCATATTTATGATAAAATATCCAGAAGACTATCTGGATAGCTATCAATATAGCTGTGGTTTAGGGTAAACCTATTACTAATACATAAGACTCTACATATGCTTATTTATGCTCAACGTTAGATAGGTATACAGAACCGGACAGAGCCTTGTGAAAGGATACGGAGCGGTACCACCTGAAATCATGTTGGGCAGTGTAGCCAATAGTTCAAGTGTCGATATAAGGCTGAATTAAAACAATGGCAGATCTTTTTGAAGAGAGACTTTGCAAGTTGTGAGTCAAGGCATCTACATGATGTCACCTTGTTTTTGTCCCTTCGTTAGGAGGGAGATGATCACGACCTCCACTGTTACCATGTTTGTTTTTGGCAGCAACTCTCGACTCTGCGCTTCCCTCTAGTGGATGTATTACTTGACAACCATTCCAACGTAAACACATGGAATTATGTGGGCAGTGACAGTTACATCGTTTGAATTGGACATACTGTATCTCTTTTTGTGACAATGTGAAAACAGATTATTCTTAGTGACTATCCTCACCTTGACAGAGATTATAGTGAGTTTCACCTCATTGTTGAGCTCTTAATTTATTGTTTTAACTCTCACTACACTCATAGCATAGCTTTGTTTTTTGTACATGTATTAGATGCATTGAATTGTCTTTTCAGTACGGTTTTATTTTGTACTCTGTACTCCAGATGTATTTCACTGTTATGGCCAGTAGTGAGCCAAGACATGACTTTTGAGGTGAAGCTAATATTGGCAATCAAAATAGAGATTACAGTAAAAATGGTTTAAGAGGCACAATATACATTTGAAAAGAGAACGAGAAACAAGCAACAGTAAAACTAAAAGAGAGGCTGCTAACCTGTTAAAAATGATAAGTGACTGCTGGCTTTTCCATTTATCTTCGTGATTTGCAGAAAGCTGTAAGACCATGAGTGGGAGGAGGACTGGCCATTAGCCACCGCACCGCACAACGTTTAGATGTAACTCTGTACTGGACAGCAAGCACCACTCCATTAACACTTGGTAAGATACAAAACCTTTTTACGTAAAGTAAAACACTCTTTGCAGCTGCATATATATATATATATATATATATATATATATATATATATATATAGCATTATGTCCATACATTTCACTCGGCCAATGTCATCCACTAAAGTTTTCATTTAATATGCAATTATTTCTAGTTCTTACTGCTGCCAGCAGAAAAGTAACTTGACATGTGTTTTGTCACAAATGTTTCAGTCACTGCAGTTTAAGAGCTCCGGGTACTTTAGTCTGAGCAACTTAGGGAGTTGATTTTGGTTCTTCGTGATTACCAGTCCCATACTGGAAATACATAAAATGACCTATTTCTCAGTTTAGGTTATGTCACCTATTCAGTGGACATGTTTGTTTCTTGACAGAGTTGTTCTGATTGGTCTTAGAATAAACAAACCTTGGCACTCTCCCTGATCTTTAGTGCAGAACGTGAGGGTATTGGCACCGTGTATGGGCTTGAGTTTACCTCAAATGTTTCTCTAACCAGAAATAAAGCAGTTCAGTTGATTAATATCTTTTTTAAGCCCAATTACTAACTCTGAGGAATACAACTTAACAGATGCCAACATCCAGACTTATGGTGCCTCACAACACTGACCATGGCTCTTTTTCAACTTTTGTTGCACTTCTGTTGAGGCTGAAATGCAATTTACCCCTTGTATGACATTATTAAACTCAAGTATCACATTCAAACTAGCAGTCAACAGCTTTGAGTGGATGTTCATGACATGAATGCCGGGTATGATCATCTGGGGACTTTGAGAATCGTTCATATTCAAGGTTCTGCAGTCTTTATTTTCCAAAGTACATTTCTTCAAACTCCAGGTAGACCGTGTGTCCTTTTTATAAGGGACACAAAATTAAGTAAAATAAATAGGTAGATAAATAAATGCAGGAATCTATAATTAAATGCATAAATAAATGAAAAATAAATACATTTAGGTAATGAAAAAGGGATATTTAATGCATTTGTTTATTTATAAATTTCTAATTCATTTATTTATGTATTTCTGTGTCCGTATGCTAATAAGGTAGGAAGGACAATGCTTTATTATGTGTTTCAGATGGTGCATAAAATTACTGTTTGCTCAATTTGAGATGTTTAGGAGATGTTTGGGGACACAAGTGACACCACAAATAAAAGTCCATAGATCCTATGAGGCTACACACAGGTGTTTGTGACAAGATGTGGGGGTTCCATAGCGTTCAGGTGTCAAGGGGATATAGGGCAATGCGTGTATAGACTTATTGTGATCTTCATAGTTCTTAGATGTATTGTTAACTTTTGTTATCAAATTTGATTTTTTTTTTTAACCATGTATGAGCAGATATTCAGAAACTGTAAAAACTGTTTAAATGATCTGTCTATGGCCTCATAGTTCTTCTGTTATAAACATGTTCATGTGGTAATGCCAAATAGGTTAAAAAATGATTCAGTACATTCAGTATCTAGGTCTCCCATCTGTTTTGTAAAGAAGGTTCTTATAATTTCCTGCAATTCTGGATTTCTTTCTTCCCTCTCTTCCAAACCAGGGAATATGGCAATGTCATCTTAGCTTTATGAGAGTTGGACCAAAATCCACTACAGCCATATTTTATTTTTTCAGTTAGCAAAAATTATTCTCCTCTGTATCAGATAAAAATAACAGCAGCAGTCAGAGAATTAAGGAATTTTTATTATTTTATTTTCTATTTCTTGAAATCCTGTGCAACCACTTAAAAAAATGACATCACCCCTTCTGTAACACCAGCACCTCAAAATGGACATAACAAAAAAATAATTGTCTTGTTTTACCATTTCACCATATGTACAGTAAATGTTCTTATGTTGGGATACAAAGCCCTTAAAACCTGATCTATACTGCACATTTCTAAGTTGCAAGGTCTTTCACAGTGGGAAAAACACAATAAAATAAATTTTTTTGAATCAGTAGCCATTTTTATGAAATGAGAAATAAATCACAGAAGGGAAGCGCCCATCAATATACTCTATCTCATATATACTCTAAGTATGACAGCACAGGAGTAATATGGTAATGATGTGTCAGTAAATGGTCACTATTTTTACTGTGATGGAATTTCAGGTCACTTTTACTACATCCTTCCAAAATATAAACTGTAGATACACCATTAAAACTCTAGCTCCATAAATAAATTAACACAGATTTTGTGTCCCTATACCAAACAGTATGGCCTCTTAGACTAGTTTATGTCTGTTTCTCTCTGTCTTTCAATAGCCTATGTAATGGAAAGCAGCTTTTAAAAATGTCTGACAATCACCACTTTCCTTATTAAACACATGCAGTAACCTTTCGGACAGTATCGCAAACTAATAATGGAAATTACAGTATAGCACCCAACATCTGAGTCGCTGTTTTTAAAGGTTAAGCAGAATTAACATATTTTTCAACTCATAATAGATGATCTACTGAAATAAAATAATAAAAGACAATGTAGTTTTGTAAAAGATATGCTTCAATGAAGAACATGTTTTTAACTATGTCATAACAGAGCTTTCAACCTTGGAACTGCAATGAAGCAATGAATGAAATTTAGATTAAGTCAGATTTGGCACAGCTAATATCACTATTTTACCAGTTAAGTTATCTATGGTAGCTATGCCAGAGCTGATTATAGGGATAATGGTTTATCCAATATTAGCAACATGGCATTAGCTGCTTGATAACATAGTCATGCTCTGTTTAAGAAGGGAGATATTTTGGGGTTTATCGTTTGCAATTTTAAGTGAAAATAACAGAGCTGACTTAAAATGTTCAACTAGGAATTAAAAATCAACAAGCTTTCTGGTGGCCAAGTTAAAGTATGATTTGGGGGAAACAAGATATTCAGTCATGTTGATATTTAACTGCAAAAAATAATGATTCGCTGATTCAATATCTTTTTTTAAGATGTTGACGTAAAATAGCCAAATCTTGGCTATTTTTTTACCCAAATTTTCACAAATTATATGCATTGCAGCTGGACATCAGTGACATATCAGTGACATTAGTGTCAATTGATTCTTATACTTGAATAGCAAAGAGCCAGCGATGAATTTAAAGAAATGGCTTCACATTCTCCAACATTCTCTACCCGTCCTCTCTTGTGTAAAGTAACAAACAGGAAGAAATGATCTGCTCTTGTTGAAATATTTCCCCCTGCGTCCTTCTGTGTCGGTCACCTCTGCATTTTATTATGGTGACAAACTTCAGCAGCAACAAGAAATTAGAGATGATCATCTGTGTCGATGACTATTAGGGTAAAACGCTGTCCTTCTCTGGAGGATTGGTTACAATGCTGTGACTTGATCTGTATTTTAAATGGTCTAATCAATCATTGTATGTCAGACTGAGGATGTATTTACACCTGACTTTGCCCTTTAGCTCACCTGAAAGGGATTTAAGGTGCCATGGGGGTGAGCTGTTTATTGGCAATTTTCTTCTCTGCCATTAGTCCTGGAACTAATTGAACTAAATAAATACACTGTGGACTAATTTGATTCAATTGTGTTGGGTGTCTGTCAATATGTCCGCCCTTCAATTGCTTCCCTGACTAAATTCATCCTGTTAGCTCGGTGTCTGTTTGACCCGACGGGAGAGACACCGAGCTAAAATGCAGTAAAATGAGCTGGAATCAGGCATTCCTTGCGCGGAGCTGCCAAAATGGAGACATCTCTCCAACAGACAGACGTTTGCATGCACGTATGTACACGTACACATTCATAAATACACACACACACACACACACACTCAGTCAGTCAGAAATTGACTCCAATTAGTTGGCCGCTGGTCTCTCTCCTTCCCTCATCAGTGCAAGAGTGAGAGCCTCATCATTAAAAGAGCATGCTTAATGACGGCAGGTCTTACCCTTTCTGATGCAGGCACTCTTTGATATTCTAGAGGTAATCCTACACAGCTTCACTGCGCCTGCACCATAACAGACCCTTTGCCTTTTCCCCCCTTGTTCTTTCATTCCTCTTTCATTTGGATATGGCTTGGTTTTATGTATAGTCATGCAACATGGATGCAAATAAACGTAATCCCAATGAATCTTAATTAGGTTATTGTGTTAGTTTGTGTGTTTAACAAGACTACTGCAGTAACCATTCTAAACCTGCCTGTTTGGAATGGGCTGTTTGCTTGGCCTGTGTTAATACTGCTTACAGATTTCTTTCTGGAACTGTAAAAGTGATTTGCAGTAATTGAGTCGCCGCAAGTAAAGACCAACTGCTGGACTCAGTCCTCAGACCCCTGAAACCCCCACTGCTGCACACAAAGCTGCTCATCTGTTCACTCAAAGTTCAGTGTAGCTCAACTCAGTACACAGAACACCTGGAGAAGCAGCTGTTATTGCTGTTGTCATGAACGTGAATCAGATGTTGTCCTGACCAGGTCTCAGTCCCAGCTGCTGCTGCTACAGAGTGCTGGTCCCCTGTTTGTCAAACACATTGAACATATCACGTGTCCAAATTGCACCAAATTCTACACAGCATTTCCTTTATCTTTTACCAACACACAAGCCAAGTATGATGTCAATAAAATGAACGGTTCAGCAGATATTGTTTCCACATACAGACCAACAGAGATTTCTGTAATTAGTAGCTACAGTGGATGTCTGTTTTGTTTTGCTGAGCTTTGTATTATTCTGCTTTATACTGTTTGGAGGCTTGTTTTGTGTAGCTGCCATACTAAGTATGTGTCTTTTTCCTGAAGACACGGAAAAAAGGAAAATCTAGAATTTTCCTGAAATTGAGATTACTTTTGAACAAATAATCACATTCAGTTGACTCTGAATCAGACATATTCAGAGATGCACAATGTGAAAATCGACTCAATAGCTCCAGCTCAGATTAAGCCTTTTCTTCTGCACACTGAATTTGATGTAATGCCTGATAATGATTCATTTTGAGCTTCTTTTAATAAGTAGTTAAACTGTCAATATGTCAGTTTTTTCTAAGGTATGTTGCCTTCCACTGTATCTCCATCTTTTTATTCTTTCTTTCAGTAATGGAAACATATTAGTGATCTACTATGCATTAACAATGAGCCTGAAGTGTAAGTAGATGTGGCACAGGCTCAAATACAAATACATATATATATATATATATATATATATATATATATATGTAGATGCACACACACATACACAACTTGTTCCACTTGACCTGTTTTGTGCTGTTTTCCATTGTGTGTAACGACTGTTCAATTGAACGCTCCTCTGCAATTCCTCCTCTTTTAATACATCATATAATTAGGTCCAATTATTGCTAATAACTTTGGGCAGAAAGCCTTTGTTACCAAGGTCAGTATGGTCTGACAAAGCTTTAAAGCTGCCCTGCCCTCATCTTACATTCAGTTAATTATGTCTGACATGTGCACATGCACACGACTCTCTCTCTCTGCCATTGTCTCTTTCATGCACACACATAATCACGCATATTTTCATGGTCAGTTCCTATACACGGTTGATGAGTTTGAAACAAGAGGCTCTTAGGTCAGTCGAACCATGCCAATGAATGATCAACAGGGAAGTGTTGTCTCAGTGGGCTTAAAGGAGGTCAAGCTGCATCTAAGAAGCAGCTACACATGTCAGCACCCGCCGTCTTTACATACGCAAGTCTTCATTTGGCATTCACTGCTAATAAACTGATATTTCTGATGCTCACCGATGAATGTGGTGTAAAATTGACTTTCTCTCATGTTTCACTAAATCTGGTCGCACTTCAAAAATACACGTCAGAAGTGTGATAAGCTGAAGTGAAGTTGGAAATTTAAAGAGGCAGGCACTGAAACACATATTCATGGTGGTGGCTTCCTATGGCTTTATCATGCACCTTGAGAATGAACAAAGAACAATGAGGAATCAAGGACCTGTCTTTGCTTTTGAAATACAGTGATCAAACCATGGAAGATCAAACACATGTAATGCATGAGCACTATGAGACGTTTTTCAAGTTTGCATAAGCTGAAGAAGTGTTTTTGCTCCTAATTACTTGTTGAAAGTCAAAACTTCCCCACTCCAGCTCTGTCATTCCAGTTTTTTTCCTAGAAGAGGGATTGTAACACTAAATGAACAAACTTCTATCTAACCTTTATCTCAGCTTTAACAGCAAAGTCTTATCTTCTTTACTTTTAATGTTGCTGTGCATCAACGTCATGAGTCCGCAATGCTTCTAAGCGTTAATGCTCTTGTAGCTAGAATATTAATTTAACCTATTTCAGTAGGATTAGCAAAGTAATGACCTACCCCTCTGAAATCAGAGTGCCCTGTTTCAGACTACGACCACTGCCTCACTGAGCTGCTTAATGTGGCTGGAACACAATTTTCTGTTTCTATTTGAATTGCGGATGGCAGCTTTCAACACAGGGCCACTAAGACCTTGAGAGTGAGTGGCAGCTCGGATGATTAACACAGCTATGGGGATGGTGGAGGAGACTTACACAGGGATACACACAGACTCCCTGCTATGGATCAAGATGTGCACAAATGTTCTTAAGAGATTTACATCCCATAATTGTTACTGCAGCAATGAGTTAGCAGCATATATTACAGTAGTGCTGGTAGATTCCAAGAAAACAACGTAAAGAGATGTACCTTTTGTCACTGGGGATGAAGCAGTTTTAGGGAAAAAACAAGCAGCACAAATGACAGCAAATACGATTCGGTACTTCCTGTTGCCTTCTCAGAGTGGGGATGTCACATGTTGTGTTTTGCCTTTATGTGTTTATAACTTTAAGGGATAAGGCAGCCATTATAGCTTTTATTACCGTTAACAAGTCCCCTGAAGACACTGAGAGCAACAGTGAATTTATCATATTAACAACTCCCCGCACAGAACTAGTAAAAGCACATTGGAGCCGTACTGTTATATCACAGTGACCTGTTCCTGCATGATAACAAAGATGCAACTCAGGCTGCCATAACTGTAGCATATGCTCTCTCCCATGAGACCAGTTCGTCAGTCAATGTACAATGAACTAAAAAACACAAACAACTTTGAGCATTGTTTCCATATCCTCGTTTTTTGGGTCCACTGATATTTCAAGCCCAGGAGATACAGAAACTTTTATCCTCACAACAGATGTCAGGATTGAGTGTGATACATTTATAGAAAAGTGTATATTAATTAATGTTTCACTGTGTAATACAATGAATTATTGAAGATACGTTTCACTCAGTAACAAAACATACTTTAAATGTACTTGTAGACAATAATTTTTCCATGATGAATAGTAATTTGCAAATTATGTAGTCATACAGTGTAGCCTGCATATCAGTGTCCGACCTCTACTGTTGATAGATTTTCAATTATCGAGTGTTATCTCCTATACACTGAGGAAACAATCGCTTCAGTAATAACTACATCTATATTTATCCTATGCACATTTCAATGTAAGTATGTTCACTTTTGTATAGATGGTAACAAGGCTGAGAAATCTGAATAATTGGTTATATTTCAAGCATATTTTCATCATTTATGATCTAAACTTAATCCGGTTTAGAATTTAAAGTTAACTATGGTGGTAAATGCTTGCTAAGGGTGTTTTCACACCTAAAAATCTGCACCAAGGTCTGAACCAAGGTCTTTGTTACATTTGTTCGAGTTAGTTTCGGTTTCGCATTGCAACGTGCGTTGATACAATATTTACTGTTAAGGGTCGCTGAGGGACTGCTTGGTCGGTGCAGCTGCATCCTCTTATGCACATGTGAGGCAGGAAGTATACCCACAATTAAAATGTTCATAACACTGTGAATTTTCATCTGATTTCAAACGACGTTTGCTTTGTTAAAAAAAAAGATATGTTACAGAATGCTTGGTAACATTATAAATGAAGGTTTTCATAAAAAAAATGCATTCTATTTTATAGATGATAATACTGTATTTAAGATTAACTTCCCTAAAACAATTAGGTTCTAAGTTCTTTTTTTTATATCGGTAGTCCCTTATGGTGTCCCCTGCAGGAATTGCTATTGAGAAATCCCCCCCCCCAGTAAGATGAAAGATCTGCTCCTGGTTGGACATGAGTATGTTGTCATTGTCTTTCCATTTGAATGGAGGAAATTATGTACACATGCAGCATAGCAGCCAGTGTGGCCCAGGCATAAGAGAAGTATTCATGCCTTTTACATCAAAAGTTATTTCACATAGTCTACTGATATGGTTAATCTGTTAATTTTTGTGAAAAGGGAAAGTGAAATGAAGAAACATGAGAGACAAAAACACCAGGTAAGCTTTCTCCTGCCGAACTTTCTGAAGGACATGGACAAAAGCCACAAACAGCCACCAAGCACCTAACTGCTGGTTTTCCGATTTCCCATACGTTTTGTGAATTGTATTCACAAGCAAATGCCAGCACTTTTGAGTGTGTGTTTATCTTTCTGAGGTTGAGGCCCTCCCAAATGTTGATGTTAATAGTTGTTTTCAGAGGCTGAATGTCCCCCTCGGTGAATGTTATCTGTTTCTCTGGCTCGTTCTGTCTCCACTGGCGCAGTGCAGATTAGTTAGCTTCTACCAGTTGGTACAGTCTGGAGCTCCAAACGTTCACTTAATGAATTGGCAGTCATCTGTGTGTGTGCGTGTGTGTGTGTGTATATGTGTATTTGTGTGTGAGACTAACCACAGGCGTCCAAGTCTGTTCATTAGCAGGCTTAGCTAGCAGAGGGAAGCATGTAAAGATGACTGCTATTAATTTAGCATCTCACAGGCCTCCCTCGCTCTTGCTCCCTCTCTCTCAAACACACACACACAGTTGTGTATCCACAACTTCAGAGGACATTACATTGACTTATATTCATTTCCAGGAAACTTACTCCAGCCCTAATTATAACTACTACGCCTATTTGCTGAAACCTATGTGTTCACTATAAAATATATTTATTTTCATTATGTGGACTCGTCCTCCTTTTGGGGAAAGAAGCAAGTCCCCATAACACGAGTGACCTGGATCACACACACAGTGCTGGGAGCATGAGGAAAGCACAATCGGTACAGTGGTGGTCGGGGGGCCAACATCTTAATGCATTCCCATCCACACACAGCCTTCAAAAACCAGAACACAACACACACCTAGACAAACGCACATGTGGGCAGAAAGTGTTAAGACTGGGGTAAGAGGATGCCTCTGGGGTGCCACAGTTTCTGTAGAGAAGTGAAGGGACCCCCAATGGGCCGAGCATGTGCATCTGTGAATGTGTGTCTGCGTGTAGAACCAAGATTGCAGAGCTTTCACAGTGGGGTGAGGGGAGCCAAGTTTGTGTGTGAATGTGTGTGCCGTCCCATTGGGTGAGACTGAAGCCAACTCCAGGAAATGGATTGGCATGGAAGACCCCGCCAGGGATTCTGGGGTGAAGATGAAAGAGTTCCTTCACACACAGAAACTCCTTCTCTCTCTCTCTCTCTCTCTCTCTCTCTCTCTCTCTCTCTCTCTCTCTCTCTCGCCTGCTGCCCTTTCTTTTTGCTTCTGGATGCACTCTTTATCACCGCCATTTGTGCATTACTAATACATGTACACATGCAAACAGAAGTATGGGATATGGACAACCATAAATCAACCACAATAACGTAAAAAGAAAAAGAAAAAAAACATATATTGACAAACACAATTAGTATCGAAATAGTTTTAGGAATTTTCTCATCAGATTTATATATATGAGAGAGAAGTATACTAAACAGCGAGCCTCCCATTTTAATTTCAGTAAAGAGTATGGAACACTAACATTCAATATTCAATCAAATCTACTATAAAGCGCTTTGAGTGGTCATGCATGATTACAAGCACTATATAAATACAGAGCATTTACCATTTTCAGAGGAAATGACCATGGAATTTTGTACAGTTTTGGTACAGTTCAGGATTTTTGAAAGGTGCACACAGTTCCGGTAACTTTCCGTATACGAGAAAAAAGGTGGTTTGGTTTTACATCTCTGTCAACACAGGTTTTTATTTGTTGATAGCACATTAACTTCAGACAGGTTAGCTGCTTCCAGTCTCAATAATAAGCTAGGCTAAAGGTATCCTAACTACATCCTACATGCTTGACGAACATGACATGCTATGCATTTCTAATGCTTCTCTTAGAATCTTCCAATATGTTTAACTATCCAGTAAATAAAGCAGTGTGACATTACATGCATGAGCAATTGCAGGAACCTTAGACACTCATGGTACAATGACATTGTTTGCAGCAGCACCTGTTCCATCAAGTTCCAATGATGAGATTGTAATTACATAAAATTTAGATGCAAGAGAACATGCAATTAAGATTTCTGTATGAAGCTGGTTCAATAAAATAAAACATATCAAATCCTAATGGGGAGGTAATGTTTATGGATATAAGCAGGTGTGTGGGCTGTATCTGGGAAAAGGTGGGATGCACCCGTCAGAATCTTTTGGTGTTTTTTTGGTCTCTCCAAATGACATGTTTTGATATAACTGGTGTATATCAGATACCAGGACACATGCTGAGAACAACATCCAACCGTGAGTCGTGTGTGGGCGTGTGCAGAAGTTGAGATGCATTGGTATGTGTTGTATTTTCTCCGTGATTGACAAGTAAAAAGCCACTGATTATCTTTTAGACAATTACTGCTGTTGAGTGCAGAATGTTTGGGTCTTTGAATTGGCGACAACACGGAGATGCAGAGAAGCAACTGTTTGCTTTGTCTTTCCCTCCATCCTCTTCCCCTGTTTCTCTTTCAACTGAACATATCCTCTCTCCGAGCTTCACGACTATCATCAGCCCTGGTTCATATATTTTAAACAAATTTCTGAAGACAAATGTTTAATTCAGCGATGTAAAATTGCTATGAATAAATGAGATATGCAACCAACAATCACTTTATACTGCAAGGTGTTCACACTAAAGATTTGATGAACCAACCTTGTCTCCTAAAAGCTAGTTCCAGTATAGATATTATGAAATGCTGGATATTTTTCGGCAGATACATAACGTAATTATTGCCAAGAGCACAGAGTTATTCCTCATTCTTATCAAACTCAATGCTGATCCCACACAAAAATGTCTTATTGTGAGCCAGAAAGAAAAAAAATATTTTATTGTTTTTTTTTGTATATCTTGTGCCATATCAGTAATCCACCCAGAGATGGTTCTTGGACACAAACTGACACTCTGGAAAGAATTCACTCTGTCCAGTGCTAGCTGTTAGCTGATGCTTGTCAGTGATGCCACATGACTAGTATGTCTGTGTTGCATTTCCCCAGACTGTGACCTGACACACCTTGAAGTGACACATTAGTGTACTATAGTTTGTTATTTTTGATAGTAGTCATGTGGGTCAGATACCGTCTCATGGACAGCATACAGCCCAGAAGTTGGACATTTCCCACCCTTTCCGACAGTATGTGCATTGGCAACATTTTTTCTAAACCAAAAAGCATTCTTGAAAAATAGAGATTTGGTAGAGAGATTCATGATCCCCCAAAAATGAAATCTAATGACATTGCTAATCCCCTGACATTTTCTGAAGCATAAACATTAGTTTGTCATTTTTTTGTTTTAGTATATTTTCTTGAAATAATTTGGAAGGATAGTCATGCAATTTGGTGCATATGTTCATGGAGTGAATCTTGCTGTCTTTGGTAATTCCCTGGTTTTTCATCTTTGGCTACTACAAGTTCTAATTTGTTACTTATCCAGTGAAATGTCTCAACGTCTGCTTGGTAGATTGGCACAAAATTGTTAAGTTGCTTTCACAGTTGCCAGATGATGTACCCCAATGACTTTGATGATCCAAATACTTATTCCCCTGTGCCATTACATCTGTGGTTTTAGGTGAAATACTGTGATAACTGTTGAATGGACTGTGGTGGAATTCGTGTATAATAGGATTAATTGTAGCTTATCATCTAGAGCCATCAGCAGGTCAGACTGTCCCTTTGATTATTTTTTATTTGATCACTTTTATCCCTCGTGTTGTTCCTGGGTCAGATTGACCCATGATTGTGGGTGTGTCTCCTGGGGGGTCATTTAGACCCCCAGAGAGGGCGCTGTGGTGCTCTGTGGGGTCATTTAGACCCACACCTGATTCCAATTGTAATCTAGGGGGGTACATTAGACCCTCGAAGAAGCCAGTACATCATTCTCCATGTGCCCCCCTCCCAGACCATGGCACGATGTCACATCAGGAGCGTTTCACCAGAGAACAGGTTCTCCAACAGCTATTCTCCCAGCAACCATCCTCTGAACCCGAAGACAACGCGAAAGAGCCAGAACGAGAAGCAGACGGACAAGGAGATGGAGAAGCAGACCGAGAAGCAGATAGAAAAGCAGACCGAGAAGAAGACAGAGAGGACGGAGACGGTGATGAAGACGGAGACGACGACGGAGACGACGGTGACTACGAAGACGACGACGGTGATGAAGATTACGACCCAGTGGGTGAGGCTTCTGCAGATTCATCATCCTTTGAAGAAGAAGAAGGAGGACAAGACCACGGCGACACCACCAGACTCGTAGAAAGAGAGACCTTTCCATCAAGAAACGGGGAAATAACATGGTCCTCAAGGGCGTATGGCAGAGAAGAGGGCCGCTGCTCCTCCTCCTCCTATTCCTCCTCCTCTGCTGCAGCTCAAAGCAGGGTCCCCCCGGGCCCCACGTTCCACGCGATGAGCCGCACCGGTGACCTAGCCTTGACGTTCCACCTGTTCATCACGCCGACGGTAAAGAGCATCATCCTGGAGATGACGAATCGGGAGGGTCGTCGAAAATACTGCGAAGAATGGAAAGGGATGGATGAGACCAACCTGCGCGCCTACATAGGGCTGCTGATCTTAGCGGGCGTGTACAGGTCCCGGCGCGAGGCCGCCGCCAGCCTGTGGGACGCCGAGAGTGGCCGGGCGATATTTCGTGCCACGATGCCCCTAAAACTCTTCCACACGTACTCCGGACTGCTGCACTTCGACGACCGCGAGACGAGACACACGAGACGAGCCACGGACAAATTAGTGGCCATGCGAGAGGTCTGGGACGCGCGGGTGGCGCGGCTACCGGACCTCTACAACCCGGGGCCCGAAGTGACCCTGGACGAGCAACTGGTTCCGTTCAGAGGTTAGTCTTTTTTTCCGTTTTATGTTATGGAGATAGCGGCTGCTAGTCCTTGTCCTCATCTCATCTCATCTCCTCTCATCTCTTCTCCTCCTGTTTTTCTCCCTAGACCGGTGTCCGTTCCGTCAGTACATGCCCAGCAAGCCAGCGAAATATGGGATCAAGTCATGGGTGTCCTGCGATGCGAAATCCAGCTACGCTTGGAAGATACAAGTGTACACCGGAAAGCCGAGCGGTGGACGCCCAGAACGGAACCAGGGGTTGTGGGTAGTGCTCGATGTAACGGAGGGACTGCATGGTCGTAATATCACGTGCGACAATTACTTCACCTCCTACGAACTCGCGCGGCAGCTCCTGGAGAGGAAGCTCACCGTGGTCGGCACAGTTCGGAAGAACAAGCAAGAGCTCCCGACCGGGCTGCTCACGGTCAAGGGAAGAGAGGTGTTCTCATCCAAGTTCGCATTCACGCCCACAACCACTCTGGTGTCCTACATCCCAAAGAAAAACAGGAACGTGGTGCTCCTGAGCACACGGCACACCAAGGTAGACGTCAACGGCCGCGAGGACAGGAAACCAGTCATCGTCCTGGACTACAACCGCAACAAAGGTGGTGTGGACAACCTAGACAAGGTAATCGGAACGTACAGCTGCAGGCGGATGACTGCGCGCTGGCCCCTGGTCATCTTTCACAACATGATCGACGTCTCTTCCTACAACGCCTTCGTGATATGGAGAGAGATCAAACCCAGACTGGATGCCGGGCAAGCGGAACAAGCGGAGGGTGTTCCTAGAGCAGCTGGGAAAGGCTCTCGTGACTCCGTTCATTGCATGAAGGGAGCGCGTCCCCCGCACGGAAGCATCTGCCGCGGTTGTGAAGACTGTAAATGCCGCCACCGCCGCACAGAGGGCTCTTGACCACGACGACTACCCGAGAGTTCGGCCTCCTTCATAGCCCTAGCAGCAGCCCCGCTCGTGGCGAGTAAGAGGAAGAGGTGTCAGATATGCCCCAGGAAGAAGGACTGTAAAACTCATATTAGATACAGGGTTGAATGGATTAATTGCATGTTCGTCCATTTGTCCTTCTTTCCCCCCTCTGTTTGCATTTGATTTTCTTTGATAAACTTTTTTTTTTATCATGGCTTACTGTGCCCTATCTCTCATATACTCCTGTCATTCCATGTCCTATGACACCCCATGCTCTATCATCCTTCCTTCCTCAGATTGTATTTCTGAAACACCCCCTCTCTCACCTCCACCCCAAAAAAAAAAATATTCATGCATAGATACACACACACACACACACACACACACACACACACACACACATGCAAGGTCCATCTCTTGGGGCCAAGCTGGCAGAGACAGAAAGTAGTGCAGATGGCTTGTTTGGGGCCTGTGGCATAAAATGGTGAGAGATGCAACTGTTAGTGGGCAAGCCAGGGGAGTGTGTGTGTTTAATGTGTTTGTGTACAGTATGCCATGGCTGAGCCTGCTATATATAGAATGTATATAGTGGATTTTTTTTTCTTTTTACCAGACTCACACTTGAATATAATTAGGTGCAACTAATGCACTGCATTTGTGTAATTTGTTTGTGGATAACAAAAAGGAGAAGAATGAGTAGTAGGCTGATGTCCATGGTGTCCAAAGATATAAATCAGCGTGTTCATTTATTACAACTGGCAGCACCAGTGTAAGGTTGTGTGTGCTCATCTCCAATATCCTGTTCACTATCTGTTCTATGAATGAAACAACACCGCCCGACAGCCCCCCAAGTTTAATGAAGCTGCGTCATCCCATAGATACACACCAACTCTAATAAGGATTTGAGTGTGTTACCTTGACCCAATTAATTGGTCAGTAAGTAGATATTTTTGTATATGTGACAATAATTATGTATAGTGTAGTAGTATATATATAGTATATTTTTTCTCATGATGTCTGGTGAATTTATTTTACAAACAAACTGCCGTGTGAAATTAGAATAACACCCTATCAGCATCACATGATGTGATACTACCATGCATTATAATGTCGGTAGGGTAGCAACTGTATCCTAGTTTTATAGTGAGACAGTTGATGGTTATCACACCATTTACATTTTTTAATTGCTGGTATTGTAAAACAAATGACACCAAACAGGGAATTTCACATGCACAACTTGTGTGAGCATCTAATTTTCTTCTCAGTTGCCTGCCAGACTCTGCAACCGGCACCAATGTACTGAACACTCACCCACTTGCAGAAAAAAACTGCAGAGAGAAGCAAGGCCGATAATCTCCGTGCCTCAGAAAGGAAACAGAAATCAGCAATGAGGGATCACTTTGGATATCCCAAAAATGAATGTGGGATTGTCCTTGAGAATGGAGAACCCATCTCTCTGTGCAGATTAAAGTATATGGATCCAATTTATAACTTTAATCCCTAATTTACCATGAGTAACGAGAATGGCACTCAGAGTGCATACCACTTTAAATTCACTAGATCCAGATTTTTATTTGGATCTAGTGAATTTAAATAGATATCAGTCCCCTACACATGTCTGATGAAATATTGTCTGAGAAATCAATGAAAATGTTGAAAAAGCCCTATATCAAAACATGAAAGAAAATTCCTTGATCTGTCTCTTTATCCAAATCCGCACTCAAATGTAATGGATCTTTCCTGACCCATACCCCATCCTCCCACAAAAAAATGCTTGGCCCTTGATGAAAACAAAAAAAGAAATTGGGCACATTTAGGACTGATATCTTTGAGTGTGTGAAATTGGTTTTAAAGGGAGTGTTGGGCATTGACTTAAGTATGGGCTCCATTATTCTCCCATTTTAGCTCATACGTGTGATGGGTATGGACAACGAATACGGATGTCTTGCTAGTATTGTCAACAAATGGTTGATAAAAGTTAAAATATTATATTTTGGATACAATGTTTATAATTCTGAAAGAGTCAACCGCTGACAGTTCAAATTACGAATCTTGTTTGAATAAGTAAAGGCAACCTGTCAGGCGTAGCAGGACTTTACAGCCACTGAGGAAACACAGCTCATCTGATCACACCTGTGAACTGCTGACAGGCCTGAGTGAAACCTGGTGGTACTATAGTCTGCAGAGTGTGTGCCATTAAAATCGCTCTGCAACCCCATGAAACTGCTTTCTGTTGCTGACATTCTTTGCCTGTTTGACCTTGTTCAGCAACATCATCAAGGATTTTTATGATTACAGCAGTCTTGAGTCTTGTTAAATAGCTGAGGGGGACTCTTTATGACCCTCTACTGTGGGAAACTCCAGCAAAGAGTATGAAGTGCATCTACTACCTCAGCCCTCATAGAAAATTGCGCTACTACTCACAACCTACTTGATTGCAGTTGGTAGGGTATGTGTATCACAGAAAAACAATGTCAGACACAAACTGAAAACCTTTTGTTTCTGCAGTATGGAAAATGCCTTCGGTATTATTTTGTTCAAACAATACTTTGTGATGGGATTGGAAACGGTAATCTTCTTAAAACTGATGTTTGTGTAGGCAGCATGCTTTGCACTTGTCATGCTGTATGGTAATTATTCAAATATTAACGAATATTAATGATCAACACTTCAGAGGAAGTTCCTGAAAAGCTGGCTTCAAATCTGTTCCTGCTTCCTGTGGTTCTGCATGGTTGTACTGCAGAACAGATGGCCACAAGACAAAAACCGGAGACAGATGTGGGTGGTGGTCTAGACATACAGTCGAGTGACAGCTCTATCATCTGTTGTGCTGTGAAACCCCATTAAGTGAGTTACTCACAATAATGAGAGAATAATGCATCCTTACAAACGTCTTTGTTGGTGGCACAGAGAGCATGTTTACATTATTTATCATACACTACATTTCTGCGATACCATTTTTGGGGGCCCTAAAGCTGCAGAGGGCAATTTATGACCACTAGGGGACAGAAAGACACCAAAAACTCCTGTTTAAGTTCTCTCTCCCCTTTGAGTCATATTTTAATAAGCCTTTAAGCCCTGGTCCTGGTAGAACAGTTTGTTTTTGGGGCAGAATACCCATGCTCTTAAATTAACTGGAATTGTCATGTTTGAGAAAACTGCCTAGAGTAAAAGAAAGAGGTGTTTATTCTCAGACGGCCTGGCCTTAAAGGTGGCCCTCGGCCTGTGTGCCTGGTTATACCAGAAAGTAGTACAGCAAAATTAATTGATACACAATTTTCTCCCCATGCCTGCATGGGTTTCCTTCAAGTACTCTGGCATCCTGGCCTGGTCTAAAGACATGCACATTAGTTGTGAATGTAAGCAGTTGTTTTTCTCTGTGTATCAGCCCTTAAATAGGCTGCCCCCCTATAAGTGATTATTGGTATAGCTCATGGGTCGGCCTATTAAGTGTGGTGTTCTCACCTGTTTCATATTATTTCTGTTTCTGAACATCAGTGCAGATCTTCTCTATATCAGGGCTGTAAGATGTGACTTTGATCTTCACTCAGGACTCAAACTTTATACTTCTTCATCTTCACATAAATGTTGGGAATGGCATTCCATGTTTCAGTTTGTTGGGTTTGTTGGGTTAGGGGAGGTTGTTAATATTGCTCCATTTGTGCTCCTGAGTGAGAATGGCTTTTTGACGGGTGACATCTTGGAGATCAGCTGTCTGCCTTTTGAACTTGGTCATCCAAAAGTCAGCTATGTGGGAAAGTTCAATTTCAAGACTGGGTAGACTAACTTCTCTAAATGCACACATGTCCGTCAGGGATGGGTCAATGTCCATCGGGAAGGATAATGTTTTTTGTTTTTCAGAACTTCTTTCCCCAAATGCAGTTCACATTACAGTGATTGCAAACTGTAAATACTTACAAATCACGGGATTATTTTCTTCTACAACTCTCTTCGGGAGGGGACGGGAAATAGCGTGTCTCTCTGTCCATCTCTGACGAACACTGTCATCTTGCCATCTTCCCGCATCTTCCAGGGCCATACTTCCGTTTCCCTGGAGACCTTTGTTCAGCATGTCTTGGTGACTCGTCGTTTCCACCATGAAGGTGCAACTTTTCCAGCCAATCGGTATCTTCCAGTGTGAAACAGGTGAGACCTTTGTGCTCCAGGAAGGTTTTAACACGTTCTAGACAAGCAATCAACCGTTTCAGCACATCTCCCCTGAACAGCCACCGGACATTGTTATGCCATCTACTTCATCTAACAATGAAAATAATTGTCAGTGGTTAAACCCTTTTCCCATTATTTTGTCTACAACCTGAATAATAAGGTTCATCCACAGTGTCTCTTAGTGCAAGATGCATTGAAACGTGAGCAGTTTTTGACCCAGCCACTTCTGAAGTCCCAAACTCATGTTTGCTCGTCTCATACTAGGTGCCCCATCATTAGCCACTGACACTATGTAGGTGGTGTTTATTTCTTTGGCTTTCAAACTATTCACAACAGCCTCACAAATGACCTCCCCTCGTGTTTTGCCTTTAAGTGGTATCAACTCAATGATTTCTTCCTGCAGCCCATCAGAGTTCACATATCTGTCTAACAGCGCTCTCTGCTCAATATCGTTTACATTACTTGACTCTTCACAGGTGGTTGAATATGCTGGAGCTGAATTGATGTCGTCAATTTGATGAGTGGTTATTGTTGACATTTTAATGGTCTGACCTTGGCGGTCTTTACAAAGAGAGACATATCTCAAATTTTCTGAACAATTTCATGTGGTTGAAGTCCAAGAATAGATGCTGATATTTTAATAAACGATTATTTCATGTATTCTCTGTCTATGAACAGCTTTTTATGTCTAACTATCTCCTGAGCTGCCACAAATCTAGCAGCAGTAGTTGAGTTTGAAGACTTGATTCACTTCTTGAAAGCATATTGGCTCTGCTTCGCTCGCTGCAGGAGTTCTGGAATCTCTTTCTTTTGCTCATCTCCAGCTTGGCACTTTTCAGCAAAGGTTGGGTGCTTGTTCTTGAAATGTGTTTAAACAACTTTTTTTTGTTTACTTATTTCTCGGCAGACAGGTGAGCCAGCATCGTTGGCAGTGAAATCAAATGAATCTGTCCATGTAGAATTAAACTAACTTTCCTTTTTTAAAATGTATCTATGGTAGGCTCACCAAGGGTGGGGGTCGGAAACTCAATTAGCCGCCAGAAGGAAAAGGGGCAGAAGAGGTAGTGGGATGCGTTGCATATTTTAGTTGACGAAATATTAAAGCATTTTCACTTTCACAGTATCACCTTGAACTCCAAGATAATCAGTATTCCCTTTGAAAGATTGTCCACTGTGCAACAACTAATACAATTTAATAAAAATTTTAAAACCCATTATTTATTGAAATGTTTTTTTTTCTGTCAAAGCTACAGTGAGCCACTGCAGAGGGACTGAAGAGTCACATGCTGCTCCAGAGCCACAGGTTGCTAACCGTGTTAATGCAAATGAAAAATTCCCTGGTGTGAAATCTATTTCTTCTTCTTCCTGTATATGGAACATATATCTCGAGAACCGTTCTTCTTATCGACTTCACACTTGGCACTTGTGTATTTTTAAGGGCCCAAGGAAGCGCATTGTTAAGTTTGGTGCAATTTGGACAAATGATACATTCAACAATAATAAACTGAATAAAAAGGCGCCGAGTGCACCGTAGCAGCGGAGGCTGGGACTCATCAATGTTGATCACAACAACAGCACATTCACAATAACCACAACGACAGCTGATTTTCCAGTTTAGTGCTCTGCTTACTGAGTTGAGCTTCACCCCACTTTGATTAAACAGGTGAGCAGCAGCAGTGGCACAGATTCAAGGTTCTGCTGACTGAGTCCTGCAATCTGTCTTTAATTGCTCATTTACTGCAGGTTAGTTTTAGAGTGCCGGAAGAAAAGCTGCAACCAGCATTACCACAGACCAAGTTGACATTCCAAACAGCCATGTATGAAAAGGGCAGTGCACTAGTTGGTATAAAACCAGTAAGATGGCGATTAGCATTCAGGTGGTTAAGTGTCCTTTCAATCACTGGTGGTAACTAGTGCTGGTAATAGTCAGCCACAACAGCTGACCATGTAATCTTATTTAGGAGACATCTTGTAATCTCACTCTTTCATGTTTTGTAGTCTCAAGATTGCAAATCGTGTTTAAATTGAGAATTTAAATACTGGATGCTGCAATTAGTCATTGGCACAGTGTGGGTGTTGAGGATGATTGAAGTTGAGCTTCTGTGCTACACAATGTCACTCTGATTTCAGTTCAATATTTTTGCCGTTATAAAAAGAATGCTGTCTGACCTTCACCATCATCCTTGACAACATCATCATTTGCAAATAAAATACTCCTTGTTGACTTCTAACCATCTCATCTGTCTCTACAGTTCCTTTGTGGCTGTCAGGGATGAGTAAATCTATCTCTGTTGTCTTTGTGACCAGATATTCAACTCTGTATAACCCCATGATAGGATAATACTGAAAGATTACAGCCTGAGTCTCCTTGTCTTCTATAACCACCATGGTCATCTCTGCACTAGAATCACTATCTACTTTTTTAATGTTATCCCTTCTTAATAAATTTCAACAATAACTTAATTTAAATGACCTACTACAACACATAATGTTTATAATTTGTTGTCCACCTGAAAGAGCAAGCATTAATACGGGTGATTTGTACCTGCTATTCTAAAGAAGCATTTCATTGTTTTATATGTTTACACTCACACAGTCTTTCTTTGTATTTATTGCAGCATCTGCCTTAAACTGAAGAAGTATAGTTTGCAGTCATAGAACAACAAAAAGTTGCATCAGATGCACTACTAAGTTGAACTCCTGACATTAAATCAATTAAAGGACGATACCTAAAACCATGAATAAACCAAAAGTAATAAGTGAAGATTAAAACATTTGGTGGCAATTGAGTCGAAATGGCTCAAACTCTGATTAAAAAACGCCCTGGATCTTTATCACTCTGGCAGCTATACAGCTTTGCAGGGTACTGGAGAGTATAAAAGGGTGGCTAACATAAAAGGTTGATGAACAATATGATAAGGCTTGCCCACATTCTCTGCATCAAAAAGCACAATTGTTATACAATTAGAGTTTTAGAAACATGGTGCTATAATTATAGTAGCTTTACACTTTTACTGTCACATGGATAAATGTAGAGAACAGCTCCTTGATATAATGTATACACCAAAAATAAGGGGGCCAAGGACAGAGACTGCAATTTATTCTAAAACAATGCAAAAGGATATGATGCGATGCAATTCAATAAAGTCTAGATAACTTTATTTGGACTTATTTGGTTGTTCTTATGCTGGCAGGGAATCAAAAATTAACAACATGTAAAGTGTTTTACTTCCTTATTTGTTTCTGTAGCACTGCACCTCAGCAAGCATTTCATTTTAATGGTCTCTTTTTAATTCTAAAGATCTGTCATTTCTTTCACAACCAGACCTTTTTGCACAATCAAATTAAACCAGGCCAGGAACTTTCCCTTGCACCATTCGCTCTTTTCTGTTCTCTGTCTCTAGTTACAGCATAATTATATTTCATTACTATATTATAATAAACAGCTAAGACATTTAAAAGCTGAACAGTTAAGCATATTGCAATGTGCCCTGACTACTTCCAGTGTGCATTAAACGTGATACCATAAAATGGTGTGCCTTTTGGCATTCAATAAACTTGGTTATCAAAATAAAATATTGAATATTAATATCAAAAATACACCGCGACAGTAATGTATGTTATTCTGTTAAACACAAGGTGATATATGGGATATGTATGAAGTCCACCTACCTTAACACACCTCTGAATAGGACTGGAGGATATGGCCAAAAATTATATCCAGACAAATTTCAAATCAATAAAATCAATGATCATGATGATATATGTCATATAATTATTTCTGTAAAGTTTAAATGGTAACACACAGATTCATACAGCACTACTTTATCCTGCGCTTATCACACCACTCATACAATGCAGACACAGCCATCAGGGGCAATTTGGGGTTCAGCATCTTGCCTAAGGACCCCTTGGCTTGTGGACTGGAAGATCGGGGATCAGGCCAAACTGTAGTACCTGTCAGAGACTTCCAGCATTGCCATTGTGTCACCTTCACAGTAACTCTCCTTTCCAGGTTAATGATCCATTTAGCCAATAATAACTCCCCAAAAGTAGGGGTTAAAGATCAAAAGTTAAATGTGTGCCAATGGCTGAATCCGATCATCTGTATTGGCTTTATGTTTTGAATTAAAAAATATTTTCCGTTTAAGTATTCAATAGTTTTTCTATAATTTACACATTAAAAATAACAAAATAAAAATAATAAAGAATTGATAACCCACAGAAGTTCCTCCACCTATGCTGAGCAGAAAGAGGTGGTGGTGCTTATATATTCAACAGTGACATATTAAACAAATCCCAATTATCTTGTCAAATTGCTTGTTACTCGCCAAACTTGTTATTTGCAGCAATTCTGAGAAACTGAGACTTGACTGGGATTGGCCAGTGACAGCAGCAACAGAGAGAATGTGCTTGAAAGGAAGGAAGAAAAATTATTCACATATTATTGGTCACATTCCTAAACAATGGAGGCTCCTGTAATTATTATATATGAATACATTTTATTTTACCAATGCAAAGATGTTAGAAACAATCAATTTTATTAAACAATCAATTTTATTATTATTAATAATATTTCAGGTAGCACCCATACATACATGTATTGCACATACTGAGATCAACAGAGGGAGTTTTGTGGAAACACACACACAATTCATGGTTTCTGTCATTACTTTCAGCAGACAGTATTTTTGTGCGGTTGTGGGGAGTTCCGTGGGTTGGTATAAAAATGAAAATAAGTAAATATATGAATAAACTAGCCACAAAGGAGCAGCTTTATATTTGACATACTTTTCATGGACGTATAAGCTCACACTCACAATGCACACAAAGTACAAGCAGTCCCATACAGTTGATGTGGTTCCCAAACATATAAACGCAGACAAACCCCCAAAACACACACACAGACACACACACAAAATGACAGTGCCAGCTCATGACATTTCTGAGCATGCCACAGGGACGGGTGTTTGAGGGTTGGCGGAGGGCTAAGTGTCTGTCTGTAGGCCTGAGATAACGGCTGTCACCTCCCCGAGTCCTCTCACTCACACACACAGACACATACATGGGGACACACAAAAGTACACGCTCCCCTTCTCTCACACCAGTCCACAATTAAACCATCCATCCGCTCTGACAGTGAATGCTCGTCAGCCGACCATTCGGCAGTGCTCGATATCAATAGTCCCTCAGTCTCTCTCTGTTGCGCTCCATTGTTGTGGCGTCAAGATGGAAATGGCTTTAACAGTTGGTAGAACTACATGGCCTGTGAATAGAGCTGGCTTATGGTCGTGCGCACGCATTGTGCCGCTCTCCTGTCTTTCAGCCCGAGACCTTGAAAAGTGCTGTGATTATGGGAAGTGTGGTGATGACAACATTGTTTTTCGGTTATCAACTTTGGCACATGTAGAGCATGAATTGTGTTTCCTGCGAGCACTCGCAGTGTGCCACGCTGTGCGGTGCATGTGCGCGTAGTTTTGTGGGAGAAGGAACAAGAGGGGGAGAGATAAGGCAGCCGGGAGACATACAGAGGTGCCACAGCTATACACAGGTCCTTTCACATAGCAGACACAAAGCTGCCACCTTTCACTAATGTACAAATACATTTCTTTCTCAGGTAATCAATTTTCTCATTCAGGGGGGAGAGAGAGAATGAACCATTGAAAGAATAATACCAATTTCTGAGCTCCATTGATTTCCACAAATGGCTACACGTCATGGCAAGGATGGTACAATACGGAAAATTTCCAACTGAAACAATGTAGAGTAGTTTGGTTATAGATCTGCTGGAGACATAAAATGTACGTGTGTGTGTGCGTTTGTGTGGATGATGTAGGTGTGTGCATTTGTATGTTTAAATACAGGGTCCAAAAGGACCAGTGACTCACTTAATCGGCAAACGCATTGATCTCTCACTGTCTGTGTCTGTGTGTGTGTGTCAACCTCTGCATTACCAAGCAGGCCCATTTGTCAGTGCAGTTTGTAATTGGGGGGGACTTTAGTGTGTGTGTGTGTGTGTGTGTGTGTGTGTGTGTGTGTGTGTTTGGTTGTATGCATGCTAACATACTGTTTGTGTTGACATCCAGTAGGAATCCATTGTGGAGTCAAGGCCTCTCTCTCTCTCTCTCTCTCTCTCTCTCAATCTGTCTCGCTTTGACACCCTACACGCAATCAGTGATCCCTTCCGCATGCACATTTCCTTCCCCACCATCCCTCCGTCCGTCGCTCTCTTATTCATCCAAATCCCGTCCATCCTTATCATTCATCCCCTCCACTGCTCCCTATTTCATTCTGGCTTCCTTAGCTCTGCGAATACAGAGCTGTCTAAGAACTCTCAGGTGGTTCAAGTCCATTACTTTGGGAGATAGAAAAACACTGCTGAGGTGTTCTGATTGAGGCCTATTAAAATTCATAAGCTGTGGAATAAGGCCGGAGATAAAAAAATAAGAAAAAAAAATGCCTCTGTGTGGTTGAAGGGCGGAGCAGTGGATGTGGATGTTCATGTGTGTATGTGTGTGAATTTGTCAGGCGTTTATGAAAAAAGGGAGGCGAGTAAAGAGAGTGAGAGTGATAAATGCTTTGTGATCCCATGAGCCTTTCCCCTCTTTATATTATCACCATACGTCTTTCACTCTTTTCATATCCTATTGGTATTTTCCTCCTTTCATTCAGTTCGACAACACTTTGGGTGTATCCTCACACCCTCCATATTTTCCCTGATTCTTTCCTCCACCTCCCAACATACATTGCACACAGTGAAGTGCTTTATGTAGTTATCTTCCTCTTTTTAGCTTGTTGTTCCTGGTACTTACTAAAGATTATCAGACGTAGGCTGATTTGCACGTATACACAAAAAACACCTGCTAGTTTCTGTCTCCTTGCGTCTGCATTAAATACACATACACACACACACACACACACACACACACACACACACACACAGAGTACATTAAGAGAGGGTGGATCGATAAAGAGCAGAGGTCAATGGAGAACGCACACTGACTGGTAAAACTTGGATTTCACTGGAAGACAGGCAAGCTCAGAGCTGGCCGTCTTTTTCACCTCTCTTCATTCTTCTTCCTCCTCCTTGTTCTCCTCCTCCTCTACAAAAGACTCATCCCTCAGCTCAGCCGCCTGAGATAGATTATCACAAAGGCTGTAAAGCATGGAGGATTTAAAGAAGAGAGAAAATGCCTTAGCATGAACAGCAAAAGCAAGGCTAGACAACATGATAAAAACAAGTGGTGATAGTGGTGCAATATGCCACAATTGTATTTTAGTAAGCACGCATGGTTTTTCACCAAATACAAAATGACAATATGGCTGCTTTCAGACATGTACTAAACTCACAAAAAGCATAATCTCTTAAATGATTTCTGGAGTGGCTGTATGTGAGAATGCAGATGTTGAGTTAGTAGCTGCAGACATTCTCCAGAGTTTCCCCTACCAGGCCCCTAATAAAAACTCTGGGTAATGTCCAAATGAGCTCATGTGATAACACTGTGTTTTCTTCCGGAGGATTCGGTGGGTTGAATGATTGATGATGTTTCTAACACAACAGACGCAAAACTGAAAAAAATAAGAACACAAATGTTTCAGCGTGAAAAGGAGGTGGAATAAAGGTGGAAGTGTGAGCTTTACTCAACTTGGAAAGACAAGGAGATTCCAGAGCTTTTGGTGATACGGGCCGACACTGGTGTTGACGTGTAAACAACAACGTGATCTCTGCGGTGTAATTTATACATTACACCCTGAATGCTGCACCATCCCTCACCTGAATGTTCCACGGATTACTGGGTTGTTGTGAAGGTGTCTGACCAGAGAATCTACCGCTTTGTCATATGTGCAAGACAAACTGTGGAGAGTCTGGACATCATGGTGCAGACATTTTACAGAGTTCATCTCTCAAAACAGCTAGTGATGGTGAACATGGTGACATGTTGTGACCCTAGATTTGTGCACACAGGTTGACTCTTCACCCAGATCTGTTAATGTTTCGTTGCTTTTCTCCTTGATTGAGGAAACAAAAGTACAGTGTAGCTACAGTGAGCAGTGAGGTGGCATTTTTTAAAATAAACTACAAACTGATTTATGGTCCATATATTGATAAGGTTAATACCTTATCAAGAGCCACATTCAGGACGTGAATATCCATGCCTTGCTGATAAGACCAGTTTGCTCCCTTGCCTTTCTGGTAGCTTAAGCTGTCTGTGTACTTCTCTGACAGATATTTCTGAGTCTCAGTCAAAACACATCTGTTCTAATTCGACATTTAAACCCACTTCAAGGGAAACTGTCTAAAAAACCTAGCCCTCGCTACCCACAAAACTCACATCACTCCTTCACCTTCATGTGGCTCTCAGGCACAACACCATTTTTAGATTTCTGACATAGTCGGACAACATAGTTCTGCAATCATAGACTGTCTGTAAAGATGGATAACATGAAGATAAATCCAAAGAATTGCTACCTGGTGGCTGGTGTAGAATATCTCATAAATCCTGCCTTCGCCATGTTAATGCATGTGACATGGACCAAATAAAAAAGTGGAAGTACACCTCAAAAAAGGATTTCGACATTTTTGGTGGCTCTCGCCTTTACTACTGCACAGACTCCAAATGTGTAATTTCTGGATAAGGTGAGGAAGTGGACACAAATGGTCTTTATTTACAAACAGTCTATGTCTGCAACTGAACCCAAAGTCCCATCTGTTATAATATCTAAGTACAGCATCTGAATCTGTGCAAAGGGATTGTTTACTTCACTTTCCTCTTCTTGTTGTTCTGATCATTCCTACCGTTCTGTTTGTTGTTTTTCTCTTGCTGTGCTCTTGTGGTTATTATCTAGGATTCTCCTGTCCTTCAGAAAGCTTCGGCCAATTAGGGGGATGCAGGTGATGAGTCTGTTGGCCACGGCTTGGACTTATGGCCTCTTTGTAAGTGCTCTGATGTCATTCAGCTTTCTGGAGTAGTGCCACATGGGTGCGTGTACATGTTTGTGTTGGACTCATGGACTTCCTTGTCCTTCTGTCTGTTGGACCCTTATTGGCCGGGCGGCAAACCAAATCAGCAGCCGACTAGCAGTCATGTGGCCCAGAGTAAGCTGATCATTTGGTAGTGGGGGAGCTTCCCAGGAGCTACAACATACATGTATACAACTTGAATAAACATTACCTAAATAGACCTATCCACATAACTATCACTCAGGTTGGAAAATATAAGAAAGTTTTAAAACATATACTTAAGAGCCACTCATATCAACAGATGTTCATGAATTGTTAGGTTTTTATCTGATTAAATGATAACTGACATGGAAATAAATAATTTGTGGGCACAGCTGAATATTAGACTGAACGCAACTCATTGTGTATCTGTTTCAGTTGTGCTCAGCCAGAGAGGCTGTGCTGTGAATGAGAATATTTCTATCCATGAAATTATCAGGCTGTTTGCTCTGTGCGCTGCATCTTCTCTGCCTCCATGCGCCCTAAGATTATGCCGATTTTGATAGTGCTACAGCTCTTTACTTCAGTTTTTTATTTCTCTCTCTGTTCACTCCTACTTGTGTAAGTCCAAGCCACCCCTCTCTTTGTCCCTCAACAGCATCGGGATCACACCATCTGGGTTTAACACACACATTTTTTTGTCCCCATTGTGCTAAGTGGGTACATGTGGAATAAAGATTGCCTGTAATATATTGAAAGGGAGTGGGATGCGTAGGGGGGAGGTAAGACGAGTTGATAGGGTGGGTAAGAGGAACTGAAGAAAGCAACGAGATTAATGATTGATCCAAATAGACTGCACTGAAACACTGACAATAAGAGAGTGAGATCGAAAGAGTGTGGAGAGAGAGAGATGACAAAACATATGCTGCTCTGTCTGCGCCATCAATCTAAAGTTGTGAACTCACCTGGAAAATGTCAAACATTAGTGTGTTTGTGTCTGTGTGTGTGTGTGTGTGTGTGTGTGTGTGTGTGTGTGTATGCGCGTGTGTATCCGTGACTGGCTGGGACTATGAGTTTCCTCACAACCTATATACATATTCAGAGAAAGTGCACCACTCCATCATCCCCTTCTTTCCTGTGTTTTTCAGATCGGTGCCTGAGCTGGCGTTGATTTGTGATGCATGCTCAAAGAAGAGCGTGCTGGGCTTCCCTGTGTCTTTCCAACTGTGTTTGTGTGTGTGCGTGTGTGTGTGTGTAGGCAGTCTTCTTAATGGCCCATTTAAAATCAGTGGAACCGGGGCAGCTACAGAATTGGTAATGCAAACATGCAATCATAAACACTTTCAGAGCTGAAAAGATTCTCAGGGGTACTTTGGTACCACATATCTTTCCATCTTCAAACGATACATTTTTCTCCTCAAGAATTCTCAACATATTGCACGCTGTATATGCACATTAATAACAGTAGAGTAGTAGAGTTTAAGTTCAAATCCACACCACCGTCCCAGGCTCATCATTCAAACACATTTAGAAGTTCTAGTCTTGAACCAAACCTCTACAATTACTAAGCTTTTGGCAGAACTCTAGTAGCATGGGACCTCGTTAGGGGGTGTCCGACCATAAAGTCGTTGAAGCCTCCTGTTGCCAATCCCAGAATGCAAAGGGGTTTGCACAAAATTGCCATTGCTGTGGACAAATGGAATTAGCCATTCTCTGGGGAACCCCCCTCTCAGGTCGGGGTCTGAGTCAATTGCCTGCCTTGTCCACCCTTTTGTGACACCCATGGTAGTTCTTGATGTTGCATTCACTGTGTAAATCAGCTTCAGCTCAAAAAGCTGTACTGGAGAGTCTTCTGAATCATTTTAGTCATAAGACACATTAGAATAGAGACTCGGTAAGAGAAAATCCCCACAAAACATACAAACTGAATGGTGCTATATATGATTCAAATTATTGTTTCCAATGTCAATTTATTTTTCCAAAACACTTTTATTTCTAGGTTTAAAAGAATTACTTTACTTCCCACAGAAGAGCACATAATCAAAACATCAGTCTTCAATGCACAGCACATTTAATTTGTAGATAAGGTACCCCGCTGACTTTGTGCAGCCGTGTCGGAGAGAAAAAATCTTCCATTTTACACCATTTGTCTCTCTGTGTCTCCATGTAGAAGCCAATGAGCCCTAATAAGTTAAACTGATAATGATGAAGAACAAAAAGAAAACAGTCTTAAATCACACTGCTATAGTAAGCCCAAACCCTCCTTTTGATCAAAATCCATAATAACATGGTCGATTAAAAATGACTCCGCTGGTTATGTCTTCATTATAGCAAAAGAGAGGATGGGGAAGAAAAAAGTGAGGGATGGACAAAAGAGAATAAGAAGAAAATCTATCATAATTAAGCGACAGCATAAAGAATGGAAGTGTTTCTTTTTATAGATGACTACTAATTGAGGAGAGAGCACAGAACCGATTCTGGCGCATATTAGCTTTTAATTACCCTAAACGAAAGCAAAACACATGCTCGTGCTTGTGCGTGTAAGCACACACAAACACACACACTTGTATACGCACACACAGAGAGAGAGAGAGACTCTTGCTTTTGCTCACATTACAGCATGAAAACCACACACACACACACTTGTTCACACATACATACATCAAGGTTTTTAGTTTCTAGACGTCCTCATAGTTTTTAGTCCCTGGTGAAATCATTACTTTTCTTTGGAGGCCTGCATGCTCAGAATCTTAACCAGCTCATTATTGAATATACCAATGTTTAATAGCATAATTATTACATATTTCATACCACTTGCTGATGGAAAATCTAGCTGGAGTGTGCTGCAATTTTATGCTTGAGGGTCCACTCTTGATGTAAGCTGAAGTTTGTCAGCTTCTATTATTTATTTCGGCTTAACAAGTCAAACGGCATCTGTTGACGAGAAGATCATCAACAGCAGATAGGCATTCATTAATTCATGTGACAAGATGGTACAGCGGCATCTGCTGTAGAAGACAGTGATCGGCAGCAAAAGGATTTCGGGATTTGGATGTTGTTACTGGACTGACTGATGCCATTTTTATGCGGCTGTGAAGATTCAACTGGACAGCTAGTACAGACAAAATGCGGTTAACAATCCAAAAAGTGCTCTTTCGAGAAATTAATAAGGGAGAATACGTTAAGATGTATAAACCCCAGTTTAAGGTTGACCCATGTCAAAGTTGGTTTTACCAAGGGCACTCATCATTTGCTTCATCTGCATACAAACTACTCTATTTTCTTATCTAGAGGACGGCAGCCAGTGAACCGCAACTCTGCCCTGAGGTATATGATGTACACACAGGCACACACCTCAACTCTCTCTTGCTTTATCGCTTTCATTCTTTCTCCCTCTAGAGTTATTGTCAACCATCAGACATCGCTCTGCCTGGATTAGCAGTCTGCTATGAGAGCCCGGGCAGCTATAATGGCTGATGATACGATATGCAGCATGGCTGTCGCTGGTGTATAGGAGGCTAATTAACCTCTGTGTCCTCCACCATTCATTTTTGGGAGGCTTGATTGAAATGCTAGCACAGTGAGCACTGCACGAAAGCCGAATTTTCGCCCCTGCAAACGCTCCTAATTTCTGGCAGTTAGTGCCTGTTTACAGCCTGTGAAGTCCACGTTTGCCCGTGATATAAATTGTCAGAAACGTAGTCCTGGTAGCACCGGGGAGACGTAGAGCAAAGTTGTGATCTAATTAGCATATGCATGCTATCTTACCCTCTTTCTTCTCTGTCGACTCCTCAACCTTTCAATGCTGCTGCACAAGCCACAAGGTCCGGTTGGATGTAGCGCGAGTTCCTTCATACTGGTTCATAGTATGTCACAGTACGTCTTACAGGCAGCTGGAAAACAACATGAGTAACATGAGTATATTATTAATAAACAGAAATAGCCTCGCTACATCACTGTTGGAAGATCCTCAGTAAAAAAACACAATAACTAAACAGTTACTTACATACAATGGTGTCATTTTCAACACTGCAAATCCAGACTTGCAGCGACAACTTTGGCCAAATGTGCAGTGACTGCCTCGTTGTGTGTGTGGGGGGGGGCTCAGGCTGTGAAAACACAATGATGAAATAGAGCAGATAAAGTAAACCTAGAGAATGTATTTTATACAGCACAGTGCGTCTCTTCTTTACCTCAGAGGTGTGAAAAGATGGGCAGTTTCCTATAAAATACAACAGGACAAAAGTCACGTTTATGAAAAAACTTAAAGAGAACAAACTCTTAAGTTTAAGCAGTTCGTACATATTTAAACATGAACTTGTTCTGCTCAAGCACTCAATGCGCTCTTCTTCTTTTAGCAACTTTCTCACTAATCCCACATTTGTTAACACGGTATTCAGATCTCAGAGTTACTTAGCTTAGCAGTTTGCAATGGCTTCTCTCTTTAGCTTAGCTCTTACCGTAATTTTGGGATTGTGCGCCTGTCTTTTCCGTTTCGACTTGTCCACACTGGGCCCGCGGCTTTGCTTTCTAACGCACTCATCCTCTCCTCCAGGGAAACAGTGTCGTGTTGACTTCAACAAGTTTTTTACACCGAAAACAGAGTCATTCAGTGAACCACGCAAAACAACAGCCTGGAGTTTCTCGTTTGCGGGAGACAGACGCTTCATTCATGAAGCTGTGATTGGATGAGCCCTCTAACGTGATGATATTACTGGCATCTTCAGGAATGGACATATTCACGAGCTGAGTGTGATGTTTTCAGAGTAAAACTTCCCAAATTACCTTTTCACTTTTGAAGCAGTGGTTAAAACACTTTTTAAATTGTACTTTACCAGGACCAGATTATTCTTTCTGGTGTTAAGTTAATGTAATTAAATGATTCTTGCTGTTCTGGGTTTGTACCCTCATAGTTGAATTGCACTTATTGTAACAGTGTTTTAATGGAATACTGGGAAAGTTTGATAACAACAACAGGACAATTGAAGTCTAAATTATTGGAGTCAACAGCTTAGTGTGCCATGGACATGTGAGTTTTTCCCAGTAATTTGGGAGGACAAATGTTTGGGACTTTGTCATGCAATGACACAGCTGATATGCTTTATGTGTTTTGGTGTCAGTAGAAAGACTTCTCTTAGAAAACTGGACAGTGGTGCCATTCTCTCCATTCCAACAAATTTTCCTGGATGAGCTTGACAGACATGCAATGTTAAGATGTATCATCAGATGTACCCTGAAAAGTGTATCACTGATTACACTCATTATAGCATACTAACTTAAAAGGCAAATCTATTCAAGCTACAATTTATGATGCTATAGTTTCACTAAGCCTGAAGTATTTATACGAGAGATTTTCTTAAAAGGGACTTAGTACCTTTTAGAAAAAGGTGTAACCTCCACACCACTGAGTGAAACTATCCTGATTTGCATTTTTAAAGATCACAGTTTTGTCATTTACATGTGAAAGCCTCCCCTGGACCAAGGAGCAGCGGGGTCACTTGCCAAGCTTCTCAGGCTTGTAAAACTGCCAGAAACTGGAACTCCACGTCAATTCCTGGCAGTTCCTGGCAGTTTTCTGTGCTGCCTGCAGATTCCTGTGAACAGCGTTCAGCAGCTGTCCTTCCTAGAAACTAAATCTCCAAAGATCAGTGGGGTACTGCGCAAGAGGCATCATGACTGAAACTGAACAGCATTTGGACTCAGATCCAATGCAGGATTTTCTTGAATGGCACAACAGTGTTCTGGATTAAGGTCTTTCGAACATAGAGTTAAACCTGGATGATTTGCTAAACACTGACTGCAACTGTAAAAAAAAAAATCTACAACAATATTTGACTGAAAAGGGCACCTTCATTCCTTCAGTCTCCAAAATCAAAAGTGGCTTTAGAATAGAATCAAACCCAGATTTCTATAAGTCCTGTCTAAAACAGAGCTACAAGATGAATGTTCACTTTTACACATAATAATACTTTGGTGGCAAATGTCTTGAATAAAATAAATACAGCCACGTTTGTGCACTTCCTTCTTTGAGCTTAATGGTTTAGCAGTGTCACAATCATCATAATAGAACTGGGTCTGAAGGGCATGTTTGTCGTGAGAACAAACTGTGATTCCTGAAGTAGGAGCCATCTTTTATGTCTCTGTAAAAATCTCTGCAAACATTGATGAGAGGGAACACATAATAGCTACATACATGATCTTGTCATTGACAAGAATTTGCCTTGATGTGTCTTGTTCTATCTCTGCATATATCAAAATGCACACCAAGAATATGATCCACAGGCTCTACGATTTTCCTTTTTGATTCTTTGTTGAGACATTCAAATGATTTGATCAAAACAATCCTCAGATCTCACTTAGTTCCTCTAGATCAGTGGTCACCAACCTTTTCAAGCCCAAGATCACTTTTTAATTCTAAATGTCAGCCCAGATTTACCACCCTGATAACTTCCTCCCAAAAACACTTCGGAGGGTCATATTTATTATTTTAGTAATTTCTGTTAAAGGCTCAATGAAGAAGAGAGAAAGTTGCACAATTTTCACATTCATATCAATTCATATTTACAGCATCTGTTCAATGCACAATATTTAGCTTCTCAGTTCAACAATATGTTCTGCAGAGTTCTGCTACTGCAACACAATGTTTTTGCAAAGGCTTTGCCTTGATAATGGCCATAAATACGACTATTTCCTGGAACAAAAGTAGTTCTGTATACTCAAATAAATACAAGTACTATACAGTATGAAGCCGTACACAATGTTTATCTGTCTATGTCACAAACATACCTATTGCAAACACTTTCCAAACCCATTTCAAAATAAAAGCACTCCAGCATATCACTCTCTGAATCCATTCATTTAATCTAATGGGACTTTTATTGTTATCGCAAGGCCGGAAGATGCTGGTCTTCATACCGTAGTGTCCTGATGTTTAGTTTAGTACATAATCCGACTTGTATTCAAGGAAATACAGTTGACACTCTGCTCATGTGAACAACAGACAACCGATAAAAAGCTGATGTGTGGCGCGAGTGCAGCAAGTGAGCATTACGGGGATCGACAGTGAAGACTTTAGTGATCGACAGTCATGTAGCTGTAAACCCCCCATAACCCCTGCAGAAGAGGTAGGTGCCGATGATGCTGGGGGAGAAGGAGGCGAGGATCATTCCCAGAGAGGCGAAGATGCACTAGCAATTTATTTCAATTTCAATTTTGTCCTTAAGCAAAAATATATAACATATATCAGTAATTACTTGATGTTGCCTTCATTAAGAGCCAGGTCAGCCATTTCCGTTTATCAGCTCCAACCTCCAAAAAAATTATTTGACGTGTCCTTTTAGTTTGGTCCTTGTCCCATCCGCAAACATGGAGTAGACAAGGATTTATGACTTATAATGTAGCCAGCCACTGGGGAGAAATCGAGGGAGCTGTTCCATTGTCTCTTTAAATACAGTCAGAGATGTTGTTCACATGACCTTTAGGATCTTAACGATACTTGGACATTAGTTACAAATGAGGTGTTAATTGAGGGTTTACATTGTGTGACTTCCTTTTTCTCCTCTCTCCTGTGTACGCATTTGGCCTCCAAGTCCTATACAGGCTTCAGCACTGACAAGTGAAAAGAATCCGCGGAGCTGCCAGAGGAGGGACACACAGAGAAAGACGCAGAGAAAGACACAAGGACCTGAAGAAACTGGAGAGAGCAAAGCTGCAAAGCTTAGGTGCAGCAGAAGGTGCTGGATTTATGTTGTATTTAAGTTTATGTTTGCACCTGGTCTCTAAATAAAATGCTAAAACCCGAATGGCTTGTCTCTGGATTCTGTAGTGAGAGCCCCGTGGCATGGTCAACTGTCACAATAATATATTTAAAACATATATAGAAAAATATATATTAGAAACTCTGGTTGCCGCTATCTAGTAAAGTTAATTCTATTGGCCTGACTGCAAGAGCACTGTAAATTACAGATACTTTTAAGAGTCCAGCATGGGCAACCAGACAGTTTGACAAAAAAATGTTTTAAATTGGATTTAGACACATGCAGATTTCATATATCCAAACAAATATACACATTTCACACGTAGTAACACCACCTGTGCAAATTTCAACCAACAACTTAAATTTGACCAAGTAAAAGTTCCGCAGCTGCAGGTTAGATGGCAACTGCAGGTGTAATCAGTGAAGACGTCTCATCTCTTTTCCTCTCCATGTTGGCTCCAGTGCTCCACTGTGTGCCTCCAAGACTTTATACAAGCTTCAGCAGTTATAACTGAAAGGAAAAATATTCCATCCTTGGAGAGGGATCCCTCACATGTGGCTCTCTCTGAGATATCAACCTGAAAATATAAATATGAGAGAGTAAAACTTACCGCAGCTGCAGGGAAAGATGGCGACTGCAGGTTCTAGACAGTTCCTCTTCAGAAGAAATGAGGGCGCGGTAAATTTAACACTGAGACTATAAAACGTAAGAAATACTTCAAATTAACAACAACACCATGATGAACTCCAGGGGTGTTAGTTCTGGTGAACCAAGGATTAAAATAACTCTGAACGTTGTTGATTGCATCTAACACTGGAAAATGCACACTGGCAGATTGGCTGTGTATGAACCAAGGCTTCCTTTGAGTATGCAAATAGAAAGTTGTACAGATGTGATGATAGTCAATGCTAGTTTATTTTCAATACAAGAAAGCCACAGTTTCAGTTTGGCAATGGGAATCTGCTCTGATGTGTTGCAAACGTAGCAGCATTCAAACTACTGCAAGGCCGTATTGATGAAGTGCCTTAATAAAGGGACTGAATAAAATTGTTCAACTTGGTGTAAGAGAAGCCTTGGCATGCAGTGAACTGTTAGTATTAAGTGCCTCTCCCACAGTGGCAGTAATACTTGCAGTGCTGAACAACGCTTCTGCCCTCGCCCTCTCCTCTCTCTCTCTCTCTCTCTCTCTCTCTCTCTCTCTCTCTCTCTCTCTCTCTCTCTCTCTCCACTCTGGTGTTCGAAGGCCACATTCACTGTTTCAAACACCTCTGTGGCCCGGCACTAAATCATCACTGCGGGTGTGTCATGTTTTCAATTTAAAAATGCATGTGCTCCACCCACACTACCATCATTTCACACACAGGCACACGCTCAGGAAACAAACAAAAAGGCTCTTGGATCTCACACACACACACACACACACACACACACACACACACACACACCATAGCTATTACTGATGCTTAGAGTGGAAGCATCCTTTTCAATAATACACTTACATTTTGTGGAGGAACCATAATTTACAGCCTATACATAAAAAATTGTCAGGTACCCAAATGAATCCTTAGTGCTCCCTGCTTCCATTCGGCCCAGTCCATTAATCATGCCACTGATAAACACAGGCATAATCTGATTGTGTAATAGGGTGCTAGTTTGCATCGAGTTGCACATGCGCAGGAAGGCACCCACGTAGAACTGCATGCATACACACGCCCACAAGTCAACACAACACTTCACCACAATGGACCTTCTCGTACAGACACAATGAACAACAACGGACAGTGACAATTAAAGCACCCATAGCACTGAAAGCAAACTGCTTGTATACAGAATACTGGAGTTGGAAAAACATACATAAGGACAAATCAAGGACATTTGTGTAAAAACACCAAAATGTGAATAAAGGGTTATCTCAACAATGAACTGTTTAGACTCCTACACGGACTGATTTCACAGGCAGTCCCGTACATGCATGTGGAGTTAACATACTGTGGCCTTTAAGTGACTTTTAAATATCAAACACACTAACACACTCTTCATGCAATCCTATCAAATGGGAGAGTGCCACGCAGGGCTTATTGCAAGGACAGTAATTACCACCTGTATCAACTCGGTAGTGATCCCACACACAAAAAAGACCAGTGTGATATCTATTGCGTCTGTTGTCTAATCTCAGGCCATATACATTTCTAATAATCTATAAGATTTATACTAGATTGTGGCGTGCACTCATGGGTGTGTCCTCTCACCCAGTGGGTTTATGGGTAAGGTAAAACCTGTGGCTATATATACTTCCCGTATGGGGAACATGTGCCAGTTCTTACTAACTGCGGAATAAACAACAGTAAGCAGTACCTGCGTCTCTGTCTTTCCTTGTCCTGCCACATTGGTGACCCCGTTTTTTGGACATGTTCGAGGTAGAGGAGGATAGTGTCCCTTCCTCATCGGGGGAAGACGTGTTTTCTTCCCCGGCGCCCGTGGACCGTGTCTCCACAACGACCATGGCGCCGCAGCTTCCGCGAGCACGTTAAACTGCCGGAGTTTTGGCAGAACGACCCCGCGCCGTGGTTTCAGCACGTCGAGGCTCTCTTCCATCTGCGAGGAGTAACGGCAGACGACTGCAGGTATTTGTTGGTGGTCGCGGCTTTGGACCAGCAAACCACCCGGCGCGTGATGCAGCTCCTGCGAGCCCCGCCGCTGCGAGGAAAGTACGCCGCCATCAAGCAGCTTCTCCTACGACGCTACAGCTTGTCAGCCGCGGAGAGAGCGGACAAGCTACTGTCGCTTCCCGGTTTGGGCGATGGTTCGGCAGTGGACCTGATGGACGAGATGCTGTCGTTGCTGGGCTCCGAGGATGAGGGTTTCCTGTTCCCGCACATCTTTCTGCGCCAGCTCCCGCTGCAGGTGCGCGCAGCCCTGAGCAGGCGGACCGGATCCTGCTGACTTCGAGGAACGTCTCCGTGCAGAGTGTGGCCGTGGAGTCCTCGCAGTCGACGTTGGAGAACGAGGTTCCGGCATTGACGGCTGCGGCCAGCTGTGTTTCTTCCATCAGCGCTTCGGCAGCAAGGCGCGCCGCTGCGTTCCTCCGTGTGCGTTCGAGGCACCGGGAAACGGAAGAGCCGGCGCTCGGTAGCAGCCGTGGGCGCTGGTGATCAAGAGGAGCTGCTGTTCGTTCATGACTCCATATCAGGTAATCAGTTCCTGGTGGACTCCGGCTCGCAGAAGAGCCTTCTCCCTCCTGCAGCTACGGACCTCTCGGCCCGTGGCAGTGGTCCGCGTCTGACAGCGGCTAACGGTTCGGCTATAGAGACGTTTGGTACCAAGTCTGTGACTGTGTGTTTCAATGGACGCAAATTTCTGTGTGATTTTGTTGTAGCCTCCATTACGGTTCCTATTATCGGGGCAGATTTTCTGTGCACTAATGGGTTGTTAGTGGATGTAGCTAATCGCAGGCTCATTGATGCTGTGTCTTTTGCGTCTTTTCCGTGTCAGTCAGGGGGACCCGGGCCGTTAACACACGCTAATTTCGCTGCGTCAGCGCTTACTGGCGGAATTTCCTTCGCTGACAACGCCCGCATTTTCTGCCGCGGTTACTAAACACGGCGTGGAACATTTCATTCCCACTGCGGGTGCGCCCGTTTTCGCACGTTCGCGTCGCCTCGACACCGTGAAGTTAGCCACCGCGAAGGAGGTGTTTGCTACCATGGAGCGTTAGGCGGTCCAACAGCCCGTGGGCTTCACCGCTCCACATGGTGCCCAAGGCGGACGGTTCTTGGTGGCCGTGCGGCGACTTCCGCCGTTTAAATAACATTACGGCCCATGACCGTTACCCCATTCCGCATGTTCAGGATTTTTCGATTCGTCTGGCGGGCATGACAATTTTTTCTAAAATCGATTTGGTGCGAGGTTATCATCAGGTGCCTGTGCGGGCAGAGGACTGTGCCCAAGACTGCTGTCATTACACCGTTTGGGCTTTTCGAGTTCCTGCGAATGCCGTTCGGCCTCAAAGGCGCAGCGCAGACGTTTCAGCGATTGATGGACTCGGTGCTACGTGACCTCGCGTTTGTTTTCGTCTATTTGGACGACATCTTGGTGGCCAGCCCGTCGGCTGATGAGCATTTGTCGCACCTTAGGCAGGTTTTCCAGCGCCTTGATGGGCATGGTCTCATTGTCAACACAGCCAAGTGCCAGTTTGGGCTGTCTGTCATAGACTTTTTGGGCCATCGCATTTCGTCGCAGGGTGCGGTTCCTTTGCCCTCGAAGGTGCATGCAGTTGCGGATTTTCCCCGTCCGGTCTCGGTCAGGTCGCTACAGGAGTTTTTGGGCATGGTACATTTTTACAATCGTTTCTTGCCTCGTGCGGCCCAACTCCTGCAACCATTGTATGGTGCTTTGAAGCTTACGAGTGCCAAGGACCCGGTTGACTGGACCCCTGTGAGGATCCAGGCTTTTGAGGGGGCTAAGGCTGCCCTGGCTAACGCGGCGCTTCTGGCGCACCCCGCGTCTCGGGCGCCCATCGCCCTCACGACCGATGCTTCGGATGTGGCTGTTGGTGCAGTTGTTGAACAGCGTGTTGCGGGTGCGTGGCAGCCCCTTGCATTTTTTAGCCGCGGTTTGCGAGACAGTGAGCGAAAATGCAGTGTGTTTGACCGGGAACTGTTAGCGTTGTACCTGGCTACGCGTCATTTCCGTTTCCTGCTGGAAGGCCGCCCTTTCACGGCCTATGTTGACCACAAACCATTGACGTTTGCTATGGCGAAGGTGACAGAGCCATGGTCTGCTCGCCAGCAGCGCCATCTAGCGGCGATCTCCGAATTCACAACGGACATCCAACATGTGGCGGGTAAAGCGAACCCGGTTGCAGACTGCCTGTCGCGGGTGCTGGTGTGCCCTGTGCATCTTGGGGTTGATTTTGCCGCACTGGCTGCCGATCAACCTGGGGACCCGGGTATCGTTGCACTGAGAGCTGCGAGTACCGGTCTGGAGCTGGAGGAGGCAGTTGTACAAAATGGTGGGCCTGCCCTCCTTTGCGACGTCTCCACGGGCCGCCCCCGCCCGGTGGTGCCGGTTGCTTGGCGCCGTCGGGTCTTTGATATGGTGCACTCTCTTTCTCATCCGGGTGTCCGGGCGTCGGTGAAGTTGGTGTCTTCGAAGTTTGTGTGGCCTGGCCTTCGTAAAGAGGTCAAAGAGTGGGCGGCTACGTGTGTGGCGTGTCAGTGCGCGAAAGTTCACCAGCACACTAGGGCGCCCCTCGAGCCATTTTTGATTCCGGCCAGGCGTTTTGATCATGTGCATATCGACCTTGTGGGGCCTCTTCCCCCTTCCCAGGGTTTTACACATCTCCTTACCATGGTAGATCGGACCACTAGGTGGCCAGAGGCGGTTCCTCTGTCTTCCACGACATCTGCGGACGTGGCACGCGCTTTTATTTCAGCTTGGGTCTCACGTTTTGGTGCACCGTCTGATATCACCTCTGACAGAGGCCCGCAGTTCATTTCGGAGCTCTGGTCAGCGCTAGCAAAGTCTTTGGGCACACAGGTTCACCGTACCACTGCCTACCAACCCCAGGCTAACGGTTTGTGTGAACGTTTTCACCGGTCACTTAAGGCGTCATTGCGGGCTGCGCTCTCAGATGCAAACTGGTTGGATCGGTTGCCGTGGGTGATGCTCGGGTTGCGCTCGGCTCCTAAGGCTGACCTGGATGCCTCGCCTGCAGAGTTGGTACTCGGTCAGCCGCTCCACGTCCCAGGGGAGTTTCTGCCTCAGAGCTCGGCCCCCTTTCCGCGTCCTGCGTCACGGGCCGCTTGTGCACCGGTGCCCGTGCATCATTTTTCTCCTCGGTCTTTCGTGCCAACGGATCTCGCGACCGCTCGGTTTGTTTTCGTGCGTCACGATGCTCACCGGTTTCCCCTCCAGCCCCCGTATGACGGCCCGTTTAGAGTGTTAGAGGCGGGTTCTAAAAGTTTCATTCTGGACATGGGCGGGCGCAGGGAGCGTGTTTCGTTAGACAGACTTAAGCCAGCTCATCTGTTGGCCGGCGAAGAGGTGCTACCGGCCCGGGTTCCCCGTCGTGGTCGCCCCCCTTCTAAGGCCCCTGTGTTGTTTTCTCCAGTTGTGCCTCCTGATCCTGTGCCTGTTGTAAATGATGTCCCTTCTGCTTGTTCCACCCCTGCGTTTGCGGATGGGGATCGGCGTAGCCGTTATGGTCGCCTCGTTAAACCCCCTGAGAGGTACTGACTTTTGTCCCATTTTATTTTTTTCCCTCTGGGTGTTCGGGGGGGGGGCTGTGTGGCGTGCACTCATGGGTGTGTCCTCTCACCCAGTGGGTTTATGGGTAAGGTAAAACCTGTGGCTATATATACTTCCCGTATGGGGAACATGTGCCAGTTCTTACTAACTGCGGAATAAACAACAGTAAGCAGTACCTGCGTCTCTGTCTTTCCTTGTCCTGCCACAAGATAATACTAATCATGATAACCACTTGGATTCATACAGCGCCTTTCCAGGCCGTTTTCAAGGAAAGAAGATCATTTAAAAAGAGACAATTATATATATATATAAAGAAAGAAAGAGGATAAGGAAGGTACTAGAAGAGTTACCTAGACTCAACTTTTGTCTCAATAAAATGTCAACCTATTGTTAATCAGGGAGTTGTGACTGCCTTTCTAATTACACTCTTCCCTAATCTGTTTATTATTTTCAGACAGTGAATGGAGTTTGTGTGTGAACGTTTTCCATCTGCGCAGGGATCAAGTGTTGGGGAATGAGAGCTGGTGAAGTTATCACTGCCACAGAGTCTTTGCAGGAGTGAAGGACAAGCACATAAACCACAAGAAAAAGAAGAATAAACTACTCAAAACGGCGTTTATTAAAGTGGCTGCTTTGCACTGTTTTTTGACATTGCTGGTCTTCTTCAAAATTGAATACACAAGCTTGGGTTAGCAATTACTGATTTCTCTCAGAGGAAATGGTTCATGCTAGTGTCTTGACGTGAGGAGAAACACAAGAAAGCAAGTAATGATGTGGGAGAGGGTGGAAAAGAGCAGGGTGTGAGTGGCGGAGATGTCAGAAACATAGAGGTGGATAAAGAGGGCGGTATTCTAAAGAGATTAGATAAGACCTGTGATAAGAATATCAACGCAGATGAAGCCGGGTATAGAGGAACTGAGGACAGGTGAGATGCAGCCACCTGGAAAATTTCTGACAAGTGGTTGAGAGAATAAGGTGGGGAATAATGAGATGGCGCCAGTCGAAACGAAAAGGCACAGCGGCTAAGGGAAGAGGTGTTTTGCTTATTTCTGTGTCAACCTGTAATGGGATTTTTCACCTGAACCACTGAGACCAGGCCAGATGAGCACCTATTTCACATGATGAGATTTCACATGGCTGCGATCCCCAAGGGAGCTGGCTCTATCTTCACTCCTTTGATTTTGGCTTTGATAGAAGAAGAAAAAGGTAATTTTTTTTCCCTCTCACAGTGGGGGAGTTAAGTGGATGATTAGAGTTGAGTTCTGTGGAGAATAGGAAAATAGGAAAGAACTGAGACACACAGACCAAGGATATATATGGGACTTTATTTATTGGATGATTCATTTATCAACTCTTTGGTAAATGATTTACACGCAAACTACTGTAACTAGTAATTTATCAATCCAAGCATCTGAATGGGAAGTGACATGAGATTGCCTGTTGCAGGTTACAAAAACACGTTTCCTTAACAAAGCTGATATTGCTGCTCTCTTCAATACCAGCAAACACCCTCCCCTGCTTTGCGTCTCCCTCTCTACTGCGCACAAACACAGCACACTTACACACCAGACTTCTGTCTCTTACTCTCCCCCCAATCTGAAAATAAAAACAACCTCATGGTTTCTCAGCGCCTCAGACAAACATTAAGCATACGAGTTGTCATTATGTTAGATACATCATTATTTTAGGTCTAATTGAATTGCTTTGGTGAAATAGAGGCACTGTAGACTCTGCATAATTCAATGTATGGTGTATCTTCTCTCTGCACCTTCTCAAGCAACCCCCATGGATCAGGTTACAGGGAAAAATGTCATAATACATATTTCTATGACACTCTATGACTCTATGTCATAACATTTATCCGATGATATCAGTTGAAAGCAGGTACTGGTACTTGTCTAACAATAGTCAAAGAGCAGTTTCATAAGGTTCAGGCTTTTAATGTACTAAATACATCTACTTTACATTATGGACATAATGTATTATGGATAAATCTTTTCATAGAGCAATGAAAAGGGCAATATGAGGCATCTTACAAAACAGAAAGAGAGAAAAACAGGAAACTAGTGAATCTTTAGTGTGTAGTGAAGCTTGACTCCAATGACTAGGGTAAGCCCAGCATAACATCTCCCCCACCTTTATCTGAGAGGGATGCTACACCACTAGGGGATCAATTAAACTTCTCTTTTCTCCATTTTACACCTCTTCAAATCAGGAGGTATATGATTTATTTCCCCTCGCTCACTCTCTCCTAACCCAATTAAGACCATCTTCAAAAGACTGTGTTAACACCTTTAGTGGGGGTAAAGATATAGCTTCTTCCCTGAACTCTGGAATGATCCTCCATGCAGCCTGATTTGGAAAGCTGATGGAGAAAACTGGAAATGTTTTGTGTATTCGGAGTCAAGAAGAATGTTAGTAATGTTAAAATCCCAAATTCACATGGAAATTCATGCAGAGGTCCCATCCACAGGCAAAGTTGGGGGAAAAAGTCATTTTTCCCCCAACCTTGAGGGGTCCACTTAAAACAAGACTAATGGCTGGAAATTATGTTCTGCTAAATCCAACCAAAGGTAAACATTCTTGTAAAATGCATATATATGCCAAGGTATATATGTCACGGTAGCTGCATAGTTCTGAGGAATTATTTTTGTAGAGTGGCATTGGGAATCATTTTGCAACCCCATCAAAATGCACACACACTAATAAATATCATTCCCTTTAACATGCCTGATTTTTTTGTCATCAGGATCCATGAATTATTCTCTGAGAAATTATTGAAATGTCCAAAAGAACCTGCCTATTGCAATGTCAAATAAAAAAATATAAAAATCCTGGATCCACTGCCGGATTTGGATTTGCACCAAAATTTGATGTATCCTTCCACCAAGTTTTGTGGTAGTTTGTCAAGCAGTATTGTGTTATCTTGCAAAAAACCCCAAAAGGACAGGGGTGAAAACACAACCTCCTTGGCGGATCACTGTGAAAATAAACATGGCGCATGGCCTTTTGGTGAGTATGTTTTTTTTTTACATAATACAGATAAAGAAATAAAGAATATTTTTTATTTATACCACTGTGTCAGACACAACCACGGCTGGAGGCATTTTGCTTTTAGGTTGTCAATCTGTTCGTGCCTTTCTCAAACACAATGTAGACAATGTGTCAGAAATGCCTACAGGGAATATAATTTCATCTAAAACTTCCACTTGTACTCAATAAGAAATTGGTGGTTAAAGGTCAAGGTCACTGTGACTTCACAAAAAGTGTTTCGACCCAAGAATCGATACACTAATTCTGAGAAATATTTACTGAAGCTACATGAAGTCAGTTTAATGTCCATAACTTTGGATTTGATTGTGAATCTCTGAAAGTATATTTGGCCCGACACAATAAAGCACACTAAGTGCCACATCTACTTCTCTCACAGTAGTTTTCTTTGGAACCAATGGAGTAATGGGTATTGACGATCTGTACAAACACATGATGTAACTTTGCACCAAAATAATTTAAATGTTCATTAAAACAAATTATCTCCAAAATGCAGGCTAGAAACGTACCCTATAAAGTGTAATTTCTATTTGGCTCCGTTTTTTTTCTCTCCATCCATCCTTAACTCAACTCTTTTTCTCTCTCACCACTTCCTTTGTTGAGTGTCAGAAAAACCTCTGAGGTAAATTCTCAAAGGGCCATGTAAATTACTTGCACGGTCGATGTGTGCAATGGGCCATTCACACACAAGATTTATACCTTTGGTAGTCTTAATTATGTCTTCCTTTTATTTGCTCTGTAAAGCAAGAAGCACAGAAGCCTGTAACAAGCCTGCTTTTCCTGTAGTAAATCTGCAGGGTGGGGTAGATGGTTGCATTAGTCTTCTCCATCCTTTGCCTTTCTTTTAATCTTGCTCTTTTCTTCATCACTTTAGTTGTTTATATTTTAATCCTCTATTTTTATCTTCGCTGTGTGGTTTGTTGTCCCTTCGTGTTCCAATCACATTTCCTTATGCTGCATGATTTCACCACCATCCCTCGAACGTGAACTTCCTTATTGACTAAATAATAAAACATGTTTAGTTGGAAATATATAAGTTGTATTTCATTGAGGCTAACATGATTATCTGACCCTTGTTAGTTCCTGTCAGGACTAGTTTAGAGATATTCTGAGTGGCTTTCTTGCCAGAACTGAAGCAAAAGGCCTGCAGGTATGAAGGAGAGTGGACAGTTTGTTTCCTGACGCTGCTTTCGGATGAATTATGGGGACTGAACCCTTAACACCGTGTCTTTATTCAGTCGCTCTGACATCTTTGGAGAAGGCTGATAAAAGTAAGACTGTGTTATTTAATTACCTTTCATGACACCATAAATATTGCCACAGCCCCTCCACGTCTCTCTCCCCCATCGCCATCATCCATCCATCCTTTCTTCTCAGAGCAACGCACATAAAGCTAAACTTGTCTTTCTCAAACAGTGAAGGTCACACTCAGTCATGTATGACTTCTACATTCACATGTTTAACATTGAACTCACACACATACTGTGCGAGGAATATACTAAACTTGTGTGTTTTGGTCACTTCCTGGTTCTCTTGCTCTGTGTCTGTTGGTTCTGCTTCTGAATCTGGGTATTTCTCCTGATGTCTTAACAAATCTGAGCCTCATCACACAATCATGACCACAAGAACCTCCTAAGTATTAGTAACCAACCATCTATTTTTTTTTTTTCTAAATGCTGAGTACTTATTGCGTTTTTATGTTTTTATGTTTTATGTTCATTGTATGCACCTTTTACACCAAGGAAAATTCCAGGTAGGTGTAAACCTACTTGGCAATAAAATACTTCTGATTCTGATTCTGATTCTGATTCTAACAAGACTCTACCAGATCATCTCATGACCTGCTGTTGAATGCACTTCAGCCAAACCTTACAGACGCCTGAAGCTAATCTTTTTCGTCTTTGCCTGCTCCTAGTAGGATCACCTACATCTGTAAACACAACCAGCCACGCTTTGGGAACAGAACCTCAAACAATTTCAGCCAGATTTCAGGAAATCCCTAAACCCAAAGACTCTTGAGGCCACACTGCCTGCGTAAGCAACGCACATGTTACATCTTGCTTTTTCATTTTGGAGCCCATGATATCAGATTAGAGTGCCTAATGCGCTTCTGTTCTAGAGAACAGCCAAATAGGCAGTGAAAATTATCTTTCATCAGATGTAGAAATTGTCTTTTTGTCGATTGGGTCACAACATTTATATTTGCCACACTTCCTGTCACTGTTTCAAAGTAAAAGCACTCCAGCATTTCTGCTGACGGAATCCATTCATTTGTTTTCAAGGTTTTTCTTGTTATCACAGGACTGGAAGGTGCACAGCTTCATACAGTAGTCTACTGGAATGTTGTTGTGTGTATAGCTGTAATTTGATACAAGGAATCCAAGTAGTCATACCAGAAACCTCACATTGCAGCTCCTTCAACAGAAATGCTGCTTGTGCGAACAGCAGACAAATGCGACACGCAGCTGATCCACAACGCAGCTGTCATGCACCACTCACACAGACAGTGTATGCTAGACCCCTGCACCTGAAGAATCCAGCCACCATCACAAAAGATCCTAATGTTATTCATATTATGCCTGTTCCATCTCCATAATGCTGTATTAGTTGCTGACACTGTCCATTCTCCTCCTAGCATACATTATAGCTTTTAAATATATGTCTTTATGTTTTTAACCAAATTTGCAGCAGTAAACGCCACAGTGTATGCCTGGGCATGAATGATGATGGTTAACCTTTTACTCGAGCCATAAAATCTATTTGAGCAAATTGTTTGCTAATGGTGTAAAGTCAGTAGTGATGTGTTAATTTGCTCTACAGCCACACTGCATTCTTATTTGTCTACTTGGTTGAAGAACCCCTTTCTACCTCCTCTCCTCTAAAAAAATAGACTCATTATGACAGAGTTACACTAACAATGGGTCCGAGAGAGATGTTGTTATCAGTGTGTGGATGAGTAATTACCATAAAACACAAAAACTGCAATTTTCAGGGAGTGGATTCAGAGTGCTCTTCACACGAGTGAGCAAATGAATAAAAATGAAGTTGTCTTCATGAGTGACCTCTGCCAGGATGAACAAGGTAGAGCTTGGAGGGGGGGTTGGGGGGCTGACAGAGAAATGGAACAAGATGGAATAAAAGCTAGGGCTGAAGCACAGTTCATAAAGGGTCACAACATAATTACTCACAGAAATGCCTGCTCAACGGGTGGGCACAGAAATGCATTTAGCAGCACTTACTATTTTAATTTAGCTATGCAAAGGACCCTTTTCCTTTTTTCCTCTCATTTGCTATTGCTACACATTAACAACCTTTATTTTGATCAAAACACAAAGGGGCTGAAATTCCCATTAGGGCTTTTATATTTTAACAAGGTGTTTTTTTCTCAAAGAGAGGAGCATATCAAAAGAGAAAGCACTACTTTCGTTTTATCTTTATGTTAATCAAATCGGCTCCCGGTGTATCTTATTCACTGGTTATTCTTTGATTTAACATTGTCCTTCTATCAAATTCACTTTTTTGTTACAGCAGCTTGTGATTTCTGCTCCCTTACAGCTCAAATACAAAGAGGTGACACGTTTTAATGGCTGCAGGCTTGTAAAACATGCTGAAGATCGGTAAGGCATTAGTAGAACGAGTATGTTACAAGAGAGAGAGTAATTTAAGAAGAGAGACTTTGGGAGAGGAGGTAAATCTGAAAGAAAGGAGAACAAAATGAATGAGTGTGTGTGAGTCACTGAGGTTGGTTTCATTCCCATGGTGCTGATCAGCTGGTCTGAAGCGAAGAAAAAAAAGACTAATAGTTGCTTTTTAGTTTTTACACTTACTTACTCCTCCCAAACAAACCAAGAGGAACAAACATGATATCCGATAGACAAAGGCTGTTATTTTGCCAAAGAGAAAAGTTTGGAAGAAATCCTCATATACTTGTATTGTGAACATAAACCATGTGGCAAACAACTGTGTCGAATAATGTTGTTCCCTTTATTTGTGGTCACTCCACTGCATCACGTGAGTGATGATTCACAAAGCCTTGGAGTTGTCATGGAGACAAAACAATAATTCACTCTCTCAAATGACATTTTTTGAGCTTTGGATTTAGCAGAACATAATTTCCAGCCATTAGTCTTGTTTTAAGTGGACCCCTCAAGGTAGGGTTGGTAATCTTGAAAAAGCTAGCAATAGCAGGCTACCATTTGAAAAAATGCAACCGACATCCCACCCCCTCCCATCGGCCATCTCATAAAAGCTATGCCCCCAAAACACATGAATGTGCACTGACTGACAACTGCTGACTCACTCACCTCTGACTATCGTCTCTGCTTCAGTGGTGTATGTCTCTCTGGCAGGGTGCTTGCAGGCAGGCAGGTCGGTTAGTGACAGACAAGTACGCCAGCCAATCATTTCCTGCTGGGGCAACGGACACCAGCTTTTTTCCTTTTTTTCAGATGTCTTTTTTTATTGTGAAAAGGACGGGACATGCACAGGATTTCAACAAATAAGATAAAACGTGTTTCAGAGGCAAAATGCCAACTCTTTTAACACCTACTTCAAATTTGAACATTATGGCTTTGGCTGAACCTTAAATTGAGATATATTGTTTGTCGTCTCCTTTTGTTTGACTGGATGCATTGTGCCAAAGGCAAAAATAGATAATGGTGTTAAACCAAGAACATGAATTAGTAATTGAGCATGCCTTTCTAAACAAACAAAAGCAAAGAAACAAAAAGAAAATGTGTGCATTATTTAGTATTCTCGTGAATTGATAATTCCTCTGAATAGAAATGTTTTTTTCTCCATGTCCCCTCTTGGGCTTGATAACATTTCTTTGAGGCAGTTATGTTTTAACTGTCAATAAATATCTATATGGTGTTGAACCCAATGCAGAAATCACAAACATCACTGTTATGAGCTCTATGAACTCCTTCAATCTGCTTTCAGACCCCACCACAGCACAGAGACAGCCCTTATCAAAATCTCCAACGACATCCTCATCGCTGCTGACTCCTGGCCACATCAATATCCTCATCCTCCTAGACCTCTCTGCTGCCTTCGACGCTGTCTCCCATACCATCCTCCTCAACCGCCTATCCAAACACCTCTGCCTCACTGGCACAGCTCTCACCTGGTTCCAATCATACCTACCCAACAGGAAACAGTTTGTCACCATCAAAGGTTCTAGCTCCATTCCAGCCCCAGTGAACCAAGGTGTGCCGCAAGGCTCAGTGCTGGGCCCCCTTCTTTTCACCATCTGCATGCTCCCGCTTGGTTGTATCCTCCGTCAACATGGCCTTAATTTACACTCCTACGCTGATGACACCCAGCTCTATCTAAGCACTCATCCATCCGCTTAGCTTCCCCCCCTGGTTACTAATCAATTGCCTGCATGAAATAAAAATCTGGATGTAATCAAACCTTCCCAAACATAACAGTAACAAGACTGAGCAGCCTGGGTGTCATCCTTGACTCCACCCTCTCCTTCCAATCCCTCATCAAATCCGCCTTCTGTCACCTCATAAACATCTCCAGACTCCTGCTTTCACTCCCCAACTCCGTGCCAGAAACCCTCACTTATGCCTTCATCACCTCCCGCCTGGATTACTGTGATGGAGTCCTGTCTGGTGTACCAGACAACGTCCTGAACAGACTTCAATATGTGCAGAACTCTGCTGCCAGGGTTCTCACCCCCACTAAGCCCTGGCAGCACATCACCCCGACCCTCATTCACCTCCACTGACTCCTGATCAAGTAAAAACTCCTCCTTAGCGCCTATAATTCTCTGCATGCCCTAGCCCCACCATATTTAACTGACCTCCCATACACTCCGCTCAGAAGGCTGCAGTGCTCGAACTCAAGATTTCACTCCATCCCCAACACCAAATTGCGAACCTTTGGAGACAGAGCCGTCTGTGTCGCAGACCCCACCCTCTGGAACTGTCTCCTCGCCGAAATCCGCAATGCTACATCTCAGCTTCAAAAACCTACTCAAACACCACCTGTTCACTAAGGCCTTTGGCCTCAGCCATTAGTGCTGTTTATTTACATCCTGTTTTGTGTTAATTACTTTTTCCTTTTACTTTGTCCTCACAGACATATGAAAAGTGTCCTTGGGTCTCTTGAAAGGCACTATTTAAATTCAAGCTATTATTATTATTATTATTATTATTATTATTATTATTATTATTATCACCTTTCATATAGTTCCATGATCATCACTGAAGAGCTACCCGCTAGTTTTCATAGATTGTTATTATTGACCATGGATGATGATGGTGGATGGTGAATCAGGTATGGTGGCAGCTGATCGTGGATTGTAAGACTACTTGATGTACAATATGCCTACTCAAATATTCTACCATGACTGGCAATAACTCCTCCACTTGAATTGTCATTGCTGGTCCCTTCATCTCTGCATGGCAATTTCTTATGTATAAATACTTAAAAAATTGACACACCTTTCCATCACCTTTCCATCAAAACTGTTTCTTCTGATCAATGTTGTATATTTTGTAATTGTGTTGATGTAGTCAGATACACACAGCATCCCTCACTTGTGGCTCTCTGTGGAAGTTTTTTGCCCTGTTAATGTTTTTTTGGGGTTGTTATCCTTTACTCTTGTTGAGGTTTAGGGTAGAAGATGTCACACCTTGTTAAATATGAGATAAATTGTGTGGGTATATGGGTTATAATATTGGCTATACAAATACAATTTGAATTGATTGATTGAGATCTAATTTACTAAGGGCAAGAGGACATGCAGTGGGTCAAGCTGATTGGCAAGTTTGTAATATTGAACTTCAAGACTGATAATTATGATCAATTGATGAGGTCAGATTGATAAACTTAACTTAGCTAACCTAATGTACTGTATATCACCAGTATATTGTGTTGTGTTGACAAATTTATTTTAAATCAGATTTTCCACAATTGGTTTCAATGGCAAACAGAAATTACTAGAGGTTCAATGAATAAATGTAATGCATCTACCTGCACTTAAGACCTCAGCATCTTGTCCGGGAAGTGAACTCCTCAGTTGCACCGGCCGTCATCTTTCACAGAGGAGGGCAATACAGATATGCTGCCTGCATATCATGGCTGACTAACCACACTCATATGACATCAGTGTTGTGTGTAAATGATGTTAAGCACAGTTTGACGTCAGGATTGAGCTCTTTTGGAGATTAATGAAATGAGATCCCCTTTCTACGATTATGTAACTGGCTATAAGCATGAGGGTTATAGTGATTTAAATGGTGTTCAGTGATGACTTATATAATGTATGTCGATGCACACACTACTGGAGGACATAATATTTAATTCAGCCACCAGGGATTTCCAGTAAAATGTTCCACAGGTTAAGACTGTAGACTGTGAATAAAAATGTATGTCCAGGTCTGGAAAGTAAAGCCAATGCAGGATTGCCTTAAAAATGTATTATCTCGATGGACCAGCAGAGGGTGACTTTACTAGTTACAAAAAGAGGTCAGTTTCCTGAACGGAAATTATCCTACCTCTGACTTGGTTTATAGAATAGGATTCAGGACATCCCTGCCAGCAGATGTCAGCCAGCCTCTTGGACCAAAACAAATGTTTCATCAAACAGACCTCCCTCTCCCTTTCTGTCCTCAGCTAGTTGTTGCAAAACCTAATGAAAGTGACCTCTAAACACACAACGGGAAGCACGAGCTCTGTGATGGGCAGGGGACAGAGGTGTGTTTGCGTCTCGTCACAGGGGCAAACATTTGGGCGTCCACAGTGCACTCTAAGCCCGGATAAGTAGAGTTTACTTAGAAAATTTGAGGAAATAGGTTGCCCTAAAATATTTTAGTAATGGAAAATGAAAACTTCAGTTGATTTAACTTAAAAGCTTTAAAGGCTAGAATTGTTATTTTAAGTTCAATACACTAAATGCCAAATTGATGTGACTTAAAAACAGTTGTAGTCAGTAGTTTTATATACTTAAAATATTTGGGAAAATAGGCCTGAAAATGTTAAGTTGTGTGCAATGAAAAATGAGTTGATTTAACTTGAAATCAGTTGTAATATCAAATACTCTGCCTTATTACTCTACTTGGTTTTGTTAAGTTAAAGTGAGACATTTTTCCTTTTCTTTTATAATTTGTTAAACTAGAAGAAAAAAATGAAATGACAAAAATGCATAATTTTTCAGTTTTATTTGTTTGATCATACAATATGAAAATGAAGGCACATCATACCAGTTTTTAGACAACTTGTGAATGAGTGTTTTTCATATACTTAGGGTAATCGAGGTGCAGAGCATAAATTAGGCCAAAAAGAAGGCAGAAGGCCTGAGGTACGTTTGTCAGGTTGTCCATCACCACACTCCCTTCCAAGATGATCCCTACTGTGGATGGGTTGAGTTGAGGATTCCCACCGCAGTTTGACTGTATGATCCGTTCTCATTTACATCCTAACAGAGCAAGAAACAAATGGACAAGCAGAGGACATAATTATGCAACCTAGATTATGTAGATTATTATGAAAAGTGTTGCACAACATAAACAGCACAGACAGTAACTGATTAAACTGACTTCACACACTTTATGTGTTTTTTGTTGCTAGTCAGCTCAGGCAAGTTTACCCACTTTCAGTCCCAGTCATACTGAAAGGATGTCAAATACTGCTCCCAGAAATTTACTCGAACTCCTTAACAACAAGCACACTCAGAACTCCTCACTTAAAAACAATTTAAGTCAAATATAGAAGGACTAATAGGACTTAAATTTCTGGGAGCAGTTTTTCCACATCTTTTAAGCATGATGGAGACTAAAAAGCAGCACTGCAAATTGTTCAGCCGAATTGGAAGTCCAAGTCTGATGCTATTCAAATGATTAAAAAAATTTGTAGCTTAAATGGCTTAAATGCAAAAAAACGTTTTTACATTTAAAACAAATTAAGTTACTTACAGAGCAGTTCCTGAAGAAGGCAATGGGATCATCCCCCAAGATGACCGGCAGTCCCACGAAGAATGAGGCACCCGATATCCAAGTACGATTCAAAAGGAACAGGAATCCACACGCATGAAGAGAATAGCGCCACCTTCTTCAGTAGCACGAAACGTACAAGCAGGAAGGTACCTTCTTCTTCGTCGTCGTTTTCGTCCTTACAGGTGCATGTCGCCACCTACGTCGCAGGGTGTATAACAGCATGACTTTGACCCTATGAGGATATTGTTTAAATAATGCTCTGTGAACCTGTAACTGTTTATTTGACAGGAAAATATTAACTTTTGAGAAATATAATGAAATTACTTAAGGGGTGATACAATTTGGTGTGTCATTTATTTATCCACCAAACTCTTAATATTGTCATTATTAATAAGTCATTAATAGTTAATATTTAATTTAAATTAGTAAAGTATTCTGAATACTGCAGCGTCTGATATAAAGATGTGTGGTCATGAAATAAAAAACTCAAGTTTATACAACCAAAACTTAACAATTGTTGTATATTTCACTTAAAAGTTATAGTTAATAGCATTACTAACAAATGTAAGTATATTCTACTTCAAATTAGTAGAATATACTTACATTTGATAGTAATGGTATCATACTTAAATATTTTGTGTACATTCAAATTAAATTTTCCAGTTCATTAGTTGTCCAGGCTTACAGTGTGGTGTCATGTTTAGATCACTGCCCGTCAGAGCTACAGCCATTTGGCTTTGTAAACGCGGGGACGACCAAATGTATCACAGGAAGGGATTCACTTGCACTGACATGAACGTGTGCCCAGAACGACAACCAGAACAAAGAACAGATAAGCTCAGATCACGACACAGACAGAGGGATTGCAGCTTCATTATCTGCTAAGGACACCATTTCTATGTCATTATATGGAAGACACTTATTGGCTGCTTTATTAATGTTAAAATCAAATATATATCACCTTTAGGCAGACACATCATATCTAGAAGGTGGATCACAGTTTGTCATTGTAAATCCTGCATTTGTTTTAAATAAATCTCTGATAAAGGTGATTAATGTCTCTCGTCATTGAAGAGTTGTAGCTGATGATAAAAAGAAGAAAGTAGAATTTTTGTCTTATCTAGTCTTTGCTGTTCAGTTCTAAAGAAGGAGGTTAAGGACATGGCTGACTTTACCTGTGGGCCCCTTTGCAATTATTACTTGACACAGACAGTTTAAATTAAAATATGATGAACACTTTGATGTTGTTTCCTGTGCCGGCTCATTTAAAATGTGTTCATATTTTATGGTGATATTCTGCTTGTCATCACCATTATTACTTTACAGTTCCCCCTAATTAAGTTGACAGCATCCAAACTGAGACAGAACACTGTGATTTAAATCTGATATCAGACCAGCATTAATTCTGTTTAATTTATATTTCAAAAATTGATTTATTGGGACCCTCCCCCCTCCCCTCCCCCCAATGGTTTTCAGGTTTTCATCAGGGCACAAAAGTGCCACAAAATTGAAGTTTTGGAGATTAAATCAGAGATTCACCTGTTTATTGTGCAGTGCCTACAGAATTACACCTGCAAACCACACACCTGCACACATTTGCATAAACACACATGCATGTATGCAAACATGTCTTGATACACTAACAGAGCATGCATGGACACAAAGCACAGAAGTATGCAAGTGAGTGTAAACACAAACACACACACACACACACACACACACAATCTTAACAAAACAGCGGTCACCCACACCTGTTTCTGTTGCCTTTACTGCATGTGTCGGCGTCATCACTTCCAAAAAGATGAGCGCGCCTGTCACAAACACGCACACACACAAACACAGAGTTATGTCTCTATAACGTCCCCACAACATGAGCAATACCTGGACCACACAGACACACACACACATGGACATAGGGTTCTAGTAGGACTGCAGTGTCTGTCTGAGGTCCAGTACAGGGGTAGTTCTGCTCTAGAGAACGACGTGCCCTCTCCACAGCCCATCAATTAAACCCTCCCGGCCTCTCTCTTCCCTCTTTCCCACTGCTCTGTCTCCCCCTTCCTGCTTTCATCACGTCGATGTCTGTGGTAATTCCACCACTGTATTACCGATTTGTCATGCAACACCTCACCTTTGTTAATCTCCCTCCTCTTTTCCTTTCTTCGCTCTCATTGAATTCTAAACTCCCATCGCTCCACCAACCTATCCTTAACCTCTGCATATCAAAGCAGTTCTCGATATTTAACCAGCTCTAGCCTAGAACTTTAGTTCATTTTTCCGTCACAGCCCACAGGCTTGCTCACCCCTTAGTTTTCTCTCTTTCTCTCCCTCCCTCTCTCCTCCAGTCTGTCTTTTTGCCTCCCTCTGTCTCTTCCTCTCACTCTCCTGATTGATGTGAGCAGACAGCCTCTATCAGTGTTTTATATATAATCCAAATGAGATATGCTTGTGCGTGCATTTCTGAAAGTCCTCGCCAGCCCCTGACACGATGTGCTGACAGAGGATTCACATGATGCGGAGAAACACACACACACACACACACACACACGGTTGTGCACACACTGTCTATGCACATGCAAACATTCTCACAGTCTTTAAGACACGCACAAAAAACACACACAGAATTGTTGAAGGATTATTGCTAAAAGTTATGGCAGACAAGACAAAACACTGCACAGGGCTGTGTGAAGTAATATATTAATGCAAATGTGTGCATGTGCCATTGTGTCTTATGTTTGTATTTATGAGAGACTGAGACAGAATATGCATTTAAATGGCTGTGTTAAGTAACGCTGACCCATCCTTTTCTCTTCTTGTTGTTTCTCCCATGCCAAAGCAGCAAAGCAGGATGCATGTAAAGCTTTATGGAGACACATAACAAATAGAATGCTCCACTCTGATCTTCTCCAACAAGAATGTTGATATAAGTAAACTCTTTACCAAGAGGGGGTCACCTTTATTTTCCCACACACTATAATTGCCTATCTTTCATTGCATATTGCCATCATCCAGTATAAGTGAACTGTAATATCCCAAAGAAAATTGAACATGTTGGTCTCATGACTCAATAAATATCCTGGCCACTTTTACGTGGATGAGTTTTATACATGTCAGAAGTTTTCAGAGGGACAAGAGGGCGGACCTCCGTCATCAACGAGTGCATGTGCTTACAGACATCTCCACACTTGGAGCCAGGAATCTGCCGTTTTCATCCCAGGGAAGTGGCACAAACACTATAACCCATTTTATCAAAATATATACATTTTATTCGTAGAAATGCATTTTAAAAGTCAACTGACAGATTGCACTTTACATTCGGTACCTTCTCATTCATACAGTTTTTTTCTTTTTAAATGGGCCAATATAAACATTATTCAACAAGTTATTAAAAAGGCTCCAATTATTTGATATACTATTGAAATCAAATTTAGTAACAATTTCTTATAAACTCTATAAACAATGTACATATAGATATATAGATAGATAGATAGATAGACAGATACTTTATTGATCCCCTGAGGGAAATTAAATTGTCATATCAGTCAGGCTATTGATCTCTCTTCACAGCTATCATCTCCATATGAATGGAGATTGTGATTACTTGATTTATACCTTAGGTCGCCAGGTCATATAAACCTCATTACACCAGGGATATCCAAGTCTTTTTAGACACAGTAAACAGATGACAGCAGCATGGAGGTCAGTTACTTTAAAAAAAATCTTTTACTTTTTACTAAATTAATACATCTTTTACTACTTATGCCATCTGAACATGTGCTGCTTGAGCGGAGATAATGGCCACAAAGGCATCAGAGCATTGTACAAGCAAAAAGGGTGCAGATGAACACATCCCAACCAGTTGTCACATTTCCATCACTGCTGATCAAAGCAACATCGATTTAATCTGGGAATGACAGCTAATTGGGCGATTCTACTGTGAAGAAGAATGCCAGATGTACAACGTTGTAAATGGGTGTTCTGTCCACTGTGAAAAAAGCTCTAATAACGTTTCCACATCACTGTCTATACGACACAAGTCTCAACTGAATGTAAAAGCTACAGAACAAGACAAGAAATGCATTTCTAACACCAACATTTGACATCACTATCGTAAATGCATTATCTCTTATTCCTATAGTAAATAGAGTGAAGCCAATACACTTTGAAACACAGAGAAAGACACAGTATTACATTGTTGAGGAGATTCTTCTTAAATCAAATCAGAAATTTGCTGCTGTGCAGATGGAGCAAACCCTTCTACTATCACAGTAATGATCTGACCAACAGTTTCTGCATATAAACAAATACCCAGCGAAATGCTTTGCATGCACCATGTGAGCAAATTACTAACTAAATGAGAAACCCAACTTAATGTCTTGTCATTTACTTAATGTGCTTGTGCACGGTAGGGCATGAGAAAACTGACAGGAAAACTTCCTTTCTAATAGCATTAAATGATGAAATTTATGTGGAGATGTATTAGAGAATTTACTGTGAGAAGTGGTGGCAAGCGTCCCTCGCACTCACTGTGGTCGTTAATTAAGGTTTCAACCACAAAGTTTTACAATCCATTAGTGGTGCAGCCTGTGAGAGGACAGGAAAAAAGCCTTCCTTCTAATCTGAACAATTTTAACTCACGTTCTCCATCTCTTCCTCAACCCACACACAAGGCACAAAATAACATTCCAACATTATAGTTCATTCTATAAATGTCTTCTGATGGCTGAGGTCGTAAGGAACTTCAATATAAAAGACATGTAGGATTTTAGGATTGATTTTTAAATGATTTGAGGTACTTTTAAAGCCAGACCTTTTATCTCTCTATGAGACAGGACGCAGCCTGAGATCCTCTGGTGAAGGGCTGCTAGCCATTCCAAAATGTAGGCTGAAATCCAAAGGATTCTACACTTTGGAACAATCTGCCAGAAGAGATTAGACTATCAGAATCACTTACCTGTTTGATCTCTCTTCTTAAGACACATATCTAAAAAAAAAGGTTTTAATGTATGATGTCTATGACTATTATTATTTGTATTGCACTTTATAATATGTTTGAATGACAAAATCGCCTCAACCGTACATTTCCCTGCTTTCCTCTGTTTATTAAACAAGGACCACAAGTAGGAGACATTAATCTCAACATGAAAAGCGATGAGTTATGCCAGTGGCCAGCCGCAGCCCATGGGCAGGAACTATCAGCAGACACTGCAAACATTTATCTACATGCAACACGATTACATGCTCTAACAGATAGATGAAGCCAGCAGTGCAAAAGATTCCACATCTGAAACTGGGTTAAAACCTGATTTTGCCATTATACACTCCTGCTCAGTGATTATCAGCATTGCACACAAAAGTCTAACTTAACCAGTGGTCCGAGAGGATGGATACCTCAGCAGTGAAAAACCTTAGCAAAATAATTTCCCCTCTGAATAACCCTTCTTTTGAGCCTTTCTGTGAATGTAGAAACGTCTACTCCACATTTAAGGGGCTGTTGCCTGATGCCGGACTACAGAGACTATTGTAACTGTATTCTTATAGCGTGTTAAAGTGTGGTGAATGAAAAGTGTTTAAAGCCAGGCCTAGAAAAATAACACTTTGAAAATATGCAACCGACAAATCCCACCTCCTCTCATTGGCCTTCTAGTCGAAGCTACGCCCCCAGAACACATGAACGTTCACTGACAACTGCTAGAAGACGTCTTTTCTGTGACTCGCTCGCTAACTCCTGGCTATCATCTCTGCTTCAGCGGTGTATGTCTCTCCGACTGAAGACTCTAGTTATACTTTGTGAGAGAACGGGAAGGGTGTGCGCAGGCAGGCAGATGGGTTAGTGACAGCACGTCGGCCAATCAGTTCATTCTGTCCAAATGAAATGATTGGTTGAGTTTATTACAGTCCTGCGAGGGTCACAGACACCTGCTTTTTTCAGACTTTATTTATTGATGGCTATCAGGACATAGAGAAGATGTCAACAAATAGGATAATATGTGTTTCAGAAAAAAACTTACCAGCCCTACCTTTAACTTTTTTTCATAAAAAACGGCATATTCCTTCTTTTATTTCTCCCAGTGTTAAATATTGAAATCACTGAATCTGCTTGAATTAATTCAAGCAGATTCAGTGATTTCAATGTTTTTATCCAAGTCTTGATGCTTTTCAGTTATAGTTGTGTATGATGAATAATCCTTACAGCTACATAAAATGGTTCTCAAGAACTTTAATTAAAAATGAACTCATACTACAATATCATGAAATTAAATGTTAATGCTTCCATATCTAAAAGCACTGGCAGTAATTAAAGAGAAACAAACGCCAGGTTTAAGCTACTGTACAGCCGCCTACACTGAGAAGGATTTCTATGAGGAATCATTGCATGAGCACAATGTGATTGAAAGTGTGTTATTGGAATCAAGTGCTGTGACAGTGGTTCAGGACAAGTGCTTGCCAAGAAAAATAGACTTCAGCTCGAGGAGCTCTCTGTTGATAGGAGGAGAAATGATAAAAGAGATTTCATTGCTGAAAGTCATTCATTTGCTAATACTCGTTACCTTAACACAAGTGTCAGGGAGACTGATGCAGAGCTGGCGATAAAAAAAGAAGAAGAAAACACTGGATAAAGTGGATTATATGCAGACATGCTGCTTACACTTATTAACGGCTTGGTATTACCCTGACATGCCGGACTCCTGTGTAGTGTGAGCATGGCGGTTACCTCGCCGTATCACACACGCATGTTTTTCCTGCGAGTCAGCCGCTCTCTACATTGAGTTTGCCTTTGATGATGGCCATCAACAATACTAACTAGGGTTTCATCTTAGACATTGAAGCTACAGTGAAAGGTGTGAGTTTCATCTCACGCAAGCTGTGTGGCCGCTCTAACCTGTTCAAATGGAAAACTATTCATGCGCCACACGAGGCAGGAAGTGTTTCCCGAGCCAAAGGGATTTTTACTGAGTAATCAAGCAGTCTGGTATGCTTGCCACCACAGCCACTTGGGGTCAACATCCAGCTTAAAACACATGCTGGACTTTGAAACCACAAGTGCACTGCATACACACACCCACACACAATTTCAGTTCATTACAACATATTTTTGAAGTAAATTCTGGGCTATGATAACATTTTACTCAGCAGAGTAATTAAGTCAGATATACTTCAAAGCACTGATCATTTATAGCAGATAGTTATACATAACAGAGATCAGAGTGGCGAGGATCCTGCTTGGGGAACTACCCCCCTCTTAAAGGAATAGCTAAACATTTTTGGGAAATCCACTTATTTACTTTCTGGTGAAGAGTTAAATTAAAACATTGATTTCCCCCCCTCCCCCATACATGTCAATCAAGTTGAAGGCTCCAGCCAGCAGCAAGTTTGCTTTACTTTGCACAAAGCCTGGGAAGTGAAGGAAATATAGATTAGATTAGTAGAGCACATACCTCAGCCAAGTCCCCTTAAATTCAAACAAGCTGCACCAAATTTTACACACTCGTAGGTATTGGTGTCCTAAATGTACCAGATGTTTTCTCCTTAAGGTCCATGAATTATTTTTGGGGGAAAATGGTGATAATGTTGAAAAATGCCCTATCACACAATGGAAAGGAAAGTGGAAAAAAACCTGGATCCACAACATGTCCTTCCACCAAGTTTCAAGGAAATCCATTGAGTTGTTTCTTTTAACCTTGCTAACTAACAAACAGACAGACAGTGAAAACATAACCTCATTGGCAGAGGTAAAAATAATAATAAAGTTGAGATAAACTGAACATGAACACTGAACACATTGTTTGTTCGTTTTCTTTAATAAACTTTAAAATAAATGTCCGTAGTAGTTGTGTGTCTAATAGCACAAATAAACTGTAAACACAGATAGGTTAATACTCTAATCATTAGAGACTGGAAATATTACATTAGAGACAAATTCAAATTTCCAGTCTCTATTCAATATCTCACAGAACTTTCCTACAGAAAAGTGGACAATCAATTAAAATCAGTTTTAATGGAAACTCTGTCCCTCTCTGTTTCTCTCTCCCTACACACACACACACCACATCTCTGTTATCTGTTATCAGTGTTGACAACAGCTTGTGCTGAATTTGATTTAGAAAGTGGATTTTATGCAGCAACACAACTTCTAAGTTTACTGTGAAAAAAAAGTGAGTCCTTTGAACCTTCAAACAGCAGCAGCAGTTACATAATAACACAAGGGCAGTGTATGTTTTTCACACCAGACTGCAGGTATTTTCAAAGTGAGTGGTGAGGTGCATATGTATGTGCACATCTGTGTGATTCAAATGAGAGGCTGTGGATGCAGGAGATGGACAGCTACACACACACACACACACACAGACACAGGCAGAGCTCATAAATCAATGTGGCCTACTCTTGCGATCCAAGCGTCACAAAACTTTGCCACAGTTTACTCCCACGTCTGCGGCATGTCAGCTTTTTCTAAATGAAGCACAGTTTGTGTCGCAGTGTTTTCGCCGAGACGATTTTGGACGAGTCAGATTAGACTCATCAATCACACGTACACCTGAGTCACACAGAGCTGGCTGAAAAGCCCACAAACCAAAAGGGCAGGATATGTGGCCATGAGAGGATCAGTACAGTTTTAACAATATACTAATCTTCAGTATAGCAATACTACGTGACAAAACATAAAACTAGCTACTCTGTGACAATGCATTGGCTTTTCATCGGTCAAGTTCATGGGATTGCTTGTGAGCAGCTGCCACTTGAATACAAATGCCTGGTAAATGTGAAGTAATCAGATATTTTCCAGCTGCTAAGTCTAAAAAGAAACCATGTCCGTCACTTTCTATTTAAATGTTCTGCTGCTGCTCTGATGTGAAAAGAAATAAAATCAATCTGTAATGACCGCTTCAAATTCAAAATTCAGAGTGTGAGAAACAAAAGGCTGTGCCTTTCATTAAAGCAGGTGGTGTACTTCTCAAAAGTATGGCCCGTCTGACTCATTATATGCTCTGCTGCTCCAAATAAGTTTTCTTGACAAATGCAAAATAATCAACTGTAGTGGACGGATAAAGGTCAGCTGTTTCCTGCCTCAGGAATGTCAGTTTGTCGTACCAGGGAGGCCGGGAGGCAATAACAAATTAACCGAGCAATGTGAATTCTTCAACAATCAATACAACTTGAGTTTTTTTTTTGGCTTTTTGCTTGAGGAACTTTTTTCAAACAGAGGTTATATTATATATACTCACAAAGGGATTTGGTCACCATCACTGAACAGTAATATAATAACCCAGAAAAGTTGATGCATCAGTCAAAAAAACTTGAGTGCAGCGTCTTTCTTTCTTTTTTTCTGCATAACTGTTGCAGGAACAGGGGGTCAATAGAATAATAATAATGATAATTTAATGTATTCATAGAGCACTTTTCAAAACAGGCTCTGAAGTGCCTCACAATAAGCAAGAAAATAAATCAACAAAATGAACAGTTAAATAATTATATTTACAGATTAGTTCCAGAGCCTCTGTGTCCTGACTGCACAGGCTCTTTCCCCTTTAGTTTTCAATATGGTCTCTGGACCAGTAAGAAGACCTCTGCCTGAGGATCACAAAGATCTATATTAATATCAGGAGCCAGGCCATAAAGGGACTTAAATCAATCGTAAAACCAGAATGGCACTCAGTTGAGTGCATACCTCCACCAAGCTACGGTCCCCTTAAATTCAATCAAGCTGCACCAAATTACACACACTCACAGAAATCAGTTCCCTTAATGTGCCCGATTTTTATTTAATCAAGGTCCACGGATTATTCCTTGGTTGTTGAAAGATGCCCAATCTTGCAATGTTAAAGAGTGAATAAAAACTTCTACGCACCAAAATTGAAATGGGCTCTTCCCTGACACAGACCACATCCTTCAACCAAGTTTCAGGGAAATCTGTTTGGATTTTTTTTTTGCTTATAGACTAACTAATCCACAAATAATCTTAACTCAGGGACAGCACAAGATACTCAGAACCATCCTCCCCACTCCACTCCAGCAGCCCCAATCCCCTCTCCATGGAATATCCTTGGAGGAACATTCACTAAAGGAAATGCTCTACTCATGAACTGGACCCAAGTGGGTCACAGGTCCATCATGCGATACCAGTGTATATTTGCTGGTAAACGTGGAGCATGTTTCTGTTTCTATGTTTACAATCATGAGACTTGAACAGTAGTGACAGCAGGTGGGTGTATAAAATCAGTCACAGGGATTTCAACTGGTTCAGCATCTTTTTAATTAAAAATAAATGAATTGAAGGTTGCCACTGGATGTCTGTCAAATCACATAATCCTCTGTAGACTGTTCTTTCATTTACTGCAAAAACCTCAAAGTCCAGAGGGGACTTTCTAAATTCTAAGGTCAGGGGTGTAGTGACGCAGCTTTGGTCAAACCCTGCCTATACTATATTTGTCATTCTGTCACTCAGGTAAACAAGTGAGCAAGCTGTCTGAACATTTAAGATCAACTTACCCCAGACAGGAAGCCCTTGACTTGAACACATTGACCAGACCATCTCCAATAGTGTGACTGACCCAGAGCAAGTGTGAGAGGCCCCTAACCACATCATTAGAACCAGATTATCTGTAACAGAAGCTATTAGTAGCCATTAGCAGGAGGAAATGACCCTGGCCCTATCATTGTACTTTTACTTCTTCTTCACTAGGAGAAGAGAATGAGGAAAAAAGATTAAGATCAACTTGAATTACACGAACTAGGCGTAGAACACAGGGGATTTTAGATAAGTATTGACACACACACACACACATAGATGCACAAAAAAAACACAAAACACAAAGATGTGCACAGCTCCCTGGGGGATAGGTTAGATGCAATAAATCCAGCTTCTAAATAGATAGCACTGCAACACGTGTGGCTTTTTAGATCAGCGCTGATATGATTATGCAGGATCAAGACCATAGATACAGAGCAGATAGATTGTGCTGCTGCCGTAAATACACACCAGGCTAGGCTGCAGCTCCCTTGCACTCTGCTGACATCAGCGCTTTCCTCCACTTCCAGCTTATTAAGTAAGAGCTGTGTCCTCAGATCGCCCATGTCCTCAGATAGCCAGCAGCCAGAGATACATTCGCACACACAAACATACTCATGGCAGAGAAAAACAGTTGAGTGTGGGCAAAAAATGAACCCCTCGTGCAAGCGCCACGCAACACTTGACCCTATGATGTCATGCCTCACTACTGATCAATATTTCCACACAAAGTCAGCCCTAATGTCCTCCAAGAACAAGCGCCTTGCTGGCTAGACAAATAAATCAATATCATTGAGGGCCAAAAAAAGGATGTGTGAATGTTTGATTGTGCGTCTAATTATCCAGTACTTGAGAGTGGGAAAGTGAATGAGTCAAACCCATGATTCATCTAAAATGAGCAACACAAACATAACCCAAGGGTTGTGTTTCAAAAGCACCAGCTGAAAGTGCAAACAAATCTTAATCGCATGTCTTTTCCACCAAATCAGATCTGGTTTTTGAGCCAGTTCTTAGGAATTTGTGACTTGAAAAATCTTCTAATACCTTTAATATTGTGTATGACTTATTTATGCAACATGTTTACCTTATGACATGTTTAGAGATAGATGGTGCTATCCTTTCCATTGGGATGAGATGAGCATTGGCACTGTCTTCGTTGTCAAGAAGATAATAACAATCCTGACATGACTTATAGAGACCTAGACTTGTTATCTGCTCCCTCCCGTATGGTATCATACTGAGATGTTTGTGTTATACTTAAAGCTTGTGGGTGTGGCTGCCTGCGTGTGAGCTGAACCAAGAATCTGTTCATATCTGTGTTATGATAAACTAATTTTTCAAGTAAGATCAACCAAGGCCCTGTGATATGACCTGTGTTCACCAAGAAGATCAGCCATTCTCATCAAACAACTCAATACAAGATTTTTCCCTCATTAGGTTCCATTCAGAATGTACTTGGTGAACCTTGATGCTTCATGATGAATCAGCCCCTGTTTCCACCAGTTTTGAGTGAAAGCACTGAATAAATGAAAGGATTTGTCATCACACAGATTTACAACGGAAGTAAATGCTGAGCAAGCACAAGGCCACTCAGTTGATGACCCTAATTGTTCACCAGTGTGAGGGGGAAGGGCTACAGGGATTGTTATTTGAACTTGTACTGAGCGCTTCATTACATATAGACAGTAATGATTAAGTGCCCCCCGTATCTCTGTATTGGCTTTGCCTGGAGTCAGAAGCCTCAGGGAAACAATGATATCAGTGATATACGAGAGAAGGTTGTCTTTTATTTTACTGGGATACTCCAGACATTATACATAGAAACAAAAACATCCATAACTCCAAGACAGACTACACTGCACTCACAGTTTGTCATGCTTCTGTGGATTTGAACACAATTACATATTACAGCACTGGGTCATCAATAAAGCTGGGAATGGACGTTGAACGAAAAAACACTCACAGGATTTTGAGCCACACCAGTGCACAAGACATCCAGCAATTTAAGATGAAAAATGTTTTCGGAATTTTAGCGCAACAAAGTAAGCAAAAAAGTAAGCAAAAAAGTTAATCCAATTTTGGTTTCACAATATGCTACACAATCTAATCTAAGCATTAAAAAAGAAATGCACTACAAGTAGACCAGGGTTAAACACTGAGACAGAATTTTACAACAGCACGATGTTGGTTTAGACTTTCTGTAACTGGCCCAAACTAATAATGACTAATGACAAATAAGTCAGCTCTGGCTAACAGGACCTGCAGGTCCCTTACATGTCCCATGTTGAAAACAATGTGAAATAATGCATTTGTGGTTGTGTGTTACTTCAGGTTCTGGTAGTCCTGAAATTCAGTGTGAAAAGCCAGTTTGATTTTGAGGCTTTCCTTGCACGGATTGCAGGTATATTATACATTTCTGTTGGAATGAATGAATAGAAGGATGGATGGATGGTTACAAGCCTCAGAAAAATAGGGAAAAAAAGAAGAATAGAAAATTATAATCCACATAGAACACTTTAAGTACAGCCTTTACAGCTCTCCTCTAAATGGGCAAATGTGGATATATTTCTTTCACATTATCAGGCAAGTTATGATGGATTTGTTGTAAATTAATACCTGTTACAGCTGCCTAGATTTGCACATAAAGAGATGTTTGAGAGAAACAGGTGAGACAGAAGGACATAAGGTTGTCAAAGTGGAGACATGTTTGAAGACTTTCACTTTTCATCTTCCTCTCTGGCAAAGTGACACACCTTCCATTTCCTCTTGCACATACTGCCTCATTCTTGGCAGCTGACAGGTAGCTGGACTGACCTGTTCAAGTTTGATTGCCATCAACCATTTAATGACGATTGACACATGATTGACAGATTAGTAACTAGTTTGAAGGATCATTTCAGCGGCTGACTTTTCTAGTCTAACACCAATCACATCGCAAGAATTGAAAGCTGGGGGCCTATCAAGTTGTACTGAATAAACACATTATGATATGTACCAATAATTATATAGTGACTTTATGGGCAATGTCATAGTCATTCCTAAAATGTACCTTTCTGATAAACATTTCTGGATGTTTAGATTATTTATATAGAAATAGTTTCAGTCAGTAGGGGATTAGGGGAGATAAGGGTGGATGCCATCCCCTTTAAACCAAAAAGTCCTCCCCCTTGATAACCTGCTAATTCTGCCAACCCATCTCAACCATCCCCTTAGAGAGAGAGAGAGAGAGAGAGTGATGTGGTGTAGAGCCACAGCTTATTTCTGAATGTTAAAACCACCTGCTCGATAGATGGCTCGAGACTATGAGATTTACGTTGGTAGGACAGCGCTCCTTGCTTCTCTCGCTGTAACAGTTAGATTGACCATTATCAGCAACAGGTGAAATCCTACCAATGTTGGTGGGCCTTGAGACATCCATAAATACTTTACGGTCCTCAGCAGGCAGGCCAGATTCAGCATAAACTTGGTAGATACTGCCCTGTTAGATTGGGTATACTTTTTTTGGATGTCAGAGGTGACTTAAATTGGACATGCATGTTGGTATTTCTATAGTTATGACACTCACACCTACCCTACCAGAACTATAATGCATTCCTCAGCCCCTCACCCCAACCTTGACCATCACAACTAGATGTATCAAGCTAACCCTAACATAACCTAACCTAAACTATTAAACTAATCCTAATCTTCAAAAAGCTCTTTGAGGACCAAACAAAATGTTCCTACAATTCAAAATGTCCTCAAAATGATGGTTGTGAACCAAAGTATGTCCTCACGGCGATAGAGGGACATGCAACTAAACACACAAACACTGCACCCACAGATATACGAATATTCAAGGTGCAACCCACCTCATTAGATAAAGACAAACATTCAATTAGTCAGTGTAATAGGGAACATAAAGCATGTCTGTCGAAATAATGCTTACATTCCTCCTTCCCAGTCAGCAGTACTAAACAACTGGCCAGGGATTTATAAGGCAACTGGTGAATGATAATGCCCCTTTCTGAGTCACCAAAGTGTGTTTGTCTTGTTGACGCATTTGAAATTAGTGTTCATTTCGAGAACTAATGGCTCTCTATGCTTAGAACTACATTGGGCTAAAGAATGAGATCATGTTTCAAAACAAGCGTCAAAACAAGTCTGTGAAGAAAGTTGCTGCAGAGCAATGTGCAAATGATTTTTACAAAACTAAGCCGAGGGTAAAACCAGTGAAGTTGATAGATGAGGTGAAGCTGTGACCTCTCTGATCTCTTTGCAAATCAACCAAAGCATTGGCTGTTCATTCAATTTATCCATTCATTCACTCAATGCATCTCTTTTTCTTCACCAAGTAGCATCTCATTTAGAGTTTAGACCACAATTAACAGACAACACTCTGTCTACTGACGCAGAGAAGGCTGTGTTCCTATTGGGGAAAATGGATTAATAACTAAAATAAAATCAAATGTCTATTTTCACTGAATAGAAACAAGAAAAGGGTTAAATGACAATTATAGATATTAACTTTATGTTTTAGACAAAATGATAGGTGAAGGTTTCAATACTAGTAACAAAGGTATGTGAGTTTTTGTAGCTATTCAAAAAAAATGGTCCCTGACTGTAAATGACATTCACCCTTGAATTTGAATATGAAAATGCCTTAAATGTAAGTCAATGATACGTGTATATTTGGTGGCATGAAGATATTAAGAACAAGCTGGCTGGTTTTTGTGTTGCCTGTTGGGGGCTGAAATCTGATGGGTTGATTATCAGTGTGGGGAACATTTTTTGTTCACAACCTTTATTGAGGAAAACAAGAATATAATGTATATATGTATGTAATATATTAAAATAAAAGTAACCTTTAATAATTTAGTAATACTGAAAACTAAGAAAAAACGTGTTGCACCTGACATTTACAAAAATGTTTGCTAATGTAAAATTATTAACACCAGTCATCCAATATCTACATCATGTTTATTCAAAACATTTCATTGCTTTGTCTGACTAATATTAGTTAGGAATAAGGGCAAGTGAGTGATTATCAGCAATAGCTGTATATCTTACAACATATACATTTAATATCTACAAATTATAAAGAAATTTACAATTATTCTAGATTTTCACTGACGAACAACACACAGAAGAAGGTTAAATAAAAAGAGAGAAGAAATTTGGAATGTGTTGCATGTTTCAGAGTAATTATGAAAATAAGGGGCTTGGATTATAGTGTAATGAAGACACTGATTATCTTTACTTTTGAGACGATCTCAAGGTACACATTAATTTCACCATGGCTGGTGGCGCATGGATCGGTAACCATGGAATAGAGTCTGAAGACCTTGATATTTGGATGATTAAAATGATGTTTGTTTGAGAGCATGTGGATGTCTTGAAGCAATCATCTTTTATGCATAGTCTGTTTGCACAGGACTTTAATCTAGCCTGAATTTCAGGTGTCTTAGCTTCACTGATTTTCCTTGTAAATAAACTTGACCTCAGCATCAGAACCAGAATAAGTAATCCCCTTTCCACTCTCCTCTCACTCTGTTGTCTCTGTCATTCAAAGCCTGTTGAATGAACGGCAATTGTATAAAACTAGACAGCAAATATGCTAATATTTTCTCCCTGTAACCTTGCATTACTCTTGACAGAAACAAACACTCAGAATCATGCGCACACACACATGCAGATAGATAAACACGCAGATTTTCTCGACAAGGAATTGGCTCGTTGTCAGTGGTGTCTGTTTGCAAGTCCTCACAAGCAGAGGGGGAGAAAAAAAAGAAATGAGAGTGCGGGAGGAAGAACAAGAGGAGTGGGGAAATGATGAAGGACCACAACAAATCAGGTCAGGGAAGGGCGGACAGAGAGAGGGAGAGATGTGATGCGTAGATGGATCTGATGACGGATAAATAAAAGTGTTTGTTCTTCTCAAAGTCAAATGGTCAGAACTAAGGGAGTGCTGTTTGTTTTCTTTTTGTTTTCCATTGGCTATACACACATTTTGTTGTATAAGTACAAAGCTGGTAATCAACCAAACAGCCGTGCAGGCTGAATAGCAAAATGTACTGCAGTATTGTTGGATATTGACAGTAATATTGCTGATAAAACTTCATGATTTTAAGAAAACCTGAACCCATAGTCAACATTTTGATCATAGAGGTGTAACTGGTGTGTTATGGGGAAAATCCTTTTTGATTCTCTAAGAGCTAGTGCAGGTGATTGATACTCTCATGTCTGGCAATTAAGTGCGGAGATAGCAGTTAGCTTAGCATAAGAACTCAATATCCACCTACTCGCTGCTTGCAATCATCTTAATTCCACCAACTGACATGTTGCATCATAACCACAGGCAAATGATGAATGCATTAAAGAAATCTCCTGTATCCAGTATTTACTAGAGATAAGTGTGAGGTTTTCTATCTAATACCTCTTGGCCCTGTGTGTTGCAGGTTAGCAGTTGTGTGCTGTTCCTCTGGCTTGAGGGAAAGAGGTTTGACTCAACCGTAGCTTAAAGAACAGAATCCGCTATGTATGAAATCCCTCTCAATTTACGACCTAGTGCACTACATCTATCCTCTGTGATTTTAAGATAAAAAAACAAACCTTGTGTGACATAACACCTGTCAGTGACGTGTGTGGAATATAAATATCTTACTTCACATAGCCACATGCCAACAACTCATTCTTACATCAGAGTTTATGTCAGTTAAATCAGCTAAATTGTCGAAGGATGCTAAGAGCCATTGGAAAAAAACTTTGGGCCATTTATCAAGCTCTTGAATTATTCATTGGTGAAATTTGTCCTCCACATTTTCAAATGGTTTCATTTCCCTTTCACATTTTGTCCCCCCACATGTTTTACAGAGGTTACAGAGTATTAAAGCTGGGCCTTCAACTCAGGGTCCACCGATCAAAAGATAACTTTTCCCTCTTTCAACATGAAAAGCTTCTTTCAACATTAATTTAGAAAAATACCATCCCTGACAGCTGCTTGCCAGCTAGCTCGATTAGTACAGAAGATTGGAGGCAACCTGTCGCAAGTAATGTTGAAGTTATAATATAATTTAGTAAAATTAAAACATTGTTTAAGCAGCACATCAGAACAACTTACATTCTGTTATTAAAATTCTCAGTATAGTTTCTGATCTTCTTTAAGCCCCACCTTGCCATCCTCTATCATATTGCTACCTGTGCCTGAGTCTGACTGAGGTCAATGATCTGAAGCTTAAACCCAAAATGAAGAAGACAGGAAGTGAGGTAGCTCCGACCTTGAGCCTTTGGAACGACCCAAGGCGGTGATCTTTGGTCACACCCACTATAAATCAAAAAGGATTGGTTAATTATCCTAAACACATATGGGTGCTTCAGGCCGTCTGTCCAGGTTTCATGAAGTCCTAACTAATGAGTGAATCAACCAAACTTTTCTCAGTATAGACAAGAACAAAAAGAAGATCTTATCTAATTTCATGCTTTAAGGGCAGGAGCACTTTCATATTTCTGAAGCAAACCCATCATCTTGGAATTAGAAAAATGTTTACTAAATTAGAATAGATTAAATAAAACATTTATAATGCTAATATGTTTGGCCTTCTTTCAAGGCCTAGAAGGCCAGAAGCGTTTAAATTATTTTTTTATTTGTTATATCGTTTTATTGCAAAACAGAGAAATCACTTCACACCTGCTCTTCAACACTTTTGTGTGTGTGGGATCACTGGTGAGTTTAATAAGAGGAGGAAATTATGTCTATGCAAGCAATACACAACATTAGAGAGATAAGTGCAACAAATATTGCTGGATGTTACAGACATTGACATTTTTTTTGGATTAGGGGGAAGAAAGATGTGGTTTTGTTGGCCGCCGTTTGTCTGTTTGTGAATAAATCTAAAACTATACAATCTCCACAATCAGGTGATTATATTATAACAGCCAATATCAGGGATTATTTTCATATTTTCATTCACTTACTAACATGATTGAAAAAGGAAATCCATTTTTTTTTTTTTACCTTTGGGTTAGTTCGGTCAACCCCATTGCTGATCATCAGACAGATAGATAAATCCGACACTTAAGTGCTGTGATGAAAAACTAACATCCAATGAATTAAACAGCAAAATATTCCTGAAACTATTTTGCTTCAGTTGATCTGTGCAGATGTATCTCTCTGCCTGCAACCCACCATTTTAAGCTACATAATGTTTTACCGTGATTGTATATGTGAGAAAGAGAAGTTCAAAAGAAACAAGTTTAACAAGGTTCACAGTGCTTTATGATCAATTTTGGTATAGCACTTGCACATTCTTTGAAATCCTTTGATGTATTCTCAAATGGGTCAACACAGATAGAAAAAAAACTATTTTTATATTTTTCACATATTGCCAGATTTATGAAAAAGGGGAGAGAAACGGACACCAGCAGAGAGAGATGAAGGCACCAGGGGTGAGAAAAGGCCTGAACACTGGCAGAGAGAAACAGACACACAGGAGAGAAAGCAAGAAATACAACAGAGCAGAGGGGGAGGGAGGTGGCGATTTGGACGTCACCATGGGCACATTCCTGCACGCTTAAGAACATTTTCCTCAACTTTACTTTAAAGCAACACTATACTTTCGAAAACTAAATCGCAGTTTCAAAATTTGCTTAAAGGTACACGGACTTGGAATAGGAAGAATGGTGCCTCAGTTTACTCCTTCCCTGAATACTTAGTGTTAGGGTTCTTGGACCATGTAACTGTCACAGCTTACATTTTAAGAATCTGGTCCTGCAAGTTCAAGAGTAATGGTGTTTGCAGACCTAGTCTTAATTATTGGTCCAAATGTCACATGTTCAAAAATGAATCTGCCCTCATGTGGTATCAATCACATTTGCACACCGACTTCGAAACTGTCATTCGCCATGAATGTTTTTTGAGATATATTTGATTTGCTGCATTTTTCTAATCTGTCAAAGGCATTTCAGATTTGTTTGAGCTTTTCAGGATCAATTGCATCACAGAAATTAGTTCTCTTCTTTTGAATATGCAGTCTCAGTGCTGGTAGCATGTCAAGCTTGACCACTGACATCCTGGAATAGACTTGCAAGCGAATATTTTGCAGCTGCTTGATCAGAAAAAGAAATTGCCCTTGTTCCTGATGGCTTCTCAGGATTGGATGGACCCAATGTTTTCTTTATCCTTTTTCATGATGTGAGAGGACCACAACATCCTCCTCACTGCTCTACTCCATTTTATCTCCCACTGTGAAGTTTGGGAACAAGTAACAAGTAATGTCAGTGTCACACACAAACGTAGGATGCTGCACCTCTATGGAAGGATACATTTTCTCAGTGGCCTGCTGTATTTATGCAAACAGTGTGTACAACTTCCTCTTGTCAATTTTTTAAAATATATTTTCATTGTCCTTTTAAATCCAAACAATATTTGCATGGAAATCAGGAAAGCATAGTTTATAAGAACAGCGTGCTCCCTTTACGGTCTCAGTTGACAGCTGAGACTTGTACTTGAACATTACATCTAAATGTAACAATGTCATGTCATGAATAATAAGATATTACATATTAGCCTGTTCAGGAAAATGTAATGTTGTCAATAAACCATATAATTCTGGCAACATTAAAGTCCATTCTGTAATTTTGGCAAAGACTGTTGGGCTGTTCCATTGTGATGTGCAGGATGTGTTTGTGGAGTTGACTGGAATAAAAGGCCTATGATTGCAACTGTAGCAGACTCAAAGACTCAAAAGCTTGCGTCCTTGTACAGAAAGTGCAATGACTGTTACCCCTGAATGAACTGAATAACCTTCATGGCAAATACATCATTGTAAGTCAACACTAAAAGACAGAGCACAGACGTCACTGTGTCGTCATTGTATATTTTGTGCCTAAGACTTAACTTTCTCAAGTTGTTCTTGTGTTGTAAAGTGTAGAAAATAAGACAGACAAAAAAAGGAAATACTTGGGCAGCACTGTGGTGCAGTTGTTGGGTTCAAATGGTTGGTTTGGCCGAGGCCTTTCTGTGTGGAGTTTGGATGTTCTCCCTCCCGCTTTCTCTCTACATCAATTGAAGTTATTATTATTATTATGTAAACGTGACAAGTGTCTCCTCCCAAGTGTTGGGTCAAACCATCCAGTCCTCAGATGCTTTACATTCCTCCCACAATCCAAACACATGCAGGATTGATGAACTCTAATCAGCTCCTAGCTGTGCATGTGTTTGTCTTTGCTTTCCGTCCGTAATACCAGTGCATGCTGGGATAGAGTCTGGACTGCCTACAACATGAGAGGATATAATTAAGGAATGGATGGATGGATTGGATGGTTTACCAGCCTAATGCTGCATTCACCAAACATAATGCGTTCCCCTAATTGAGGAACCATGTTAAAAGGACCACGGAGCAAACAGTAAACACTTTAGGTACAGCAGTAGAATATCACTTTATCAAATCCAAAGGCTCGGCAAGCAATTTTATTTTGATCAAGTTTCCAAGTTTTGCAGTTTTTGTTGACTCTGTCAGAAATGTTATCCACCTCATTTACATTTGGGGGATTTTAGAAAACCCTTTCAGAATAATTCACTCTACCTCCACCCACTACGACCTCAGCAGTAAACAAAGTTAAATTATCACCTTTCTGACAGTGTCAACAAACAATATGAAAATGTATAATCACTGAAAAATAGAATTCATGGCAGAGCAGTTGTATTGGATTGTATTACACCAGTAAAGTCTTGTCTGGTCTGTGAGTATATGAAGAGTACCGACGGAATCCAGTCTTGTCCTATATTTAGAACCATTTGCAGGTCATTTTACTTGACCACAGACCATAAATGAAGACAGACTATCACCTAAAAAAAGAAGAAACCAAAGTACAAGGATGTGCCAGTGAATGGAGTGAGTCTTAAAAAGAAGCTGCCTCTCTGGAACATTATCCAGCATCACTGCCAGATGGGCAACAAGTCAAAATCTATCTGTAACTGCCCTTCAGAAAGACTCATGAAGCATTTTCTGAGTTGACTCTCAGTCAGCAGGTCAACATAGTTTGTCAGTGCTTAATCTCTTTAAACAGATTATGCATGTGGCTATGCAGAATCTAAAGATTAGAAGACCTTCGGAACCAGAAAAACAAAATGAGCTGAAAGAAGCTATGACCCAATAAAGCTCTGTGTTTCAGAGAAGATCTGCAGAGTCCAGTGTTTATCTGCAAGCTCATTATTAAGAGTGAACCCCTTTCGCATAACTTACTATTGACTGAGGAATAATTGTGGTCATATTTAAAATAAACCACCGTTGACTGACAAAAGGAAGTGGTCTCCTGTGTTTGTTGTTTTCTTGACCGATCCATCTACCATGATCTCCATCTTCTGTGGCAGGATAATAAGAGTTAAACGTCATCAACGTTAAATATTTGTATTCCTTTGTATGGTAATACTGATATAACAACAATTTTGATAAGTTTCATATGGCACAGACATGTTATAGAGTCAACACACACTCACTTTTTGGATTCTCAGTTCTTATTTTCGTGAATCACCCTATCCTAATGTCTTTAAGTAAGTCTGTTTATGTTGGTGTTGTGCGGCAGGTAGAGCATTTCCCCTCACTATAAAAACATTGTCCGTACTTCTTGTCCTTCCATCTAACAGTGGTTCATCTGATAAGCTACTGTTCCTGTGGAGCCCTGACCTCAAATACCCTTGTATATCCTTGACGTGGTAAAGATCTCACCAGCCATTTCCAGCGATAAACCCTATTATCAAATGGTCCAGTCAGATAAGATACAGATCTCTGACGAATGCCGTTGTTGGTAATTACAGCAGAATTGATTGCTGAAGCAGTGGGATGGGTCAGGGCAGGATGGCGGTCCCCAGATTTCCGTCATCTGTTCCATATACCCTGTTAACAGTATGACAAATCTGTTTATTTACCTTCTGCATTTTCATCAATGTCTGTATTTTACAGTATTGAAGTGTATAATTGTCACCAGTAGACTGCGCAGACTGCTGCATTCTAAGCCACCACGTTACAGATCATGTATAGACTGTAAATAAAGATGGACAATGTGACAGCTACCAAAAAAGTGAGGCTGAAGCGTCTTGATTGCAGCCTGAAGGAGGGCTACAGTCAATGTCATAAACTCTGCCTCCTCCTAGATAGTAGATGGGACATGCACCAAACTAAAAAGTCAAAATACACATCAAATACATTTCTATCAAAGATGGATTCCGTCATTTTAGGTAGATGTGTTAAGTGTTATTTCTTTCTGGTGAGGTTGGTTTTGATTAGTTGGTTATGAGTTGCTCAAATTAAACTGGGTCATGATTGACATTTGATACTGACTTGCAATTGGTTGAGTGCAAGTATGCACGGGACGTTGATACCACAGCTCTGGCTCCAAATGCACAAGATGGCAGTGTTCATATCCTGGATATTTTGGCTTCATTTCTGGATGTGGGAGGAATTGGAGATGAGTTGTCCGTCATTTTATACAGTGGTATAAACTAGCAAACATAAATCAACATAAGTCAAGATCATTTATAATTTAACATATTCCAGTTTATATCTGCAAAAGCTTTAAGACACTTGTGGTACGTTATTGTAACCCCAACCCTTATTTAGTGTTACATTCTTTTCTATCCTCTGTTATCATCACCTTCTACATTTGAATCAGAACCAGCTTAATTTGCCATATACTGTATGTGTACAAATGCTCAGAATTTGACTTTAGTCAGAGTACTTACATAAATAGACAAACAGTCAAAACTAACGAAATAAGCGCACTTTGTACGTCATTAAGGTTGTTTCATGATAAATTCATTCATTATTTTAACTTCTTTGCATGATGCCCTTATACTTGTATCCTGGATTTATAATTATCCCAGTTCTTCCTCTTTTTAAAGCATTTTTAGCATGAAGCAAAGTCCTTTTCCACTTTGACCTAGTTACACACTTCCCCTAGTTTTTATCCATTTACCTTCAAAGGAAAGCATCTGTTTAACCCATTTATCATCGACCAGCTCACCACCGCTACAGATAAATCCCCTCTTACTTTTTTAACTGTGCCGCTTATTGCTTTCCCGAGCTGTAGTCACAGCATATAAATCACAAAGACAAATCTACATGTCGGCAGAGGTCACTGCTCCAGATATGCATGAATTTTAAACCTGTCTCATTGTATTAATAATTAGTGCACAGCTCCGCTGCTGTGTTCTTTGATGTGGTTTCTGCAGTTGTAGGTGAGAGAAGGCAGTATTCCTTTGAGTTAGACACTGCAGCAGCCCTGAGATGAAATCATAAAATCCTGTCCAAGTAAATTAGATGCAATGCCTGACTTGTGTTTGTTTAAAGTCTCTAAAACAATGTCCAAGAAGCAATAAAGAAGTATAATAAGAAATGCGGAATAACATTACAAAGATGGGCGCAATGGTGAGCCGAGAGAAAAATCCAAAGGACAGCATGTGTGGTCTTCCAAAACAACCCCAGGCCTCATTTAGTTCATTTAATGAAAGAAACAAGATCACACTGAAAACTTTAGATGAGAATTTTTGTCACTGAAAAAGAGGAAATAGAAATTGTTCAAACCAAGTACGGAGGGAGCAGGTGCACCAAGTGGGGGATTTACAGTGTGTTACTTCATCTCTCTGTGACTCTTCACCACAAGGCCATTCATTTCCACTAAACACATGAGTGGGTCAGACATTGAAAGACATTTCGGCTAAAAACAGGATGTAAATTAAGCTGTTTGCAGTTGAATTTGAATGTCAGGGCTCACGGACACTTGGATGACACCATGGCAGCAGTATCGAGGCATTTTAGTTTTTTTTTCTTCTTTTTTTTTTTCTTAAGTTTGAAGAATCGGTCCCCTATTTAATTCAATTGGCATTAACTTCACCCACCCCTCCATCGGCATAGTGGTAAGTAGATAATGAGTGAATTTGTTTTTTTCTGTGAACTATCCCTTGTTGGGGTTTCTTTCTGAAGAAATCAGAAATTTAAATGATTGTACATTATTTTGAACATCTATTTAATAATCTTAGTCAGCCACAAGTTGGGTCATTGTGAAAGCCTATGACACCACCTTTGACCACTTCACCTCTGCACAAATAACTGTCATTACAGACAGCGAATGAACCAGAACAACGAAATTATCACATGAAGACAAAAATGGCAGTGAATCTGTTCTCAACGGCTTTGCTGCTTATTAAGTGTCACAGCTCAACCACCAAAACAGGTGATCTCCTCTGATGTGTGTGACTGTGTGTGTGTAGCATGTGTGTTTCATCAGTGGTGAAATGTTACAGTTCATATATTACCCGTCTGGTCCAGATTTGATTTGCGGTTGCAGTCGGATGCAGGTTTGCAAAAAGCAGAGGCAATTTAATCAGAGTGGTGTAAAGCAGCATCACCCAGTGCTGAAGTGTGTTTCACTACTGTGTTTTGGAGCAATTACAAAACTAAATAAATCTAACACTACATATTTTTGAACAGTATGGTAATTTCGCAACAGTTAATTTTAATGACACTAATTGATTTTGTGACATGATTAGAACGTTTTGTAATAAGTTGCTAAGAAAAGAAAAATGTGTATAAATTGAAATGGAAAAATCTCCTTTAACTACAAAATATGTCATAATAAAGCTTTAAAAAATATATTGTTTTAACAATTGAATGTTAAAACAGTTTTGATGTCATTTTTTCAAAGATGCAGCAATTCTGACTCTGTATTAAACCAACAGCGACAAGACTTGATATTGTCAATCGAATACATTTACATGGAAAAATTGATATTTTTTTAATTATCTCATACTTGAAATATGTACAGTAAATATTACACTTTTTTAATGTAATACCTGGATGGACAACAGCAATGTATCAGAACTATGGCTCCTTGTTCTTAGAGCAGTAAAATGAAATGTATTATCACTGTCGGGCAATAAAAGGAGAAATTCAAGGAACAGAGCACCCCAAAGCTTAATCACTGGTAAGTAGCCCTGGGATTATCCGCTCGGAGCTCACTTAAATATAATCCACATCAGCGGCTGATAATGTTTCAACATGCAGCAGGGTGAAGTTTGGTCTATATTCGGATCGTCCCTCCAGATTTCATAAAGGTGTTAGATAATTAAAAACAACCTTCTACTGTAACCAGTAATGTCTAATAGTACAGGAGTGGCCCTGTGAAGTGCCTGTCTGTGTGCTAAGTGAACGTACACCCAATGCTCTGGTTTCCTCTTGCCAGGAGACGCGTCTTTAAAGGAATACTCATTTCCAATGACCTTGGGAAATGCACTGACTATAAAACTCCACACATGGTTGAATTCAGTCGAAATAACATGTGTCTTCATTAAATGAAACTTCACTGGACACACCACTGAAAAGTGATGTGTTGTGCTGCCTATTATTAATTGGATGCAGCATGTGCTGTATCTTTCCATGAATTTGTTTGGTTGGTTTTTATTTTGCAGCCTGAATATAATGCATGGACTTTATTCTCATCATCGTCTTGTTTATATGTCATGTTCTGCATGTGCGAATCGTAATATGCATGGGTACGTTGCTCTTCCAAGAAGCTTCACTATACGGTCTACCTCATTTCCATTTCCTTGAGAATCTGCTGCTGAAAGACTCCAGGCTGCGTGCGCCCTGTGAACTGACCCTGTGTTTACAACATTGTTTACAGAGCTCGGCAACCCAAACTTGTCAGAAACAACAAACACAAACAACCACCACCGCAGCCAGACTTGGTGGCAATTAACACTGTGTGCCCAGAGAGCATACTACTATAGCACGATACAGAAGAAATGACATCATAGACATTCAAATTTAATTGAGCGTGTGTGTGTGTGTGTGAGGATGTATGTCTGCCGTTGTGTCCACATCTGAATATTTCTACTCTTTGGTTTGTGTGCGTGTGAGCGTGCGTGCATGCAGAGTTGCGTTTTAACAACCGCAGCACAGATTGCCCTCCGTCGCACTAGCTCCGCTGAATTCCCTGGAGGGGCCTAATCAGACAAACAAGGCTTCTCTCACTCCGGGTTTGTATGCTTTGATTCTTCGCTGAGCACCACAAACACAAATGTAGTCACACACACACACACACACACACATTTTAAACATATACTTGACAGACATAGATGTACCTGCATGCATGCAAACCCAGAGACGTGACTGCACATACGCTGTGAGGTCTTTTCTTAATAACCCTGTGACATGGAAGCTTTGATTTTAGATCACACCTTGTGAGTCCATTTGCAGCTCAGAGTTTAGGGGGATACTGTATGTCATTTACAAGGCGACCATATGGCAACAGCAGGAGGATGCCCTGTTTGATGGACAACTGCAGTTATAGTAAATACAAAGATATCTATGAACACAATATCTCACTTGTAAACATATAGCTATAAATCAACAAATACGAGTGAACAAGACCGCCCCACTCTGATAAGCAGTTCTCCAGGGTCAAGTACGAGGCAGGGCAGTTGCACCGCCGCGCTCCATACCATCAAACCAGTCTGATGTCACGACTCCACAAACATGAGCATGCAGGTGAACTTTCAGTCTTTAAGAGAAAATATAATATAATATAACTGAATTGAGCCACAGGGAAAGTTTTTACTATTGGACTTGTTTTTAAAGCTACACAACTCTCACATGTCAATACAGGGAAATGTAAATGGTAAATGGTCTGTATTTACATGGACATTTTCTGGTCTTGAAGACCTCTCAAAGCGCTTCTAGTTCAGTTTTTCCATTCACCCATTCACATTTATACAGTGCATTTATGTGCAGCACTTTCTCTTTTATCACTCGTACATTGTAAGCACGGCCGTCAGGGTGCAATTTCGGTTTCAGTACCTTGTTCAAGGACACGGAATGGGGGAGTCTGTGATCGAATCGCCAACCTTCTGATTATTGGACGACCCACTTTACCTCCTAAACCACAGCTACCCCGTACCTAAACTACTATCATATATCCCCAACAAAGTCGTTTACATGCAAACATGCAGAAATGCAGAACAAGGAAGAAAAACAGCAGATTACCATCCTGGGAAATTCGCTTTCATATCTTATTGTACTTAATGTGGGGGTTGGGGGTTTCCTCAGCTGCACTCTGTCAATCAGGCCTTTATGGTAAAGTGGCAGCATGAACATCACTTTGAGTAAAAGGCATATACGACATTTAACTGACTCTAAGAGCATGAGGCAAACGATTGAGACAAAAAATTGCAAATGGACTACAGTTTTATCACGCTCTTCTTGTCATAATGACCACTCAGATCGTTTTCCGCTGTGAGTCACATTCACCCATTCACACACAAATCCATACAGCGCTGCTATATATAGAGCATCCCTAGATCACTCATACGGAACCATCAGGGGCAATCTGGGCTTTGGTGTCATGCCCAAGGACACTTAGACATGTGGAACTGGCAGAGCTAGGGATAAAACTACCTACCCCCCTTTCCATGAACAACCCACTTACATCCTGAGGCACAGCCGCCCACAACAAAGAACCCTTTGGGCAGAACTGCTGACAGAGCTCCTCACCTGGCTAACACCATCCGTACAGTGAGTCACGGTGATGGCAGCAACATGCTGTGGGGGAGTTTCTCAGCGGGAGACTGGTCAGAATTGAGGAAAAGGGCAAACATCTGTGGAGAGACCTGAAGATGTCAGTTCACAGACACTTCCCATCCAATCTGAAGGAGTTTGAGAGGATCTGCCAGCGAGAATGAGATGAACTGCCCAATCCAGGCATGCAAAGCCGTGTAGAGACTTACCCGAGATTTGAGATTGTAAATGCTGCTAAAAGAGCTTCTGCAAAGCACTGTATTATGGATATAATCTCTGTTGTAAATAAGAGAGATAAGATAAATTCACTAAAATGTCTACAAATGTGTTATTACTTTGTCATTGTGTGTTATTGATAGATATAAAGTTTCAACCATGACAAACTTCTTATTTTCTTAAGCCACTATCGATGAAACAGTTTGCCTCCAGTTTCCAGTTAAGTAGCTAATGGCCTTATTTAACGTTTAGTGTTCAGATACGAGAGGGGTATCAATCTTGTCATCTAAGTCCCTGTTCAGACATGGTATTAACATCTATCCTGAGAGATCGAATCACAAGTAGGTAACTAAGTTTGTCTGTTCATAATGCAATAAAATGTGTCTCCTGTGACCACTTATTGAATCTCACTTCACTTCTCTATATGTAACTACACATGTTTATGTAATTTATGTCCATGTAACAGACTGCACTAAGGCTGAAGGTGTAAATCTGTAAAGATTTACCCTTTCAAAACTACATTTTCTATGTTTCAGGACTTATTTGTCTTCAACCTACGTGCACCAGTAGATAATAGATATCAGATAATAATTGATATGGTTTAGAACCTGTAAAACAAGCACTGGACAAACAGTGACACATTTGAAACAACGAAAATATGATGGAGGACCACTGCAAAAATTGTTGCAATTTTTAAGAAGGAAAAGCTCAAACACAAAATCACTTTTCCAGGGATTGGATCTTTTTTTAGACAATCAAAACATTATGCTTCTTAACTTTTAATCATGCATTTCAAAGTCTCTTTTTCACTTTTAGAATATTGCACGATATTTATCCCGTACAGATCTGCTGTGAAGAAACATTTTTTGCTGATATAAAAATACCAGTCAATACGTGGTCAGTGTTGATATTGCGACCGCAAACAAATCCAGGTACTAAGAAGCATAACAAACACTTTTGATTCATTGTGAAACTGCAGCAGGTCAAAGGACATCAGCTAAGTAGGCGTTCCATCAGGACGTAATTAAGTTCACACTACTTCCTTGAACACCTCTGAATATGGTCTGAGTGATCAGATCACAGGATGCATGGAAAATGCATTTACTGTACTTAGCGCTGACCACTTGTGATCGGATCACTCAAGTCGAACGTTAATGCACGGCCTGTACTGTGTCGACCTCTCAGACCATTGCTTTAATAAGCCCTCATGTGTAAATTGCAATGTTTACAAATGGACTGTTGCCTCTTACCCCATTCGGAATGTGGATTGTTTTAACCCTCTGAGCGGTGCTGAGAACAGAGGAGACAAAAGTGGAATCTGTGACAATGGCTTCTCATCATTTTAAGCTATGGGTCATTAATGGCAAAGACTGAACACGCTCAAAACTCTGGAGATGACAGTGGACTTCAGGAGGAGCCCCCACAACAGCGTTGTGTCTGCTGTGCAGTTCTTCTGGTTTCTGGGATCCACATACTCCCAGGTGTACCTCAAGTGGACGTCCAACATAGACAAAAAGGCCGGGCAGAGGATATACTTCCTGCGCTACTCTGCAATCATCTAGTCTGTGCTCTGCACTTCCATCACTGTCTGGTTTGGTTCGGCCATCAAACAGAACAAGAACAGAGTACCCCGGACATGCCAGGACTGCAGAGATTTGGAGCCAATCTGCCCTCCATCGAGGACTTATCCACGTCCAGAGTCAGGTCACTGGCAGGAAACATCACTGCAGACCCATCTCACCCTTGACACAACCTGTGCCAACTTCTCCCCTCTGGTAGGCGCTACAGAGCACTGCACTGTACGACAACCAGACACAAAAGCAGCTTCTTCCCACAGGCCAACACTCTGATGAACACTTCACCCGTCTACAGTGTCAGGAACAATCCCAGGTCAATATACCTGTACATTAGTCATCCACCACAAATCCCAATTATTTATTATACTGTTACTCAATTCAGGTTCATGCGTACATATTTCTGACACATAATTCTGTGTACTGTATATACTGTACATCATACAAATGTACTACTGTCCAGAGATCCGTCTACCTGGTGTATACATACTGTACATTAATACTCCATACTTATTTTGCTAGTTTCTTGTAGTCTGTTGTTAATTGTATTTCTATCTGTGTAAGTACACTGAGCGCAATTACACTGGAGTCAAATTCCTACTATGTTTACACATGAATGGCAAATACTGCTGATTCTAAAAAATTCTAAAATACTCTCCTCTCACTTGCTGCCATGACTGCTCTACTTCACCCTGCCTCCCTCTCACTCCAGCACATTCTCCTTCCTAAACTCTTTTGTCTTTGCCTCTCCTCTCCCTCCTCCCCTTATCTTGATTTTGTCTGTCCACCCCTCTGCCAGTCGTCTCACTCTGTTCCATACTCTTCTCCCCCCTCCTCATACACTGCTTTCAACCATCCCTCATGCCCCCCGTCCTTGTTTGTGTCTTACCTCCCCCTGTATCTCCCCCTCTCTCTCGCCACGTCTCTTCGCTCCTGCCCCACCGCTCCTGCTTCAGACAGAAAGCCAATTGCAGCTGTCTAAACAAATGAGAGGTGTCTGAGATCATTTAAACAGCCATAAATAACATCACGAGAGGAGGCGGACGATGAGTGGACCCCGATGCTAAATGCACACACACACACACACACACACACACACACACACTTAAGTGGACCCCGTTGCTAATTTGTCTGATAGCGTGTTAGTGGAAGATAAGAGTGGATGCATGAATGTGGCCTGTCTGAGATGCATTAGCTCTCCTTGTGCTGTTTTCATCACTCAGCACAGCGTATTGTTTGCTAATTTGCCTTTTGCAGCTATTGTTTGGAATGTAAGTGGAGTTATCACAGGAGGTATTTGTGTGTACGTGTGTCCATGTGTGTGCGCGCACCTGAAACAGTCAGAGTTAAAAGTCTTTATAGAGAGATTATTCCAGGTAATGGGGCTCTAAAAAAAGACTGAATGGCGCCCTTTGTGTTGATTTAATGCTGTGCTGCTCGCTGTTGCTGCTCTTTTGTCTTAAAACCAACAAATATGAAGCCTGCACATCACAAGCTGGACAAGCGAGGGAGGAGGCTGGAGCTGGATCCTAATTCATTAAGCTTGTCCCTGTCTTGAAGAGAAGAAGACGAATGGTGATTTTGTTCCGTCAGTCCCTGGCAAGCCTCTGCCCTCCTGGTTTCTGACAGCTCTCTGCCAAGTAGGACATTAAATAATAATCATCCTGCTTCTTTTCTCTCAGTCTTTCTCTCCCTCTCGCTTACACTCACTTTCTCTCCCCCTCCTCCATCTCTCTGTGTGAGTGTGTGTCTGACTTACACTGTGTCTTTCTCTGTTATAAATATTTAGCTGGGAATGAAACACCAACAGGTTTGTGTGGAGTGAAACATATGCCCGCGCACACACTCATACAGTGTCTCTCCGCCTGTACCCTGTTAAATACTACAGAGCTGGCCCTTGTTATAAGCCTCTGCACATCAGGCCAAATCCATTTTCGGAGTGCCAATTTCATTCTTGGGATGTTAAGCATTTACACCGCAAGGTCAAAACATTCCAATGAAAGCCCATCTCGCAAAATTGGATGAAAATAAATGTTATTCCTTCTCTTGAAATATTCTTCCTGTTCCACTGGTTCCCACACAGTCGGATGGTATATGCTAATATGTTAAGTAAATATTCATAAAGCATGACACTACTGGTGCATGAAGCAGACATTTTCACATAATTTTAGGTTTAGCTGCCATGTTACCCCAGAAATTGCATGTGTACAGATATGTCTGAGTGTCATGTTGACATATTCCCGTATGCGTATGCTGCTATACAAGTGTTGTATTCTAGAAGGCAATGTTTCACTTTGCACATAATAATATGTCACACTGCTAGAAGGTGCAGTGGGTGTGGGGATGTGGGTGTTTTGTTGCTTTAAGCCCTCTGATTATGCTTATGATGTGTGTGACAGGTCGCCTATGGAGGTGCTAGGGACTACAAAGGGACCCTGGAGACATGCATACTGTTACATGAATATTGTTGGGAGAGAATCGTGTTAGTTTGAAGTGAGCGGCAGAAATATTCTCCATGTGAAAAAAGGCAGGGTTGTTATATGTGTGGTCTCACTGTGCCTACTTTGGTTTCCCCCACAGTCCATGGACAAGCAGGTTAGACAGATCTACATCGTCTGTAGTTGTGAATGTGAGTATGAGTGACCGTCTTTCTATGTATGTCAGCACTGTGACGCTAACTCAGATATGGAGTCTGGAGAATGTCTGCACAATTGGGTTTGGAGTTTCTCCAGAGTTTGCCTTTCACATGTGAAGGACACAGAAGAAGATTCTCCTCTTAGTTGGTTCACAACAACTATTGGAACTATTGGATTGTAGAAAACGAGCTACCAGGACAAAAGAATGGATAAAACAGAGATTTTTTTGATTGTTTGTCTAAGTAAGAAAAAGTGATTGCTGTAGTGTATTTGTGTTTGATTGCCAGAGGTGGTTGTGCTTGGTTGAAAGTGGACTGGCCCCCCTTAAATTTACAAAAAACTGTGCATCTGAGTACATACTGTAAACTTACATATGACAGGTTGTTTCTCTTTTTGGCCAGATTGTTATTCTGCCTGTTGTTATAGAGGAACCCATAATTGAGGCCCACACAGAAATCAAACAAATGCAAGTATTTATTTCGGTTAGGCAACGGTTGCCGCAAGGATTCAAGTGACAAATGGCAACTGACATTTGCTCTTTGGCAACTGTGAACTCTTATCTCCTGTTCTATCATACCATAACTATAACAGGTTTAGCAGCTGCAATTTGAAATCTTCATATAGTGGAGGAAGGGAGATGTGGATGTGATTGAGTGTTTAGTAGGTTAAGTCTTACAGAAGCACTGGATGAACCTTTAAATGCCTTGTGACTGGTAAAGCACTTTTATACAGAGGCAGCTAAATAAGTTGAGTATCTGAGTATCGGTCTTGCACAAACTTGTTCTCGTCCTTCAACTACTTAATGATGACACAGCTGGTAATAAGATTGCGGACAAATAGACACTCTGCTCGGGATTAATTTAGCACGACATGAAGATTTAACTCTGGTGCTGCTGATCTTTTTCATTGCTATTGCTTAATGATTAGGATTTTGATAAAACGTCAAAATTAGCAGAGAGATGAAAGGTGACAGAAACACTGGAAGAATAAAAGATGGATGAGTCGGCAAGGATTGAAAGAAAGAAGGCCAGTGAGTAAAGTGATGGGTAGACAAAGAGAAGAGGATCCTCAGGTCTTCTTGTTTGGCCCACTTCTTTCCAGTCTCCCCATGGTCAACCAACTGCCCTCTGTTGTTGGAACAGCGGTGCAATGTGGAGAGAGGGAAGATGAGGAGCAGTGCATGACTTGCAATCATTTCTTCAGAGCCCTGAGGTTTTTAGCTCTCCATTCATTTTCACTTTAATGGCGCCTTCCTCTTCCTTCTGTCTGCCCCCTTTCCCTCTTCATCTCTCTCATTCAGTTCCTTTTTTCTCCATCCATTTCTCATCTCCCATTCTTGGGTTCTCGCGTCCTTCAGCCATGCTTAGCCATTCTGCTTACAGTTTCTTTGCTTCCCCTTTCATTTCTGCATAGTCCTTGTCTGTTGCTTCCCCTCGTTCTCTTCAGTCTCACCCCCTTTCTTCTCTCCAGCCTGTCCTCTTAATTCTCTCTCCCCACTCATCATGGGGACAGTAAATCCCCTGGTGGTTGGGGCACACAGCCACAGAGCTCTTTGATCATTCGTGGGGAACCGACATCCCGACTGCCATTCTGGACAGAGCTCTGTCTGCTCGCTGGATGCTGAGGGAGGAGGGCTCAGTGCTCACACACAATTTTGCTGCACCAAGATGCACACACATATTTAGGCAACCGCTGTCCTGTGTGTAATTCAATTTCCTGAGAACCAAAAGATTGAGTTCATAAACCAAATATCTTAAAATGCCCTTCATGAGAACCTCACCCTCGCTCTTCTGTCTTTTCTCCCCTGCCATTCACTCTGAATGCTTTATGGAGGCCTTTATCCAAAATATGCTGTTTAATCTGGCGAAATAAGAAATTATCATCAAACAAGAAATATGGACTTATGAATACTGATTTAGCATGTGCAGTTCCCTTGCAATGGCTTGAAATGTAATGAAATGATTCCGTCGTTTATAATGCATGAGTGCACGGCTTGTAATCAAACGAAATTGTGTTGTTCACTTTCTGGGGAAAATTAAATAATGATGATGTTCTTCAAAATGAATGCTTTGTGGAATTTAAATTCAGTAAGAGTGAGTTAGGGGAACTAATCTCATTGCATGTAATACGTGATTTAGCTGCGATGTAGTGGGAAAATATATAAACTCTGCGTGTAATATAGGCGATTAAACAGCATACTCGAAAAGAAAAATAACAGGCAGTGGAGGGGTCTAGTTTTATTGATTGATTACTCATGTATACTGTACAGGAAACAGTCCCACAACAGGCATGCAGCATGCTTTCATGTGCATGCCAAATGGCAGGCGCACGGAGAGGCCCGTGAAGAGGCAGACAGTGCTGGTAAAAGCTTGATGGATTTTTTTTGACGGTCCACAAGCCCACCGATTCAGCAGCGATTTGTGCTGGTCTGGCTGATGGTCAGTACAACACTGGTATAACCTACTGAGATGATTCCTTCCCAGCCTTTAAATCATCAGCACCACCACACTCACTATTGCTTATGCAAAGCTTCCTATGGGAAGCCACCATGTATCACAACACACACAAATAGTACACAGGGTGAATTATATAAATCTAAGCACATGGAGAAGATGAAAAGGTTATTTACTAAACAAAATAACTGAAGTAAAAGTTCTGTCACATGTCTGTATTATTTTGAATACAGGCATACTTTGTTCACCCAAAAGGTGAAATGTTTCAAACATATCAACTCTGATGTTTTGGCATTTTTTCACCTGCATGTTTTTCTTCTTTTGTCAAAAGTCTCCACAGGCAGCATTTTTGTTTGGAAGACATTCAAAGGGCGATTGGAAAAAACCCCAGAAAACAACAGAAGCCTCTCAAATATCATTTCATTTTCTCTCCCTGATGTGAACAGCAACTCTTAAATATTAATACTACATACTTCATGTTCTGCTTACGCTACTGGGATAGAAGGAATTTACAAAGATAAATTTCTCATCTCTGTGTAGTATAAACGATCCTTTAATAACTGCTGTCAAAGGATTTGTCTAAAGAGACCAAATACCAGTTAAATAAAGCATATTCCATCTGATGTCATTATCACATTTATTCATGAATCTGTGATATTTATTGCGGGGTATGAAAATCAATTTGTATTTAACACTTTGTCTCAGTTGTCATATGTGGGGAAACTATACGAATTTTTAATAAAGGCTCCAATCCCCTTAAATCCCTCTGTTTTTATTTGACATTCTGTTCAATATGCTCATTATGGCAGAATTATACATGTCACAAGGACCCTCAAGACCCCACCACACTCACACATCCAAACAGGAGCACTGTAAGGAATGCATCTGGAAAAACACACACACACACACACACACACACACACACACACACTCTCGCACACACCACCCGTCGTTCGTTTAAGCCTGTGGAATTGATGTGCCCCTAAGCCTGCTTTTTCTATGCATTATGCCCCAAGGAGAGACCATCTGAATGGCGGTGGCTGCCAGTCACTAGAGTATAAGCTTGGGATCAGACTGCAGAGGTAAACACACACACACACACAGCAAATTTAATGGCACAAATGCCCAATATCGGAGAGGAAACATACATTTTTCAGGGCAACACATTCTGTTTAACACACATCACCATTCCCTCTCACTCTCTCATTCTTTTTCCCTTACACACACGCACACACACACACACACACACACACACAGGAATATAAACACTCACCTTTAAGCTAAGGGATGAAACCTGCACAGTGTGTCTCTGCCTCATGCTGGCTTAGCCACAGAGCTGGAGAACAGTGAGAGGAGATGAAGACATATGACAGAAAAGCTCTTTAAACAAGACACACACACACACACATATTTACAAGCACAGGCCAACAAACACACAAACAGGAGGCCCTGCTCCTGCCTGTCTCTCCCTCCCGCTCAGCCACAGTTAGGTGTGGCGCTTTGTGTCAGACTGGCTGTCACGTGCCATGTTTATGTCTTCCTCCTGTCCCGTGTTCAGCACTACAGGGGCCGCTTGATGTCAGTTTAGTGTGAAACAGAGAAGGCTGGCTGAAGGGCTGACTAGGCCTCTCTGTGGGAAGCTTTGACTCCTCTCGTAAGATGCTGCTAAACCTTTCAGCCCTACAGTACCTCTGTTGCACCACTTGCTGTGCTGGAAGACGCAGCAAACTGCTGACTTTAGGGTGATAATCACTGTGTGTGTGGTGGGGCGTGGCAGACCTCTCTATTTGTTGTGGTGGGTCTTTGCCGCTTGTGTTTTTACATATTGAACACATGCAACACATTGGGAATACACCTGCATAGCAAAGTATGTAGTTTACACACAATTTAATATGTAACACTGCTGTCTGCTGCAACAAGCTTCTGGATTGTGCACTATTCCTGAGAAGACATGTGAAGTATTTTTCTTGTGTTGTTGACCTGTTTAAAGTCACACAAATAAATTCTAAGGAAACCAGACAATGAATCAAGTGACTGTGTGTAATGTGACAGGGGTCTCTTGTAGTGTACAAACCCACAGAGAAGGATCACCCAACTCTGCAGTTCCCAACAGTACTGTGGAAGATAGCTGTTTTTTACAAAAGGTTTGATGAACCCAAGCGACCGAAACAGTAGTGCATTGAGTTGTACAGTGTCTTACACAAGCGCATTAATGGAAAAAACATGACTGCAAAAGCCACAATACATCAGCAAAAGCCACAATACAAATCTAAAAGCCACAACACAACAAAAAAGCCACAACAGAATGACATTGATGAGCAGAGGTTCTTACTGCGGTCAAGTGAGCCGTGGTTTGTGAAAACCCAGTCAAACCAGCAGCTGCTTTAAACTTGATGCCTGTCTACTGAGGTGTTATTGTACAGTTGCTTGGAGCAAAAAACATTTCTTTAAGGGCCTTGTCCAGTTGCTGTCACAAAGCTTAAGGGGTTGGTAAGATATTTCTGATATCTGATATTAGTTGAGATCCTTTTCACATCCGGATACCCATCAATAAATAAAGTTGTCTGAGGCAAAGAAGCTGCAATAAACACAATCAATTATTTCATTACTTCACCCTAACCCACGGTCCTCACAAACTGAATAGACTTGCATCACTGAAGCAGAGACGATACCCAGAGGAGTGAGTCACAGAAAAGTCGCCTTCTAGCAGTTTTTGGTCAGTGGGCCTTCATGTGTTTTGGGGGCGTACCTTTGACGAGAGGGCTGATGGGAGTGGTTGCGATGTATCGCGTGAATGGAATTTGTTGTCTCAACCAACCATTGCTTTAAAATACACTAAAGTCTAACTTGTGATTGCTTACTATAGCTGTAATTTCATTGCCTGACCCATACCATGAAAAGCTGCCCTAGACAATTCTTCCACTGAAGTACGGGGTATCTTTAGAGCTTAAGACTTCTGTCTGTCTCACAGGTGAGTCTTACCAGCTTCCTTCCAGTGCCAGCTCACTAGTTGTTCAAGACTTAGTGGATGAAGTGGGAAAGCAGATTTTACATTGGGCCAGCTGCCATACAGTCGGGCGGGCAAATCCTTTTTGGCAGAGCACATATATGCAATTGTTCAGTGTGTGACGCTGCAGAGATGTGTGGTCAAGCATAAAGAACCCAGTTAGAATGTGAAGGCTGTGTGAAATGCAACAAAGATTTAGGAATCAAGGAGTCTCCCTCTCTCTATCACAGACACATGCACGTACGTGCACATACACGTGCACACACATACAGAACAGTGGGGCTCTTCACTGACCATTACTCTTGGCATTGAGTGCTAAACAGAAAGTGCTTAGTAGAAAACAACGGGATATTTCCACTTCAACTCAAACAGCATCCATCAGCCATACTGTGTGTGTGTGTGTGTGTACATGTGTGAGTGTGTGTATATTTTTATATTCGTGTGTATGAAAGGAAGAAATAAAACAAGGAGAAATTCTTCCTCACTTCAGCCGTATGTGCTCTGCCAGCATCCCTTTGACCTTCATGTTCAGTTTCAGCACACTTACATCATGAGTGTGTGTTTGTGTCTGTGTGTGTGTATGAGGGGTAGAAAGAGATTGAGCAATGATAAGAACAGAATATGAGAAACACATGTGTCTCTTGTATATCTGTCTAAACGTGCATTAAGCCATCAGCAGTTTTTATTGATCTCTCAGGTCTTTTGAGCTGGAAGGCGTCTCCCTTCACCTCTTCACGGACCGTTCTTCAATTCATTATTTTCTCCTCGGGTATTTTTCTCTGTGCTCAGGATTTATGTGTTTCAGCGTGTGTTCAAATAAAACAGACTTTGTCAAACTGGGTTTTGCAAAGTCGGTTCTCACTTCTTGTGGCAGATTAAAGGTTAGAGTTTGGGGCTGTGTTATGGTTAGAATTAAGTCTTAATTTACAGGATGAAGTCGCTTTAATCGGGGAGGATTTTGGTACTGAGCCATTGTACTTTTACACTAAGAAGAGCCAGGGGAGGTGTGGATGATACTCATGTCTTCTGGTCACTCCTCTGTGGAGATTTTCAAGGCATGACTGACTGGGAGAACACCCTGGGATAAACCCATGATATGCAGGAGGGATTAAATCCCTCAGTGGGCCTCAGTGTACTTGAGGATACTAAGGAGTTAAGTTGGGGGGAAATTGTAAGGGAGCTACAAATCAAGGGGACTGTGTATAATTTGCATCTACTGTACTGATAACAAATTATAAAAAGGGATTTATATACAAAATATTTAGACCAGGAATGTTAATAAAGATGGAGGATGTGCCCTCATTACCCTGAAATGAAGTCAAAATATCCTGGATACAAACACTGTCATCTTGCACCACTGATGTCGTTTGGAGCCATAGTATATGCAATAGCGATCGGGGATGGAGACAGTGTAAAAACCACGTCATAGTTTACCCTGTAATAACATATACAAGGACACTTTATATACATCTTTTATTCAAATTTTTGTACATAAAAACACGAGTCATGGTGTTACTATAGGTGCAACAACTATAAATAGATATTGCATGCTGGCTTTTTCTGGGTATGTTAAGCAATCAATTCAATCTTAAAACCCAAGTTTGCAACTTTTCAAAATAAAAGCTCTGTTATTCAGCTTTATAGAAAGAATCAAACCCTGCAACACCCATGAACTTCTGTGTTAGTCTGATGTGGGGAAATAAAAATATTCAGATGTACAAAATGATGTGGTGGATCAGATTAGTTACTGACGGGCCAGTTGAGCACTGGTGTAGGTCATGCGAGTATTAACTCATTTATTGAGTTATTAAAAACAGTGAAGAAATCATTCAAACTCTGTGTGTGTTGCGAGAGGAGAGTAATTGTACAACAACAGACAGACCAGCCTCTACTGTAGGAGCTTATTTCAAATTCAAATACAACCACATGACTGCCCCAAGAAGGAGCTGAGTTTGAAAAAGCCCAGGAGGAACACAAGTAAGACGTTAAGATGAGAACGCTAAAAGGAAAGTCAAACAGGATGCATCTGAATTGCATCTCTTGTCTAAGAAAGTGGAGTTACAAACTGTAGATAAAGTACTTTTTTATAAGGAACAGTAACTTAAAGGATTTTGATGGAATTCCACACTTACTTGAATTCTAAAAAGAAATCAATAAAATATACCCCAAGCTGTAATATCTCCAATACTTTTTTATAGGATGTTGGCAGATTTCAGCCATGATCATATTTTAAGGTTCAGACAGTTTTGTGATTCTGATGATGGTTCAGAGTTACAGAACAAGGGGTCTGTAGGAGTTTAAATGTAGAAGCCATAATAATGAAATATTAGAGCACACTCCTAAAAAGGTAACTAAAGTGCAACAGAGGAATTTATGGAGGGGCCCGGCACAGAGATTTATCCTCTTGCAGAGTTTAGACCTCTATAGCTAAAGATGTGAGGTGAAAGTGCCGCGGCCTATATTAAAGCTGACCTTCACATTGGCAGGTTTGTTCTATCACTGCCCAAAAATTTCATCATGAGAGATCCTCTGCTTAGTGGAGTAAAATGTGGTTGAGTCAGTTTTGCCCAAGGCTTCCTCATCTTTTGTCAAAAGAATCGAGATAGCTATATTTCATGTCAGAGCTATTGATCTGTGTAAGAGGGATTCACTCCACACTCTCATACAGAATGGAGCTGATATAAATGAGAATTCACTTGCAACACTAAATATACTGATACTGTTACTGTATTTGGGGAGAAAATGAAAACATCCCTAACTCTGATCATTGACCAGTCATGTAAGTTATTTGTAAAGCCAAAATAGCAAGAAAAGACAGATTACATTGCAATCTCTTTGTTTCTTTTTTACTTTACAATGTAAGCTAAATATGTAACATAACATGACTAATACGTTTGTAGACGTACTTTTTCCACAGCTTGTATTTTGTAATTTCAGATAAGAAGTGAAATATGTTTTTTTCTTTAAAGAAAATAATACAGAGGGCTCATGATGATAAATAATGAATCTTCACCAGAGTGTAACTTGGCACTAAAAGTATGTTTAATGTTGCCTACTTATGTATTTATAAGGATTTTAGATTTTTTTCTTAAGATAGGCTTTCTAATTTTCAACACTTATAGCAAATTCATATCGCTGTCAGTTGTAATTTATTGAAATGCCTTAACTTTTCTCTTCACCTCTTACTTTGCGTTTAAGATGCACTAAACAGTGTGAGATCAGCAATCTGGCTCTTCTTTATTTGAGTGTGATGCTACAGTATTCATTTGAATTCATCATCAGGTCAAATCTGAATTAATGACTTTCCCATTAGCCTCAAAGGTAGTATCAGTGAAGTTTCGGAGAAGCAAACACAATAAACAGAGATGGTGAAGATGGTAAATTATATATGCAGTCGCATTTAAGCATTGTCATTGTGACCATGTTACCTCTTTGCTGTGAGCATTGATGTCTGCATATACCCATAAGAATGCTCCAACATTTCTGTATAATGACGTGAGAATGCCGTCATTTTGTGCCACATTGCTTATATTAATATTTTCTATTCAAAATATAAAGTATGTGTACAAGGAACAACATACTTTTGTGATCAAACTTCCCCTTAGTGATTTTGTTTCACACATACCAGGTAGGGTACAACTGCACTAAAATGTTTTGCAGACGATGCTATTTCCCCTATTGACTCACAGTGTCTGTTGCAAAGTGCAGAGCAAGGGGGCTTCCCATAGGATGCATGTGATGATGGCTACTCAATGAGTTAACGACTGTGGAAGTGCTAATGTGACAGGTGCGTATGAGGCTGAAAGAGAATCCTCACATAGGACTCTACAGTGTGGCTACTGGGAACAGAAATCCCAGTGGGCTACCACATAGCCGCATGACAAAAACAACAAGTGACTGATTAATCGATAGATACACAAGATGCCCCCCTGACCTGAATAATTACCTTTTGGTTGTTTGTGATTATAATTGTTAGAACATTTGGTCACATTGTTGAAACATTTTTGTGTTTCAATTGTGACACTGTCCTGTTTAGTTGTATCATTATTTGCAATAGTGGCAAGCGACTCCTCGGAAAAGCGTCTCGAAATTACCTGTTCAGCAACAACTGCTGTCATGTACGTGTGCATATTAATCCATAGAACTACTAAGCAGTGCCTGCATGTGCGGTCTGTATGTCTCAAGTGCTGTAACGGTAACTCTTAGGGGGGCAGATGTTCTGCTGATTAAGTGAATATGTTTCACCATGAGGGTCAGAGATAATCAGGCTGATAGAATGGTGGTGGGTGTACACACATGCATGTTTTGTATACATGTGTGTGTTGGCTGCATCACACTGTTTCTGCTGGATTGTTTGGGCCTTTAACAGTTGACTTACGTGTTCTATTCATGACGTAATACATAATACATGTTCTCTTCATGGCATAATATATGTTCTACTCATGGCAATACAATACTACTCATGACATGTATTAGAAATCCTACAGACTCGCACATATCACAACACAAAGGACAAAACACATCAACCTTGAGAGCCACTCCAACACACACGACACAGCTGGTATATATATATATATATGTGAAATGTGAAAGACCTGGTGTCTTTCACATGCACACTTACCTTTTGACAAATTGTGAAAATGGAACAGTCTTGATATGTACGGAAAAAGATACTTGATCACTCAATCCGAAAGAACAAAAAAAAAATTGCAGTATTAGAAACGGAGCCTCAACAAAATGTGTTGCATCATTCGATAAATAACACTAATGACCATGAGCAGATTTGTTTTTCCTTTTTGCTTTTTATATAAAAAAGAAATTTAACTCTATACAAAAGTAAAAAAAAAAATACCCAGAGAAGAAATATCTAACAAAGTGATCTAACAGTGATCTATTCCAGGTGGAAGCTGTGGACAACCCTATTGGAGGATTTCAACAAAAGCAATCACTAGGTTTCTTTCACGTCTTCTGGGAGCTGTGGAGGAAGGTGTGTGGACACTGGTAATACAAGGACAGCCGGGGTGCTGTGCCTACTGCACATTACTTTACCAGGACATTGTTGTGAATTATCGCTTGAATACACCTTGAATACAGTGAGGCTATAATGAGGAGCTGCAACAGGAGCGGCAGGACGGGAGGATGCTTTATGAAGGGTTGAGATTAAATAGAGAGAGAGAGAGAGAGAGAGGGTTGAGATTAAATAGAGAGAGAGAGAGAGAGGGAGCAAATACTCCTGTCTGTCTCTCTGTCTGTCTGCAGGTATCTCCTGTCTGTTGCTCTGTCTCTCGCCAGGTCCCCCCTTGTTGAGAGATTAAATGCCACACTCTCTGTTTAATAGGATTGTTTGTCAAGGGCCAATGTGTGTGTGTGTGTGTGTGTGTGTGTGTGTGTGTGTGTGTGTGTGTGTTTGTGTACATGCAAATGTGCATGTGGTTGTGTTGTGGGTGGGGCTAGAGTGGGAGTTTTAACAAGATTGCTGGCACAATATTAATTATATATCCTGCTGGCACCACATTGCACTAGTCTAACTGGACATAATGTCTGTTTCTGCAGCGCCCACTGATATTATACATTTCAGAGAATGAGGAGAAAATTCAAAACTAATATAGAGTGAAAGAAGAGAAGTTGGGATAAGATGAGGAGGCAGAGCTGAAGCCGAGTGCATATGGGCAAGACATCTCACATTCTCACATCTTCATGAAAAAGAGAATGTTTTTTGCAATATTACAAAACGTTAGTCCTGGCTATTATTAATGTATCCATCCATTCATAATATATATACCGCTTGTTCTTGGATGGTTGGCTGGAGCCTATCCCAGCTGACATTGGACAGGAGGCGGGGTACGCCCTGTTCACCAACGTACTGCAGAGCCAACACACAGAGACAAATGACAACAATACACTACCATATTGTGGACTAATTAATATCTACTTAAAACCTAGCAGGCACACTTAGTACAACCTCACTTTGTGAGGTTGCTGGTGTGATCAGGGTTAGGGAGATTTCATATTGTGCAGAATTAAGCATCATTCATCAATCATTAATACTTATAATAAATTTGGTATTTACTGTTCATTAGTGACTACCCTAACAAACACAATAGATCCATTTGTACAGTTGACTCAGTTATTTGTAGAAAAGAATATTAAAACATACATGAGGGACATCATGAATCAAGGGACGGGGCTCCAGAGAGACTGCTTGTGTATAGGCCCCAGAGTCTTGTGCTATGGCCCTCATATTTAGCAACAGGTCAGTTGTCCAGTATGTGGCTCTATTCTATATTGTTGTGTGTGTGTCAGTGTGAGGGGGGGAGAGAGAGAAAGAAAGAGAGCAGAACCGGGAGGGGATTACTGAATCAATATTCACAGCTCTACAGACAATTTGAATAAAAGTAGCAGATCCACATATGGCAGTCAGTGTTAATAACATAGCTGTGGCCACAAATAAATAAATGGATGGGAAACACTGAGAAGTGTTAAACATGATTGTTATGAAACTCAGACAACATCAGCTCAGAGTAGACAGGCCTTCATATGTGGCCAAGACACATTTGTGTTCACACTGCGAAAAGTATAGTGTGGCCACATATATCACACACCAGGCTTGGGCTGCAGTTTCTGTCCATCCCCCTCCGAGCCTGAGAGACAAGCATTCTGTTTTCTGTGTCCGAAACCTGAGCCTGATGCAGTAAAAATAAACTGCACCAGGTCCATGACCCTGATGCACCTGATTATTGCTTTTCTTTCCCAAACTTACAGACATGTGCAGCGTCACAAATCACATAGGCTACCCCTGCCAATGTGACCAAACCTGACCTAACCCCAAATCATCAAGTTTTTTGTCTCTCTGTTGTCAGCTGGCATTTGGTTCATTGCAGCTCGTTGGCTAAAAGCAGTTGCCTGCTGTGACTTAGTGCACTGTTGATGATGCACTTTACTTTAAAAGTGATCGCAACCAAAATAACACGCAACAGAAGCTAGAACGATTAAAAGCTTTAGAGCTACAGCGGAGTATGTTAACTTCACTTTGACCTAACCTCTTTACCTTACATGTGATTATTCTATTCAAAGTTTTGTGTTATGAGAGATATTGCCGAATGGACATTGTGCAGTCCATGCGATAGCTTTTTGTTTGTGAAAACACTTAGTTTGTTCCAAGTGTAGTAGCTGACTGTAACAAAGCCTTCAGCTCAACACCTTGAGAGTTGCCTATTCTTGTAGATTTTGTGCTGTGCAGCAAAGGGAGTGATGGGGTTGCTGTTTGTAATGAAAAAAGAAATAATAATTACAGAAACAATGTTATCAATATTCTGCATGTGCGTTGTGGTCCAGTGAGATCTGCTCAAACCAAACACTATTTAAAGTCAACAAAGATGCAAAAGACACCAGCTGCATATTGAAGCCCTGGGTCCAGGCTGCCACGATTAGACCAATTAATTACACCAATCAATCAATCAACGAGTAACCTGAACAAAAATAGTAAGGGACTTTTTTTTATTATTGATTGATTATGCAATTAATTGATTAGTTGCCAATTGTTTTGATAATTGTATAAAAATACAAACATTTTCATTTGCAGCTTTAGCTATGAATAATTTCAATAATTTTATTACAATTTTAACTTTGAGGTGTGGACTGTTGGCTGAGCTGAACAAGCAGTGTGTGCTTTGGGTAACCACGATAGGCATTTAGAAATTTAGAAAAATATTACATTTTGAGAAAATAATTTGCAGATAATTGCATAATGAAAATAATGATTTGCAGTCCTGTACAGAAAAATTAAAAAGTACCTCCACCTCTATATAAATGGTTTATATGTGTATTTTTTAAAATATAGTATTATAGGCAGAACATGTTATGAAAAAGAAAAATTTAATCTCATAGTTTCTACCAAACTTGTGAACAGTCCATATGCCGTGACCCCTGTGTCACAAATTATAATAAAGAATATATATTTTGCAACCTTCATTCACTTGATGTTGAATTTGGCTCACCCACAAAAATTGATATCCATGTGCAGAGTTTGTGAACATGGGTTCAGTTCCTCCCAGCGTGTACGGCTGTGGTTGAAAAGTTCTTCTGCTGAGGTGGAATATGTTGATCTCATCTCTGTCGACAGCTATCATTTCTTTATCGCTGGAAGATTTTGGTATGATTACTGGCAGTAGGCAGTACTGGCGGTAGCAGGGAGAGAGAGAGTCGTGAAGTGGAAGCATCTTAAGCTGTGGCCGACTTGACCCGTCTCCGACATTTGTGAAAACGCCATCCATCAATCATAAAGTGTTTGAGAGGGAGTGTGTCAGCTGATGTGTTGTGAGGTTAAAAACAGAGATGAGTGACTTCTCTTTAGGCGGGTTTATCCACTCTTCTGTACTCATAGCTGGATTGTCTTTATTCAAATTAGAACGATTTCTTCAAATGCAAATGCATGCTGAAAAAAATAAGTGCAAAACAAGTGATTTCACTCTGAAAAAAAAGAACATAGTTTTGTAGGTAGATTATATCAGAGTGCAACTCCAAATCATTTGAGTCAGATTCCTCCAAAATACATAACATAGTTTTTGTATCCTCAGGCCTCTCCTTGCATAACATATTGTTCACTTTACTTACTGTAGCCAGTGGCTATTCTCTACAAACAGTCAGAGCAGTGTCGGACAAAAATTGCCATTTGCCTGAAATACCATTGTTTACTGAGCATTGAATGATCAAAGCAAAACCTCACCTTGTCCCCGCCCCTCCTCACTGTAGCCTGGCACCTGATCTCTGTCTTACTGTCTCGTTAGCGTACAGTGCTCGCTAGCGCAGACTCTCAAAATCCAGTCTCTCGAACCCAATTTCTGTGGGTCCCTCCATTCTGTACGAACGGTTCCACGTGATGCACTAGCTCATCAAAACGGGACACAGACATACTGTGGACTTTTACCTTTTAACAGCTAAACACAGATCAGCTGTTGCTCGATGTGAGTCGTGTAACCTTTAGAATCAATCACAGGTGAGTTTAGCCTCTTTGTAGGGGTGCTCGAGCACAAATTACTCTCAGCACCCCTAAACGTATAATTATGTCACCAGATGTTATTGTGGAAGAAAATGACAGCAATTGAAGAGCTGGTGAAACAACTTGAGCAGGAATTACTTAGTACATGCAATTCTGTAACATTCTCTGTATTTTCTGGTCTACATGGAGTTCAACGGGATTGTGGGCAAGTCAAGCAGGAATTTTGCAGGATGGAGCTGGCTCATCAAAATGCTGCACTGAAGGTTGTGATCCATCAGGGAGGCTGCGTGAAAGAAGGGGAACCAGACCATGCAGGATCAGATTGACTTGGCCAGACCGGGGCAATACATGGAAGAGCAATACAGACAGAGTTGGAGAAGGAGCTCAACAAATTTAAGCTAGTGTAGAGGCATGAAGAAAAATACATCCACAAATTGAATTCTCATATTAAAAATGAGAAGTTCAAGAACGAGAGCGTGAAAAGGGACTGAAAAACACGTGCAACCAGGTAAAGGTATTGGGGTTTTCCTTTGACAAGAAGACATCATCTTAGAAAAGGATGCAGTGATCGCCCGGGTCACAAAATTAAAAAAGTCTCACTTGGACATAAAAACCTGGAGCTCCTGACCAAGCTTCCAGAGAGTGGTCCATCCCAGCGAGAATGAGTGGAAGACAGCTCTGGAGTGTCACAGTGTCAAAGCTGAGCAGGCAGAGACGGATGCCTGCTATGAGAAGATAAGGAAGCTGGAGAATCTGCTCACAGACACTGAGGAGAAGGCGGGCGCCCAAGCACAAGGACGCCATCGCCAAAGTGAGGAAGATGGACAGCGTCATTTTTGAAAAGGATGCAGTGATCATCCGTGTCACAAATGAAAATGTGGCACTTGAACAAAAAAACCTGGAGCTCATGGGCAGAGCTCAGAGGTTCTCCAGAGCGAGAAGGAGTTGAAGATTAAACGCTCTGGAGGACAGTGTCAAAGCTGAGCTCGGAGAGAAGGATGCCTGCTACGAAAAAAAGGAGGACACGGCGGAGAAGTGTGCGGCCAAGCCAGCAACATGGCGGAGAACACGGAGCTGCTGATTGTCCAATGCACTGAGCTTCAGGTGTGTTTCATCAGCTGAGTTTGATATTAACGTGACTTTCAAAAGAGAAAATACTGAACCATATGTCATCTGTGTTTTTCTAGGAACTTGCATTGACTACACTAAGGGAGGATCAAGAAGGAGGAAGAGAAAGAACAGAAACAGAAACTGAATTGGGAGATAAAAGAGGAAAACTACAACAACAACAAAAGAGTTGATGCTGCCACCAAGGCCCAACAGTCCTCTTATGCAACCACATTTAAATTGACTAGGTTAATGAAGATCCATGTATCACGAAAATGTTGAAAAATGCTCTATCTTGTCATGTTAACGCCATGTTTGTTCCTATTGTGCACATGCAACAAACGGATCTAAGAGAAGGGTTCCGTGACTGGTTATTCCTTTATCGTCAATTGAGCAGTAAAGTTGAAGGAGTTCCTCCAGTGTTCGACTGGAGCACGCTGACTGAAGTCAGCATTGGTAACTTACTCCCAAACTCACAGCAGAATAATTTCCCCTGGGAAGCCTGACCACGGCTTGGAGCAAGCCAAGCAAAATGACATCTGTCAAAGTTGTGACAGTGGAGCGTGCCTCCTCCAAATTAAAACTAATCACACTATTACTGGAGCTGCATGGCACCAGAGACACTGAATGAGTTGGTTGATCTCCAGTATTTGCCTGAGGCATGAGTGGTGGAGAACTTCAGACATGCAAACACACACAGGTGAACACCAGCTTTTTCAGACTGAAATATATGGCCCCATAGAAAAGCATCAGAAATATAAGATACGCATGATTTTGTTGATTTGCTCCGGTAACGTGGTTAATTGGATTTGTGACAAGTGTAGTCTATGAAACCTGACATGAAAATCTCTGGCGCGGTTTTCATCTTTACATTTTCCGTACATTGATGACAGTGATAAGGCCGTTATCCAGTGTGATTTACACCTCAGCATATCCGAGTAAGTAAACATTTCTCAGTGATGAGGTGAAGATAAGTAGAAGACATGATGAGTGAATGTGTGAGGAACAAACTCACTCAAAAAGAGGGTTTTCTCGTCATCATTTACATATCATCATTTTTTTACAAGAAAAATGAAGCGAGTGGGCCTTTCTGGAGCGGAATGGCTGCTAATGATTCATGTTGAATGTACACAGCACTGTATGTAAAGGCCTGCTCTTATTTGTATGGTTCCTTTCAGGCCATGGATGTGGATCGCATGAACGCATGGTAATTCTATATGACGAGCACAATAGGTATGATTACACGCGGAGCACAGAAAGAAAAAGCCTACATTCTTCTTTCCTCGCATGTGACAAATATTGCAAAGAGACAGATGCGTGGAGGTCTGATGCTGGCAGAATAACAGGCTGGTTAATAACCCTTGTGACCCTTTACATAAGAGATAAGGCTTTGTTATTGCAGGTGCTACACTGCCCAATCCCTAATTGCTAAAATGTGGATTAAGATAATACAAGTTGATTAAGAGAAGAAACATTTGCACATTGAAGCTCAGGGCACCTGTTCCACCGTATGTTTTTTTCTGTGCTGATGCAGGGTTGTGGTCATAGAATTAGGTTGACCGCACATAACCTATATAGACATTTGTATGTGTGGCATTTGCTTCTTTGTTTGTTGCCTTTTCTTATTTTGTTTTTGAGTATAAAAACAGTTTGAAACCAGTGAAACATAGCCTGACCCCCTTGGGCACCTCAGTAGCACTCTCTCATTTCAATATGAGATGATACATTAGGGCTAGACTAAATTACATTTTCAAGAAAATACAAGTCCAACTCCTCACACAGAAATTCTCTCAGAATATTTCTCTGCCTGAAATACGACGGGGGCCTATGTACACTCCTCGAAAGGATGAATTAAAAATAATCCACTCCTAACTCTAAATTGCCCTTGTTTCCTTAGACTACTCCACTTCCCTGTTCCCCTAAGAATCGCAATGAACTGGTTTAAACCCATAGAAATCTTGTAAATCCATTATGCAACATACCATAAATCTCTCAAAACCCACACTCATAATCCTAATCCCAGGATGCAGATTAATTTAATCCAGTGTTTAGATCTAATCCACTAGTCTCGAGGGTGGCAGGAGAGAAAGAGCATTGAAAAGTGTAATGACTGAAATCTCCCTAATCAAATTTATTCATTTTTTTAAATTTCCTTCCCGGTTTGTTCAAACGCTTCTCTGTCACTCTGTAGCCGCCTCTTCTCTGCTTTCAGTTTCCCTGCCTCTCTTTACTTCAGCCCCATAGGCACTTTCCCATAGGGAAATATCAGGGATGTAATTATGCAGTCTGCTGTTCATAATTTGTACGTTTACACTCCATGGTTGCATCTCTCATCTCAATCAACAAACACAAACAAATCAATTAAGACAGGATTTCAACCATGTTTACTTTGCCACTTGACGGCAAACTTTGCCGGTGTGGCGAGAATCCCTCTCCCTCGCTGCTCTGCCTTTCTCAAACAACCAAAGACAAACTTGAGCGTTCAGAAAACATGCAACTTCGAGAATGTGTTTGAGAGCGCAGTGAGAAAAACACACATCACACACAAAATGAGAGCATACAATACTTGACTGCTTACACATACCCTCACACATGAAAGAACAAAGACACCATTGCATTACCACTAATTGCATCAGTTACATTGAGCCAATCTCAGAAAGCCACAAACACAAATCAAATTAGCACTTCACATCCCTGTGTCCCCTGCCTCAGATACTCAAATTAGGCCATGACAGAGGGACCAGAGTTATGCACATATACACACACTCACAGACGCATGTGCACACAGACCCGTAGCTTCATAATAGTGAGTGTATCTGCGGCGGGCACAACTTTCAGAAGTTGCAGTTGATTTTTTTTGTCATTGTGATTAGATGCGAGCAGAAGCAGATAAGAGAGGAGAGAGAGTCAGAGATAGTCGGAGTGAAGGCAGGAAGGGGTGAGATGGGCTTTGAGAATGCACTGATGGATTTTGTTGTCAGATTCACACATTCCAGATTTGGCTCATTATGTGGCTCTGTCCCCGCAGGCTTTTGCATGCCTTTGCCTTGATACATCTTCTAAACTTTTTCAGTGTGCGTAAACTGTGTTTGCAACCATGTTTGCGTGGATTCGACATCCTGCTGGTGGTTATACATACCGGTTACACTTTTAATAACAATGACTAGGGTTAAAAGTGAAAAACAAATACTAATGACCATATTCTAAGGCTTCTGCACCACATGTCAGACACATGCTGGGCCTCCTGTAGAGGCGTCTGTGTTGTGTATGTCCACGAGGGCGGCAGAACATTTTGCCAATTTATTAAACAATTCAACTTCATGGGTTCAAACACACCTTGGCTCAAGGGGAGAAAGCAGTTGGGCGTCTGATGGAAAACAACATCTATTCTTTGGTTCTTAATTGAATGATAAAAAACATACATACCTTCAGAAACAGACCTTCAGAACAGCAGCAGTACTGTGTTAAGGTTATGGACTTCTGCCTTTTTGATTTTACTCTGGTTCCTGTTCTCGGTTGGTTACTGTCTGTAGCTGTGTCTCTCTTTTTTTCATTAATTTATTTCAAAGGGACAGGACATGTTAATGAACATCAGTATAAAAAACACTACATGTAATGCTAATTTACATCTGTAGTCCCTCGGCTTTTCAGGGGCTGCATCCCTCGGAGGCTTGGAGCCTTCATGGGCTATGTGGAATGTGGACCACGTCCACCCAAGGACACAGCGCTGCCCGTGAATATAAACAAAACTTGTGCGTGGTGCTGAATGGGTGTGGCCTCTGGATGCCATCTCTCCCGCAAATTCACTCACACACCCGAGTCTGATTTCCTGATTCACGCAACTACACCCTGCTGTGTAGAAGCACCTGTTCATTCGCTTACACTCTGCCAGATTGTCGTTCTTTGTGGTGGAAACGCTTGCCCAACTTCTCTCTCTGCCTTTTGAATTTGTTACCTGCCCGTCTGCCTGGATATTAATCACTGTGTGTTTTTGTCTGTCCGTAGGATCATCGACCTGATTTTACTTCCTGCTACATTCAGTCAACTCCCATTACCACACACCCAGCTCAGACACCTGGCAGCCTTTGCCTCAGCTTCAACCTCTCTGAACACTAGATCTGGATCCTGAAAACTGGACAATCAACTGTTGGACTGTGAACATTCACCCTGTTGCTACATTCAGTCCTTGATACAAGTGTTAATAAACCATTGAATATATCCTTTGTCTCTGCTCCTGTGTCCTGTCTAAGAATGCATTGTTTACATCAAACCAAAACCCTATGTCAGTCTACCTGATGAAATTAAGTCCAGTGTAAACGTGGAGTGTGCATGCGTGCAGTGTGCTACATACGGCAAACAACAAGGTTGAGGAGCAGGAACCACACCCTCACAGCTGCAGTCTGTACAACCAAAAGACTGAGGTGACAAGACACTACAGCTGAGATAATTCTAGGTGGGACTGTCCTTATGTGCCCATCCATTTCACCTGAAGCTCATTAATGTTGTCTGTACTTACAAAAAGAAATACTTTCTTTTGAAATGATGTAACCATCACTGCCTACATCCTTTATGTTGGCATTGTTGTGACATCGTGATAGTGTTCTAGTTGTAAATGCCAGTGGTCTTTAGGGCTATTAAAATACGATATGTCCACAGTGAATCATTTTCACTAAAACAGTGACCTCACTAACTTCAAAGTTAACATCATCTGTAGTTTTTTGCCAACTCGCAAATTCTCAAAAAGTTGCTCCATTGCTGGAATTTCTTCATGTCTAATGGTTGTCTCTTTTCAACTACTGGCTACACTGCCCCCAAGATTTCAGGTGGTACTGCTCTGTTTTGTCTGTGTTCCTATGGATGAACGCAGACTGGACAGAGGGCTCCATTCATTTTCGTATCTTAAGCATAAATGAGCCTTTTGATTTTGAAAAAGTACCTCATTGTTATAAAAAGGAAACCTACTGATTATTGCAGCTTTAAAACATCTTTTGCCTATTGCTTTGGTATTTTTAGCACCCCACTGTACGAGCAAGTGCTACTGACTGTCAAGAGACGTGCTGTAAAGTTTGAGTTCTATGTAAATGAGGTACCATAAGGGAAATGTGTTGATATTTAAAATGATAATTAAGTCATTGATGTCCTGAGGACATGTCTATTCACAGCTCAGGTAATCATCAGTAACATGGGAGGTGTTCCTGCGCATGAAGCTGCACAGCATTAGCATAAAGCTGAATAATGGCTATCAGCAATTTAATGAAATTATACATTCCTCAAATATGAAATACAGTTTTAACACATTTATTAAGGAGAATCACGGGGAGATATTTTATAAAAAAAGATAAATGCAGCAATAATCCTTCACAGATAGGAGTGATGTCATGTAGACTAAATTATTCTAGATGTATGTGAACACAGATAAAAGGTTTGCGATGCAAGTTGCATGATTCTCAGAATCGCCAATGTGTGCACTACTTAGAGAAAGATTGTGCATCTGTGTTCTTCCCTTTTGTTGTTTGAATTTTTCATTTCTATCTGAGAGTTTGTGTTCGACTAAGTGTCTGTGAGTATAATACCTGAGAACACTCTCTGAGATGAAAGGCTTGCTGCAGAAGCCTGAGACGTGTCCAGAGAGATCCCCCGACCTCAACGGTCATGACTGGTTTCAAATTTTAAAAGCAAAATCATTTAAACATCACCTTCTTCTCACTCACCACTGCAAGTGCATTAGGAATCTTTTCTCAATAACAATGTTGTAATCATGTATTCTTGGTGTTTCATTGAGCATTGTCTTTAAATCATGTTTATCGGCCTTAGTATTACTCTGGTAGTGTCTGGGACAATAACTTGAAGATGATGCCGATGATGATCCAAGAAGATAGATCGATAGATGGATGTCATAAGTAGCCATGATATACACTAAAGCAGACACTGCTTTTTAGTATATGCCCTGAAGCAATAATGAACTCCAACATTATATGAGTGTTAAGTAACAGTTTACTATATATATATATGTGGGTGTGTGTGTGTGTAGTGTATGAAGGAGGTTCTTCTCCTCTTGTGCATTCAAGCCTTTGAAGCTTTGAACTTTCCGTCTCTTCTCACCAGACTGCTGCTCTAAATTCATTACACATAAATAAATCACTCTGTGCGTCTTCATGTGTCATATTGATGTCCAGAGTTCAATAGCGGGCCCACGTGATTTCATGCTCAGGTGCAGACAACTATGAGGGGAGAAAGAAAAGGTGAGGGAGACTGAGAGAAACAGATATTTACTCTGTCATTTCTCCTGGCTGTAATCCGAACTGAGTTTTCCTCTTAAGTCCACAACTCGCTACATTTGGAGGGAGATGGATGGTGAGCGGACGTGGAAGAGTCAGGCAGTGAGAACAAGGGAGCAGAGCAGAAGCCAAGACAAGTGGAGAGACAGATGGACACAGAGAGAACCACAACCTGCGGAGAGACATAGAAATTGAATCCCCTTGATGACACTGAAGTGAGGCGAGAGTAGGGGGGGGGGGGGTGGATTGAATGGGGGTTCAAATGGAGCATGGTAGGCAGTGCTCAGAATGTAAGCACAGTGTGTGAATGAGACTCCCTGGTGGACAAATGTGGACATGTTGGCTTGTATGCACAATCGTGTGTGTGTGTGTGTACGTGTGTGTGTGTGTGTGTGTATGTGTATACCCTCCAGCTCAAGGTTTCCTTCTAGAGCAGAATACAGACAGTCTGCTGAGAGTACCAAGCTTATTCAACCCAAGAATGGTTGGACTTTGTGGAAGACGCTGTCCAACACCTGATGTCCTTTATCACTGTCAACACAATTCCACTCTGAATAGTAATGACTCTGTGTGCATGTGTGCGGATGTGTGAATTCACACTTGAGTCAATGCAGAGACATGTTTGTGCCATCACGACTCAATTACCATTTTGTGCTATTGCTTGCAAGAATCTATGTGGCTAAGGTAGCTTTAAAAAAATACAAGGAACAAACGTGGAGAGAAGGGATTTCTCAGTGTGCTTGTTTAAACAAAAGCATGAGCATTACATTCAAGGCCAAGGAGTATTTCATGCAATTGTATGAGGGAATGATGTGTTGTGGGAATTTGCATTTAATCCCCTGGTGAGGAATTGAACAATTACACTGAATGATTGAGTCAACGCTCAAGCAACTTTCAGGGCATTTAATACTGTTCAAGAAGCCAAATCACACAGAGTGTATTGAACAAAAACACAGTGACAGTGTTTATATTTGGCCAAATAGGGAGAGAGTTCTGATAGCCAAGAAAGGCTCATGAGTCTGTACAAATGTCTCTTATGACGAGCTGGCTTTTATACACAAAGTTTGGAACACACAGCTGTCCTCAGTCACATCGCTATCGATCCGTGAGAACGCGTCCTGCACTCTCCCAGATGGTGAAATGGGTCGACAGTGACCTCTCTTTCCTATGAGTACAGACACAGCACATTTGAACAGTTCAGCGGTTCATGCAGTTCATAGTACTCAAACATTTCCTTGGTTGTACACTTACACAAGCATTCCTAGTAGAGCATAATGCTGATTCAGGCTACTTTAGCTAAACTCACTGAGCAGTTAGATCAAAAAATGTCCATTACATCAAATAAACCCCAAAAAACAACATTCCTGACATTGTATTCAAAGATGGCGCCCAATTTGTTCCCATTTGTTTCTCATTGGCTGCGTATGCCAGACAATCTGGAGCAAGTTTTCTAATGCGTCTGCATTTTTGAGTCCGCAGAGCACGATGTCCTTCTCCAGTCAAGGAAGTCGTATGTATCAGAGTAGAAACTTCTACAGGTCGATCACACACATCAATAGGAAAAATAAATAAACAGGTGAATCACGCTAAATATTCAATTTATTGTTAATGCAAAGGTTGAAAAGAATCTAAAGGTGTTTTCAAACCTGAAAGTCAGGACCATGGTCCAAACCATGGTTCATGTGTTTGTTACACTGTTTACATTTGATCCAGTTAGTTTTGACTTTAGCATAATATACATATGTCCTGTAGTCATCACCTGTGTGGCTGCATCTTCCTGTATTTGACATTGATTGGTTTGTGGGTCAGTGTGTTGTCAATTTGCGTATTGTATTTGCCAACCTTTTTAATGAAGTGCGTAGAAGAAAGTGTAATGTTTCTGTTTTAATCATTTATAATTTATTAAGTTTTCTTCATTAATTCCTTTGCCACTGTAATATCATTACTACCAGTGATCGTAGGTGAAGACTACAAGCAATCCTGCTTCCGCTTCTTTTTCTTCCGCTATTGTTAAATGCTGTCTCAACTTCCTGCAATTGGTCTGAAAGTGCAAACTATACAAAATAAGTATCTGCACACTGCCTACAGACTAATCCAGAGTTCACTTTGATCCAGACTGACACCACTTCTTTTGGTCGGACTACATTTTGGTCTGTTGGTCTGGATCGTGGTCTGAGGCACATTTCACACCTGTTTTGGTTCGGACTAAACTAAATAGATCCCACCCAGACCTGCTAATTATAAAAGGAATAACCGATTGTTACACATTCTTGACTGCAGGCCTACTTTAGGCTAAATGTGCACTTTTACACTGAATGAACCACTGGTCATGTCACTCTACTTGTAGTTTGCACTATTTTTAACAGAAAATAACTTTTTGCACATTTATGTTTATGAACAAACACTGTTTATTATGTACAAATGGTTTTAAACTTGCTCGTGAAGTCATCCTGTGCCACTTCACTTTACTTCATACTATTTCAATACAAACCACTGCAGTGAAAGGTGTATATAATGTACCTTTTTTTCATATTTTTTATCCTCTTGTCATTCTGAGCTGCCTGCTGGTGTATCAACTGAATTCCCCCGTCGTGTGGATCAATAACGTTTTATCTTATTTATCTTATCTTACATTGTATAATGAAGGAGGAAATCCTGGATGACAAGTACATGAAAATTACTCATGTTTTTGCCACACAATGATCAAAACCAGAGAGAGACTATAACAGGGACACTATGCCAAGTCACTAACTGACGGACTATGTATAGTAAGTGATGAGGCACAGACACACACTCTCACAGTCCATCTCTCCCTCCCTCTTCCTCATCTTTCTCCTTTGTTTTTGTTATGGGAAACACAAAAGAGCTTCACTGTTAATAATTCATGAAACAGACGTGAAATCACTTGTACATCAACAGTGGGAATGCTTCTCTGTGAACCCATGCCTTCACCCATTGTTGTTATGTTTCTTTTTTTTTTTACACACATTTTTTTCTGTTGTTCTCACAGCACCTGTTTGTACAGTAACACATGCAGACACAGATCCAGAGCCTTGAGGCAAATCTGTGAGCATCATGTTCACACAGGAGACCAATTACAACAACATCAGGATGTATGACCCTTAAAGAATTACTATAACCGAGCACGATGAGGCTGGAAGTCTCCGACAAGGACGAAGCACAGCTGCAAAATTGTTTTTGTCTTTTGCAGCGGGTAAGAAAAGGTTTGCTCCCGTGCACAGCTGGGAACTGTCTTGCCAACACGGTCATCCTTGCTCCCTCACACCTTCTTTTCTCTCTTTGGTTGTTCCTCCTCATCCTGTCTGGCCCTCCTCCCTGCTCTCCCTGCTCTCCCTGGAGGCTATGGTAGGAGTAGTTAAATAATGCACCCTGCCATCCACAGTTTCAGGGTCAGTTATTTTTATGTTCCATTAACAATCCCTCAACTAGGGGAAGTGTAATCAGAGAGCAGAATCTTACTTAAGAACCGAGAGGCACCAATCTCTGAGTGCCGCTGATGAAAATGGAGGGAGGCCTCAGTGGCAGCAGTGGGACAGGACAGCACTTTGAAGTGAGGCATTAGGAAAAAAAAGGTGCCTGCAACTGATTTCACGCAAACAGGTCTGCGAACTTCAAAAGGCTAAAGAAGGTTTTCCCGGGCTTTGAATTTAGAACTCACCCTCATAAACCAGAGAGATAAATCCAAGCTGAAGGAAGGACATTATATTGCAGAGCAGAACATGAGCCGTCAGATGGTCAGGTAGTATAAGACAGGAAATTGGACTAACCCTAAACCTGGACAGAACAGTAATGGGCATTCGGCAAGTTTGGGAACATTTGAGATTCAAGATTCGGACACTTAATGTGATAATCCTTCATTTTTGGCCCCAAAGCTGCAGATGCTACATTTCAAATATAAACTAAGCACGAAACAGAAATACACAAACTCAGTGACACACTGGTCTTTCTAGCTCCAATATTGGCTGTGCTGCAACCCATTTCTTTAAGCCACAGATTTTCGCTGTTAGGTCCTGACTTCTCAGCTGCCCCAAACAGCTTTCCCTCCTGTGCCTGACAAGCTTGTCAATTAATCCAGCCAAAATGCAGTCAAAGAAAAAAAAAAAGTGGCCCATTTCACCCAGGTCCCTGAAAGCTTGGATTACAGCATAAACCGGGGGATTTTAGCCTTCCTCGTGATGGATTCTTTGCCAGCTTCACAGCCTGCCTTTTGACAGCTAATTATTTCATTAAACACCTATCCGTGGCTCTTTTCGTTTATCTTTCAATAACTTTAGCTGCCTCGGATCCCTCCTACACACACACTCGCTCTGTTTTCAGGTAACTTGACTGTACAGCCTTGTCAGAATATATTGGTGTTGTTTGATTGAACTTAAATTGGGGTTTAATTATTCATCTGCCATTGATTTTTTTTTCTACGGTGGGTTTATGTTTGTGTTTACATGCATGGGGGGGGAGTTCTATAAAGTCAAAATTGGAAACCTCTTTCATATCTCTCTGTGACACTGTCTTTGATGGTCTAACCATAGCCAAGGCCTGGGGCGCTCCCACACACACACTGTGCACCACTGACTGTGAAAGCTCCTGTGCAAGTTCTCTAATCTTTGCATTAAAATGGGCAAACTCCAGCTTTTCATAACCACCGTTATGAGTGGTTGCCGTTGCTTGTCTGACAAGAATTCACAATGACAGAGACGCTCCGCACACGTTTAAGCCTCTTACATTAAGACATGTTGCGCACTACTTTAAAGGCCGTGCCAATGGCATTACAGATTAAATGTGTTGGTGGTTTTCGTAGGTTTCAAAAATGTACTTAACAACAACATCAAAAAATACATAATAGTGAAGAGGATATTAGATTGGAACCACACAAAAGAGCGTTTCATTATGAGTTTATCCATTATCAGAAGGTTAAGTGTTATTAACTTTTCATAAAGGGACTGGATTGTTATTCTGAACATAATAAAAAAAGTTATACATTGTGTTTGATAGCTAGATGCAGAGGAGTAACTGCTGCAGATTTAATTTTGTGAAAAGTTGGAAGTGCGGAGTAAATTCTGGCATCATTCCATGATGTCCCATAGAGTCCTGATTGCATGTTGGAGCTATTTATAGCATCTTTAACACAAAATATTCAAACTGAATTGACCATGCTGTTGTCAGAATCCGAACTGGGTGCCGAGGCATTATGAACACTGATATTACTGACGGACACGGTAAAGCACATTTGAACGGTAACATGATGACGTGTCAGGAAAAAAAAATTAACAACCCACATAATCAGTGACTATGAATCTTTGAAATGAATCAAAACCATTAAGAATCAGCAAAGTGATTCATAATTTCAACCTCTGCTGCACCTTGTTATGAACAGGACTTGTCTGCCAGCTGCCGAGCAGTCCATGTCTGTGTCAGGAGTATGTCATATTTCAGAGGCAGGCAGCATTTCTTCTTAAGCCTCAATTATGCACTTTTGCAGAGAGAGAGAGGTTTTTTTTAAACATTCTGTTCTGCTTGGAGTTTGCTTGCTGCGGACCATGTGCAGCCCATGTATCATAGTAGCTAAGCAGACTGCAACGAACAGGTGGGTACATGGATGTCCACATAGAGCTGTGCATGCATCCAGGATCTGGCTCATGTACAAGAACATGAAATACAAGAACATCACAGAGATCATCACTTAGATCCCTTTGAATTGCCCTCCGGGGACAAATAAAGTTTTGAATTGAATCGAATTGTATACTCGTGGATGAAAAAAGTATAACACTAGCCTTGAGTGGTCAACTGTGAGTATGAGCCGGACCTTCAACTCAACTCATCTGTGCTGTCTGACTGACTGAAGCTGGAGCTTTAACGCCGTTTGAAGCCGTTTGAAGCCGTTTGAAGCATACAAACTGAATAGTGTGATAGTGGCTGCAGGTTGCACAGTATCAGTCTGTTGTGTTACGAACAAATGCTGCTTTTCATCAGATATCATAGGCTATTATTGTTATACAATTACATTTTCATACTACTTAAACTGTTACATATATTTGTTCTACTCAGAATGTGCACTTGTATTGACTAGGCATGTTTGTATTATTCACTTTTAATTAACGAATTATACTACTATTTATGCACAAGGGTGTAGATTTGGATATGGACAGGGGGACATGGTCCTACCAAGGAGTTACTGACTGGTCCTCACATGTATATCAAACCATTTCAAACAATATTGTCATTGTCACTCCCCTCTGTGGAGATCTGGTCAGATCTGTGCAACAGCTATGATTTGTAGGTGTGTTCTGAAAAATATTGGTTATTTTTTTACAAAAAGTTAAAGATTGGAATATGGAGTAACTCAACTATCAACTTGCAACCCTCAACCTCAAACTGCATTATGCATTGTTGACCAGCTGCAGCCTGGGGTTAGCGGTGGTGGAGTTCATTATGAGCCGTGTTGAATTTAAATGTGCCATTGTTTATATAAATAAAGAATGTAAAATGTCCTCACTGAAGATTATTAAAAATATTAGTTGAAATTATGTTTATATTCCAGTGGTCCAATGTTTGCTAATCTTTATAGGCTTAATTACATGTTTAATAATGTTCTAAATGTAGGATACAGTAAGTAATGATTTGCAGGTGGGCTAAGATCTCGCTAAAGAAAGACTCTGCCAAGTTCAGGATCTGAATGAATTATAACACTTGAACAATGTTTTGACAGAATTTAAAGATGAGTGTGAGAATTGCTGTGTCTCCGTCATGACTCTTTTGAGGTAATGCCCAAATCAGGAACATGGAAGAAGGACCGAGCATCAGATACGATTTAGAAAAATAGCAGCACAGCACATACTACACTTGAGTAGACTTTCTTCACAGTCAAGCTCCTTGTGTGCATGTGTGCACTCATGTATATATGAGTAAGTAAAGAGAGAAAAAAGAACAAGGGGCCATTCTGATTTTGACCTACTTTAGTGATCCCAATTAAACTGGAGACAATACTTTCAGGATCATTAACCCTTGACTGTAAAAGGGACTCATTGAAAACAATTGAGAAAGTTTCTAGTGCTTTTTATCCAGACAAACTGCAGCTCCTGGGTTAACCTCTATGTGTTTACAGGCCAGTCCTGCCGGTCCAATAAGGAGGCGACATTGATGTACGATCCAGCAGCCAATGCGGCGTCTACGTATATATGTCTATGTTTGGGAAGGTCTGGGGCAATGATTTTTGGTCCCACCCACTATAAATCAAAATGTGATTAGAAAATTCACCTGCTTCTCGAAAGCAACACACACAGCTTAGGGGGTTTCTGGCCTTTTGTCCTGGTTATGAAGTTCTAACTAATTAGTGAGCCAGCAAGGACAGCAACCTCACTGTTCAACTTACAGGGGAGTTAAGGTTAGTTTGGCTCCCGGAAAAGGATGCAAGCTTCCCTGAAAGTCGACTTACAGATATTTAGGGGGAGCTGTTAAACATCGGCCATTTTTTTTACAAGCCATACACACTTAGATTTTCTGTACACTGAGGTTCCGGAACTAAATAATAATAATAATAAGTCAATGTGTTCTTTTCACATATTAAAATACCATATTCAAACATATGTCTCCACTAATTGGCACAAGTTGGCACAGCCATTGTATTCGAATGGTAAATCATCAAACAATGATGTTATTCTGACAGAAGAGAAAAGAACAGCCATGATGCAAGAGACACACAATTTTTTGCAATACCCACTATTGGCCGTCATGCCACACATGTGCTTGTCAATGACATGCTCAGTGGTGCCAAGCTGAAGCTCGAAAAGCTGAACAAACTGAAAGCCACTGTGTAATTTCACTGATAAACCCTTTCATATTTCTGAAGCGAACTTGATAGTAAATTCAGCTAAAACTAGAAGAGAACAGTTATTTAAAAAAAAAAACAGAGATACAATTTAAAGTCTATTAACAGCCAACAAGGTAAGAGAGAAGAGCGACATACAGTAAATGATCAAGCCGGTCGGAAGTGGAACCAGGGAGCTGCAGCTCAAGGCAAACGCGCCCTAACCATTCAATCAGGTCACCGCTAACATTTAAAATGCTGGTATGTTTAGATGCTAGAAGGCCCTAAGGGTTCCCCAGTGTTAGCCTTAGGCCCAGACTTAATGTGGTGCTTGACCCAGAAAGGTATGGGCGGAGGTTTCTGTGTTGGTGAGTAGGCCTGAGACTGGATACACAATCCACTCTATTCTGCTAATGGGGAAAAAAACACAGAAACACTGAAACATAAAATCTGTTAGTATCTGTCTCCAGTGGTTTCCTATGATACACACCTGATTTGCAGTCATCAATGTGCTCAATGTTATTTTTCAACCCCAGAGGAGAAGAAGTGATTCTGCAAAACAAGTTTATTGACAATGTTCTTTTAATATTAACTTCCAATGTTTTTTTTTCCTTTTAAGAGAAGGGTTAAGAAAATAAAAGGTTAAAGAAGCAAACATTAATCGCTGATCCGTGACAGGATGTAAACAAACTGCTGTATGAAAGTAAGAGCTCACGCTGTGCGCAGATAAAATGTGGCATATTGCTTCTATAAAGTGAAACTGGAGGACGCAGATATGCGGTTGTGAATATTGTGGATTGAACGAAGGGGAAAACACTTTATTCTCTGTTCTGTCTTTTATACCATGATTTACGACAAACATCATTTATGTTGCAGGTTTAGATTAGAATTAAAGATGCATCGTAAATTAAACACCACTTTGATCATCATTTAGTATTTTCTGAATTTCTCAGGCAAAAATCTTTGTACTTTACTTTTCCTGACATGGATTAAAGACGATCACTGAACTGGATCAGATTTAATACTTAAAGTGACAGATGCATAAATGTACATGATTTTTCAAGTTATGTTCATATTTGTGATGCTGTGTGTATATATTTCTTGAAATTTAACTATTTAACATTCATATTTGTATGCGATCAATTAGTGGTGGATTTACATATCATTTGCATATCATATGTTAATTAATGTGAATAGTTCCATGAGGAGATTCATTATCTAAGATAATAACAACAAATAATCCTTAAAAAGTTGGAATCAAGGTAAAGTTTGAAATAATCCTGATTTGAAGTCATATCACCCAGCCCTATGTGATATGTTCAATAGCAATAAACTTGAAATAAACAGGTGACCAGAGCTCTATAGGGACTCATCAACTCAAGTGACATTGTCAACATCTTCTCCATTTCTGGGTTTTCGGTTCTGAGTCGACCTTCTCCAAACTCCGTCATGGGCAGCGTCAGGGTTCTGTGAGTACAGAAGCAGTTCTTTACTTGCTGGGGCTCAAATACAGCAGGTCACATTTACAGTTTCAGTAAGAACTGTTGGCCTTGGATGTGCAGGCTGTAATCCAGAACTTTTCTGACACACGCTCTAGATTTGATTGAATTCTTATCAACTTGGACCAAACAGCTGAAGCTCAGTGCCATTTTCTCTTCGCACAACTCTTTTTGTAATCAGCTTCATCAAAACGATTTTAACTCAATATATCTTATACTTCAATCAGTCTGACAGGAAGAAAAATAAACGGTTACTAAACACTGAGAACTGCACAAACACTTTGTGTAGGTACACAGCAGCAACAGATGTGAGTCCGTCACTAAAGCTTACAGGTTGTGTTTGATTTCACAAAGAACGAAGCAATTTAACAGCTTATTAACAACAGATTTTAAATCAGGATGACTGATGGCTTCCACAGGGATGGGGTTTACTGCAGGAACCTGACATTTCAGCTCTCAACAAGGTATCACTCGCAAACACACGTCATGCTTTCAATCTGCTGTGATTGCCTCTCTCCCTCTAGTCTATTTGACTGGCCATCACTGTCTCTGTCTCTCCATGTTGCATGTTGCTTTACAGAAGTGAGTGTCTCTTTTGCTTCATGTCTGGTTTCCCACTGGACCCTCTCTGCACTCCAATTAGGTTTGTCACTCAACTACTGTGGATGGGATGAAAGGAAAAAAGAGGGAGGGAGGGAAAGAGAGAGAGAGTGAGTGAGAGAGAGAGAGAGAGAGAGAGAGAGAGAGATGTGTGCTGGAGTAGCGCTAAAAAAACAGGGAGAAAATAAGAATGTGAATCAGGGCAATGGAGAAGGAGAATGAGAGCAAAGGGAAAAGAAAGAGGGGGGGTAATAACGAGTGCAAGCAAGGGGCTATGAGGGAAAAGAAAGGGGGGGGGGGTAATAGCAAGTGCAAGCAAGGGGCTATGAGGGAACAGCTGGATTTAGCCTGGAGGACTTGTGAATAATGTGCTACCATTAAAGCAGGATTCATAAACTCACTGTCCTCCCTTCTCCTCCCCTCACCTCGCTGCCTATTTTCCCTGTTTTATCCCTTTACTTTAAGATTCCCATAACATACTGGATGCTCTTGCATGTACAGATTTACAGCTGCTCAAACCACATTTGGACAATAAGCTGCAATGTAGCCTCATACCTCAGCTTTTGTAGCGTACAGTAAAAATGACAAAAAGGAAAACGTTTCCTATGAAGGTGCTTTTGGCTGTAGGCAGCCCTACTGTACATACAGTGTAAATATTTCATAGTTCAGATGTTGTGTACGTTATGTTGCTGGTGTTGTTGTTGCTGAGGCAAGGGAGCAATGGAAAACCAGCAGGAGGAAGGAGGAACGCCAACAGCTTTTAGACTAAGAGCACTGGCTGCCGACCCTGCGCTGAACTTTTACCTGGTCATAACTCACAGCAACTCACTTCAACAGAGACACCTAATATATCCAAAATACATCCAGTACAGGGGTAACATTAATCTATTCATTATCAATAATGTTTATTCTTTGAGGCCACAGGGGGAGCTGGAGCCATTGCCAGCTAATATTGGGCAGAAGACGGGGTACACCAGCGTATCACAAGGCCAACATACAGAGAAAAACAAAGGCCTCATACAGACCTGGCATTAACATGTGATCTGATCTCAAATGGATAGGTCTAAGTGCAGGTGTGTTCAGTTGATCAGTTCAGTTCAAGGTGGTCTGGGCCACTTGTGTCCACATTCTTTTAGCAGTGTGAACGTAAATGTGTCCTGGGCCACATATGAAGGACCTCCTTTCACTATGAATCAAACATATTTGGTCTCTTCTCATTGATTTGTTTGTGACCACCGCCACAATATCAACACTAACCCTAAATTGGTAAAATCTTTCGTCACAGTGCAGCTGAACGAGATTCTGTAAGACTCTGCTGGCTCGCCTCTCTACCTCTTTTGGTCGCTTGTTCAGACACAGTCACACACACACACACACACATACACACACACTGACATTGGACACACTTGTGTACTCAGACTGGGCAAAACAACATAACTTGGTCTTCAAGCACAGAAATGCCATAAGGGTTTGTTTGTATAGAGCCGGGAGGTGGGATCTGATCTGAGATCTGATCACAAGACGCATGTGGGGCCACATTTTAACACCAGGTGTGAACACACACACACTCAGAGCTGTCCACTTGTGATCGGATCACAAAAACCATGTTAATACCAGGTGATTACAGGGCGCAAATATTCATAGTCACATTCACACCTACGGTCAATTAAGAGTCTCCAGTCAACCTAACCACAAGCTGCATGTCATTGGACAGTGGGAGGAAGCTAGAGTACCCAGGAAAAACCACACAGACATGGGAGAACATACAAACTCCAAACAGAAATACCCTTCCTCAACCGGAAATCGGTCTGTTGTGAGGCAACAGTGATAAGCACCACACCACTGTGTAACACAATAAAAACAGCGACTGTATGGGCCATACTTGTTGGACCTTGGAGTCATTGGTCGAAGGAGAACTACATATTCTTTGCTGTTGTCCACAAATCAGAGCAGAAGCACTGAATTGAGGATTCACAATTCTTAAGACTGGATGTTTTGCCTCTACAATAGATGGAGCCCAACACAAATGCAACAATGTCAACAACATCTTTATTGTCAAACTGGCTGAAAACACCATTTGGTCAGTATAAGAACAGCAACGATGCACGTGTTTATTTGAATATAGAGCAGAGACGTGAGATCTTATCACATGTGGTCACTGGAAACACATGGAGCTGCATTACAATGCCAGGTGTGAACTGATGAATTAATAGCTGTCCATATGTGATCAGATCTTAGACAGACGTTGACAACAGGTCTAATCAGGGCCTGAATGTTCCTCTGAGGCTTTACTTAGACATAGCATTTCATTGACCTTTAGGCCTAAACTGACATTAGCCTGGTGGCCATTATTACTTCAAGTAATAATGGCCACCAGGCTAACCATCTCAGTTTAGCGCCTGTGACAACTTAGTGCAGCTGCAGCCGGATGATGGGAATGTCATTAGCTTTGAGGTTAATATGTTGTAAATCAAAGTATTGGACAAATGTAAATTTTTATTTGATGAGGGTGTTAGATGAAAGGTCAGAGGTTCAAAGTTATTACATTAATCTTCTAGGAACCAGGACTTTTTTGTACTGAATTTCACTGCAATCCATCCAATAGTTGCCAAGATATTTCAATAAAATGTTAATGTTAATAAAATGTTTAACCTCTTTGTGCTGCTAGAGGAAAAGTCAGGGGATCGCAGACGTCATTAGGATTCATCCTCGAAAGACCTTGAATATTAGCAGCTTATTTCATGAAAATCCATCCAATAGTTGAACTCTGAACCATTGATGTCAACTTGGTAGTGGTGCCAGAGGAAAAGGATAATAGAAGTCAGAGAAGAGTAACAGGGTTTATTCTCTGAGGAACATGAACATCTGTGCTAAATCTCCATTTAAACCCATTTAATTGTTGTTGAGATATTTCATTGTGGACCCAAGTGGTGGACTGGGCAACTGACAAAAGAAAAATCATGGAATACAGGAAATATTGTGGAAAGGAAGTTAAGCCCAGAGAACAAATAAAGCAAGTGTGTCCTCTTCACATACCTCTTTTTTTCTCCCATTCTCCCAGACTGCTCTACCTTAATTAAGGGAGGGCTCAAGAAGGCAAGGCTGTGCAATAATTTGAAACTTTAAGAAATATTGAGCCATGACCCATTTAGTATACGAGGAGGCGGTCTGCAGTGGTGACTTCAAACTGCTGTATTTTATTATTTGAGTTTGCTCTGTGGCCTGCTTCATTGCCTGCAACCTGTTTCAAGGACAATCATTTACAAGTCTCCCCCGAGAGACAGCGAGGAGCAGAGACTAAACAGACTTTTGTAATATTTGATCTTGCAATGTTTGATATGGAGGTAAACAGACTGAAGTTTGTTTTTCGCATGAAATCACTGCTTTGTGCTGTCAAAGAGAAACATCAAAAACACAGAAAGCGTTCATTTAACAAGATGTGTTAACGTGAAAAGAATCCCCTTTCAGTTCTTACATTAAATGTACGTTTCTGCATGGCAAGGTGCTGTGAGTGATGTGATGCGATTATGAGAGGCCGCGTCACGTGGGGATATATCTCTCCAGTTGTTCTCCTGAAAAAGGGTATGTGAGAAATTATAAAAGTGACAAAAAGCATGTGTGCTCTCAACACAAGCGGTGTAGATTCCACTGTGATCCAGGTGATGCTCTACTGGATCACAGAGGCTTGTCAGACAACAATACATGACACAGGACTAACACAACAAGTTCAAAGCCACATTCAAAAGAGGTGCATCCCATAAAAAAGAAAATGTGATGGAATTTAATAGATGTCACAAATACAAAATCGTTACCTCTGCCAAGGAAGTTAAGTTTTCACTCCGTCTGTCCGTCTGATTACACTAACATTACTGAACAAGTTTCCACAAAATTCTTTGGGTGGGCGTGACCTAAGGAAGAACCCGTTGAATTTTCAGATTTAGATTTTCTCTTATGCTTTTGATTTGTGACCTAACTAACACAAGTTGGAATCAAAACTGGGATTTAAAAGTTCTAATAACAAGGGACGCTTGAAATCAGTCCGTGTAATAAGCTTCTTACTGTGAGTGATGGGAGTCAACACGAACACATTGTTTTCTGCCACAGTTTGGGTTATTCCACATGAGTGAGATTTCTGTATCTTTTATCCCTTTGCTTAGCTTTTCTCGTATGGATTGTGTCGAGGTGAGGGGGCTGGGAGAGCACCTTCACCTGCACCACAGAGGATCACTCAGCACAGGGGAGGGCTGTCAGCTGAAAAGGCAGCAACTGAGCTGCCTCACGGGACTCTCAGACACATGGGACTCAGAAACACGGACAGACTCTCAGCGACACTAAGACACGTGGGGGAGACACTGAGCTGAAAAGTCCAGGAAGTTCAAGTGTGGTCTACTGCCAGAGATTGAAATGTGCAGAGTTCAGTTGGAGAAACGAATTAAGCAAAAAAATTAAAATCTGATATTAATTGGATGCCCACACAGTCCTGATGCAGCACATTAGCTGAGTTGACACTTAAACTATGATAACTGTGCATCTACCCATGAATATATTAGGGGGAATTTGGATAATGTTGGACACCTAAGCTCTAGTCTGTTTATTTCCTGTTCTAACAAAATCTAGTCAACGGGACTTTTACTACAGGTTAGCATGGGCATCATCAACTGAAATCACATGACTTCATGAGGCTGCTGTCACGGAAAGGGGTGGGACAATTGTCAATCGGAAGCTCCCCCTTGGAACTACAGTAGTAGTGACAGACCATTAAAACATGTATTTAAAATGCTAACGTTAGCAGTGTTCTAGATGTTGTTTTAGCAGTGGGGGCACCTACATTAGGCGCATCACTCTGTGCTGCTCCTCTCAAATCACCCACACGCAGAACTGATCTCCACAACAACCTGCTGAACTCGCATCCATGTTCCTGGATAACCGTGGCGTTGTCTCGTCTGCAACAACAAAGTTTAAACACTGCGTTGCATCACAATCTGCAGGAAGAACCTCTCTCCTGTCTGCAGGGGCGTTAGTGTGTGTGTGTGTGTGTGTGGGGGGGGGGGGTATCACAAAATCTAGACAAACACATAGCAAGCCCCAAGCACTGTATGGGTCCCAAGAACCTCTGACCACGTGGCCATGTCAATGTAGAAAGTGAGCGCAGGTCAGCGGGGGGGATGAGGAGGAGGGACATGCGGCACGGTATAAGGACACCGGACATGCAACGTGCACCTGCCCTGATGCCAAAGTAGCGGGGACAACCATCCTGCGAGTGTTCGGTACCTATGGTACCGTAAAAGATAAAGAGTACTGTGACGTTTTTTTGAATTTTGGCATCGACTTGGTACCGACGGATCGTTTTTTTTGTGGCAGCCTTTCCCAGATTATTAAATTCACGCATTTGTTTTTGGCACAAAGAACACTAGAAGCTGAGTCATGTCTTCCCTGAGTATGACATCTCCATTCTTTATTCTGGTATGGTGTGGATAACAGAAATGTATAATATGTTGATCTAATGTGTAAAACAGATATCAGAATAAATCACAGAAATCAAAATAAAAAAAATGGCCCAGATTACCCAAATCATCCTACTTACGATTTCACGGCCAGTCCTAAGTAGGTGTCTTGAAAATCCATTTTTTTCTTATTATTTAATTTCTACTTAAAATCTGTGTTTAGACTTTATTTCTACTACATTTATTTCTTTGACGGTATTCCAGTTTTCAAGTCAAATATGATTAGCATATTAGATGTCAGCAAAAGCAATAAAATTAGTTAACATGACATTTAGGTTGTAACAGCAGTTGAGTTGCAGGAAGGTGCTGGCAGCGTAATATATATATTTTTTTTCAAGTAATTAATTCTGAAAATATATCTGCAATACTGAATGATATTTTAAAAAAACTTAAATAAAAAAAAAGACAAAATCCAATAAAGCAGACACCACAAAAAAACTAAAAATGTATAAATTAAGAAACCATTTGCCCAAGCTGGCAAATCAAGTCTGATTTGGTTTATTAGGCCACTAAGATTTAACAGCTAATTGTTCTGTGATTTAATAGAGAAATTACTGAAATCTAGATAACGAAAAGTCACGTTAATTAGAAAAGGCAGCTTAATCCTGATTAACAAATAAAAGAAGGTGTATGAAATACAACTCAGGGTTTATGTCCCGACACCTCCCTGCTCATTCCCCTTTTTATTTCCAGTCTTCCGCTTCCGTCAACCAATCTTCAAAAGCGTCTTCTCCACTTCAGGGTTTGTGTATTTGAAAGTATATGTTCAGGTTCAGTAAATATTTCTTTATCCAGGTTCTAATGCTGTAACCAGAGCGACCGCCTGCCTGAGAGATAAGCTGCCCCACTTTGAAGGGTATAAGGTTCTCAGTCTGCGTAGGTGAAACTGTAAATGTGCTTATCTTGTGTCTGTGTGTGTGTGTGTGTGTGTGTGTGTGTGTGTGTGTGTGTGTGTGTGTGTGTGTGTGTGTGTGTGTGTGTGTGTGTGTGTGTGTGCAGTATGAGTAAGAGTTTGCATGTCTTCTTTGTGTTTGTGTGTGCAGTTCAATAGATATGACGTATCCTGAATAGACTCAGTAATAAAATTAAGATGTGAACAAATTCATGTGTGTGTGTGTGTGTGTGTGTGTGTGTGTGTGTTTGTGTATACAGTAGTAAGTGCATACAGTGGTAAGAAGTTGAAATTGTGTGTGTGAGAGACAGAGGAAGAAAGAAGAGAGGGGACTACTCAGTGTGAAAAACAACCTTGGCTGAAACAGCATGAAGCTTTTAAACTACTCAGAATTCTATAGCACGCCAAAAGTATCCAAGGACAATCATGAATACCCTCCACCACACACACACTCACTCACTCACTCACTCACTCACTCACTCACACCTTCTGCAAGATTTTGTTCGGAGCACCTCCTTGCAAATAAAACAAATGACTCCATTTGACACGTGGCCCTTTCACCTCGTTTAGCGCCACCACCCGACGACAACCTTCGCGCAACCACAAGTCTGGAGTGCGCCGACTCGAACATCAAGCCCCTAATGTGATAATCAATGGAGAGAGAAAAACAGAGTCCAAGTGCTCGAGCTGATAAACAAAAAGGCCTCCCAAACAATTAGATTCGATCATGCGGGCCTCATCGGAGACCTTGAGAGAGGCGGAGGGGGAAAGAAAAGGGAGAGAAAGTGTGAGAGATGAGAGGCGGGAAACAAGAGTAAGAACAAGAAGTAAGAATCCATGTGAGGAGGTGGGGCAGGGGTGCAGGAGATACACAAGGCTAGACTGGGGGGGGGGGGGGGAGGGGCCCAGAGGCGAATCTCTTTGGAGAATATGATGTGATTTATGGAGGCCATTACACTGAAGGACAAACAAATGGGTGTTATTAGCGGCGTATCAACAGATGTGCATGTGCGTGCACGCTCACATACCTTCTGTATATATATATATACACACACACACATATATACACATATATATATATATATATATATATATACACACACATATATAAAAGCTGAATGGAGAACTGCTCAAAAGTATATGTGTGATGAATGGGGATTGAGAGTATGCAGGGACTAAAAGCACAGAGACGGCCTCAGCCATGTTTTACCTGTTTGATTTGAAACTGCCCCAGGTGCTTAAGGCTGCCTCTGCTTTTAACAGATGCGTGACACTTTCCAGTGCTATTGCAGGATTGCGTGTTGTTCGTTAATAGCTGTGTCAATCTGGCATTGAATTACAAGCCAAGTGTGGGCAACAAGTGGGCATGCACTGTCTGTGTATTTGAGCATTAGCCGCCAATATGCGAGTGTGTGAACCCGCATGAATTTGCAGATGAAAGTTAATGGTGTCATTGTTTTCAGTACAGAGGTGCGTCGAGGCAGAAAACTGACAGGAACTGACAGTGAAGGGGAGAAGCAGACAGACCAAAAAAGAGACGGGGGAGGACAGAATAGAGGCATACATACAAAATAGGAGGAAAGACAGAGGCGGACATACAAAGCAAAGGGGGAGAGAGAGGATGGGGGAGAGAGAGAGAGGGACAGGCAGAGAGGGAGAGAGAATGAGAGAGAGAGAGAGAGAGAGAGAACAAGAGGTGCCTGTTTGCAGATGAGAGGCTTGGAAGCCAGAAGGCAATTTAAACAGGCTTGGCTCCCTCTCAGGCATGACAGACTGCTCATTCCCCATCCTCTCACACACACACACACACACACACACACACACACACACACACACACACACACGCGCACACACGCACACACGCACACACATGTGCGCACACACACTGATACAAAGTCATTCATGCATGCTGGCATACAAAACTACTAAGAAAAGTTAAACAACCAGCAACACTCAAGAAGCACAAGTGTGCAGACAATTGTCACAAAAAAAGTAGGAAAATGTGCAGATGCATATGCAAAACGCTCAAGCTTTATGGATGTGTGAACTATACAGCCACCCAAATCCTTTCAATCCTCAAAAGTCTGCATACATATACCAAAAAACGTGTGTGCTCAAGCAAAGAAGCACACACATCCTGAGTACTAACACAAACAGCACATGCACACACACACACACACACACACACACACACACACACACACACACACACAGTGCCTCACCTAAATCACTGTCATTTAACAGCCTCAAACTGGGAAGTAGATCTGAATCAGCTATTGCACGATGGCACACATGCTAATGCTTATTAAAAAAATCTACATTCAATGCACTCGCACTTTCTGAATTTTGGGCAGCGCGCCACTATACTGCAGCCCCCACAGATAATAACAGGAATTTGAGGCTAACTCTGCAGCTGCACTGTCTGTCTCTGGCAGGCAGAAATGAAAGAGATGGAATCTGTCCCTGTAGCAGAGCAGTTACTCCAGTCAACGTTTGACTTTGATTGACCAAAGACTCACTTTCATTTGCTCCACTTGTATTCTGAGCCCAGCGCGTCTTGCTCCTTTTCATTTTTTTTTCTCTCTCACACCTGACTTCAGCGTTATGGAGGAGGATTCATTTTCCCTGAAATTCAATTTCTTTGTGTCTGTGTGGCGCTGCTGGTCTCTCCGTCCATCTGTCTGTCCCCTGCTTGTCCGCTCTCAGCTTGGATCTAATCAAAGAGGTCTCTGACTGTATCTGTCTATACTGTCAGAGCCCTGTATGGAAGTCAAACACAGCCAATATTCAATAAATAAACAAGACTTTCTGAAAAAAAAATTTGACATAACGTCCATCCATTTTCTTACAATTATAGTGGTTTCTTAAAGCAGTTATTATTGGTAAATATATTATTATTTATATATATTATTACAACTAGTGTAGCTGAAAATACACAAAATACACATAAATATATCTGGAGATGGACCAAAACTTTTTTGGGGGTTAGGGTGACAGAAAATACCTTTTTTTTAACAACAAACATTTTGACTTGTTTAGTAGCACAACTTCAACTAATAATGGTGTCTCTGTAACATGTGACTAGCAATCTTCATTGTCTTCAACAGAGTCTAACTGGTGAAATGTCTATTTCTATTCTTGAAAAATATTTTTTGAATATTAAAAACTACTACTACAATGAAAAAAAGAATCCACCAATTGTACTAACCTAGTGTTAAGTAATCTTACTAACACATTTAAATTGGTTTTATTTGGGCAGTATTTTTCTAATATTTTTTGTGCAAAATCTGGGTACTTAGAGTGCAATGCAGGTCACTTTACTTGTGCAATCAAAGCAGTATGGAAGTACACAAATTGAGATTTAAATTTCCTTTATCTAACGGTGTCCTTTTTGCAAATGTCACACACATTCCCCTAAGAACTTGTCACACCTCATGTTACCATTCCTACGACTGAGCCAGCAGTCAAGTGGAGTCCACTGGTTGATTAAAATATGGCCCAGCACTAACAAGTCAGGCCTTGCAGAAATTATGCACCGGCTGCTCAACCATTTCACGTCTCTGTGCACAAATAAACTCCAGTCATTAGGCTTACATGGTGCGAGTGAATCTGAGCTGTGTGTGTGGCCCCTGTCTGAATCTGCAGGTGTTGCATATATGCAGAGCACTAACACAAGGGTCCATGAGGTTAATGAAAACAGGGTCCAAATACATTCATACGCGTGACATGAGGGTGGAATAATGGATGATGACTGCTTGGCTTCCTGACAACACCTTGCGGTTAACATGTCTGACTCATTCTTTGACTGTCTGCCTGGCCGCTTGCTCCTCGGCACACTTCAGTCTTACCTGTCCGCTGCCATGTACCCACTTGCTTGTGTCAGTCCTCTTGCCGGCCTGTATCCAGCTTCACTGTGTGCATTACTGTTTTCTTATGCACTACCTCAGCCTGACTCACTTTCCTTCCTTTTCTCCCCTCAGCATCACCAGCTCCCACCTTTCGTAGTTTTCTATCTCTTGCTTGTATTTTTCATCTTCTACCTTCATTGACCAAACTGTCCAAGGTAATCTAATGTCCCTTCATAGGGAGCTCAGCTGCATATCGAGATTAAAGCCTGCAGATGGAAGAAATAAGAAAGAGATTGGTAAATAAAACAATAGCTGAGAGGGTTTTTCTCCTCAGCTGGAGGAAATAGGCACTTTCCTCTCCTCTCTTACTTAATTTCGGAAAAAGCTCTCTGATGCTGTTTGTGAAATCACATGTTGCATTTTCCTCTTCTCCATCTGAAACAGTTTTACATTAGTTCACTCTCTGTATAGGGATCCACAGGTAGTCTTAAAACCCCATTTCCAATGGTAAGCCTCTCAACTCTAATGCTCTTGTACTCAGAGCTTCATTGTGCCTGTTAAGTGAGTGTGTGTATGTGTGTGAGAGAGGGTACATTTGTGCTGGAAGTAGTGGTATCTATGTGTACGCTCGTGTGCACTGCCTGCATGTGTGTGTGTATGAGCGATATCAGCAGTGCTTGATATCATACTGTCTCTCCCTGTCATCGCCACAGCCTTTCAAAATATTACAGTTCGTCCCTTTACCTCCACAACCTCACACCCGAATGGAGGGGGCAGTCCTGTGCGCCACCCTCCATTCGCCTGACAGTTGCCATGGTGACCATCACTACACCATGGAGACAGCAGTGGGAAGCTGACTGGGAGGGTGGCGAGGGGAGAGCAGCACTTTGGGATGAGAGAAAGATGATGGCGGCCAGGGCAGGGGGACAGTGGTGGTGCAAATAAACGAGTGGAGGAATTGTTGAGGGACGTCATGGGAGCCGTGCAGGTGCACGGGAAGCGAAGAAGGTGAGAAAGCTTGTGACACAGAGAAAGGCAGACAGAGAACGACAAAATCAAACTGGAGAGACTGTCAGTAAACGTGTGTGTGTGTGCGTGTTATAAAGTAGCACTGAAGCAAAGGAAAAATAACCCCCCAACACTTCTATGAGATATGTTTATTTTCCACACAAGGGAAATGGACTTCAAATGTGAAAGTGTGTCCTTTTCAGTAAATACCAACCTTGAAAACTATTTCAGAAAAGCCATTATTCATCTAACCAGCCCCCAAGTTCAATTTCAAAACTTAGTTCTCTCACAAGGCGAACTCCGGAGAAAATATTGCATTAGCTTTATTTACTGTGTGCTCTTTCAGGGAGACAATTACAATCTGGGCCAGGAAGGGCGAGGAAGAGGAGGAGTAAGAGCAGGGGAGAGTGGATTGGAGGAAGTGGGATGCAGGTCGCTTTGGCACTTACTAAAAAGATGCATTTAGCACAGGTGAATTATAGGGCCCATTTTGGTTGTGAGCCTGTTATGACTGCTCCAGCATCTCCGCAGCTCTTATGCCTGTGGCTGTGTGTGTGTTTTTTTGTCAGAGGGTAATGTGGAAATGTGGGTTTGCTAAGTATGTGTATATATGTATGCATAGATATGCGTGTGTGTCTTCACACACCGCCCACAAATAAACCCTCATTCGCCAGAGGGCCAAACATCAAGGCGCTGTTGTTCCTTATTAGGAGTCCCAGTGGCTTTAACAGAATTAGCAGAAAGAGGCAAGCGGTGCCGCGCCCTCAGATGAGCTGATCTCGACACTGATACCTGTCACATTTAGAAGCATCTGTCAGGCACACCATGGAAAATCTAATTTATATATGCAAAGGGCAAATACATTAGCAGAAACACAAGCCTGTCAGCCGCATTTCACAAGCATGCTCTGATGAAGGGATGCAGGGAGAGAGGTGGGAACACTCGTTTATGGAAAACCGAAACACAGTTTTTAATCTCAAGTTTTTTTTTGCTGAATATGGGTAATTATATGAAAGAGAAAAACAAAACAAGTCTGGTGTTCCTTTTTTCCATCTCTGGTGCGAGTTGTCCTAATATTAAAACACCAAGGATGCAAGGTGGATGGAATTAATCTTAACATAGTGAGTCATACAACGTTGCTTGTGGAGTCTAAGTACAGCGCATATTTGTCAGAGAGATAGAAAGAGAGAGAGAGAGAAAGAGAGAGAGAGAGAGAAAAAGAGAGGGAGGGAACGAGAGGTAGCCTCACCAGTGAGAGCATGATGACACATATTTCAATCTGGATGGAATATGCCTTGTTTTGCTTCCCCGACACATGAACCAAATCATCTGTTTCACTGCAGAGGAAGCAGGAATCAGAGCTGGGTTCAATGGTGTTTGCAAAATACTCGTATCTCGCTTGGAGAAACAGATGGGTGGGGTTTACCAATAATGACGTGCGCCAGACATTAGCGACAGTCATTCCAAATACGCACCATCGTCAGGGTTACCTCATCTTGGGCTTTAGACTTTCAAATTTAAGCCAAAAGGCTGTGATACAAACTGGGCGCAAGGGCATTAAAGAGTCGTGCACCAGGCAGGGCACCTGTTGTGTAATGGCAAAAAAACAACTATACAGGTTCACGGGTACAGGTGCAGGTCAAAATCTACTTTTTTATTCTTTTCTGGAGATCAGAAATTAAAATTGACCACATCCACTCAAATAAATGGATCCATACTGGAGTACTAAAAGTCAAGATGTCTCAACCGCTGCACCTTCCACTTAAATGACTCTTTGTTTAATTAATCTCTCTGTCGTGACCCCCTGATATTAGAAAACGCCATAATGCATTGATGGACTGCACCTTTAATTTATATAAATAATATATAATAAAGTCTCTGTTAAAACTATAATCTAATGTGGAAATGCCTGAGATCTTCAGCACAGAAAGATCGCCGCCGCTTTAATGAAATCAGCATTTTTCAGCTGAGCCCTCCTGTCCTCAAACCAAAGAGAAGACCAAGGACAAAACAAAAATCCCTCTTGTAGAAAAATCTTTTATCTTTGGCATAAAAAATATATGTTCATGTCTGACAGCAGAGCTTGAATAAACAGGCGATTATGAAAATAGGCTCATGGGGCCTTTCCATAAATCTAACATAATGCTATTTGAAGTAAAAAACAGTTACTTTGCCTCCCTTGCACAAGACCACAGCAGGAAATTATTACAGTGTAAGAATGTCACATCTTATTTTACAGAGAAAAGGCCACATAAAATAATGGTCTGTATGTAAATATTTCTTTCAGGATACCATACGAGCAAGATGGTGATAGGAGTAGTCAGTCTGCAGCTGCCTCTGGAACAGCGATGGATACGAGGGACTCCCATGATGCAAGTAGAGGTTGGATGTGGGGTGAATCGTGCTGCAGGAAATGTTTCATGCGCTCCCCGTGACAATTAGAAGTGGAACACGGTTTTGCTGAGGCTATCCCTGACAAGGGGGGAAGAAAAGAAACCCGCCTTACAGCAGCGCACGGTGTCAAAATTAGTTAAATTGACAGTTGTAGGTATATGCATGATGTCAAGTCGACAATGATGTCATTGCGGAATAAAGGAAATGATTTGACGGGTGGGAAATGTCGGTTTAGACCCCATGTGTTTTTTGGCGAGGAGGGACGTGTCAGTGACAAGCAGCACTGATGTAACCTGGAGAAATAGGAGATGAAAGGCGCACTTCCTGCGCGGCCTCATCAGGTTCCTGCCTGCCACCGGTGCCACAGACACAGCTCTGCTTAACCCTATTATTTCAGACTCAATCACAGAAACAAAAGAAATAAAAATCTTGAAAGAGATTTAAAAAAAAGATTGCTTTCTACATTCCTCATCCTTGACACCTCACAATAATGTAAGTATAAATGTACAATATTCATAATTCATCCCGCAGAGAAATGATGAAGCAATCAAAGTGAAGAGTAATTTTAAAAGCAGAGCAAATGCAGCGATCAGCGTTGGGTGATTCGTCAATAGCGAGCAATTCATGCTTCTGCTCTGGTGAACTGCCCTACAGGTAAAACGAATGACAAACGTTCAAGTGCACTCTCCCTCTCCACCACACACACACACACACACACACACACACACACACACACACACACACACACACACACACACACACACACACACACACACACACACACACACACACACACACTTCAACATCTTTTCAGCTGTTGTTGTCAGCATGTTAATCAGGCTTTGGTGTGGTTGTAGCCCTGAGGCGCTGCACGATATAAACACAGATAGAATAAATATCTCATTTTAGTACCTTTAAATGACTAACTTTGTTGTCTTCCTCCCTGATGGCTCGGAGAAGAAAGTTTGTGATTAAGTATTTATGATGTTTAGTGTTCAACAAGGCCACTATCTCTCAGATGGCGAAGCACTAAATCATGGCAAAAGAGGGAATGATGCGGAACAATGTGCTGCTCCGAGTGGTGCTGACCTTTCTTGTGAGAGGCCATCGGTGGTACACGGCTGGCATTTGAGACGAGATCATTACAGCTTTGCTTTTAATTGAAGCCTTTATCCCAGGTGTAATCAGGTCTGAATAAACAACGTTGGGATCTGCCAAGACTCAATTAGGCCTATGGGGAGAGTTGTGTGTGGAGATGCAATGTGCTGCTTCTTCATAATCAGCTGAAACTAATACTTGATGCAAGCGTCTGATATCTCTACCTGTCTCTGGAACTAATTGTCTGTAATTAGTACAAGTCAGGGGTAATTGTGAAGGTTGGTGCTATTATGAGGAATATCATTGGGTACAATGTTCAAATTTCCAATTGTGTGGGCGCTGAAAAAAAATAGCTCTGGAATGGCTTTAATTACTGTCATAATGGGCACTTTCACAAGGGACTAATACATTACACAACACCATTAAGACACACTGAGGATGGCTGAGAAATGAGGCATCATTAGGGTGATTTTGTCATCCCCCATAATCAGCGCTGCAATTGAGGATCCCGCAGTGGTCGACTGGCGTTAATCTTCATGTGATGACACCTCCAGATGACTCTACACCTCTGTGGCCAGAGAGAAAAAAAACAGAGAGAAAAGAAAAAAAAAAACGCAGCAGCGATACTCCTCTCCAGTTAATTAAGTGACGAAATGAGCTTGGAAATCCCCTGAATCAAATTACACAACGGGGCGGCACACATGAAGTGTATACACCACTGCTGCCGTGTAACAAATGGGCTTAATGCAATCACACATCTTTAATGAAATCATGTGAAGTAATGTCTTAGATCTTTGCTTTTATGAATTCGCCTCCGGTGGCCAATGCACCAGGAAGTCAACGGAAATTATTCAGCCGTTGCTCTGTGGAACAAAGTCTGTGTGTGTCAGCACATGCCCAGGAGGGAACAGGGAAGTAATAGGACAATGAGGGATGATGCACTTATTCCTTGATATTGCAGCACCGCGTGTGTGTATATAGGTGGACTTTTCATATGTTAATACATCTATTTCTGCAAAGATTTATATGTAAATCAGGCAATTACTGATTCAATTACTACTGTTTAACATATGGAGCAAGTTTTCTTCAATCGTTTATATCCGTTATCCTCATCTTGTGGGTCACAGCACAAAAAAATGGGTCACAGGTGTGTATGGAGTGGAATGCATGCAAGTTGAAAAAAAACAAAGTGTATTGAATTTCTAATGCCTCTCTATTATTTAAATGGACCTACCTTCACAGGCATGTAGCTCACGTCGCCTTCCAAACACTAAGCACCATCGCTGACTCTTCCATTGGCTTCATATTGGGTCCAACTAAGCGTCTAACTGAAACGTTCCAGTTTAGATAATTTTGTCTCATATGCAAATTTATGCTCTGGTAGATGTCGGCCTTTCAAGCCTCATCGTTTTAGATTTTTACTCATTTGCGCTGTAAAAGGCCTTAATTGTTGATTGATGACTTTCATCCAGATTTCACTGATACAAAAGGGGTTCTCTGCCAGAAGAAGGCGATGCTCACTGCAGGTTTGAGGGAGATCCTGGTGGGGTAAGCTCAGCAAACACTTCCCCTGGTGGAGAATGAAAATTAAGAAAAAGCACAAATATTCAGCTGAACGTCTCTGATAATAAATAATGGGAAAATAAATTGGTTCACAAATGAGTGCTGTGCCGCTAATGTCAATACTACATATTTTCACCTCTAATTTTTGTAATTGATTAAGCAGCTCTTTCTAATTTGCCAACCTTAATAGACGATTTAAAAGTTGTATTGTGACTAATAGCTCTAATAATGATCAGTAAATCATTAACTATACTTTATAAACCATTGGCTGATGAGTATCCTGCAACATCAAACTTTTGAATAGTCCTCCACCTAATTGTTGGGCCAAAATTCTTCATTTATTCTTATTAACATTCAAAGTGCACAGTTTATTTCATGTGATTTGTAAAAGACTTCTTAACATTCATACTGCAGATTTGTCGGCTTATTAGAATGTCGGAGACTCTTGTTCTCTTATTACCTACTTATCTAATGACACCACAGCCTGGCGATCCCAAAGTTGTGATTACAAAGCATGATTAAATTAAGCATTATCAAATTTTAAGTCCTTTCATATCAACGAGGATCACATAGGTTGACCACGACGGCCTTTGAAACGACTCATAACGAGCCGTCATTTGTAGACACATTCTCCTCCCTCACTTTTTCACTGTGATGCCGTCTGACCTCCTTCTTTGTTCCCATCGTATACATATTGCATAATTACAGCTGCTAGAGGTCACCCAACAATAACACATAACTACAGGTTGGGTCTAGCTGCTTGCACAGATGACCTCTTGGGTTGTTTTCTCTTACAAGAGAACAATATCAAGCAACTTATTATGAACATATTCATTTATTGATCTATTTATTCTGTAATGAAAGCAAACATAAATAGCTCTATCCATGGCCCAACGGGTGATGAAGTCCAGTAAACGCATAGGAAACATTCCACTAAAGCAAAGTGTCGAGAAAACTGCAGATATAGATGTGAAATGGCTTTCAACCTCCCTGCCCTGTTCTCAGCACTTGCTTGATCTTGTGACTCATTGTAAATGCATTGAGAGGTAAGTGGATGTGGAGTTGACTTTTCACAGTGGGCGAGACTGACTGTGGGTGTGATAATGAAAAAAAAAAAAATGTCAGCAGCTCATCTGATACATGGCAACATGGCTTAGTGATCGACTCGCCTACAACCCCACAGGGGTTACGCTACCATGCTCTTTGTTAGCTAAATGTCAGCGCCCCACCTGGCTCCTATCTCGCACTGTCCGATACCCCCAGGCAGCACTCAGAGATTCCACCGAGGTCCCGAGGTTCAAACACACTTTCTCGGTCAGTTTAAAGCCAAATGTCCAGTGCAGCACCATCTGTCTGAACGAGGTGAGGGTGAGGACGAGTGACACCAGCCGTCTTTTCATTTGACGACCAACCATACATTTTCACAAGCAGCTTATCAGGATCAGAGACACGACTCTCCAGCTGCCCCGTGCTCTTTAGAAATGAAAACAGCACTTTTAATTTATTTAAAGGTTTCTCTTTCCCTCAGACAGCTTTCCATGGAGTGAAATATCAACCAATAGTCATGCAGTAGAATGCCAAACGATATTGCAAATGATGTTGTCTTATGAAACATCAGTTGATTTATTCAGTGTTGAACTTAACTAGATGGCAAGCTCCATAACACCAGGGAGCATGAAAGTTAATTATAAACGCAGCATCCGATGTACCTATTAAGTAAAGAAAGATTCCCAAATAGATGTGGTCAGCCTCCACATAATGGCCGTTCAGAGTACATTATTTTAGATGTTCTTGACTCCTCTCTACCTGAGCTGCTGTGGAGTTTGTGCAAAGATCTTTCAGACAGGTTTGAATTACGTCATTTGAGTTAATAATGGAGGAAATATGTGTTGCATAACTCGGGCTGTTATTGTCAAGCACAACACATTTTGTACCAGCACTTTTCAGTGCTTTAAACGAAATTAACTTAAAAAAAAAAAGAAAGTGTAATGGGGATTGTGGGCTGAGTGCCTCTTCACTCATCTAAAACGTGGTGTTAGCCCGGTGTTGGCCTACAACTGGAGAGACTGGAAGTGGGAGCGAGATGTGTGTGATTGCCCACATCAAAAACATCCAATCACTGCTGAGATTTAAGTCAACAACTCTCAGATAAAGCGCTATTATATTACAAGGCATGAAAACAGATATTCATCATCCACACATTTACCAGCACCTCGCATCCATTCAGTGAACAATCTCTGGCTTTGTCTCGCTGTGCTTCAGAAACACTGACATACAGAGTAGCATTAACTGGAGGTGCACTTGTTGACATTTATTAATGATTGCATCATTGGCTACTTTCAGGGTTTGATTAACCCCGTCTTCAGCAGCTTTATGTAAATCAAATTCTCAGGACCCCCTGCAATGGCACCTCAACCCAATTAAGACCACTCAACCCCATCCAATCCACTTGTCCATTTAACTTGTGGAAGTTCATAGTAAAACTGTTTGGCAGTCACCCCCAGCACCGATGCAACATACTGCAGTTTTACCAACCCTAAATGATACATTTGTAAATCATCACATGTATTTAGTTTCTGTCTGGCCACCTTACCAAAGCTTCTTTTATTTACTGATCTCCAGACATTTGCATGTAAAACCGCAAACATCTCTGTCAGTTGCCCTGGAACTTTTCCGGAGCCTAACCCCCAACCTGCCAGCCCACCTGTATAAAATGTCAGAGTGAGCTCATGTAAGAATACAGCTGGAAAACCCACAGCTGGGAGTGGGCGTGTGGATGACGTTTCTAGCACACGACAGACTGCACGACTGGAAAACAAACAACAAGAATAGAAATTCAGTGGAAACAGCTTAGAGTGATCAGGTCTATAATGATCAACCACTTATATGGATCAAAAAGCTTGGGACAGAATCATTCCCATACAAATGCTGTTTAAATAATTTAGTTTTAGTGATCGAGTAAACTGCTTACAGTGTTCATTTTGGGTCTTTTCATACACGTTTGCTCAGTAGAAAAGTTTTATTTTACAGTTTACCGGCTATCAGTAATGTATTGCTCCTCCATGTGTCTCTACGGCTCTCCATACAGTTTGAGTTAAAACTTGTGTCCGATGACACTGTTGGTGTGTTTGGAGCGTTTGTGTTTGTGTTGAGAGAGAGAGCGAGTGGGAAGGGCTGCTGAATGCGCATACAGCTATGAAGAAAGATTTTACTCATTTAAGAAAAGTAATGATCATTATCTGATGATCAGTGTTGATATTATGGCGTCATGTCAAACGAAATCAAAGTTTAAACTGCAGTGGGTCAGAGATGTCAGCTGAGAGGGAGAGAAAGAGCGAGAGAGGGAGCGATTGAGCAGCAAGTCTGCGTGTGTGTGTGTTTATATGCGTGCGTATATAGGAGTGCACTATGTTACCTTTTACCTATTCCAAGACTATCATACAGAAGCTACAACATTCAGTTATAGTAATCAATTATAGTGATAATTTGGGCCCGGGTCAAAGGTGACCTCTAACGCACTGAATTTTGATGTCACGTGTTGCTCTAACAATGTGATCTAATAATGTGCAAGTCAAGAAGTTCATGTCATGTCTTAAGTGTCATGTGTGGTGTGGCAAGTAAACCTTGGGTCGACTTCTGTGAAGATGCAATAAGACTTTAATGAACTTCTAATAATAAAGAGTAGGTCTATTTTCCAGCTTATGTTCATTACTTTGGTAATGTTTGCATTTACAGGTTAATAGCTCATAATGTAAGACAACCACCGAGCGAGCAGGGTCTGCCTGTATCCATGGTGATGTCTCCTTCCTGCTTATATGGCAAGAGTTCACCTATTTATTTATACTCTCCCACTGACTGCAGATTGTCCTCCACAGCTGTGTGCCAGGCTTCATGCAGAGTGAAGTGCTAAGTGGGTAGGGAGTGATTTGGATAAAGGGCATAGACTTCTTGGAAAAAACGCACACTTCCTGGGAAACTGTGATTCTTTGTCTTTGTTGTTGTGATACACCAGATGTCAGTTTGAAGCTGCGGGGTGTTAAGAGACAAACTTAAAATCAGTGCCGGCAGCATGTATGGTGTTAAATGTTAAGTGAAACAGATAATTATCAGGTACGGAAACTTTATAAACAAGCTTATGTTCATAATGTTTGTAAACACATAAATTAAGGTGCATGCATATATGCAATATCATTGCAGCTAAATGTATTTGGGCACCATAATGGTCCCAAAATACAGTTGTTTTGTTTGGATATGGCCATAACTAAATATATGAAATCAAATTGTATTTGTATAGCTCATATTCACAAATCACAGAGGGCTTAAAAGGATAGTTCACCCAAAAGGGAAAAATTCACTCGATATGTACTCGCTACTAGCAGGATACCATAGGACATTGAGGCTAAAAACCTGGTATTGGTGTAAATGACGCTGTTTCGAGTCGAATTTAAATGTCCTGGCTTCTGGATGAGCTGCAGAGGTCGGATGGCTCTACCAGGTAGACCAGCCAGGAGGGAGTTGCAGTAGTCTGGGCGTGAGATGACAAGAGCCTGGACCAGAACCTGTGCCGCCTTCTGAGTGAGAAGAGGATGTATCCTCCTGATGTTGTGCAGCATGTATCTACACGATCTGGTTGTTGCAGCTATATTGGCAGTAAGGGAGAGTTGACTGTCGAGTGTCACACCCTGGTTCCTAGCAGTCTGGGTGGGGGCTACCACGAGAAAAATGTCTACTACTGAACCACTACTGAACCACATGGACTGGAAGGAAATTGCCTCCTTTGTAGAGGAGGACATGTTTAGTAGTGGTTGATTCTTCAAATATTATGATAAAAAAAAAAATCTTGGATATCATCCTAATACTCTGTCAATACATAACACTATTATTATGTCATTATTTCTGTCTTTCCCCCTATAAAAACCTATTCATTAAATTGGATCACTGAAATATATTTATGTATGGTTGGATAAAAGTACTTTAATTGAGCATCAAATGCCAATCAAAGTTTTGGTCGGTGACATGTGAAAGCAAAAACATTAATTGTTAGCAAAGCTGCTCCAAGTGCACACAAGACCATACATCATGTGCACTTTGACACCATCATATGCAAAGATGGTACTTCTGTGCAGGAAAGGTATGATTCAGATGTTTTCTTGTTAACTCTCAGCAGCCAACAGAGAATAGTGTGTGTGCTTGCTTTGCTTTGGGGACACATGTGTTTTCTCGCACAGCATTACACGGCACTTCAAGGAAGGAAAGTCTTGGGTCACATTCAAGTCATCATCCTGCAGACGTTTTCTGCCTCTGTATTTTCCTGTTACGCATGAATGTGCCTCTTGCTACGCTTTTAATTCCACTTTGGCAGCACAGCCATCCTGCATATTTGACCCTACAACCTCTACACTTTGCCATTAGCTAAACATTGTAGACGTCCCTGCAAACCCCGAGGCCAGGTGTTGCACTAAAAGCCACTTAAGTCTCCCCCCCCCCCCGCCCCGAGCAGCACTACACAGTTCTAACAGGGAAGAGATTTGAGTTGGCAATCTGTTGCCAGCCACAGATTGGTTCCACAGGTACTACTGCAGAAGATGTGTAAAAACGACCCAAGGACACCACTGTGTCCAGCATAACCCTCCCCTCCCACCATGCAGGAATATCAATAATTCAAAAGGACAAAGTGTCTGATACATGAGAGTGAAATGCAGCTTGCTTTCCGAGTTCTGTGTCAATATTTTGACAGCGGGTGTGAAGAGGGGAAGGAATCAGAGGGGACCGCCATGTAAAGTGTTCTTTCATGTTTTGCAAAGCGAGTGCTACCTCTCCCTCTACAGCCATGAAATGGAGAGTTAAGAAGGAGCCGCTGTGAGAGTACAGTCTGCTCTGACTGACTGACTGTCTTAACGACTGACTGGCTGGGAAAATGACTGAGCCTCATGCTGCCGCCGCCGCCGGTCCCTTCTTCCCCGCGACTGATTCCTGCTTCCAGTGTCTCAGTCTGTTTCTCACTTCTGTCTTTCAGCGTTCATTTCTTCCCTCCTATTCATACCTTACCTCCCACAGCAAAAAAGAAAAGGAGCCAAGGGAAGGTCACGCAGACCTCGGAGAGAGCTGCAGAGATGAAGGGGGTGAGAATAAAACAAATGGAGAGGAGTGTTGAGAATGAGGCCAAAAGAAAGGGAGCGAGAACAAGGAAAATGATAAGATAATGTGCTTCTGCCACTGTAGTACTGATTTAAAATAAATGGCTTCTATTACCCTCAGCAGTTTGCTGTTGTGCTGCTTTTTGGGACACTTAGTACTAGTCAAAGCTGAGAAACATGCTCTTGTTAAAAACCACAGTTGCATCATCTAAAGCAGCATTCATCAGGGTTTAGGGATAGTGGTTGCAGCAGGTACAGAGATGTCATCCACACTGGGTTGCACATTGCAACTCTTCACTTAACTCTCCTTCTAAAAGTATCTTTGTGCTGTGATGTACAAACACACACATACTGAAACAACGTGTGAGCCACATACACTCATTTAATTATGCTGTGAAGTTTTCTCCCAGATGCCCTAGTTATTCTGGGGAGCGGGGACGTGGCAGAGTCTTTGGGGACAAACAAGGCTCCCTGAAGTAGGTGAAGGAGGATGGAAAACGTCCCTGGTGGTGCCAGGGGAAGACCACGTCGCTGTTCTCAGGGGGAGAGAGCGATTCAGGTCCTTGTTTTCTTCTTCTCTCTGTTCCGTTGCAACAAGACAACCTCTCCGAACAGCTTTTGTCTTTCTGGGAACATAATGGCACTGTAATATATATATGGTACATATTGTAAGTCGCTTTGGATAAAAGCATCAGCTAAATGAAACATGTAAATGTAAATGTAATATAGATAAATAAAAAGAATAAAGCCATCACTTGGGCTGTTAGTGTTTCACAAGCAGTGCTTTTTGTCTTTTCTTTGAAGTGATAACACGATGGACCAATACATATTCACTGAAGTGCCTACTTGAATTTGTTTGGTTGAAATCATACAGTCACAAGACAACCACTGTGCCCCAGGCAGGAACAAAAGGATCTGCTGTGAGTTGAAGATACACATATTTTAAAAGAACACATTTTGGGATTTTGAATTTTCTACATGAGCAGTTCAGGCGTATGAGTCAAGTGTCTCTACCCTTCTCCAAAAGTGTCTGGAATCAGGCTGAGGGTCAGGCTATACTGAGACACAGGGCTTTGAGTTAATGCTAATGCCTACAATCACAATGCTACATGCTGATATTTAGCAAGTATTATATTCACCAAGTTATTTTTGCATGTGAGCACAGTGCTGGGCAAACAGAAATAGTGCTAGTGCAAGTATTTTGTTACTTACTTTATAAATATAATCACTCAAGTCAAAATAAAAGTACTTGAGTAAGAGTAAAAAATGACTGAATAAAAACTGCGCAAGTGGTGACTCACTTCATTAGAATGTATTGCATTACAGGATATTAAGAGATAAAAACAATGTAATGTGCACATGTATTACAATTAATAAAATAAACTAAAAACACATGCTGTTAAGCACTGTTTGCTTTTAAACATCAAGAAAAAACCTTCACTGAATCCTCATAGGAAAGGCTTGGATGCAGCCTGCATTGTGCATGCACATGCATTCAGTTTCCAAAACAAACTGAAATTTAACTTAAAACTTAATGCAAGATAGGACGATGCAGACATTCAAAAAATTAAACAAAAAAATCACATGGTGTATAATATACATTTTCCAACTACGACCTAGTATAAAAAGCAACAGGAGGAAGATAGGTCGACAAATCACAGGACGTTCACACTCTTCACACAAGAAACTACTGATGCGACTAATTTGATTTGAATTTCAGTTGAATTAGAAACTCTTCAGTATTCTTTTAATTCTTGGCTGACAGTTATTGTGAGTGAGACTTGGCCACAGAAAGGAGTAGAACAGGTGGTTGTATATAGTAGTTTAATTATGCTCATGATCAAATCTGAAAAACACACACCAAGTACCAGTGGCATTCATCACATTTAAATGAGTTTGTGCAGTGGAGAAGGATTGCTAAATATCATTAATTTGTGTGAGCAACTCTCAAAGATGAAAAAAGTGAAGCCAAATAAAGGATGAAAAGAGAAAAATATTCTACCTTGAGGCCCAATTATTTTTAACAATCACACTAAATGATCTTGATGTCTTGTATGTGTGTGTTTTATCAACTGTACGAGCTTGTTACTTTGAGCACTGGTGTAGCCAGAAGCAGGGTAGCCTACTGTATGTGTGTGTGCGCAGAAAATTTATCAAAAATGCATCAAGAGATTTTCATCAAACTCGGTGGTTGGGATAATTACTTTAATCATTATTACAATAAATTAATTCATGGAGGTCAAAGATCAAGATAAATACATTTTCAAATATGTCTTTGCAAATAATAGAGAGACAGTATAAAGCTTATTATTTAGAAGATCATTCACCATCATATGATGTGAAAAGTCAGAAACCTCAGATTCATGTATGTGTACACATACTAGGAACTTGACTCTGGTGTAATTACAATGTATTTACACAGATAGAAATACAATTAACGACAGATTACAAGAAACTAGTAAAATAAACAAAACTACTACGTGCAAACAGAGTTAAACTGTAAAGGATAGTAGTGCAACAGGAAACAAGATGCAAGGGTGGACAATAAAACATTTAACTACTATGCACATATGATGGAATAATGTCCAGATGGCAATAGTGCAGTGGTGCATACATCATTAACGTACAGGTTACTTATATGGTGCAGAGTGCAAAGCTGCTGGAACAAGTATGGATTATTAATGTATAGATGCATATGTATACACCAGGTAGATGGAACTTGACAGTAATGCATTTGTATAATGTACAGTATATACAGTCAGCTTTGATTTATATTGTCAGAAACATGGACGTGTAAACCTGAATTGAGTAACAGTTTAATGAATAATTGGGGTTTGTGGTGGATGACTAATGTTCAGGTATATTGACCTGGGATTGTTCCTGACACTGTAGTGAAGTGTTCAGAATGTCAAAGAATGACATCATGGTATCTCTACATCATATAGGACTAGACACGACCTAACGCTTATATGGATAATGATAACCTATAATTATAAAGGTAGTAGTGACATCATTGTGACATCAATGCTAAGTCAAAAAATGAAATCATACAGTGTAATGTGGCATTGACCTTTGCAACCAATAGGATTAGACACAATCTAAAGATTATTTACTTTCAGCAATAATCACCATGTGGTATAAATTGTTTCACAATTGCATCATTATGAAATGAGAAACTTAGCTGTTACTGATTGGGCAACAAAAAGTAGACTCACCCAACACTGTAAAAATAGGAGGTTTGTGTTATTTTCCAGAGGAACTCATCACTGTGTTTCGTGTCTAATGAGCATATGCTTGCTTTGACAAGTTCCATCACCAACTGTCACTGCATTTAAACTTGTCACCACGCATCTGAATCTGTTACCATTCCCACATCAGGTGACTGCTACCCTGTAATTAACGCCCCGGCCACTGACACTGGATAATTAGTTTGATATTAAGTTTCATATTAAAACAAATTTAACACTCTGACCTGCACCACACTCATCGGCCAAGTTGGTGGTGCTTCTAACGACACTTTTTCTTGTAATACATGTGTTCTTATTTATTTCCTTCCCATCTCATTACTTATTAGGCTGGGTATAATTAATATAGCCCATGTGGGCTGTGCGCTCCTCTGAATGATGGCCTTTGTGATAATCAACAACTTGTTATATTAGCAGGTGTTTAACAAAGAGTTACAGCACTCTGCTATTCTTACGTGTCAAGTGATCATTTATTTTATAGATAGCAAAAGAGATGGTAGATTTGTGTGTTTTGTGACTTTTCCACATATTTGACCTATTTTAAAGAAATAAACCTGTACACATGTGCCTAAACCTCATGAACAGGGTCATAATAAACACTAATACAAAAATCAACCCTTTGCCTGTTTCAGTGATTTTAATTCGGTTTAAGTGTCAAAATGTACGTGAGTGCCACTTTTTTTTTTACTCATTTGCGTAAAGAAATGTACAGATTCACCAAGTAAAATAAAAAAAAGTGAATGCACAAACAAATAATCACACCTGTATTAATGTAGCATGTGTAAGGCAGCGCTGCATACCGAATTCATCAGGATAAACAGATGGCACAGTGCTGCAAAGCTGAGGGTTCACACTGTGTATAATTTACAGCTCCAGTGATACCTACCGTCACAGAGCTAAAGCCCTGTAGTGCTGTGTACCAACCACAGACCCATACGAAGTTAAATTTCATATTTTTTATCCAAAGCAAGCATTTAGCCACAGGATTGTTGTCAGCTGGGGATTGTGGAACGCTCCTATCATTCCTCGAAGCTCGTCAGAAAACAAGCACCCAAATTTCATTACGGAGGCTTCTTGTCGCATTTGCTGCCAACGCTGCCAAACATTCCAACTTCAAACAGCTTTCTCTCATCCTAATGAGAAAAAGGATGCATCCTGTTTTTTCAAATCCACCGGGCGCCACCTTCTCTGAAATGCATTTCCCTTTCTCTGTCTTCCAACCCAGCCCCTTCATCCCTCCGCCCCTCCGCAATTGAACTCTGAAGTGCCGGCACGCAAATCAAGCGCTAATCCATTTCAAGCTGACAGGGCCTCCTGATTACGGGCGGCCGCCTTCTTCTTCAAATGTTCCATCACCATCATCTGTCCAGGAACACATGTCGAGACATGAAAGAGCTCCCAAGTTCAATTAGCCGATCAATTGTTTGTCGGGTGTGCCAACAAACCGGGGGCAAATTGTCATACATACACCTGAGCCTGGGAGTTTAAGCCACAGAGTTTGCACAAAGGCGCAGTCTCAAACAGACAAACACACTAATTTGTCGAGAGAAATTATCCAGCACATGCGTGTCTGTTATTCCTGTCACTCTCTCGTTGAATTAATAATATTTAGATATTAAAAGTTTTCAGAACGAGACAGAGAGCCTTGTGTCTCGCTATGGAAGAGCGAAGATGGAGGGACAGGGTGAATCGCTTTCATGATTAAAGTCTTTCTTCCCAACTGCTAATGAAGCTGCAGCAAAAGTTCACTTCACTTCACGAAGCCATGTCGCCTTCCAAATGTCTAATAGGATTACCGAGTACTTTACATTGCAAATTCTCATTTGAAAGTTTTCTTTTAATGATATCCTCAATGTTTCTCAAAGGAGAATCACAGTCATGGTTTATGTAAGGACCATTAATTTTAATTATTTTAACTTTGTTTATGACAAATTAGTGTTTTTTTCTGTCAGTTTGCTGTGGCAATTAGCTCTGGCTGGGCTGCCAGTTCTGACAGCTGTTGCTATGGAGAAGATGCCAGACGGAGATCCAAATTTGTTTCTCTTCATTGTTGATATTGGGGAGAAATCATGATGAAAAACATTATTTTGAACACAGCTATTGGATATTTATTACCTTCCAAGAGTTATAGTGGACTTTTGACTTTAAGGAAGCATCAATCAGTCGGCATTACCCATAAAAAGATGAGCACTGTACACATGTTTGACATATTATTGCCTTGAAAAGCTATTCCAGCTTTCGTTTTAGCAAATAGAAATGCAATTTACTCATCGAGCAGACATGTAGCAACACAGCAAGTGGAAATCTTACGAGCTTAGCCCGTTATTGATAGTCCTTCAACACTGATTTGGTCTTCAGTAACTTCTGATATAAATATGCATTTAAAAGCGTGAGTATCTGCATATAGAGCCGGGTGAGCGAGATCACAAGAGGTCACAGGAGACACATTCAGGATACAGTTTAAAGCCAGGTGTAAATACACATCCTTAGCTGTCCACTTGTGATCGGATCATCTGGACAGATGTACCAGGTCTGAACTGAACCTCAGATACTAGAATTGTCTGTCTGCCTTTCAGTGCTTACAGAGCTTCTACACTGGCAAGTGCTGTTGAGAGCTGTGTTGCTGACACAAAACAGTAAAATGCTCAGTAGAGGTGCAGATCAGCTGAGTGGATGATGTTTCAGAGTTCACCATAACACCCACACTTATGTATGAATGTGCAAGGAGTGAACTGGGAGACACCCTGAGCTCTGAAATCCACTTTGAAGCAGTATTCGGAAATGTAAGCATCGAGTGCAGATTACGTGATTAAGTGTACGTGTTGGTATTTTTCCGACATGGGACACATTTAGCTGGCAGTGCTTGAATGCACACACACTTAAGTGCTTGGGATAAAAAATGTGCGTACTGGGACAAAACCATATTTATACACTCATACTGTTTTTATGTACACAGGCAACTGTAGGTCACCTAGCATTGTTTACACAGAAAACCTGGACACGTTGCTTTGCTACTCCATCTCTATCACAGCAGCTAGCCAACATTCAAGTCACTACTTCCTTTCCCCAAAACCACAACCGTAATCTGTGACAGTTCCGTACAAAGCTGGGACTCAGTTGCAGAAGGAAGCACGGGAGACAAAAAATAAAGTACAAAATAAAACTTTACTTCAACAATCCACGGGTCATACACAGGTAGGCAGTCAGGAAGGCAAACAAGTCCATTCAGGTAAAAGGCACAAAATCCAAAGTCGATAATCCAAGCAGAGTCCAAAACCAGGTAAGCAAACACACAGAAGTTAACGCTGGAGAGCACGAACACACGGAGGAGACGATGACAATCTGTCAGAGGGTGAGTGGGAACACAGGGTATGAATAGGGAAAGCTTAATCACAAAACCAGGTACAGGTGTGTGGGGAAACCAACAGGAAGTAACACTAGACACAAGACACAAGAACCCAGATAACAAAATAAAACAGGAAGTGAAAACAAACAGACACAGACTGAACGGATATTACATAATCACGGCCATGATGCTTCTTCCACAACCTCCTTGTGTGTCACAGCAATTTTTTAGCTCCATCGATTGTGTTGCTTAATAGTAATTAGTGCTGTGCAACCCTGTCAGCATTGTTCCTAACCCCCTTCCCCTCTAATATTTCACTCCCCTCTGTCACATCTGTCTCCATCTCTCCTGGCGACTCAGCTGCTCTCGCTTTAATTTTGTCACTTCCTTCTCACCTCTCCTCCACTTCTTGATGAACCCCCCCCCCCCCCCCCACTGTACTCTCCTCTTTTCTTCTCTCACCGAAATTCTCATTTGCTCCCTTCCCTCTCATCTTTCCCCATTCCGTCATGACTCAGCCTCTCGTCCCTTCGCTTTACCTTCCTCACTTTCTTTTTTGACTTTTCTTCGCAGGCATGAAGTCGCCGAGATCAAAGGGAGGAGGAGATGGAAAGAGGCAAAGCTCAGCTCACCCCACGCATACATCTTCCCTGCACTTTCCTTTCATTCACACTTCAGCTGCTGAATCTGAGAGTCTGCCTCGCTCTAAACATCTCTTCGACATTTTCATTCCAGGTCTTCCTTCCTCTTATCATCTTCCTCTTTCCACCCGACCATCGCGTTGTTTGTACTTGTCTTCCTCACGCTGCACCACATCTCTCTTTCACCCTCTTTTCTCCTCATTTCACACTCCTCTGATCTGAATATATGTTGTTACAGCTGACGTCAGTCCTGGGAATCATTCAAACGCAGATGACGAACACGTGCCATATGAACCAGCTTCTTCTCAAAGATTCACTAGATGTAAGGTGAAAGCGAGAAGAAAGGAAAGAATAGAGACAAGCCCCCACATGAGTGGCGATGCTCAGCCCCTGGAGTTGCCGTGGGGGCCACACATATCTGTTCTCTTCACAGCCCTATTAGTGCCGGCATCTTTGTTTTTATTGCCTTTTTTTTGTTTCTAACCATGAAGCAGGGGAATTAGCTGTTAGCACATACACATGTTCACACACTACAGGCATATATGTGCAAAGATATTTACCCACATGCAAAGAGGCACACACAGCTCCACACCACACACCTACATACACTCAAAAGTCTTTATATGTTAATAAAGTCCCTCTAGACTTTCTTTGTTCTCCCAGCCGCTTCATCCATCCTTTTCTATTTCCCCTAGAGTGTTGTATAGTCTCCAAACACACACAGATGCGCACATACAAGGCATGATCAAGAGCATGAAATATACGTGCGTGTGTGTGTGTTTATGTGTGTGTGTGTGTGTACGTGCTTCTTGCGTTGTCCATTTAATGTATTCATGAGGCCACGCATACACACATTGTTTGCACAACTTCACAAAACATATTAGCACTACAGCAACATGATGAAATTTCCAACACAACGCTGTAAATCTCTCCAGTGAGAGGGATCGCACATGAGAACTTGCTCAAATAAGTTCACCCCCCCCCCCCTCCTGAAGTCCACCCTGGGACGCATCATCAGAGCGTTTAGAGAGAGCTTTGTTAATTTATTTAGTCCTTCTACCTCTGCAAGGCATGCCGCTGGGATTCTCCTGTTAGCCGCCCTGAGTGGGGGATCTGCAGGATATTACTCGCCTCGTGTTGGCTTTGATGCCACTTAAAGAGCCCCGGCAGTCTTGCAGGTGGACCAAAGTAGCGCGCAGCTCAAAGTCAAGGTTGAGCGAACTTAAAATTGAGTCACAAAGACGTGCGATGAAAATGGATTCTGAACGATTTGGAGATTTGAGGAGATACAGCTTTTTAATGGAAGCAGGATTGGGACACGCACTGAAAGAGTCATACACACACTCACACATTCTGTGGCCTCGCTAGTGTTTCAAACGATCCAGCGTGATACTGTGCAGCTCTGCTTTACCTGCTGCTGTTGTCAGCCCACAGTTGTTAGCAGAGTACAAAAACTCCAAGAGGTAAAATAAATGGGGGGGGGGAAGAGAGAAATAATACTGGCCAACAGTTTTATTTACCAATCTTCCCCTGCCCTCTCCTTTTCCTCCTCTCATTTTTTTCTCCCTTTCCAATCAAAGTTTCAGTGCACAACAATAAGACTGCTTACTCTCTCAAAAGCTGTTTAAGTGAATTTCACTGGCTCACCGGGGAATCGCCCCACTGAGGCTTTTGAAGGCATTGAGGCAGGGAGAGAAAGTAATTACTTTTTTCCCTAAACAGAAGTGGGGCGCGGCACGGTGTGCGTGTGTGTATGGGTTTGTGAGGGTGTGTGTGTGTGTGTGTGTGTGTGAGAGACAGAATTAGTTTGCATGTGTTTACGTTGGTCATGTGTTTGTATACGTGTAGATGTGCCACCTTGTGTGTGTGCGTGTGAGTCTGGGAGGCAGCAAACCAGACAGGAACGGAGCAACAAGGTTGTCAAGTGAAGAACAAAGCCCGGCAAGCTTGTAGTGTGGTCATGAGGTAGTGATAAGTGTGTTTGTGTGTGTGTGTGTGTGTGTGTGTGTGTGTGTACTTGTCAGATATCTTGTGTGAGGGAGCCCACAACCTTCAGAGAGAGGACATTTTGACTGGTCCTCACTTTCGGACCCACTTTTGATTGGCTGTTTTAGGGTTAAGACTTGGTTTAAGGGGTTTAGAATAAGGTTTAGCTAAGAGTTAGGCTTGGGCATTTACTGTAGTTTTGATGGTTAAGCTGAGGGCAAGGGACTAGTGAATGCATTATGTCAATGAGTGTTCTCACAGAAGTACAAATGTGTGTGTATGTTTTACATGCTTCCCTTGCATTTCACACCTGTGTAAGAGAGATCTGTCAGAAAGTTTATTTTGCCTTTTATACATGATGTACAGTAGCCTGTGTGTATTTATGTGTGTATTTATACTTTGATATGCCATTGATATGTTAATGCTGGCTCAGGGAAAAGTATCATTCATGAGTGAAGAACAGGTCCCATGGAAAGAAGCTAGATGAGGTCCCACAACGTTTCTGCACCTGTGCACCAGGGGTCGTATTCACAAACATTCAGAGAGTACTATCGTAGGTATATCAGGTAGTTCCTTCCTGCAGGAGTAAGACTCGACAACCACATGGGGTTGACACTGTTACAGTGATCAATATTTGATTATGTATTTTGATTTTTTGTTCCACATCCTATCTACTAACATGGGGGAGATGGAATTTATGACCTATACTGTTGCCACTGCAGTGTTAGGGTTGCACTAAACTTTGGCTTCACTTTTGTGTCATTATGTCCATCTCTATATACAGTCTATGGCTATGATACATTATATTAATGTGTCATATCCACACAAATGTGTGAGTTGTTGTTCATAATGGACATGGAATGGAAATTATAAAAAATAGAGAATAATCAGAATATATTCTTTATGAAGACATGATTTTGAATCTCTGTCGGATAAATAGTAAGATGTACATTACAAGTAGCCTATAAATGGTTTAAAAACACAGGCCTTTGCTTACATTCATTTGGCCTGCTGGTATTATAAATAATTTATTTTATATTAATGAGGGAAAAATGACCACGCTTTTATAGTGTTCTTTTATGGCCAGTATATATATAAATAAGGAGTTAGTTATTTTTTTATCTACCATAGACCAGTGATAAGGAAAACAACAACATTAACTTATTTACTGTAATTTTCTCCTAAGCCTCTTAAATGTTCTCCTCCCTACTGACAGTTTACCACCTGAGGAGCTTTATCTTTACTAGTCTGAACTGTGAGGGGGAATTCTTTAAACAAATATTTAAAAACTTTCATCCCAGTCATCCCAGAAGCTTTATGAATACAGACCCTGGCCTCTATGTCTGCCCCTCTGGTAGGTGGGCACAGACCATGGCAGTTAAAGTAGATGTAAAAGGCCCAAAAAACAAGATAGTGGATATGTCACTTGTCACTTTGTGTAATGCTGCTGCTGCACTATAATTTCCCAGCTTGGGATAAATAAAGTATATCTATCTATCTATCTATCTATCAACCATTGAATTCACCAGGTTTGGACCTTGATATCTTTTCTGACTTGTATTTGATTCAAGTTAAATAAATGCCAAAAAATTACTCTGCCTCGGTGCTGAAAATAATATGCAACGCTAAGGTAGTTACCTTTCTCATCTGCTCAATGACATCATTGATTGTAGAGTGAATGCTATTGTTGGTAATATTTGCATATACAGTTGACCCTGTATTTACTTTCCTCATTTATACCAACAAAAATTAAAAGATGGCATCAATCAAAGCTGCGGCTTTGCAAAGGTAAGAGAAGGTGAGAGAGTAAGAGCTGGACAGGGTACGGATGGAATTTTAAATTGTAGAATTAATTTTGGTGGACACATATAGACACGAGGGAAACAAACAGACACCCCCCCAAACCCATTGAGCTACCTCTGTATTTTTCACCTGAGTATTTCTTAAACCACGAACATGGTGGAATTTATAGACAGAGCAAGAAGCTCAGCCAATGCAGGGGTGCACAGACCAGAATTGATGCTCCTTCACATCAAAGGAAGTCAACTGGAGTGGTTCAGTTCTCCCTCTAAAGGTTCTCCAAGAAAATCCATTGAAAGTGGGAGGAGTCCCCGGTTGAAAACCCAGTGGATTGTCCAGGAGGAGCTGGAGGGGAAGATGTTTGGATTTCCTTTCTTAACCTACTTCCATCGTGACCTAGACCCACATAAAAGGGTTGAAAAATGGGTGGATGGAGGGCAGGATGGATGAATGAGAGGGTTTGGGCATCATCAGAAAGTCTTCCTTGCAGGTTTAATGCGCAAGTGTGCCTTCACTCTGAGCATATCCACATTGAATGAGACTATAAATCAGGCCAGTGAATATCTTTTAATATCCCTGAAAGAAGTGAAGGACGTATTAAGGGAGAAGGATATATGGGCTATTTTGATTAGCCTCGAACCACCACAACCTGAACATGAAGATGTGGTATGATTAAAGGATGGGTGCATATAGTGGATATACTATTAATACTGCCGTCCTCCCCGTAGGTAGATATTGGATGTTAACTCGTGGGGCTGCATTTGTGTAGAAGCACTTAGGAACCTCTGCGTAGAGAGAAGGTCTCATGTCATGTCATGCCATAGCAGCCCTCGCTGAGCCCCTTCAGTAAAGCCGGGTTCTGCTCTTAGATCGCCGTATTTCTTATGTAAATCCATCAGACACCACCACAGTCTCTGACACAGCCCTCTTTTTCCCTGCATCTCAAAGCCACAGCTCTTGCACTTAGTCACCTTGTCCAATGTTACTTTATTATTCCCTCTTCACTGTAAGTGGCCATTTACTTGATTTTGTTTTCTTTTAACCTTTAATCTGGTGATATTAAGAAAGAAAAGCACCTCTTTCACCAGATGAAGGAAGAGAGCAAGTTCCTCATCAACCCATCAGAGGAGAAAACAAGATGTAGAGGACTACTAGAAACAACACAGAGTGAAGACTGGTGGATGTTCAGCGACTCTGGTTTCAGTTCAGGGTCCTCACCGAGACAACAACGTTGGCTAATAGGATGGTTTCACATTTAGCCAGTTATAGTTACACTCTCTGAGATTAAAAGCTGGTGTTAGTGTGCCAAAGCCTTTTGGACAAACTCCTCCAAAACAAACCTGTGGCGGGCTGCCACTGTAAAATGTATACAGCAACCTTGTGAGTCAGACACTTTAATGTTTTCCCGGGGCCAGCACGCCGACCTGGTGCTATGTGCCCAGCAGCCACTGTCCTTGTATACGCACAGAAAATATACTTTGATTTTGTGTTTCGGGATCACAGCACTGGTGCAAACAAAGGCTCTTTATTCATTTTTACCTTTGGACTGTGGACAGTTTCGAATCTGGAACCAACATGAGGGATTTTTTTCCCTCCTTGTTAAAAAGACCAACCTTGACTGAACATCTGACATCTGGGATGCATTTAGTTTTGTCTGGTGTTTCACTTTGGCTTATAAAATTCAGAATTTGGCATCTGGATATTATGGGCAATAAAAAAAAAAAAAGCAGTTCTAAGGTTCCCCTGCTTAGATTAAGTGAGTAACCATATACAGGGGAGTACAGTATTTTTTTTTGCAGTGGCATGATAACAAGAATTTCGGAACATGATTTGGCTGCGGTTTTCTGTCATCAAAATTCATGTGGTGGGATCACAAATGAATTATTTCTACAAAGTTGATGATTGACTGAATCCACAAATCAAATCAGACTTCGCCTAGTGATGCTAATGTCATCCAGAGGGGACTACTGTGGTAGCACAACAAATTACTAAGGGACTGTATCACTTGTGACAGATATTTGTTAAATACCTAAGAGGACTTTCCAATATTTTACTGACTCCACTAACCTTTAAATAAGATCAAAAGAACATTAATGATTTCCATGGGGGGGTAAAAAGGTTGTCAAAGCAGCAACAGCATAGGAGAAGAAAAAGTGAGCATAAGCACACAAATAGAATATAAATTTAGTAACAGCAGAGATCATTTGCATGTTTAAGCACATTTTAGTTGCCCAAGTAAATGAGACAAATAGAGAGTGAAAAAGCAGCCAAGCTGAAGCTGGGACTAGCAAGCAGTCAGTGATTTAGTGTGATTAATTCCACCATCTAGGTTTTCTTTGATTGTCTACGGACTTCAACTGACCACCGTATATGTAGATGCCAAATTGTCAACCCTTTGCGTTTTTCTCAGCCGCCTGGTATCAGCCAGTTCTGCAGGTTCTCCCACTTCCACTAATGAGGGGAATCAGCTCTTACCACCTTCAAGGTGAAAATACACTTTACTTTCTTATTTGTTTGTCTTCCATTTTACCTTAATTCATAACCTGGCCTTCCTAATCATACCTTTTTTAATGTTCCACTCCTCCTCTTTCAATCATTTCACTAATCCTCTTTTTTATTCTTATTATGTCCTTTCCCTTGCATCCCTCATGTTCCTCATCTCTGTCTTCTTTTACCTCTTGCAAACCTAAACAAATACAATATTACATACAGTAATTTCCTTTTATAATATTCTATGGACACAAAAGGAGTATATCAACAAAAAAAATGGACACTGAGCACAGCATAAATTGGCACTATTTCCATCAGTGCTTATTAAGCATCTGAATGAAATGGTAAATTAATTAATTTCCAATTTTTGGAAATCCAATTTGGGAGTTCTATTAAAACCTAATGGTGGACAAAAAGAGGATTGCAGGAAATGGGGAAGTTGAGTGTTGCCGTTTCTTGAAAAGTTGACTGAAAATGAAATTAAATCCATGGTAGCAAAAAGCAGAACAAGATGCCAACTTATAGTTATTGAATCCAAATGATTACGGAGAAAATGATTATCCAACTGAATAATGAAACTGGAAATTAGCAAGACCAGTGCATTTGCTTTTACAGTTCTCCAAAGCCAATTTTTTAGACATGACCTCCCGAGGATCTGCGGAGAATTGGGTCCGGACTTTCTCCACAGTCTGGCTTTCACACATGAACAGCACAGTAGGAGGTTCTCTGCTCAGACGCGTTCACAACAGCAACAAATTCTCCAGAGGATTTAGTTGAGGGGAGGTGCAGCAGGCAGAGGCAGGCAGTAACATTTTGATTCTGCTGCGGAGATCACATTTGTTTGCAGCACATGGAAACTCTCTTGACATCTTTGTCTGTCTGCTTGGTGTGTGGCACTGCTTTTTCATCTGGAGATATTTGTATTCTTTCTTTTATTTAAATTTTTGTATCTTTTAAAAAACATTATCATTGTGGAGAAACTCTGGGGGGTCTCCAGAGATCCATGCATGTCTAATAGCAGCTCAACATAGTTCATACAACATTTAGATCATTTTAAGGTAAATAATGAATAACTAATTGGATACAAGGTCAGCATAGGTTTCTGATAAAGTGATGTTGATTACAAGCAAACAGTGTAAGATAAGGAGTTGTGAGATAAGCCGAAATAAATCTTAAAGTGTATCTCTAAGTGTATGTACATTAAACATGGAGTCCCAACATAACAGATATATATAATCTGTCGTGCCGTGGGGCAACTTGTACATAAGCAACATTAACTGTCGTTAATGGAGTTATGGAATAGAACAGTGGGAATTATACACATGGGGAACATACCAGCAGACTTTTTATTACTACTACTTATTTACTATTTAAATGTAATCATCACAGACTTGAGTATGTGGCCTCAAACTGAAATACTTATACTTATTGAAATACTTATTTTGGGTTGTTTGTATTGTTTGGTTGTTGTTTTTTTTTTACAGTACAAGATTACCTATAGAGAATATCTATAGAGATGAATTGAACTGAGAGAAAATCTATTTCTCTTGTTTATCTGAGGGGCAGCCAACATACGATTTGTTTTTGCTCCTTTTTGTCTTTAACACGATCATTAAATTGCATTTTGTCATATGAATCTCATCTTGTTCTGGAACTGTAAAGTGAAAGACATAACACTTGGTTAAACCTTTCTAAAAGGAAACTGTTAATGTATTTTTTGACATTAAGTGTAAGAACATAAATATTCACCAGGTAACTTGGTAGAAGTGCTGGAGTAAGAGGCCCTTGTATTGTATGTACAAGCTTTTGGCCAGGGACTTTCTTCTGTGCATGAAGGAAATCAAGAGAGTGAATAGGGCTCTGAGAGAATCATGGCCTCATTGAATCTAAATTGAATTGATCGACTGAAAAAAAGTCCCTGACCAAAGGCTTTCGTTAATGAATGAACCCTGTATCGACTGTAGTTTTTTTTCTTTTTATTCTTCTCTTACTGTATTTAATAACCGTTCCTGAGTTGAAGTTTGAGCACAGGTCAAAGTTGATGAGGGAAAAACTTAGTACTTACAACTAGTGGCAACATTTTGCCAAAATATGAGCTCAAATATCTATTGAAGTTTTCCATTGAAGTTTTCCATTCAAGTAATTAAAATGGCTACTCTCAATTTGTCAGCACTGGCAACACATTTCTTTAATAATGTAATGTAGATTTAAATGTAGAGCTCTTCTTTATGAGTGATTCACATTCAAGGGCAAATTTAAGTGCCATTTTTTGAAAGAGTAGGTTCATAGCTTTATAGTTGTCAGTTATACTCCCTTGTGGACATACACATGAACAACTGTGAACACTGAGGATCAATTCTTCTTCTATTTAGTTCACTTGGAGGAGCGCATGCACAGTCGGTGCCCTTTTGACACAACACATTTGAGGGTACAAGGACGTCTCTTGCACTGCTTCTGATGACTAAAGTGACATCACATACCTGGCACACCCTTGCATCCTTGCAGATGAAGTACTACACTAACTTCAGGAATTCCTGAAGTAGGAGTTGGTAATAGCAGTTTGTGTTAACTTATGAGCTAACAATGAACAAGGCTGCGCATGAAAGTTCATTCTTGACCTTGGGAATAAAAACTCTACACAGCCCTTGATTATGGTCGACTGGCCATTTTCTTCCAGTGCTTTCAAGCTGATATAATCAACTTGTTAGTGTTAACATACTTTTCATATTCACGCCGCCAGTAATTACAGAGCAACATTAGCATTCATTCCTAGTTGTGTTTGGATCAACCTGGTGAATGTACTGGTTATTGGACCTGGTTTTGACAACTAAATCCTGACTGAAATACATGGCTTTGCTGTTAAATCTACAGGATGTCCAAGAACTCCTGGTATAACTGGTCCTGGGTCAGTGGCCTATAACATTCAACACCTTTGGTACCATATGAGATCAAAACACAAGGTGCTTTTTTCGATCCCATCACCTTGTGTTCATACAGTAGATGCAATAAAATGGAAGAATGCAATGAAGTGGAGAATACTTCCCTAATCATAACCATAATTTAACCACTACATTAGCCTATATTGTTGGAATAAAAAGTGTATAAATAGTGTCAATTTGTGAAATTGTTGAAAAGAATTGGAAGCCAGGTGCTGTAAATCCCCCAAATCTGAGTCTATCATCATATGACCATAAAATCTGCTGATACTTCATGGAAAAACTATGTAATGTAAAACTTTTAGACAATGTAAGACACAGAAAGGCCCACATCTACGTCAACATTATCTTTCAATCCATTGACGGGCTGCACCCGTTTTCACTGAATATAGTTCAAAGACGTAATATTCCTGTATAGCTCAGATAAAAATGGCTTTAAAAGAAAGACAATTTTTATGACTGCAAACTCTGAGTGTTACATGCAACACTGGGTTTGACTAGTTAAACTCAACTCAAACTGAGTGACACCGAGCCATCCCCCCTCCACTTAGCCATGCTCCAGCTAAGACCTGCCACTCCCTCTCTCTCTCTCTCTACTTGACAATCGCTCGCTTGGCTTCTCTTCTACTCCTCTTTATCCTTTCCCTGGCTACAAAGTGCCACTCTCACATGTTCTGTGCATGACAATATTCACACCCTTATCCCCCTCTGACAGCGATGACCTCTTTCCTCCTCATTTATCCCATCCCTCATTTCCTCCCTGGTTAAGATCTGTCCCATCCCCACAGCATACGGAGAGGCTAATGTTAATACGGCTTGTGAATCCGGAGGGCGAGGAGACAGGCATGGAGACAAAGACGGTGATAGACATGGGCACATGCATATGTATGAATACACACATATGCATAATCTCAGAAAGGAAATGGTATAAATATGCACACACACACACACACACACACACACACACTTATCCTGCACACAAACACTAAGCCATAGCAGGGCAGAAGGTGCACGCACATCTAAGGGAAGGAATAGAGAATGTCATTTGTGTTCTCTGTCAGTCACTATTTCAGCAGAATGGGAAGGAGGAAATGTGCGTAAGTGTGAGATTTTCTTAGTAAATGCGATTGTGTGTTTCGTCAGAAATGGCGTGCACATCCGTGCGTGTCAATTTATGTTTTTCCGTTTCTCTGCATCCTAATGAGCCATCTCATCGGAGGGCAAAGGTGGCATTAACAGCTCTCTGTCCCGAGTTCTTAAATAACTGTGACTCACAGCAGCTTAGGTTCTCTTCCCGTGTGACTGGAAAGAGACGGACAGATTATCTACATGTAGAAAGGAGGTGGTATTTACACAGGGGATGAGCCTCAGGTTTCAACAAAGATGACTCATAAATATATTTAAATACAGTTTGATTGATTGGGATGTGAGGGATGTGGTGATTTCCATGATAGCTGGGGGCTGTAAGAGAGAGAAAGACATTTTTTACATGTCAATCTCAAACCCAATTAGCTTCTTATACAGTTTATAATGGAACAGTTTACTCTGCACTCATTCAGCATTTGGTCGTTAATTGTGATGTCTCACCCCGTCCAAATTACCAAAATCAAACTTACCAGAAAACTTAACCCTAACACTTGAACATACATTTGTGTGTTAAAAACACTCACACCATCAACATATATATATATATCAACAAGATGAGCATTCTTGCAAACAGTGTTTTTTTACACATTAGACATGTACTTGGAACTTGGGGTTGTGTTCATGTCCCTGTGTCCAACATTCACTCCCCTAACTCTTCTTCTCTCTTGACCAACAGGGTCGACCAGTTAGCCGCTAACTTTGTCTGTGTCCTTGGTGTCAGGCCGGTGGAGTAGAATCAACATTTAGAGCTTATTTTGTGAACACAGCTACCTGCTGTGGCTGAGAATAACACTGAATTGAAACAGCACTTTTGCCGGTCGTACACACTAAGCTGCAGGAGATAAATTGCTCTGTCGATGCATAGAGCTGTTTGAGGGCAACAGCAGTGTCAGAAGATAATTTTCTGGGAGTATGTCTCAATGCATTACCCCTCACTCATTACACACAGTTAAACATTTATTCATATACAAATATTGATTAGTGCAGCTTAAGAGAGGGATTTTCCACAATTTCTTTCAAAAGACAGTAGAAAATGTCCCCTGTGGCTATTGAATGCTGATTTTTTTTATTGTATTAAATATCCGTGGTGGTTGAACTGTGAATACAGCTCCACAAATGTAAGCAATGTCACAGGTTTCAGATTTCCCAAAAGTGCTTACATTTTTTTGCCATATTTGATCTGTATCTCTTTGGATTTTAGTCGCTGCATGCTCCACCAGGTTTTGCTCGCCTCACCACTGGGCACACTTTCAGACCCAGGCATCCCCATGTTTCAACATTTTGCACAAATCATTACATTCTTACTGGGTTTGATAGTGAGTGATCTCCAGTGATGAATTCAACTCAGTGTAGTGTGACTGTATCACAGAAGCTCCAGCTACATAGAATGGGCTGGCAGGGGATTTTTTTCACACAGTACCAGTGGGATACGCTGAGCACAAGATGTTTTGATGATATTTGTACATTTACCACTGTTGTGTCCTTGCATCTGTTTGATTCTCTCTGCCTGGGGGAATGCCAGTGACAGGCATTAAAAATGAATTTTACACTATGTCATTAGGTATTTATACAATCAGGAAACACTGGGTCTGAGCATGATAAAAAGTAAAGTGACAAGTATAAAGAAGCAGAAACATAATGTTAAGCAAGGGAGCTCCTTTTTTTCCACCACTAATGACACATCAGGGCCCGGAACTGGATGTGATAGTTGTGCTGTGTGGGTGGTAATTTTCATGTGAAAAGACAAGAACAGGTGTGTTACCTCAAACACCTTGTACTTGCAACAGTAGACTTGAAACTACTGCCTGTACGAGCCTCCAGTACCAGTTTGAAACCTGTGAAAAATTAGAACAGTAGAGAACACTTATTTATTCTTTGTATGCTTGACTTTGGTTGGGTGAGTATTAATGCTCTCTTAACACCAGCCTGTTTCAAAACAGCATGGTTTCGAACATTCACACCTGCAATCAGTCACTCTGGTTAATCACTGGCTTATACTCCTGCATGTCCCCCCACTGCTGTTGACCCCCCCCCCGAAACTTTGACATTAATTACCATTTAAAGCTCCTTCCCGTCCCTCCTCGGCACTAGCATCATTAAAGCATATCGCACACTAGTGTGGCACCACTGCTGTGACATATGGCTATCCCACCTGAGAGAAAGACTGACACAGACCACCACCCACATATGTGTTGAGAAGATGTGAGTGAGCTTGTGTGTGGATGTTTGCGTACATGTGTTTGAGGTAGAACCAAGCCAACCTCTAATTACATAGTTACTCATTAGTGCCCAGGTGCCAACTTGCTATTGGCAGAGGCTAACTCCACGCAGGCAGCCAGGGTGACATGCTAATGGTGTAATTGTGCTGACCCGTGTACCCTGATGGTTGATAATTACCCTCTCCATGTATTTATAATGTGAGGGATTAAAAGGAGAAGGGATGCTGAAAAAAAAGGGGCAGGAAGGGACCTGAGACCCTGTAGAGACCCTCTGGGAGATGCACAGGCAGCAGTTTAATGGCAACAGCCAAATCAAAGTAGAAAGAGAGAGCCTGGTGTGTGTTGCTGGGGTGGTGCAAGATATGTCAGGGGTGGTAATGCCTCAACAATCAGAAAGCTTGGCCTGCTGGGAGAAAATGCTAATGATGGTTTCACTTTACACGCTATATATAGAAAGAAGAAAAAAACTGATCATGATTTTCCTCATCATTTAAAAATAACACATTTCATTATCATAGTTAAATGGTTGAGCAGCGGTGATGGGGGAAGCTGTTGGCCTAGCTAATAGTTAATGGTAGTTATTTCCATCCACTGAAATTACACTCTTTATGTTGTATTGCAGCACATCGTTATATTTCCCAGTAATGTCTACATCTTAACCAGTTCCATCAGGATGTAGTGAAAACCACATTCCCTGACATTGTTCTGGTTTGCTAAGCAACGATGATTAAGTATTATAATTATTCTTGTATGAACAAAGACAGAGCCCTCTAACTGGGCTTTATGGGTTTTAACTCTCAAGCTCACAGATTTACACACTGAAAATTTGAATAATGCACGCTGAGCCAGTCAACCCATGATAAGCCCACAAATGTGAGCCCCATATAACTAACCACTGTATCCACTGAGGTTCTGATACTGGTGGAATGGGAGGCTTTATGGGATTAGGGGGTAAAATTTGATACCAAAATCCCAAACTGTGTCAGTGTAGGGGAAATGCTAAACCCAACACTAAATATGGTCCGAGTGATCAGATCTCAAATGTGTTGTCAGTACATCTTGAGTACATTCACACCTGTGCCTACAGCTATCTGCTTGTGATCAGATCACCTGAGACAAATGTCTGAAGAGGGCCTTTGTGCCACATGGTTGAGCACAGCTAATAAGTGTGACTATGGACTTTATAGACAATACCCATGCTGTCACAGTGATGGATGCTGGTCACATAGCTGACCTTGATGAGCAAACAACTGGAATTACAGATTGCTGCAGACACACTGAGGCACTGGTAATATCGCCACCTTGATCCAGGCCACTACACGCTTAGGTCCCATGTGAATGTTATGCATCAACTTGGCTACATTGCAGATGCTCTCTCATCACTGTAGATCCTTTTATTGGTATTGTAACAGAGTAAGCGTGCTGCCATGTATCCGACATAGCATGATGTGGCATGCCATCAGAGGCTGTCACAAAGCAACGAGAATCAAATTAAAATCTAAATGCATATTGCAACCTTTCAGAGAAGGGTAACTGAAATCCATCCTGTCTCATGATGGATCACTGTGTGTGGACAGAGAAAATTGCAAAGGGCAGTGGACTTAACACTCAGAGGAAGTATATGTTTACTCTCACTGTATCAAGCAATATGGATCAGGTAGCACCTGCCGTTGTCAAGTAAAACATGCCTGCGTCAGAGAAGGGGGTCGGACACAGTGTTGACACTGTTGTAATCTCCAGTTGGCTGATAGGTTAACTATTGGCCATGTATAACCTAAAGCCATCATCAGTCAGAATAAATGAGGCTGTCCAGACAGAGGAGTGCTCTCATTCCCTGATGTCTAAAGAGGCCTAGTGCCAAGTCCACGAGAAAGTGTTGGGTGAGCAGGAATATCTGAATGATATCCTGTTACATTTGTAGGCTTATCTCTTGAAAGCATAACAAAACACAGAGTATGATCGTGTCTCGGTACAATGAAATGTGGAAAGAAGATGTATCCAGTCAATAGATGCAAACTAAGGCCCAGCTGAACTGAAATCTTTCATGGCCACATCAGTTGCTAAAATGTGCCATTCAAACAGTGTGACCCCTGAGGGGGCAGATTGATGAGGCTGTTTGAACAGGACGACCAGTGAATGGTTATCACATATCTGTGGATTCCTGCCAAGTCAATATATATTTTTCTTAAAGTCACAGAGATCGACCTGAGGAAAACAAACACTTTCAAGGTCCTGTCTTCAGTTATGGCCCCAATTATTTCACTGTCCTAAGTTGACCTGGTTATTTCATTCCTTCTTTCATGGTTGACAGGCTGTCAAAGCTGCCAAGTAAGACGTCTCTATAATCCAACCATCTCGGCTGTTGGGCAGCACTGGGCTCAAAGCAAACAGCCTAAAGATGGGAGTCTCAACACTATGCAACAGCTAAGGATGGGATAATGCCACAGAGTGCACTCAGTAACAGCATCTCTCTAAACAAGTCAACACCCCACACCCAAACCATCTGTCTGAAGCAGTATAGTGGAGGCGAGGTAGTTCTGCTGCAGCACTTATGTCAGGCAGGGGAACACCTGCAGTGTGTTCCCCTTGAAGCGCTTGGTAGATGGCAATCCCGCCCTGAACCAGAGCCATGTGGCAGGTTGCCAGCTTTGCATGGGTCAGATGCAAGACAAGGTGAGAGTAATAAAGCAGATATAAGAATAGAAAATAACAGGACAGCTATGCTGGTCTGAAAAAATTTGATGGGAATGGTGATAATTTAGCTGCACAGAAAAGGGCTGAGGTCTTGCTCAACAGTATGAGCCTGCCTCGGTACATGGTGTATGTGTATATGAGAGTTTTATGTGTGTTATTCCTTTGGGCCATGGCTACAGCCACTCCAACAGCCCATAGAATCAGGTAGCACCAGGTACTAGCAGGCTTTAACGGCTTTAACACCTCTCCTTCATTTCCAGTTCAGAGTGTAATAGAGAGTAGTGATACAGCTGGCCAGGGGGTAACACCGCTGCCTCGACACTCGTAAAGGAAACAGATGAGGACCATTCACGACTCAGGCACACTCATTTCGGGCCTGAGAAATGGGGCTGTAGTCGGAACAGCAGGGACGCACATACAGGCATATGTGGACTGTGCGAGGACGATGGAGTCATACACACAATGCAAATGTTCTGCACCTGTTCTATTTGCTTGCCATTTGCGTCAATATTTCACAAGTATATGAAAGAGGCAAAAACGATTCAAAAAGCTGTTCCGAAGTAAATTCAATCAAATGCCTCCCAACTTGTATGTGCTTTACTTCTAGGGAATTATTTCCCTGTCTACATCGCAGTTTCTGTCACATGCTCAATGTCTCACTCAGTAATAAAACTCCTCTCTTGGTTCTTTGGTATACTATGCACATTGCTTTTGACTCATTCAATAAAGCCTATTGTTCCAGCAAATCCCTTCTTTATATTCCTGAATAACCTTGACTGCCTCTGCACTGAATCCACCACTTGGGGATCCAGGGACTCTCTTTGTTATTAGGAGCTGTTACGCAGTAAATCTGGAAACTAGATTGCGGGGCAGTGAGCTGTGGCAGGGTTCAGGAAGGTAGCGGGATTGACAGTATTGGCAGTTAAATCAAACAGACGAGGGAGAAATACAAACATTTGACTGGGATTCAATTGGCTCTTGATCAGGCTGTATTATAGGTGTTATAGGACGGGCCACGGCCCTTTGTATTACCATAGTGACACACAAATTTCAGGTTATTAGCAGATAATGCAGTGGGTGGTAGAGGAGACAGGGGAGAATGAAGGAGATTATTAAAGCAGAAAATAAAGAGTGAACTGGCATGTAAATGAATATATGCAGATACAGAATACCAGAGGGAATGAGTGCTGTTTTAAGGAGGCAGGAAGACAGAGAATCAAGGTGAATGCTGATTGGATTAGGGCTGGCGTAGGTGACAGTTCTGATGCAGCCTCTAATCAGTTGGTTTTGTTTTGCTCTGACTCCTATTTTGACTGGGAAGAAAGTGATGAAGGAAAATTGCTAACACTTACTTCAAAGATGAGCACGAATAAACTGCAGCACCTAAAGGTGAACCAAATTAGGGGGACAGGGACAAACAATGAGAGAGAGTTTGATTGCTTACTAGCCTCAGATCATGGAGGAGTGGTGATTGATTTAACAGCATGGCAAACATTCATGTGTAAGGTCGGTTTCATTTAATCTGAGCAGCAGAAAAGTCGATCTGATAACTCTGCACTTGGAGCAACTCCTGTGCCTCTGAATATGAATACTGAGCCCAAGGCCTGCCTCGTCAGGCTATTAATCGTCAACACAAGCCCTTCACCAAAAACGAGTGACTGAGTCATTCCACTTTCATATTCTAGGACATGTTTGTTCTTTATTTCAATAAAAACTGAAAAACAAAAAAAAATGTGAGGAAACAAATGTTGGTGATGCTTTTGAGCTAGATGTTTGTCAGGTATACTATCCATTTGTTTAATATTCTACTCCCAACTACGTTTGTAGGCTCTAAGTAATACTATTCTAGTAAATAATAGGCATAAAAAAACATAAAAACATGAGGACAAAGCTCTTAATCCCACACTATCATTTTATAAATCAATAGAATTACCGCACTGTGGTTGTGTGCCTTCACCAATCAGTGCAGTTTCCGTGTACATATTTCTACATATATTTTTGTTTCTAGATTCATAGAAGGTCACTGTGATCTTTGAACTTTGGCAATCAAAATCAAGTGATTTAATTCTTGAGTCCAAGTGAATATTTGTACCAAATTTTAATAAATTCCTCCAGTGTTAAGATATCGCACCAATGAGAATGGGACAGAACGCGAAAACATGAGGCCTCCGGCCACCGGCTGTCGCTGGCACGGAGACATAATTATATTGATACAATTATAAATGGTCGTTATTTAAAGGACCATCCAAGTATTATTTTTGTTCTCGTTTTATTCTTCACATATTGAAATCCAGTTACATTTAAGTCTGACAGAATTAATAAATGGTTGAAAGTTTGAATTTGACATCAGGCAGTGTGGAGAATGCTTTGTAACAGCACTTACACCCTAAGAAAATGAAGCTGACATTTTAACTGTTATCTGCACAAATACAAAATAGAAAAGGCATTTATAAAACCATGCCCACAGCCCTGCTCTTAATGTTACATGAATAATAATGGCTACCATTATCCTATTTGTTTTGCAGTCATTTTATAAAAAGTATTGATGGGCATGATGAAAAATCTGTGTTTTTATGATTCATATTCAAATGTGTTGTTGAAGCCAGTCTGACACAGTTTTAAAATGTCTGTTTGTTTACTTGATTCCAAACATTATCTCCTACATGTGACTGGGGCTCATATTGGCAATTTGAATTAGTGACACCTCCTTCACCACAGCTCAGATTGGAGGATTAAACCAAGCTGTGATGTTTGGAGTTGTCTCTGGTTTGTCTAAATAAAACTCTGCCTCTCAGGGAGAGAATTCTCCCAGCACTCACAGCCACTGCTGGTATTCCAGTGCAACACAATTAGGTATAAGTCATGTGATTTTACATCCTAAGCAACACATGATGAGGATATAAGCCCCCACTAACAATCAGTGTATAATTGAGCTTGATGATTGAAAAGGTTTGCCCTGAAGAGAGCTAAAAGCAAAATGAGAGCGGGTCTCTGTATGATTTAAATTGCAATCACGTTAATGACCGGCTCGGTCCCAATCACGGTGGCTCTATTTCCACATCTGTTTATAATGTGCATTTTCATTAAACATAGCCTTGTTTCTTATAAAGGCACAATGCATGAGTTAAATGTAAACGATAGGGTTAAGGTACTAAGGAAATTCAAATTGACTGATGTATCTTTAGATTGCAAGACTAAAAAAGATGAGAAATAAATGAGAGTAATGTTTATTGTGCTTAGAGGTCAGTAATCTTTGTTAGCAGAAGTTGTGCAATTCCTCCTCCAATTGTGATCAGTTGAAAAAGGCTGAAATACTTGTTTTTCTTATATCAGTCAAACTACTGTATGTGAATCAAGGCTGTTTTGTCTTTAACAGGTGCTCTGCACTCAAATAGCATCTTACGTTTTATATTGTTGTATTTGTGGAAGATTATGCAGCTTAGTGGACACTGACACCCCCTATTGACCCATAACGACAAACCATCTTCATTCTACAACTCACAGACTGTATATCATCAACAGATCCCATCACTTTGATGCTCGGTCACACAGCTCTTCACTCTCTCACACATGGCAGTTTCTCAATGTGTCTCAGCAATTAATCCCACAATGTGTGTGGTAGCCAGCGGCTGTTTCCAGGAACACAGATCAGAGGGCCAAGTTAATGTGTTTTTGGTAGGAGTATGAGACTGTGATATCAAGCTGCCAACAAACCCAGCAAGCAAACAATAATGTGTCTGTGAAGCGGCAGGCAAACTCTGAGACTGGGTGGCCTCTGTGTCCCATTAATGGCCAATTGCATGCGCCCATGGTGTTCAAACAGGCGAACAAACGGCTGAAGCATTGAAACTACTGTGTCCATAAGGGGCAAATTTGATTAAAATGTTTCTTTAGCGCATTTCCATGGATAAACTAGGTACATTTTATATTGTTCGTGCAGCAAGAGGGGAAGAAATCGCCCAAAACCTCAAAGTCACAGTTTCATTACAGTTTACTTGAGGGACAGTTTGTTGACTCAAATGATTGGATGGTGACAAATACAAAGCTGCTATCGTGGATCCTCAGTTATTGTTTTGAGTCTTGCAGCCTTCCACACCTTCTCCTTCACCAAACTGTAACTAAAAAGGATAGCTACATATAATTCAGTCAGGAACACTTTGTCATGATTTAAACAGTTATTGCACAAATGGGAATAGAGTTATGCTAGGCGTGGATTGCTCCATTCTTTGGATGTTCCCTGGATTAGCCACGCAGCATGCTAAGATAAAACAGGGACCATGTGCCAAAACCCCCAGTGGGCGTAGCAGGCATGATACATTTGTTCAAGATGAATACCATTTACATCAACCATGTTTGGTTGGGGTGGTGGCGGCAAGTTGCCGGCAGCAGAGCATGAGTGGCAGTGAGGAGGAGGTTGTATTTAAAGGGGCCGCTTTGTTGAGAGAATGTGCTGTGATTGGTGAGTTACTGACAAGCACCCATAAACCTGGTCAGTAGCTGACAGTTTATGACAGCTGAGCACATGACTCCGTGTCCTGCATGGACTAACACGATGCTTCATCAGAATGATTGTCATTCATCAAAAAAGACCTATCCAAATTTGCAGTTGCTGTCATCCATGAAACATACATTGCCTCAGAATATAAAAGTTGTCCATACCTAAAGCCTTAATTACAGACAAGTATACAGACAAATACTAATAGTAAAACTAATGATAGGCTTTAAACATATCAAGAAAAACATATCTGACATCCATCAGTGTTGAATCACAGAAAGCCCACTCCAGTATATTGTTGCCATGTGATCATTCCAATCAAAAGACAGCATGGCCCCTATGCTCCAAATTGGATAATAGGTAGGCGCACACTTTGCATAATTCCAAATAGTATGATCATAACAGAGTTTGACCATAATTTATGAGTGGGAGGTGGTTGCTCACAAATGTTGCTGATCAATTTCAGTAATTCCTCTGTTAACTCGATGGAGGGTGAGATTTCAACCTTTCTTATCAGGCAGCACAGCCCACTTCTCCGATCTCCTCGGCAAACTGACCTATATAACAAGCACCACAAGTATGGTATGGTTTAGCATTACGAAAGTTAAGATACAGCAGAAGTTGCACTGGAAAGGTGGAGGCAGCGTCAAACTAATGTGGATTTGCCGTTGTCGAACTTCTAAGCAACCAATGATACCAGTAACGTATTACCACACTTTCATCTGCCTTTTTTTTTTTGAGCAGAATCACTCAAAAACTGCTAGACGCATTACCACGAAAGTTGGTGGAGGGATGTTGTAAGAAAAATTTGGGTGGAAATCTGGATCAGGGGTTAATCCAGGATTGTTTTTTTTTTCATGAATCTTGATGAAAAAAGCATGTTTAACAGAATGATATGTATGAGTGTAAGAAATGTGGTGCAGATCGAAATACAAATCTGCATCTAGTGTATTCAAATGTTGGATCTTGGTAAAAGTTCGTAGTCTTTGATGATGTTGCTGATTTTGTCGACGTAGCATGCAGATATCAGCTTGGTACAATGCTTGCATAGTTGTTTATTAAAAAAACATTAACCCGTACTCATATTGGGCCTTGTCTTGCTATACTTTTCGCGATGAATCAAACTCGGAACATGAGTTGGGTTTGGTCTAATATCACAAATCTAGCATAAGACAAGCATATTGGATGATTGTGTTAAATCATGAATTATGTTCGGATTCTAGGTGTACCTGCTCACATGTCAGTGCATGTCTGAAACCAGCTATACACACAATTTAATCACTATGATTTGAACACATTTACTATTTTGCCAGTGTTGTTTTGATTAAAAGAAGTTGTTTTATTTGCCTGTGATACAATGGCTGCTTTCGGACATACACTGACATTCTCCTGAAATGATCTAGAGGGTCTATATGTGGGAGTGCGAATGTCCAACTCAGTTGCTCAGTACAATCTCTGGAGATTTTCCTCCCAGCCCCTTAGCAAAACCTATACCTAACGTCTGAGTTAGCCAACGTGAGAATACAGCAGGATATTATCTGGAGAACTCACAGTGAGTGAGTGGACGTTTCTAACATGGCCGATGCAAAACTGAAAAAATAACTAAATAAAATAATACAAACATGTCAGGATGAATAAGAGAAGCCATACACGTAGAAGACAGTGACAACGAATTCAGAGATGTTGTTGATATCGGCTGAAGTTGATGTGATGTAAACAAAAATGTTGATTTATTCTCATGTCCTGACGCCTGCATGTTCGACCCAGATGCCAACCCACAGCGGAGAATCTCCTTCTGCGTTCTTCATTCGAGAAAGGCACAGTTCAGATAATGTCTGAAAATGGCTTATGTTACAGAGGAACACACTTTTCATGTGCCTTCCATCTTTAAATCACAGCTCTATTTTAAGAGACTGCTAGCTTCTCTTTGCAACAGCTTTTTATAAGCTAATTTACACCTTTTGATTGTTTGATTTCAGTGTTTGTCACTCATACTGTGTAGTAACAATACTGAGAATATCATGCAAATGCCAGACTGCGACATAAATATTACTTCTTGTATTCCTATAGCTAACAACGCATTGGAGAACGCATCTGGAGAAAGCCAGTCCAGCGTCTCTTCGCTGAGGTGGTTTCTGTAGTTTCTATGTGCGAGCCAACCAAGACTGTCATCTCTAATAGACTCTGTTGAAAAGATAACTGTATTTTGCTAGTGACGGGCGGTATAAAGTGTGATAATCAACACTGAAAGCGACGGGGAAGGGGCTGATTTAGACCCTTCACAGCCCTGATGAGAGATGCTGTTTATCTGTCGAGTGGACCTCAACATCTGCTCCTGATGAAAGGAGAGATGAGATGAGATGGGGGGGAAAGAAAGGGAAGAGAAGGGGTGCGACGTGGCAATGACACTAATTCATCTTGATGTGCCAGTTAATGCAATGGATCAACATGGCATCGGGCGCTGTTTGCAAGGTTTTTAGATAAAGAATTTCAAATGAAGCCGTCTATCTCACACCGGATCATTTTAAAGAATTGTTTATAGATGGTTTGTTGACAACTAATGTATCTGTGAAGCAGTGTTTTCAAATAAAATGCAGATCAAATGGAGGCAACGTGTGCATAGCTAGTGACAGTACTGGATATATCACATCAATACACGTGTTAGACTGGTGTCTTTTATTTCCCTGAGATAGAAAGGATGTTTTCCTCTTTTTCCTTTTCATTATTAATAGCTGATGTTCATCTCCTTTGATTGTGTTATCCTGGTCCTTGTGGACTTCAGTGCTGCCTTTCAGCCAGTCTGTCAGGCCACGCTGATTTACAGTTGCAGTGTTGCAGACATTGCGTTGGAATGATTCGCTTCTTTTCTCAGCAATAGACTCCACTCAGCCAAATAACTAACAAACCAATCAAATACAATCAGTCAGAGTGGTCTGATCCGCTGTGCCATGGCGCTAACATGATGCATTTTATCTGTATCACATTTCATTTCTTTGGAAAGCATGAAGTGTTTGATACTTTGATATTTCGCTGGGAGCTGAACGGTGCCCAGTAAAGAGGATACAAAGCCTTGCAGATTAATTGAGGTTAAAGGAACAAAGAGCTGGAACTAAAAGAAATAATAAGGCACTTGTTGCCTCTGACTGTTCCCAGCTTCTTCTCGGTTCGCCAGCTGTAGCCATTGCTTGAACATTGGCTAATTTGAACACAGTTACTGTCTTGACCAGCGTTGTTTAGATTAAAACACATTATTTCATATGCCTTTGATACAAAGAAAAAAAAATCATTACGGCTAAAGAAAAGATCAGTGAATCATATTCCACTGAGAACCAGTCGGCAGTCCAACTCAAAGCTGGGGCGAGAGCAAGACATGATCAGCACTTAAATCAGTCTAACTTGTGTATTTCAACTACTACTCATCCTTTTTTTATGGAGTGAGAGCTGGAGCCAATCCCAGCTGACAATGGGTGAGAGGCGTGGCACCCCTTTGAAAAGGTTGCCAGCAAATCACAGGGTCGACATGCAGAGAACAACCTACATTCAACTTAATCTTACTTACAGGTAAAGTCCGGAGAATTGGGTCTGGAGTTTACCCAAAGTATGTGATTCGCACATGCACAACACAACAGGAGGTTTTCTGCACAGACAAGTTCACAACAGCAGCAAATCCACTGCATTCTTCAGGTGAGAGGTGGAGCAGCTGGGTGCAGCAGGCAGAGGCAGGATGTAAAGTATTTATTTCACAGCAGAGATCACGTGATCATGTTTATCACTGTTGTCAGCTTTTATCACTACAAACTGTCTTGACATCTTTGTCGGTGTCTTCTGCTTGTATCACACCTGGTTTTCACCAGGAAATAATTGTTTTCTTTTTGCTTCTTTTTGTATCTGTCGCATGTTAGAGGTGTCACCCTAAACAGGGAAGGCCACAATGTAGCTTTTTTCAAAGTATGACCACCAATGGGTATTATTGCAACCATGATGCAGACGGTTATCCAACCTTAATAAAGTAGTTATTTAATCCCAACATATAACTTTCCCCATACCCACTGAATAGATGTTTGCCTAAACCAAACATGGTGTTGTCACATCATCAAAAGTGACTCAGTGGTTTTGTATGGCAGAGACAAATCCAAGTTCTTCTGCGTCAGAAACCACCTCTGTGTCTTTCTGAGGGACGTGAACACATGTCATAGAAACCCTTATCATGGGAAATAAACAGGTCGTTTTTTAGAAAACTTAACAAACAACAAATTGTGTTTCTTTTGTGAAGACAGCCTCCAGTTTTGAGCACCTCTCATTTCGATCTGGCTCTCTTGTAGTGTGAATTGGCATTTTGTCTAGAGCAGGGTCTCATTGTCTTCAATACTTCTGAGAATAGGAGAAAGTAAAAAAGCCTGTTAACAATCTCACAGTTGGCACAGTGTGGGAAAAAAAGATCATAAGTTATCAAAACCATTGAAGTGTGTCTTTAACCAGTGAGAAAACCAAGCTGAAATTACCTTTGCATAATACCTGATAACTGCAGGTTCTTTTATGTGCCGCTGACCGTGGACACACTCATCTAACCCTTTGGGGCAGTAGATGATAGCACCACATTCTAACAGACCTCTCATTTAGTCACTTTCAGTCAACCTCTACAGTCTGCTAAGGCTAGTGTTGTTGTAATCGTGATCTTTTAGGGTTGACTGCTTATCTGATGGAGACTCTGTCAGTGTTATAATAAGCAGCTTGTCTTTAAGGTTTCAAAATCTCTCTACCTGTAATTCAAGCTGTGTCGGAACTGCGCAGAGGCTCTGCACTCACCAGATCTGAAACCTCCACCGTTTCCCTTCCGCTTCACACAGACCTTTTGATTTTGAGCTCCATCTATTCAGAGCACAAATCACAAGTCCTATGCCTCCGAGTATAACCACCAGCTTGATATATCCCAAGCCCATCATTCATTCCCCCAGTGTCATTTACTCTCCACCTACAACTTCACCTTTTACGCCACTTTCAGAAGTCATTGCCACCCAGAGAATTACACCCACCTGAGGATGAACCCACGGAAGAATCAAAAGAAGCCCATTGCTTTTGCATCGACCGCCTTGGGGCGTGTTGGGTAACCACAGGAGAAAAAAAGTGATATTGGAATCAGAGTGAAGTGTGTTTCGTTGTGGAAGGTTTAAGCCTCATTTCGTGGAAGCCTAGGGGCTGTGTAAAGGGAAGAGGAGAAGGATTGAGGTATTTCTCCAACGCAGGCCTTGAGGGGTTAAAAAATTCACTCCACCGAGGTTGAGATTCAGGTTTGATTCGCTTCAGTGCGCTGGTGTGAGTGTATGACTGGTGATGAGTGTGCGCGCCAACTTTATGTGTGTGTCTTTGTAGGCAAGAGATGAAGTGTATCTGCGTTTGTGTGTGTGCATATGTGTGTGTTTCTGTCTGCAATAAATAGACAGACACTTGAGCATCGCCCCCCTGGCTCTTCTCGCTTTAGTGCATTTCAGACTAGCAAAGCCCCCCGGAGCCAAACATCTAACTGGATCTGTCAATACTGACACAGACGAAACACACTTTCTCCATACCCGCCGTTACAGAATATAAGCCCTCATGTTCAAAAACTTCATGTTGGAATACACCGCTTAAATCGACATGCATTCTTATTTCCCAATAGACAAATTCTAATCCTTGACCAAACCAAAACTGTCCTTCTACAGAAGTACAATAGTCACTTCTACCGCAATAATAATAATAATAATAATAATAACAATATTAACACATATTTCAATATGGCACCTCACAAAACCATGACAAAGTGCTGTACGAGACAAAAAAGAAGACGTGACAAGAACTTCCTTTGTATCTAAAACATGGGTTTTTAAAGTGTGATGAGAATATGAATGATATTATATGAGGTGACAAAGATAGGTCACACCTAGTCAAGTTAAAATCACTGAGTCATCAGGCGATAACATATCCTCCCCACAGCCACCAAACCTGAGAGAGCAGACCATGTGGAGCTATCACAGCTACCCCCAAATATCAAAAGGCACAAGTTCACTACTTGATTAACATAATTGTAAAATTTCATGAGGACATTTCAAATGGGTTTAAGTTCTGTTCTGGAAATTATACAGTTAGTGTACAGTCAAACAGATAGGATGGACATACTGATAACGAATTTATATCCCCTGCATTATTTGCCGGGAGAGTAAGATCAGGAAGCTTCTTCTTGTAGTTGGAACAGGCGCTGTGAAACAGCTCATTGAAGAAATGAAGGTACCAACACATTTCCAGTACAGCATCCATGTTGTGTGAATTGCCAAAGTACTTGTGCCCATCTGAGCAGCCATGGGTTTGTTGATCTTAAAGGGATAGTTCACAGAAAAATTTAAATTCACTCACCATCCACTATGCCGATGGAGGGGTGGCGGAAGTTGTTTGAGTGGACAAAACACTTCTGCAGTTTAAGGGGTAAGCAGTGTTGCAGCCAAATCCAAGACAGTTTAAGTAAATGGTGACCTACACTTCAGATGTAATAAAACAACAGAAAAAAACGTAACATGCCTCCATACTGCTCCTGTGGTATCACCCAAGTGTCTGCAAGCCTCGAAATTCATATACGACTCGAAACAAGGTAATTTACACCCGGTTTTAAGCCTAAAAGTCGACTCGAAGTGGCTAAGCTAGCAGACATAACACCACGATGGTGTGTCCGACGGTCCGTGAACGCACCTTGTAGGAAGATATCAGAGGACAGTCGCCATTGACTTTAATGTATCGGATTCGGCTGCAACAAAGTTTACCCCTCGAATTCCAGAAGTTCACCCACCCCTCCATCGGCATTGTTGTGAGTAGATGATGAGTGCGTTTAAATTTTTCGGGGAACTATCCCTTTAAAATGAGGTGTACTCAGTTGCATTGTGGGTGCATCGTTATCTTGAGGCAGCAGAGGGCTTTTTGTTTTGACCAACAAAAATTCTGAAATTAAAGTTAAGCATTCACTGATATTATAAAGGCACCTCATCAATATAGTAATATGCACCTACATATGCAGATATGTATAAATAACTACTTGCCACAAACACAGGTGGTTTGCTCTTCCCCAAAGTGAAATCACAGAGGCATGATTTCCAACTACTCTACTAGCTGGCAAATCCTTCCTTTTCGCAGCAATCTGCTAAAGTGGAAACACACCTGGCTTTTAAAGGGAATGAGAGATGGCACTCTGATTGGTGTATTGCATTTTATGCCCAAAACACACCAATGATTAATCAAGAGCCTAAGTACAACCATTCTGAACCGTGCACCTGCCGCAGCCACATTTCAATTTTTCTAGCATTGAAGCAAAAGTGGATTAGGAGTAAATGCACTTGATCAAGCCTCAGAAGTTGCCTGAAAGTCACCATGTTTTTCAAAGTATTCCGGTGATCCATGGGTGCACTTCAAACAGGAGCTGCTAATGGCTAATTTGGTCCTTTTTAGTGTGTCAAATTGTAATAAATATATGCTGAATTAGGATATATAGTTAACTGTATAGTCAATTAACTGCCTGTATGGCTACATTATATTTCCCATTTACATTCCCTGAACAATTATTGGAACTGTACTTGTAAAACTAGACCTCGGGGCAGACACAGAACTCGTAGGAGGTTTTAAAATCCCATCTGGCCTGGGATGCCTCGGGATCCCCCAGGAGGAACGTATTGCTGAAGAGAAGAATGTCTGGAAAACCCTGCTTATAGGCTGCTGCCGCCATGACCCTCCACCTCAGAAGAAAACAGATGGATGGATGAATTGAGAGAGAAATAAAACCAATATTATAATCTTTTTTTCAGGTTATAATCATATATATATATATAAATATCATATTCAACAATGCTGAGGTTCAGAATGTTATCTTAGAATGGGTGAGAGGGCAGATAATTATTTTTTCTCTCTTTTCTGGGGGTATAGTCTCTTCTTTTGTCAGTGTCAGGTATTGAAAGTCCCTGATCTAAAACAACCTTCATAAAAGGCTGATTTTACTCTATCATGATGAAAAGTCAGGTTGAAAAGCCTTCAGAAAAAATCCCAGGTGGCTTCTCTCACAGCTGCACCGAGGCAAAACACACCTTTTCTGTATCGGTTTAAATCATACCAATTTGGGCTGGCGACACACAGTGTGTGTGACTTTGAAACACTGACACTTAGAAAACGGTTGAAATTACAAGCTGTGAATTTTCAACTGTGACCTAACTATGTTTAACAATTTTTTTAAAAATAAAATACATCAATTTTGAAATCAAACTTATCCTCTATGTTTACAAATACAAAATTCAAAAGAAAGGATGAAAATGCAGAATAACAAATGGTGTGCTATCACCAGTAACTGGTATCAGTACACCTGAAAAGAGATGAAGTTTCATGTGAACCCTCAGGAGCAAGTGCTCACTAAATAGACTTTACGACAAAAAAGGTAGCTATCCCATTACGGGCCGGGACCGAAAACACCGGGATGACATTTACTGTCTGCCTGTCGGTCAGAGCATTATCCAATCAGACAGTGACATATGGTGAGAAATAAGGCCTTTGTCTTGTGAGATCTGAAGATAAGAATCGTATTTCCATTAAATCAATGAGCTGTGTGCTTTACTGCAATGAATAATGCATTGCCCCTTCAAACTGGCTTCTCTCTCCCCCCCCCCCCCCCCCCTTCTCGCTCAGTGCTTGCGATGCTCGCACAGTTGTACAGTGTCTCAAGTGTTTTCATACCTTTGCACTTCATAATAAAGTGAAGGTCTTGCTCCCTCTCCGCGAGTGCTACTTCATTTACTCTTAACGATCCTCCCGGGTTGACTGATGAGGGCGGCAGGGGCGGGCACCAGAGATGTCAACCAGACCTTTTGCTATCCAATGATCTGGTCTTTGAAATGATACACGGACTTGGAACAAACACTAAACAACTATTTATTCTTTTTCCACACTCTCCAAATTGTCTCCTGGATATTGCGTGAAAAACTAAAAATCGAACGAAGCAAGTGTTTGTGCGTGTGTGTGAAGCCACACACTCTCACTGTAGGTTAGCGCTGAAGTGAAATCCCAGGGAACTACCCCAAAACCAACTGCCTCTCTGCGTGTGCCACACTTCATTAGTCTCTCCTTCTCTTGTCTGTCTCCTCTTCAACACTCCCACACATCCCACATCCATTAGCTCCATTAAGTCCCATTCACCGTCTCCCCCACTGTGAACTTAAACCAAACCTACATCCTTTACGCCTGTTCGCTCTGACAAGGCTGCAGGAGACACAAAGGGCCCGGTCTCACTTCCTTAATAACTCTCTGTATAGAAGTGTACGGGCGCGTGTAAAGCCCTATTGATCCCCCGTAGAGAGGCACGGCCAGTATTCCACCGTTGTGTGCAGCGTTGACCTTGCCTCACTCTATGTAATTAATTAAAACTTCACAGCGGGACTGACAGCTGATGGATCGCCCTCTTGTTGATTGTTGCTGGTGTGGTAAATTGCGCACACACACACACACACACACACACACACACACACACACACACACCCACAAACACACGCGCGGACACGGTCTGGCAAGCCGAGCTGTGTCCATTCACACCACATTGAGAAGGAGCAGGGAGCACTCAGGGGGGAATGTTGTGGTTCTGTTAATGGTGACGCCAGCAGTGCAAAAATCATTATGTGTGTGTGTGTGTGTGTGTGTGTGTGTGTGTTTGTGCGTGGTATTTGTGTGTTTGATTAGAAAAAATACCCACTTGTAGCTCTAATGCAATCCCTGTGATTGAAGTGTTGCTAACTACAGACACCAGGTGTGTGTGTGCGTGTCTGTGTTTCTCATACTCGCCACACACACCATGCCCTGTCTACCTGTGTCTTTGTACTCTATCCCTTACCCTCCCTTCATCCTACTCAGCCAAGCAAAACTACAGTGTGTCAGTCCTGTTTCATCATTTTCTGCTCACTCTTTCAAAGTAAGACCCTTTTTTTCCGCTCTCGCTCACTCGCTCGCTCGCTCGTCTGCCTGAGCCACACCGAGGCCATTTGCACCACCACTGATCTGACATCGGCCGAGTGAGAATCCGAGCCTTTGGATTAATGTTGCATATGACACATTTAACACTCATCTTCAGCAATCCAGTGTGACTGCAGCTACTCGTGTGCAAATAATGATTGTCGATATCAATTCATGGGTGAGTCCCTCCGTTTTTTTTCCCCTCCTCCCTTGCTCTCTCTATCAGGGAGAGAAGTGCGGCGTTTCCTTCAATCATACTTTTCTTTTCTTGCAGCGTTGTTTTGAGAAAGAGAGAAGGAGAGAGAGAGAGAGGGTATCGAGATCCAAAAGGAAAGTGGCTGGCAGTAAACAGACTGGCTTGGGATCCAACAGCTGTCTCTTGGCTTTCTTCTTCATCAAAATGTATTCACTGCTACCAATCTATACTAATTGACTGTCTTTAATATGGATGTGAACAGAGAGATTATGAGTAGATCCCCTGCCAGTCTTTCTAAATGTATTGATTTGATTAAAGGCATTAACTGAGAGACTATGAGGAGGACTGCTGTAATGAGCCACATGTGATTGTCTAAAACTATTAAAAAAGACTAATTGCCAATATATATTGGAATGTAATTTGCCTATCCCTTAGGCTATTAAAGCAGTTTTAGAAATATGAACTGGCTGAAGTGCACAGGTACTAGTTCGTAAGCTAGCTTGCACATAAGGTATAAAGAGGCAAGTTAGGATGTAACATTACAGCATGCTCACCAAACGAAATGTGGACATTGGTTTATATTACAAAACTCCCCATTATCGTCAACTACACGTTGAAATGTCTCAACAATAAATGATGTCTCAATTTTCACTATCTCAAGAAAAATAATCTAACAGACTTTGGCAGCCCCCTGTTTTTTCCTCTATTGTCGCCATAAGGTTCATATGTGTTTGTGTAGGAGTGAAAAACACAACTTTCGGGATGGATCGCTGTGAAATTTGATACACACATTCATGACCATTCTCAGGCTGAAGTGCAACTGTGGTGATCCAGCCCTTAACAGGTCAAAATATGAAACATTCCAAAATGACCAAAGACATATTAGAATGCTAGCAAGCACAAGATGATGAAAATGGCAAACAATACCTGCTAAACATTTATAACAATTATACAGCCATTAGTCAACATTGGTGAAGGTGCACCAGTGGTAAGACGGGATGATAGCATTTGAAGTGACAGGTTAAATGGAAGATGAAATGAAAAGCATATCAATAAGCCTGATATGCACACACGAGACAGCGCCGGAATCATGCTGAGCAACAGGAGGCTTTAATTCAACAGCAGCGTGACATGTACTGTCAATCAATCAATCAAATTCATAATTCATTCATACTAGTAAATAACATCATATAAAACATGTGTGTCACAAATGAGGTTTTCTGTTACTGTTTAGAATTTTGATGTTTCCTTCGCTGGATTTTAGAGATATTCTGGTTTTTAATGACTTCTCAGTCTTTTAAGCTGATATTAACTTCAGTATCACTCTTGAATTTGCTGGTCCTGATTCTGAAATTGTAAGCTAGGACTTTTAGACAGTTATGCATTTCTCACATACGAGATCTACCCACTCGCAACATAGAGCAAGAACAGGCGTTCAGGAAGAGGAGTGAAAATGACAACAGCACCATTTTCCCTATTCCAAGTCAGTGAACCATCAAAATAATTTGGTGGGTGATACTTTAAGGTTAAACAAGTTATTTACCACCGCTTTCATTAGTAGCATGGCTACATTATAGATACAGTAAATAGTCCTTGGTTAGGATTATGTAAAGATTATGGATAAGATAAAATGTACTAAAATGTAAAGTAATAACCACACTGAGACTAGATCTATTTTTCCACCTTTGGCACCGATGAGGAATGTGTGCTTCACACATCCACAACCTCAGCCTCCATCCTGCTGTGCAGTATGAACATCACATCCCCTCCTGCGGCGGAAACGACTGTCAGCAATCTCCATTTTTGTACTTGAGAATGTAATACATGACCTAATTACTGAAAAAACCCGAGTCTACATACAAATGGTGGGTCATCAGATTTCTTTAATACTGAGCATTTTGAAACAAAGGCTGGCATATTTTAGATGCAGCGTGTGTTCATCTAAAATAAGAAACCCATTTAGTGATACATGACACTCCGGCTCGGAGAGATTCTTATTGGTGGCAGCGCTTGGGCTGACAGTGCAGCGATGACACTTTCTGTCATTAGAGACCACAGATTTTCCTCACTGTGAGCACATATCTGTTTAACAGATAACCTACTGCTCAGCTGGGGAATACACCATCATATTTTGATTTCATTTATTTTAGGTTCAGCTGACATTAGTTAGATTTATTTTTTGCACGCAAAGAGGACTCACTGCTAAACAAAAGATCTTCCCCTACATCCCACTGCAGTGCTGCAACAGAGATCCCTTGTCACATCTGCACATGCAAGCATTTAAAACCGCTCACTTGAAAACAATTTATATAGTGTACACATGACAAAAAAAATGTGTGAAATTAGCTTTGCTTTGGTGGTTTATTCTAAGTAAACAAGGCTTGTCATTATGTCATTATATCAGTTTCCTGATAATTATTTGATATCTAGAGGAAATTTATCTATTACGCATAATGCCAATGAAAAAGACAAGGGTTTATAATTGAAACTTTGCTAAATATATTCCTTGTAGATATCAAACAATGATCAGGCTAACACAGCTTTAATAAACATGGTGTGACTATTACAGACAAGCAGAGCTGAAGAGTGATAATTTTAACTTGAAAACAAGTTAAAATCAAAGGTAATAAATCAAAGGCAGCTTGGAGTCCTGGTACAGACAAAGAGCACAGAGAAACTATTAGATCCAAGTCATCTCAGCTTGCCTCTGTCTCCAAAAAGACTTCTAAGACTCAACTTTCCAAACGATCTCGACTTTTTCAGTTGAGGAAATGAGAGGATTATGCAGTAAAGACTGAAGAGATTCTGCCTGGAACGTCAGTGAAACCACAACAATACCTCGGTGTCTCCCTCTCCATCTTGGGGGAGCTGAGTTGAGCTAATTAGCCATAATATCAGCAAGCAAACTCTCCTCGCTTCGTTGACACACACAACGGCCCCTAATTGACTGCCAGGAGTTTTGAGGCTTTAATACAGCGAAGCAGCAAGCTGTACCTTGGTGATTATGAGGTTTGGGGATATACTGAATTACATACAGCACACTCTTGCAGAACCAATCCAATGTCACGAACTCTGAATGCAACACTGCTTGAATAAACAAAGATGTGCTCAAACATTCAAAAAAGCCCAAAGGGAAGTGAAAACATTCAGCATTGAAGTTTGAAGCTAAAGGCTTTTGTTTGTTTTGGGGGTTGATCCTCTGAATACAAAAAGCAGCACACAAACATGCATATGTACACACACACACACACACACACACACACACACACACACACACATAGAGAGAGACAAACCCTATGCCAGTTTAAATGCTCTATCACTGCTATAGTTTGCACATCCATTAGACCATGAACCCTTCAATTATCACAGCAGTGCAGGGTATCAGGTTATATTTATTGTTCTATCTCCTTGGCTTCCAGCTGAGATGGAGTGTTTAGCTGATATTATATGGACAGCCTCAAGACATAGGCCCCATAGCCACACATACACACAGGAACACATACACTCACTGGAGATCGATCATAACTTATTATGCCAACCACATAACAAAACAATTTCAGAATTGAATGAGACTGGGGTGGGGGATGAGTAGAGTTGCAGAGGGGGGGAAAAGCAAGGATATTGAACATAAACATCTATTTTCTGATGGGGGTTTGGGGTGGGGCACATGGCATCTTCAGTCAATTAGACAATTCATCAATTTTTAAAAGGGATTTGATAGAAACCAATCCACGTTTCTGAATCTCTCAAGCATTTTCCCCCAGCTCTAGCTTTGACGGGGATCTCCCCGCTTTGCTGTCAATCAATCCCAAAGCAGGGCGCGTCTGTCACTTTGAGTCGGCAGGTGTACAGGATAAATGCGCGAATAGCAGCGTCGTATTTGTTTAAGTGTCCGTCTCGTCTTCACTGGATTAAATTTTTCATATTTCTCAGAGAGCAAGGAAGAGAGAACAAGACGGAGAGAACAAGAAAGTGGGAGGAATATGATGGGGGCCTCTGGGGAAAGGCCAGTGCATTAGACAGAGAATAGATCAGTTCCAGCTAAGATGAATATGAGCACATAGATTGGTCTACTGTCTGGGGAGACTCAGAAATGCAGTTTTGTGTACACCGAAGCTGCGAGGCTCGGAGGCAGCGAGTGAGGAGGGCAGGGAAGGAGGCAATCACTGCATTACCAAACAGACCCTGAGCAGTGAACATCAGAGCCAAGGGCCAAGCTGAGACAGATACAGATTGCTTATTGAGCTGTTTTTAGAGTGACGGTATTAACAGCATATGGCTGAGGAGAAGTGTTTTTGTCTCAATAGCTCACGCTCTGTGGCTTTGACAGTATGCCACAGAGAGATGGTGATTGTATATTCATTTTCCCTCAGTTATATAACAGCAATGATATTATTATTGCTTATTTCTTGTTGATTGCATTAGTGATGATCTTTGTTTTCCTCCTCCAGCTTCTCTTAAATCCTTATCATCATCATTAGTTCAAGTCTAGTATGTGACTCATGAGGTGTTCATTTATCAGTGTCACCACTTTCTATCTGTCATCATAATCATCATCATCAATATAATTGTCACTGCTCCTCTGTGTTTTATTGTTTATTTGATTGACATCAGCTGCCCTGGTTATTGAAGATAAGACCCTTCTACATAATCAGCTTTACTTGTGAAAAAGTTTTCTCAACTAAGTCACAGACAACAGATGCAACAAAATGAAAGAGAAAACTTTAATATTCACATGGGGTATTTTTAAGGACTTAAAAGCAGTTACAGATATTGCAAATCTCATCTCATTAGAAAAGTAAAGTATGTTTTATGAGTGGCCCAGACTGCGAAAGCGTAATAGCCCTAAAGTCGACAATGGGCTCAGGGAACAAGCAGAGGGGCACCATCAGCTGATCTGAAATGATGCCCAGCTTCATAGGGTGTCAGTAAATCAATTTTATACACAAGGGGCTTGGTTAAGTAAAGCTGTAAATGTCATCAATAAAGTTTTAAAATCAATATGAAAAAAAAAATAAAAACTGGCATCCAATGCAGTGATGCCAGACTTGGTGTTGTTTTCTTACACTAGTAATAAGGTGGTGAAGGGAAAGCCGTGTCATACATTCAGCGCATTCCAAGGACAACTGTGTGCAAAGCCTCAAATGCTGGGGAGGATGTAATCTTTCAAATTAATTCAAGTTGGCGAAAGCAGGACAGAACAACTTTCTTAATTTGGTCATCAAAACAAATGCCAGAATCCAATTACACCCTTTTCATTTCTGGCAACTGGCTTAAAATGTTGTGATAAGGTTACCAGATTTTCACCTGTATGTCTTAAAGAAATTGATCTAAATGCAGAGAGGTTTGTAAGTTAAGTTTGGAAAGTATTGGAACATGTGTGCAGCAAAACAATAATAATGCAAATTATGCTCAATGATGATCTGATCCGAGGGCGGCATATAAATGGAAATGACAATTCACCTAGGATTGACCCTTGAAGGAACCCCATAACTGAAATGGGAAACTAAAGACTTAATATTGATAGCGACAGAGTGATTCACCCTAAGTGTCTGAAGCGTCGTTCCTTCCTGCAGCAGTGAGACTGTACAACCAGCTCTGCTCCCAGTAAAAACTACATGCACTCCTATTATGGACTGCACTTTAACACTTTACGTCTTAACTGTGCCATATTCACCGTGCTATAATCATCTGTATGTGGTTCATTCACTGTACATATTTTCACACTGCACATATTTATCCTGTCTTTACACTGTATATACTAGTTAATTAGATTTTTTTATATTCCTTACACTTAAGTTGTAACTTCACTTGCATGTTACTTATTACTTGCCGATGCCTTGTTGACTATTGCTGCTGTAATACTGCAAATTTCCCCATCGTGGGACTAATAAAGGATTCTCTTATCTTAGAGTAAATTACAAATATATGCATGGCCGGCCCTTAGCCACATAAATGTTTGCCGAGGGTGATGTCAGAGGGGCGTAAGGCAATGCATCAAATTCTATAAGATCCTCATGTTTGTAGCATCACTGTCCTTTTAGAACCATGAATCTCTAAAAAATAAAACATTGCACTTAATTCAGCAGGTAGAAGAGTGCTATACAAGTCTGATTGGTTGATTGATATGTTGTTTTAAATCAAAGGTCCTCCCATTTATGCTGCTCGCACATTTGACACGTGTCATCAATATTGACTTGCTCCGCTGTTGATGTTGATTTATGTTTATATACATAGGATATAAAGTTTGAGTTCTTCATTGATTTAAATGAAACCAGTATTTTTTATGGTCCCTTTTAATGTTTTCTAGTATCATGCCAAGATGCTTGAAAATCATCTCTGTGACTCTTCCTGATGTACTTACTGAAATGGTGATGGATTCTCTCTGTGAAAATAAACCAATTACCTAAAGTAGCACCAGCTTCATCTTCTCCTCTTCTCCCTCTTCCTCCTCTTCCATTTCTTATCGGTACCACTCAGTGCTGTCACACCCAGATCCCAGATCGCCTTCCACCCTCCTTTTTTTCCCTCACCTTCCCTCATCTCGTCTTAACACCTCAACCTCCCGAGGTCCCTGTTCCTCCATCGGTCCCACTCTTCCCTCATGCTCTCTCGCTCATCCTTCCCTAATCTACTGTCCACTCTTTCCTTTAAGCCCCATCTCTTCGCCTTTCCTTCCTCACAACCCTTGCTTTTCTTACCCACCACTCGCTCTGCTATCCCTCCATCCATCAGACTGAGTAATGGCCATCGGGGCAGGGAGTCACCCTGCAGCTGTCTGGGACAGACACTGATCACACACACAGTCACTTCGGTCTGAGGGCACAGCCATCCATTTTGTACATGGCCTCGTCCAGCTGCACTTTCTAGGCTAACACAATTACAGGAGACCAAATGTTACAAATGAGGTCGATCACACTCATTTGAGGTTAAAGAGCGAGTATACCATGTCTTTAATACACAACTGTATTTGTGCTGTTCGCACAGTTTCTCTTTACAGGCCTATGAAACGCCAGAATAGAATCTATCAAGTGGGAGTGGGACAGTTATTAACAGGAAATTGTGTTTGCTGTGTATCGATCAGTTTTCTTCTCAACCTTGATCATTGAAACAGCAAGATGGACGGACTCTCATTTACATTGTTTGTTTATTGACCTGTTCTGCTCTCTTTTTATAGTTTCTACAGTGTTTACGGCCCTGGGGCTTTAGAGAGCCAATGAGTTTACATCACAGAAATTAAAAAGGCTCTTTTCTTTCTCTACTGATGACCAGGAGTACATTTAAACCAGGCCCAGGGTAATTTTCCCAAACAGTGATTTTGCACTTAAATCCAAACAACACAGACTCTTGTTGACATATTGAAAAGATCATTCCCATTTACTAGATTTTCATTGGGCAACAACTCAGTTCTAGTGCAGTTTTTAATCAGCGGCAGGGTACTGGGCTATAGAAGGGCTCTTTAGCAGGCTCAAGGTATATCCTTTGGGTGCTCACCTCCTTAATGATATCTTAATTGCCTTTTTGTCCATATTATGAAATTTTAATGGCCTTCTGAGCTTTTACCTACAGACCAGGCTTAGTCCGTTAGCCCCACACATCACGGCTGGTTATGATATCATTTGTCAAACATTATGTCCCATTTGTCATTTTTGAAGCCACTGAAATATAAATGTGCCTCAAGTGAAAGGATACTGACCACTGATGTTGTACTCATGAGGAAACAACCAGGAATGAAGTGCAGCTAAACGTAGTTAACCAAAGTCTTTATAGGTGGAAATATATTTTTCTTATATTTCCTGCAATTTTATGCCATGTAAACTTTATCCTGGGATGTAGTATTGAACTATAATGCAAAGGCTCTTTGGAGAATAGTTTGACATTTTGGGAGGCTCACCCATTTCATTTCTTGGCAAGAAGTGCATGATAAGATTGGTGCCACTCTCTCATCTCTCCATTAAACACAAAGGTACAGCCAGGAGACAACGAGAATGGCGTGACAGTGGTATCGACCTTCTCTTCCAGCTCTCAGCAGGCAAATAAGGGTATTTCCCAAAATGTCAAAGTTGTGGTTCAGGTAGAAATGAATGAATGTAATAGGACTACCCTTGGTTAGCTGCTCGTATTAAAGTCTGTCTCAGTGCACATCTGTATAACCCATACTTTGAGAGGGCTGAGCACCTATGATGCTCCCACCCAGATGTTTTGGGTTGAATGGCTGCCCCCTCATGATGGTGCACAGTGCACACAATGACATGCACCTTTATCATTCTGACAGGCCTTTCTTTCACGGGAGATGTTTTGACATTTTACCAAAGAAAAGGAAGTTGTGTAAATAATAAAATAAATGATGGATGATCTGTTTTGTACCTTTGGTTTTCACGGAGCGGGCTCGCTTCCACACTGTCATTGAGCCGTTGTTGAGGTTCTTAGCAACACCTGACCTCGTCTTCATACGACAAGCCAACATGTCTGCTGTGGAAAAGCCTGTTTGTACAGCGAGTTTGGTGACATGACCTAATTCCCAGCATGACTCTATCCAAGTGGAGGCTGAGCTGCAGTCTCATAACCATGAATACACCTGTGGGCCGGCCAGAGCCTTCACAATCACACACGGACAATGTAAAAAAAATGTGTTAATTTCCGAAAGAAAGCATACAACTACAGGTGGCCTACAACTGAAGTTAAAAGTGCTCAGCTGTCGTATTTGTGAGGCATTAAGAATAACAAGCACTTGTTTTGTTGTTGGGACTTGAATCAAAAGGAAATTAAGAGATTTAGAGGACACTTGTGGGGAATTATTTGAGTCAGCATTTAGACGATTGCATTTGCAGGATATTACAGTGAATGGGGTAATGTTGCCTTGTCAAATACTACATGTAGGTCGGGCCTGTGGCACTACTGGAATTTAAACTTGTGTTTTTATGCTTTGTATTATACTTGTATTTCACTAGACTAGGTGATTTATCTGACTTATATAGTTCATGGTTATATTGTACATTAAGATTTCCAAGACATAATGAACATACAATATGTTATACAACTTTTTCAAGTTATAAATGTTTAAAAAAACATAATGGTATGCAATGGTTATTAAAAATCTTTAAATTGTCTTAACCATCCAAATAACTCAGTTGAAACTCTGTATATTATTGACTTTCTATTACAATATAAGTGTGATTTCCTGGGTTTAAAGCTGGCCTGGAACATTCTGTCTTCCCTCAATGTGAACTGTAGAAAAGCCAGTCAAGTTGTGTAGGTGTTGTTCATCACGTTCTTTGGCATATGAAAAATATCGTGGCGAGCTAACTTGATGTGCTTCAGTGTGTGCCTCTGCAAGTTGGAGATTATCCCTGTGGCTCACCCTGGGGACCCAGCCCAGATTTCCTTGAGGCCGAGGCTCAGCAGGTGGAGTGGGTCAATCACTAATTGCGGGGTAGGCGGTTCAATCCCCAGCTCCTCCTGTCCACATGTCATGGTGTCCTTGGTCAAGACACTGAGCCCCAAATTGCTCCCAGTGGTCCGAGCAGGACCTTGCATGGTGCTTGCTGTCATCAGTGTGTGTTTGTGTGTGTCTGTGTGTCTGTGCAGTGTGAAAGAGAGCGCGAACAAAAAGCAAAAATGTTAATCCTTGTGAATTCACTACAGCTGATGACTACATCATATATGAGTGTTGGTGGTTGGTTGGTTTGTGGTCTGTTCTACAGATCAATATTCACCATGGGAACATGATATTTCTGTTTGGTCGTCAGTAGGAAATACGCAAACATGCAGATACTGATTAACCTGTGTTGAAAGTATCTAATTACGTATATACACACACACAAACATACATATATACACACACACACACATATATATATATACACACACACATATTCACGTATTTTTACAAACACTTGCATGTATGTGTGACAGTGTGGTGTGTGTTTACATTCTGTTGTGATCACCTTTAAAATATGATAACATTTTATGGAATAAACATATTAAAAAGTTGATACGATTTTCTTTCATCCTGATAACTACAACAATCAAATTAACCTATATATTAATAAATCAGTAATAATGCTCCAGTTATACCATATATACAAATGTAGTTCCATGTGTCCATGTACTCTTATGTCCATAAAGTACTTTTACTTTGCATGAGTTAAGTGTTATAAGACCGTGTTAGGCCTACCTTTACATTGGTCACGACTTTCACATATTTTAAATTATGACTGATTATTTTATCAAAAGATCAGAATCCTTCCTCCACCACAGAACATAGATTCACCAGGACCACGTGTCTAAATGGAAACATCCAGCTGGCCTGAGAAATGCGCTGCTGAGGGCAAACCAGTGTCCCCGAGTTCTTCACCTCCAGGAGCATTAAAGGAGAGAGTGGGCAGACGCGAGGGGGCGACGTTGGTCTCTGTAACACCCTGACAGAGACGGAGGGACCGGGAGAGAGAGGGAGAGGGGCGGTGCTGAGCGGAGCGCGGGGCTCTGAGATCCGACTCCGGTGTCAGCTCGATTCAGTCACACACGCTCCGGCTCAGACATGGGTGGAAATCCATCTAACGGCTCCTCTTTGTTTCTCCTGACTCGTATGGCGAGATGCGGAATCGAGCATCGCTCGCTCTAATCCAGCGCACAATGGGCACGTCGCTCTGCATTACGGCCGCCGCTCGCTGCGCTCCGTCTATTACACTCGGAATTAGAGACTTATGCTAATTAGTGTCAATTACGCTCTTTCTCATCTTTTTGTCCTCACCCCTCCGAGTGGTGCGCGAGCAGTCAGACCCCCAACTATTTGTGTTTCCCCCATGGCCACCACCCCATTTGCATTTTTAATTTATGCTTTATGAATTAAAGTAGACGCATGACGCAAGTGCGTTGGAGTTATAAGGGCCAGCATGAGAGGGGGTTAATGATAAGAATGGGAAGATAGGGGAACTAATAGGCTCCAGGCTATTAGCAACACGGCAGGACTAAAGTATACGACGCTTCATTACACTGAATTAAAGTAACTCAAGTGTGATCCTGCTCTGGCGGAACCTCGTAGCACTCTGATGCTCACTTTCAGACAGCGCTGCAGATAATACTTCATTTAAAATGTGCCATTATTGTCTTTTGTCTTGTGTTCATCAGAGAGAGAGAGAGAGAGAGAGAGAGAGAGAGAGAGAGAGGGAGAGGGTGTGTGTGTGTGTGTGTGTGTGTGTGTGTGTGTGTGTGTGTGTGTGAAAGAGAGAGAGCGAGGGAGAGAGGGTGTGTGTGAGAAAGAGAGCGAGGGAGAGAGAGGATGGCCATGGCTCTGTGAGGTATTGCGTCACTACTGTCTTTACTTGCGCAGGCTCTTTACATGGTGGTCTTTGGCTGTGGGCATCCTCACTTCTGACTCATACGCTGGTATAAGAGCAGAGCTTTTGAAGCCGGACTGTTGAAGTACTTTCATCAAGGGCAGCCTTACAAATCCCATGGTCCTTTATTTAGCAGAATGTCATTTATCAAAAGAGGAAAACCTAAAACACACAACTGAAACGTTTACTATCATACAAATGCACGCACTTTGCTATTGTTTATGTAATATTTATGAAACACCAACATTCCTATGGCAGCGGCCCCTTTACGCACGCACAGCGCCGCCGATGCCATGTGTCACCTGGTGTTATTCGACTTCCTTAATGCACTGGATGTGTAAAACATTTTAATTTCCCTGCTACAACTGAGGCAGGGCCTGCCTGGAGGAGGAACAGGGGGAGAAGAGAGGAGCGCAGCGCCACTGGTTTTGTTATGAGGGGCCCGATGTGCGCGCTGGCTGGCGTCGCGGAGCCCCAATCAGGTGCCATCACACCCGGTGTTTGAGCATACCATTGGCTGGTGGGGAAAGGAGCTGCGCGCAAAACCAACCCTGCCGCTCACACTCTCCTCACAGAAGCCGAGCTGAGAACATCATCCGCTTTGAGCGCTTAGGCGCAGTGATTACATCCTCATACACAGAGAGAGAGAGGGATAGAGGGAAAGTCCTGTTATTCGCCGAGTCTTTATTCAGAAGTTGCATTTGTTTTAGATTTGGGCGCAGCGCGAACAGGAGTTTTTACTCTCCTCTTTTTTTTGGGGGGGGGGGGGGTATTGCTCGTGTGGAGTTTCCTGATTTTTTTCTTTTGTGACTTTCTGTGAAGAAGGGGCAGTGTGCTCTGTGCACGGGGAGAGCTGGCTATGCGTCCTGGCTCCAGCCTGCGATGTTTGCGCTGACGCCAAAAACTCACAGACCGGCGCAGAATTGATTAAAACAGAGAAGCTGGGATCAAATGGCTGTGCTTCTCACAGCTGAAACGACACAATGTTCCACTGACCCGAGGCTGAGGAGAGGAATTTTGGAATCGGACAGCCTTGTTGCTGTTAATTTCACTGCCTTTTTACGGACAGAGGAAATAGGAAATGCTCGTTTCTTGTAAGAAAAAGGAATAACACTCTTTTTTTTTCCCGTCTTGAAGTGCACTTTGAGAGAGGGGGAGGAGATGATTCGGTTAATATTCCTGCTCTCCATCCTGGATGGAGCCGTCTCTCAGCTGCGTTACACCGTGCCAGAGGAGCAGGAGCCTGGCTCTGTGGTTGGGAATATTGCAGAAGATTTGGGGCTGGACATCACCAAACTTTCCGCTCGCCGCTTTCAGACGGTGCCTAGTTCACGGACACCTTATCTGGAGGTGAACTTAGAGAACGGTGCGCTCGTGGTAAAGGAGAAAATCGACCGTGAAGAAATCTGTAAGCAGACCATCCCGTGCCTATTGCACCTGGAGGTGTTTCTGGAGAACCCGCTGGAGCTGTTTCGCGTGGAGATCGATGTGATGGATATCAACGACAACCCGCCCAGCTTCCCCGAGACGGACATTTCCGTGGAGATATCGGAGAGCGCCATCCCCGGGACCCGTTTCCCGGTGGAGAATGCCTTCGACCCGGACGTGGGCACGAACGCGCTCAGCACATATGCCATAACGAATAATAACTATTTTTACCTTGACGTGCAGACGCAGAGCGACGGGAACAAGTTTGCAGAGCTGGTGCTGGAGAAGCCGCTGGACAGGGAGCAGCAGGCGGTGCACCGCTACGTGCTGACGGCCGTGGACGGGGGCATCCCGCAGCGGACCGGGACGGCTCTCCTGGTCGTTAAAGTTCTGGACTCTAATGACAACGCGCCCACGTTTGACCAGTCCGTGTACACTGTGAACCTGCGGGAAAACTCTCCCGTGGGCACGCTCGTCATTCAACTCAACGCCACAGATGTTGACGAGGGACAAAACGGGGAAATAGTTTATTCTTTCAGCAGTCATAACGCGCCGCGGACAAAAGACTTGTTCAATATTGATGCCAGAACAGGTAGGATAGAGGTGGCGGGGGAGGTGGACTACGAAGAGAGCAACACGCACCAGATTTATGTCCAGGCGAAAGATCTGGGCGCCAACGCGGTCCCCGCGCACTGCAAAGTGCTGGTTAAACTCATGGACATGAACGACAACACACCGGAGATCGGTTTCAGCACAGTGACCGAGTCCGTGAGCGAGCAGGACGCGCCGGGAACCGTGATCGCACTTTTCAGCGTGTCAGACCGAGACTCTGGTGAGAATGGACAAATGAGCTGCGAGATCCTGGGAGATGTTCCTTTCAAGCTGAAATCCTCTTTTAAAAACTACTACACCATCGTGACTGACGGACCACTGGACCGAGAGAGCACGGATTCGTACACCATCACCGTGGTGGCGAAAGACAAGGGCCAGCCCTCACTCGCCACCAGCAAGTCCATTAAAGTGCACGTCTCCGATGAGAACGACAACGCGCCCCGTTTTACGCAGGTGGTTTATGATGTGTATGTAACTGAGAATAATGTGCCCGGTGCTTTCATTCACGCAGTGAGCGCTTTGGACCCTGATATAGGACAAAACGCTCTTATTACCTACTCCATATTGGAGTGTGACATACAGGGCATGTCTGTGGACACGTATGTGTCCATAAACCAGGACACCGGCTACCTTTACGCGCTGCGCTCTTTTGATTATGAGCAGCTGAAGGAGTTTAGCTTCATGGTGCAGGCTAAGGACTCAGGTCCCGCTGAGCTCTTCTCTAATGCCACTGTAAATGTGATCATAGTTGACCAAAATGACAACGCTCCAACTGTAATAGCCCCCATCGGTAAAAACGGCACAGCCAAGGAGCACCTGCCGCGCTCTGCGGAGCCCGGCTACCTGGTGACGCGCATCGTGGCCATGGATGCGGATGATGGGGAGAACGCACGGCTGTCCTACAGCATCCTGCGGGGCAACGAGATGGAAATGTTCCGCATGGACTGGAGGACAGGGGAGCTAAGGACAGCCCGCAGGATCTCACCCAAGCGGGACCCACAGGGCTACTACGACCTGCTGATCGAGGTGAGGGACCACGGGCAGCCCCCTCTCTCTTCCTCCGCCAGTGTGAGTGTAATATTAGTGGACAGTGTGGTCGAAGGCCGCAGCGGGGACCGCGGCTCGGCCTCCAAGGCAAAGGAGACCTCCCTTGACCTCACCCTCATCCTCATCATCGCCCTGGGCTCCGTTTCCTTCATCTTCCTCCTGGCCATGATCGTGCTGGCCGTGCGCTGTCAAAAGGACAAGACGCTCAACCTGTACACGTGCCTGATGGCCGGCGAATGCTGCCTGTGCTGCAGCTCCTGCTGCAGCAGGCAGGCCAGGGGCCGGAAACAGAAGAAGCTGAGTAAGTCCGACATCATGTTAGTTCAGAGCACCAACGTGACATCAGGGGTCGGGCCCGTGGGGCAGGTGCCCGTGGAGGAGTCCGGTGTGGGCGGCGTGGGAGGGGGCTTCGGCTCCCACCACCACCAGAACCAGAACTCCTACTGTTACCAGGTGTGTCTGACACCGGAGTCCGCCAAAACAGATCTGATGTTCCTCAAACCGTGCAGCCCCTCCCGCAGCACCGACACGGATCACACCAACCCCTGCGGTGCCATAGTCACTGGTTACAGTGACCAACAGCCGGACATCATATCCAACGGCAGCATCCTGTCTAATGAGGTAAGAGAAGCCGGAAACCGCCTCAAACAGCTTGTGCCACTTATTTTCATATCAGAGGTGGTAAAAGTGAACAAACCCCTGAATTGAAGGTTCAACCTAATTTTAAATATCCTCCATAAATCCACAGCTGTGCCCTCTTCACGTCAAAGCGCCTTATCCACCCAGGTCACGCGCACCAAAAGTCTCAGAGAAGATGGAAAAGGAAGCCCTCTTCTGCTCTGTGGCCTTTAATCACTGTCATGGGGAATAGTGGCTGGATATGGCAATGGTTAAACCTCGTGTGGCCTTTTAGTTGTATTCACGATGGAGCGCTGTCAGATCAGCCTTTATATCATGCGCAGCCGAGTGTGACAGGGACCCTGACTCTGGGCGTAAAGTGCTTATAATTTTCCAGTTAAAGCACCAGGTTGGAAGAGGCTTTAAAAAATTCAGTGTTTGGTGCTATTTAATCTGACCCATATTTTAACCACAAGACACAAGAGCGCGCAGAGGGATAATGATTTATCTCTTAATGTATTCAAAGTTTGGAATATTTCCGTTAGCTTTGTGACAAGGTGTGACACCCGCCGTGACAGTGAGTGTAAATATGTATACATTTGGAATGAAGTGGACACCTGAAATACATTAGTAAACGATGGATAAAATGTCGCCAGGAGCGCACTTCTTTACGCGCAACATAGTTTGATTCCATTTGAAGCCTTTACCTGCTGTTCCTGTGTATTGCATTCGATATATCCCACGCAGGTCATAGATTTTTGGGTGGCAAACATCATCAGAAGTGTGTGTGTGTGTGTGTGTGGGGGGGGGGGGGGGACGTGTGATTTGAGGGCCCTGTTTTGTGTTCAGCCTGTGCGCTCTGCTCAATGGGGGGGGAGTGCTGTGGAGTTGGGGGCTCTTTTCTTTTCTCCCCTTTTTCTGTTGATTGCGGTGCGCGGCTGGAGAGGAGCCAGACACCAAGTCACAGCCCTGCCTTTGCTGCGCGTTAAGTATTCCGTGCACGACCCAGCACGGCAGCACCGTGAACAAAGGTTGTTCAGTTTCAGCGTCGGGCGGCTCAATCATTTACGCATTCAATCGCCTCCCTAACGCACTCTCCCAGGCTCTCGTCTCCTCTCACCCACTCACTCGCTCACCAAGTGGATGCGCGGCACCGTCGTTTCGCCCCCCTACGCCATGCGCTGCCACAGCTTCTCCTAATACAATTACACGCTGACAACCTGTGTATGCGTGTAACATGTTTCTCATTTTACATGTATGTAAAATGTCCATGTGGCTATTTGGCATAAAAAGTGACCATATGTGTGTTTCTGCGGGGTTTCTAGACAAAACACCAACGAGCGGAACTCAGCTATCTGGTGGACAGACCCAGACGTGTCAACAGGTATTGTCAAGCACACACACACACACACACACACACACACACACACACACACACACACACACACACACACACACACACACACACACACACACACACACACACCTTATTTTTATGAGAGCTCTTAGCCTAGGGAGCCACATACCATCCGCCATCTGAGGCCCTCTAACATCCAATAGGCCTCATGGATCCATAACCCGCTCACGTATCTGTAAAATTGAATATTACACCCATCAGTATGAATCCCGTATACTCCGCATCGTTAATTGTGGCTTTGAGAGGCTACATGGTTCCCAGTGTATCCATAACATTCATCTTCAATTTGGCATCAGTCCCATAACTGACAGAGCAGCACCTATTAAAGCCCTTATGCTGGATTTCATTACATGCCATGTGTAACATCCAATTTAGACTCCTGACGGCTACTGTGACTGTATTAATGTGGTGTTGATTTCTGATTCTCCCTCTCTTTCTCTGTCTCTCTGCCCCTCATTAAATCTGTCTCCTCCTCTCCCTTCATCTTCCCTCATCCTAATATTCTACGTCGACCTCTCTCTCTCTCTCTCTCTGCCCTCTCCATTGTTTTACGTGGCTCTCTCCTCTTCTTCTCCTCCTCTCCTCCTCTGGCACGACTGTCTGCTGTACCATCCGCTGCTTCCTCCAGTTCGGCATTCCAAGAAGCAGACATAGTCAGCTCCAAAGACAGCGGCCATGGTGACAGCGAACAGGGTGACAGCGACCACGATGCCACCAACCGGGGTCATTCAGCCGGTGAGTCCCCGACCCCTTTATTACAATATTACACTGTTATTTCAGTACTCTAACTCCCTCCTGCCTGAGTTCCGATAGTGTGTGCTTGCGATTTTGAAGGGGATGATGCTGACTTGTCAGTGCGGACCACTGACTTTTAATTTCCTTAATTTGAGAGTGTGCGAAGGCCTGGGCTCCGGGGCCACTGGCTGGATGGCTGGCATGAACAGCCCCAGAGGTGTTGATTGTATTTCACACCCGGATGAAAGATTGGAATATTTGGGGAATTGTCTTTCTCCTTCTCTCCGTGCCTCTTGCTTCCTCCCCTTTGCTCTTTCTAACCCTGCTGCTGTTTCGCAGAGCGACACTGAAAAGACAGCGACTCGCAGCCAGCCAGCCAGTGTGCGAGGCCCACAGTGCTTTAGTGGCACAAATCGATAGGTTCACTCAAATGAAAAGAAAAGGTATTTAGGTTAAGTTGATATAATCAGATGCATTTCAACCACACAGTCAGTGTTGTACTGTCCTTGTTGGTTATAGAGTCAGATGATCAAACACATCAGCAGCTTTTTAATTTGTTTTATAGCTTTGGAGTTAGTTAAAATAAAGATAAATTGTTAAAGAACATTTCTCCATCTTTCTCTGTCCACACTCTCACTTCAGGTTTATTTACTGACTCCCGTTTGTCTTCTGCACTTTACAGTGTGGTCGATTTTTTTTAGACAAGGTCTTATCATAAGCATCCCCCTGTTCTCTCTGAAATTCTATTAGGCTTGTACCTGTTTATTGATCAAAGTGGAGTCAGACAAAAAGCGGAGCGATACAAAATCGCATTTCTTATTGAATTGCCCTTTCCTTCTGAGGGATTGTTCCGCGCGGCTTGCGTTAGACCCCTGGCCAGACCGGAACCTGCCAAATATCATATCAGTGCCGGGAATACAAATAGAGAGCAGATAAGGTAGCTGTTGTAGGGTAGTGAATGGTCCTCATCAGACTCCATTATCAATGAACCAAGCCAAAATAGAGAGCCAACATGAAGCAGTGGTCGTGGCACTCCCTGGCCTCGTTGATGAAAGAGGCTGCATAGGTCAAACTGTGAGAGACTGAAATGCAGAATTGGATGAAATCCAAAGACTCCATTCTTTCTCAGTCAAGAATAAATGTTTTTCGTAAAATAAAGATTAACATGGGTATTTAATTTCCCATTCAGAGTCAGATATCTTGCATCACAATGTGAATTTATGTATAAGTGGAACAGTACAGTGAAGTCGTGCAGAGTAGCCTGGCTGTGGATAAGTGGTCCGCATTTAGCCCATTCAGCCGGCAGGTAACCCCGGGCTTCAATAAGGAATCATACATGACACTCTATTCCAGGACTGGCCTGTGAATGCATTTAGGAATTTATTCTGAAGCGGGATATTGACTTGTCGGTTTACTAGTACAGTTACAGGATCGCATTTATGAGCCTGTAACATGTTTCCTTTAGCTTTATTTAGCTCCGAGCGGGATCATTTGGCAGTGGCCTGGGAGCGTGCACAGTTGGTGCGGCACTCCGTATTTCATGCTAAGACAGCCACATTTGTTCCTCACGTTGAATTTAGAAGGGAACAGCTTACCACTCCATGGGAGGTTACTCCGCACGGCTGGTATTTTTGGAAGAGGGACACTTTAGTTTCACCGACTTCTGTAAACAAAACCAGACGGGCCTGTTTGAGTGTGTGTGGCTGTAAAGGTATACCTTTGTCTGATTTAATATGTAGGTGTATACATGATACCTGTATATAATCTGCTTGTGTGTGTGTGTTGTGTGGGAGAAAACAAGTCTCGGTGATGATGACAGAATAGAGAAGGAGTTTTCCTTCGAGACGCTGCTCTGATAAGCTTAAATGAGATTCAGTTTATGAGAGGAGAGTGGTCGCTAGTGCTTGGCACGCTGCCAGGTGTACATATTGCATCTATATCAGAATACACATTGCTCATTTATGTCTCTGTATGCATATGTGCACCTTTTTTATTGTGTAAATATATGGGGATGAGAATATGGTTGCTCATCTCGCATGGGTTGTGTGCCGTGTCTGTGTAAGTTTAGTGCTGGGTTTGCGTTCTTTAAGCAGAGAGCCAATCTGCATAAGCCTGAGCGAAGACTATGTATAGACCATGTGTATTTTTATGCCCTTCTGCAGCGTTTGTGTGCATAAGCAAATCCGGGTGCGCACATGCATGCACACACTTCTACTTAGCATGCACGTACAGTAAATACTCTTCCATTCTCTATGTATGTGTGTTTGTCTGACACACATATATTCGCTTCCAGGGTTTGTGGTAGGGTCTCATCCTTCATTCTGTCTCCCCCACACGTTGGCTCTCCGCAACACTCGGCTGATCAGTAATTCATTTCTAGAACCTTTTGCATAGCAATTATCAAAGGAGGGTTAGAGGCAAGGTTCCCTCACGGGGCCGCGCGGCGCACTCTCCCTTTTGGTGCACCACGGAATATTTCAAATCAAGAGGAAACCATTTCCAGTTGGCATATCATCAACTACACCTGGCGTAGCTTCCCGCACGGCCGCTCGTCTGACACTTTAGAAAATAAGTCTCCCAACGTGGTTTTAAATCAAAGGGACACTGCCTGTGAAGCTGGGATATCACCGGATACCTTCAGAAAGTGGGCAAATGGCTTCTCTGAAAGCGGCGTGTCTGGAGTGAGGCACAGCTGCGTCAGGAGCCAAAGCACTATTGATTGACTGCTACACCTTTTACCTCCCCGCACCCGCTCCTCTTTTTAGGTTGTTAGATTCGCATTAGACATTGTTTAACTCATTATTTCCCTCATCATCCTAATAGAACACGACGGGAAGAGTGAGCAAGCAAAACAATAAAGGTGACAGATAAGAGAGGATAAAATATTCATCAGTGAAAAAAGGAAAAAATTGGCATCTCAGAAACATTCGATCAGCTGCGAAAGGCTGCGTGACGGGTGGGAGACTGGAAACGATCATTATCGTGACGTTTGTTTTGGTGAGAACAACAGCCGTGACAAATGGGACAATTAAATCACTGTGGCAATGGTGTATTAGAAGGCTGATTATGAATTAGTTGTGGGCACCATGTTGCAGTTTCCCATGTCAGTGAGCTGTCAGAGGAATTTAGCTTGCAGCGTTTTGACACATCCTCCTCTCAGGCCCCAGATGATGACAGGACAGGAGTGGGGGGGAGGCATAGAATGAACGATTGGTGCACAAATATAGATTTAGGTCAAAATATTACAACATATATTTATGTCTGGGCCTCAAGAGACCTCAAACAATGCCCTCAAAGGACAATCAGTTTGCTTATATCGCGACATAAAAACAAATAGGCACAAAAATAGGCCACTTATCCAAAATCTTTCAATCTTCAGTTCTGATCAAAAGACTTAAATCAGAATGAAATTGCATCAAACTATTTATTTCAACAGTTGTTTCTCAGTCACTCAACATTAATATGTCAGAAAATAGTAAAGCACATTTCCCAGGGGTGACATGGTTAAAATGCACATAAAGCACCAGCTCACTCTCGAGCAGAGGAGAGCATACAAAAATCGCAATGTGACTTGAAAAAGCAAAAAAATCTATTACAGCAAAGAGGATAAGCAACGTCGCCTAATTAAAAGAATCTATCTGCATTTTGCCTGCAACAGGTGGAGATGTCACCACTTACACGCTGAGCACTTTGTTCAATGTCAATAAAAGTCAGTAAAAGTCGTGGCAGAGAAAAGAGTAGATCGATCAGTTTGATGAACTAACTGCATCAGCCTGCGACATGTGTTTCTTATGTCAAACTCAGCAAGAAAAAAGAACAAAAAACACTTTCACATGACCTCTTTACAGCATGAAGACCGAGAGAATGAAGAGTACAGTCAGAGTGTTGTGATGGATGTGTTCTTGGTATGTGGTTTATGAATTAGCTGAATGGCAGCTTGAGTGTTTCCAGAGAGACGGCGACTCATCCTCATTTTCAGGACCAGTATTTATGAAAATGCATCAGATCTGCTGAAAACAGCGGATCAAAAAGTGAAAAAAAACGCATGTTGCTGGCCTCTGACAGGGGCCGTGGATATTTATTACTGAAGTGGAACATAAGGCAGGAAGACGAATGGAAATCACAGCAAAAGTCCTGGGAGTCGTAAAGTTGCTTTGGCCACGAGAAACGCACATATCATTCAGCTCAGAGATTTAATATCGGCGAACATCTGCTCCAGCCAGGTTGCAGCGCAACACTTCTGACAGAAAAAGCATAAAATATAACGTTAAGATACGTGATGGTAATGTTCAAAGTGATCTTTGACAAGCTGATATGATCAAGAACCTTACCGACATCACTTTAGTGCACATTTACGTCACGTGAGTAACACCAGTTTATCTCCTCCACCAAGGCGGTGAGGTTTTGGTCTGCCTTTGTTTGTTTGTTGTAGCAGAACTTCTCAAAAACTACTATGTGATTTCCATGAAAGTTGTTGAAGGGATGGGGCGTGACCTTGTGGTCTGGGCAGATCAGATCTCTAATGGAGGTCACCGGCCCCCAACCCTGGCCACATAAATTACTGAAATCCTCAGTCTGTGTTCCAGTTTCTGTTCCAATCAGCCTTCTGAACAAAATTAATGCCACAACAGAGTTTATATGTGTTACGATATCCAAAAAAAAGCCTAGTCTAAATGTTAATTTGGTTGTAAATTGCTAATATAGTTTAGATAATCTGACATATTAAGTCCATAGAACCAGTTTGATTCTCTTCTGCTTGTCAGGCTGGATTTCATATAGCAATGCAATTTACCTATTATAGCCTCTTATTCTGCTGTTATAAGCTCTGATAAAAAATGGTTACAACAGATGAAATAATACCTGAGTGCTAGTAAATTACCCTTAAATGGTGCAGTCAGGTCTCTGTATATAGACTCTAATGTCTATGTGAGGTATTGTCAGAGCTCTACATCGTAGGGTGCTGCATTCAAAGAGAAGACCCAGTGATGAAAAGCATACAAACCAGAGATCAATAATCAGTGGTCATCCAGAAGCTTTCCTCTAACAATATATAAGGGGCCGTATTAATCAAACGGACACTCCTAGGGCAAGCGGCCATCTTGGCTCTCTTTCCCCAGCCCATTTGCTCTGGAACAAACATCGAAAATGGTAGCTGCCTCTCAGAGACTCGGGACAATTTCTCTGTCTGTCATTACTGGACATGGTGGGAGCCATCTTGCTCTGTTTTGGCCCTGGGAGGTCTCTGGTTTACTCATCACAGCCTCACTGGCCAACTCATGTAAGGAAGCCATGGTACTCCCCTGCCGTCCTGAGCTGCTGTCCAAATATTGACGTACTGTGTCTGTAGTCTCTCCGGAACAGTGGAGGACAAGATGAAAAACAGAGGTATGGATAGAAGACACCCTCTACCTGAGGGAGGTGGAGTGTTTGTTTTTTTAAAACAAGATAACTACAGAGGAAGAAACGGCCAGAGAGGATTAAATGTGAGAGAAAATAACAAGAGACAGAGAGGGAGAGAAACAGATGAATGAGTGCTGGGAGGGAGCGACTGCAAAACCCGAGTGCAGCAGATATATACCCGCAAAGTGAATTCAAACACGGGGCTCGTGTTTTCTCAGAATTTGTTTTCCTTCATTTCCCCGCTCCCGGTTGCTGGATGTATGTCAGTCGGCGGGCGCAATTAGTCAAATCATGCCAACGTGGGATTTCGGCAACACGCAGAGACGTAATGAAAGAAAAAAAAGAAAGAAACAGAAGTACTGATTGCTTATTAGCAAGTAGATTGTGTTCGCATTATGTAGCATCGTTTACATCTCCGTGTGTGTGTGTGTGTGTGTGTGTGTGTTAGTATATTTGCGTGCATGTGCAGGCGTGCGTGTGTGCGTGTGTTCTTCCTGCCTGATGAGGTCACGATGAGAGATAGGGCTGCTGGCGGGGCCTGTCATTGCCAGTCACCGTTCTGGTTGTTGTTTTGCTTCATGCCCGAGGAAGAAAAGGTGCTTTGCGAGGATCAACAGCCACTGGGTGTCATGAGCGCGCGGCCTGTCTGTCTGTTCACTTCCGTACGTCTACATATGTCTCCGCGTTGAGTATTTTTAAGTGCGTGTGCTTTCGTGAGCGCCTGGAAACGTATGTGTTGATGTCCCTGGATTTTTTTAAGAGCGAGCCGGCAGGCAAAAATCACTGAGTAGTTTGGAAGCAAGTGACAAGAGTTTCTCTGAGCCTGATGCACGGTAAACAGTGACTGCTGCAGACTATATTTACACATCATCTCCAGAGCACAATACGCCCTGGTGCCTGCTTGAGAATATAGTCAGATATGAGAGATATGGAGCAAAAAGTGAAGCTTTCTCTTAATCCTTTGACATTAATGTCTGTGTGCTTTCTGCAAAGTTGATACAAATGCATCGAGGCTACCAACCACTTTATCACAGAGGTGATTGCAAGGCCCTGAGGTCAACGCCTTTGTGCGTCCGAGGTGGAAATTAATTTTCAAAAAAACTCCATTAAAAGGCTAAAGGCTAACAAAAAGGTGGGGATTAACTGAAATAGCATTTATATGCCCCCCAACCTTTAAAGATAGCATACATATACACTAGTCCCAGGGGTGAATCGGAGGCCAAATGCAAGTAAACACCACTCAAATTCCTTAATTAGGATTTACACAGCTCTGCCTGTTCGCCACCTGATCAGACGCAGTACAGAGCTGCTGCTGACACACAACCCACACGTGCCGGGTGGTGATGAAAACAAATGAAGCCTTTGGCAGCAAAAGCACTGACTGGTGCTGATTCTGTGGGGCACACAGGAAACACAGAGGTAAACAGACCAAAGAGGCATCTGACATGTTCCAAACTTGCTGAATCAAACACAATAATAAAAGACACACAAAAAGGATCTTTTAGCCGTTATACAGAGTTTAAATTTGTTGGTGCCTGTTCGGCGGCATTTTCTTTTGTTTAGTTTTTTTTGTAAATAAGAGGTGATGAAGCAGAATGCATAGAACTCCACATAATCCCCAGGGTTAATATGTAGGCATATTTTTTTTATTTTTGAGTTTAACTTGCATTCAGGGAACAGTTAGAAAAAAAGGGTATAAAAAGTAAAGGGTTGGATATTTGTTTCAAACATATTTTTATGAAAGGGGTGGAAATAGATTTAAAAGTACATTTTAATTTGCTATTTTTCATTTCTGGTGATTAAAAATCAAGGTGCTCCCCCTCTCTATCCACCTCTGTTTAACCCCTCTCCTGTCTCCTCCTGCGAGGCCTTGGTCTCCCCCTGTCTTCTCTGGCCTTTGCTCATTCCATCTGTGATCGCCTGGGTTTCCCTTCCCCTCCCTGATGGTTCCCGCTGTCTCACTGCCTCTCCTGCATGCAGTCTCGCTGTCTGTGAAATCTGTGCCCCCCCCGTTGTTTGGCCCTCGCCGTCTCTTCTCTTGTGTGTGAGCTCTGTGCCTCCTCCTGGCTCTCCGGTCACTGCACGGTCCCGTCGCCTCTTTTCACCCGCCGCGAGGCACCGTATTAGGAACTCGATTAGATCCACATGGTGCTCACAAACACTAAAGAACAAATCAGCCACGGTGGTAGTTCTGAAGACAACCTGTAATACAGGGTTTCACATGTGCACAAATTACATTTACAGCTAGAATAACTATGGATCATCATTCTCCTTCCTTCTCCACCAAGATCTTTTGTTACGGTAGTTAATAAATAAAAGTGGATTTTTTATTTTTCCTAAATAAAGGTAAAATAATAAAAAAAATTAAAGAAGAAAAAGATTAAATCCTATGTAAATTTCCGCTTTAACCCTGCTTAACTTATGTATAATGCCCTTGATAGAGATGCTAATGCTGCATTAAATCTTCAGTACAGCTTTGTGTGTATTTTTTTTTTTTTTTAAGGGATTAACATCTGTACCTGCAAACACACATTAGAAACAAGCTGAAGATGACCTTTTCTGCCTTGAATTGTGTCTGCAGGTAAACACTGTGTGTAGCCTGAGAGACAAACCCGAGGGCAAAAAGAAAACCAGGAGCCCCTCTCGCTGCTGCTTCTTTAATCGTATTGCTTTAAGTGCACAGTAATGACTGAAGCCGACTCATATGAGCATATCAACATTGTTATCGAGCCCTCCCTTCTCCCGTCTGGACTATGGTGGTCAGACAAAGTACAAGGATGATGTTTGGAAAGATTTTTTTTCCATCCTGAAAAAAATAAACAGGATTTCAAAAAGTAAGGTACACATGCTCCCAATCCTCGGGGGGAAATTACACCTTTGCACAGCTGTCATAAGACTGGTTGATATTATCCCACCACAATAACGTTGTGCTTCCTGTACACAGTTTTTTTTTTTTAATTTAGTTTTAAAGTCTCAGACTTTTGTGGCATCATATTGTGGGAAAATATTGAGTCCAAGCTTTCAGTCCGACAGAGCAAACAAAACAAAAAGGTGACCAGTGTGCACCATTGAATATATGACCAGAGACACATATTTTTTCTTTTTTTTTTTTTTCTGTTGCTGTGTCTCTCTCACTGTAGGCAAACATAATCCATAATCCATGACAGGCTGATATTTTGAGATTTAGTCTTAATGTGCAGGAGGGGTGAATGTAGGGAGGGGAAATAAAAGCTTTCCTCAAAGCTCCAGGTCAAAGTGAGGCTGCCACAGAGTGAACACAGTCCTTCAGCAAGTTATACTATTGCGGATAATAGCAGGTTACCATATTAATTCACTGGCGGGGTTGTATTGAGCTGTTATGATTAGTAGAAACTGTATTTCGACCGCACCTCTAAATGTAACTGTGTATGAATACTATAGGCTTAGCTTTTTTGTGTAATATATATTACATAGCTTTGTGCTTTTAGTCATAGAGGAACAGTGACATTATCAGTGGAGTGGATCAGTAGAATAGATTTGTGTAAGTAGACCCTCTGATCTGAAGCCCTCTCAGCCTCGGGGGATTGCAGATACCAGGATGTCCGCTTCTTTTTTCACTGCCTCCTTTTCTACCTCACTTTCCCATTGCATCTCTTTCCTCCTCAACTTGTCAGCGTTTTTTCCCGCTTTGAACGCGTCATTCCAACGCTTTCCCGCATTGACCCGGCTTCGCTGGAAAAAAGCAGGAAAACTGCGAATCCAATCTGCGCAAATGTCGAGAATGGCTGCAGGGTCTTATTATGATGATGACTCTGTTCATGTCTCTTGTTCCTTTCTCTAGCCTCTTTATAATCTCTCATTCTCGTCTTCCCCCCGTCCTGCTCTCTTTATTCTCTCTAAGAGAGTGTAATTAACATAACTGGTACCTCTTTCATGCTGGACGTGTGTGTGTGTGTGTGTGTGTGTGAGTGCATTATTCTATTTTATTATTTCAGATGTTCATCTTTTTGTTTTTGTTTTTGGTAGTGGCTCTGTGTCAATTACACACTTTTTGCTGGTTTGTGTAGGGATGACTGACATTAGTGTGATTAAGCAGCCAGTGAATATGTTTGTTTTTGTGGCGCATTTCGTAAGATGATTGTCATTTTCTTGTACAGGGTTTTAAAATATGGATTCACATTTTGTCTCTTGGTGTTTTGGAATCAATTGTGAGTCTGAGGATGTTGATGCAGGGAGGCGGGGGGGGGGGGGGATGTTTTCGCCACACCACATCACTTTGATTGCACATTTCATTCGGAATGAATGAGGTGAGGAGGTAAACAAACAATTCGCTTCATCAATGTTGGCCTTGTCTCTGTGATGAATAGCTTTTGCTGCACTTTTTCTGCTCGCAACATTGGCAAATGATTGCTAACTTGTGTTCTCTCTTCTGGTCTCTTTCTCTCATCTCCCTCCTCCATCTCGCCTTTCCACTCCAAATATCCGCGCCGCTTCTCCTCCGCTGCTCCCTCTCCTTCCCCCCCATTATCATCCTTTATATGTCGGTAATCTCCATCTACCTCACCCCGCTCACCCTCTCCATTGCCTTCATCTGTATCTCCTTCTGCAGGCACCGACCTTTTCTCCAACTGCACGGAGGAGTGCAAGGCCCTGGGCCACTCCGACCGCTGCTGGATGCCGTCGTTCATGCCATCAGACGGGCGCCAGGGGCCGGACTACCGCAGCAACCTGCATGTGCCCGGCATGGACGCCACGCTGCCCGACACTGAGGTACCCTCCTCCGTCAACCTCTCCGACCAGCTCACCATGACCTTGCCTACCGCCTCGTCCAACGATAGGTCATTCTCCACCTTTGGCAAGGACGGTCAAAGATCACAGTCACACCACAGCCTTCACCATCACCTCCATCAGCAACAGCAGCAGTACAGCTCCAGCACGCTAGAGAGGAAAGAGTATGATAGGGGGACCCTACCGTACAAACCCACCTTTCTCTGTGAGTATCAGTATGAAAGCTCCCTGGGACCCTATGACTTTGGTCTGGTCCAGTACAGATACTGAAGGAGGGAACAATTATTCTGCCTCTTGATTCTGATCTGGACTTTTTATGTTGTTTATCAACTTTTATTTCTTATACTTTTAAGGAGTTTTTTTTTATAAAATACAGCTTAAGGTTTTGTTGAATTGTTTTATTGCTTATTTTTGTAAATTATAATTTCTTCGTTTGAATGTAATGGAATCTACCACTGCTAACTCCCCTGCTCCAAAACACCCTTTGAAATTCTTAATCTAACCCCATCCTAACCCTTAACACTGTCTGTAATCATATGACTTATTATAAAATAAACACAATTTGGAATGGACTCATGTGAAACTGCTGTGGCCCCTTTTTCTTTATTTTATTATCCTTTTCTCTAAATTTGACCCCTCAAAATCCCTTTTTATCTGATGCTCATATAGGAAAAGGTCATAACACACAAGCACACCTCATGTTTTTATTCCGACCATCCTCACACGCATACAATTATAGAGAGTTAATAGCTTAAATAACAGGATTTGAGTGTGAAGGGAGAAAATATAAGCTACATCATTTCATGTTGAAGAATACATCTTTTTTCCATCTGCTCAACAAAAGGAGTTTTGCTCAAGCACAATGACTTTCCTACTGAATAGCTCGAAAGGTGAAAAACACAACCCACGCTTCGTCTTCTCCACGAGGAATGAAGTCCATTTGTTCTCAAAAGCCAGTCTCGAGTATCTATACTTGCTCACCAGCCGATCAATACCTGACATAAAGAGGGGTGGGTGAGGTGGGCTTTTCAAATGTGAGGTCACAAATCCTCAGCTGGAAAAGTCTCGTACACAAGTTTGTTTGTTGTTCTTTCGTGAGAAAGGAGAAAAACTATTACTATGTGTCAGTTTAATTTGGTAAATAAAACATATTCATATATGTTTGAGAAAAACTGAATTTCTTGCTGGGATTTCGAAAGAGATTCTTCTGAAAAGGATGCCGGGTCACTATTTGCCGCTTTCAATTGCCTTCCAAGCTCTCACACATCACATGAATATTCTATTAGCTCTAAGAGTAGAGAATGGATTCGATATACACATTCAGTAGAGAAGTCATTTCCAGTCAAGTCACCACCATGTTAACTACCATCCTCCATGATACTGCATGCTGACTGTGGGTTGTCTCTCAGGTAAACGATGAATACCATAACCTTTTCTTCCTCTTTTCTTGTGTGCGACTTGGCAAACAGAGCCAAGCAATATTCCTCTTGCACATCAGGTCTGTGTGAAAAATAATTGGTATTTAGCCTTTAGGTGCTAGAGCCTGCTTTGCTCCAAATATAGCTGCCTGCGCGTCTGCTCATCTCGTCTGCCTCGCAGGGTTAGGATAAATGCACTCCTTATTCGCTCAGACCAAAACTCTCCACAAATTTATTTAATTAAAATTTTTTTTTTTTTTGATTTAGGATTTGTCACATTTTTCTCGTCTGTTGCAATTAATTGACCCCACAATGCCACGGCAACGTTTTGTTGTTCATCAGTCTGTAATGGTCCCAGAGGCTGAGGCTCTGTTAACCAATCGGCATCATGTTCTCCTTTTAAAAATAGCACCAAATGCTACTAGTGGCTACGGCAATGCTCTGATCACCAGCGTTGCCTTGATAAAGGGTTTATAAATGTTTAATGATCCATTTATAGATAATTAATGAAGCAATTAGTGCTCTGTGTATTTTCTGTGCATGCATTATGTAGCCACCAAATTCTGAACATTTATCTTCGCTGATGGACATGTTTTTACCCAATTCCCAAATTAGTTGTAGCGTTACACTGCGACGACCAGCCTTTAGGGTATATAAATAACTTCACAGAGAGTCCTCCGTGGCATGTATCCTTCCAGAGATGGTATTTCGAGCCGATTGTGTCACTAAAAAGTCCCAAGGGGAAGGGTGTCATTTGTCTTAACAAGTGTGTTCTCTGTCTTTTTGCAGCCCGCAAAAGGATTTGCTAGCTCGTTCCACGTGGACCTGTCGGAGACAGCGTGAATTTCTGTACCAGACCACCAACGCCGACGCTATAGACAGCGAAACAAAACTAAACAAACAGCAACCTGGACAAGAGCAACCTTCGTTAAACTTCATTATCTCGGCTGGCGAGCTGTAACGAAGCCTTGGCAGTGGTTGCCGAGGGAGGGAAGCAGACATTGAACTAGATACCTGAGGAAGAATCCAAGGCCTTATTCCTCTCAGCGGGACTGAGACCGGGGCCAAAACACTTGACATGTGACGATTATGAAAATCATCAGCAGAAAGAAGAAAGGAACTGATCTGAACAGAGGAATACAAAAACGACAAGTGAAAATAAGAGAGACGGATTCACTCACAGAGGTGGTTTGTCTTTTTTTTGGACTGAGGAGTTAGCCTCTAGAGATCTGTGTGTGCCTGTTTACATGGAGAAAAAAAACTAATGTTTCTGTACAAACTACAACCAACGTCACACGGAACCCTTTAGCTATTTCTATGGTCACCACTAAGCCAACTGTACAGAGACTGTTTGGGGAGGAAAAAGGAGACTGACAGCCAGAGTGAGAGAAAGACAATTAGGTAGAGACAGGTGTTGTACAGGTATGAAATGACAGGAGAAAAAAAAATGAAGGAAAGGGGGACAAGTAGAGATGATGTGCAGTACTATAAATTCTGTATCTCTGGTTTTTTGACTTGACTGTCTTTATATAACTTCTCTTTTTTTGTTTCTGTTGTTCTTTCTGTGTGGTTAAAGTGTGCAGACTCTAACGTATTCCAACGTACAGCTACAGACAGGAACAGGCGCTCCGGAGCCGGGTTCAGTCCTCTTTCGTGTTTAGCCACTTCAGGAAGGCGAGTTAAACAAACACAGACGATGCGCAGAAAAGAAAAGGAGTTTAAACATAATCCTCATGTTGAGTCTGTCAATAAAATATCACAAATGAATGTTCTCATTTCTACACTAGTGACTAACAGTTCCTTCCTGAGCTGACTGCCGAGAAAGTGAAATGACCCCTTTACCAGGATGTGGTTCCCTTGATTCCATTGGCCTATACATAAACAATCAGACACATTCAGTGGTTTTTATCATGTGTGCAAAGTGTTTACTGTGCTATTTTAAAAAGCTTATAAATGAATATAAATCTATATATATAACTCTATATATATATATACATATACAATATACTTTTTTCTGAAAACTGTGTAACCATTGGTTAGTTTCTACACCTCATATTGTCATTCAATCTAATAATACAAAGTACTACAAAATCAAGACTTGTATCGATTCAAACAGAGAAGGAGTGCTGAAGCCGACAAAGCAAACCCATTCATATAAACCATGGATTAAGTTGCTGTTACTTGTTACTTTTCACAGTTTACAGACGCGAGGCCTCGTTGTGTGTAGCCACGACACCCGTTTGAGTTGTTTTGGCCTGTTGTGTATTTTTACTAGCAGAATATGTGTTCATGTACAGGAAGGGGGACTATCACAATCGAGCTAGATATCAAAGTTTTACAATCATACAAGAAAGGTATACACAGACAATATACGGCGAGGCACAATATTACACACAGGCACACACGCACCCACACACACCCACACACACACACACACACACACACACACACACACACACACACACACACACACACACACACACACACACACACACACAGGTCAAGTGGTGATAAATAAACAGTTTAATTGAAGTTCTCTTATGTGTGTTTTGTCACGTTCACCCGGGAATAATAGCATATAAGGGATCAATAAAACACAAGTAGGAGCCTGCAGCCTTGCTTGCGGCTCTGGGAGGCTGTACTCTGGCACAGGTGTGCTATGAGCTAAATGCTAACATCAGCATGGTAACATGCTCACAAGGACAATAAAAACATATTGATGCTACGCAGGTGTAAGCTTTACCATGTTCATCATCTCAGCTTGATGCATTAACATTTGCCAATTAGCACTAAACACAGAATGCAGCTGAGACTGATGGAAAAGTTGATTAAAAAATTTGAGCTGATGATGGCACTAAATGGAAATTTGAAGGATCACCAAAGTTATTACAATCGACCCTGTGGACATATGTGTAAATAAATACATATCAAATTCCAAGGCAACCCATCCAACAGTTGTTGGGAGATTACAAGGGGGCGTTCTATCAAGGCTCATTTAAATTTTTATGATGTTCTTCCTCATCCTTTAGGTCACACTAAATTATTAAAGACGTCACACTAACCCCTCCGATGTGCTGGCTGGAAATGCTTTGTTTTAGTGAGACATCTGATGTCAAATGGTATTGATGATAATGGTGAAGATGATAACGATGATGATGCAGATGGTTTTATACAAAAACTAACTTGCTCAAACAACCTTTGGTAGTGTCATGTAGGGTTTGCAAAGAGAGTAATTCCTCCCTTGCATCAAACTCTGCATTGATCCTACACACGTCCTGTCGTTCACAGAAAAACTGTTTTTTTCATATCAGTAATCTGCTCTTCGATGGTTCTTAAAGACAAAATGACACTTTGGAGCAATTTTACTTTGTCTGCATCTAGCAGCTCTGCAGTGGCCACAAATTTCCACCTTAGCTTTTAAATCACTCGCCACAAAACCTAAAAAACCTGGCCCTGTTCAGACCTGGTATTAACACCAGCAGTGAGAGACAAGTGGAGAGCTCTAATTTTGTCTGTTCACACCTTGCATTAAAATGCATCCTGAATGGGCCTCCAATGACAACTTGTGATGGGAGCTCACTTCAAAACTCTATATGAAAATAATCACGCATGTCATTTGTGTCGGCAAAGACCAAATTACATTGGTTTAATCCATTCTGCGTGTCAGAGTGTCAAGTGAGCAAGAGAGAGACAGAGACGTGACAGCGTGCTGAGTCAGGAGGGCTGAGATAATCAATGAGCTGTGTGTAGAAATATTATTTTATCTATTTGGAAATAGTGGCCAAAAGGAAATTACATATTTCAAACGAAAAGCATAGAAATACATTTGATAAAGAATACGATTCATTGTGAAACTCTAAGGGGTTCGGATGAATAAGTGGTCCTTCAAATGTGGCTCAGCACACATGGTCCTAATACCAGGTCTGAACAGTGTCTTTGCACATGACAGGCAGCTTTCACCAGACCTCATTCTGACAAGCTCTGCTGAAGAGAGTTCAGTTTGTCCAAGTGCATTTGTCCTTGCAACTCATTCGGTTTAGCGGCATGTTTCCAGCTGTAATGAAGCTAAAAATTGACCTTTTCCATTACTGTGAGCACATCCCTGCAAACCAGGCCCAGTGGTTTATTTTACTTTCACAAAACAATCATTGTCCATTTCACTTGTAAAACTTTACTTTGGACATGTGATACCTTCGGGATATATCCATCCAATATATTTTAAAATATTCTTGCTAATTAAACTGATAACTACAGGTCGACATTACCATTCCTAGAACCATGGAGCTTGCTTGGTTAAAAATAACATTGTATACTTGGATAAAAGTCGCTCTTTTTTACAACCATTGGAAACCTGCTGCAGAAACATTCACCGCCAAAAAACAAGCAAGCTATGAACCCGCTTCTCACTTCAAATCCTCACAGGGCACTTCTGCTGCTTTCACTGTTGTTTTTAGAACATGAATTTTCATGAAAATTTATTCAGCTATCCCAAAAGAATCTCAGTGGACTTTCAAGATGTAATCACCATGGTTGTGCTCTACTTTCCTCATTCCCCGACCTCAATAGCTCATCAGAAAAAAAGAAGTAAAAAAAATCTGTCCATTTCTGTCAGAAACTACCCCTCAACATCTCAACCTCACCCCTTCACTGCGGAGTGATCCTCACATGGCCTGGCACAGGTTCACAGAGACAAAAAGAAGACTGAGAGGAAAAAGAGCGCTGGAGTCTGGTTTTGGTTTTTACTGCTCAAAATGAGGTCCAGGGTCATGGGGGAGAAACAGCAGTCCCTCACTTAGCAGCCTAAAAACAGAGACAATCTGTTCAGGTCTATCACAAGTTAGCCTTCTTTTACGAGCAGGGAAACATGTGACCAGTGCATGTGAGCAATATGGTGGTTGGGGCTGGAATGGATGGCCTTTGGGGTTCTGATGAAAGTAAAAAACAACCCAGCACATATTTGTGTATGGGACTGAAAAATGTGGGAGGAAAAAAAAATGAACATAAAAAGAAATAGCTTTGTCCAACGTTGAAATTACAAGGTTTCATGATAATACTTTTGTGCACTGTTGTTATGATTATATGATTTAACAATGATATTTTCCCAATAAAAGGACCTTATCCCATTACATAGAAATATGGTATTATCCTAGAATTACCCTGTTGTGAAAAGGTTTGGCCCTCACTTCCATTATGAAAAACTGTGAATGTAATATAAATGTGACCAAAGGCTGGGTATCATTCGACACAACAATCCTTTTTTAGTTTTTTTTTACATGTAACAACACATGCATACCTGGTCTGTGCATCAGTGTTAAAGAACTTAGATGATGAATTGTGTGATAAACCAATAAAACAAGTTTAAAAGCTGGGGAATGATGGAAAAGACTATGACTTCATATGACATGTCTATTGTGTTTATAGCCGTTTACATGTGAAGGCCAAGCTTTTGCCTTTTCATAGTCTTGCTGTGTTTTGTATAATACATGCATACATTTGACAGTGGCGATGTGATGTGAGAACACAGCAGAAGACCCGCGAGCAAGTGTGGGGGTGTGTGATGAAATAAAACAAAAAGAAAAACAAATATATCCGTGTGAAAAAGAGGATCCACACACGTAGAAGACACCTTCGAAGATGTCAAGAGAGTTTGTGGAGATAAGAGCCGACACCGGTGACTATGTGCTGTAAACAAAAACATGTGATCTCCAAAGTGGAATCAATTACTTATGTCCTGCCTCTCCCTGCTGCAGCTCCCCTCACCTGAATCCTCTGGAGGATTTGTTGCTGTGCTGCTGCGTTCTGCATGTGTGAAAGAAAACCTCTGGCGAAAGTCTAGACCCAATTCCCTGGAGTTCCTCCGGAGGTCATGTCTGAAAATGGCTTAACGTGGCTTGGGCTCAAAAATCTATGATAAAATGTTCTTAACTGAAGTCTCACTTATGGGCTTTTAATGGCGTAAGATCCAGTCACACATCGTTGTGTAAGGTTTAATGAACAATGAACTTCTAAGATATAAAATATTTAGAAGTCTCATATTCCGCTCTAGTGCTGCTAAGAAATCGAGAAAGTATAGGCAAACAGCTTGGCTTCACAGGACAAGCGGGTTAACCCACAGGAAGAGACACAGCATCCTGTCATTGGCTGTGAGATGACCTGATCTGGTACAACCGAATCATCTTGTCCATCTCTCCTCTTCTCTCCGTCCGTGACTGAGGTGACCTAGCAGTCGGTCTGAGCCTCCTAGCGTGTCCCTCATATTCGTCCCCTGGCAGACGCACTTCATTACTCTGGCTAAATAGACTTTCGAGAGACCCCATCAACCATCATTTACACAGCCCGGCCCCATCACCCTTCACCAATGCCCCCTCATCACACATAGGCACCCTGCCATTCACACATGCATTACATGGCTCGCCAATGTGGACACACAAGTGCAAGCAGGACGCACCAACTGCTCTACTTCCTCCTTTGCCTTCTTATCCCCAGCTGGCCCATCAGTCAACACACACACAAAAACACACACTCAGGCATCCTTGGGCTCTATTCCTCAGCCACCTCATCAGGCCAGAGCAGACAGCTATTACAGTGTGCACTCTGGTGCCCATTTCTCCTCCCATCTCTTTCCTTATCTGCTGGCTGGCGGGGGCCACAACAACCTATTGACCTGAGACGAAGCCTCACTACCCAGTTGACCCCGGCGCACTCTGCGTGCATTTATAAGAATGCCTGCAATCTCTTCACCCGCCAAACTCCATCTAACAACTCTTCATTTTATTCATCTCACCTCTGGAAGGGCAGGTCTGACATCATGTTTGCCACCTGGGCCAAACAGTTGTCTGGATGATGTCATGATGTCAAGACGATAAAGCAGAGTAAAAGCGTGTCAGCATGAATGGATTTCAGTTCACTTCACTGAAATATTTTTACTCAAAGAGCAATACAAGCACATTGGAATCGGACCTGTAAATATAAAGTATAACCTTAAAAATTAAGCCTTGGTAGCTACACAGCAATTTGAATGCATAATGAACCATCAAGTCCAAAGATTATTTTTTAATTAAATCACTTATGGAAATGTCTACTCTGAATGTTAATGTTTCCAAAGTGAGGACAAAACATTTTTAATTACATTTTTGATTATAGACAACATGGTTAATTAATCTTTTGCATGACTTGATAGATTCAAAGTAAAGCTTTTCAAGAACAGACGCTCACTATTTTCATTCACTTTGCCTTCAGTCTTTCTCAGGTTAGGGTCGCGGTTGTCGTTCACAGCATCTTTTACAGACTGATGCCTGAACTCATGGTCAGACCGTACCCGAAACACTATCCAGGGTAAAATTATCTTTATCTGTGCTTTTTCTTATCTGCTCCCCGAAATGAAAGGGAGTCAAACACTTGTTTTGGTTTTCTAAGATGACATTCACCAAATCACTGCCAGTACACTTATTACAAATTTCACTTTTGTTCCAACCCTGTGTGACACACTTAAAGAGTCAGGTCTTGCATTTATTACCTGAAAGCAAACATTATTTTTGAGTGTAGATTTTAAGATGTTCTGTACTTTAGAGCACAGTCTACTTTGATGATGATTTCAAAGCCTGATTAGTTGAAAAGGGTTGTTTGTAATCATAAACCCACAGAGAATTATCACTCCACTCATTGGTTTCCCTCAATTTAACAGAAGGGTTTTCTATCTTTTAACTCATTGTTTTACAGTCCTGATAAGTCCACTGTGGGCGACATGGAGGTTGCCTCACAGCAGGAAGGTTCTCGGTTCGAATTTTGGGTGTGGAACTTACTGTGTGACTGTGGGTTTTCTCCACTTACTCCAGCTTCTTCCCATAGTTCCAAAGACATGAAGATTTTGACTAGGTTAATTGGATATTCTAAATGACAATAGGTGTGAATTGTTGTTTGTCTTTTCATGTTGGCCCTGTGATAAGCTGGGACCTGTCCAGGGTGTACCCTGCCTCTAATCCCAATGTCAGCCGTTCCTGGCTCCAGTTACCATTGTGACCCTCAAGAGGATAAGCGGTATAAATGATGAATGGATAGATCGTGGGATTGATAATTCCACTTTAAACTACCTGCCATATATTTGCTGCTAGCTTGCGAATATTTAGCATTAAGCTGCTCAAGAGTCAGTTACATTTTCAGGACTCAGTGGAGACCAAAACAAAACTAGAACAAGAGTCAGAACGAGACATATCAGGTAGACACAAGCAAAACTCAAAATGAATGCAAACGTCAAGCAACCATCACCTACATAATTAACTTTCAATTAATACATTTTAAATTGAGGGTGCCAAGGCTAGTAACTACCTAAAACAAACTGTTGAATAAATGATAAAATACAATATTTATATATGTACATTGTAGTGTGAATGAGTCTCATCTTTATCATAATGTTACAGTACTTTTCTGTCAGTGGCTATAACCCCCGCCTCTCCACTTCAGAGAGGATTGGAGAGCCAGGTGATCAAGTAAAATACTTCTTGTAGCTATTGTGAAATGTGGGATGATAAGGTCAGAAAATATGTTCAAGAAGTCCTACATGACATTTTGTAATTGCTCTGTACTGTTATTACATATTTCACATACAAATCTAGATATAGCCTAACTCAGTCCACTTCTTGGTCTTCATTTAGAGTCATTGTGGCCACTGTCAGCAGCACAGTGACAAAAATTCAGCCAGTTATCAGTGCAGCAAAAGATGAAAGCCGATGATTCAATTGGACATTCAGAAATGATTGGCATCGTTAAACTGATAAAATATACATATTAGCTTGTTTAAACATAGTAGTTCTACCATGCCGAAAAACAATTTTGAATGGAAAATGCTGTGGGTAACGGTATACTTAACTTAAGGAGCCTAATAATTCAATTTAAGATGAGGAGCAACCACAAGGCTCGAGACCAGAGAGTGAGGAGGAGCATGTAGAGCATCAGGAGACACATCAGTCACGTTCATGTGAGGGTGGTAATGGCTGAGCAGGGGAGTTTCTATACAAAAAGCCATAACCGTAACAGTGAGACAAGAGAAGGATAGGTGCTGTGGACAATTGTACTGTATTCTTACATTATGTACAGATACATAAGGGTTATTATGGAACTGAGGAAAAATTATACTCAAAGAACATGCATAAACATCCATTATCTATACCGCTGGGATTTGAACTGGGGACCTTCTTGCTGCAAGGTGATATCCTGTTCCAGCCATGCAGATTAAAAATGATTATTTACACCATTCCGAGATATTTGTTAACAAGGGGGTTTAATATGTAAGTGTAAGAAAAGTGTCCCAGAGTCAAACATAAAGGCTCTGAGATTCGGCTGTCCAAAGCCCACTTTTCTTTCTAACTGCCACAACAAAGAGTAATTTTTGTTTTGATTTGCAGACAATTTGCCCGTGGACGGTGGAATCTATACTGTATGTAAAATGACAGCTCTGGATACAAAGACAGGATATGTCACTCCTCTGGGCTCTGTCATTCCAGGGCAGAAAAACAAAAGATTTTCAGTCTAGATCACAATTACTCTGCTTTTTCACTAACGGCACACATGCATGCACGCACGCATATACGCACACACACATACACACACACGCTCATGCACTCACAGGGCCTGAAACGTTTTGCCCTCAGCCACCATCCCCTCTCATTCTATATTCTGAACAGGAAGTACTGACTTGGTAACCTGGGGTGACGGAATCAGGCCTCTGACTCACGCCCTGACCTCAAGGCAGGAACAACCCAGTGAAGGACAGACCTTAGCCTCCAGCGCTAGGCTAATGCAACATGGCTGACAGAGACAAACAGGCTAACCACAAAGCCAGGATGACTATAAAAGAACAAACATCACTGAGAGCAATAGCTGCCTGCATCCAAAGCCAAAAAGACGGCTAGGTTACAGCTGGTATGCTGTCGAAACACCCTCATGGATGCAGGGGGAAATCAAATTTTAAAAGGTTGTTAAAACTGATTTCAGCATCAGCAACATGAAACAAGAAAATTGATTATTATTATTATTGATTAATTGACTTACACACAGCTGCTTAGTAAGACAAAACTGATGGGATGTGTGCAGGCATAGCTAAATGAAGGCACAAATCCCAAAAACAGAACAGCACTGAGTAGAATGCATATCTCAGTCCCCTACATTCACTCAAGCTATTGCACATACTCATAGACATCAGTCCCACCAATGTAATGTTTTCATCAAGATCTGTGCAAATAATTACCTGGGAAATCTTGCAACGTTAAATGAAAAAAATGAACTTTCTTCGCCCATGTTCATGTCCTTCCACGATAAATGGTGGAAATCCATTCAGTAGTTTTTGTGTAATCCTTCTGACAAAACAACCAACCAACCAACCAACCAACCAACCAACAGACAGGGACAAGAACATATTATCCTTGGCAAAAACAACAAAGAATGCCTACCTTGTTTCCAGCTGTCACATAAAGAGCTAAAAACAGTATCAGTAAAAGATGAACAGAATACACCTGACCAGCTGGAAACAACAGAAAGAGTTTGGTCCGAGGAAATATAAATGCTGGAGTTGCTGACTCAGTGCCTGGCATCCATTTCAAGATGTGTCAGGCAGAGGGATAGGTGCTGGTGGGGGCATAGAGGTCTGCTGTGGGGTGGGGGTAGGGGGGGTGGAAGAACAAAGCTAGTAACCTTTAGAGACCAACCTTATCTGACACCTTGTCTCTGCCCCCTCCCAACCCTGCAGATGCAGGTGCAGAAATGCCAAGTGAAACATGAGGGTATAGGGCTTTTTCCCACCTATCAGTCGTGCCCCCTCAAAAGGAAAACACCTGGTCCCTAAAGAAGGGGAAGATGGGAAAGAGGGGTGGTCTAGTAATAGCCATCACCTTTGAGTATCTACCTTTTGCCCATCTCCACCTTCCTCAAATTCAAACCCTGTCTCTCCTCTTCCTCACCCCCCTTCCTCCCTCCTTCCTTCCGCTCTCGTTCCGCTGTCTAGCTCTCAGCTGTCAGACTTAGAAATGGCAGGCGAGACAGGGGTCTTCTGCCTGGGGAGATGGGCAAGAGAGGACGAAGTCCTCCAGGCACGCATTTGCTCATATGCACGCATATAAATGTAGTGTGTCTACCAGTCCAACCTGTGCATATGTTGAGCAGCATCTCCATATTTTGACACAACAGACAACGGAATGAGGTTTCACCTTATAAAGTCAAAAAAGGGACTCTGACTTAACTGATAAATGTACCTGAGAAAAGTGACATTTGTCAGTTTTGCAGCCAATCAGCAGTGTATGTGTGCACCCTCTTCCTTGACTGAGGCATCTTATTTACATGTGTATGAAAACATCCAAAAATACACATTTTCTTCAGAGATATTTTATGCTGATTGCAATCAAAACTGGATGATGAGGTTGAAACATTAGAGAAAAGTTTGCAACCAGAGTTTCTTAATTGTGCTACAGTGACAATCTTCTTCTTCATAAAATAATAGGAATTTTTTTTTTATGATGAGGCTGTTTTATTGGATGTATGCATATTGTCATGGGTCATATTTTCCAGTTTAAGCAACAATTTGACATTAAGGAAAACATTTTTTATGTGTGTTCAATGATAATGATTTAATTTCTTGGCTGGTTCCATCTAAAAGGTAAAAGAAATCCGTTATTACATCTTGTTTATACACAAACCAAAATGAAAAATATCTGCTGGAACAAACCTGGATTCATATTGTCACAACCAGTGGAGACAACCAGCATATAACTCCCTGTATTTGTACTCTGGGCAGAGCCATATAACTTAATTCCCCCAGCTCCCAGTCTTTATTCTAAACTAAACTAATGGTCTGCTGCTTTCCTGCTATGAACCGTTAAGATTCCATCTATTCCTTTCACAAACAAATGTGCAAATACAACATAAAAATACTATTTATAATCCATATACGGACTAGTCATGACACTGCTGTTTTTGATAAGTGATAGACTGGGATTCATTACATCAAATGGGAATGTCTAAACATCAAGCTCACAGCCCTCTTCACTATCAGCGAGATATGCTGACAAGATCAAAGAAAACGTACACACTGACTGAACTTTGTTCTCAAACTTATTTCCATACTTGATGTGTAGACAGTTTGGAGTCAGTGTGTTAGCCAGCCTACTTGTTACTCAATCATCAAAAACAGACCTGTGCTATTGATGATATGGCCCCATCAGAGCTGATGTAACCCAAAGCCCAAAATACACGCCTCACAGCTGATCAAAGCCTTCATGTGCACACCTAACATAATATACTGTTGCACCAAAGCTGTTTAAAGTTTAAAAAAAGATCTGTAAGGCTCAAGTTATTTCATTTCACCCACTTTCATTAGCTGTTGATTTGACTTTCATGTTGCTTCACATTTTGCCTGTGATGTACATCGCATGAGTGCAGTGCCCTTCAAGCTGAAGCTTGACGTGCAATGACGTCATCAACAACATATTCAAACTAATGTAAAGAAAACATGGTTGCTGTGGTAGCAAAAACAAATACAGTTATGGGTTGTCCATTTCATGAATAAAAAATTAAACTGCATAAATTTCAACAGGGTAGCCAGGCAGGCAAAACTAGAGCAGCATGTAACTCCCTGTATTTGTAGGTTGGACAGAGCCATGCTAGCCAACCCCCCTGCACCCAGTATTTATGCGTTATATTGTTTGTAATGCTTGAATTTCAATGAGGTAGCCAGGCAGTGATTAGCTTAGAATAAAAAATTGGAAGCAGGAGGAAACATTGAATCTAGTATTGTATCTTTCTTTGCAAAAATGTGTGGTTATATGGGGATATATATATATATATATATATATATATATATATATATATATATATATATATATATATTTCTACCCTCGCCGCACCTCCTCAACTATTGCTCCTTGGCAGCTCACTATAATATTGAAGGAAATACAATGTGTCACCATTCAATCCTTTTATGATCCAGAAATCCTTTTCTTTTATTGGCATTCGATTATATCAAAATCTCACCCCCACAGTATAATTAAGTTATCTTAATGAAGCATTAGCATGCTATCTCTATTTGGATTAACTGTACATCCTGAACATTCTACATTGCTGAGCAATTCCATGTGGGTTTCGATCCATTTGGCACAGCGTGCTTTCATCCGAGGTGTTGTCAGCGGGCTAAAAGAGAGAAGCTAAACAAGCATGTATTCCTTATTTCCGACAAGCATTGTACTGTTAACGACGACGAGCATTGTAATGTTAACAATGACAATGGGAGATCAAAGCTGGGTCTTTGTTCAGCAAAAACATTCATTTAATGTTTACTTAGGGATTGTGTCGGGGAGGAAACTAATTTGTCTTTGACGGCTGTCTTTGTAGTGATAGTGCGATTTTTTTATAGCGAGTGAAGGTACGTCTGCTGAAAAATGTATACATGAAAGAGGAGAGTGAGACAGTGGTGGTGGAGAGAGAAATTGAAATCTAAGTGTTAGTCATAATTGGAAACCCCTTGTGTGACACTCCTGTGGCACTTTAATCCTTAACACCACATGTGGAGATGAGGAAAGAAGCCCTCAGGACCTGGTAAAGTGACACATAGGAAAACATGAGAGAGAGAGAGAGAGAGAGAGAGAGAGAGAGAGCGATACTGTGCACGTCTGCTCTTTATACACTCTTGGGCCAACCAGCTGACTGAGGGCTCCTCCGAATTCACAGGACAAACTCAGAGGAAGGTCACGCTTGAAGAAAATACACACCTTCTAAATTGTTGCATGCAATTACATCACTGTGTATAATCTGTGATGCATCTGCATAAGAAATAGAGGAGAAGTGGAAGCACCCTGCTGCTGGGAGCAGAAACGGGCAGATTGAGATATACACAGAGGTGAAAATACTCTTTCGTGCACACACACACACACACACACACACACACACACACACACACACACAAAGGCCCAACTCTGTTTTATTAATGGGATAGCATTCATCAAGACCTGCATGAGAAAAAATGAAGACATCCCAAATGTAAGGGCTCTTTTATTTACACAATAATAAACACACAAAGAAACTTGAGTGCAGCACACTGAATAAATCACATCTCATCTTGTAACAAGTCTCAAATGGAGTATTTATTCACTAAGAGACTGTGTGCATATGTTGTGTGTGTGTGTGTGTGTGTGTGTGTGTGTGTGTGTGTGTGTGTGTGTGCATAGTCAGCTGCTTGGTTAACTTCACAGAGTGCATTGTGCAGAATTTCATCCATAATACAGAACCGGTAATTTCATACTGAAGGTTGCGGCCATCTACTGCTGTACAATATTGCCTGCACCCTCTGTCTATGTCACACGAGCGTGTGCACACAAAATTACACAATTCAAAGGCTTCATATTCAAAGCCGTTGAGCGTAACCAGCCGTACCAGTAAACGCTTTAATAAATGAGAAGGTTTTCTCCCGCTTATTAACACTTACTAGCATCAGAGCTGAAGGAGTGAGGGGAAGCAGCTTGATACTAAAGGCAATGCTTTCCAACAAGGCTCCCCAGACCCCAGTTAAAGGAAGTCATTATATAAAGACTCCACATTACAGTAACTATACATGTCCCGCTGTGTCCGCTCACTGTACTGCCAATTAAAAAATATAGCAACTAGGAATTGGGTGAGAAGGCTACTGTCTCTGCAGTTTATGGAGCTCTTTGAAGGGAAGATGTTTTTATTAGAATCATGGGTTGGTAAAATGAGGGCCTTGATTCTCTTGGTATTCATATGAAAGTGAGGAAAAATGGCTCCGGGAGAAATTTTTGGTGTCTTTGTCTACGTTTTTTTTTTTTTTTTCTGAGCACGGAATGAAAAGAAACCTTCCCTCTTTGTCCTTTCTGTATTTAAATTCACTTTGCCTTTGACGGCCTGATGAGCGAATAGAATAGATAGAAGAGGTAAAAAAAACAAGAAACATGAATTATTTCCTCACCTCGGTGGCAGACTTGGAGTTGCATGGTTCTGCTTTTTAAGCACAATCAAGCATTTTTGGTTTTATCGACAAAAACATGAGAGGACAAACAACAAACAAGCCCAAAGGAGCAGCGAGAGCGAAAACGTTTCAGCAACTAGAGGCGGGTCTCCAAGGTTACATGTTGTATTTAATCCCCAAAGCCCCCCACAGGCCTGACGCTGGAAGAGTTTTGTTGATGTCTCAGGTTGCCTGCATGCTCTGTGTGCATGCATGTGTGTGTGCATCTTCCTCCCCCGAGCCACAGTTAAACCCCAGTGACATCAGCAGCCATGTCTTATTTCCCCATTACAAAGGTCCCACTGTAACACAGTGTGTCAGAGCAGGGACTGCTGTGTCATACACAAACACACACTCATTAGCACACGTGCTGTGCAGACACACGCTCACACACACACACACACACACACACACCAGAGGGAGAGAGCAAGAGAGCAGAAAAAAGGCACAAAAACAAATTAAACCAAGTGCAAGATAGGCCTTTCATTATAATTACCATATTCAATAAAGCACAGATTAGATAAAGCAGAGAAGCTCTGGGAGAGAGGAAGGAGTTTGTGCTTGTGTGTGTTTGTGTGTGTCTATATTTGAGTATATTTATCCATGAACTTGAAAGATGTGTAGAGGATTGAACATAATTTACACTGTAGTTTTCAAAGCGGACTCTTTTCAGCAGATGGTAAAAAAAAAAAAATATGGTGGCTGTGCTTTACTCAAGCATCTAAAGTTTCTGTAAAGTACTGAACCTTAAGTGATTATAAGAATCCCAATCTATTTTAAACTAATTTCAGGTTTGGCAGTGAGCTGCCTGTTTCATTTGATTACATTATTAGTTAATTTTGCAAGAGAGCCCAGTTATTTATACCCATTGAAGTCAGTGCTGACTTGAATGTTGCACTTTTGTTGCTCATTCAAACAGTTGCAATTTAATTAAATTCTCCCAAAGAACTTGATCCATTACAATTGGTCTTTTTTAGAAATGTACAAATATTTTCTAGATAGTGAGTAGTTTATAGTTTCAATAACTTGTATATATACGTTGTTGTGGTATAAAAACATGCACTTCTTTTGGTCATTATGCATGTATCAGTAAGTACATGCTATCGTGTGCTGTTAAAATAATCATTAAGAACTCTGCAGTCTTCTTATTTGTTGATGGGCAGCATCTCTTAACAACAGCTAAATAGGTAAAGTGTCTATGAAGGTGTAACGGCTCAGAAAAACAACCTAATACACCATTAGCACTTAATTTACTTTCCATCCAAAGTCACTTTCCATCCCACTGCTACATCTGAGGATTATTCTCATTATCAATACCACATACAAGGCAGAGCAAGAACATTGTTGGCATTTTTGATTGTTAAATTACTGTTGAATTGATGACCAACCAAAAATATTGTAACTACTTTTTCCGCCAAGCACGTTATGTTTATGTGTTTGTTTGGTTGTTTGTCAGTTATCTGGAAGGATTTCAAATCAACACTGGGTGGAATGATGGGGTATCGGTGAAGGAAGACCCCATTACATTCTGGTGTGGATTCAGAAGAAGGGGCGGATCCAGGATTTAAATTGAGTTTTTTCCATCAACATTTTCGTTGATGTCTAAGAGAATAATTTATGGATCTTGATTGAAAAAAAAAAAACTGTTACATGTCGGGGACTGATATTTATTGGTGCGTACAATTGAGTGCATGATCCAAATAACAAAAAGATCTGGTAAATTTAAATGTGGTCATGTGAGGGTAGACCTCTTTTCACAAAACTGATTTTTTTTTTTTATATGAATGTTAATACATATATTTTTTTTTCTATCAGCTTCAATGCCATGTGACCCACTGACAACTCGGAACTGAGGTTATGATTTCATTGGTGTGTGTTTGTTGGTCATCAGGATAACTCAAAACCTGCTGAATTGATTTCAATGACATTTTGTGGAGCAGTGGAGCATGACCCAGGGAATAAACCCTGGGCAAATCCAGAATTCTTTTCACTTCCTTTAATATGGCAAGAAAGGGCGGTGCAGCATACAGCGTTCCTCACTGCTTTACAATATAATGTGTCTCCCCATTCTTTGATTTTACAATGACAAATTATGGGGTTTTTTTTAGGGTTTGAGGAAATTCTCTTAAAATTTGAAAGCGAAATAATTCAAAATAGAATGGTTTTTGTGAAAAGTTAAAAGTTTCATTTCTGGTAGAACTGTGCTGGTGCAGCCGCAGTGTTCTGTCCTACTGTTCTTTGTTAATTGTTGATTCACCCTGAAGTGCCAGTAATTTTGCACTGTTGCACAAAAGACTATGGTCTGCAGGACTGAGCAAAGCCTCATATGTGGAATCCATTATTACTACTACTATTAAAAAGTAGCTGGAAGAAAAACTTAATTGTCACAGTAATGACCAGTTTTATTTTCTTCCGCATTTATACTGTGCTATCAAAATTTATTTCAGAGTGATGCACTCATGTTAATATTCGACACACTGGCGAGAATTCTATTAATATTCCTCTTGGAGAAAGTTATGCCATTTGCTGAGAACGTGTTCTGTGTGAGTTGAAGTCAAGGTTAAGTTAAAGTGATGTTTGATGGTGAAAAAAAAGAAGAAATATTACTTTTGAGTGTTAAGTGTTGTAGACCATTGCAGTCAAAGGAACACATATGTGACCTTGAGGAAGAAGGACAGTTTGAGTTTCAAGTCAAAGAGTCGGGCACAAGGATCACATTCAAGAGGGACTGCATTTAAAAAGGGACCTTGGTGCAAAGGAAGACAAATTTGAACAGAGCACAGGTAAAAGACAGGGGGCTTTAAATGACTACATTAGGAGGAAATTAAAGCTTAATATCTAATAATGGAATCAGGAAGTGTTCTGACTAATGTCAATGGCTTCATTATTTGCACTTGTAATTTGTTTTTATCCACACAAAAAAATCTATTATCAAGTTTGTTTCAGTGTTCAACATTTGGAAATATTTTAGAAAGAAATAACCATGAATAGGTTGTTTGGATTATCTCCGCTTTTTTGTGTGTGCCATGGGAATTCTAGAATGCTGCTTTTTTTTTTTTTATCCCTTATTTCATTCCGGTGCAATATTAATCCTTAAATAAACTAAATCACTTAATCACCCCAAACAAAACCCCTTAACCTGAAGATTCAATTTAGGTCTGCATTTTGAAACACTACACTTCATAAGTGTTCACAACCTGTAAACACAACCTGTAAATGAACTGAGCCGCAAAAGATATGTGAATAATTGTTGAATAATTGTATCCGACACATAGAAACAACAAGGTGTAGTCGACTAATTTGCAGTTTGCTAAATATGGTCAGGGTCCCAACTCACAACTGAGCTTAAATTTTCAATCGAGGAAAATTGATCAGAAAATGCAAACTACTGAAATTGACACAATATAATCAAGAAACTGTTTCACTCAAGAAAACATCATGGATCTTTTTGAACTTTAACAAAAACAGCCTACTTTCCACTCATATTTGTCAATTAGCATTTCGTTGACCCGCAATCTTTCACCAACAAAATTCGACAGTGTGGTTCCGGAAGTAAAAATCCCCATACATTTTCTGAATAGAGATTCTGATTGTCAGACATGACATTGTAACCATCCAAGGTAGACTTAGCACAAGCTACAGTATTATTTAGTCCTGCAGAAGCATCAAGGATGAATGATATCGATTGCATTTTAAGAAAAAACATGTTTGTTCTTTTGCTTTGTCAAGTAAAGTACTACGCTACCCACAATTCTCATGTGTAATAACGACGTCTGTTATTGGTGGAGCTCACTGTTATAACCAAGTCGGCTAAGATCGGATCATTCAGCGTGGCTTTACGTTTACCACAGAGCAACCACGATCACTACAACAATGTTTAATCGTTAAATTTAAGAAGCTCGCAGAAGGTTGTTGAAAAGCATCGTGCATTTTTTTCCTTTTTCCAATATTTTTTTCTCCGAATTAAATGCTTGATGGTCACGATTGATCTTGTAGCTGGTGGTTCCAGGTTTTTGAAAGGAATTTCTGAGATGTCAATGAAGAAAAGGTAATGGGAAATGTACCTATGGAACCAGAGCCATTCTAAAAGTGGGCAGTCACTCTTACACTCTATAAAAACCATGTTACACATAATAATTAGCAACAGCTACTACAATGTTAATCACTTCAATGAGCTAAATATCTGGTAAAGATGAGAGGCCTGCTTGACTTCAATGCTTTCTAAATTTCTCTTTATTAATAAAGAGAACAAGGGACATATACAGATTTAATATGATTAATATGTTTGCAAACCATATCTGATCAATGCAACTGTCTAAATTCAAACCCAGATACAATATCCTAGAATTTTAGGGCTCTGCATTTTGTATTTTGTGCCTTTGCGTGTGTGTGTGTTTTTACGCATTACTCCCCTGTGGGGAAGGAATTCGAGCAGACTTATTTATTTGCTCCTTAATTTGTCAAACAAGGTCAAACGCCCCAGGTGACATTTTATCGGGACTGTTTTTAGCCATTGTTTACACCTCAGCCAGACACACATATTTCTTCACGCAGGCAGGCACAGAAGCGCATTGTCTTTTATCACAGCAACATTTACAAAGCTGCCGGTGCCCCCCTGCCAGCCAAAACCTATCCGTACCCCTCCTTATAAAGTCAATGAATTTCATGCAACAGCTGCTGCGACATCTGACTATCAGGTAGCAGGGCTGTACAGTCCCATACTAATAAACCTTAATCATCTCCCTGAAAAACAATCACAGCAAGACACTCAAATCCATGCACATGTTTGCCAAACCATTTCCACACAGCCACTCCAGGAATACGGTCTCCATATCTCAACCACCTCCCAAGAACACACCCGCGCAGACACACAAAGAGACAATGCAGATGAAACTGTAAAACCAAACCCATGTATACGCCCAATGAAAACCAACATATCTATTCCCTTCCCAAAGCAGACAAACTTTCATTCATGAGTAAACACTCCTGATCTCTCGATCATTGTGGCTACATCTCTTCCTCTGTGGGGTCTCCAACTGTGACGGAGGCAGAACTAATGCAGTTAGCAACCGAAGTCTGGCAAAAGGAGGAGCCATGTACGGTGTGTCCGTTCTGGAAATGGCAAGAGGACACCGCATTGAAAAGGACATGATTCAAGATTTTTCCCCAGATATGTATGGTGAATTTTAGTCGAGTCACGACTACAAGAATTCAGTCGGGTATTTTCTATCTTATATGGAAATGCATTACTAAAATTCATAGACTGGGGGGACCACTGGTGTGCACAGACTCTCTTAGGGGCAAAAATACAAAGAGACATTTCTTATCTGTGCAGGATTAGCGGAACACAGAACAGTACTTGATCTAACAGGAAGGGCATGTGGGCCAAACTAAAGAGCCCTTTCTGGCTGCTTAGCCTGACCCTGCTAGGTGTCCCTCCGCCACCTGGTGGGACATTAAGGCAAAACTAAAGCATGGAAATGTCACAAGGATGAACACATGTCCAATAAATTAACATTTTGAACAGCCAATTTGGCACTTAGAGCAAAACAGTGGCAGTCCTCCGTCCCCTGTGCACATCAATGCTGGACAACACAGTCGGGTTTAAAGCAATTAGAGGAGTAATCCAGTGATCTAAAGTTGGATTTTCTAAAGTTTGAGCTGAGGACACTCACAAGAGACAAAACCAACCCACGTTATAATCTCTACTATTGGCCAATATTTCAAAATGCTGGATCATACTTCACTTCCAATCATGTAACCTGCAGATATTGATTTCTTAGTTAAACCCACCATTCTGCTAAACACACACAAACACCTTTTGAAATAAATGCTCCCACTTTGTAACACAGGCCTTGTGTTATAAATTTCTTGTCTCCAAAACCAAAATAACATTTTCCCAGTGACATCATTAGGGTCAGGGAAATCCAGATAATTAGGTTAATAAGGGTTAGCAAACTTCAGAAAACTTCACCAGTCACAGGACTAGAGCCAATAAAGATTGGCTGATATGAGCCTTTCACAGACACTTTGTATCAGTGTTAATGTTCGCCGATAGGAAAACCTATTTTACATAATAAACAATGCAGCAAAGTTGTGCATTTCTGTTTACATTTTACGTAAAACATACATTTTTATTTTCCTAATTTAAGATCTATGTATTTGGTTGTATTTGGGTTTTATATTTATTCATAGTTATATATAATACAGTTTGTAATAAGGGTTCAACAACGACATCTTAGGAATGTTTCATTTTATCAGCCAATATGTGTGTATGACAACTTTTGCACTCATCAATATTTGTATCACATCAGCCCCCAAGAATCCATTTGGTTGGTCTCTATACAGAAGACATCAATACTTTCATGGGATGAGTATTACTTCACATTCAGATTAAGTTGGCCTTTGCACGCAAAAGCAGTGAAGTGCCTGTTTAAATAGTGGACTACATAGAGATGAGCGGTGTAACAGAATTGGTTAAAAACACCCAAGCTCTGGTTGTTAATCATATTCAAAATGCAAAGGCTTTGTCCCAAGAGAGACTCATCAAATAAAAACTCAAGAGGAAAAGTTTCTACAAATATTTCAACACTCAAGAGAAGATAAAACCAATAATAGAACTGGGAAGGAGGAGGTTGTAGAAACAAGCAAAGAGCAAACCTAGATAATTAGGGACTGGTTCACCAATAGGAGGAAAGGAATTCAGGACATGAAACAAAAGCAGTATTTATGTTTTACTTATTCATACATTTTCTATTTGTTTATTTGAAATGAGGTTTTATTCCAAGTGCCATTTTTAAGTCCTTGTCTTTATCATTCTTGCTTGCTTGTTTTTATTCTTATTATGAAGTAGATGTAGGACTCCTCTCATGTAACGAAATAAATAAAAAAATACCATTCCATTTTATGATGTCCTTAAGCTGATAACAACTGGGAGACTGAATATTTTCACATTTCTTTTCCTTCACAAATGAATACCTGAACCAAGAAATCTTTCCATATTTATATACGTTCCTCTTTGGCTGTGATGGATTTTAGAAAGAAAATATGTTTCAATGACATTTGAGTTTAAAATTGGATGGAATGGGAGTTTCCAAAGAGGTCCACCATGTATTTCAAGCACACAAACACAAACCAAAAAACAGCAAAAGAATCACAATATAAGCCTCAATGTCCCCTTAGACAAAATAACAAAGAGGACCCGCTGCCATGCTGGCTGTATAGGTGCAGCAGGGCTTTCAGCTGAATGCTAAAGCTAGCATAACAACATTCTCCCACTGACAATGCAAAAATGGTGATGTTTGAATTTGATTAGAAACCAAACGAAATCAAAGTATTAAAGAAATTGAAAGTTTGGCCATGTGCTGGGAAAGAGGAAAGTGTCGGACTGGATAAACGTCTTACTGTCCTTGATATTCAATGGCAATAAATCCAATTCTTTCTGATATATTTAGCAGAACGTTTCAAATGTGAACCTAATATTGCTGCGAGAGGAAAACACTAAGTACCATGAACGTCCTCACAAAATGTAATTTACAATCTGATAAAAATATTTTTATTTGTTTCAAATGTAAAGAGAATTTCACCAGTTGTTGGCGCTAGATGAAAAGTCAGGGGATCATTAGGGACATTAGGGTTCTTTGTACAAATTCAATATTTCCAATAATCCATTCTATACTTCTCTAGGCATGTCTCACACACACACACACACACACACACACACACACACACACACACACACACACACACACACACACACACACACACACACACACACACACACAAATCAATCTACTTTTGATGCCAGAGCTAAAGCTAGCAGATCACAACATTTTGTAGGTTTTATCCAATGTTTTTTTTTTTTTTTTTTGCCATAATGGACCTCAGAAACTGAATCTGGGTTCCTGCCTAGTGTGACAAAAAAAGTAACGCATGCTCTCATTCTCACACACCATTAATGGGAATTTATATTTGCAGTCTGACAATCTGTTCTGCTTGGGACGTATTCATCACTGGTGCGCTTCCGCAGAGCATGCTTACAAATCACTTTGGGGGGAGTTTAATTCATGACTTTTACCACGTGTGACAAAATGAGTGTTTCCACACTCTATTAGCATGTATGATAAATATGCCTGTCGGAGTACTGCTGAAGATGCTTCATGTTTAATATCATCTAATGGTGTCACTGTGGCGGAAGAGGTGCATCCAGGCTGCAATTGCTACCCGATGTGAAAGCAAAAGGGTGGGATGTTGGCGTGCTTACTGGCTCGTCATGCTCACAAATCTGTTACAGCATGGCACTCCATTTGGCTGACACTAATAAATGCAGCTCTCTTTTGCATATTATTTCCTTGAATCGCCAGATAGATAGCACTTGGAAAGATTGGTCTGGAGATTCAAACCAGTCGATATTCAAAATTCACTCGAGGCAAGTTTGCCTCATCATAAAGAAAACAATGTGCCAGTAACAATATCTGCCTGCTGCCGTTTGTGCCTGCACTTCTCTTTGAACAAAAAAATATATAAATGAAGCCAAATGCAGAGAAGAAAGACGCGCAAATTGTATTATATCAATATGCTGCCTAGAGGGATCCATAACAGAAGGAGAAAACCGATAGCCTGATTTTGAAAAGCCAGATTGCTTCCATCCAGATAGTTTACACTGCTAACAATCTAAGAGTCGATCATTTCAGTCGAGTGTCTATCATTATGTTGGTACGCAGAAGAATAGCCACCCTCAGCTACCCTATCTGGCATCAGCCAGTAACACTCATTATCGAGATGTATCGCTGTCATTGGCTCAGTGACCCATGTAACATGCGTGTGCACGTGTGTTTTTCTGCACGCTCTTGAAGAATGTTGAAACTCATCAAGGCTGACTGCTGCTCCCAGGATTAGCAGAAGTTTCGTGGCAATTCACAGAACTCCGTATAACACAAGCATTCTCTCTCTCAAATTAATTAGCTTAAATTAGATGTCAAAATGGTTAATTATTATGATGAATGTTTTATTGCAATAATAGTGAGAGGAATTAGAACAATGTTAAATCGGGGCGCGCACACTCAATGCAGAGTTGTCAGAGAGAGTAATGGGTATAATTCATTTAATGGGAACAAAAATACCCACAGATTTTAATAGCAAGGGCAGAGAGTGTGAGAGAGGGAGTCAGAGGGAGCGAGAGACAGTGGAGGAATAATGAATGCATCCGAAAATGCAACTCATCTCCCTTTGTCGTATAAAGCTAAATGAGGAGAGGCTGGAGAGAGTCTCTCAGCTCGGCTGTATTTGCCTTGCTGAACACAGAAGCACACTTTGAATAGAAATGAAGATAAAGCCCTCTCATGGCAGAGCTATAAATTGATAATAAATTACGCCAATGCTTTGACAACAGTCATTACAGTCAGAGGTAGTGATGTCTGAGCCTTTCTCAAAGCGAGCACAGTTGAGTTTTTTTTGAGTTGAGTTATTTGATACAGTCACTTTCGAGTCTCAGAAGTTTCATGTCTTACCGCTAGACGTCTTTACCCAACTTTATTCTGATGAAAATATCTATGTAGGATACATAGCACATCCCTCTGTTAGATATAAGTACCTGAACATTCCAGCTACCAATCCCATAGCTTTACCCATCACTCAAATATTTGACTGGGTTTATACTAAGAACCATACAACCTGGTTTAGACGTTTTATTTCTTTGACTATAAATAATAAACTTAAAAATTTCACAGAGCATCAGCATTTTAAACAATTTTTGATTAAAAAAACCCAACATATTCCTAGAACAGTGGTCACCAACCTTTTCAAACTTACGGCCACTTTTTAATTCCAAACGTAAGCCGAGATCTATCACCCTGGTATCTTCTGAAAAACCCACTTAGGAGGATCGTATTCATTACTTTAGCAATTTCTGTTACAACAGGCTCAACTTAAGAGCATAAATATACACAAAGAAAGACAGTTATGCAACTCTGTCTAGTCAATGCACAATGTTCACATTAATATCTGTTCAATACAAACCATTCTTATGTACAGCATTTGTCCATTGGACATTATTTAGCTTCTCAGTTCCGCAATATGTTTTGCAGCAGAGCTGCTACTGCCAGCGCTGTTTTTTCATAGGGTTTGCCATGAACATTGCCATAAATATGACTACTGGATTTCCTTGTATAAAGTTGTCCTATGTACTCAAATAAATACTAGTACAATACAGTATGAAGCCCTACAAGTTCATGCCAATATTCCACAATAAAACACTTTTTTAAACAGATCAATGTATTCAGTCAACAGAAATGCTGGAGTGCTTTCATTTTGAAATGGGTACAGGAAGTGTTGCCAACATTTATGTTTGCGACATAAAATCAACAGAAAAATTCTGGTGAAAGATAATTTTCACGTTTTTTTTTTGCTTTGAACTGCAAGCAACATTGATCTGTTGAATATGTCACAAACATAGGTATATACTTCCTGTGCCTGTTTCAAACCTGCTGTTCTGGTTCAGACTCAACTAAAAAGTCCAAACCAAGTCCAGACCAAACAAGGTAGGTGAAAGCCCCATTAGATAAATACAAACACAGATCTAACTTGTAGAACATGCAACATCTGTTGTATGGTCCCTTAGCTGGTCATTCTGAAAGGAACTGAAATGCTCAACAGTCAGAGACCAATATGCAGTTTGTTTCACATTGCAATTAACTATTGATAAACAATCCCCAGAATCTGGGTAAGCTAACCAAAGGATACAGGAAGACATTTGATCACTACTGTTATATATAATTCGTTTGGACCTAACAGCAGTGTGTAGGTCAGTTGGACTTTGTCCAGCCATAACCTTCACCTGATGTCTCATCATATAATCTGCCATGATGCTGTCATCCGCTTTCTCTGATCGCTTTACACTCAGAAGATTGCAATGTGGCCTCACCTCCCCTCAAAAAGTCCTTAAAGTCTTAGCTTGTCAGACGAAGCCTTGAGATGATTGACAACTCTGTGAAGTGTAGTGCCATCCATTAGTTCAGTTTAGTTCAGTTGTTGGCAGGTCATTTTCTGCGTGCATGAGCAGTGTACATATTGCTGCTTTCTGAGGCATACAGTTCATTGACTGGGTTCAGTGACCATCTCTGTTTGTAAAATGTAATTACCGAACAAATAGAGAAAATCCAGTGGCAATAAGCTCCTATGATTAAAACAGTTCTGTAATTTCTCTGTACTGGAGAACAGGGATCGTTAACATTTACATTTTTAATTTGGAACAACGGACATTATTGTACTGTATTATTAAAACATGTACATTATACTGCATAGTGAGCCTCAGGTTTTTATGTCTGGTGTGTTTCATTTGTTTTATAGAGAGGCAGATTGAAATAACTTTAATTCATCCAATTGCAATCTAATCTCAAATTAAGTTTGCAATAGATTGCAATTAACTAATGTAATTATTTAATACAATTACCTCTTTAAAAGTGCTCAACTGTAGACACATTCATGTCAGCTGCTGTTTTAATTTAAAAGCTGCATTAAGACTATTTTCTACCAAAATGCCCACCTCATCCGATTTGTCTGATCCCAGTCTTCTTTGGAAACAAAGGTTCACGTCAGGCCTTCAAATCCAACCAATGACAACACCTGTATTTGTTGGTGGTTTCAAGTACACAGTGCAGCAAACAGGCTTTCTGTAGAGGGGATGTGAGCGGTGCACACAAGTCAGGATCATCTGTTCCTGAGGTCATGTCAGAATAATCTTTGTGCTTAGGCTGCCTGGCCTGACTTGTACCCCTTTAATGGTCCGAACAGGGCCTAAGCTGTCTGGCCTCACCATATGCTGGCTAACAGCAACAACAACCTCTGCCACCAAGGACCCACTCACCCCTACCTCCAAATTCAGACCAGCATTCAACAAAGTTATGACTTGGAAGATTCAGTGCATTGGAACAGTATCTGCTAGCAGTGGGCATCACATATTCCACATTTCAGTCATATTTTCGCTGAGGGAGAAAGTGTCAGCGTGGGAACGTCCAAGAAAAGAGCCACGCAATTTCACAGATTTGCAGCACAAATACTTACTTTATGACACATTTTAAACACATGAGTTTAGCTATCTGATACACCACACTACAAGACATTCTAATACACACAGATTAAAGGAAAAACTAACACTTATACTGTCTCAGTAAGGTGTTGAGCCAAAGCAGCTTCAGTGTTTCTTGGCATTCATTCCATATGTCTGTCTGATTTTTGTAGAGGAGAAATAAACAACCATTTCCTCAGCCGGTGGGTGGTGGGGATCATGTTGCTCCAAGTTGTCTCGTAGGTATGAGCAGTATCTAATTTACCTATTTATGTAAAAGTATTTAAACACAGTCAGCTGGATACAGACATTGTTGCCAAATGTATGTTCCTGCGTGGAAGAAGCTACAAAATCAATAATTCATTTGGGTCTCTCTTCCTTTATTTTTTATATAGCTTACAGCTTGCAATAGTGACTGAAGATGCCCAACCCATGATACTCTCAATATGAGGACAGCTGCCTTAGCAGTGTCTCTGTCCCCAACAAAAAACCAGCTGAGCAAATGGATTCTATGGTTTACAGAAATATCTAGAGTGTGGCTGAGCTACAATCATTTAGCAAAATGTTTGGCGGAATACCCAGAACACTGCAGCACATTGTATTTTATTTTTGTTTGTCCCCAAGGAGAAATAGTTCAAACTTGTGCTGACACATGCGACTACTTATAATAGTCCATATTATGAAATAAAACATGGAGCATATTGGCGACTTGAGAGCAGATGATATGTAGTTTATATACAAAGTGAAATGTTGCATGTGCTGTGTACCTGCTGTTGTTGCAAATGTGAATGTATGATCCTCTAAGTGGGAGGAACAGATGGTTTCTATATTCCAACAATCGCATGCCTCAGCTTATCTTAGGCTCCTGTGAAAGAACATCTCTTAAAGTGGTCTTTTGAAGTTTGTGATCAGGATGCAAGATTGGATGTCTGTGTGTGTGATTTGGGTTACGTCTTCTCATCTGGTCTTGGCATTATGGAGTCAAGCTTGTTTTTCTTTTTTTCTCCTCCTTTGCCTTGCAAGTTGCTCCCACCATCTGGCACCAGGCTTTGAAAACCAGGCCAAGACTCTCCCACCAGAATGGCATGAAAATATACCCACATATACCCAGACGTCCTGTCGCTCTCTCTCAAGTCAGCCACGCTCTACAAGCCGAGATAACAGGGTTGGTGGGTTGAATGAAAAAAAAGTAAAGGAATTTGACGGATCAGTGGAGACACAAGATGTGGCCTCTAAAGGTGAAAATAAACTTGAAATGATATTAAAGTGAAGTTGAGCTGTGGCAGGTTTGAATTCTGAATCAAACGCACAATTATAGGATAACCAAATGTTGTTGATTTTCAATCCAGGTCTGAACGTGAGGCAGAGAGATGCAGAGACTGAGCTCAGTTTAACAAATCAGGTTAGAAAAAGAGACAGTGGAGTGGAGCAGGGACAGGGTTCAGAGCTCCAGTGACTTGTTTGTGTAGTTAACTTTCTGCTCCCGTCAGCGTGGAGGAACTTCATTGACTCCCTTTTGTCGGAGGCCAGGGTCATTTGCATAACCTATTCCCCTCTCTGAATGCCAGTCGCCTGAGCCTCTCCCTTAGTCTCTGTTTACTCTGTGCGACCAGGGCCATATTGGATCGCTCCACTGCTGTGCTGTCGATTCCCCTCTCCGTGGCTGGGCTTTAATTGCTTTGGTTTTATGCTGGGTCAGGCTGTGTGAAATACACACTCCTTAGTAGGCGGCATTGTGACAATGACCTTTAAATTGTTCTTTCTCTCCCTCACACACATACACACACACACACACACACACACTGTATTCATTTCACCTCGGAAGTCAAGCTGGGATACAATAAGATGGAAACTGCCAGGAAAACCTTTGTTGTTCTAGCAATACAAGTTGACAACAACACATTACATGTTATTTTGAAAATGCAGACAACATGAATACTGTGTTTGCATTTGTTAACACAAGTCCTATGAAGTTCAACATTGACAGTGCTCAATGTCATCAGCCTACAAACTCCCTCAGCGTACAGCTTGTCCTCCACTGTGCTCATGGCACTTTCTGTCAAAAGTCATTCAACGTTTGAAACGTGTCTGTGCTCGTCATTGTCACTTTTATCTCACCAACCAATCAAAATCAAAAAGAGGCAGGCCTTATGATATCAACGTTTTCAACAATAGCAGAGGAGAAACTGATCTGTTTGTCACTAACAGCCCAGTAATTCATAATCTAACATTGATGCGTTAGCATTTTCAATACACAAAATCGCATTGAGAGATACGTCTGTTCGTCAGTTCAGGTCCTTTGTGACAGTCAAGAGCAGAGACATGATGTCCTCAACAAATAAAAGTGCTAAAAGCGTTTTTTTTTTTTGTAGTGGCAAAAATAAGTGCTTGAGATAAACTGAAGTAAAATTAGGTTTGCAACTTTAACCACTGTTGACGTGCAGAGCAGCCATCTTGGATTTTGAAGTCTTGGTTGGTGTAAGTCAGAAGTCTGATTTCAGTGGGTGTTTCAGTTCAAAGTTTCTGGCTTGGAACTGTAATATTTTGTCTTCCCAGTTCCAAGGGAACCCACACCAACAACCCGTACTACGCTTACATTAAGTTTCTTTGATATTTTATGTCTGTTTACCTGTAACATCTTTCTTCCAAAGTGAAAAATAAACAATACACTTTATATTCAAAGGCATTTGTGCTATTATGACCCTGCCAGAAACCTGAAGGATATTAAGCATTTGTGCTGTTTATCCTGCTAATGTTGCGTACATTACACAACAGCAGCCTATTAAAACATTGCAATTCTTTTTTTTAGGTAAAAACCAGCAAGTAATATTTCTACTTTACTATTTTACATTTTTTACAGTTCTAGGCTACAGTTCACACTATTCCATTAATTTTCTTCTTTAAGATGTCAGTTTTTATAAATGGCCAATACGTGTTTTTGAAGAGCTCTTTAATTAAATTTGCTGGGCCATGTTAGAAGCCAGAGTTGCTAGACTGTGCACAATATTATCTTTCACCCACTTGTGTCCAAATGTACAACATTTTATACTGGGCCCTACAAAGCCCCACAATGCATGAAGAAGAGTATTGCCCATGGCATGGATACCATGTCATGTGACATTGTGCATGACAATTGCTGTCCTTGATTCAAAGAGCCAGCTGTAGAATAAACTTGTAAAAGTGTTTTATGTAGAGCGAATAGTGAATGAGGAAGTAATTATGGAAACAGTGCAAGTAGTATACATCAAATGTAATGAATGCTATTACATTAAATGTATAACTGCAGCTCATCTCCAGCTGCTCCAGCTGCATGCATCATATAGTAAGTACTTTATTTATTTAATAACCTCTGTATGGATCTTTAGGGGACAAACTGTACAGTATCCTCCTCCTTATGGAAACAAGGAAAACATTTCTCCCCCAATGTCACATATGTGTTTCCCTTAATCCACCCTGAATCGTAGCAGCTGCTGCTCCGCTCTCTACGGATGGAGATTTGTTGTCAACCTGTGATGCCACAACAGGTGCTTTACCTTCAACAGATGATGCAGAACACCTGCCAACATCACTGATCATTGGCTTACCACAATGTGTTGCTAAATTTCAGAATAAAGAGAGGAGTGAAGCTGATTCTCTTTCCACCTTGAATGGTTCACAGTGTATACGTCCCTTTAAAAATATGTGGCCTTGCCTGAAGAGCTGAAAAAGGGTCTGCCTCTCTCATCTTCAATCTCTATTTTGCCTGACTGTGTGTTGGAAATCACATATCGGGGAACAGCATGGTTGAATGGTTGGTTGGGAGAATGGTAAAAGGAATTCAAAATGGATCGATCTTTCCATTTGACTTGAGGACATTGACAATGGCACTGTCGTGGAAAGCTGAGAAGCTGCAACGGTACAAGGTCTTTCTTGTGTAGTAATGTGTTGTGATGTAGTGATGATCAATGAACAGTCCTTTTTTTCCAAAATGTGTGCATCTCCTGACATGAAACAAGTTTGTAATGAGGTCTGTGGGAAAAAGTAAATGATTAACTTTCGGTGAAACTCTAACTTGTGGAACTGGCATATTCTGACAATTACGTAAGCACTGGCACAGGTACGATCTTGACTGAGTGCCATCTAGTTTTGTGGAGCAGCCAACAAGATCAAAGAGGCAAACATCAAAACACTGGAAGACTCCAGGATGCTGCGTCTCTGAAGCACCATCACACTCCTGTTCATTGTCTTCAGTGCAGCACCGTGCCCAATGACATGTACTCTTATCAGTCTTGACTGACTCCACTGAAGAGGTAAAGTGAGGAGACTAAAGTACTTTCTTAATAAAGCGGGGGGAAAAAATGGAAAAACAAGAAGAGAGAAAGACATTAAGATGAGAGCTGAGCAGTTGTAACATGATATAATGTCCTTCCTGGCTTTTCACAAAGCTTTTAAAAAGAATTTATTATATATTGTGGAATAAATGTTGTAATGTACAGTACATACTCTTATTCGCTTTACATTAGGATTGACACTAATCTCTTAAAGATACAGGAAGCAGGTGGTTAGCTTAGCTTTGCTTAGCTGGAGGCAGCAAACCAGCGACTTGTAGTTTTAATATCAAGGTCCCACTGATCCACATGTTTCATGTTACTTCTGTCAAATATGACATATCAGTTTCTATAGCATCAAGTAAATAAAGCCAAATTTACTGGGAAAATGGGCATGTGAACATACATCAATACAAAAATGCATTTATTTTCATTTTTTATGTTGGTTACCTGGCCAGTTTGTGTCATGTGGTGCTGTTTGCATGTACACGTATTGGCCTCATAGCCCAGCATTGGTCCTGGAGGCATGCTATGGAGGTTTTCAGCTGCTTTTGAAAGTCTAACAAAGCATTAAGGTCAATTGAGAGTGTCCTTGGAGAAAAGTTAGCTCTGCGCTGTTGGCTCCTTCATCCGATTTTGCACACAGAAAAATGTGTGTTGGCCACCTGCTCATCTGTAAGTGGGGTATTTCCACTTCATAAATATGTACAGGTAATAACCTAAATTATTAAGATGGCAAAGCTCTTAAACTCGCTGATTAACACAATCATACAATTATTGTCCGATATTGTCTCTCGAAATCCACTTAGATGTGGATTTCGTAAGGTCAGCTGTTCATCCCAATAGTTTGTATAATACACAAGAGCAGGAAATCATTGCGTTGGAAGTTTAAATGGATTCTAGTTCAATTTCCTGAGAAAATGATTGGGGCTGTGTTCATTTAGGTCTGCAATGTATTCACAAGGCCAGCTTGGTTGCTTTCTCCTGTTGGCACTATGATGTAGCTTTAGTTTATATTGATTTTCCTTTAGCATCTGATGTAGAGCAGGTAATAGCATGAGTAGCAACAGCCTGCTGGCACAGGTGGGCTATAAATGTTGTGCAAATGGATAGCACAGTCATCTCATATATGTCAATGATGGCATAAAAGAAGATGAGTCACATTGTGTAAAACAAATGTGTTTCTTTTAGAGAAGGACAGGACAATGCAAATGTGAGTAAACAGATGCACAGGCAGCGGGAACATGTATCTGTTTACAGCTCAAGTGGAGTAAGTTTATGTTCAAGACAGATAAAGTAGAAAGGAAATGAATAATGGATGAGTCAGGGATGGAAGAACAGATAGAAGCCTGATGGAAGAAAGGATTAATGAATTTCCAGTGTACATCAAATTTAAGTAAAAGCAGAGATGAGATACTTTTCAAATGATAGAAGGCATCCTCCATAGGAAGAAACTGTTAGTTTATGTTTTGTATTTAAATAATCTTAAATACACACAGCATGAGGAAACGTTTCACAGTGAAATTCTGCATACTGAATGCACCATCGTTAACATTAGTGGGTTGGATTAGCAGACACAATGAGAGATGTGGAGCAGGACCGCATAAAGAAGCCGGGGTCTACTGAGGATGGAGAATAAAAAATACATGCATTCAAGCTGTTTGTTTTCTTTATTATATCCCCATGAATACTTCAAACTGTCTTCAGCCTAAAGGTCAAGATAATGGCTCTGCTGAAAGAGCTCTCAGTGCTGAGCGTTTGTCATAAACACAGTCGGCTCACATTATCCCTGGATGACTCGTGGGTATTATAAAGCTACAGTCCTTTCAACAACATGTGTTCCTGGAATCAGGCCTGCTACTGCACATATATATCTGCCTAAAGCTCATGGAGTTAGGTCACTGGACAAGCATGCTCTTTGACATACAGAACATCTGCTTGGTTGTCATTACAATAACAATCAAGATTTGTCTTTGTTGGCTCTGCCAAGATTTGTCTGTTGATAAAATTAATTAAAGAAATCCCCATCACTATATCCCTCACCTCAAACTGATTTTCATGTATGTTTCTAGTTAGGTCAGACAGACAGTCCAAACCCCAAAGACACTGAACTTACAGTAAAAACACCACAGAGAAACAGCAAATCCTCACATTTAACATTGGAAGCAACACATGCTTGGTTGTTTTTTTTCTTTATAAATGAAATAATAACTCAGACAGAATCACGCAATGTACTGTTCCCAATCATTCTTGTGTTTATCCATTTATTAATGTTCTCACATACTTCCTCTGTGTGACCTTATTTGGCCTAGTGGTCGTTATAGCCACAACTATATTTACAGACACACGCTTCATCTGTGCTTTTTATCAATGCTGGTACATATCCAACATTCCAAGAATAAATTATTTGTATGTGGCATTTTGGACTCCTTGTTAACTGCAGCAGCTCAAAAAATAGTTTATTTCGCTTACGGCCTCAACAGACTGAGGCACCAACTCCACCAAAATCTACCCAACATAAATGTTTTCTTTGTCTCCATTTAGAACTGTCGAATCCTGCTGCGGGTGAATAAGTGCTATCTGCTGGGTTACTTTGTCAACATCCTAATCATCTTTGATTGGCGTTTTGTTGCAGCGGAGAACACAACAGATGCTGCCTCATCACCCAAACAGTTTTATCTGAATTCACACACATTCACACTCGCAAGCATGTGTACAGAAAGAGGGCATGATGAGTAATTTGGTGTAGTTGTGATTTTGCTTTAGATTTGAATTGGTGTATTTTATTGGGTTATTAAATGATTCCAATTCAGCCTCAATGGTGATTTTAATAAACCTAAAATGAACAAAAAGTGCATTCCTGAAAGTGTTCTTCATAATGTAGGTATACATTAATAGACTGAATATAAACTTTGGCTACGTCAACCCAAACAACACACAACCCAGCACAACACACAGGCAGTGGTCCCTCCCACAGAAACCATGCACCCAGAGGATAATGGATTAGTATAGATTTAAGAAGATTCCACTGTTTGTTAAGCTCTTAGCTAAGTGTGTATGTGGGTGTGTCTGTGCCATATCAAACACACTCCATCATTTAGATAAAAAAAAAAAAAATTCCATTATAAAACACCATGTTTAATCTGTTACTTGATATGGGAGGGGATAGGGAAGTAGTATATTTGGGGCTTTTGTGTGAAGAATGACTACAGACTGACAGTACACACCTTTTGCTACATGAGTTGTGATTCTAGCCAGAAGAAAATGGCCAAAATACCCTGAACACACATAAAAATAACACCTCGGGTGTACTCAAATGTATCCACATAATAAGCCATGCACGCACACACTGAAGTACTGTGTCTCAGAGGAAAAAAACATCTAAATGTACTTTGTAGGTTTATTACACAATCCCCTTGCAAAAGAAACATCTCAGTGAACACAACATTTGTTACAGCAAATGAGATGCTTTATGGAGCTGAGCATGGACTTGCTTTAAGAACTGGCCCAGGCTACAAGTATGTGGCGATGTTAGTTGCAGAAACGCTAAACGCAGGCTATTTGGGGTTTTAATAACAGATCAATAATGCATATAGTTGGAAATTCTCCTTTAGGAATATCTCCTTGAGATGTATATCTCTAATAAGGGCCATATCCTCCATATCAATAATGCAATATATACACAATTAGTACAAAAACAAAAATATAACAAGATGAGTAAATGACAAATGAGACTACCAAGGAGATAATTTTTCAAACAGAGCATGGAAACGATCATTCATTCCTTGATTCTAGAGAAGGGTTTTTTTTTAAGAGGAAAGATGAAATGAAACAAATATTTACAGGTGAATGATTCCAATCGGAGGGAGCTTTATATATGAAGGCTTTCTTCATGATTGACTTGACAGGAACCAAAAGAGCTGCATGTGTCTCATCTGATAATTAAAGAAGGGACCATAACTTGTATTTTTTAAATAGTCGGAGTGATTGAAATGTGTGTAGTTAAAAATTAGCTGCAGTCAGTGGGAGAGGGCAAAATACAAGTTTCACACACCCTAAAAAATGTTGGGTTCAACTACACCGCTGGGGAACATTGGACCAAACACACGCTGGGTTAATTAATTATTGGTTATTTTAAATAAAATGTTTTGTTTCAGTAAAATCTGTCAGTGGCAATCAGTGTCCTCAGAGCTCTTGTAGCTTTACAAACAAGTGTCAAATTATCTTCTTTTAACTGTTGGAGGATGTCTGAGTACTCGTAGATAATCCATGCAGACACAGTGATTCAAACTGGGAACCTTCTTGTGAACCATCGCAGCAGCGTACCGTCCCACTTCTAAACAACGCTGGAATTCCTAAAAAGTATTTATTATTCTAAAAGCCTTCAAATTATGCCACCGATAGAACTCTCTTAATCTGCAGAGAACCCAAAAGACTACAGCAGCTTGGTAGATACCTGGATTTGAAGGAGAGGAGGATGTCTATGATGTGTCATATGTCACAAGGGTTGACCTCATAGCTAAAAAACAGGGCTGAGTTACACAGAAACTACACAACTCCCAATAAATACCAGAGAAAAAACCCACAAGGCTCAACCCTGCATGTCTTTGGGGAGATAAAATAATCCAACATTTTTCTGTGTGTACGTTTTACAATGATGAGTTATGAAACTAAATCTGCACAGTTAAATATAATGATGTTGAGAGGAAGAGATTAGTTTCGGATGCAACCTGATGACACATCAGCATAATTTAATATTGCTGCGATGACTGGCTTTTTGATAATAGTAAATGTTAAACAGTTTCTAGAATGTTAGAGAAATGAAAAAGCCTTTTGATGAGAGGTGAAATTACTCCTATCAACAACAAGTTCAGTTGACTGCCATTCAACTCTTCTTTGGTAAGCTGATATTTGTAAGTCTAAACAGCGACAATGGTCATTTTGCATTTGTTGTTAAGGCGGCACAGTGGTGGGGTGGTTAGCACAGTTGGCTGGTTGGAATCTTTCCGTGTGAAGTTCTCATTTTGTCCTTGTGTCTGCATGGGCTTCCTCCAACAATCATGAACACAGACATTTGATGACTTTGGTTTGGTTAATTGCAGACAGTTGTCCATAGGTGTCTCTGTATGTTAGCCTTGGATTACACTGGTGACCCACCACGCTCCTTGGATATCCCCCCCCGACCCTCAAAGGATAAGTAGTAATGGAAGGATGTTATTGTGCATTTCTCTATGGCCATTTTTGCAACAATACGCATTGTGGTTGACATTGACCTCTTTTTGTCTTTTTGGAGGAGTTTTCAAACATCTGAATGGTCATTCCATGTCTCTTTGAGATTGTTTGCATCTCTTTGTGGTCGGTTTGGGATCGTGGTCATTTTATTTGTCTTCAAGATCTTTTGTCCTTTTGTGTCTCTCTCAGATCATAATTGTCACTTGCACATTTTTAGTTTGACTTTGTGGCCATTGGGCATTTGTTGTGGTCTTTATTTATGCCACTTAATAGTACTTTGATTGACTTTTCAACAACAGCATGGTAATAGTCACACAATACAGTGATTCTGGGCCTGGTGCCCGGTGTGTCTGCTCATGATCTATATGTGATAACAACGAGCCAACTACCAAACACCATCTGACTCTGGTAGAGGGAGCACCAGGAGTGGATTCTAAGAGGCGCCCATGCAAGCCCTGGACACCCCTTTGGTCCTGCCCCTGTCTGTAGTTTTGTATTGTTCCTTCTTTTCAGGCATCCTTAGGTCTGCCACTCCCCCCCGCCCCTCCTCCTCCTTGTCATCTTTATCAGTGACCCATCTACCCGCCTCCAATCTCTGGCCCACTTTGTCTTCCCCCTAACCCCATCTCCCTCCCTTCATCTTCCCCCTGCTTCTTCTCCCTTTGAACACCATGGTACGGAAAACAGGATGATCACCACACACAGTGCATCTACCGCAACACCCCCGCACACACCACCACCCCCACCCCTCCCAATCTCACTGACCTGACCATCTGTGACTGAGAATTCCCGTCTTTAACTAAAGCCGCGCCGTACTGGTGTGTGTGGCCAGGGTGTGTGTGTAACATTGCTGCTGGTGGCGATGGAGGTGGAGGGAAGTGTGGGTGGGGGAGGTGGGGCAGGGGCATGGGGGTAAGCTCCACTCAAAGCTGTCGTAAACAGCCACTAATGCATCGCTAAACTTGGGGAATCTCGTGCCACCGTGCACACGCGTTTGCTTGTGTGTGTGTGTGTGTGTCTGTTGCACCCGCAGAGCCAGCTAATCCCTCATAAACCTACATTTTATCATGTACCGCACCATTAGCTCGGCTGTGGCATTCTGCCTGGAGATGTCAAAACAGAGGGACGACTAGACTCTGCACTATTTCTTTGTTGCTCTGTGTGTAGAATCCACATTTCCCTGGGCCTTGTGGGAGATGAAAAGAATTATGTCCTCCTCAGCTGGGATACAATGTAATATTAACTGCAACATGACTTTTTTTTAAGTCTATGGTGCCAAAGCAAAACAACATGTAAAATTAGACACTTTGAGCCACAGCTCTGGAAAGGATATTTTTTTTCTCTTCATTTAAAGTTGACTTTGTAAGATGCGATGCTAACTAGATTTGAACTGTTAATTTGTATTTTTATTTCGTAGGCGGTTAAACTGATGTTGGTGTGATTAACACTTTGTTACTGCTGTGAACACGTCTAAACTCTTGCTGGGGGACATTTGATAGAAGAGTCAACAATTTCCACGAAGAGGAAAAATTCTCTCTCTTCCCCCGACAAACGCACGTACACACACACACACTCAGAGGTAGCAGACGGGTTCTGTGTGAGGCTGTCTACAGAGTGGCGTCAGTGACAGAGAGTGATCTCCTGGGGGGTTTGAGCTGGGGAGTGAGATGACACAGTAACAGTCTCTGATCAACTCAGGAGTGTGTCTAAGTGCGTGCATACACATGACCTCACCTGTCACCCTCTTTGCATTTGTTTGTTTGCGTGTGAGCGCAGGTGTCTCCGAGTGTGTCTATTAGAACACATTTGTGTATCTTTATGTGATTGTGTGTTGGTCTGCTCTATACAAAATGCTTCAGTTGTCAGCCACAGACCCTGTCTCCCTCAGAGACCTTTTTCACTGTCTGTTTCATGGCAATGAGAGAATCTTAACACTGAGGGTTAGGAGCTCAGTGCATTTTCCAAAGAATGACTAGAAATCAAACGTTAGTTGCCAAAAAAGAAAATAATACTCTTTTTCAAAAATTATTATAAAGAATTTGGTCATTTCTTCTTCAACTGCTAAATGCTTTTGACTGTGCAATTTTAAATGTATTACGAGATAAACACTGCAATCAGTAAACCGAAGCCCACCAACTCTTCGTGGCTGATGCTGTTGAAGAGCAGCTGGCTATTACTTGGAAAACACAGCTGAATAATTATGCTTTTTTGCAGCAGCAGCAGTAGCAGACATATTTCCCATAAAACGACTGCTTTGTTCTTTTCATACACATCTGCTTTTATGACAAACACAAACTATAACACTTTCTGACCTGGGAGTCCAATAATGAAATGGATTCTTCTTCCAAACGGCATCATTAAAGTTCCCCCACTGAACAGTATCGTTCTTCCCAAGGTGAATGAAAATGACATGTGGAAATTTTTTTTGTTTGGAGTTGCCCTATTTTCCCAACAAAGTCAATTCCCTGTTTAAATAAAATGGCTAAATATGCAAAGATTAAATATCTTTTCTCAGGGAGATGGTGAAAACATCCACTCAGTGCTGACCTGCGAGTCAGTCGACTTAAGGCTGAGAAGACAAACACTTGAGCGGGGCGCGGCAAGGTTAAAGATAAATCACAAAAACATTCTGCAGGAAACAAAAAGATGAAACATGAAGATTAAATAAAGTTGTGTTTGCATTTCAATGAAGTCAACATCTGATTTTAGCGTGACACTGGGTGGTTGTGTTTGGGTTTCTCACTTAAGCTGTTTGACTCGGCTGTCACGATAAAATCATACAACATCTTTTATACTTTTATACTCCTCCCTTTGTTTTTGTTATTTTTATAATTATTTTCTCTTTCTGTTTTTATTTATTTTGCTAAGTGCCTTAATGAGGAATCAACTCTCAACCCCTAAAAGTATTAATATCTCTGATGCCACAATTTGATTCACCATTTGGCCCCATGTAGTTAATATTCATTTTTTATGCTAAAATGGACTAAAATAGACACTAAGAAAGTCAGTGACAAACGACTCCAGCTCTTAATCTGCTACTAAAGACAAAGGTGTGTTTTATTTTTCTTACGAGACAAAAACAGTATTACTTTGAGGTTACATGCTGGTATGAAAACGAGACCAGGTAGGAGTAAGAAGGTTCAGTAAAAAAAAGCCTTAGTTAATAATTACACAACTGAGAGTAAGGTTTATTTCGTATGTCGTAAAATGAATGGGACATTAAGGTTTTCCCAAAGAAATATGCTAATTTTGTATGGATTTAAGGGTAATAGAGAGACTGTTCTTATAAGTCCAGGCTGGGGTATTTACATGATTGATTAGTTTTTAGATTAATTGTAAAAGTCAGAAAATGGTAATTATAATTATTTTTAGATTTTATTCGCATTGTCTGTCCAACTAGTACCATACAACCGAAATAAAAAAAGGTAGTTAAATTTGAGATGCTGAAACAAACAAATCTTGCTTGAAAAACAAATCAACAATTTGATTATGAAAAGTTAAATAAATTGTTGATATAAACTAAGGCTGTTAACGTTAACGCATGCGATTAATCTGGAAACCTTAACGTGTTATTTTATTTTTTTTACGCAAATTAGTCATATCACCAAGTCTGACCACAATTTCCTGCCGTAGTCCTCCAGCATGGATGTTTACCTGCCTGTGGGTGAAGAAGTAGTGAAGTGATGAGTGAGGAGACGGACCCCGGTGTGCTTAACGGCAAATTTAGATTTAAAAAGCTTCGGAATGGGAGTTTAGATAAAACCAAAGTTGTGTGTACATACTGCAATGATGAACTGTCTTTCCACCGTAGTACGAGTCTGAAGTACCATCTTCGTGCAAAGCACATCTTTGCTAACACAGACTCTAACACCGAGACGAGATCAAGCCGTGCTCGTCAAGCTACACTGGTGGAGTGCAGCAGAGCCGGCTCTGTCAACAAAACGACAACAACTAAGCTAACTAACGCTATCGCTGAATGAGTTGCAATAGACTGCAGACCCATCAACATAGTTGAAGACAAGTGGCTTTGAGACATTATCCAGATCGCCTCAGGGGACTCATCCTACAAAACGCCTTCAAGGGGAACTATTGTAGTTCAGTAAAGTTGGAAAGATATTCACAGATTCGGACTTCCCGGATCAATAAGTCAAAAGCGAAACGATGTTAAAGCACAAATGCTGCACAATTCCCACCGTAGTAAGGTGGACAATGGGCTACAGGCCAGTTTTCATCAATATGAGTCGTCCTCCATGATGGACACAGAACATTGGTGTCTATGTACAGCCTGCTGTGAAACGAGTAACAGATGATAATTGGCAGCTGCACTCGTTTGCATTAGGTGTAGTGAAAACAGAGGAAAGGCATTTCGCCGAAGCATGCGCTCGCCAGTTTCTTGACGTGGGGAATAACGGACAGGGCCATCACTATTGGAACAGATAGTGCTTGTAATATGGTAGCGGCAGCAAGGAGTCTACCATTCGAGCATATGCCTTGTGTAGTGCACATTATACAGCGGACGATCACAGTGTCTCTCCATGACAGCGGGTTTGATGGTGCATTAGCCAAGTGCCGTAAAATAGGCGGACATTTCAAACACAGTCCTGCAAACAGCAGAGCTGAAAGTTCAGCGGCACACAGGTGCCCGTGATGAGCAGGTTAAAAGAAAAGGAAGACTTCATGACTGGAGTCATTTGACACAAGTTCACAAGTATCAAGTAATGTTATTCATTGTAGAGTTTGAAAAGGGACTGTTTACATTGTCTCTTCAAAGACACCATGGCATTCATTTTCTTTTTAAACCTTAAGCCTACTCAATGTAAAATTCATGTGGGTAAAATGTCATTTTACAAATTATTTACAGGCAAGCAGTTCTTTTTGTACTTGATGTGGTTGTCTGCTAATTAAGTTTGCATTTTATGGGTGTTGTTGCTCAGTGAATTAAGATATTCTAATTGGCTGAGATGTAAAATAAAGTTTAAAAAAGCCCAAACCAGTTTGTTACATTTCTTTATTCAAACACCGTAACATAGTAGTATTTTAATTGTATGATTAATCACAGCCTATTGACGTGATTAACTTGATTAATTTTTTTAATCGATTAACAGCACTAATATAAACACAAGGGAAGCTGCAACCCTCTCTAAGGCAACAGTTTGACATTGTGGGAAATACGATTATGGATTTGCTGAAGTTTATTACAGCACTGCACTGGCTGCTGGATTTTGCAGACAGCCCTCCACCAGCCTTAGTTTGGGCTACGCTGCTCACTGTATTCAGGATGCTTCATTTCAAATGGACACACAACTGTCTTTGCGCGGAGCATTGCATTGAGGAGAGTTGGTTTCAGAGTGCAGCGTTTTGGCTTTCACATTCTACTGTATCTACAAGGGCCTTCATGTTTGAAGGAGGAAAGAGCTAGCCTTGAAAAAACCTGTATAGCTTACTATTTATCAATTTGCACTTTGTAAAAAAAATTGCATATTAAGCTTCACTGTGAAGTTGCCAGGTCTTTCAAACAGTGGCACAGCACAACATATTGCAGCTATGTACAACCAGTGATCACCCAGAGAGCACCGCAGCCTCTTTGTACCATCTTACTCTGTCTGGTGCTCAGAGCTTTGGAAGGTAACAATGCACACAAAAGGACGAGGCCCTCAGGGTTAGGGTTAGGGTTAGGGGGGTTAGGGTTGGGGTTAGGGTTAGGGTGTTAGGGTTAGGGGGTTAGGGGGTTAGGGTTAGGGTGTTAGGGTTAGGGGGTTAGGGTTAGGGTTAGGGGGTTAGGGTTAGGGTGTTAGGGTTAGGGGTTAGGGTTAGGGTTGTGCCATCGGGGGGGAGTCAGCAGACCTTCCTTATTGCTAATAATCCAAGGTCAGCATGAGTCATACAAACATGGTGCTCCCAACACCACTCTGTTATGACCATGGAGACCATCTGGCCATTACCTTCCCACAAAATCTATACAGAAGTAGCTTTACCATAACCAGCAGATTGATTTGTGCATTGCTTCCAATTGGCCAAAGGAAAAGGTCAGTTATTAAAACATAAAAACACTCGGTGTGGAGTGTTGCTGACATTCAGAGCTATAAGGAGATGAAGTTGATTTAAAGCCAAGTGTCCATCCCTAAATGCCAACATGGCAAACACATGTAGCAGCTGATTTTTTAACTGGATTGAGATTCGAGAATCCACTGCAGTTTAGGGCTAAGATATTGTAGCAGTGAGCTTACTCCACAGAAGATTAATATTGCTGAATCCTACAAGCTTAGGGAATAACTTATTGTCAGAGTTGAAAAGCTGCTGGATCCTGCTGTGTATTTTTCTCCCTCTGGGAATACCAGCTGAGGAGTCTGCTATTGGACAGATAATGTTATGCTTTGAAATCCCCCATATTTGTTTGTATGTGGTTTATCTGCAGCATTCAGGACTTTGAATTTCCAGCTAAGGTAAAGACCTGGTAGTTTGATTTTCAATTTTTCTTGACATAAAATATATGAGTGTATATGCTGTTGTATTTAATATACAAATTTATGATCTTGATACATTTTTTGCCCCTTTTAAAATCAGTAAAATAAATAAATGACTTATTCATGTCGCACTTCAACTCACATTTACATGGCAAGCTGTTAAACACAGCTCGTCCTTGTACTGTGTGCACAGCTACTTTGCATTACAAAAAAAAACACTGAGGTTTCTAAATTTGTATCAAATAAATCTATATAACCCTCTATTAGTTTGATTAGGGGACAAATATTGATCAGTGAGCTTTCGTCATGTTGTGTTAATTATACCACAAAGTGTGTCTGCTTCTGCAATCCTCAGTTTTTTCCTCTTCTCTGTGTTCTCCTAAAGAGGACCTCTGATATTTCCTTCACCTGGGAGATATTTTCCCATCTGTTGTTCCAGCGATCATGCCAGGGCTTACATACTTCAATACCCAGGACAATCCTCGCTGGGAAGGAAGGGACAAGGATCACCTATTTTGTTAACTGTGCATCCATGTTAGTCTCTGTGTGTGTGTGTGTGTGTGTGTGTGTGTGTGTGTGTGAGATAGAGCGCAATGGAGAAAGCAGAGAGAGACAGTAACATAGAAACAGAAAGCAATGACAGAAGGGAGAGAGTGAGCGAACAAGAGGAGTATGGAGGTGCTATGTGGGAAAGAGAATCAGTCTTACTTAGTGACTTTATTAGTGATCAGTTATAGTGTGCGAGGGAGAAAATGAGAAGAGAGGAGGGAGTGAGGTACATTATGTTTAATGAGGTTCCCAGTCGGTGTTTGATGTGGTTGGAATTTAAACTGGCATGCCAGCTGTAGTAACAGTAGAGGTGTAGAGAAGCTTGGGTGTTCGGAAGAGGCAGAAACAATATGTTTTATATCCTGCATATCGACATATATATTGGTTGGCTGCTGGCAAGGGATGAGGCCTCCCAGGTAGGAAAGCACAAGCTTACAAGGGCTGCTCTGATGGCCAATTTCTCACCCCTTGAAACGGAATCACAAGGGGTAGTGGTTGAAATCTTTCCCTACGAATTGGGACAGCCCCTCAAGAAGCTGTTACATCATCATTAGTCATCAGGGAAATAAGTATAGAGCCCTACCCCCCCATCCCAACAAGTATTGGGACAGCCTACCCCTGCATGTGAAATGGGATTGGGCCTAAGAGCTTAATAACACTGCACCCATTGGACGTTAGTAGCTGTCAATCACAGAGTATCCATGCCAAAATGACTACCCTGCTTAATCGCCTATTTTACTTTAAATGGGATCTATATTTACAAAATGAACATCATGCTGTATTTTAGAAGACTTGAAACTAGAGATTGAGAACATAACGTGTACATGAAAATGTTTACTGATTACTGTAATTAAGTGAGAAGTAAGGTCATTTTCTCACAGATTTCAGTGGAAACCGACAACCAGTGGACTCACCTTCTGGTGGTCATTCAAGAGAATACAACTATTGAGTTTCAGGCACTTCCACATTGGTTCCATTTTCCATACACAGTCCATGTCCATTTTTATATACAGTCCATTGGTAGGAATTCGTTCTTCAGACTGTTGGGCTCCCCCAAGGCTGAATAGGCAGCTGAATGAACTCCTTCCTCAAGGGCATTTTGGCATCATCTCTTGGGGACAGGGAATGAGAAGCTCTGACAGTGAGTCCAGCAATAAATCCACTGCTCCGTTGCATTACAAGGAACCAGTTGTAAGAAGTTTGGGCATCTGCTCAAAATCCCCCCTGGACATTTCCCCATGGAGGTAAATAACTGAGAAGAGACCAATGGGGCATACCCTAAACATGCTGTAGGGAATATGACCAGCGGACACCTCTGAATCCTCCAGGAAAGAACAGGCAGATATGGCTGGAGAGATGGACGTCTGTAGACTTTTTTCACTCAAACCCCAATTGTATATTGAAATAAATCAACGAGCACATTAATACCCGTTGGTTTGGCACTTATGTTATTTAATCATCTGCCTTTATTCAGTTCAATGTTTTTTATATTACACCACATCATAGCATGCATTATTTCAAGGAACTTAAAAAGTTAGATCAAGACCGTATAATGTTATGGAGAGAAGCCCATCAGTTCCCACAATGAGCAAGCAGTTGGCAACAGCAGAGAGGAAAACTCCCTTTTAACAGGAAGTCACCTCGGACAGAACCAGACTCAGGGTGAGCGGCCATCTGCCTCCACCAGTTTGGTCAACAGGAGAGAAATAGAGGGGGTGGAAAAAAGGATGCAAGGGGGGAGGGGGTAGAGATAGCAAAGGTATGAAACATTGGAGAGAGAAGATGCAGAGTTAATGACATTTAGTAATTTGATATAAATAGGGAGAGAGAGATCAGATTAGTTGATGAAGAATAGGAGGTGCAGGCATTACAGAGGTCTTCCTTGTATTCACTTTTAAACTGGCCATAGAATGTGCGGCTTGAGACATGTTGCCAAATTTCACCTCACGCTGTAAAAGGTAAGTAGCTGTGAAGCCAAAGCTCACGATTTATGTGCTCACACTGTAATTGTGCGACACAAACTGCTTTCACTGTACATTATCGTCGGGTCCTTCAGACTAGTTCCAGGTGTTTTCGTCAAAAAATAAGTCAAAGTTTGTTTGCCTACAATGCTAACATAGTAAAACACGTCGCCTCAGTCATATGTTCCACTCTTTGTGTCTAAACGTCCATCAAAAAAGGGAGGTTGTCTTTTGAGGTTACTATTGTAAACTGATAGGGAGCTACGTTAACTGTACTGAAGGAGCCCCTTTCGCTCCCTCTTTTTTCTTACTTGCTGTGCAATGCTTCCAACCAACATGACCTGTGGGCAAAGAGAATTTGCTACGGAGTTTACCTTTCACAAATGCACAACGCAGTCGGAGGTTCTCTGCACAGACCTGTACACAATAGCCACAGGAAGTGATATTATTAATTCCGCTGCGGAGATCACGTGATTTTCTTGACATCACACAGATACCAGTGTCGGCTCTTATCGCCACAAACTCTCTTGAAACATCCGTTGGTGTCTTCTAACGGAAGACTTGCTAGCGGTGTTCTCACAACGATTTCTCCTGGTTTTCTACTGACTTTATAGTAGTAGGTCAGGTGGAGAAAGTCCACAGAGACAGAAGTATCTCACTCAGGCATTTGGGTTCACACGTGCAACTCCTCTGGATAAAATACGGAGTGCTGTTTTGAAAGCAGCAATAAAGTACATTTCCTTTCTTTATTTCCTGAAATTAGGTCAGACTCTAAAATGAGACGCCCATTTCAATATTTGGGTCAAAGATGGGCTCAAATCCTACAGTGAATGCCCAGCTTTAGATTATGTTCCTTTCAAACAGTATTTGCGAATTGTACACTTGAGCATAACTCCTCTGACTCATTACCTTCTTTTTGAGAGTGGCAGTGATGCTTCAGCAAGATCTTCCAGTTCTGAAGGAGTAAAGTTCAAACTGCTGTCCTCTATTGTACTGACAATATGGCATTGGATTACTAAATTACCAGGGAATTATTGAATTTGGTTACAGCATTATTACATAGACACCAATGCCCCAAAGTTGTTTGGTCCATTGTGAATTCAAACATTATTAAAAAATGGAAACACAATTGATTATTTTTGAAATTATATTCAATTTAAATGTAATAATTCACAACAAGATCAAGTTTGTATTTTAAACAGTAAACGGGTTTGATGAGTTGAACAGTTGAATTAAAAACAGAACTAAGTCTGTCACTCTCAACATTTACATGTTAGAATCACTATGATTACTTTGCACTGATACAAACATTCCACAGTCACTTTGGTGACCTCTGATTGCTGTAACCCAGTGTCATTGCAGACATAAATAACATTTTTATTTTATATACGATTAGCCTTAACCAGAAAGTTCAAATGCGATTCAATGTTACTCACTAAATCCATTCAACTGCGTTCGCTGGAGTAACTGTTATTCCACATTTTGCTGCCACTTATCAGAGTTTAATCAGTGGGTGTGAATGTGTTGCTAAGTGGGTAGAATCTATTAGAAATGTGAGGTGGTTGGTGGTTGATCCAGGGGATTCTGTTTGGGGCTATGGTTTATGTCTTTCATTGTTTAATTTCAGCCTAAGCTGCGCTATCACACTGAGCAACATTCATTTTAAACAGAGGGAAAACATTGTGTTATCAGGACTTTTAGCCTTTGTGCCAACAACCCTTTTAATTAAGACTGCTCCGTTGCGCTCCAAGCTCATTTGCACAGAGATTGGGATGGGGGTGAAATAGACTATGCAAGACAGGACAACAGATAGAAAAACATAGGTCAGATTGAGGAGATCTGGACAAGAAGGCACAAGAAATTGAAGAAAATATCAGACAACAGCAACCAAAAAATATATAGAATGTTTAACATGGGATACACCAACATTAGAAACACCATCGCTGTCAGTTTGCTCTCACAAATATAAAGACTCAATTTATGTAAGCAAAACCTAGATTTATCAACACCATCTGGCCAACTGGAGTCACCACAGGAAAATAAAAAAAAAAGATCTGAGGTGTCTGACATTTAAAAAAACAGAAGCCATAAATGAATGCTTTCAAATGGAACCTAAAGACTGAGCCCAACCGCATGTGAGTGAACAGCCTTCCATGCTGCTGCTTAACTTGACAAACAGAATGTACAGTAAACTGGCGATAAGCATTTATCTACATTGAGAGGTGACATATCCTGGACTAATTTTCTAGGGAAATCCATCTAATTCATCTAGAATAGCACTCAGTAGAGCACATACCTCTGCCAAGGTGTCCTTATGAAACCACATTGAAATCAGCTCGATCCCGACTTGTATTTGGATATGCACCAAATTGCACACATTCATAGATAGGTACCCTATATCACAATGTTCAATACATTTTTTTCTTATAAAATGCTGGATCACCCCTTTGTCCAGATCCATTCCAATGTTTAATGGGTTCTCTCTTAGCCCATAGCCCATCCTTCCAACAGGTTCTTTGGGAATATGATGAGTTTTTGAATAATCCTAATGAAAAAAACGACAAAGAATAAAACAGATGGGGGTGAAAACAAAACCTCTGAGGGCCAACGGTCCCCTTTGACTGAATTAAGCCTCACCAAATTGAACACACTCATATTCACCAGTCCTCTCAATATTCCTGTTTGTTTTTAATCAAGATCCATGCATTGCTCCCTGAGAAATCTTGTAACTTAAAGAAAGAGTTTATCTGCCCCTTTGTAACACTGACAAATATGATTGTAAAGTGACACACAAATGCCAGCAAAACTAATTTCCCCTCCCACCAGGAGCATATCTATATCTATATATATATCAATCCTGTGTTTGAAATCAAAGCTTTTTGGGGCCAGAAGGGAGGTTTGTTCAGATATCTCATTACCTTTACGAAATGAAACTTAGCAGAGTAAGTTTTAAGAGATCAGTGTAAGATGCGTGTGTGAAGAAGGAGCCTCTTTGTTGAGTGAGCTCACTGAGCTGTAAATCTCCGCTTGGTGGAAAGCGCAGCACAAATCCAGCACATGGCATGAAACTATCTACATGAGACATTAGCATCTTGCAAGAAAGACTCTTTGATTTTGTGTCAGCCAAAGAGAAGATCAGTTATGGGCCAGCAAGCTCTCGATCTACAAAGCAGAAAATCAAACTCCCAGGGAGTCATAACTTACTGTGTGTGGCAAATAATAAGAAACAGTCATTTCCTTATTGACCCACTACCAATGTTTTCGAATGCCCAGACACAACAAAATATGTTGTGTTACGTTGTTAGTTTTCTAAATTGTGAAAACTGTTAAAACTCCTCTCATCGATACACATATATAGTATATTGTATTATAAATGGATGAAATGTATAATTTGAAAGGTATCACCCATAGTGAGAAACCCACAAACAATTATCACCCAACTCTGGACCTTCCTCAGCTCAATGGAACGTTTTAGCATCTTTCTGCTCATTGTTTGGTTTTCTAGCCTTTAAATTGACTGTTTAGGATCAGTCTCACCTCTCGTATCACTTTTATTTTCAGCTACAGCAGAACTACTATTAAGATCCATCTCGGGTGATCTGATCACCAGTGGACAGTGCCTGGTACACGTGTGCACTTTAATGATATAACCGGGTGATATAATCTCTAAGTACACATTTAGATGTGGTCAGGGATGAATGTGGCCACATTCTTTTAGCAGTTTCAACGCAAATGTGTGCTGGGTCACACTGAAGGACCACTATGCTACGGTGTGGAAATATTACCTCCATCAGATAAATTCTAATGATAACACCGGATACCAATCACTCCATACATTTTACTGAGAACGTGTCACCCCAGTATTTGTAGAGTGCCTACTATGATCTGTATTGTTAGATTCCGCTGTGTGCAGCCTCACTCTTGCAGTGTACTTGAAGTTGTGAAGTCTGATTTTTCTCGCTACAGTTTCATAATGATCCTTTTTTTTTTTTCTCATGCTGCACTGTTTGTCCTCTCTTGCTTGCTCTAGCTACATGTCTCAAGAACACACTGACCTGTGTATCAGTGGCTCGTGGACCGTCAACATGTCCCTAATGTTATTACGTGTCCTTAAACTTAATTCTCCACCTTTTCAGTCAACTCTCCTCTTGTCACACAAAAGACTCCACAGCTCTGGGATGCGATTCTGCTCTGTTGCTGCACACCGCTCGATTCATAGTTGCAGTTTCCGACAAATAAGTGATAACTAGTTTTTTTCAAATTAAAAGTTTTCATATGATGAAGTGGGCGCAACAGGATGTGAAACTACACCAAATAGATTTTTGTATCCAGAAAAGAATGAAACAGAAAGTGGGGCAAGTTTCGTAAGTGTACATGTCTGAACATCATTTAATTTTGTGGTATTAAGCTAAATTTTGTTTTGTACAGTTGGGGTACCTGTATTCACTCCAAGAATCTCTATGTTGAACGGAAGTGATCTGACATACTGTCCATTTGTGGAGACAGATGTAACCAGTCTGAACAAGGCCATAAATGGTTAGCTGAGCATGTAACCGCTGAAGAGCCAGACATTTCCCAAGTGGAAAAGAAATCAGTTCAAACAGGTCTCTGTCATTCATTTTGCAAAATGTTGGGAGTTAGACAATGAAAACTAACTTCAGGCTTTGTCAAATCAACTTTAAAAATCTTGTTTTACTGGGCAATGTGACTATAATTTTTAAAATACTTTCTTATTTAATTTTCTTTACTTCTTTGAATTGCCATGTGACATGTGCCTCATTCACATTGTCAATATTGGATTTCATTTGTTTCTCAAGTTGCAGACATTTCACCAACTAAAATGGATATTTTCGAATGCAGACACAGGAGTTATATTTGAAGCTTTGGGAGCTGGTTTTAGAGTCCATTAGAAACAACTCAGTCCACACTGGGTATATCGAAATTAGCTCATTTCCATATGAAGCAAGTACCTCCAGTCTCAACACACACAAACACACACATTCATAATATATTAAAAATGGTCTGGTAGCATGAGAGAGGCTGTAACTATCAGTTTATAATTCTGTGGCACAATAACATGTGCTATTAGCAGTGGTGCGGTGAGGGAGTTAGGTGCTGTTTAAACAAATACTTGAAAATACATTTAGGTCAGGGAGTGGAATCGGTCATGGCTGCCTGACTGTTTTCCGATACAAGTCTCACAGGGAGACACACACACAGAGCATTCGAATAAAATCAATTGTTAACTTTGTACACAATGTGGGATTATTCCCAGAGACTCCAATGAACGCTTTACAATAACAGGCTTTTATAGTGTTTTTTCTAACACCATTTATGTGCATGTTTTCATGCTGATATTTACAGTCGTTATTTACACTCCTGCACTCAGAGAGACGCCTGAATCAATGTTAAGTCACTCAAATACAGTGAAAATGAATATAAAGGAGAACAATCATGTCACAGCAAAGAAAATGTATACGAGAACAGAAAGAAAGTGACAGGATCAAACTTGGGGGGAAAAAAGGCGTCTTTATACTGTATGTCGCGGATTATCCTCGTTTAACATTGAGAAAGAATGACGGAAATCTTGCACCGTAAATATGATTACCACTGCCTTTATAAGATTTGTACACAGATTTTAATTAGATCCATCAACAGTGCAAGTGCTGTCTCTGATAAATTGGGTCATTCTCGCAAAGCAGGCCTTCTTGCTAGTGGAGGATTCACCCTGAGGAGGAATGCACACAGCTGCTGCTGAGACAGGAGGGAAGAATGAGGAACGCTCTGAGAGAGAGGAGTGGGTGGACTGGATCGCAAATCATGGTAGTTTTGGCAGATTTCTGCAGCTTGTTTCTTTCTTTTTTTAAAAATCTGAGTAAAGATCATGCTGTGGCTGACAATAAAAAAATCAGGAAGGTTTCGTTTTGCACATCTTGTCTGACAAGTTAGATATGACAAATTGTCTTTTATTGTCTCCTAATAACTCCCTACTACTATATTGCTTAAAATGTTGGTATTATAAAAGAAAACAACAGCCATTTAACGGACTGATGTAATGAACGGAGGAAAGTATTTCGTCATGTTATTCTATGCAGTTGCAGTGAGGTCTTCCTTTATGGTTTGGGCATAGTTCACTTTCAGTTCCACATTCTGTTACAGTTAAGGGCTGAGTAGTCAGTGTGGCCATGCACGTCTCTGTTCAATGACACCCATGATTCTCAATAACACACAATTGAAACTTATTCACAATGGTCGTCCTGAGTGCTAATGCTGTCTCTGCAGAAGTGGCTACATGTGGAGTTATTGCATTCATTTGTTTCTTTACGTGTGCATGTATACTCCACTGGGGGCGCTTTACTCCGCGGCTTCACAGAGACACATCAGTCTCTCTCTTCCAAGCCTCCGTCTTTGCAAACGTGCACGTATGGGCATGTGTGTTGTTCCATGTGCGCACAGCCTTCTCCCTTAGACAGCTGCTCCTGAATAAACATTGTTTACTTTGTAATCGGGGTGAGGGAGCGCTGAGGGCCTGAACTTTCACTGTCGCCACATACACATGTAGGCAGGTGCAAGCGTGCACATATGCACGCAAACACCATACAACACACATACAGAAAAATATGTTGAGGAGTGCACGCGGGTATCAGCTTTATTAGCTATTATCATCTCGATAAAATCCATATGCATCCATCATGCATTAGACATCAAGGTAATTTTGTTTACGCAGCAATCCATCACTGATGGGGCACGCCTGAAAGATAATTTCATAAAAGGTAGAGATGGTTCTCCACCCTTAGCATCATGAATATGCAACGACCACAGAGGAATATGTGGTCACACTTTAACACACACCCCGTTAAATTGGCACACACATGCATAAATACACACATCCTGGCTGCCGTTGGGTGCTGGGCTGCACTTGGTTCTCCTGCAGGAACAGATGGCCTCAACTCTGGAGGGAGGATCACAGGGAGGATGGAGGTCAGGAACCAGAGGGGAGAAGGGGGAAGGGGGAACGAAGAAGGAATGATCAGAGTGGCCTGATGGCAAGAAAAGGAGATGTAAGGTGGTTTGAGATGAGGATTGACATTTAGAAAGAAAAAAAGGGCGATCAGAGGCAAGGGCGAGGGGTCCGCAGGCAGACAGTCTGTCTATCTCTCTGTCTATCTAGGGATAATTTCTCATGGGAAATTGGTAGGAAATGGAGAGTATGTTGAGCGTTATGAAATGGAGGGTAAAGATGGGGGCGTGGAGAGGCCATATGAGATGGGCAAGCTGATGCATGTCCTGAGTTTGCATTTGCCCAAGGTATTGATGTATGCATTGCAGTTATACTCGTGAATATTTCTGATGAATAGAGGATGGGTTGGGGTGTGTGAAATAGGCCAATTGGACGAGTCATTAGAAGACTATTTGCTTTCTTTTTCGGAGAAACAAGGCCGCCCGTACCCACGGCTGCAGCAATATGCAAAGAGAATCTTGTGCATTCCTGCAATGAGCTCTGCGAGCAAGCACGCGTCTTCTTTTTGCTCAACATCTTTATTGAAATTTGATGCAAACAAATTACAAAATTTGATGCAAACAAATTACAAAACAGGCCAACAGACCATAGAGTATCAGAGGGGAAGGCTTCTGACAAAACATAGGGGTAAGACAACAGCCCCAACATCACAACCCCCCCCCAAGAAAATACACACAAATAACCCAACATACTAAATCATTTTTGGAATGATCATGGGGTGCAGGTCTCTTAACTGGAGAAAAAAAATTATTTTTTTGATGGGTGGATGAGTCAAGCATATGTGCTGATTAGCATGACGTTAGAGCAGATCCACACATCTCTAATCCAGGGTTTTGATGTGTGTGCGTGTGTGAGTGTGTATATACTTGTTCTTACGAAAAGTCCCCATGGCCTGGTGCTAATGAGGAAAAAGACAATTTTTTACTCCTGGTTAAAGGTTATGTTTAGTGTTAGAAATGAATTGCTTTGGGATAAGGTTTTGGTTTGGCTCTCCACAATAAATGGTGGTCAATGCAAAGTTGCTGCACAACCTTTGTGTGTGTGTGTGTTCTTTAAAAAGTTCTTTATAAAGAAAATAAGGACACCTTGAACCTGCGAAACAAGGCCAATCATCCTACTTTTGTAAAACTGCTTGCAATCCTTTTTGCGTGTGTGTGTGTGTATCTGTGTGTACTTGTACTTATATATTTGTGAACACCATTTTGAGCATAGACCTTAGTTGTGACATTTTTGTAAAGTGAGGACATTTTGACTGGCCATCACTTTTTCAAATGCTTGTTTGAAGGTTAAAGACTTGGTTTTAGGGTTAGGGTTAGATTTAGGTTTAGGTTAGGGTAAGGGGCTAGCAAATGCAATATGCCAATGAGTGTCCTCACTAAGATAGAAGTACATGAATGTGTGTGAGATGTAGTCCCAATTTGAAGTTCAAGTGCAAAGCAGGGGCTTGTGGGAGAAACACTTGAGTGTACGTGCAGTCGGTCACATAAAGGGAGACCAAACTCTCAAATCTCTGAGGTATGTCTGCTGAAGAGAACACAGGACATGAGAACCTGCTTAGAAAGCTCACGTTGTAAGAACTGAGTTCAGTTGCACTTTCTAGCGTGTTATGTTTCGTATTTTAATCGTTTATTCTTTACTGCCTTCTTTCTACTTGTTTTTTTCGGAAAAAACATCCAATGAATTACACATATTCCATGTGCACAACGAATCACATTGTCATCTTTTGCATACTAGTAAGCTCTAGAGTTTTATTTACTTATTTTTTTTAATACATTTTCATAAATATGACTGGGCAACACTATGGGGACTTTGATCGGATAACCTTTTTACATTAGTTTGTCCGTTTGGGACTCCATTAATAACTGTGAATGACTAATCCTTGTTTTCCTCGCTTGTGCCTTCGTAATTACTCATTTTGCAGAGACCTCGGTCACCCCCTTGGCCTCTGGGAGCGTTGCTGTCCATCACACACCCGCTGACAGCCAATCCCAAACACAACATTAAGCACTTTTGACACCACAGTGGCCACAGTGCACTGGGAACAGCCTCCATGCGATATCCTGATTATCCACGATCTGAAACCTGAGAGCGCTTGTGGCTGTAGATGCCGTTTGACTTGAGTCCAGCAGAACGTCCACAGCCAGCCAGAGGCAGGAAGCTTGTGAGCGAAGTGTGGAATTGACTATTACAACCTGAGGTGTTCACAATAATTGTTCTGTCACAGTTATTCAAAGAAGTGTACTTGCAGTATGAATGCTGAGAAAAAGTCTTTTTAATTCCCTTTTTTGTAATCAACATTTTGTGAAATAACCTGTGGGCGTATTGGAGAGCTGCGCTTTCTGCAAGTGAGGCACATGCAGAGCCGTACAGTGAAATGTGTGTGTGTGTGTGTGTACAGCACAGTTTTAGGGTTGATTGGTGGGTCACTGGCTGCGTCTGGCTTGTGCGCATTGCAGACATGCCAAGCCCCTCCCCACCCACCTTTCCAGCAACACTCACTTCCTCTGTCTATCCATCGCTCTCCCCCCTCGCTCTAATCATGGCCTCGGGACCCAGCGAACGGACGACCGAGGTTAACGCTCCCCCGAGGAGGGGAGCAATTGTAAATGAGGAAGATGTGAAGATGAGCGGGTGAAACAGGCAGATAAAAGAGATGAGGGATGAGGCGGACGTGCGGTGAGAGTGCCTTAAAAGAGACTGACACATGAGAGAGAAAAGAGAGGGGAAGAGAGAGGACCTGAGAATTACAATTTGATTCAGCTAAGATCTTTTTCCTCGTTACTTCTTTATCTTTCCTGCTCTGGCATTTCACCCTTGACTACTCATTATTCTGATGGTTACTGACGATTGCAACGCATGCAAAGTTGTTACCCGCTCCGACTTTCAAATGTATGAACACAGAGAAAACCACTGAATTGTCAGAGATTCAAGACATTATGAAATGATTTATTTGTATATCTGCACATACAGTATGTATAAGGGTTTGTTGAATTGTACATGAGAAGACATTGTAAGACATTTAGTTTAAGATTTTCAGACTGACTTGGTTATATTTAAGTGCTGTTTTAACAATATTTCATTGGCTTTTGTTCTAGTCAAGACCTTTACTTTGAAGTGTAGTTATGTCAAATTCACTGAATCACAAATTTGTTCAAAGATGTGTATGTGTTTCAACAGTAATTTACGCATTGTATCTCAGTGTGCAATTGAAATTTACTTTATTCTGACATCTCATTAATGTGCTCTTAAAAGATGGGGTTTTAAAATGTCCATTAAAGAGGGTTAGGGTTAGTCAATGGTCAATTTCTAGTTTTTAAACTTATCTAATTATTATCCATGTATTTATTATTGGAAAACCCATTCTCTATTTTGTATTAGTTTGTTTGTGGAACCACTTTATAGTTTACATTTTCAAATCATCTGCTGCCGTCTGAATAAAGGCTCCAGATTAAGATATAGTGTAGTCAATGATCATTTTCTATTTAGTAACAACTCATATGTTTTTTTATAGGGAACATCTGTGGGATATTTTGGAAATAAATTTGAGTTAATACGAGTTACCAAAATAATGAATAACTTAATTTAGTCTGGTTTTATTTCAGACGTCCAGATGCATTTTCATATGTATATTTTTCACTTTTCATCCGTGTAAATCAATACTTTTGTGTGAAAGTAGAATAAATCAAAAATGTTTTGCTAAAAGCTAAAAACAGAGTGAGGGCACAGTCATACATATGCAAAGCAAATATTGCAAGTGTTAGGACTGTAATCCGAGGCATACAATACATTGTACTTAAACTTGTTCTTATACCTAACCTTTTATATATTACAGTATTCCCTTAGCTTTATTCGACATCACACATACATGAATGCACTGCGCTCATAAGAAACTGTGACCTATGCCCTAGAAAGAATTCAAGCAGCTGCCCCAGGTTCTGAAGGGCAGATAGAAAATGCGCATGCTTACGCACACAGAACATACAGCCGTTAAAGCAGGAACACAACATTCCTCACTCCAATGAACAACAACACCGTCAAGGCTTGTTTTTATAACACAAAACCAAACACTGTCAGAAATGTGAAGATTTGCCCTGATGCTACAAAGGAGGGGCGAGACAGGGAGCGGCTGCTCATCATTCGATTCCAGCACCAAGAGGCTGGGACTACGCCTGCGCACCAGCAACGAAAAACCAAAGTCTGATACTACGACGACTCCCCCTTGTTATTGACCAATGAAGTTTTACTATTATAAGTAATGCACCCGTCGTCCATTCGGGGCGACTCTTGCCTACCCCGTGCTACTGATTTGGCCGGGGCTGTGCGTTGAGTGCCCATAGCTATGCTGTAATTTCCATTGCTTCTAAATAAATACTTGTTGAACCAAACCGAGACCACCTCTTCTCATACTTCAGGATAAAAGAACACGACACAAGTCAAAGTTCACCGAAGTTAAACGCAACACTAACCCTCAGATTTGGCTTTGTCCTGCTGAATGTTTCATTGTGGACCAGATCCTGCAAATTCCAAGACACGCAGTTTTGAGAGATGAGTTAAATTAATGAGCAGCACAGAGAAGATAAAGTTAATCCAATCTGAACAGGGCACAAGAAACTAACTTTCCAACCAAGTTGCAACACTAGACTTCTTTTGACCTGCAAATCACCTAATCAGTGCTGACTGAGAGTGTACGCCAGGTTGAACGCTTGTTCTAGAATTTAAACTTTTTTCTCAGTAATTCCAGGGCTAGTGTACTCTATTTTCCCTTTTCCCATTATCTTCATTCACTTGTTCCTCATTCATCTACTTCTATTAACTCCCAGTCTTGTTTCAGGTCAGATACCATGCAGTGAGCTCAGTGAATTTTTATTAAGTAGGACGGTTAAACATGGCTTTGTGCCTGCAACCTGCGTTGATGGCACACACGTAGAAGCCTGTCGCTTCTCTTGCTGTCTCTTGTGGCCTACTTTTACCCCAGTGAGCCCACCTAACACACAGGCTAATTGATCGTGCCATTAAAAGCCAACACCATGCATTGAAAAGTACACTTAGTGTGTGTGTGTGTGCATCTTTGTTTCGGGGGGTTGGGGCTTTGTCTGCACGGACATTGTGGCGTCATGTCAATCTTGTAAATATCCCATTCATATCAAGAAAGCCCTGAAGCTGCAGCAGACACAGTGCTGCCAGACAGTGAAATCCAGCAAACCTGATCTCACTCGATTTTAACAAAAAGAAAGAAGAAGAGAATTGTATTGTTTTGGACACACAGGGAGTATTCCTGATATTTGTGATGAGAGACACACAGAGAGACATTATCAATTTCAAATAATTTATTTAACCAAAACAGAATATCAATTTATTTAGCGTATTTATTGTTTGCCTTTTTTTTTTTTTTATTCTGGTGTTGTTTTTGTTCTAGTGTTTATTGATTTTGTCTTTTCTTTGTTGAGTTACAAATTCTCTGGCGTTATTCAAATTCATAACAACAATAGTAACATTTTTAGAGTTTATCAAATTAACTTTATCTCTGTTTGCAATTTTGGTGCTTTGCCTTTATCTTGTAGGTGCTGGCTAAATATGAGTTTTATGTCTGGTGGGAAACATAGAAATTCCATAAATTGAAAGGGATGTCGGTTAAATGGCCAAAGTTTCTGTCTCAGTGAATTTCATATAGGAACAGTAATAACCAGTATATACTGGTGGGAAAAATACAACACATTAGCCTTTTACTGAAACAAGTGTAAATCACATTTACCAGAAACCTCCACCTAGGCCATATTATGGCACTTAATACAATCCAGGCATGGAACTACCACCTCGTTGTGGTATGTAGAGTAGACCACCTTCAGAGCTTAAAACCTGCTTTAAGGGCTCCATGTAAAAAACACACACAATAACTAACGTGTTATCAGCCATTATCTCCTCGCCTGCCAATGCACCCATGTCAGCTTAAAAAACTCTCCCCTCAGGGCTAGGCAGGACAAAGAGAGGTAGATGTGACTCCCCGACCTCTTCCAAAACACGGAGAGGTCGAGGTTCAGAGGTTGGAGCTCGTCTCTGCGCTGGCACCTCATCGGTTGGGACATGTTTGGTTTGGCTGCGCCCCGGGGCTTTGATTTCTATGACCTGATATGCAGTTAAATATCCTGCCTCTTCTCCCGACTCCCACCCGTCCCCTCACTTCCTGTCTTCCCGCACTTCTCCTCCCTGTAGCCGCCCTCGAGCCAAGCTCTGTCTAATTTAATGAGTCACATTTCACCTTTTTCTTTTTGCTTTTCTCTTTCTCTGCTTCTCTTTTGTCTCTGAAAAGAGGTTTGCTTCCATGCACGCAGCGCTTCCCCTGCCCCTCGCCAAGCTAATTTGCTGCTGCTTGAGCTGTAATAATGCCAGAGGAGTGTGCTAAAAACAATAACATGCAAATGAGTATTTAGACAGTTATTAGCTGTTGAGTACATACTTGTTTCTAGATATTTGTTCTTTTTAAGGATTTTTTTGTTCTTTTTTTTCTTCTCAGATGACAAGACAAGAGCAAGAAAAGAAAAAATAGAGATCAGTCACGGTGAAGAAGTGTTAACAGAGTTTGGCAAGATGCTGGTGGAGGCATAAGAAATGTGTCTGTGTGTGTGTGCAAAAGAGAAAGATACCCATCCATCTGTTTGTCTTTGATGGCCGCACACTCCGTCATTAACAATCACCCGTCAGTCAGGGTGTGAGAGCAGTCACACACTCTCAACTTCATACATGATAAAGCAAAGTCACTTTAGATGAGAGACGCGGAATGTGAAAAGCTGTTTTTTCATTTTTTTTAACTGACTGAAGCTCACTTTTCTTTCAATATGTGGTCCTTCCGGCAAATCCCCAATCAACACACTGACATTCTCACACAATACTGAAAAGGTCTGGAAGACAAAAGGCTCTGCCAGTCAGACTGCTTATTCACCGGCTCTGACATGTATTGTTATTTGAAACCGCTGTCAGACAAACTAGACAACACACACTCTGGCTCTGTCCCTCTCTCTTTTTCACACACACACACACACACACACACACACACACACACACACACACACACACACACACACCTAATCATCTGACAACAAGGAGCCCATTGTGCCATGTTATGACTTTGTAGAGCGGCCCACCACCCAGAGGGGAGGAACATCTTCGAATCAAAGGCTCACACTTGCCACTCAAGAGCTGGATATCACAAGCCAGGCATGTGAGGTTGGAGGAATACAGATGTAGCCACAGAGAATGTTAGTCAGCTGAGACGCTGTTCCTCTTTTCGCTTGTTCTCCCTGACCTTCACCCGGTGCCACATGGACAAGAAGCATATTCAGGGAGTCTTGAGAGAATGTTTACATGGCATCCACGACTGAACCCTGGAAGCTCAGTTCAAAGAGAAAAGTGGTGGGAAGTTACGTATTTATTTTTACTCTCAGTGACACAGAGGGCCAACTGTAACTGCTGATATCATCTGTAGCATACAGTAGCTGACTTGTTTTAGAAGGAAACAAGAGCCAATCGATCTCTCCTTGTTGATGTAAAGACACCGGACCTGTGACTCGTGGTCAGAAAGTATACAAATCTGTTAATGATATAGTATTTAGTGTTTAACCTAAAGAGTCATATTTTCTGCTGTATATAAGTAGGGCATTATTTCATGCAGCCTTGAGTTTCAACTGAACTTCGGCGCCACACTGTTCATGCCTGATAATTATCAAATCAAGAGGTTTTTTTTTAATCAACACACCAATGGCATCAAGGCATGGAAACGTCCATCAGCCTGCAACAACAAGTGTTGTGAAATACACTGTGAAAAGCCCTTCACTTTTGCAGTTAAACTACCTACATTTAAAATGTAGATCTGCTCAAATGAATTAATTATCCTTACATTTCTTTGCTTATTTAAATCACACCTAATGGAAAAGCTAAGTAATGAGTGTCAGGATCATCATTGTGTGAGTTCAGTTGTGTTTTTGAAACTTTGCTTGAGGCTGAATTCATAAAACTATTAAATCAAAAGTTCCTCTGCCCTCCCTGCACCTGCAGCTTCTTTGTGGAAGTCAATCATTCCACTCTATTTACGACCTTTGAGTTCTCTTTTGTATTATTTTAATCCAGGTTATAACCAAATTGTAGACATAGCTAAATGTCAGTCAGACAAAGAGCAAAAATATAGTAAATGTCACCAAGGTTTAGTTTAAAAAGTACATAACCCTGATAACAATATAATACCATTTAATTCAGGATGCATTGCAATATTTTAAAGGTAAACACATGTGTATTACGGAACTAATACAATATGTTTCGAAAAAGTTGTAACACTAGCCACAATTACAGCATTAGCATGCTAGAACATAGTGTGGTAGTGTGTTTGGTGTTGTTAGCTAAAATTTAGCATAAGTTTTGGTTTCCTCCTCCTCCTCCTCCAACGAGATTATGTTTTCATTGATGTTTGTCTATTTGTTTGTCTGGCTGTCAGCAGGATGGCGAAGAAAAACAAAAATCCACTGAACAATTTTCTTGAAACCTGGAAGGGATCCGGACAAAGGGGAAAATCTAGGAATTTTTCATCACTTTATTTCACATTGTGTGATGGTTCTTCTGTGGACTTTTTCCAAGATTTCCCAGGGAATAATTCAGGAATCTTGATGAAAAGATTTGAGATTTTCAGACAACTTGATGCAGCTTCATTAAGTTAGGAGTTAAGAGGACTGTTGGGCCTTGGCGGTTACATGCCCTTTACCGAGTGCAATTCTAGTTTGTTTCAAGGAAGTGAGCAGTAGAAATCTCCATTCTGCTACAGCTTCAGTCTGAACTGTTGTCACCAGGCAGAACATCAAGCCTGAAATTCATACAGCCTATCCCCCCCCATTTTTTCTTCTGTTCTCAATCTGTCTCTCATCCATGCTTCATGGACTTGTGAGTATAAACAGACAGTTCAGAAAGGAGATGGCAAACTTCATTCCCTATAGTCACGGATTGATTGTCTCACACAAATTAATGAAATTATTAAGTTGTGTTCTATTGTTTGGAGGTGCATTTTTGTTGACAGAAGGATTTCAAACAAACCAGATTCCTCATTGAGGCGCACTGTTAGTTTATGTCCTTCTCGGCCATTTTACTGAAGGATATGTTACTGAAGCAAGGCCAAACGAGTCAAATCAGGATTCAACTGCCCGACATCTCTTATAGTTTATATTTCTGCTTACATCAAAAGTTAAAAAATGTAACCCTCAGCAGTATATTTGGTTCCCCTAGCTAAAAGTAATGCAGTCTAAAACAGCAGCTCTGCAATAAACCCTACCTTCATGTCTGTGATGAAGGTAGGGAGGTTTGAGAGGTCCTGGTTGAGCTTTGTGGTCCTTTTAGAGGTCTGTTGAACTGTATTGTTTCATGAGTGTCTATATTATTTGTAAACAACCCATTTATATGTAGGCTAAGCAGAAACACCCTTGTATTATTAAGTTCAACAGCAGCACAACTTACACTTTAAAAAGCTGAACGGTCAGCATGAGCTTCCCCAAGAAATTCTGCATCATTTTGAGAAAACATGAGATTCCAAAACCTTGAAATGCAAGATGTAAATTATTTCAAAGTAAATTCATAAAAAGCAAGCAAAGCAGTTACAATCTGTCAGCCTTGATTTCTTTCAGTGGAAAGTTCCCCTCACAATAGGTTTTTCTTCTTCTTTGGAGATGTATTGGCAGTTGGCAAACAACAAATTGGCCTATTACCGTGTGGACCTCGTACTGATCGATTATCCAACCTGTCGAAAATTAATTCTCAAAATGAGCAAGCCCAGATCTGGCACCACCACAATCATGGTGGAAAAGAGGTATATGTGGAAATAGAAGAACAGCTAACCTTGCTCTTTCCAAAATTAACAAAGTAGCACTAATGTGCTAAATGTGCATATATTTTGGTTAAGAAATTTGGAAGCCACCCATGAAGCTACTCAGATATGATACGAGTGCACAGAACAGTACCCAAGAGCAGAAAGGCATTTCTCCGAGTGTCCAACTGCAGTTTGATTGGTCACTTTGAAAAACTCCAGTTGCCAGCCTATCGCTGGTCTTGTTGCTGTCTATTTAACATGCCAGATGTTACCTTTGAGGATAGACGGTATTCTGTGTTGTACAGTGTTTGTATTTTGAAAACTCAGTAATAGACAATTTCAGTAAAAGTTGGGCAGTAAATTACTATTTTTATTTTGTAAGGCTGGCAAGCATGCAAGCTCAAAGCAAAAACGGATTTACATTACTCCACCCCCCCCCCCCCCCCCCCCCACTACCACATCATCTCGTTATATCTCCAAGGCCATGTTGTTTCTTGTAGCTCATTGATAACATAATTTAACCTGGGGAGTAAAAAAATTCAATAAAAGCCTATTTGATCCTCAATAAAAGGGAACATCGCTTCATTCTCCCACTGTTCACTTTGTTATGTGTTAACTGGTGGATAAATCAGATGATTGAAGAAATATGGGAGCTGTGATAATAGTTGGCACTACTTCCTAATGGAATGTTTTATGGTTATCTGCATGTAAGGAGAGCAAAACACATTTGCTGAGTTTTTTCTTATGAAAACATCTGTGACAGTTAATCCCAGCAATCCTAGAATCCTAGAATAACCTACTACATCACCTTGAGTCAACTCCCTCCACCAAATTGGATTGTTCCACAAGTAGAAGCGAAGCCAGGTTTCGTAATAGACAAAGCATGCAGCATTACCTTGAGAGCTGTAAGACACTGTATTTCAAATTACTTAGTGTAGTGGAAAATGACTAAGTGTGGTTGAAACCTATTTTATAGTTGAAGAGTAACTTTTTGCATACCTGTCTAAGACTCCATGACCTGAAATGTTTATGACCTGAAACCTGTATGACCTTTCTATATACCTGTTTGACCTTTCCATTACTTATTGACTGTCCAAAGAACCCAATGGAAATGTATGCAAATCAGTTTCCTGTGTTCTGAGAGACAGCCTTAGTCCTCCTATAAAAGATCCTTGCATTTGACTGTTCTTCATCTTCACTCTGAGATCCCTGTGACTCTCTGTGTTGATCCTTTCTACAGAAAGTCCCTATTAAAATACATGTAGATAACTTTGGTGTTTCCAGCCTCTTGTATTTCCAGATTTCCATCACAACACTGAAGCTAATTATCTTAAAATGGAAAGTGCAGCTTAAATGTCAACATATCGAAGCGAGAATCTTTCCTCTCTTAGACAAGCAGCAGTGACACCAGCAAAGTTGACTATGTAGTTGTAAGCTGTTTCACTGTAACATTTAGCGAGCGAAAAAGTGAGCTTTTTAGATATACCATCTACATTTGGTTTGATTGGCAAATCATACAGTCATGAAACCACTGACGAGAATCTTTTGTGATGCTGCTTTCAACTTTGCATGAAGTCAATTCAATACAATAAAAGCTTCTCAGCCATGTTAATTGCACAATCAACTGATTTCAAAGAAGTTGCCACTGACTTGTCGGGTGTTTTGAGCTCCTTCGTGGTTAATTGTTATTTGTTTGTGTGCGGTTGCAGGAGAAGACACAAGAGTCCCAGAGAAGTGAGATCTAATTTATCTTTACTGACACCAAACCCACTTTGTTAACAAGCTACCGATTAAGGTCATAATCAATGCTTAATCAGGATCCTAATCACATTATATACACTCTAATGTGAATAATAAAATCTAGTCCAGCTAATTAGTTAGAAGGGCAGAGTAAGAATAATGATTACTTCTGTTACCTGCATATGAGCTCCATTTCTATTATAGTGCTGTTGTTCCGTAGCTTTTGTTAACATCAGATATGGTCTTGTCTTGATCTGTTCCTCGTAAGTAACTCTAAACTCGTATCTCCTTTTTTACTTTGATAATACTAAGCTTTTTTGTCTTTTGGTTGTTTTATTTCCTGTCTCTGTCTCATTTCCCGCCCTGGTATGTTTCACTTATGTCCAATTACCCCTTCCTCCCTCGTGTATTTAGTCGCATTTGCTCCCACTCCTCTTTGTCGTAACGTCTGTTCAGCTTCCCATTAGTACCTCGTGCTGCTGCTCTGTTCACCGGAGTTCATTCGTGCTTCTGCTCCCTAATGTTCCTCTGTGACTTTAGAGATTTTCTGTTTGCACCTGCCAGCCTGCCATATCCTCTGTAAGCCTTTTTCTAAATATCAAATTATCATCACTGCACCTACCTGCCTTTGCCATGTGTCTGCATTTTGGGTCCTGCAATCTTTAAACCTGTCACAGGTCTACACTGGAATGTTGTGTCAGTGATGTGATATGTTTACAGTGACACAAAATATACCAGTATGTGTCAAACGTTCTCTTATATGTAAATGGTAAATGGTCTGTATATACATGGTTCACACACCCATTCATACTTAACTTCTATGTGCAGCTATTTCACAGCCGTCAGAGGCAATTTGGGATTCAATAATAATAATAACGTTATTTGTATGGCACTTATCTAAACAAGGTTACAAAGTGTTTTCCAAATTCTATGGCAAATAAATGAATAAATTTAAGTAAAAGATATTAATTTCAGTTCAATCTTAAGCACCAAATCATAACATTTTAAGGTTGAGACCTCTAAACGTATAGAGAAACCCAACAGTTCCCACAATGAGCAGCAATATGGCGACTGTGGAGAGAAAAAAACTCCCTCATTAACTGAAAGAAACTGCTCGCAAAACCAGACTAAGTGTGGGCGGCCATCTGCCTCGAACTGGTTGGGGTGAGCGGAGAAAATAGGGAAGACAGAAGAGGTGGGTGGAAGAGAGGGGGAGAGAGAGGAGAGAGAGACCAGGAACAATTGTGTAACCAGGACACTTTGGATCGTGGAATTGGGGAGATGGGGATCGAACCGCTAACCTTCTGGCCAGAGGACGACCTGCTGTACCTCCTGAGCATGTGTTATCGAACATATATATCACACACACACACACACACACACACACACACACACACACACGTATATGGACATCACTGCCCTAAAGTATGTGTCCTTACATGTCCTATGTTCCAATCGGGAGAAAAAGTGAATATGAAGCATCAGTATATTTTGAATATAAATCTGCACATTCGTCTCCATCTTTTGCTATGTATTGAAATACAGTATGTAAAGTGATGGGGCGGATAAAGATAGCTGCATTCATGAGGCACAAGAAACATACTGTCTTTTATATATCTTTAATATAGACTCCTACTGTATATTTCATATAACATCAAAATATAACATATCTCGTCAAACCCTCATTAAGCATCCCAAAGTTCAGTGCAACACAGTCAGTTGACCCTGGTGCGTTATGTTGTTAGACTAAGAAGCTACAGAGCACGTTACACAAATGTTTTCACTTGCTGAATAGCACTCTTGACAAGTAAACTGACCTCGAGGTAAGAAATCCCTGAGAGAAAAAAAGGTCTATTACTCATAAGGTCTAAGTTCATACACCAAGTATATATCTAACTTTTAGAGAGAAAGAGGTTCAATTGATGGTTTACTCGATGTACTTTGCCTACAATGCGTGCATGCTTTCTTTTTTTTGTTTTTTTTCATTTGCAACCATATGAATATTTGCATGCTCCGTGCCTTAAAGCAGTTCTCGCAGGGTTTGATTCCAGAAACCAGGATTTACCCAAGACCACAGATTTGGTTCACAAAGCAGTACGCCATTTCACACCTTTTTGCGCTGCTAGCCTGATTGCAAAGGAGGGACAAACGGACACTGTGTCGGTGTGTAGCACTTTGTTGTCGGGGTAGTTCTCCACCACAGTAAAGGCTGAAGTGTTCGAGACAGAGGAAGGGTGAGGGAAGATGAAGTGAAGTGAGGACCGGATGTGTAGAGGGGGCTTGGTGCTTGTCCCGCATCAGTTGACACTATCCTTGTACTAAATCACAAGATGTCTAGATCATCTTTGCCAGATGCCTGCAAATGAACAATCACACTGTTTTATAAACACACTGTGAAAGCTGTCTGTCTGTTTGGCTGTCTGGTTACGCTGTCATAGCCAGACACTGGACTGTGCCAGTGCCGGTGGCCACTGCCAGTGTTACAGCCACGTCAGATCGGCTAACAGATGGCCTTCAACGGGTTGGAACACGCCTGAGTGCTTCCAAAAACGAGGAGGAAATGCAATGACAAGTGACGGAAACTTAAACATGCGGGGACAGCCGAGTGGGACTGGCGCCACATGTAGTGATGGCAAAATGGTGGAAATGTTTGGAGGGAGGGTGTGAAGACAGTTTTGAATAGATGAAAAATGGGAGAAAAGGATCATTTTATGGTGGAGAGGGAAATACAGAACAAGCAGGTGCTGAACAAGTCAGATGAGAGCAGGCGAAGAAATGATACAGTGAATAAAATGATGTAAAGGTAGAAGCTTGCAGGTGAATGGTTAGAGACAGGCAAACAGAGAGGATGACAGCAAAAGGAGGATAGCGAAGTGCAGTGCAGATATAAAGAAGAAAGGGAGTATATTGTGCAGGTCATCTGTCGCTAGGGAGAGGGGATGATTGACATCTCAGTGGATTGTGAGCTATGACAGCAGAACCTGATACTGTCATCTGAGCTACAGCCTACTGCAACTCACATACTCTTGCCATGAGTTATGTGCACTTGGGATGTCAAATCGTACAGACATTGCCCCTGACAAAACAGTGCCAGTGGTTTACCCTGTATGTCCAGCGATCATCTGTCTGTATAGATATTTGTATGCATCTTCTTATATACCATTTTCTCTCTGGACCACAGTGAAATTTGTACGCCTTGTATCCAGGTGTAGATCACTGTGTCAGCCAGGGAGCTCAGACGTCCATCTGTCTGACCTTGTAATCCAGGTCTCTCTGAGTTTTCCAGGGCAATCCTGAACTGAATGGGATATATAATTACAAACAGTAGGTTCAGGGTCATTGCCTGGGTGCCTTCATACCCAAAATACCTTTCGCAACAAAATGTCCAGGGGGATATTCTGATTCCCAATCCAACTCAAATGGCGTCTTTCAAGGTGAAATAATAGTATTTCTACTCCAAGCACTTTCTGAATATCCAAGATCTGCGCCTGTCTCTAAGGGTGAACCCTGGCATCTTGTTAAGGAAACTCCAACTGAATGAGTGTGCCAACAATTTCATCATCTCTGTTACTACCCAGAGCTCACAGCCACAGCTGAGGGTTGGACCATATATATCCCGTTAAATCAGGAGCTTTGCCCTTAGACTCAGCTTCCTCCTAACAACGACAGTCCAGCTAGCACAAAGCCCTCATCTCTGCTGATCTAACCTTCCAGTCAGTGTCCCGCTACATCTTACCCACACAACATGTTACCAAGTATCTCAGATCTATGTTTTGTAATCCTGGTCAGGGAAGACAGAGAATCTCAAGATGTTACCTTCGGCTCCGGGAATTTCTAAGGGCATTGTTGTATTGGCTAGAATATTAGACACGCTTAAAGATGTCCATCTCTCTGTAAACAGCCTAGTCAAGGGAGAAAGTTTCTCAAAGTTACAATACAGCCAAGGTGACACTCCCCACCATTTAATAATTCAAATAAAATATGTAATGACCAATTAATCAGACGAGCGATGGAGTATACTCACACCTTGAAAGACACACTGTACATGGACATGAAACTTGCTAGCCGAGCAACATTAATGCTACAAAAAAACCCACAATGCATCATTCTTTGGAGGAGCTCTGGTGTTGTCTGCAGTCAAAGAGAAGAGAACACATACATGTCTCATGCTCAAATCTAATGAGTCCTCTACTTTGTATAGTCTACTTGAACAAACCATTAACACATTAAGTGCAATGACTGATTGAAATAATCGTGCTTTGATTTATTGTTGATTCAGCATGAAAACCAATGGAAGGTTAGAAAAATGTACTAAGCAAACATTGGGAATTCACAGCATTTAATCTCATTGTATTTAATTTGCACTGCATATCCTGCTATTGAAGAATATCTTTAGCGGAACAGCAGTGTAATCATCGACATACAGTAATTGATGCTTTATAGCTGTCATTCCCTAGAATTAATGTAAACAAACATGTGTTCCTGCAGCTTCCGTGTGAAAACGACACGAGGAACCTATAATGACATTTAGTAGCATTGACAGCTTCTAAATGACATCTTAATGTTCACATTTACAGTTTAACACACATGCAGACACACACATGCAGACACACACAAACACACATGCTCTGACAGCATACTGAGGGTTATACATCAGAGCCGCCTTGGGCTCGCTGAGGGCTTGAAGGCCCCCAACAGATCCCTGATATTGAAATTGATTTGTCTCACATTGATTGGGCTTCCTGCACAAACTGTGTATCCGTGATACATTATTTGCCATTGTCTTTCATATTCTCTCTCACTGCTCTATCCTCGCCTGTGGCAAAGCAACCCCCCCCCTCCGCCAGAGAAGTTAAATATGCCAATAGTCGTGTGTGGAGAGAAAAAAAAAAACTAAGAAGAGGAAAATTGGGATGATCCATAAATCTGTGATGACAAAGAAAGTGAGAATGTTTCTTTCTTTCTCAAAGGAAACTTTCACCAAAGAGCTTGTTCCACTCTACATAGAACAGACGATGAGCTTCCCCCTGTTCTCTTTTCTTCTCTCCCCCATCCTCTTCTGTCTTCCTTACAGTACAATAACTCTAATTATGTTCAGACAACTAAACATGCCAGCTCTAACGACGGCACAGATATGGGGAAATTGGCTAATTTGCACAATAATAAATGTGGGTTTGAGCCCATAGAAAGCCTATTAATATTTAAATGATACAAGAATGTTATCTCATAAGTGTGTGCTTATCCAGGGTGGCTTTCTGCATGGATGTGCAGAGAATGATCAAACAGCCGTGCCCCTGCCTATGCACTGCACTCCTCAGTGCAGCACTGACGAACCCGCTGACAGTGCTTTGTAATTGGGGAGGGAAAGGGACGAGGGTGGAGATGGTGATAGCAGTGGGTGGGTGAGGAAAAGGGAAAGATGGAGGTTCAATTTTGGGGGAGAACGGTATAGGTGAGAACCTTGATGAGGAAGGAGAGGAGACATGTCCCACCTCAAAAAAAATCCTATCTTGTGTAACACCAGGTCAACTTACTACTTAAGAGACATATACAAAAATAAAAAATCTAAATTATTATTTTTAATTATAAAAAAATCGATCCATTTCCTCTGTCCCAATACTTATGTCATTGTCACAAGACTATGACGTACAAAAACAAGGTCGGCCAGAGGAAAATACCATCACCACAACAATTTTTCTTGTGCTGGTCAAAAAAATAAAGAAAACTACCCCATCGAAAAAATATTAGGGACATACAGCAAGACTGTTTTAAAATAGGTCTGTGAAAATGGCTGCAAATTTGATAAGAATAAAAAGGCATCGCCAGAGAGAAAAAGTTGCCAATGCTGCCTTCTCGCCTCTCATCTCTCTGCCACATTACTTCTTGGCAACACAGAAATCACAATGCAGGATGGTACATATTGCTCAGTTAGTGACCATTGGTTATACAGTGGTTATACACTATTTTCACAATGCACTGTGGGCTACATTGAGTCCACGATAGAGGGTATACAGAAATTTACTAACCATTCGGACAACAGTACAAACTTCACTATATAGTGGATTATATAGTGATTAATGAATGATTTTAGACACAGTCAGAGAAAATAAATAAAAGGTATGCAACAAACTCAACGTGTCCAGGAGATGCTCACATGTCATACAGTCATTAAAAGAGGCTGTAAACTGGAACACGGGGTCAAGTTTTCTTGACATGCCAGAGAACTGACATTTTTACACAATAATTGTTTGCATTGGTTTATTTTAACTGATAATAATGTCCAACAGGGTGTCTCATTTTATAAAGAGCAACAATTACATTAATTTTGCTGGAACAAAAACAACTCATTTACGCAAAGCCAGTCCGTTCTGAAATGTCACCTCCAACACCCTGCAAAAGCTTCAGTTGTCATTTGGTCCAAATTGACTCCATGATTATGTTGGAACTCTGCAGTGCATGCAATCTAAATGTACACCTGTGGCATAAAAGCATTGCCATTTCCTTTGGTATTACTAATGTGGCCTTAAACTTGATTGAACATGGTGACATGATATTAGACTTTAAATGCCATGCATCGACATGTGACATTAACAAAATGAGACAGAATAGAAATTCTTATTATCTCTGGTATGCCTTAGTGCACGTGTGTCGCTCTGTGGTATGTAAGAAATAATGTACCGTCCTTCATACATGAATTATCGTTTTGCTTTTTTTTTTCATTCTGTTCTCTTAACACTGAGTGCTGTGGCCTTTTCTTCAGGTCTCAAATTGAGTTTGCTACATTATGTTGCTATTGTAGGTCCAAAAAGTCTTGAACAATCTTCAGTGCAATGCGAATTATGACAGAAACCATCTTGGAGAAAAAAGTATATGACGTGTACTGTGACTTTTATTTTGGGCCATGCCCATCTGCCCAGCTTTGGCTTCACTTTTGAGAAGACGTCCTGTCATCCATTTTATATAAAGTCTATGATTTTAAAAATCACTTTGTCATTTGAATATTTTTTCAATCAAAACAACCAATCTTGGGCCTCATGCAAGAACAGCTTTGTATTCTTATCCTTAATTATTTTCCATATGTTTGTGGGAACCTGCTACGTCATAATTAGCAAACAGTTCTAAATTCAGAAAAGTGTGTTATTATTTTTTTCCCATTCAATGAATATTTAAAAAATAATAAATAATCTACTATATAATCCTACTCACTGTCAAACAAAAACTAGATTCCAGGAAGAAGCATGTTAGATCACACAGATTTGTTGCATGCACAGTAAATACAGATTTTATATAAACGGTGACATGGTGCATATCCAGATTTATTTTTCACTTACCTGGTTTATGAGTAAACGGACTAAGTGACTCATGACATTGAATTTACTCATATGTAATACAGATTCATCTGTATTATCTTGTTAATATTAATGTAATTTTACAATGAACATTTTTTAGTATTGCATTTTAATGAATTACCATTGTGCAACCACTTTGTTTGCAGCAGCATAGTGTGTTTGTGGACTCTGATGCGTTTGAATGTTTGTGTGAATGCATGTTGACATCTCTGGGTCAAATGGAGTCAGACACCTACTAATACATGTTAAATAAGTTGTGTTCATCATGACAAACACAGACTCACACTCTCCCCTCACCCTCTCTTTCCCTCTGGTGGGAACGCAGTTTACCTCTTCAACCCTCATTATCATACCAATAGCGAGCAGACAGCTAAAGCTAGTTTGTCAAAGGTATTTTAATTACCAATTAGAAAGTTGGCTGCCTGTGCATGAGCTAGTTCAATATCTTTTTTTACCCACTCTTCTAGCTTTCTCATACTGCACACGCACGCACACGCACACACACATAGGTGTATAGCCCAGAGCACAGGGTCCCCTGGTGCCTTAGACTTGATAAACAATGTCCCATTCAACTCCATATGAATAATTGAAGGTTGAGTGTTGAGAAGAGTGGACACTTGTTTATTCAGAGAGAATGGCCTTGTTGATGGCTGCATACCAGTGTTACAGGAATGCCAGAGGAGCTTATGGCCTGCTGTGACATTATCTAAATGGCACACTCACAAAAGATGTATATACACACAGACATCCTCTGTGTGTGCACTGTGACACACTAAATAACATTCATAAATGATAAACGAAGTAGATAAATAGTGTGGTAAATATGAAATATTGATGCAGATCTGGCCGGCGAGGCATGAGATGTCCTCATTAAGTGCGCTCCTGTGTGTGGGCGCATTTAAACCTATGGATTTTTTTTTGGTTCAAAGGTGAATCCGACCCGGTGAAAAAGAGGTCAACGCATTTGATAAATTATTTCTTACGACTCAAGATCATAAAAAAAGCTCTACTGTAAATTGAAGTGATAAAACTTTGTGGCCGCACGGGTCGACCTGGCGGCCTCCATAAGGTTTGAGACTTTGAGCAATAATTTGCATCTGCTCAAGTGGCCTTGATGAAAAAATATATATCTCTGTCTCTTTGTTCTTGTCTTGCTCATACCCCCTGACTTGATTCATCAGCTTTTATTGACTGCATGGCCGACTTCCCCCTGCAGACTTTTTGAGGAAAAGTGCAGAATCGCAGAATCCTGGAGTTTGGGCACATCAAGAGCAATATATTCAAATGATGCACATTCAGAGGAAATGAATCTGCTTTCAAACAAAATCAATATGGTGCATGATGCAAAGGGGCTCATATGAAATAGAACCTTGGTTACTTACACAATTTGGACCTCAGTGTTTACAGCCTGCAGAGTGTGACTTGTAAGAAAAGTTGATGTGAATGAACACAGACAACACACTTAATATCTTGTTTATGCTATAATCTCATTAATGTCTATAGGCAAAGACATGACTGCTGCTTAGCTTGTAGCAGTCACTTAGCAGAACGGTTCCAAATGCACAGCCTTGAGCCTGAGGGGTTACAGCTCACATACCATGAGACTCAAATGAAAATGATCAAGGAGGCCAGTGCGGCGCCGAGCACAACTTAAGATAGTCTTATCCTGTATAGCACAGTGGATTCCATGCACTCCAGTCTATACTCTGGTGTATTTCTGGTGGAAATACACTCTTCATACCTCACATTAATATGCGTCCTGGGTGGTCCAATCACAAGACAGCTCTGTGTACGTCAGTTCTCACCTGGCATTGAAATGCGTCTTCACGTGGGTCTCCTGTGACCACTTGTGATCGGATGTCACTTCTTCGCTCTATATGCAAATAAACATGCACATCATTAATGTTTGTGAAGATCAAATGTGCTGTTGTTTTGAGCAAGACAGGTCTGTTGTGTGTGTGTCTGTGAGAGAGAGAGATGGGGGGACAATGAGGGAATCTATGGACTACACACAGCTTAAATACTACACACAATATAACATTGTATTAATTTGTTTTTCGTAAAAAGAAAAAAACAACTATGTTGCGGTGATGTTACCTCCGCAAAAGGTGGTTATAATTTTGTTTTGTTGTCTGCTGGTTAGCAGGATTTTACAAAAAACGACTGCATGGATTACCTTGACACTCGGTGTAAGGATGTGGTAAGGTCATTCAATTTTGATGCGGGTCCAAATCAATGGGCGGATCCAGGAATTTTGTTTAATTTTAAACTGCAGCATCTCAGAAAGAAGTCATTCAATCAATGGCGGTTTGAGGTCTGACCGTGTGTGTGGACAGTAAAAACTTTATGGACAATAGCAAGAGCATGTGAGCAAACGTGGAAAAAAATGTTAGGTTCATTATCAAACTGTGGATGGGAAAAATTTGGATATGGCAGGCCACCACATTTTAGACAATCGAAAGGCAAACACTGCTTTGACATGACGAGATATGGTATTAGCCTTGTGCTCTCAGAGTGCCCTTGGTGAACCTACTAAAGTAAATCAATGTATAGATTAGTATTATCAGTCCATTTAGAAAAGTGTAGTCGGCCAGAAAATCAGTTGGGCAGGAGGTCCTTCACTGTGGCCCAGGACACATTTGTGTTCACACTGCTAGAAGAATATGGCCACATGCATCCGTAACCACATTAGAATGGGGTCTTAGCGGTGATTGGATTACCCAAGACATACCAGGTCTGAACAGGCCTTCAGTTTTAAGCAACAATTCAGCTCTCCTTGCCTTGTTATTTTATTAGAGTTCCATGCTAGCATCTGTAAGGGGGTGACAGGAAAGAGAGTAATAAAGACAGATGTGAGTGCACAGCAGGAGCTACTACTCAAACCCTGCAATCGGGGTATATGGTATTGGCAACACCGAGCAGCAGACAGCTGAGCCCCAGGGGAACTCTGCGAGACACATTAGAAACCTCTGATGGATAGCTGTTGAAACGATAATTCATATCAAGTCATATGAAAACCATTAAAGCCAGAATACAAATGTCACAGCATGAGGCTTCACGTCATTACTGCAGCATTTGTCACTGAGGTGTTAACCAAACACAGCAGCACCTTAAAGCATCCTTCATTATCAACAGAGGCGGTCTGAGTGTCGTTAAGGAAACGTACAGCATGTAAAGAACTCATAATAACACCAATAGGTGCGTCTGTTTGTTATTATTTCAATCATGCCACCATATTCCCAGTGTTCTACCTATGTGCAATATATCACATACTTTAGTTTACATACTACATTCCAGAAATTTGTGGTAAATTCTTAATATGAACCTGAAAGGATCATACAACAAATAAAAACGTGACCGATGATGGATGTTAAAAATCAAACAAGGGAGACTAATATTTTGGCCCTTGGCCAATCTTTTTACTAAATGAATTTAATTGGTGAACACATTTTTAAGGTTTCATGCCAACAAACAGTAACAGGACTAAAGACACAGCTTTCTGGCAGAGACCAAAAAAAAACTCTCCCAAAGAAATTAAATTGGGCAGATACTCTTTGACAAGCTGGTAAAGAATGTGGGACTTTTGATGAAGCATAAAAAACTCAGCCAAACAGAATTTTCTTTCAAAAACAGTCCAGAGTTACAACCTGCGTATTGTATTATAGTGGCATACAAATGATTGGACTGATTTCATGGTAGAATTTTAGAGTAGACTGTTTTAGTGACCTTGTGTTGCAGCCAATTATACAACAAGTCTCATCAAAGGCAGATATGTGAGGCTTTGATCGTAATTTGTGAGGAAACAATTTTATCAGGTTTTTTTTTGTTTTGTTCAAACCTTTAGATTATTCACATGACAACTATTGGACATATTTATTTGTTTTTGAATTCCAATTCCAAGTTGAAATATTCAATGACTAATGGGGGACCCATTCGATAAGGTCCCATCAAAACAGGACAGTTTGTAAACATGTTGTTTGTTCAATACTCTACTTCCTGCCTCTATCTGCTGCACGACCCCTCACGTGAATCCTGTGGAGGATTTGTTGCTGTTAGTATTAGAGTGGTGGAGAATATTGGTTTAAGAAACTTGCCTTGGAGAATGCCACTAGTTTCAAGGTTGCCAGTTTATTGTTGCTGTATATACTTCTGGTTCCACCAGTATCTGGAGACTGTGGCTCGGGGTTAGAGCGGTCGTCCTAAACCGGAAGGTCGGCAGTTCGATCCCATTCTTTCCCATCTGCACGCTGAAGTGCCCGTGGGCAAGATACTGATATCTGAATTGCCCTTAATAGTTATTGGAAGTCACTTTGGATATAAGCATCAGCTAATTGATCTGTAATGTAATGTAGTTAGACAGAATGTGAAATTAATCAGATCGGGTTTGGGAGCTTGAGCTCTATTTTGACAGTAACTTCACCAGTGCTCTTATTCTAGAAGCTTTTTGTCTCTGTTTGTTAATAATTGTTGTTTCATTTGCTCAGTTATGACTGATGTATTACAACAGTGATGACCTCTATACAATTGCTGATTGTAATTTACATTTTAACTCTCATATTGGCCTCACAGCTAAGCATGCAACGCTGTTTTTAAAGTACACTTGAGGAGTCCTCCTGCTGGTGTGTGCCTTACTGTAGCAGATATGTGACTATTTGGATTACACTGCTTCAGCCCTCTGGCCCAGTACACACATCACACTATACGACATAAAAACAGACAGGGTTACCCACACACGCTCACATCAATCTATATCTTCCCGTCCATCTCACTGCAGAGTAATCGGCCTTATTTGACCTGTGCTGAGGGGGTCAACAGGGCGGACAGATGTTTCGTGATAATGGTTTATGTCTGTGTGGGTGAGTGACCGTGTCCGTGTGTGTATGAGGGGATGATGCAGGAAGGCTGGTTTTAGACTCACTCCTACTCAATATCCCCCCCCCCTTTTTTTTGTGTCTTATTTTACATCTTCTTTTATGGCCCCAGGTCACATCAGCTGCAATTAATCCATCCTTTCTCATTGCTGATCCACTGATCTTACATTAAGGAGAGGGCTTTATCTCACGGTGTGTGTGTGTGTGTGTGTGTGTGTGTACAAACACAAGATAGGGACTAGTACTTAACCCTGATCTCAATCTCTAGGAGCAGCAGGGGGTATGAGGGGTTACCCTTTAACAATGTGTGCACACATAATTGTGCACTCATTCCTGTACAAAACACAGCCACACACACACACACACACACACACACATATGTGCGTTTGCTTCACTATCCCCGCGAGGACAACTCACTGAAATAATGCCCCTCTCCCGAACCCCAACCTAAACCTAATTCTAAATTGAACGTTAAATCCCCCAGCAAGTATATAAAAACAAGGAGAAACACACACACACACACACACACACACACACACACACACACACACACAGCCATTAATACAAGCATTTCTGTAAATGTTAATGTATTGTTTCTTTTTATTACAAATTAAAAAATAAATAAATCAGTAGCTGTGGTGTTTGCAGTAGTCAGTGCTTAACAACCCCTCCTCTGTGGCACATATCACAGCTTCCCTATGCTTTTGTAGCGTGCAAAGAATATTTTTCTCTTGATTTTCAACAACTCTTCCTGCAGATAACATCAAGTTCTGAGATATATTTTTAGGTTTAGGATCTACCCACAGACTCTCAGTGGTGTTAAGGTCAGAAGACTGTGAGGGCATTTCCCAAAGCTTCAGCTTATTTTTCTTGAAGTGGTTCATGATGGATTTTGCTTTGGATAATCCTGTTGTAGAAAAGCTTTTTTTTTCAGTTTCATTTGTTGATGGACTGCAGGACATTTACATTTAGAATCCACTGATATTTATCCAAGCTGTGTTAATGGGCCACTGGCTGCCACACGACCTCAGAGCAGAATACTTCCTCCCTGATGACAGATGGCAAAGTGCTGACTCAGTAAACGCTGCTTCTCCAAACACCTCTGCTGATTGTGGCCAAAGAGCTCAGCTTTTACTTCACTTGTCCACAGCACTTGTTTCCGATTTAACTCTGCCTTATCCAGATGTTGCTTCGCAGACTTCACATAATGACTTTAGTGATCAGGTCGGACGAAAGGTTTCCATCAAATAACTTGTCCGTGCAGAACATGTTTGTGCTTCGATGCTGCACAGTGAAACAGTACACCACCACTGCACTTTTCTGCATCTTCAATGCAGCTTCAATGCTTCCTTCAGTCGGTTTTGTTAAACCTATGTTAAGTCTTTTTTTCGGTTTTCAAGCTCTTGTTTTGAATTATCTCCTTCCCCTTTCATGTCATTAGTTACTGACATTTTGTACAGTGGAAATTTAAAGACAGAACATTTTTTGGTGCTATCCAGAAACTTTATTATAAATAACAACAATAAATAAATAATCTAATCTAAGTCTAATTTTTCCTGCATAATTTATTCTGTAACATAAAATCTGTATTCATATTGGTGCTTATCAAGGTTTATCTGTATGAACAGATTTTGTCTGTGAATATCTTGATGCCAGAAGCCTTGGTTGGTTTATGATTCTAGTTTGATCAATTACGTTTAAGCAAGCTTTAGTTGTCCACAGATAAACAGTACCTGTGTAGAGCAACAGAGGTGGAACACATTGAAAGAAATGCATCTCCTTTTTAATTTAGCCGTATTCATATCCAGATGGCCGTTAATAGAGATTACTCAAAATATGGTCTGCACCTAAAACACCTACAAGTATCAGTGTTTGTGTTTTGTGTGGAGAAACAACTGGTGTGGACTCGTCAGGCTGTGGACAGTGTGTGGTGGGAGAATTGGCCTGGATATAGGCTGTCTACACCGTGAGCCTCATAATATTGGCCATTGCCCCCAGAGGCTAATTCATCATCAGGCGATAACTGATGGGCTCAGAGTTTTCAGAGACATAACATAGACGGTGACACCATTACTGTCTGTGATAGGCTCATATCAACTAACTTTTATCGTCCCACGGATATATCGCTTGGGCTCTAATAGCCTCCCCTGTTTTTAAATTTATATGGCCATGCTCTTACAGCGCTTCCAGCTGCTGTGACCCCCTCTAGAGTTATAACTCAATGTTAAACATCTTGTACTTCCGTTGGATCTGCCACAGTATTCCTGACCGAATCTCAAATCTTCCACCCTTCCTTCAGTCTAATTTTGCTCTCTCTCCCCCTCCTTCCTGGCCCTTATTGAAGGAGGATATCCCAAGACTCAGCTTCCAATGTTATTCGAGGAGGAGCGGGGCAGAAATATATATAAAGAATCCCGCGGCAGACTTCTGACACTCTGCGCCCTGGATGTCCTATATAATGAGTGTTTTAATGAGCACCCAGCCTGTTTTTAGCCGTGTTTGTTAATTAATCAGTATACACATTGTGCCAGCAGATGGCAGTAAGGATAAAGTGCCTCTGGGGAAACAGCTAATAGGGTAATAGGAAGCGGAGGAGAAAGAATGACGGAACAGTCCCCAGATTGCAGACAGGTGACCTCTGTCCCAACATGGCAGTCGGGGCGTTGTAGCTCATGCTGCTGAACTCATGTGGTCATGAAAGGTCAGGATTTGCATGCGTGTGCTTGTGTAATACAGACACAACCCACATGCTTGTATGTGTACACAAACACTGTTTGGAATTACACACATACACAGAGCACACATGGATACTGCTCACACTCTAACTGCACAGGGAACTCTTTCTCTCGCTCTCCCACAGTGAGGCCCTTCACTCTACTGGTTTCCAGGGTAGTGTAATGGGAGGGGGCAGAGGGATATTAGTGCTGGTGTGGGGCCCCATCACGCAGATGGACGGGGGGCCAAACACATGTGCTGACAGGACAGTACACGTCTCTCTCCACTTCCCTGTGTACGGTACAAGAGGGGAATATTAATGTTCCCTATTCAATTTGTAGGAGCCAAAGCTACTTCCTGGATGAGCAGTGTCGACACTACTGTGTAATGCAGGACAAGCATGAGGGAATGTGGTTTGTTAATAACGAGGTAGGAGAGGAAAATAAAAGCGAACTGAACTGTGACTTGTGGTGCTGTTGCATTTTATTCCTTCTCCAGTGTGTGTGCTGAAGTGCCACCCCTAAATTTAACATTTATTTCACTGATTGTGGACAGAGTTTGCAGTTAAATATGTACCAGGCCTGAACCTTGAGTCTCAAACAGAAGCTCTCGATTCGCCCTGCCTCCCTGGCTTTTGCATCGACTATTAGTAAGCTAACTGCCAGCTACGGAGCAATAAAACCTTCTTCAGAATATGTCTCTAGTGCTGTGACAAACTGTGAAACTAAAAACCTGTTTTAAGTGATTTAGAAAACACAAAAAGGACAAATCATCATCCCCTAAAGTCGATTGGGCAAACTTGTTAGCAAACATTTGCTTATTTGCACACCGAGCAGATACTTATCAACATAAGCATTCATTTTGGATTCCTGTTTGTTCCTCTCTGATGAATGGAACTCCAATATTTGCTCTCCTTTCACTGGTATTTGGTTTCATGCTCCCAAAAAATATTTGACTTTTTGGCTGCTAAATGCTCTGCTACATTCAGCAGCGAATCGGTAACTTGCAGAGTTTTCACTTTAAAAGCTGCATGCTGAGAGAAACGGAGCTGATTAGAGTGTTAAGACCAAACCATAAAGCAAAGTACAGTGACCTGAAACATGCTGGAAATCTCAGGAGAGCCGAGTGGAGCTGCAGTGTTGGGGGATTTCTGTGGGATTGGCCCTGTCCAGACCTGCTTCTTAAATCCGTCCTGAGAGATCCGATCCCAAGTGGACAGCGATAAGTACGTCTGTTCACACCTGGTATTTTCTCCTGTGATCACTTATGATTAGAATTCACTTCCCTGCTCTATGTGTTCCCAATAACCCAATGACTTTGTTTTTCGAGCTCTGAGATTAAAGATGTGTCTGATGTCACTGTGTGTGTGTGTATGTGTGTGCGTGCATGTGCGCGCGTGTGCGCGTGTGTGTGAGCTAGTTAGGGAAACATACAGTGGTGGTGGTTGGTGATACCAGCTCCCACATTCTGCACTTCCTCTGATTCATTCCTGTATTTGAGTCCGGCTTTACACTCATGTCTGTGCTTTCTGGCACAACTACTTTTGCAGTAGTTGTTTGTATTGATTTAAATACACTTATCTTCTCTATTCATTTCTTATTTCCATTACACTCATTTAGCCTATGGCTAAATGTATCCCTTTGAGAATATTAACGGTACATAAAACAACCAGAAGTAGATACATATATTCATGATAAACTTTACATCGCTGATTATCTTATTTATGTGTTCAGAGGTGATGGCACCTATTGCCCAGCATGCACTGGGCAGAGGGCAGGTAGCATGTCCATCACAACTCAAGACGAATGATTTGTATCGTGACACTTTCAATTTAATATGAGCAAAACACAAGTGAAGGACAATGTGTTGAGAGGAGGCAACACGGGTTTCACCACCTTCTGTGCACAAGGCATCAGGATAAGGTCATCGCTTTGATAACGTCGAGAGAATATGATCGATAGACTTTACATTATATGTTTGTCCTGTGAAACCTCTGGAGCAAGTTCTTCAGCAGATTTATTATTTTCAATAGAGCAGTTCCACATCAGGTATTTTCATTGTCCAGTGTGTTTTATTGTTGTTTGTTTTAATCGTCCTTTACTTTTTATTGTTGTTTAATTGTGTCTATGCTAATATAGGATGTGCTCCGTGAGGCATCAAATCCTTTAAAACACAGAGGGGATGTAATTATTTCATCATTTTAGACAATTAACTGTGTTTTCTATACAAATGTATTGTATTAAATTTGTAGGTTTCAGCATACAGCATATCATTGACCGTCCAGCTCCCAGCATTGTTCAGGTCTCTATGTTCATTAGTGCACAGCTTAAAGATGACATTTTCTAAAATTATACCACACAAAGTGGCTTATGTACCCTTGCTCTTTTTCTCTCTGTACTAGTGACTCGACTGGTGACGCTTTGTGGCTTTGCGCTCACATTTAAGCCTGCGTTTTAGCCGACTGCCTTTCAAGAGCCCAATCGGAGCGCTGAAAAGCACCTCACCCTCTTTTTTTGTGTGGCTCAGTGAGAATTGGGGCAGTTCCCGTCACGGTGGCGGAGCACGCATTGCAGTGCATGCAAAATAAAAGGGTTACTCGTCACGTGGAGAGCCTAGAGGGAAGTGATACTGAAATTTGAGTGTAACAATTACAAAAAGGTATAAAAATCATCCAAAATCACATGACCGGCCTTAGTGTCACACTAAAATTGACCTCTCACCTCTTAATACTTTTAAGTGTTGCTAAATTCAAACCACAGGAAAGGGTTTTTTTTTCCCCCTCTCCAATCCATGTTGCCATAAATAAGCAGAACAAGCATAAATACATTTAGAGGACGAAGATTATCTGGGATGTAGATTGTCATGTTATCCCGAATTACAGACAGAAAGCTGAGGGGAGGAGGGATGGGAGGCAGATAACATTTAGCTTATCCCCCATTGTAAAGTCGTAGACTTGGCTCGCCGGCCAGCTCCACTTAATGACAGTTTAGGCTTGGTGTTTCCATGGCGACCAGCACTTGATTGCTTGCCCTAATCTTCTTTAATGTGGCTTAATGCTGTTTGTATCTCTCAACGTTTTGCTTCCGTCTCCCTCTCTCTCCCACTCTGTTCAGGCAGCTCTCCATGCAGCAGTGCGGGACGCGTGTGATGTAATGTCACAGGACTCGCATGAAAGGGGACATTTCCTGCTCAACTTTTGACATTAAGATGGCTTCCAAACATGGAAATGCTCTTTTGGTGTCCCAGTTAAAGCCACACAGGCGGGATGACGGCAGAACTATTTATTGGCAGGAGTGCATTTCTTCACAGGGAACATATAGAAGTTAGAAAAGAAATTGCATGAATATCCTTTTTCCCTCCTCCATCTTTCTCACATTCCACACATGGTCCCTCACAGTCCCTCCGTCTATTTTTCCATCTTCTTCTGTCTGCAGACTTCACAGTTTCTCCCGCTCTCCTGAAAATGCTCTGTCCATGCCCACACATAATCTAAGAGTCTGCCTGTTAGTTATATACTGAGATAACACCTTTAAATCATTACTGGTAATCTATGCGACTCGGTGAAAAAAGTTGAACGATCCCCCCTCGTCCTTAGGACAGTGAGAAAACGTACCGAGTACAAGACGCCCTCTCTTGAGATCAAATTGCAGCATGTAATATTTCAGCTGTTTTGCAATTAAGTACTGACAGCAGTACCTAAAGGTATAATTAAAATGAAATTGAGCCTGCCAATCTTTGAGAGGACCTCAAGGTATGAATGCTGAGATATGAAGTCGATACTCCTATCTCTGAAAATACGCATCCAATCTCACAGACACCCTTTAGATTTGATGGCTGCAGCTACATACTTATGCAAATCAATATCTTACCTTATTCAGTGTACAACATAGAAACACACTGGCATAATATCATATAAGGCTGCATAACTACCACATATACATAACTGAGCGAGCTGATGCACGATCACTACAAGAGGTTACCGTTGTTGCTGATGCCAGCGCTGTAGATGGCATCAGAATTTTCTTTTATTGCACAACTCAAATTCAAAGGTAGTTTACACACACACATCTACTGGAGCTGAACCGGCACATCTCTAAATATAAGTATAAGCAAAGCAATAAGCAATAAATACCTCCAGGTTTGACAAGCATTTTAATCGAACATTTGGAGTTGCTATATGCAATTTTTAAGCTGGACAAGCTATAAAAAAACAACATGCAATTTAACTGGATTGAGGCAGTACGTGCATATAACAAACTCTCAACTCAACAGTCCACTTACTGGCTTTTTCTGACCTTAAGTCCACATCTGGTCATCTTCATTGCTGCCAGATGCCAGAAGATCATCACTGGATCGAGACATGGTTACAGTCGTCCTGCATGAAGGAGAAACATTTGTTATCACATGACTGAAGTTAAACAAGGATAAAGTCATGTTACCGGAGCAAACTCAATTCAGAGATGAAGACCAAGAGATGCAGGAGAAAGCTACAAAAAAAGGCAGTGGACTATTAATTAAGGACATTTTGACAATTAAGGATATTTTTGACATTCACAGCCCTTGTAGCACTGAGATAAAATAAACATTAAAGGAAAATAAATGTAAAAAATCAACATGACATAGTAACAGGTTAAACGTGAATGAAATATTTGATTGTTATCAAATTATGTTAGTGTGCGTTCATGTGGTGTTGGATAAATCACATAAGTGAAAAGAGTTTCTGACATTATCACTTTTAGTAAAGTAATAATTTTACAATCGGCTTTAAATAGTAACTTTTACCATGAACTTTAATGCAAACTGTATCTCCATCTCTTACAAGTGCCTAACAACAGACTTGTTAGCCAATACAGACACTTTTATGGTTAACTTGCATGTGTTTAAAATTATTTCCTTTGCTCATTGCTCTTTTTGTTATTATGCAACTATTGGACAGGTGTTGTTTGAGTACAACACATTTTGTTGCAGCGTCCACATTTTTCCACATTCTGACATGAACGTACATAAACACACCAAAGTCTGAACTCGGGAAATAAGACCGTTCTGAGGAGCATGGGAATGTGTCATTAAACGAAAGTCAGTTAGTCATTATTGACCACAACCACTTTGTACAAGTACAGTTCACTCACATGAATTTGACTGTGATAATGTTTATAGATTAGTTTATTGATTCAACTTTCCATGACACATTTTTTTACACTGTACAAATGAATGTACCACTGTGGTAATGAAACCACTGTGATATTTGTATAACTGTAGAAGTTAACTCACAAGTGAATTTGCTAGAGTCACATATTGAAAAGTTTCTCAATTAAATTTTAAACTACAAGCTGTCCAATATCTTGGATCACAGAAATATGCTTTAAAAGTAATTAATTAATTCAGTGATCAGTGTTTTTCCCAGGGTACCCAGACATGGACATGGGCATCAAACTGTCGAATCAAAGTAGACTGGGGTTCATAGGTTCCTGCTTAATAGATGGAGATTGTCCAATTGTTATTGAACTGTAAAAATGCAGAATTTTCCATTTCCTCTCACCAGTAAAAGACTCCTCATCCATGTCGGCCTCGAGGCTGACCTTTGAGACAGCAACGAAGAAATCAACTGCTCTGAAACTTTTAATCACCTCACGTGATCTATTCTAAGTTTATCCAGAGATCTCATTTCAAAGTTAGAAATGAGCTCCAAACGCTGAAAAATGACTCATAGAAGTTTGGGTTTTATCTGTATGATTCTTTAAGATCAGATTTACATCACGTTGACTGATAGTTGTGCAGGCGTCTCAGGTGTCACTTTAAGATTGCCCAGTTGCAGGTATAATACAAGCCTGTCATTGCTACTATAATTCAGGGAAATAGGTAAGCAGAGGAGATGCAGCACTTTTCATACACAGGGTGCTCTACAGGAACATTCAAAAACAACGCAGATATAAACTAAATAATTAAAAAGAAAAAAAAGAGGTTAAAAGAGGTAAAAGAAATAAAGAGGATACATTTTTTAAACAATAATATAAAACTAAAACAGATAGAAATGGGTTAAAAACTGAGATGGATGGGGCATTCCTATCAGGCAGTTGCCCTGTGCTGCATAATGACTGGGAGCTGTTTCTCCTTGTTTAGATCTTGCCCTCAGTACCACTGCATGACCACTGATCTCAGAGGCCTCACAGGATTATATTGCACTAAAATGTAAGAGCATCTTACATTTTAAGTTTTAAAGACAAAGTTTTGAAATGGACCAGACAATGATTAATGCTGCGAAGTTGGAAAATGCTACACATGGAAGTTTCATGTCCGCGTTGTACCAGTAAATACATAGCGCATGCAGCATTTATGCATCTGCCTTTGATTACATGGTATTTATCACAGGGTGACAGCCAGTGTCATGTTGGACTGATGCATGGTGATTGGCTGCAGATCAAAGTGTTTCAGCAGAAGAAAGGATGATCCGCTAACAAGTCAAGCTCCGGAGCCGAGATGACTCACAGAGGGATGCGCCATACATACCAACATATAGTAACAAGCACAAAGACTGAAATTAGGTTCATGAAAGACAGTGTATAGGGTGTTTGTTTTTAGTCAACACACACACACACATGCAGCTGTGATGCTGGCAGAAGCGTTAGCCCAGCTGGCAATGTGTGCATCTCAATGGCATACTGGGGTTCTGTTGAAATTGTAGACGTGCCAACAGATGTTTGGCAGTGATGTTATGGGTGTGTGCCACTATGTGCATGTTTACTTGTGTGAGTGTGTGTGTGTGTGTGTGTGTGTGTGTGTGTGTTCCAGCGTGCGCTTGTATGCACACTTGCTTTTGTTTGTGTATATTTTCCAGATGTCGTGTTTGAGTTGGGTGTCCTTTTCGGTGTTTTGTGTGTGTGTGTGTGTGTGTGTGTGCGCGCGAGTGGAGATGAATTAGAGGAATTTAGAATTTATGTGAGTGGTTGAACATGAGCAGCCAGCAGTGGTTCTCTTTGTAATATTGATAGTGCATTGTAACAGGAAGCAAGTGAAGCCTTCGGCAGAATAAATTAAAGATAAAGAAGAAGGTGATTAGGAAGTGAAAAAGAGGCGAGAGAGTTGGACACAGGGATCGAAGAGGATGGAAATGGAGGGAGTAAAGTGGCACAGGGGAGAGGAGAGGTACAATCATAATGAAGAAGGAATTAGACAGACAGGTTAAATAATTATTCGATTTATTTTCTTTTTCTGACAGAGTAAAAGGGTAGCAAAAAGGATGAGGCTGAATCTGGATGAGGGAGACATAGATGAAGAATGAGCTATATCAGGCATACAGGGAAGGAGTCACAGAAATGCCAAGAGACATTACAAGACGGAAAAAGAGCATAAATGCAGCCTTAGAAGCTAAAAACACTAACCGATGGCTCCCATGGGGCAGGTCTGATGGCAGTGTTTACTACTGTACACTGGGTTTTAATGTGTAATTATTTAAACTTTCCTCAGAGCAGTCATCGTAGCTCGAGACCACCCACTGGCCTCTCTCCTTATAATCAAATCCACCACACAAATTTTCACCTCAGCGCTGTCACTCACTGACAAAAGTGACAGGCACAGCAAAGCACGGAAGGAGGGAGGGGAGGAAAGAAGCCCAGAAAAAAAAGAGAGATTAATTGATGGAAGGGATGAGAGTAAAAGGGATGGGGGGGGGAGGGACGGATATGTTAGAACAGAGGGAGAGAGAGCATAGAGGGTGGTGGAAGGGAAGGGAGGATCAGAAGTAACAGGAGAGTAAAGGAAGACGAGAGAGCATCGGCAAGTGAGGCTGAGGAAGTGAGTGCAGCATGTGTAAATGAGTTTACGACAGTTCGGAAATAGGAGGGATGTTGAACAGTAGAGGTAAACAGTAAAGCTGCTCTCAAGCATGCACTCGACTCTCCTAAAATAATCCGAAGGGGCCGAATGTTAAATCGTGAACGTCCGATTCAGTTGCTTTGGAAATTCTCCCCAGTTTCTCCTGCCAGCCCCTAAAAAAAGCTCAGGGTAATGTCAGAATATGCCAGAGTGAGAGAACAGCAGGATAACTAAATGTTCTTTGAATCTCCTGCAGTGTTCCTCATATGTGGAAGGCAAACTCCCGCCAGGAAGAAGTTGTGTGGACGTTCTCCAGAGGTCATGTATGAAAATGGCCTATGAGAAACAGTAGCTACTCCTTCACGATCTGGTGAAGGTGGGGATGTCTTGCCTTTATTTGGCCTTGCTGTATAAGATATATTGTTATTCCGCCTGTATAACAGCAGAAGTGGTAGCAGAGTTTGTGTAAAAGAACACAGAACAGCGGGACAGACGCAATTGTGTCACACGTCTCGCCTTCGATTGTGGCTTTGTCTTGCTCAGGACAAACACACAAACAGCAACATAACAAGGGTCTTCTTCTTCTTCACAGAGATTTAGCAGTATCCCAGTATAAAAGTGGCCAATGAGAACGAGCGAGCGAGGCTGAGAAAGAATCAGAGCGAGCAAGAGGGCGAGCGAGAGCAGCCAAAAGAGAGGGACACTATTGCCATAATTAAAGCTGAGGATGAGGTCACTGCCGGGGACATGGTGTGACTTTAATAGCCCGGAGATTTGGCTGGCGTCCCATCGGCCCTTTAACTCTGCATTAAGCTGATTACTCCTGCATTTAACCAAAAATCACCGCCCACACTTGCTTCTCGCCTAATATCACTTTAACTAAAACATTTTTTCGGAGAGGGGTGGGGGACTTGAGGTCAGGAGAGTAACAGAGAAATAGAGAGCAAAGGGCATAGCTTGATATCCTTTTCATTTGTGCTGGTTAACCACCACTCTACCAAAGCTGGCGTGTTTGTTTGTGCATTTGTTCTGTAATATTCCATTTTCTTTATTTTATATGCCTCTTATTTGTTCATCTTTGAGCACAACAAGTGGACCACCAAATTAAGCATCATTTCTAGAGATGAGCGGATGACATGCTGAACCACGCTGCGGAAGGTTTGTGTGCACTGGGGTTTAATACCAATAATTGAAGCTTTTTGTGAATGACTCATTGTTTTAATGCAGCTGTGGTTAACGTCACTATCATCAAAATGATTTCTCTTCCTGTTTATTCACAGCGACAGACAGAATGTAGCTCAACAACACACACACACACAGTCGTGGTCTTTCTCACACAAACTCGCACCTAGTGGCTTAGGAGAGAACTTGTGACCTCAATCATCTTTATTAACCGAAGCGATTAGTGGATTGAAGTCGAGACTATGGGACAGCTGCGGTGCAATTTGTAAACAGAGCAGTTCAGACATTACTGGATGGATCCACGTTCTAACATGCAAGCTGATTGACTCTTAAGTTGAGCATCATCACTGAATCGTAACAAGAGAGAGCAAACGGCCTCAGCTCTTCAAAAAACAGAACAGTAAATGATTGAAGTCAAACTCTATCAGCCCTGTATCGCAAAGATGTTACTCACAGAGAGACTGGACACTTAAACGTGTTTTTTGAGCTGTAAACGAAATAACATGACTGTTATTTGATGAAACACAATAATACTGGTTTTGATATCACTTTCATTTTCAAATCTATTAAAAAACAAATCTGCATTAATGGGTTAAACGTGGCTCAAACCATCTGTGACCTTTTAGGGCCAAACGCTTGTGTAGAGACAATCGTTTGATATTAGAAAAAGTTGACACCCTCTTATTCAAAATGTGAGCCCCCATCAAACACTGTTGCCCAACCTTATGATGGGCAGTCGCTGAGACATGCTTTGTATATGTAGTCTCTATGGAGTGCACTGGTGTTTGCATTCTCTGGGTACACTAGTATCGAGCTTCCATCCAGTGCAACGCCTTGTGTCCACACTTGGCTGAATCTGCAGAACCATCACTGCTTACATCCTAGCCCCTGCTCTCTCTTTTTATCATTCTTTGTATGTTTCTCTCTCTCTCTCTCTCTCTCTCTCTCTTCACAGGATTAACATGGCAGGGTGGAAGAACTTCAGCTAAGTCTCCCCTCCCCTGCAGCGCTCGTGCTGCTTGGACTGCTCTGGATCGAAGCTCACCACTCAGGGATGAGTCTTAGCACAAAGTGGCGTGTGAGAAACACATCTGGAGCGCTGGGGCGTGAGCCTCGTTTTATTTAATACTGGCAGATTAACTTTCCCAGTGATGGCAGCATATATCTGACATGTTCGCAACTTTCCTTTGACACTCTTGAGTATGCAGTCATCCACTTCAGCCAGTCCTGTAGTGGCAGTTACTTCTACCATTTGACTGGTTTCACTCTCTGGTCTCACTTATACAACCAATCACACTACAGATTTATTTATTTATTTACCCACAACTTTAATGAGAGGATTGCACTGAATAGCAACTGCTGTCAGTGGTGATAATAATGCTGCGACGATGCAGTTTTTATTCCACAGTCTGCTCATTCATATGCAGTGTACCAGTCATATCTAAATACACTCTTCATCTGCGTCCCCTTTCCCTGTCTCTTCCCGATCCTTTGATATCAGCGTCGACTTCAAAGAGGTGGGGTGCAGTGTTACCTGATGCTAATAGTCCACATGAAAGAGAATCTGTATGAGGTGTGAGCGTCAGGGACTGACGGAGGCTCTTGGGGGGACCCCCCCCTCTCTTCTCCGTCAGCACAGCCAGTCTATTCCCCAGCTTCTAGTTAGTGGTGACTTCTAAAAGACCTTTGCAGATATGAGGAGAGATAGTGTAGATATACTGGTGGGGCTGCAGACCTTTTAAACATGAGTCATAGGACAATGAAGCCAAGTTCAAAGGGATTCGTGCTGTCCATGCCATGGTATATTACATAGATGGTTGTTTGGGTTGAGAGAGGTTGACAAATATGAAGGAGAAAGCTTTTCGTATTAGAGCTATTATTAATTTGGGAGTACTGTTTGAAGTGGCCCACTAGTTAGCACAGCTATACATCATCCTGCAAGACACAACTGGTGCTGGGGTTGAGACTGGCTGCAAACTCACTCTGAGGTTTTCATCAGCATGAAGATAACTCCAATATGAAATGACTTATTACACCCAATAACCACCATATGGCCATGGCCATCCTTTGGTTGAAGTCGTAAAACTACAAGTAAAAGTACAAATAAATAGACAAAAATGTACTTACAAGTAGAGTGCATATTTACATTTCAACTTGGGTAAAAGTAAGTAAGTATTGTTTTTTAAATAAACGTATTAAAAGTATTTGCAGAGTCTAGCCTATTCCCTAATGCAACACTCTAATACATAATTATGGCTGAGTTCCGGCTGTAGCCTCCTCCTCATCAATTCCAGTAGTTTCTTCTTCACCAGTGATGCTGCTGCTACAGGAGGCGGGGTCTAATGTTGCCTGCCCACTCTGATTGAATCAATGGACCAATCCCCCTCTCGTTATTGATAACTTTTTAAAATATATTTATTAAAAAATAAAAAGTGTGAACTTGTCACAAATTAACTGTCCCCCAGATTCATATAAAGTCACTGTGACCTTTGACCTTGAAACATAACGTTATCTTTGAGTCCAAGTGACAATTTATCAAATGTTGTAGAAATTCCCTCAAGCAGTCTTGACATATAACATTCAAAAGGACAAAAAAAAGTTTTTTTAGAAGCCACTATGACCTTGACCTTTGACCACTCAGTTAATCAGTGAGTCCAAGTGAATTGTACCAGATGTAATGAAATTCCCTACGGGCAGTCCTGATACATCACAGCAACGTGAGGTCAGAGTGACCTTGACCCCCAAGCACTGAAATCGAATTAGTTCATCTTTGAGTGGAAGTGAAAGTTTATTCCAAATTTGAAGACATTCCCTCAAGTTTATCTTAAGATATCATGTTCAAGAAAAACATAAATATATATTGTGAGGCCACTGTGACCTTTAATGATTCCTTCCCGGCATTCCAGACATATCACCTTCAAAAGGCAAAATGTTTTATTTGTGACCCCCAAAATATAATCAGTTCACCCATGTTTGCTGATATGCAGCAACATATAGTAAATACTTTTATTTACAGAGTGAACAATTCAAAATAAATGGTTGTAAAAGTGTTTTCTTTATACTTCTTTATGCTAAAGTTTATGGTTTAACTATAAAATATCAACCCTCAATTACATTTCTAGCAAAAGGGTTTGATAACCATATGCAAGGACTAATTGCTTAATTATTAATTTATACATAATTTGGCCAATATGTCAGTACCAAAAATCTTACTCCCTAGTTTCATTATCGGCATCAAACCCTCAAAAATCCATATTAGTGAGGCTCTAAATTGTACTTTGTTGCATCCATCACTGTTGACGGTCCACATATCCTCTTCCTTGTCAAAATCTGGTGCCTGTCTTCACCCACAATGCAAGTCAATAGCTGTCAGTTTGGTCGGAGATTGGGATGTGTCATACTAGTAGCAGCTGATGTAGCCTTGAGCCGTTAACCCCGAGCAGAGATGAGGAGCAGGCTACAGAGGTCTGGTTAGCTTACTTCTTCCAGCTTAAGCCTGTGTAGAATAAAGACCTCCCTGGAAACATAAATACACAATGCTGCAACACAGACTACAAAACACTGGATTAGTCCGCTTACATTTCCTTCTAGCATGTGTCCTAATGACTGGACATCACAGAAAACTCACCCTCTCTATCCCTCAGCTGGTTTTATGTATCACACATCATCTCCATCGCTGACATTTTCAGGAAAACTAACACTTGTTTAAAATTCATTAGCTTCAACTCCATCATAATCAACATAATAAAGACATAGTGGCAAAGAAAACAAACTGCCAAACAGCCTTTTAGGTCATGTAACTGCAGAGCAAATCAGCATCAAGTCACAAGTATACATGCTTCTGAAAGTATAGAAAAGCTCCCACATCCAAACTTGATAAGCACCAGGTGATTCAAATCTGACAATTAATCTGTGCAAAACAGTTGACGCTCCCAAAATCGTATATATATTTTAAAGAGGGGCCCTGTGCCTGAAGTGTTAGCTACATGGGAGATAAAACTAGTTTGTTTAACACAAAGTTTGTGTTAATATCAACTGGTGTGCTGGACATTCTCGTTGTCAGACAAGTATAAATTCTCACATGCACTAGCTATAGAGTAGCACTGGAGTATAAACTGGCCTTAACTCCTCACACCAAGATTATATTCACTTTCAAAATGTTGTCTTCAGCCCCTGTCCACACTGACCCGTTTAACAAGGGTAAGAGAATTTGACGTTTTATCTCTGCAGTGCATCAGAAAAGTCGTCTGATATTTGAAAAATAAGATATAGCAGTCAGTGCAGAACATCTGTTACTGAGACGACCAAGATTATGCTGGCATGCTGGCTGGTATGAAAACCATGTACATTTTTAGTGTTAGCCTTTATCCCTGTCCTCTGTGAAAATTAAACGTTTACTTGTGTGAAATAACACCCAGTAATGGTTGAAGTGGATGCACAGAAAACTGTGTAAGATGAGCTAATGAGAATCTGAGTCATAACTCCATCCTTGCAACTTCAGACGTTTCAAAAGGATACATTTTCCAGATTCCAACATCAAAGCAATCTATTTATAATTTCCTCAAAAATCATGGGTGAGTTACAAAGAGTAACCGCTTGTAGCTAATTCAACATACTTTTGCACATTTGCCAAAATGTATACAAATATATGCTGACTTTTAACTAACTAATGCAGTGCCCATTGTAAACCTGCCTGTTTGGAATGGGCTGTTAACCTGGCCACTTGTAATGATGATTGCAGCTTTCTTTCTGAAACTCTGAAATAGCTGTTCACCTGTATATTTAAACTTCGGAATAGCTGGACTCAGTGTGCAGAACCCTGAACTGAGCAATCGGTTGTCACTGCCAATGTCGTGAAAGTGCCCATTGTAGTAAATACTCTGTGGTGATGGACAGTCACTTTCGTTAGTGAGTCCCAGCTGTCGCATAGCAACAGAGCACTGGCTATTCAAAATTTATTAATATTGAATGTGTCCAAAACAAACAAGAGGTGTTATACAACATATTCAATTACACTATGTAAGCCTACAGAAATACTGTATTTGTAATGTTCAAAAAATAACATTGGTCCTCTAACCACGATCTAGCCTGCTGAACTGTGCACTTGATTTGATTCCACTATATGAAGGAAACACAATGTTTTGTGACCATAGCTGATCTTTTGAGTTTTTCATTTTTATTTGTTTACTTAAATGTTTTTTTTCCATCTATTGATTTATGTATTTAATTATTATTTTGATTCACTTATTTTATTTTTTATATACATAATTTTGCATACATTGTTGAAATGTTGAAAATAATAAAGAGATAATTGAAAACAAAATAATAAAATAAAATCACATGTAGCCACTAAATGTCTGATGTTACTCTCCCATATTGCAGTTAATTTACAGTGAAACTAAATAAGGAACATTAAAAGGTATTAAAAGTTACTAGAGCAACAAAGCTTTTAGCTGCTGCACTTCAGCTCGCTGTCAATGTCAACAAATGAAAATATCAGACTGGATTTCCTTTTTTTTTCCGTTCGTAAACTTGCCATCTAAGCATTTTAAGTGTTGGTTTCAGTCGGGTCAGTTCCGGTCATTTCATACAGAGAATATTAATACTAAACTGTACTTCAGGATTGAGGGAAGAAGGATAAAACACCAAACTTGCAAAATTCTGTGAAAAGTTCATTGTGTTTTTCACAGCTTTCTACTACATAGTCTCGGCTCCAAGGTTTGATTTGATTCCTCAAGTGCTGCGGCTGCCTAAACCTCCTTTTCATTTGAATCTAGTCATTTGGAACATTTTCTCATTCAAACCAGGGCTTTGATTAAAAACAAAGGCTGCTTATCTCAAAGGGCTGGGTTTCTTACCCCAGCCTTTGAAAACAGCTCGGAGCAAATTATGGTAAATTAGTGTACAAAAGCGTTTCCTTGTGCGTATGCAGGTCAGCTCTCTTCAAAACGCCGGTCTACAATGACAAACAACAAAGTGCTGTGATGCGTGCGGGTACAACAAATAGCAGAGATCTGTGTTTTCATGTTTATTTTTCCCGGTGCCTCGTTTCCCCCCTTTGCTTTAATATCAATCAGTTGCAGATGGAGAAAGGAATAATTTCCGACAACTACTGATAGATGGCTAATCTCTAAGGAAAGCGGACCTCTTGCAGGCCGCGTCAATGATGCTGGCTTTTTCATGTTCCAAATTAATTCCTGAACGTAATAACTAGAGGCGGTTTGTAGAAAAGGGGGTTTCATTTATAATTAAACAACACTCCTTCAGATGCTGTTTAAATGACTTTTGCCTGTGAAGTTCTAACCTCTGGACAATCATGAGTGGAAATAAGAAAGTGTGCTGAAAATGCTGATATTTTCAGCAATCAAAAACATGCTATTCCTTCTTTTGTTCTTCTCGCCTCTTTATTCTTCCCTTAGGACTGTACTCCTAAAAAACATATAAGTGCTCTTTCCTTGTCGTGGTTCTAATCACAAGTTCATGTTATCATTCCATTCCTCATCTGTGGAGGCAATTTATTTGGTGTCACACGATTGCACCCCAATTTCAGCTCATTCAAATGTTAGTCTTACGACACAGACTCTCTTGCAAGGGAGCTGTGGAGGAGCGATCCTAATGGAATTTAAATCAAGCCACGTTCCAAGCCTAATTCTGAATATCAGGAGGATCAGTTTGAGACAGCCAGCGGTGTCTGCCCACACTGTTAAGCAGAATTTGTTGCCCTCTGTTAAAATACCTGCTTCTTGAGGCCCGGTTGCTGGAGTTTGGCATTAAATTGCATCCACTTGCATCATGTTGAACCTCTTTGAAGTTCCAGTGGCACTTCTTACCCCCTTATTCAGACTCAGCTTCCACTTCTTTGACCCAAATAAAAAGACAATGCCAAAGAAGAAAAAAGAGTTACACAAGAATATGGTGCTGTTGCAACAAGCGTGTTACAGTGTCGCAGACAAGACGGGGGCTGCGCCTGCTCTCAAGTACCTGTTTGTATATCTTGTATATGACGGCTAGAGTAGAGCTGGTTCACAGGCATGTTCTCAAAAGGCTGGACTCAGATTTGAGATCTTTCCCCCTAAACCCTAACCCTCTTTTCTGTCACTTTGTGAAAATGGAAAGGCTAAGGTACAAGATGGGTCCATAATTATTTTAAGTGTAAAGGAACTACAGATCTCAAACTATTGCAAATGTTCCCTCTCCGACGATTTCTAACATACATGTTCTTGAATTTAACCTCATCAGAAAGGAAAATCGCGTTGACCCTGACGTGAACATAATGTAACATTAAAGGATCTGATGGGTTGTGGTCCATGGTCACAATGAGCTCCACCAATCCCAGCCATCACTACTACACCTGAGGATTGTGGGTAGTGTAGTACGTCTTGACAATTTGAATAAAACGTAGATTATCTCATACAGACTTGTGGCTTCCACAGCAGAACATATCATTGTCTACAGTCTTGTAGCTTGTGGTAAGTCTACCTTGGATGGTTATAATAATATGGCTGATAATCAAAACCTCTATTCAGAAGGGATGGGATTTTTACTCTCAGAACCATGCTGTTGAACTCTATTGGAATGCCCACTCTGTTAATGGAACAACTTTTTCCGTGACCCCTTCCCCTGCTTTTTTTAAACTTCCTATCCCACCTTTTACGGCTTTCCCCATTGCTCGCTCTGTGCACGTTCTCGTGCTGTCTCACTTGGCAGAGCGAGACATTGTGTGCAGACGCTGCCAGTCTCCAAAGAGTGAAGCCAGCTAATGCATAGCAAACACTAACCAGCCAAGCCAGGCATGCTTAACACAAAAGGATGGGCTTTCAATTTTTTTGTGCTGGGGCCAATACACTCAGGAATTAACACCCGCCTTCCCAGCCATACATTCCAGTAAGCCCCTGGTAGTTTGCACAGCTCAGGCTGCTGACATACGTTTTCAGTCAGGACCCAAAATTATCGGCTCTCTTGCCATTGCCTTAGTCACCCATAGGGACCTGCAAGCTGGAGTGAAGGATATCATGAAAGAAACTGTCCGTCTTTGTCTTTCTGTCTCTCTCTCGCTCTCTCTCCTTCAATATCTCAGACTCTTTCTCACCGTTATCTTTTATTTGCCCTTGAAGTCATTTCATATTCAATCAATTCAATTCAAAAGGAAATTGAGGAGGCATTTCACATCACTGAGCATGCAGGCCATTTGTAAAAGCTAATAGACAGTAAGTGAAAAGGAGGCGAGGCGGCTCTGTGAGGTTGCCAACTTTCGGCGAGTTCCGAAGCTTACAAATGTGCCCCTGAAGTTGCAAATGAACAAGTCACTCGGCAGCTGTGATGAGAAAATACATTAGGCTGTTAGGCTAACATTACTAATGCCCTTACTGTATGTGGCTCAAATATTGACACTCAAGTCTTATCCTGACACTGAATATGTTCAACTGACATGGCTATGCAAACTCAATCTTCAATTTAATCCCAAGAATAAAGTTTTCTTGGGATTACTACCATCGCCTGTGCTGTTGACAGGTGCAGGGTGGTACATCCCTCAAACAATTATTCAAAACTTTCACATCTTGTCATGAAAAGACAGGCTGTGATGATATGAACAAAAGGCTGTGACACACTATAGAGCACTATATCAGCAATGTGAAATGTTCTTGTTAATTAGTGTGCCATATCAACATTATTTTTAACATTAAGTTTTATTATTGAACCAAATTAATATTTCCAACAGACATGTAATTGTATTCAATCCATATTGGCTATTTATAGAACAACACTGAACCCCATCAACCACACTCATATTCAGAATTTCCCAGCCCAATGACAGATTGCACTGACACCATTTCAAATCACTGCTTTCAGTATCTCATTAACAAGTATTGCACTGGAATTGTCAAAAGTGGACAAAAGCATAAATCAAACATAAATAACAGTACTAGGGCTATACAAGAATGTGACCTCTTGAAAACATCCACATCTGAGTCAGAGAAAAAGAGATGCACAAACAGCAACATATGCAAACACATGTGTAAGCCCTGCAACAAATACACAGATGCCTACAAGTCAGTGTGAGCCCTGACCTTGCTTTCCTTTGCTGAGCTCCATTATCTGGGGGTTGTAGTTAGTGACTTTAAGTTGCACACATGCTTGAGAGTGGTAAGTGAGCAAATTACTGCGGGAGGGGCTGAGCACATTCTTCATGTGTGAGAATATCTGCTCACACAGCTACGTTGACCCGAAGGCTGTCAGTAAAGCCAGTGGAACGTTCCGGAGACAGTTGAACATCTCCGGTTAAGATGTCCAGAAGGTCAAGGTGAAGGTTCCGCGATCTTACACTGTTGTGGTTTCCAGCTGTTTCCGTAGCTCTGCAAACTTAGACACCCACAGTGTGGAACTTTCAAGCTCAATCAGCTGCATTTCCATTCCCTGTGTATCCAACCAGTCTATCAGAGATAAATCCAATTCATGTCCATGAAAGCTGTCTTGATCAAGAAAGAGAACATAGGTCCATACTTCTGAAAGTCCCCAATGTTGTGAACTCCAACTGGAGCTCACTCATGCATTTGCATATTTCAGGGGCACCAATGCTGTGCTGCGAGGACAACTCCCTTACATGTCTGAAGTGATGGCATGCCCATGCCATCACCAATACACCTGAACGGCTGCACTTCACAGAGGTTCAAGTGGGAACAGCTGAGCAGCGCCGGCCGGCAGGCTTTATTCTTATTATTTAATGGCGATTGGCATCCAGCCTATGTGCATTACTGGCACCTAGTGGCTGGGAGGTGTTAACATCAATCAAGCTAAATAATGCAGGCTCCGTGATGGCAGAACATTTCTTTAAAAAGAAATCGCCTGTGTGCCAATGGTTATGGAGCCACGTGCCTAAGGATGCTGACCCCTGTTATAGAGGATATCATGGTCCCGGTGACCTCTCAATAAGAAACCAGAGAACACAAAATTCTAAATGCAGATCCGGGGATCAATGGCACCAAGCTAAAGTGCCTGTGTCCTGCTAACTATAAATATGACAATCTCATACTAATGTTAATTAATGTTTATTTTCTAATCCTTTTAATAATAAACTAATTGGGCTTTGCGCAAAGCTATAGAGCACCTTACTGAATCAGGGATTGTGCATGGATGTTGGACATATAATTGCCCCCCCCCCCCCCCCCCCCGTGTAAATTGTGGCTCCTTTTCGACCCCTGACTTTCTTGATCCAACACTGCAAAATGCACAATAACAGGCTGATTTAAACAGGAAAATGGTCGAACTACGACATCAATAATTCACCATAGGAAACGAAGTATAGGAAAATGTAAAAAACTTCCATGCTATTACAGTTAATGGTCTAATCCGTCATCACTGAGTGCAGCAGTGCTATTTGTTTCTCTGGTGGCACACAAATGCTTGATCTACTTGAGCTGGCATCCATCACTGCAAGCTGCCAGTCTTAAATAGGCTTTTGCATTATTACGAGGGTAATGCACATATCGCATGAGGTGTTCAACCTAAGACGTGGGGGCACCCTCAGTGCAATATATGACACATGTTCACATATGCAGGGATAAAGTATGGGCTGGTGCAGGAATCAAACAAAGTCTTTAGTTAGTGATATTTAACGGCACAGTATATGTCAGCGATATGTCAGCAAATTGTTCCATTTCAGAGTAAGAGAGAGACAGTGTGAGAGACCTAGAGGCTGTTAAATTGGCCATTTTATTATTGATAAGCATCACAGGCAGAAGTCACTCTTGCCGTATGATTGACAGCTGAGTCTCTGCCACTGATTTTCCACATGAGAGAGAGAGGCGAGTCAAGCAATGAGATGCAATGGACCAATTTCCCTTCACATAGAGCCTGAGGTGCAGGAATACCAGCAAAGTGAATACATATCATTGTACCTTTCATAATGTGGAAGTAATTCAAAGTAATGCAAGTTAAAGAGCAGATTCTGCTTTGCATAATGCCAAGCCATGTTTGGGGATGAAATTTATATTGGAGGTAGTGGAACGAAAAAAAGCACCCAATGCAATCTTAATAGAACTATTCTATTAAGAAGCAATCAGATGTAAACCAAAGCATTTTAATAAATAAAGATAAATAATTACGCCTCTGTGATTCTGCTGAGCATTTTTTTCACACATCCAATCATGAGCAGTGACAGTCTGTAAGTGGTTTTCTTCAAAAGAAAAAGACCTGTTTTCCAGCCCATATGGCGCAAGAATGAATATGAAGCCATTCAAACTCGCGCACGCAGATGATTACATTTTAGCAAATGAGAAGTAAACAAATGTAATTCAGCTCAGTTTCTGTGGCCTAATAGATTAGGTTAGGTGTGATTGGGACTCCTTCGCCAAAGACAAATAACTGCTGCACACAACAATAGGTATTGGTTTGTAGGATCTCTAAGGCTGCAGCTCGACCAGTCTCAATGGTTGGTGGGTATAAAGTCAGTCCATTATCTATACTGCTAATCATTTGAGGGCCATTGGCTGAAGCCAATCCCAGGTGACATTGGGTGAGGGGCAGGGCTCACCCTGGATGGGTTGCCAGCATATCACAGAACTGACATATTCACACCGATGGTAAATATGGATTCCACTTAAGACTGTGGACGGAGACTGGAGTACCTGAAAAAACCTACACAGAGAGAGAGAACACTCCACACAGAACGCTGTCAAGACATTTCGAAAAGTTAGAGGATCACTAAAACAAGTAGGATTGTTCCTATTATGCATCGTTGTGCATATTTCATTAAAATCAGTTTGAAACAGTAAATTCAGTATCATTTTTATTTCTACATCACAGATTGCAGTAGTACAATAAAATATTATAATTCAAAATAATAAGGTAATTTAATACTTGCCAGCGTGTTGCTGGGTTTCTTTTTAACTGAAAGCTGTTCTAGATCACTGACTCACTCCAATCACTTCTACTTTGCAAAAAATGTTTTGTGTTGTCAGGAAAACTGATTTTTGGAACTTCAACTTCCTGTAAGACACTTAATCTTCACTGAAGACTGTCACCCCAGTAATGCCACCTTTCAGGTGGTCTCGTCCATTGGTTTCAGTTTAATATTGAACCCTTCCTGTTCTGTTTCACATCAGATTTAAGATTTAATGATACAATTTCATTGGATCTGTAAAAGCAGGAATGATTATGTGTAATGAGCCACTAGAAGACTTTTAATGTGAAAAATCTGTGCAGCAGCTTAACAGCCAGAAATGAATACAATTAATGGAATAAATGTATTTCTCTTCAAAGGAGAAATCTGGGCAGATATAATTAGTGCGGCAGGAATTTGCATTTTTTTAAGACAACAGGTAAACATGGAAGAAGTTTTTTGATTTACATCAACAGCAGGTAAAACTGGGAAATGTAAAAAAGAAATAAATTCAAGAGAACAGGGAATAGTAAAGCTCATTCCTAATATAACCCTGTTTTAAGTAAAGGTCTGAGTTCTCTCAGGCTTTGAGGTAAATAAAAGCCTCGTTCACTATTCCACAGTGCCGACTGAGAGCCAGGCAATGGCTCTGTTGGGCTGCTCATCCCTCTGCCTCTCTTGTCCTGGCATGTTCACAGTGGTGGCTCAGCACCAGGATGGTTTTTATCTGCCTCCATGTGGAGCGCGCTGCCTCTGGCATAGAAGACCTGCCGGCATGCGCGCACTGCCAGGCCATTCTTGCCATTCGGTGTAAACACCAGCGGGAGCTCTGTCAAGGCCGTCCTTCAGTGAATGTGTATAATTGCAGATGTTGAAGCGTGGTGGGTTTCTCTCTCTCTTCGAGCCCTGTCCAACTGACCCTGAACTCCAAAGCTGCCTCCGACAATGAGAAAAACATGCTGGGTCCGTGATGAGAACGTTTATGCTTCTGCGGACCTGCTCTCCATATCACTGAGGCAGGACATCCTGGTATGAGGAAATGGACTGCGAAAGAGATCAGTATCTCCTCGCTGTCTCTCAGCTGTACAGTCTGGACTGTTTATGATCTCGTTAATCAAGTTGAACCACGTCATCAACCAGGGAATATCTCACAAACAAGCCCAGTTGTTCTCAGCAAAATTCGGAATCTTTTAAATTATAAATAATCAAATAATTGTCTTCATACTGCCTCTACTTGGAAATTCAGCCAAAAGCAAACAGTGTGTAAAAGCCAGCCAGTCTGCTTTTTCAGGCAGATGGGTCCATTGTAATGATGGTAATTACATCATGATTATTAACAAAGGGGATGAATAAACTGAGGAAATTTGAGTACATAAATTTAGACAAATTTGGACTCAATAAGACTAAATAGAGTTCACCGCTTGGTTTTTGAGGAGAAGTAGGTTGTGGGACATGTATCAATGAGAGAACATACTGTACAGGAGGCTGCACAACAGGTTGAGATGACCCCACCAGATGCTTCTAGCTCGCTCTCATATCCCCCAAGAGGAAAACCAAGAACTCAGCGGACCAAAGCACACACACACACACTAATAGGAAGACAGAAAGAAGATCACAAACTTGAGTGCAGCAGGTAAAGAGATTCATATTGCCAACGTGCAACCTGGAAAAAACAAGATCTATGATTCCACCATATGGTTTCTTTGTGCCCGTAAACCTGGGTGGCCCGGCTGCTCGAAGTATATCAAAGTGATCGCACAGCATCAGGAAAAACACAATGTTTGCACTTAAACCATATTTGTCTTCACAATTTAAAGAAATCACACTTTACTTGTTTACTTTAATTTACTTGGGTTAGGGTTAATTGTTTACAGACACTTTTCAGATATACATTGCTCACCTGGATGTGACTTCATCAGGCTGCTGCCTTTTAAAATCTCTCCCCATCACATTCACAATATAGTGCCCTGTAGCGAGCTCGGGAGTGGCTGGGGAGACATGGTTTTAATGGAACTAAAGTACAGTGGTTCTCACTAATGCATGGAAATGGTTGTCAACAGCCTTTCAGCCGCTGCGCCACAGTAAGAGCTCTGTCACTAGTCGGCAGATGGCTAGCTTCCCATCGCGCTGAATTACAATGCTGTCAAGTGTCTCATATCACTTATGAGGTTGGCAGCACATATCTGTTCCCAAAATATCTGGGCGGGCACTGACACCGAGCGGTTAATGCACACTGCATATTCAAAATTGATTGGCAATGAGGTGAGTGCATGTCCATAAATTCCCCTCTGTGCGCAACTAAACTAACTAAGAGAGAGCAGAGTAATGTAACTTCCCTCCCCTCGTTTTTTTTTTTTTAACCCTCAAATAGGAGGTCCACATAAAGAGCGGCTAACAAGTGTTAGTTTTAATGAAGCCATAACCATAGCTCATTAACAACAGTGTGAGATCGCTGGCTCCTTCGAAACATGATTTTTAATGACCCCCGTGGGACAGATCATCTGAATATGCAACAGTGATCTTTTTTATGTCGAACAGTGGAGTCTGTCGGCTCGCTGTGAACTGGTAGCAAACACGCATGCACCTTCAAAACCCTGTCAACACGGACATGCATGCACGCCCCGTGTGCGCACCCCCTCCCCCCCACACACACACACAAATTGCTGCACAGCTAACAAATAAGGGTCTCCATGGAAACAAATCCACTTTGGATTGTCATTCTCTTTTGCAACAGCTTTCTACAGTGTAGCCTGCAAATTACATTTTTATGTGATTTATTTTTGTATCTGTTTGCTTACTCCCACAAATTTATTAAGTTAGCAAAAATCCACACTTGCACCGGGTCACACCAGACAAACAGAGGGCACTGAAAATCAAGGTTTTTAAATGTGAATCAAACCTTTGTGTGTTTAATAATAGATGCAATAACAAGTGTGCACATGCAATGGCAACAGTCACAAGATTTGATGCTTCTTTCCCACACATATGTGGGGGCGGACGAGTCCAGTGCCACCGTGTAAATACAAAAAAATCTCTGTCCTCTTTTTATTCTTGTACCAAGACAAACCTGTTAACTTGTTATAGCAGCCCATTTGTGTGTACTTCTTACATGAAGGAGAGCTTAATACAAGTGTGTGAAGCCAGTTCTGGCACGCTTGTTTGACTTGGCTCTATTTTGCAAGAACCTTTGGAAAAGAAGCACAAATGGCACATATCTCCTGTGTACAGCGGTGTAGAGAGGGAGTACAGACAGCCGGCGTGTAGGTGTAGTGAGTGTTCAAGTCGACGCGTATCTCACATTTTGCCACCAAGACTAACTATAGTGTTCAGAGTTCTTATTGATCACTCTTTCTTGCTGTGCCAAGGCCTGAGAAAAAGAAAGCGAAAAAGCTTGACAGCAAAAGGAAGCTTCTGAGAGGAAAAGAGAAATGTTGCGGCCGGATAAAGAGAAAATTGTTCACCACTTTCATACACTTTGGGGTCCATTCAGCTTTCCGACTATCCACTGTGCATGTATTATAGTAACTTCAAAACATTCGGGGTGCACAAAAATTCGGGGTGCACAAATGCACAGAACACGCTCTTACTGACCCTCTTAAAACCGAGCAATTTAAACTTTACTTTAGTCCAAGCCAGCGCACATGGAGTGCATTCTAACTGATGTCACATTTATTAGGAGGAAGTCTGCATTCAATGAGAGCCTTTCACAAGCTCATGAAATAACCCGTTTCTTGTGTTAAAGCCATGCACACAGGTCTACTGAGGATTTGTGTTTGTGAAAATGGTGTGTGCACAAAAAAAAAAGAGGATTTTCTTTTTCCTCGCTGATAATTTAGTCTAACTCATTTCTTTAGTGTTTCAGGATCGGGGAATTTAATTACATCCATGCTTTCATTTTCACATTAATGGTAAAGCATGAGATTGTGATTTGGCTCCACTGCTCTGCTGCAAATATGAAGCCGGACAGAGGTTTTGTTTGTCGGTGACAATGTGTTCTCTGTGCTCTATGTGTATGTAAACAGTATGGATTTATTTTGGTTTCAGCTGTCGCTTGTGACACAGCCATGACAAACAGTGTGACGGACCCGGTCAACAATCCAGGGCTCTGTCCATGTATCAGTCTCTCCATATGTGTCAGAAATAGTTGTTGAGATGATCTGGTGATACAGTATCGTGTTAGGCTGCTTGTTAGTCTGTCACTCTCGAAGGATTAGCCTCAATACACATCGTACTCGTTTTTGTTAGCTACGTGATATCCGGAACGTTTTATTTATAATGCCACCTTGAGTTTGACTTTTGTGGTTTTGACTGAAATGTCGAAACTATTCAATTGGATTGCCATGGTATTAATCCAGACATCCATGTTGTCCTCAATGTGATTTGTAATCATTATACACAGGACAAAATAAAGTATTGAATTCTGTCAGAAGTACAATGTAGTGATTATTCATGCCCCACATGCTGACAATAGAGTCTAATAAACTTTTATTTACAGAATTACACTTCCTCAACCCAAATCAATCATTCAACTTCTTTTAACTTTCTGACTTTCATCAGAGGCATTGTTTTAAAATGTTTTCTTGCTGCCCCTGTATGAAAAAGATTAATTCCATTATCTATTATTAGCACTCCTCTGTATTGTTGTGATCTGTTTTTAATGAGATAAACTTGATTCATTTAGTGTAACAATCACTTTGTATAGCAGAGGCTGAAGTGCTGGAAGGAATAATTCAGAAATGGAACAACAATTATTATTGGAATAACAAATTAATGTCCTGGAGATGCAGGAATTACCCAACAATAAGATTCTGATCAGGTCTGCGATATTTTAAATTCTGCATGTGCACAGGAAAACTCTTGACAATGTTGAAATAGCATGAAGATCAAGGATTGGTTGTCACTCATCAATATGCATATTCTAGCTAAATCCATTTAATCTACTGTAAATGAAAAAAAGCAAGTCTAAGTCTCTGCAATGGTCATTAATTTGGTCTTTTCTGAGCAAATTTGCTAAGCTTTTAATGCCACTTCTATCGTGGCAAAGCTACATATTTGATATTAATGTATGAGTTGAATGAGGGAACAATTTAATCCAGAACCAAAGCGTTTAACACTCACTAATGTCAAAGCTAATCCAGGAATCCAAAATTTATCCCAAAACCCACATGTAAGCAATCCTGCTGGTGGAATCCCTGTGGCACAGTTGCACACCATGGAGACACATATGCGATTAAAAGTGAGAGAGGAATTGCGTGATATAGATATTTAGCTGTAATTCATCTGACACCACTTTGACTACATTTATACCATCTAATATTTTAATACTACATCTCCTAATTGTACGTGTCTAACACGACATGTACATAATAATCTGGCAACTGTTTCATGTACATCTGTTTCTCTTAAGCTTTGGATATGTCTGAATATATGTAAAATATGTGGGACATGGTGAGGGGGTTTCAGGCCGTACAAAGGCAGAACGATTAAAGAAAAATGGCATCTTCCGATTCGGTCAGCGCAGTTTGCTTAATGCTAAACTGAGCAGGAAGAAAAATAAAACCTCAAGAAACAGACTCGGAACAAAGCATCCCTGCCACAGTCTGAGCAAACAGAAAGTCAATATCCTAATGTAAAGGGCAGAGATTTTTCCATGCTCTTTGCCTCGTCCCCGGCTAAACTTGAAGAGGAGACTGTTTGGAGTGGAAACTGAAATAACAAATGTTAAATGAGGATGGGCTACTGCAGCTGTTCAGTGCACAGTAGGCCTGCTGCCGGTGGAAGATAAGCAAATGGGGAAACTCTGTTTTGATGTCAAATGATGGTCCAGACCGAGCGGGCTGCAGGGTGACTGGGGAAAAACTGACTTCAGTTACTTTGAGCTCAATTGTTTCCCAGTCCCCCCATTAAATGCAACAAATGGTTGACAAAAATCCACCATTCATAAGCTGATAATGGATACCCATTGTAAGGCAGATATTGTTTTTTCATTAAAAAGCACACAATAAGTTCATCTTTAGGCCACGCCCTCGTCATGCACATGCACACTCTCCCAGGTTTCATGGAAATTTGGGAAGAGAGATGAGTGAAGCCAAAAACTTTTCAATTAACACCAGACTCATGCAATAAAAGAGGGAAATTGTGTGTAGCATTAGTAATGATGGAAAAAAGCTGTAACAGAATCCACTGCAGCACACAACTACCACAATTGACAAATAATGGAGGTCTACTGAGATGCACAGCTTCTATCCCAACTCAGTGGAAGAAGAACAAAGTCAGTATAATTTATCCTTTATTACTGGAGCACTTCAGAGATGATCATACACATCTAATGAAAGCTTTTACATTCTTCTCGGGTAGGAAATGGTCCTGTGGTGGCTTTGAACTGGAAGCTTCTGGTCGACAGCAGCTGGCAGTTAGCAGAATGTTACCGGTCAGCTGTGATCAATTTGACTGTGCTAACATGCTATCTCCTGGGCTACCTGTTAGCTGCTAGCTGTTATAATGTAAATATATAAATTCAGGTATTAGCATTGTAAAGAAAAGCAATCGTAAAAATTGGGATTGGGGGTGTAAATTTTTTCAAAAACAATTAATTCAAATATATTCAAACCTCTCGCCCCCCAGTGTGCGCAGGCAGTCCGCTACGCTCGTCTGTGGTGACTCTGCCAATAGGTGAGCCCCCAGATTTGTTATAAGGCAGTTACATGGTGCAAAGATAACGTCCATATCTTTCATTGTTACTGTGTCTTGAAACCGTATAAAATATATATGCATGAACATCTCTGATGTGCTCCATTAATAAGAGTTATTTCTACTTCTGCTGACTTTGTTCTTCTACCACTGAATGAGAATAAAACATGTGCATCTGTAGACTCCATTTTTGTCAAGGTAGAACCCATCGCTTGAGAACAGGGTCGGTTAACTGCAGCAGTTGTGAGCTATCATGGATTTACTAAGCGTTAAGAGGCAAATTCAGAAGAAAGGAAAATGTGAGGGCTAATAGGTGCCACACTACCAGTGAATTAGTTATGAGCAAAACCCCACTTTAGAAGGAGAAACATAATCGGAGTTGAGTATTTTTAAGGAAAATTCTTGAACAGAAAAATAACAAAAACCGGAATCTCAAAAGTCAAAACTGAAAAAACAAAAGCACATGGGAGAAAAACACAGGAGGATTACACAGGAGATCAGGACGGGAGCTCAGGAGACACAGGACACAAAAAAACACTGGAGAACAGGACAGGACAGGACATAACGACGCTTATACGACGATCCGACAAGGACAAAGGGGAGCACAGAGACTTATATCCACACACAGGGAAGGCAGGGGCAATTGGACACAGGTGAAACACATGAGGACTGGTGCAGACAATCACAGACAGGAAGTAAATCAAACACTAGACACAAGAACCCAGACAACAAAATAAAACAGGAAGTGAAGTGAGAAAACACACTGTGAACAGAGACTACAAAATAAGACAGGAAACTGAACACAGGAACACCAGAGCACAGAAACAACTCAAACAAACATAAACACAGGGATGTACTAATAAACAGAAAACACTTCTTCAAAAAGAGGTGGAACTAAACCCTGGAAAATACCAAACCATGACACAGTAGATTACACCATATAATGTTTTATGGATTAAGATTAATGACTATTCCTGTGGTTCTACTTCCTTTAAAGGCCATTACTGAGCGAAGCATATTAAAATAGTTATTCAAGTACAACAATGCATTTTACTAAATATCAACAAGCAGTAATTAGGAGATTTTTGAGAGAAAAAGTCCTGTTAATGGCCTAGTGGTTGTAGAATCATTCAGAAAACAATATTTATAAGTACATTAAATGACTAATAAAGAGGCAATATGGCCCTAAATGGGATGCTAATAAGAAACTCATTAATTGTGAATAAATTTACACAAATATAGTGTGACCAACTTCACCAGTAGATTGCACTTAATCCTGCACACTGACCATTTAAGTTCCACTAAAATCTTATTTCCTAGCACTGAAATATTTGTTCCAACATAAATGCTCTGTATTTTACCCAGTGTATACTAAATAATTAGACTGCAATTTATAGGCTATAAACCAAAGTGTTTCACAATAAAATGAAAAGCCAGTAACAGGACTGGAGGCTTTAAGATGGTTGTGTGCGTGTGTGTGTGTGTGTGTGTGTGTCTACCAGTGATCTACAGGCTCTGACAATTCCCCCCTCCTCCCCACAAGCCCCACACTTTTGCTGCACAGTTTCATGACAAGCAACGATCATATCTCAGCAGGGGAGAACTGCGTTGGCCCATGTTATTCTGCCTGGGAGCAAACTGTAACGGTCAAAGCGTCATTTTAAAAAGTCCTTTAATGTTCAGCTTTCTGTGAAACATCCACTGAGAGATGTGGAGGTGGGATTTCTTAAGACAGAATGCAGCGGACACATGCATGTTTTCTTTAGGTCTACAGCCACATCAAAGCTGTTTAGCTTCACATTAAAAGCTGTACAGTGGAATTTTCATGTGGGGCAACCACAAAAAAATGCAACAATATTAAGATGGATTCAAGATGGAGTCAAGATACTTCTATTTTGCAATTGTTAAAATACATTTTCAATACAAATGATGAAAGCTTAAAATTTTAAGCGAAAAACTGAATCTTTAAAAATGTGCATGAGCTGAAGAATATCTTTGGTAAGATAAGAAGCTTGACTCAACACAGAGCCCTGAATTGGGGAATCAGTTGTCGTTTTGTCTTGAACTCGCTTATTGTCGTGAGCATGCTGTTGTTGGGATCGACAATGTTACTTAGGTTGATGAGGACTCTGCTACACAGTGCTGGTCACCTGTTTATTTACAGTTTATGATTATTGAACATATTACTTGTCAAAATTGCATCAAATTCAACAACCTGTTTGAAGGATCTTGAAAAAGGATTTCCACAGATGGACCGACAGAGATTTACAGAGTTATTACAGCATGCTCTCAAACAGGAATGGACTCATGTTATCGCAGCATGATTTGACAATGGTCTGAAGAGCTCAATGAGTCACAGAATGTTTTCAGGCAAAAAGTGTCCACTGGTTTGAGGTCAGGTGACAGTGGAGAAAAGGCATTGACTGTCAGGACTTCTTGGTCGATGTTAGGCTTCAGGTGGTTCCTGCAAAGTGTTTTGAGGGTTATTATCCTGCTGCAATATGAATAGAGTTGTACATTGGTCAGGGTGTAGTCAATTCAGTAGGAAAAACAACCCCACATTTGAATATTCCCACCACGCTTCACAGTCTGCTTGATACACTGTGATATCATTCTCTCTCCTGTTTGTCTACTGACACACACCCTGCTGTCACTGCCATGAATCTCAAACTTGGCTTCATCAATAAATAGGACATGTCTTCAGTCATCCACTGTGAAATGCTGGGAAATTTGAGGCCACCACCAACATTTGGCCTTGTTTCACCTCCTGATAATGGTGTCATCCTGTGAGACCACTACAAGACAGCCCTCTTTTGCTGTTTCTGATAACAATTTTTTTCTGTTAAACTAGCGCTATATTTGGCAAATCCTGTACCTGAGAAAAACAGTTTGACTTCTGACACTTAATTCATTCTCTTGTCATCTCCCAACTATTGCAATGCTAATTAGAAAACAATGACCTACTCGAGACTTGAGGCTCAGCATTATTAGTAACACTGGCTGTTCAAGCCTCAGATGAGTCTACCTGAGAGTCACTCATGGCCATCTGACCTTTTGCACAAAGAAATTGAGTTGGCCAGTGCCCTAATTACTTAACTCGTCTTCATTCTACATGACAAAAGTTCTTGTGTTTTTAAATGTATCCGATTCCTATATTTCCTGACTTATTTCAGAGAAAAGCTTCATTAAATTATACTACAATTATCTGACAACTATAGTTTCTAGTTTCTTATCAAATTTAAAATTTAAATAGAAAAAAGAGATAAGTTCATTACTCACGATGTATTGTTGAAGATCAAATCAATGGTTCTAAACCCTTTGGGATTGCATATGGGACCTTTATCACATTTTCAGTGCGGTTCAGCAGTTTGGCAGCAGTTCAACCAGAGAAATGTCCCTCAAATCATTATAGATGGTTTAATTTCAGGTTTAATTACAGTTAATGGCCTAAAAACATAAAACTATACAAAATTTTAGCAAAAAGGGAGAAACAGATGAATGGCTTCAAAGATTTTTTGTGAGTCAGCACACAAGTAAAAGCTTATTAAGACAAGCAACCTTCAAAACTGTACTGTCTTTAAATAAATTTAAAAAATCACTCACAGCCAGGGAAGCGATACCATAACAATTGGCTATGATCCAATACCTTTTGAAATTAAAACACATGACAGTTTTCAAAGGCAAATACATTTTTTTTACTCCGCTGGTCAACAAGTGACTCTGCTCCTCTGATGTTTTCTAATCACTCACACTTTGAACTGATCTTTATAAAAAACCTGCTGAATTAATATTTATGTTCCTGTATAAACAGGGAGTCGCTTCTTCTGCAACAAAGAAGTTAAAACACAAGTTAAAAATAATCTGCAGGAAGAACCTCTGTCTGCAGGAGTGTGTGAGTTTTTAGTTATTAATCGATGATAACGGATCATTACTCCGGATCGTTCCATCACTTTAACCCTGATGTCCTGACTGTGCACGTCACGTTACATCTCATGTTGTGTAGCAGGTTTAAACATGCCTCTCATAAACTCTAGAGAATAAAACAATCACAAAGTAAACGTCAGTCCTGTACGTGTCCTAATAACTTGTGATCAGTGCTGTGTAAAGTGAGTGCTGGTCAGAGGGGGAGTGAGGAGGAAAAGTCCAACAGAGACACAGGACGGCCGGAGATTTAATGAGCGACTGTCCTGAAGCAGCAGCGTTATAATTATTCCCCACTGAAACTAGGAACGTAGCAGAAAACATGATAATGCTCTGTCACTGCATCGATGCAGAGTCGTTTACCTCTGTGCAGGAGCCCAAACATAAACACCTGTGCTGTTGCTTCTACACTGGTCTGTGTGCGTCAACCTAACCTCATGTGGATGTAACTCTATTCCAGCCACATGTACATATTCTCCTGCACTATTTTTCATGCTCAAAAGTCTTTCTTGCTTTAACCCCTGGTTTTAGAACATAGTTTATTTTTCATTTGAAGTAAGAATATTTCAAGTTAATGTGATATGACTCAGTTTGCTTTGAAAAGACACAGCCAGTAGAAATGGCCTCCCGAGGGAAACTTTTTATTTTTATACTTAGGGAACCTGTGCTTTTATATTTTTACTTGAATCGTTTTTGAGAAGAAGTGTATTTTTTGAAACTCTGATTATTCTTTTTTTCAATTTTATCAAAATAATTCATTTAGATAACAAGTTTCATTGGGCTGAATATATTACTTTGATGTTTGCATCTAATCTGCTTCATTTAATCAGTCTGCTGAAGTAACAGGGAAAGGCTCTCCCACCCATGACCTTACTATCACCATCGACGACTCCGTGGTAGCCCCCACCCAGACCACATGGAACCTGGGTGTGACACTCGACTGCAACAAAACAACCTGATCGTGCGGATACATGCTGCACAACATCTGGAAGATACGTCCCTTTCTCATTCAGGAGGCGGCACAGGTTCTGGTCCAGGCTCTTGTCATCTCACGTCTAGACTACTGCAACTCCCTCCTGGCTGGTCTACCTGCTATGCCATCTGACCTCTGCAGCTCATCCAGAATGCAGCAGCTCGACTGGTCTTTAACCTACCTAGTTCACTCACACTACTCGGCTCCTCCACTTCAAGAACACTAGTACTCGTGTACCGTGCTGCGAATGGATTGTGCCCATCCTAAATCCAGGACATGGTTAAACCTTACACCCCGGCCCGTCCACCCTGCTCTGCATCGGCCAATCGGCTTGCTGCTCCCTCACAGCGAGGGACACCTAGCCACTCAACAAAATCGATCTTTGTATTGATTCTATTGGCGCCTGAATCAATCCTCACAAGTTTGGGAGTATCACTACACCCACCTCTACTCGCAGCTCTGCAGTCGTATGGCTCCACACCAGAATCTCAATTGTACAAAATATGCTTGTAGACTACTTACTTGTTCAACAGATGTCCTATGAGCAGTTTTCAGATAAAAAGGTTTGCACTATAACCTTAATGTTTTTCTGCTCTCCCTTCTCTGCCAGTTAAGTGTTTCATTTCAATTTGAAAGGACAATGCGTTTCCTTTTGGTCGGAAATCCTTTGGTGTCATTTACACACAGGGTACCCCTTTGACATAGGAGCAATGGGTTTTTTGATCAAGCTAAGTACTACATTTATTAATGACTGTGGACTCGACAGGAGGTGGGTTGGGCAGGATTTGCCGGTTTAGAAAGATCACAACTGTCACACCAGAAACTGGGGTGTACGTTCAGCATCACTTCTGCAGGTAGGTGTAGCCAAAATGTTGAAAAGTGAAGCCAAAGGGTTCTGACCAACTGCCTGTGTGTGACCACTAAGGAGTGATACTCCATTAGAAAGGAAATGTCCAACGGTCCAAAATATGTATAGTCTCAGCTCAAACTTCAGCAATGAATCAATTATTTTGTGATGTGGGAATGTGAGTTGGCAAAGTGTTGTTAAGCCACAGAATGGCCATTTTTACAAAGCAGAATGAATAACGTTTATATATTGGCTGATTCCCCAGTACACAATTCCCAATGCCAGTCAACAAAGCCAGTGCAGGATGTAGTGCGACACATTTGTGGAAGTCAGGGTGGTGAATGTGCTCAGTTTGGATAATGGACACCTGAGCTTTTTAAAGTTTAGCTTTCTAATCTAAATCATATTTTGACCATATTATTATTAAAATACAAAAGCAGAGAACTTCCAAAAGCACTATCTATATTTATAAGTATTTGTCTCTATGTATATGTTTGTGAGTAGAAGGCCAGTTTGATTATACTACCAGTATGTCTGTCTCTGAGTAAATCTGGTATATCTTTTCAAGTACTATATTCTTAATGTTAAAAAACAGGTATAATTCACCCACATTATGTCGAACATAACATAAAATACAAAACATAGTGAAAAATGTGACTTTCAATCTGTACTACAACCAAATGCCTCAACAACATTGTCTATAGAGGAAATTGTCAGTGATGGGACAATAACACCATCTGGGTATTTGACATATGTGATGTTGTCGCTTGTTAGCTACACCTGATGTAACTACAGTTGTCTCACTTCTTATGAATATTGTAGAGGCTTGTCAGCAACATATAAGCAAAAGTGTTTTATGGAAGTCAGCTACATGTATCAGACAATTATAATGGATTCCGTGATTTCTTTATAGGGAGATGGATTTTATAAGCTTCTGAGTTTTTTGCAATTAGTGAGAATGCGCTTGACATAAAAGATATAACCCTAGCACCTTCTCTATGTTTTATTTGCAAAATAACTGTGTTTATTATGAAGGTGTTTGTAAAGTCTTTCTACTTGTATGTAACCAAACAATTTACTTTGTATGTAAAAATGTACAGTTTTACCTAAAAGGCTTTTTGACAACAGCCAATCTTTTCCCATAACCAAAACTAAACTATTGACTTTACAATAATGTCAAAAGATAAAACAGAACCAAAACACACCTTAGCTACAACCAGCAAAGGTATTATCTAATATAAATAACTACTAATGTTGACTGAAGAAAAGATAAATCAACTAATTGTTTTAGTGCTAACTTATGTGTAAATTATGGTACTCACAAGTGTACACTCACTAAACTCTCTGTAACACATATATATATATATATATATATATATATATATATATATATATATATATATATATAACATCTGTACACCTGCTTATTCGTATAATTAACCAATGAGTGAACCACATGCCAGCAGTACATGAAATCATGCAGATAATCAAAAAACATCAGATTAGAAATAACGTGATCACTATGATTTTGACAGTCATATTATTGTTAGTGCCAGGCTGATTTAAGCGTTTCAGAAAAAAGCAGATCCCCTGGGATTCTCATGCACAACAGTCTCCAGAGGTTTCTCAGAATGGTGCGAAAAACATAAAAACATCCGGTGAGCTGCAGTTCTGCAGAGGGAAATGCCTCGTTGATGAGAGAGGTCAGAGGAGAATTGTCAGACTGTTACGAGTGGACAGGAAGGTTAGAGTAAATCCAAACGGCCATCTATCAGCAGCTCAGACTGGTCGTGGTGTGATATGTGGTGAATGTTGGCACTCTTGAGGTCCCTTAAGACCAAATCGATCAAGTTTTGAATGCTGCAACCTAAGTATTGTTGCAGACCATATGCATCTCTTTATGGCCATCTTATAATGGGTACTTCCAGTGTGATAATGCATCATGTTGGACTGTTTCCAACATCTGGTGTGATAGAGATACAACAATGCATGTGACACTACAAAACCAACCTACACTGTGCACAGCTTGTCTCTATTAATAATTGCCACATTGTATGTGAGACAGGAAAGGATTGAATTAAGATACATGTTCCTTCTGGCATGTTGTCAAAATGAACAGAAGGTAAGAAACGATGAGGAGAAGAACCTGGGACAAGCCAAACTATACGCTTCTCATTTCATGTCAGTAAATGCTGCATATGTGGTCCAAATTATCACTCAGCTATTACACTTGGATGTGTTCATAAGCGTGCACGTACAGACACATACACACACACACACAAAGCATCTTACTGCCAAGAAATGACATGTTAATTGCAGCCGCTGGTTAAAAGGCCTCGTAGCCCTCAGAGTAAAAGGAAAAACGCAACAATGGATGATAGGAATTTGTCTTTCTGCCAGAGTTGTCAAGCCAGACAGGGGGGCTCACAGCTACACTGTGTTTCAACGGGTATTTACATCCATGGAGCTAATGTTTTCAGGTTGGATTGCAAGATGGAAAGAAATTTGTCAAACTACATAGAGCGCTGAAATTGGCAGAACTGTGATAAATTGTATTCTTCAATTGTATTGGAGGTGGGGATTATACAGAGGCCTTCAGATACGAGAGATGTTACTGAAACTCAGCCTATTAGAAATTTGTGATTACAAAAAAATGTATATAATGAAAGACATTGCTGTTCATATCCATAATCATATATATGCATGGGTTTCCAGTGGCTCTTTAATAACACAATATAGGAAAAACGTATTTGGGATGTACTTTTTAGTGGAGCCATGTCCCATCTGCTAACATGGAAAGGGCCTTTTTATGCCCTCTACTACAGCAAGGCACGCTGTGGGGTGTTATGGCTTCACTACTGGGAACCTGGCATGTAATTCATCCACAGTCATTGGTTGTATCAATGGAAATTAGAGGAAAGGTTAGTGGATGGCCATCGTTGCATATCTCCTGGGGATTACGTATGTCAAAGGAATATTTGTACCAGTCATCCCAGCCGATACATATTAATCATAACACTTAATTCATGTCATCTAAGATTTTTCAGTTTCAGTTTGAACCATGGACTGTACATAACAATTAATAACACGACAGCTCCCCAAAAGAAAAAGGTCCCTTTGTGGCTGGCTGCAGCACAGGTTATAAACCCTGCCTCCTCCATGTTAGCAGCTGGGACAACAAGGCTAACCCATGTTTAATAAATGTTGGAAGCTGGAACGTTTTTATTACACAGATCTAGATCCAAGGTCTAATTTCCCAGTATAATGAACAGCTGAGAATGACTAATGGTTGGATAAGTATGTATTTTGACACAGCTTTGACAACTTGGCTCCATTGCCCCAATTGCAACTGTGCAGACATTGATGCTATATACAGTCCATGATCTGAGCATAACTGGTGGACATTCTATCATGGCCATACAGCCCATGCTGCTAGCACAGCTAAAAGTGTTTAGACAACATATAAAACCAATACTCACAGAAAACTAGCAACACCATTGTAATTCTGGTAGGACTTTGCTCTTAAACAAAACTAGCACTTGTTGTATAGATTGAACAAAATCTTCAAAACATACCATTGAGGTTCTGGTTCGTGTTGACATGACATTATTTCTGCAGATATGTAGGCTGCACATTCATGCTGTGAATGGCCTGGTAAACATAAGAACATGATAAATTGTGATCACAAAGAGATGCACATGGTCAGCAGCAATACTCAGATAGGTTGTGGGATTCAAACAACATTCATTGGTACTAAGGGACCTCAAGTGTGTCAGTTGTTAAACCACCACCAGTATATTGACTCATGGCAGGTTGGGTCCATGAATCCATGCTGTTGATGGCACATTTTGACCCAACAATCTATATCCAGATTCCTCAGACCCTGATCGATTTCTTCAGTCTTCATTATACAGTTTTCGTGAGTCGGTGCTCACTGCAGCCTCACAGAACAGTTTTTGGCTGATAGGAGTTGAATCCAACATGGTCTGACCTCTCCAATCAACAAGGCATTTTTTTTCGCCCACAGAACTGCCGCTCACTGGATGCTTTTTGTGTATTGCACCATTCTCTACAGACTGTTGTGTATAAAAATACCAGGAGAGCAGCAGTTACAGGCAGACAGGAATACTCAAACCATCCACTCTGGCATGATTTGCTGACAGGGTAGTTACATGGATGCGCAGGTGGACAGATGTTTCTAATAACATACTTGTTCAGTGAATATTGATTATCATTAATTGATGTTATTTGGCAAACCACGCACATTTTCAATCTTTAGAGGATAATCTTAACCATGGACACACAATTTGACCCATCCTCAATTAACAACTGTCTTCTCATTTATGGATCCTCTGTAATAACGTCTGGTATATCGCTCTGTTTAATCCTATTAGTCCATTCCTCACTTAATGATATACGTTTGACCCTGTCACTTGTAATTTATTACTAACTCTGTTGAGGTCTCACAGTGATGACATCATCCAAGTGCAGGAGCCATCTGTTCCGAAGCAGGTCAGCCTGGTAACCAGGGGCGACAAGAGCGTTGATTAAGGTTGGCCATTTTAGATGAATTGTAGACTGGAGCACTGGTGGCCGTGCATGTCTCAACCAGTCAATTTATGCAGTGGGTGAATGGGAGCTTATGTCCGTGCTAGTACGCGTCTCCTAGATTAGAGCTAGATGGACATGAGGTGACCAGAGAGGATTGTGTTATTAGAAATTCATGCTCAGGGGTCTGAAGGACTCCCTGGGCTGACAAAGCTTAGGGCAGAGGGTATCAGAGCTGTAAGAAAAAAGGAGAAGTGGATATGGTGAAGATCAAGTGGACGTGATAGAAGAGTCAGGGTTAAAAGAGCAGAGGACTCATTACTGCATGAAAAGGACCAAGAGAAATGATCAAGTGGAATAGAACATTAAATGCAAGGTATCTAGTGTATTAATGGTAGAGAGGTATTGAAAAGATGTCTAAATATCATTGTGTTACTTTCATCTATACTAACCAACTAAGCATCCTGTATGGTTGAATTGTTGTTTTCCAAATGCAAATACTGTTATGTATAAATGTTGCTATAGATGCCTACCCTGAAGCTCAGTGGAGCAATAAAGCAAGTGGAATATTCAAACAGCTATCTTTACTTTGTTACAGATTTGTTTAAAGTGAAAGAAAACATATTGGGCTCTGTGTTTATGGTTGCATGATGCTTGAAAACTAGGGGGAAAGAGAGAGAAGGGAAGGGAAGGCATACAGACTAAGGATTTTTCTCTCAGCAAAAATCAGACACATATCAAGACAAACAAATTCTTGTAACTTAGCTGGGAAAAAACAAAATCATTATATGTAGCATCGAGGTGACGCAGAGTGCTGTTTAACTCATGTTTATATACCACTTAGAGCCAAAATCAAGATACAGTTTGTGGCTTTGCACTTGTCATGATAAGAGATGTATATAATTACCCATTAATTAACAGTTAACTGACAAGTATTTTAATCGACTAATACTACTAGCTAATTAATTAATTCAGACTCGCTTCCTGATGCTTTCCACTCTTATGAGGTGTTATCTGTGATAGTTTGGGACATAGGTACCATCTGGGTGGGTATTCTCTGCTGTGGGGTTCACAGTTAACACAGTTATGCACAAGACTAACACCAAAGTATTTGGACATGTACTATTTCTGGAAAACAATAACAAAAATTAGACAAGCTGTCCGCTACACTGAGGGCTGAGGTAGGCCTGTTGCCATAGTCGGGGTAATAAATGGAAACACTGTGTAGACCTGTTGGGTGTGTTTTATTCAGCAGCTTCAGGTGTGTGACGAGTGGATCCTCGTGTTCTACTTTTCCAATCTGCTAATTACACACATAAGAATTGAACCCTTGTCATGTAAACATTCATTAGTATTTCTCAATTTTGTCAGTTAATGGTCAGTGAACGAGGGTTGGTTATTGGCTAACATTTAATCTCAAATCCACCTTTCCACAGAAAGAGATGGAATATAAGCAAGATTATACTTTTATTTACTATATACAACTTGAAGCAAAGTCAGGAGACATTTCAAAAGAGATATGGAATCAAGCTTCAATGCCAGAATTCAAAACTGTGAGGACTGAGAACTGTAAAAAAAACTAACTCTCGAAAGCTGTCAGTTTTTCTGACTGTGGAATGCATATATCGACAACCATTTATTGTTTCGGCTTCATACTTGGCATCTGTATTATTAATTGAAGAAATTGTCTTTATTTTCTTCAATTGTATTGGACTTGGCTCCAACGCTCTTTACCCATGAAACTCCAAAAGTGTGTTGTGGACTCGAACACTGTGAATGTTGATAAATCCCAACCAAAACGATGTTCTTACAGAACCAGTGGTCACCATATTTACATCCAAGCCAAAAATACTAACATGCTGGTGAGGAAAAGTCACCTCTTCGCCTCCATTAATGTCAGTATATTGTCTGCAAATCCATCCATTGGCTTTTCCATCTTTCAGTCTGAACCTAAGTTGTGTATTGACTGACCAAACAATGGACCGATATTGCTGTCACTAGAGGCATGCTGTCCCAGTTGCAGAACAAAATCGTATTAAATAATTAAATCAGCCCAGAGGGAGCTGGGCTTTCAACAGAAAACTCAAAAATGAAATAATTGCACTTGAAAAGGGGCTTTGGAATTACTACAGACGTAAATTGACAAATGAATAGTGCATTCATCACTTCAACATCAATGGTGATTTTCAGAGGCAAACAGCAGTCAACACCTTCACTGTGTACTCCAGGAAACATGTGACCTTTCCATGTTGGCAACAGGTCCTTCATTAGACCGACTTTTTCAGAAAATATTCTCTGTCTACTGTTGCTTTGTGTGAGTCGTTCCAACATCTTGATTTTGCACCCACATCCCCATTAGCCGTGTTTGTGGCTAGCTGTCAGCTCCTCGAAATGTCCTCAGCCAAGTCCACACTGTTCCTTTAAGTCATTGAAAATGTTTTGTTCTGAGAGCCTAAGGGTGATTGTGAGCACTCTAATTCTATGTTACAATGCAGGAGGGGAGCCACATTACAGTATGTGGTTGTGCTAATCCCTGGACACAGCCTTTCATGCATGATTGACGTGCTCATTCATTAGCCGGTTGGTTTTGACAGAATGGCAACTTGCCAAGAGTGCTGAAGTGATGAGGAGAGAAGTAGTTTGTTCAGTGCCAGGCAGGAAGCATGTCTTTTGGCAATGGCTGAAAATGGAGCGGTGATACTCCTCAATTGTAATATTTCCACTATCAAACACTGATCTCCTGTAGCCTTGGAAGGGGTTTGAAAAAGTTTGTAGTGTCTTTACAACTAACTGTGAGCAGCTTGATTCCGTGTTGGTTACAGCCGATTCAAGTAGTTACAAGTTTCACATCGTGCCACGTTGCCCTCCTCAAAAGTTCCAGATTATCTATTTAGACAGACTTTTGGAAACACATACTGCAGTGTTTCCTTCTAATTACCTAGACAGTGGCGAGTCTGCCACAGTTTCAAAAGCACCCAACTTTTTTTCTACACTTCTCATAAAACATATTCGTCTCTAAGGTTGTTGTATTTTTGTGTGTGTTTTTTTAACCATTTCTTCATTGTAGGGCTGTGCACAGTTCCATGAATGGAATGGCTACGGATTTAACACATTTTTACTCACTGACACCAAAGTGGCTTGCAGCTGCTGATTTCACAATGAAGCATGCAATAGTATGACCAGCTGCGATGTAGGTCCACAGAAAGAAACTGTTGGTTAGTTTATATGCTTCACCCTAGTCTCGGCCTAAAAAAGGGTGTAAATCAGGAGGTGAAGGTGCACAAAAGAATTACACAAAAACTAATCAACCGATTTCCACGTAAGTTTGTGAAGGCGTGGACATGACCCAGGGAGGATTTCCTTAAAATTTTGGAACAGAAAATGCATTAAGCTGCTCTTTGTCAGACAAATCAAATCCTTTAACCCGGAGCTGTTTGGTGTGTAGATCTATTTCCAGCGCCTCTACAAAGCAGTGCCACGTGGTCATTTACCTTGCTGGTTTGAAGTGTCAATGTGAGTAGACGGATACAGAAACTGGCTACTCAAATGGAAAACAGACAGTGGAGCACTTGAGGGCTCAAGGGGAAGATATGAGAGAGTCAGATTGAGGTCGACCATATGTGTGTTTAACTGCGTGTTTTTAATTTGTGTCATGTTTGTGTGTTGGGGTGGAAAATAACAGCCTATTGAATGAAGAGGTTGTGAGTGACGCATTGATTAAAGATGAGATCCAGTTTTTCTTTCAGCGTCTATTTAATCATAGCTTGCAGATGTACTCATTTATAACAAGACCTGAATGGTTTTTTTTTCCCCATTCATTTTATAGTCTGTTTTCTGCTCCTGTTACAATTGTCAAGGTAAGTTTTATCAAGGTGAAAACAGAAAGTACAGGTGAGAGTGTTGAGCTGGGAATCCAAACACAATCACTTATTCCAATTTTTTCTCTCATGGTTACTGAATACAAAGTGAAACTGAAACAAAATTCCAAAACGACACGTTTCACATAATGGGGAAATATTATAGGTTTTGGAACTGGAATTAATTCTATCTGAAAAAAAAAATTATAAAAAAAAAGGTCTCAAAATGCTTTTGTTTTTTTCTTCTGACTTTGAAAACGACTGAATACAGCCAAAGCCACAATTCACCCACTTGAGAGTTGATAATGCATCATCAAGTGCAGCACCAGTGTACTTCGCCCAGTGTTACTTGATGCTAAAAGCAGCCCGTAATGGGTTTGAGTTATGCATTTTTCCACACATAACTCTCCATCCCTGAAAACAACTTTGGCAGAGAGCGATGGCAAATCATAACCGGAAACTGAGTTACTCAAATGCAGATTCATGGCCGCCCCCCCCCCCCCCCCCCCCCCCATACACATGCTCCCCATCTATTTGCAAAATAACAGTGCCACCCCGGTTTCCACAGAGCACCGACCAAAAAGCACAACACTCAGAGCCTCCATCAAAAGCACTGCTTACAAAAACGTCACAGCCGAGGGAATTTACATGTTGAAAGACCATAGTTTAACTTCTGTTTCTTGGAAATGTCACTGAACTTGAGCGTGAGGTTGCCTCGTTCCTTTCTTTCCTCGTGGTGTGCAATCATTAACCTACCAACAGAACATGAATAAATTACCACCCGCCAACACTTAAATCATTTCGAAGCTCCTCCACTAAATGCATCAAGAGAGAGGGAGGGAGAGAGAGAGAGAGAAAGAGAGAAAGCATGGGAGCCGGCCAGACAGAGAGACAGAGAGAGAGAGAGAGAGAGAGAGAGAGAGAGAGAGAGAGAGAGAGAGAGATACAGTAAGTAATATAGCAAGTGAGAGAAATCCAAATGAGTTGAGAGGTTCCCCAGAGAAATCTAGTCCACTTAAGAAGAAATGACTTCTGAAAACTTTCTCATGAGAATCCTACATTAAAAGCTGAGTGCAATATATAAAAATTTGGGTCAGGGTTCTTCATGCTGTCAGTTAAGAGTCATGTAAACTGAGCTTTTTCCCCAAAACTCCTATATTCTGTCAGGTTACAGCCACCCCTTTGCTTTTTAATTGCCTCAAAGTTGCCAGGCAACGGCTAAAGAGGCTATGTCGGGGTGAGTAATCATTTGGGCACACATATTTGAGAGTGACACATAGTGTCAGCGGAAAACAGACATTTTGCCGTTTCTTGCACGTGGCCAGTGCATGCATCCCCATAAAGTATGATGAGGATTTAATTACTGTATTGATATTATATGACCTTACAGTGTGTAATTATGTTCTCCATCTGCCTGCTCAGCTGTCCTCAACACCGCTCATTATCGTGAGCGCAGTCGTCGCACCGCATCCCTCACCTTCCTCATCATTCTTCTCCCTCATCTGCTTTTACAATCCCTCGCTTTTCTGAGCTCTCCTCCCAGCACACGCTCACTGTCTCTCCATTTGAGCCACTCTCTCTTTTTTTTACCTCCTCCCCTCCCACTCCATCTCATCGTGCTGCTGCTTCTCTCTCTCATTCCGCTGCCTGCGTCCACTTCCACTCACTCATCCTCTGAATCAGTGTTTCATCCCGTTCTCATTTTCCTCACCCTGCTTTCGCGTCTCCAATTTTGTTTAACCTGTAGCTCTTTTTCATCCGCTGTTCTCTCCTTGACTTTCATGTCTTTTGACCTGTGTCTGCCCTCTAGTTCTCCTGTGATTCAGCAACTTCCCCTTTATTGCCCTATTTTTCCATCTGCCCGGCGTTTTTATCTTGTTCCTCCATCCCTTGTCTTTATCGCCTCTTCCCTCCTTCAGACTTGTTTTCCTCCGTCCTTTTACTTCCCCTCCTCTCTTGCTTTGTCCTCACCTCTGTGTCTCAGGCTCACTGTTTGTTCTCAGTTCTCTCTGAAACAGTAGCGGAGGCTGTCCAAGGATCTTACCGACCACAGTAGAAGGCTGCATTAATATTTCATGCTACTGTCTTATCGACCACAGCAATGCCAGGAATACAGAGCCGGCTACAAGACAAGTTAGCGGCTAGAGTGGCTGCTCTCACACACACTGGCAAGCGGATACACACACAAACACACACACACACACACACACACTTATATATAGAGCTATGGTAACAGCTACAAAGCCAGATCTGTGGCTTGGGTGGCATTGGTTTAGGGTTGTGTGGTGCTCTGAGCCTAACCCCAGGCACAAAGATGAGGTTTCCTCATTATAAAAAGTATCTGAACCTTGAAGCAAAGTCAGGAGACATTTCAGAAGAGATATGGAATCAAGCTTCAACGCCAGAATTCAAAACTGACAAGACTGTAAACAAAAACTAAATCTATCAACTAACTCTAGAAATCTATCTGTTTGTTGCATATCTCGAGAACAGCTCAATTTATTTGGGTTCATACTTCTCATCTGTGTTGTTAGTGGGATAGTTCATCCCAAAATATCTACTCACCACTATGCCAATAGAGGGGTGGCTGAAGTGTTAAGCCAAATCCAATACAATTTGAATAAATGGTGACCACTTCATCAATAGATGCACCATAGAGTATTTATAAAAATCTCTGCACACAATTTCCAGCACACAAGCAATAAAAAGTGACAGTATATTGTCAACATTTCAAGGAGGACTCACTAATGACAAGAAATGATTGTGAAGTACTGTCGATGCCAGAGCATTAACACAGGACAGGGGAACAGCCCATTCCAAACAGGCAGGTTTAGAACAGGCACTGCAGAGCTTGAATCTAATTTCAAATCTAAAAATACAAGATTTTCATTAAAACGTACCAGATTTTTACCAACAATTTTATAAATATAAGGGAACAGACAAAGACATATGCACACACACGCACACACATGCACAAACCCAGCATGTACTATTTGCGCATGCCAGCAGCCCGCCTGGCTTTTTCCATCAGATGGACCTATCACAGCTTATTATCAGCTCCTTTGAACCGTGGGCTCAGAGCATGATTGCACTCTCAATTAACGCCTGTATGATCTACTTTGACGGAGCGAGTAATGACAAGTGCCTTGCCTGTGTGTGTGTGTGTGTGTGTGTGTGTGTGTAGCTGTGTGCGTGTGTTGGTGAGCACATGTGCAGGCATGTGCTCACCAACACACGCACACAGCTACACACTTCCACATACTTATGAATATATTTGTCTTTATGGGTGTGTATATTCCTGTACATTCATGCATGACCATGTCCTTGTGTGCCTTTGCAAGTGTGCACGTGTGTGTTTGGGTTTCGTCAGGGGGTAGTGAACCAGTGTAGGCTAAATTGGAATAGACATACTGTATGTGGCTCTGCAAAGAATGTCTTTTCAAAGGCATCCTTTTATCTCTGGCCTCCTTCGGAACCAATGGAGTCTGCCTGCAGAGCGGCTGCAGAAGTTTTTGATTATTACATTGCACTACATCTCTGATGGGCCTAAAGATTAAACCTAGCACCTCTCAAGATTCTGTATTTAAACCAGTCAGCGGGCTAAAATACTTGGAAAGTTTCAGGGTTTTAATATTAGGTTAGACGTGGAGACATGAAAGCTTTTCTCCCCATGTGTGTATACATGTCCACTCCAAAAAAAGAAAAAAAAAAGAAAATATATCGGCCAAAGTTGATTGACGCACAGGAAGATGAAAGCACCTCAGTGCCTGGAAAAAAGCAGAGCGCTCATCACTTTGCACATCTGTGTATGTCTGTGTATCTGTGTGTGTGTGTGTGTGTGTGTGTGTGTGTGTGTGTGTGTGTGTGTGTGTGTGTGTGTGTGTGTGCGCATGTTCATGTGTGTGCTTGTTCTTCTAAAAGCACAAATAGAGATGAAAGGTGGTAAGTTGTGAGCCTATGTTACTGAAGGCTGCACACACTGACATGCACAGAAAAGCAAACACAGGATAACAGCCTTTTTTCAGCCATATCTTTGACCTGTAAAAAACAGACATGTTGTTCTAATGACCAGAACAACTAAAGGAATCTTTGTATGTCTATCTTTTAAAGTCTGTCTTACAGTGACACAATAAGCTAACAGTATTTCTAATTGCCCAGGATGTGATCCCTTCCAAACATCATACAATGCAAAAAATGTATCGCTGAGTTAATAGGTGGCTTAGCACTCTGAATTAGTCAAATCACGTGACAAGTATCCAATTTAACAATTGCAGTGGAGAGATGACAGGAAAGGAGAATAGTGGGGGGGTTAAAAAAAAAAGGAGAAAGAAAGTTCCACATCGACCTGAGCATCGCGGGTGAAGCAGTCCATTGTTGCTGTTTTAACCACTAAGCTGCCAGGGGACACTGGGTACACAGGAACGAGGGAAAGTATTTATTACTGAAAGCACTAATACCCACTTGACACAAGATGATACATGTACCCTCGTAAATCCCAGACAAATCTACAGTGTTTGAAGTATCGAGTATTTGAGTGGGTTCTTATCATTATACTTATACTTATATTCTAGCAAAGCCCATATGACATGATATGAAAAAGAAAGTGTTGTTTGTTTCGGTATAGTGTTTTTCTATATCAGGACGCTGAAGAGTGGGTAAAGTAAGTCAAGCCAATAGAGCAATGGTGGATATATCCTCTGTACACAGTATATTGGCTTTTTAAAGAAAAGAAAGGGAAAGACTAAAGAAAAGTCCTAGAAACAAATAGATAAAATCATGTTTTTTGTCATTTATTATTACTTTATACCCCATGGACTGACAAAGTTAAGAGGTCCTATCTGCCTTCTCAGTCAGATCTCACCCTGGGTGCTCATTTTGAAGTCCAAAAGATAAATCCAGTCCTTGTGTAACCGTTACTGTGTGAGCTGGGGTATCGCCAGGCCTTCTGCCACCTTGCGGTTGCCTTGAGTATTACAGTTCAATGTAATCCACAGTGGATTACCACTGGGTAATGCTCCCACGATTAAAACAGATTTTAATGAGTTTTAATGAGAATCTCTGCAGTGTTTGTAGTGTTAACTGCCCTGTAGTCTCTCTATCAAACCTGTTGTTTTGCATGTGTGTGTGAGGGTGTGTGTGTGTATGTGTGTGTGTGTGTGAGGGTGTGTGTCTCCTTGTGTTTTCATTTCTTCTTTTCTTCTGGTTATGAATAAAGGGGAGGGATGAATAAAGCTTGTGTTAGCTGTGGTTAGTTTTTGTAAATTCTGAACTGCTTGTCGGATAAATAATGTTTCCAAAGCCTTGTGCTCAATTATCTAAATTCAGGTGATTGCAGAGTGCATTTCATTTACACTGGCTGGGAAAAAATGAGTGGTAATTTACAAAAAAAACAACAATAACTTTTTAATTGTTGATATGCCACATGGACGTGGAGGTGTCGAGTGTGCTGCAGCAACCTCTGAAATTACTTTATAATATGTTTTCCCCTTGATTGATTGATAAGGGTAAAGCGTCAATATTTGTGGCAGCAAAAATGCATTTCTTTAGTTTTTTTGTCTTTTTAAATATTTACAATCTAAATATACACTCTTTTTGCAATAATACTTGCAGCAGGTTATATTGCCAATGAGTCACCTGGTCATCTTCGCAGAGAAGTGAAACACTTTGTTGGACAGAGTTTGTGTTTGTCACATGAAGAAAGCAGCAGGAGATGGTCCATTTTAGACATGTTCCAGAAAATGTCCAGAATATTCAGGTGAGGGGTGGAGCCTGGGTTGAGATTGCACGGAGCAGGACATGACGTATAAATTCCACTACAAAAATCATTTTTTGTTGAGAGCACATTCACCACATTCAAAAGCTCTTAAATCTTTGTTTCTTTCCAATGTGACATCTTTGTCAGCGTCTTCTATGTGTATGGCACCTCTTTTTCATCCTGAGATATGAAAGTCTACCACTCATATACTGTACATCAGGAGCTTTTCAAGGGATTTTAGGGGCTACAGGCAAAAGGGTCCTCGGGGGCCTAACAGCGAACCAAAACTGAACTTCATGAACACAAACTGCATTTAGACATTTTAGTCTTCAAACAAAGATCTGCATATAAATAAGTAAATAAGTAGCATGGGGCCTTGTTAGTAAGTTTCCCAAAATGGTGTCAATGGAGTCTCCTGATCATAGAATTTACGGGGCCTCTCACAAAATTGTTGTTGCTGTGAACTGATGTAATCAGCCGCTCTCGGGGCCCCGGGGCGATTGCCTGCTTTGCCTACCCTGTTGCGACGCCCCTGGCTAACAGTGACAGCACTCTGTCATTTGAGGGGGGTCAAATGCAGGTTGAATGAACACCATTAAATGAGTTACATGCTTGTGTCCTGTATGAAATAGTTGCATTCATTTTTCAACTGTATAAGCTTTGATAACCTGGTGCTTTGGCATACGGTGTACAATGTGTACAAAATGTGCTAATAATACTCATAATAATGATACGTTATAAACAAGCATTTATATGAATCGGAAATCATGACTGTAAAGGATTTAATATGACTTCATTACTGGGATTGTCCCGGTTATCATGTCTCAGAAATGATAGAAAATAAAATGTTAAATAAATCAGAGAAAAAAACCCTATAGAACTAAATTTCCATCAGTATTAACCGTCCATTTAAGGTACAAAGCTAAGTGGAACTACTAATAACTACTTCAGCATACATTTACTTAAAAAAGCAACAAACATAAACAGGCTAAAACAAATCTATCTTTCGTTGATATTACAACAGCCCAGGTCTTGGTCCTAATGTTTTTTTTTCCTGTTGGTGCATTACTGCATTTTTGACATACAAAATGTTTCCAGTCCAATTTTAAATTTGGTGATTGAAAAAAAGCTACAAGCGTGTGTCTCTCTGAAGGAGAAAAAAATGAAAATGCAAGATGGTATTTAAGTTGTAGGAGGATGAGCAGGTTGGCCGAAAAAAACTGCAGCTGTAATTATTACTGGGGCTTTGCTGAAATGTTACCCACGTACATCCGGACGGGATTAAAACAATTGACCAGCTCAAGTCAAATGAAAATCACCACCACCAGAGGAATGAATCACAATGGGTGTAAAAGACTGCACTGGCTGTCAGACGCAGAGGTTGTTGACAGGATGTATAATTACTGTTCTGGTTAAGGAACTTGCTAATTCGTTCATTTTTGACTGGCAGCGAACACAGGGATTTTATTATTTTGTTTCTGGTCATGATTGTACTATTCTGGTCGCTACTTCAAAAGGACCCCACTGTGGCTGTAGCTGCCTTTCATTCACTTCTCCTCCTGCTCTGTGTGAGTGAATGCTGTGTGTTGGTGGCCCGCCTGCCTGCACTCCACTGCAGCTCCGTGGCTGTAGATTTTGTGGCTTTCAAATGTTCACATTGTTCTGTCCTTGAACATTTCTGTCTGTGTGCAAAGACAGGCCGGGAGAGCACGAGTTTGCCTATTTCTATGTGGCTGAATTTATGTGTTTGTGTGTGCGTTTGCGTGCATTTCTATCTTTCTGGGCTGTGAAGAGGTGGCCGTTAGTTGGGTCATGAAGGGGAGGAGGGTATGCACACTAGTGTCTGTGTGTGTCTGTGGGTGTACATTTGTGTTTGCATCCATGTGTGTGTGTGCCAGACTGGCCCCAGGGTCCTGAGCCATCACGCTTTATGAGGTATGGCAAGGTGAGAGCAAAACATCTGTTAGCCCAAAGAAAAGCCCTAGTCTGGGACTCATACTGGGTTTGGGCAGCAAGCGCACACACGCATCCACATGCACACACGCTCATTCACATAGATTAAATTGCTGTCAGGGAAAACACAGACTGGACACACACACACACACACTGTCAGGAGCTTTAGACCTTTACACTTGACTTGATGTTCACTTCCCATCTAGACAACACACACACCCAGAACACATAAATAAGCCTCGATCTACGTGAAAGCACACACTTACGCATTCAAATACATATGCACGTATACATAAATCTGAAGTGCAAACAATCGCTGCTTCACACGCACACCCTTGTCCCCCTCGGGCTTCACTTCTCTCTGATCCCCCCCACACACACACACACACATCTTGGTTGGCCTCCTGTTCTCTCTCATTCCAGCTTTTCCCTCGTCAAGGGCATTGGAACAACCCCCTAGTACCTGCCATCACGCTGCACACCCCCCCCCACCTCCCAATCCCATCACTCCTGTCTCCCCACCACCACCCCTCCTGTCTTCTCAGAACACCCGGGAGAGGAGAACTGCCATGTAAGGTCTAGTGGAGAGAGGATAGACACAGAGAGCATTCAGAGCACCTCTGACATTGGAATCATTGAACCTGCCCACATGTATTCCCTCCGACATCGTCTGTCAGACTGCCTGCTCGTATGTTATATATAGTGTGTGTGTGTGTGTGTGAGAAAAAAAGCAGCTTTGCTTTATCATTATTTTTTTTCAACCGCTTTTATAAGCAGGTGAAGTTGGCTGACAAAGTATCTTTCCTTTCCTGTCTTTGGGAAGCACGTGCTGGAAGATTTCTCTGCTTAAAAATCTGTGGGCCCCCGAGTAAATTCACTCAAACAAGTTTTCTGTGTCTGGTTCACGGCACATCGGTGGTGATTACAGCTGAAAGAATTGCGAGCTCAGCTGTGGGAATCCCATATTTTCTCTCTCCCCCCCCCCCCCCCCCCCCCCCCCCTGATATCGATTCAGAGCCTGGTTCGCCGCTGATCTCAGGACTCGCGTGCGCCTTCCTTTTGACGCAGCCAGAACGACGTTGTCATTGTTTTGCTTTCCAAAAAAGCAGTAGCTATATTCAAAATGCCTTGTCAAGTACTCCTGAAGAGGTTTGGCTAAATTACATCGGTTGAATACAGCTTGATATTTTCCATTTTAAATGCATTGAGTACAATTCCTTTCTGTCTTCCTCTTGGCCTGCCTCCCTGTCAACATCATTTGTCTGCTCTGTCTGGCCTGTGATTGTAAAACATTTCAAACCGTCTGAAAGGGTATAAACAAATGGAAATAATGCTATTTTTCAGAGTTAAATAAATAAAGAATTACAGTTCGTACATGCTGAATTTCCGTTGAGTGAAATTTCAAATGACAACAGGCATTACATCAACCCTGTATGTTTAATCAATGTGCGCCCATGGGGGATATCATTGGAACAGATTGTGTTATTGCCTGGATGAATCCAGTTTATCACCACTTGTAGTCTTTTAGTTTTAAACATCATTTATTTAGGTTATAATAAAATTGCACTCACTAAATGAACAGCTGAAATGTGGGTACATTGTAACATTGCTAAGTAAGAGAGGAAAATAAACTTGAACAGACAGGTGGTGAAGAAGCCAATACCTTGCATACCTAAACCTCTTTATTTCCTAAAGAGAGCTTTTCAATGATATGATCACATATCAACAGGAAAACTATAAGATGTAAGGTAGGTCAAACTTCAACAGAGCGATGTCCTGTAAATTGTGGCGGACGAGGATAAAAGGAAAAACAAACAAAGAACCTTGCTGAATAAAGTGAAGCAGAGATGATAGCTAGAAGTTGCCGAGCAAGTCATAGAAAAGTCAGCAGTTGTCAGTCAGTGCACGTTCATGTGTTTTAGAGGTGCAGCTATGATGTGAGGGCTGATGGGAGGGGGTGGAATGCATCGGTTGCATAGTGCCTGCTTTTGTTGGCTTTTCTAGGTTTACCAACCCTAACTTTGAAGGAAACATGAACTGTATTAGAATATAGATTATATAATTGCCATCCTACCGGTAGGAATCCTGGTTTGGATGAGGACTTTCCGTGTGGAGTCTGCATGTTCTCCCATGTGGGTTTTCTCCTGGTACCCCGGCTTCCTTCCACAGTCCAAAGACATGCGGATTAGGGTTAGGGTAACTGGAGATGCTAAATTGAGCGTAGGTGTGAATGTGAGTGTGAATGGTCACTGTAGGGTTGGCCCCACGTTTCACTGGTGACCTGTCCAGGATGCGCCTCGCCTCTTGCTCAATGTCAGCTGTGATTGGCTCCAGGCCCCTGCAACCCTCAAAGGATATGCAGTTTAGATAACGGATGAATGGACACTTTGCAGGACCTTTTCCAGCCATAACTACCTTCACAGATAAGGCAGGAAAACCTATATGTCATCTGAGAAGATAAAACCAAGGCAAGAATAAAGAGTGCTGGCTCACTTGTTGTTGCTTCTTATGATTTTTTTTGTCAACTCAGATGTTCAAACTCAAAGTCAACCTCACACCACAGAATAAAACATGTGGCGGAAAGAATCAGACTTGTGATGGAGTGATGGAGATGTGCCCACTTTATTAGAAATACAGTTGTTTTGTTTTCTTGGTTGTAAAAAAAGATCCTTTGTATTTTACTCTTTGAATATTCTAGCATTCAGCTGTGGCTTTACATATCATTTCTTTTCATTTGTAGAATATTAGTCTCATGATAAATACTTCAATTATTTCAAGAGGTGGAATTTCACCAGGATGGAATCAGTAATGCAGAGATGTGAACATTTGAATAGCTTTGTGCTCTGGGAGCAAAATACAGAAATGAAACGGTCCTTCAGCTTGAATGCATGAAAGACCATCAATATGTACACACTGAGTATTTAATAAAAGTAATCGGAAACATCACTTTGCATTTTTGACTGTTGACAAAGCTAGACATTTGACACAAGAATGGCCCTGGAAGGGTGCATAACTTTGCCACAGGCAATTTAAATAAAAAGAAAACTGATGAAAATTCATGGATCTGCCAGTTTGTCCGTAGCCGCACCAATCTTTATACCTGATAGCTAAATCAAATCTACCACGTTTCAATCAGCTAGCTCCTGATAGAATTTGGATCCGCACCACTTTGCACCAAATAGCTGCTTTCAGACCTGCAATGAAGGCCGGAAAATCCCCTAAAATTATCTGGAGGAGATGTACGTGAGAACACACCTTTCTGAGTCAGTTGCTGGGGACATTCTCTGGAGTGTCTCCTGCCAGCCCCGTAGTAAAAACTCTGGAAGTTGTCCTAATGAGTCCACATGAGAACACAGCAGGAGATTCTCTGGAGGATTCTTCACGAGTGAGTGGACGCATTGATAACATTTCTAACACGTGACAGATGCAAAACTGAAAATGACAAAAATAATACAAATATCTAGAAAGTGGAGTCCGACACGTAGACAATTTAATATATTTGTTGTTATATTAGGAAATAAAAACACCCCAAACATTATTTGCACGTTGAGAAGTACAACTATGATATAACGTCTTAAATCTGGCTGGTTAGCGAACATCTTCGTGTTTTCCATACATACGGATGTAACACCCACACACACAAGATCAAATGCATTTTCTGGTATCCTGATCCAGTCCAGGATTGAATTAGTGACTATGCGATTACTCACTCACTCAAACACAGAGATAGAAGAGAGGGGGAGCAATTGAGTGTTTGACATAATGAGAAAGAGAGAGCAACAATTCAATAGAAGGAGAAGAGGGAAAAAAAGGAACGAGGATGGCTTGAGGAAATGTGCCTGTCTCTGCGGTTGGGCCACCAGAGTGAGCGAGTTAAGTTGCAAATGCAGATTTGGTGTAAATAAGTGGCTACTTGTTACAGAAATTATGCAGAGTTGTGGGTGTATTTGAGTGTGTGTGTGTGATGCATATGTAGTAGCTATAATGGAAATCACTCGAAACAGCATTTTAACTCTCAAAAATGGCAGGGCTCTCTCGTTGTGGTGCTGTGCTTATGCCACTCTAAATGGAGTGCCATCAGCACAATATCCAACAATCTGGAGAGACATTGTGTTTGACATAACAAATTAGGAACAATAATCATTGAGGATTTTCTGGACAGCACGTGTGCTGTTAGGAGGAATGAAGCAGAGGCTGGGGGAGGGAAGGCACAGGTGTTGGGGCAGCTTCCAGTCAGAGGAGGGATGGGGAACGAGTGAAAATCAGAGAGGTGTGAAGGAAGAGAAATAAAGAAGAGATATAAGGTGAGCAAGAGAAGCTAGGGAGGGAGAAGGAGTGAAAGGACAATGGACGAGGGAAGTAACTAACCCCAAAAAGACACATAAATTGCAAACATGCCAACTGATAAAAGGTTTAAGCCCAAATCTTGGCAGACAAGAGAACACACACACACACACACACACACACACACACACACACACAAATGAATACACACACACACACATGCACGAATACACACACACATACACACTGGCTGGCAGAGCACCTAGATTATCCAGCAGGCATCTGGTGAGGCAGCTAACACGCTCTAGCAGAGCATACAGACTAAGGCCATATGTGTGCATGTGTGTATACAGTGTGTGTGCGCACATACTACCATAAGTGAAGTGTGTTGGCTGTGCTCACGTCTGTGTGTGTGCGCGCGTGTGTGTCAGGTGTCTGTGGGGACAGCTGCTCACTAAATAGTATTATTGTGTCTAATTGGGGATTACCAAGTCAGTGTGTAGTCGTGGGGAGTATTTTGTCTCAGTTGTTGACAGGGCACACATGCAGATGTTCAGGGGCCAGAGAACAGAGGAGAATCAAGGTGCGAGTTCTGAGTGGTAAAACTCTTCCTAACATCTTCAAGTTTGAGTTTGTCTTTAAATTAGAGCTGGAACAATTGGTTGATTGGAACAATTAATTGCTGTGTCAGTCAACAGAATATTTACAAAGAGCAGTTTCTGTGATCCATAAATCTTCATGAAGTCATAATGTCAGATCTTCACTGAATACAACAAAATAAGGATGAAAGCTCAGGAATTTGTATATAATATATTTGTCATATATTGATTGATAATAATGTAATCAATTAATTTGAATATTGGAAAATACCAGCACCCAATTTCAACATCCAAGCTGAGAAATCACTTCAGTAATCTCAGCAGTGATCTCAGTTGTCAACAAAATAACAGAATCATCAACTTGTGATTCAGAATAATTGAGATCTTTGCACAGACGATAGATTGTGTTTACACTTTGTGCATGTTTTTTATGCATGTCTTTGTAAAATCAACCATGCTCTATTCCTTATAGCAGCCTTTTTTATGTATTTCTGCTAATTCATCATAAGGCATATGCTACTTCTTTAGCAAATATAGTTTAGCATCTCTTGAGACGTGCGTTGATGTCTCTAGAGATGGACTATGCATTTCACCATATGCTTTCACGGTTTTCTGATTTCTTTCATTCAAACAAATACAATCTCCATTGCTTCTAACAGAAATACATTCCCTGGGCATCTTGATCCAGTGTTGCTCGACAACAGCCTTGTCTCTACTTATTTTTCAGTGTCACAGAGTAAAAGCTTTTGCCAAACATACATGTCCATGCTCAAATACCCGAACATGTAGTGGCACATTCAAAAAAGTCTGCATGAACACATAGAAATCAGACTGGGAGATGCACACACGCCTCCGCACACACTTTGATCTTCACATCCACTGTTCCCACACGCTCTTCCCCCAACTATCACTGAGACAAATCGCTGTGGGACTTGTCGCACACAGCGACAGCGACACACAGCGATGTAAAAATAACACGGCAGCACTTAAAAAGGCACAGGGGGAGAGGAGACAAGGCAGCCAAAAGCACTTCTGTTCAGTTCTAATGGGTCACCCACATAAGCCAGGAGAGGGGAATCTGTCACAAATCCACAGGGAGAAAACATTTCAGACGACTGCTATGATTGACTCATTTGGCTTCCAGTACATACATGCACATCTGGAGAGAAAGATCATGCTCCCACTAACAAGATAATGAACTTCAGTGGCGTAGCTGTTGACCCCCATGGTTCAGAATGCATGTGACCCGTGTATTGATTGCATGTTCTATATGTCACTAAATTCTACACACTGAACCTTTAAGAAATAAATAAATTTCAATCCAGAGCTCAATCGAATCATTGTGTGTTCAAGTGAAATGTGCATGTTAACAGCAGATAATGGTGAAAGCCATGAATACAGGAGGTGGGGAACAATCACAGAAATATGGGGACATTTTGACTCCCCAGTAAAATATACTGATGGACAATGCCTGTGTACTGTTACAGTACACAGGCATTGTGTAATGAGAAAGTCATAGAACAATAACAATACATCTAGCTTTCACTTTTGAAGCGACATCAGCCGTAGTGCAGGTGCACCTGTACGTGCACTCATTTTGTCCTCACACACACAACAGAGCCAAAGTGACAGGTACACGGACTAGAGAGTGAAAGTCTTGTGTCTGTGAGAACTGCATTAAATGCCACTGGCTGGTGCACACATAGCTGCAGCTGAAGCAATGATGTCTGGCTGTATGTGTGGATGGTAACAACTTTGTGGACGACAGAGCAATTACGCGATAGACCAATCTAGCACGAGGCAAACAGCACTACTGACAGCTCTACAAAAAAGCAAAAGTGGAAGTGCGATTGATTTTTTTCACTCTGAAACTGCTGATATCTTTAATATGTGTAAAATATAAATAATCAGTTACACAAAACCGTGATCTGATCCAAACTGTGACTTTATTGATGGGTTGCACTCCTGGTTGTATTCATTGGAGAAAAGAGGTTCAGGTTATGGATGAAGGCATATTTTTTCGGGTTCGATCTCATAACAGTTACCAAGTGGTTGCAGGCAATGAAAGAGCTTGACCCAGGTATCAGTACTGGGATCAATTTGTAGTCTGGTAGGAACCTCTGGAAAACATAGCTCTGAGTGAGCAATAAACATGTTGACCGAGTGGAGGTAAGGAAGTTCAACAAATTTGTGATCAAATATGATGAGAAACTGAATATAAAATGTTACAACACAATAGATATGTGTGTATTGGAAATTAAATCTCAAACACTTTAGTTCCTGTTCACAAGTTATTTACACTTTTTAAATTATTTAATTCCATGGTCTTGCTGTCATCAAAAAATGTCAAATGTCAAGTGTCCTTGTTCCTTACATGTTAAAATTCCAGACATGACCAGGTATAAATGGGCGGGTTGATTAACGCTCGATTTCACATTATGTATTTAGGGAAAAGTGAAGAAGTATCATTAAAATTACTCATCATGTGTAATGGACCCTTTGAGAGTCTTGTATTACGATAGGTGGTTGATTTTTACTTCTGTGTCATGACCAACATATGGTCCATCACACATTGGATTACAACAGTCGGTTACCTTATCTGTCAGACTTTATCTGTCTTACTTAAATGTCCCATTGGTGAATAGCCAAGTCAGTCAGTATGCATATTATATATCTAAAATAACCAACTAATGATTATTGTAAACTCTGTGTCACTGCGGACAGCCAACCCAATCAAGCCAAACTAAGGCGCCCCGCTATCTCCTCTGCCTCTGTATACATTGCCCTCAGTTTACAAATTCAGTTATTTTTTCCCAGTCTACAGATGTGTCCGATGACACTGTGTGTGTGTGTGTGTGTGTGTGTGTGTGTGTGTGTGTGTGTGTGTGTGTGTGTGAGAGAGTGTGTCTGCGTGTCAGTGTTGTCGGTCATTTCAAACAAATGACACTGCTCAATTATTGCAGGTCGCTTTTACACTTTCAGAAAGAAAGCTGCAGCAACAACACAGATCAAACAAACAATTCCAAACAGGCAGATTTAAAACAGGCACTACACTAGTAGTAATATGTTCCACTACTGCTGGTAGCCAGACTAATTCCCAGTTTTTCCAGTCTTTATGCTATGCTAAGCTAACTGGCTGCTGACTCCAGCTTCATACTGGACAAACAAATACAAGAGACGCAGGATCTAATCATTTAACTCTTGGCTCTAAAGCAAATAAGCAAATTTTTGTCTCAAACTAAAGTAGTGTTATTATAATCACGTTTTCCTTTGAGAGCAAGTTATATTTCTTGAAGAACTGCATGTTCAGGAAGGTTTCCTGACCTGGGGTCAGACACTGTGTGCAATCATTACCTGCATGCCTGTTTTCAGCATGTGTTTGTGTGCACATTGAGCTCGGCAGAGCGAGGCCATATGGAAACACGGTAGATGCTTTTTGCACCTCTTTGCGCCTCCTGCTCTTTTCACTACTTATATTGCCGTGGGGAGAAAGAGGAAGGAAAGATGGTGCGGATGAAGTATAGAGAGCAAGTAAAGAACTCTTAAATGGCTTTCTGGGCCATGCTGTGTGTAAGGACACTGCAAGGACGAGAGAGATATTGGTTGGGAGGGAGGGTCAAGGAACTCCTGAGCACAGCGGGATATGAAGAAATCTAAACATAAACACCAAGACAGAAAAAGCCACGTAACAATAGTCATATATAAATAATAAATCTTAAATATATTGTTACATCCTTTGATGCTTGAAATGGGAGCCTTTGTGAGCATATCCCGAAACCTCCACTGTACATGGATTGCTGTGGAAACAGCTTTAGTTTCACACTGTGGATCCAGCGTGCTAAATAGCCCTCCACTTGTGTCTGACAACTTTCTAAATGAAGCTCATTATGTCCTCATTGATTTTTCATATTCCTTCTCACCGGTAAATACCCCCAAGGTGCTCCTCTTACACTCTGCCCTCCCGCCCTGCTTGCTGCTCCCCCGCTTTTCTCCCCCATGCCGCCGTACCTGTGCTATCTATCCATCGCCTCCGCCTGGTTTTTATCAGCTGCTCCCACGAGCAGCGGCGAACAGCAGAAACACTTAAGGGAGCTGAATGGTTTCCAATTAGCAAAACAAATACCTCCTCTCACTCTCACCCTGTCACATCGTGCCTCAGAGAGCCTGGGCAGCATTTATAGACAATTAGAATTTAATAAGCCCAATATGCTCACTGTACTAATGGAGAGGGAGAGAGGGGAGGCGAGGAGGGAGAGCAAGAGATGTGCCCTCATCAGCCCCCACTCCTGTTCCCCGGGTAGCTATATATTTCTTATTGCTCTAAATCGTAGTAGTTGTCCTGGCAGCTTGTTCTTATTTGAATAGTGTCGGGGCTTCCCGGAGTAATTTCAGTCCTTACACCCCCACCCATCAAGCTGTCTATCGCTCTCTCACCAATATATTTTATCTCACCTTTTTTTCACCTCCTCTTTACTCCCCTTACCTTTCCTTCCTGCGCTCACCTATTTCTCTCTGTTCAACCCACCTCACCCTTCCCCTTCATTCGTTTATTCTTTCCCCTTCATTCTCTGAGTTATTTTCTCAGCCTACCTCCACTTTTTCAACCCACTCTGTCTTGTCTTGTCCACTCATTTTGATTCCCCTTGTTCTTGAAGGTTTTTTCTTTTGCTCTTTTTCCATGCGATTTTATTCATTCTTCCCAGTATCTCTGCTTTCATTTTACTCCAACTCTATATTCTATATTCCTTTTATTAAGTCTTTCTCTACACTCTTTGGCCTCTCCTTTCCTCCCCGCTAAACCATCACCCCTGTTCTCCAGTCGCTCTTTCATCCTCTCGCCACGCTCAACCTACTATATCTCTGCTCGGTCTCTGTGTCCCCTCTCAGTCCCCTCTCTGTTTCATCTGTGTCGTAAGGCCCTATGAAATGAGGTGATACAAATGGCATTTTATGGGGATGTGCAGCACAACCAGGCCGAACACTGCAGGCAATCATAAAAGCCATTGTCTGCTGTGCATGCCACTTTTAATGTGTTCCATTTGATTTAATGCAAGAGATAGGTGAGGCAGGAGAGGAGGTGAGGCCGCCGAGGTGAGAATGAGAGGGAGGGGAGAGGTATGAATGGAGATAAAGGGGATAAAGAGACAGGGTTAGACAGGGAGAGAAGGGAAGGGCAGAATAAGAGAAAGAGAGGAGAGAGCGATATCTAGGTCGTAACTGGAGTCCTCACTTCTGGGTTGAAATAATAAGGGACAGCCGGGCTGATATCTAATTTCTGGGGAAGAAATGCCATTTAGAGGGGGAATGAAAATGGAATGCATGCAGGGGAGCAAGGCGAGGTAGAAACAGAGACAAACGGACGGAGGGGGAGAGTGAAATATTAAAAAATAAATGCAATATCGAATGCACAAAGTGATTACATTGCCAGAGGGTGGCAGAGGTGTGAGAATCCTGATGGCTTTTTGTGCGTCTAAAGTCGCTCATTTAAAAGAACAGGCATATTTACATCCAGATGGGGACCTTGCAGGTATTACCCATACCTCACCCCCCTCCACCCGCTGCCCAGTCTGGGAGAGTAATGCGGCCAGGGTTAATTGCATAAATCCGTCGTTAGCAGTCCAAGATTGGATGCATGACTCAAAATTTCAGCCACTTCTATTTTTCAAAGAACATTTCTGTCAGTGAGCTCGGGGGTGGAGAGGTGCTGCTGTTAGCTGCAGATTGCAGTACCTCAGCAGTTCAATTACACTCACTTGGATGAATTGTCCAAGACTGATGAGTGCGAACAAACATGCTGTGTATGGCTTTTGCGCAAAGATAAAAATGAGCCTGATCAAACCTATGGGCTTAATATAGAGTTCGGAGCAATGCATCAGGCTCATTTGACCGGCTTAAATAAATAGGTTTTGTCAGCCAAACACACACACACACATATTGCACACGCGTATATTCTGCTGTTCTTTCTATTTCTTCTTTTGCATTTTCCCCCAATTCGCTCTATTCATCTTTGGTCTTTTTCTCTTCCCATTATTATTATCGTTGCCATCATCGGAGTGGTTAGGGTTGAAATTGATGGCAGGGCTTTCACCCTCTGAGCTCTTGTAGTTTGTTGTCACACACATTATTCACACACGACATTTCAGGTGCTCCTCACTGAGAATGTACTCAGATGGGATTTATCCCGATACATCAACACTGTATTTCTCGATGTTAGTCTGATCCCAGAGCATTTAAGGTCAATTTGCCCCTGCATGTTTTTGAGAATATATGCAAACAGCTTGTAATTGGAGTTAAGGCCTCATGTGACTAGTGGCTTAACCCTTTGACCAGCATTGTTGATTTTGGTGAATGTGATATCAACTGTAGTGATGGCTATAATTCAACATCAGACATGGCTGCTTCCCAAACTTGAAGGCAAAGTGTCTCGGCTGCAGTATAGGACATAAATCCTACCTGCTCCATGTTAGTAAATGGGACATTGACATTAAAAAGGCCATGTACACATGTTTTTTTTTTTGTTCTTATCAAACTGATGTTCAAGTTCTCTTTTTTTGATAAGTTGGATTTGTATTGGTTATTTGATGAAAACCGACAGACACTACAGTGAGTGATTGGTTGTGGTATTGGTGGGACCTTGCTACTTTGGCTTCATTGAAGTCTGTTCATATCTGGGATATTTTGGCTTCATTTCTGGTTATAGGGAGGAAGTGGAGAAGTGTCGTCCATCTTTATATACAGTGTTTACTCTGGCTCAATGTAATGCTAAACCTTTAAAGCTGTTAAGGGAAACCACATATCCCGATAAAACCTTTCATTAAGATCGTTATTTGCCATGGTTAGTTTTATTTTAATGTATTCTTGTTCATTTCATTCCACTAGCCTGTTTACTCCAGTTAAGATCTAAATCATCAGGACTACAGAGTCATATAACTCGTGCAGATATTTGTCCTGTAATGCTACTTAAGCTGTAGGCTAGTTGTTGATCTGGCTTGGCTTGAGTGGCCACAGCGATCAGTGCATTTGGCCAACTCTTATCTCTCAGCCTAATGGCTATATACACCCTGAGAGCAGCACTGTGATCGTCAATGAGCACTTTAGTTTCCAAGCACCAAGGGATAATTAGCTTTCCTTCCCTGCCTGTCAGACTTGGCAAGACCTCCCTGGCTTCTTTCTCTTAATTTTAACATTTTCACCCTCTTTGTGCGTGTGTGTTTGTGTGCATGTGTGTGTGTGTATACACAGAAAATAAGCATGTTTAAGACTTTATGGTGCACATAATTGATCACTGTTGCATGGTGGTGATAGATGCACATGTAGCAGGTCAGTCAGACTTTGATGCAAAAGAGTTCATGAAGTTGGTCTCTTGGTACAAACCTTTAAACCTTCTACAGTTTAAAGGGCATTTTACACAAATGTTACAGTAGATGGTCATTTTTCGAGTAATGATATATGAACACAGTTGCAAAAGAGTACTAGTAAGAGTAGTTAAAAAACAAAAGTATGGAGTTAAAGATGTGGGCAATTACCAGACAGGGCAAAGCTGTTTAGTAGAAATACAACTACAAGCTGTATGCTTCGCCAGCCAGTGCCGTTGCCATTTACATATTTCGACATCACTTTTTTCCAGATTCATATAACATCACTGTGATATTTGACCTTTAAGCGCTGAAATATAATCAATTTATCTTGAAGTCCAAGTTACAACTGATCAAAAGTTGCAGAAATGCCTCAAGCATTCTTGAAATATCACATTCAAGAGGCCAAAAACCTGTTTTTTGAGAGCGTGTTCTTATTCTTTGACCACCGAAATGTAATCAGTTAATCAGTGAATTCACATGACCATTTGTGCCCAATTTGAATGAATTCCCTTGAGATGTTCCTGGGAAATTACATTCAGAGAAATGTGCCACATGTAATGAAATTCCAAACAGGCTCCCGATATTTATCATGTTTGCAGTATGCGAGGTCACTGTGACCTTGACCTTTCACCTCCACAAACCAAAATCGAATTAGTTAATCTTTGAGTGCAAGTGAAAGTTTGAACCAAATTTGAAGACATTCCCTCAAATTGATCTGAAGACATCATGTTTAAGAAAAACATATCATACTTTCTGAGGCCACCAAGACCTCCATCTTTGACCTATGGCGACCAAAATGAAATCCAAGTTCAAGTAAATGTTTGTGCCAATTGTGAAATAATTCCCTCAAGGCAATTTGCTTTGCACTGAACTTGACCTTTGACCTCTGCCCACCACATTCTATTCATGCCATCCTTGAGTCTAAGTCAATATTTGTGCCACACGTAATGACATGCCCTTTGGGTAATTAATATATCACATTTACAGAAATGTGAGGTCACTGTGACCGTGACCTTTGACCTCCTGGAACCAACATCTAAACCGTTCATCTTGCGGTCTAAGTAAAAGTTTTAACAAAATTGAGGTCATTCCCTCAAGGCATTCTTGAGATCTTGCATTGATGTACAGTCATACAGATGGACAGACAACCTCAAGATGTAATGATAAATATAAAATATTACAAACTAAGAGAATACAAATATCTCAGAATGAAAAATATTTTCTTTTAATATCGACAACACCAACGGAGATGTTAACTTGGAAAGACAGCATGCAAGAGATTTCTGGTGATGAGGGACAACACGTGATCTCCGAAGCAGGATGAATACGTTACATCCTGCCTCTGAATGCTGCACCACCCCTCATCAGAACACTCTGGAGATTACTGTGTTCTTATATATGAAAGGCTAACTCGGGGAAAAGGTCTGTACCCACTTGTGAAGACAATTCCGGGAGTCCGTGTCTGGAAAGAGTTAATGTCAAGGCCTCTGCAGCATCTAGTTTGACCATTCAAAAGCTTACCTTTGTGAGTCCACCTGCATTATGGAAGTGCCACACTAAATAACAGGAGTCCCATTTAAGAAGAATGAGTAGACGGTATATTGCTGTTATTCGGAACAAATCTTTGGATTTTTTTTCCATTGCTGGACACATGCCTCAAAAGTTATTTCATTTAATTTAATTTAATTTATTTTTATCTGTCTAACAACCAATTTTAATTGTTTGAATTTACTACATTTACCTTACCTCACCCTGCGTGCCTCGGAAGTAAGCCCAAGTAATTTGGAGTCTTAGCCTGGCAGAGACAGAGAAGTATCCTAATGATTTAGTCTGGTGTGAAATAAAAGTTCTGCAATTCAAAGATCTTCTTAGATGCTGAAGTAGGATATCCCCCCCGCACCCCATTTAATCACAGGATGTAAATCAAACAGAGAAAGAAAACACTAATTTAAACCTGCTTGAAGAGTTTGGGTCCCCATGGGGACTTAATAAGTTGGAGTGTCTTACTGTGATGAGAGTGTAAAAGCGGATTAATCCCTCTTTTAAAAGATTGTGACATAAAAAACCTAAACTTGCAGGCAGATGATTAATAGAGTAGGAAATAAGGGAGTGCTGTTTATTACCAATGTATGTGCTCTGCATGCTGTAGAACCAGATAGTCACACACACACACACACACACACACACACACACAGACATTTTGCAGTATGTACAACAAGCTGTATATCTCTGTCACTATGATTATAAATCCTGGACACCTAACTGGATTGATTCATAGAGATGGTGTTGGCCTAATTATGCCCAGGGCTATATTTTTGCACTGCACTTGTGATGGAATTGAACTTGTTTGGCAAGTCTCCAGTGCGTGTAGGCCAATGTTTAGACGGACAGAATTGGCTTTCACACTCACACTGTTTTCAAAATGAGAAGACACAATTTTCCAGGTAGATTTAACCAAAAATAAAAGCAAGTTGCTTTCCCTGAGAAATTAACTAGAAAACAATGTCTACTAGCAATGAACAAACCTGCTCCACATAGACCTTGGCTGGCACATTGGCCCAATGTGACTGATCCACCAATTCACATTGAATAGTGTTTTCTGTTTCTGCTTTATTCTGTTTCTGCTTTATTCTGTTTCTGCTTTATTCCATTGCTCATCATTTATCCCAACAGTTCAGTAACAACATTGTCCAACATTAGTGATGCTACAGTCCAACCCGTGTGTAACTTCAGCATATTAGGAAACGTCAGTGTGTCTCTCAGGTCAGTAAATGGTAGAAACTCATACTTATGCCGAGGCCAAACACTCCCCTTATAAAACCACATTTAAATTCACTAGATCTGGATTTTTATTTCAAACTAATTAAATTTCACAGGCTCATAAATATCAGTCCCCCAAACATGCCTGTTTTTATTCATTAAAATCCATGAATTATTCTCTAAGATATCAGCCAAAAATATTGAAAAATGTGCAATGTTAAAAAAAGTGAAAAGAAAAATTCCTCCCCCTGATCTGGATCCACACCGAAATTTTCTTCCTTGGGTCATGACACATCACTTCACAAAATTTCAAGGAAAATTGGCTGAATAGTTTTTGCGTAATCCTACTAAAGACAAACACAACTTCTGTGGCGATGGCAACAAGGATCTAAAGTCGAACTTGCAGTTCTATGAGACTGCACAGTGCTATTTTGAGTTGCAGTATGTTAATATTAGCATTTCAACATGCTCACAATGGCTAATATGCAGACTCTTGAAAGGTATAATGTTTACTAGTTACCCATTTTATGCCTGATTTATACTTTCACATGTCACATTTCTTTACAAATACGAGAAAACATGAGATACATCAGATGTAAATAACAAAGTTGCCTCCTCCGACCAGAGCTGTTTGCTTACACATAGACATTCCAGATTCATATACGGTAAGTGACCAGTGAAATCTAATCAGTTTATCTTTCAGTCAAAGTGACAAGTGATCAAAAGTCAAAGAAATTTCCTTGAGATATTACATTCACAAGGCAAAACGTGTGTTTTGAGAGGTCAATGACCTTTGACCACTAAATTCCAATCAGGTCATCTTTGGGTCCAAGTTAATGTTTGTAGCAAATTTTAAGAAATTCCCAAAAGCTTATCTTAAGATATCATGTTCAGGAAAAAACATAAACATACTTTATGAGGCCACCGTGACCTTTGGCTGCCAAAATTAAATCAGTAAATCTGTGAGTCCATACTGATGGAAAACCCGAAAAAACATAATGCCTCCTGCCAAGCAAACAGCCCATTCCAAACAGGCAGGTTCAGAACGGCCACTGCACTGGTATCAGACAGCATCAGTATAGTCACTCTTGGAATCAGAATCTATGATCAGGAGAGAAACAGTTGCATCAGTACATACTTTAGTTTCTGGAAATCTAAGGTTTCTGTATGGACAAATGTTTTTGGAGCTGAACTGGCCCCGACAGGCCGTCACAGATATCCTGCCACAAGTTAAAGTGTGATGTGTTCCTCAGGTCCTCCCCTCTGTCCCCTTCTGTGGTGAAAATACACACAGTGAGCATCCACCCCCCTTTGAGGGTAGAATAAAAGATGACTGCTACCTCAGCTGAACCTTGGAGTTGTCGAGAAGTTTGAAACATGGCAGAAAATTCAATGTACACACACTCGGAAGTCTGCTTTTATTCATTCTATGAATTCTCTTTGAAGGAATTTCTTCTTCTCTTCCCTTAGTTTTACAAAAACAAGATTTTGTGTTTTAAAATGCAACAGGGTAAAGGGTCACTTATTGTTGACATCCAGTTCGAATGAGTCATATTATAGGAGCTTAAAAACGCCATTATACATTTTCCTTCATTCTAATGGTTATTTATGTGGAAGTCGGAACAATGTGTCAAGTGAATCAGCTGCCGTGTCTGTGCTCCGCCATTGTTGAAAAACCCTGAATCACTACATCAAACACTGATATGCATGTATTTACACTCCAGTCCCATTCTTCAAAGCAAGAATATCAACATTATTGAACTATTCGCTATGATCACTGTTTACAAAGCCAGTGGAAGATGAAAGTGTCCTGTGTTCATATGACACGGAGGAGGAAAATCGAGAGATCTGATGGGTTAGAAAAGAGAAAGAGGAGGGAATAAACAAGCTTTTTTCTTGGACAGGAAATAAAACATTGAAATACTTTGACTCACTGTACAAATGCAGCAGCGGCGGCACGACCACCACGCCGCTCTTACACCATCCCTGTAATCATTTTCAACATATTAAATTTGGATTAACAACAATAGCTGAATTACAATACTAGCTGGCTAGAAAATGATTTTCACCTCACTAATGAAATTCATGAAATAGTGCCTGCTGTGAATCCCACCTCAAGGTAGGCTCACTCTCTCTCACGCTCGCACACGCAGGCGCACACACATGTACGTATGAACCCAAAGGGGGTTGATTAGGAAGTAATAATGGAGGAGCTGCCGTGTCATTCATCACTGTATGAAAGCAGAGATGTGTTGCATTGTTTACCTGCAGTGTCTATGATTAAATATGGAAATGCAGTGGTAGCTCCTTAGGTGTAAACAGATTACCTACAACAATTCACCGTGTTCAGGATACAGCATGGGCGTACACCGGAGTGGTCCAGGAGGGAACCGCTGCAACCAAGTATTGTTAACATGAGGTAAACATGTGTTGCGTGAAGTCAAGGGCTCTTGAGGTAACTACTGCAACAGCGGCAGACGTAGGAGCGAGTGCGTGTTGGTGTGACAATGTGCGTCGGATGCTGGAATTCAAATCCCATCACTTGTATTTAATCCACATTAAATCACATATATTCATACAAATGTAATAACATTTAATTGAATAAGTCCACAGTGGTGCCGCTCCTCCCGGATATAAGCCTCTCGCTCGGCTACCTCACACTGTGATGTGCTGAATTATTTCATGAATCAGTGGCTTCTCTACAGAGCAGAGCATTCATTGTAATGTTGTGAAATGTTAGGACACCTCTCCCCTGTGCACTCTTCTACTGCCATCTCTCCAAAGCCCTGCAGGCCGGCAGCGTGATCGAATGAGGCAGCGTGTCCGCACGTGTGTGTGTCTGCTCATGGAATATGTATATGTGTGCATATTTACCAGATTACGCCTTGTGTGTTTTCTTCACGCTGGGAAGGAGAGTGCTTATAATGTTACGTGCTCATGTCAGACACGTTTGACCTTATATATGTGAACGTGTGTGTCCAACTGCGGCGTGACAGTAATCCCTATGCATTGCCAGCCAGCTCCAGTCACGGTCAGTTGAGAGGGACTCTCCCAGATGCCGGTAACCCAACAGAGGAAGCCTAAATCAGGCTGACATGCTCCCGGCACACCCTGCCCCAGCCCCAAATTGTTCCTGACAGAATCAAATGCATCCCATTGGGTGGTCGACAGTAGTCCAGTTCCCTGACCTCTTCCTCTGTAGTGCAAAGTCAGGGGCAGGGAGACAGAATATATTGGAAAGAGAAAGAATTATTCTTGAAAAGGGGGTTGGCGCAAACACCAATTATTTCTCTCTTTAAATAAAAAAAATAATAAAAAGAAGAGATTACAGTAATTGCTGTTTGAACTGAACTGAACCAAGTTGAGCAATGGAAGAAAGAATATTAAAAAAAAAAATAGTCAAAGGTTTAGATCTATAAAAAAAATGCTACCTTTCGTTTACATCCGCAAGAAGATTGTGGCAGTTTGAGTTCTTTTGTTCCATAAGAACACTTTAATAAGGACATCTAAGTGCAACCAATTTTAAAGCTCTTTCGATGTATTTCGGCTTATAGTGATCGTTACCACTATATTCCTGTGAGCTTATTTCTCAATACTTTTACGCAGCATTGTCAAAAAATGTACCAATAATAAATTATTAGTAAAAAAAATAACAATACCAAATCAAAATGTTTGTAGATTGTCACAACTTGAGCTATATAAGTCTTGGGATGTTAACTTTTCTTTTTTTGTCAGAGGAAACACTGTTCCATGTGAATTTAAAATATGATTACAAGTCCGATAGGGAAGGCAGCAGTGTGTCCTCCACACATATTTCCTGATTGCAAATGAGGGAGCTGAGGTGCGGAGGCGCTCCAATCAACCTGCAATTCAGTGCTTTGCAATCATCCTCCTCGTCTGCAACGTGGTGAAAAGGAACGCAGCAGCTGCTCAGCTCAGTGTGGATGAACAGTGACCAGAGGCCACTCACTCTATTAACCGAACCCAAAAAATGATTCATTTAAAAAACATTTGTTAACTCATTAGTTCATCTGTTCAATGGACATTAATGTGAAGCTTTCATATGTCAGAGCATTCGACCCTCCCCCCCTACAACTCGCCCCCTGGGTCACTGTGGCAAGCCAAACACATTTTAGTCAACATGCCTAATTAAGTGACGGTTATTTAAATACGGGTCAAGCAAATGACGTGCAATAAGGCACATGAGCTGACATATGACACATGGTTCACCATTAGCCTACAGTGTGACACGAGCCCCTGACCCTCACTTAATATGTACATGATGTGTGGATAAGCAGGTAAATGTCATCATGGCAATCAGAAGGTCAGGGGATTCAAATCCAGGGCAGATGGAACGGAATGTCGAAATGAGTGATCATTTAGAAAAGATCATGACGAATGATATATTAGATAAGTAATTGCTCAAATATTGGTCTCTTTATTATTTATTGACGGTCCCCCCCCCCCCCGTCTGACCAGCCAGGATGCTCTGCTCTCACTCTCGCTCTAATTGGTGGCACGTTTGCAGAATAGCCTAATGCTCAGGACACACTGGATGCGGACCAGCAGCAGAATTCCACGCCCATGTTAACACATTAGAACTGGCTGCTGCTGCTCTTCTAGAGGATAGAGGTCTTGACTCTTTTTTCCACATTCTGTGTGCTGTTCTCAGCAGAACAAACAGTGAAAAGTGATCTTTCGCCCCACAGTTTAAAAGCTCTGTCAAATTTTCCTGGCACACTTCCTGTACTCGTTTTCAAGACTCCTGCATTTCCCGCATCCAGTGTGGCCAGGGCGCAAAGTGCAGCTGTTTACCTCTGTTGCTGGGAGACAAGACTTTAGTATGCACTTTCATGGAGCGCAGGATAAATGGTGACCAGGACAGCATTGTTTGTGCCTGCATGTGTTGCCAAGAAGGGTTTGAATGCCATCATCTGCCAACACATCAAAGACTGTAGTTTTCTATTCTTGTTTCTACCAAGTGCAGCCAGTGATGGTGTGAGGACCCCTTCACATGAATTCCTCTTCCTCTCAGGATAATGGCTCCATGGTATTGCCAAAAAAATGTTGCACAGTTCAATAGAAGTTCATCTCGGATCACTGCATGTACATTTGGACCCAGACACAGTTTCTTGGTATGTTTGGAAAAAGCAAACTTGTCCCAAATTCATGATTAACAACTTTTTATGAGTGATTAAAATTTCCATGTGTAATTCAAATGATCTATTAATATTATTTTGTGTACAAAAATAGGTATTGTTAGCTGAAATAATGATAATCACAACCATTAATTATTATTTATATATTCACACTAATTCTGACACTAATTTACTTCATAAGCAAATCTAGGTCCACATAGAGGAAGTCCATGAAGAAAATATATTTAAAGAGGTTATAACTGCAAAGTCCATGACAACCTAATGTAATGTGTACAGCCATCGTACTAATAGAGCTCTGTCACCCAGGATAAAAATCATGTATATATTTGATCACAATCTCAAGGTCAAATCCTCCTTCTCATCCTTATAGCTCTATACCATGTATAGTTATATATTATGCTGAAACACAGTAATGCATATGTACAGATCCTCGCAAATAAATTACTTTAATATTTGGAGATGTTTTGGGACATTTAGGGAAAAACAACTGTAGGGAATCTTTCAAAACACGAGTTCAATATTTGAAAAATACGCAAATTCACCTCCTGACAAAGAATTGGATGACAACATTGATCTCTGACCTATATGAATCTGTCAAATGTATTATTTAATTAAAGAGGGGGTTTAAATACTAGGGGGTTGAGGTTGGCCATGTTGCCCTCAGGTTGATGGTTCAGGATCCCAAATCACAGAGTTAAAAGGAACAAGAGCTCATTAATCCCATCTCCCACCAGGCCACTAAACAACACTGCCCACATTCCACATGTTAAGTGTTTTGTAAGAGCTTAAATATTTGATGTATCAGTGATGTACTTTTACATATTTGCACTATTGTGCTGTATTTTATGTGAAGAGGTGGCTTGGTGCCAGAGATAAGATTCCCCTTTGGGACAGTGCTGTATACCTGATCTTACCTCTATGAAGCTTATGTGTTAGACTAGTTTTTGAATTAGAATCGTCTCATGTAACTCTCGGCCAACTCTCCGACTCTGCCACACTTTGCCATTCCTTTAAGACAAATACTGGAATTTTAATTAAAAAAAATCATAAGATATCAGCTTGATCTTTTAGGAAAGTGTATTTATTGATTTGTTTGTTCGACTTTGTAATAGGCCAAATGTGACCATCATAGACTTAAACTGAACCTGATATTTCATACTTTGCAGAACCTTGAAGATAGAAAGATGTCCCCTAAAAAAAGTGATACATCAACCCTTAGCAGTCTTGAGCTACCAAGTCCAGCACACAGACAACGACTGATTCTCTCTTTCTGTCACATATATAGTAAACTAAACTTGTGGACCTTCACCTCTGGACACTTTGATTCGACCTCTAGTCCCATTAGACAAGAAAGTCAAACTTAATTCTTCATCTCCCAAAAAAATATATAATGTGTGTCCTAAACCCGACCCTGAGATGATTATTTCAAAGGTCAGCCTTCCCTTTTCTCAACCCTCCCTCCATCATACAGACTTTTCCACCATTTAGTACAGCAGCATAGAGAGCAGAAGGAGCCCGAACACTGACTGAGTGCCTATCAAGGCTGCCCACATCAGCCTTCTGCCTCGCAGAAACAAGAGTTCTTGCCTGAGAAATGAAGTATGGATTTCTAATTTAGGGAGATGGTAGGAGATGTGGGTCAAAGTTGCATTTATTTCAAGGCGCTACAGCCCCATCACGCCTTCTTCGATCTCCCTTTAGTTGAGAAATACATATTGGGCCGAGCTTATAATGGATGAGGGGCCATTGACGGTCGTGGTAGATGAGGGACTTGCATTATGTATTCGCTTTATCCTGTGAATGACTAGCTGCAAAGATAATCACTATCTGATGATCGTCATTTCTATTGTTCCCAATGTGCCCTCGCTAATCGGTTGTTACATAAACTGAACAGTCTCCACCTTTTGTGCAACTGAAAATGGGAAAACGAGAGAATGGACAAAGGAGAGGCAGTTATCCAGAGTGAGAGACAGCAACAAACAGACTTCATTAGACAGGGACGGTGCATATTAATAACATTTCTGAAAATATGCCAGAGTTAGCAGCGGAGGCAAATTTTCATCTGCAGTCCCAAGGGTTGAAGATTTAGAGAAAACAACACAACTTCAAATTCAAATCAACTCAGTAGCCGCTACAATTACCCAGAACTTGTAACTTCACATTTTTCTAGCCTTGCATATTGCAGCTGCATTTGCAGTATAGTCATCCACGGCTGTCAGACATTTTCTCACTGTGGTAGTGCGCAGGCAGACATGTGTGATCTGCCTGAGAGGTGTTCTCACACCTGCCTGTTCTCAGGAGCAAAGGTCTACCCCAAAGACCTGATTTTCTTGGGTGCTAAATTTAGCTCGCTGACATGTGTGAAAGTTTCCATCACCCTCTTAGTCATGGCAGAGTGGAGCGTCGACCCTCAAACAACAGTGAAGGACTCTGCTTTCAGCTGGCTTTGTGAGGCCGCTGAGCATTATGGTGCTGAGGAGAAGTCTACATTCAAACCCATCTCAAAAGGTATCACACTGTCTCAGTTATACCAGGCTTGTTCTGTTGGGGTAAAGACCAGCATCAGGGTCGGCTACAAATGGTCCATGAAGAGAAAAGAGTTCTGTGATAAAAAGGAAAGATGATGGAAATGAGGCTGTGGTACATTACTGCTCATAATGTACAGTCTTTTGATTGACTAATTAATCATCATCACTGCTTCTCATAAGAAATTATACCAATAGTTACGTGCTTACAAAATAACAAACAATATATTCTTTTGTAGAACCGTTCAGAAAAAGTGACAAAGTCTACTGTCAATCAAACATTGGTTCTCATGATGCTAGAGATGCCTTTTCTGTGTTATTTTCCGTAATGCACATTTTATGGCAGTATTTTTTTCTTCCATTCCAGCCCATAGAAACTTTGAACCCAAAACGTTTGCAGAAAGTGCACAAAAACAAGAGACAAGTTCTTTCCTGTCGGAGTGTCAAACACGCACATGCACACTGACACACACAGAGTGGCACTCACGCACAGACACCTCCAAACCCACAAAGGGAGACATTATCTGGAGGCGATGGATCATGCAAATGGCATTTTGTCTACATTATGAGAATGTGGAAGATGTTTTTCTGCATGACTGAGGCGCTTATCAAGTGGGACTGTCTGCACCACCAACTCAATATATTTCATCTTCAGAGATGAGGGTGGGTGGCTGGAGAGCATGGATATTTCTCTGTGTGTCTGTCTGGATATTTGTGTGGGAGCTGTGGGTGTTATTATGTGCTCAACTGCAACGGAATCTATGAGGTCTGACTGTCTGCGTGGATGGTAACAGCTTTACAGACAATAGCACGACCATGCAGGTGCTTCAAATAGCCCTGCACACAGCTACACAATACAGCAATTGAGCATAACAAGTGAGAGATCTCTTATTCTATTTTATTATATATTGTGTTATTAATGGTGATACTAGGGCAGGACAAATTAGAATATGACAGGCCGGCGCACTCTAGTGTCGGAATGGGGAATACTGCTTATGCGCAACGGAGAGGGACGATTGTCACAGGAACGTGAACAACTATCACTGGCGTTATGACGAGTTCTGTCTGCCTGCCTGTGAGGACAGTCAAAACTTTCTGGATGATTTGACAGCCCACCAGATCAGGACTCCTCCCGGTGATGTTGGTGGTCAGTCTGACAGATGGATTGTGTTTTTGTGAGAGAAACATATGTGGGAGAGAAGGAGAGGAAGAAAGAGCGTAAAAGTGGGGCAAAGAAAGTTTCACACATATATCTCAAATTAAGCAACAGCAAAAATATTCAGTCTGTAGTGGGACAAACCAGGTAATTGATGTAAAATGTTCGATGGGAAAAGTCTGGACAAAATGGGACTCTCATCAATGGTGTGCAACCTTTACTTCATCAAAACGCTTGTTGCATTACAGGCGATTGTGTGAGGACAGTGTTGACGGAGATTAATCTGTTTAAATAATGACTTTTACATGACCATTAATTACAAATTGCAAACTCTTGATAACAAAAATTTGCAATGAGCCATGGAGCTTTGAATGTGGGTATTTTAGTAACCTGGGAGTCAAGATTCACAGTCGCTTTTATTAGCTTGTGTCCATAATTTTAGAATATATTTTTGGCCAAATACCCATCTCCTGCCCTTCCAGGTTCCACCAAGTCACCCCTTGTTAAATCACCCGATCCAGTTAGTTGCCTGCACACTTCCTCATTAGCCTCAGTACAATGTATCCAGCAGAAAGCATGGCTTCCCACCACTCTGTCTGAATGTCAACGTTGCTTTAGTGTTGGAGCCTTTGTTCCTGTCTACCTTTACTTGTTTTGAACATCTATCTGCCTTTGATTTGTTTGTCTGTTCTGACTGTCTGCCTGTTACTGACTGCAAAGACAGTGTTTACTGGGTAAAGTTTGTATTCTGAACTCAGTTCTACCACACGAGTCGGGTTTCTGGGTCAGAGTTATGTCCACACTAATTACAATTTGTTTACATCTATAATGTTTCTACTATTATCATGAGATATTATTGAGATATACAGTGTTTTATGTCAAGCACTTTGATAGGAATAAACACATAATTTATGGATAGTTAAAATTGTGCATATTGGTTATTAAAGTAAGATCTTGTGCAAGCACAAAAGGTATCCAGAGGAATATTTACAACAATATAAAGTGCTTTGAAAATATCTTTCTCCATATTATTCCCTGTCTTCCCACCATCTGCGACTCCCTGCAATCATTATGTCTCAAATGATATATCCCTATTTATTTCTATAAAACTGCAATGATGAGACCTAATTGTGAACATCTGGAGTCACCAAAAACATTCAACCTCAGACTAAATTGGAAATATCACAAGATTGTTAGCCCCACTGCATATAGTGGCCAATGTTATTTGTTATCACTTTACTTAAAAACAGCCCAGCTCGACATAATTAAATCAACATTACCCATGGCAACATAAAAAGATCTGAATAATGCAGAATGAATACTCATATACATATGACTCTTATGCACCAAATGGAGTGGTTATGATTATAGCAGAGATCCATCTCTGATGACAGTCGTTTAATTTACAGAGAGGAAGATTCTGGGAAGCCCAGAGCAAATGATAGGGAGGTGTAGAGGGGGATTTATCCACACAGTGCTGGCGCAGAGGTGGAGATGTCAATGTTGAGATGCAGGATAAGAATCAGCCTTGTTAAAAAATGCTGGTTTGAGAGAAGCAGTTCTGCAGTGTCACGCACAAGAAAGTGAGAGATAGAGAGGATCATCTGTGGCTGTTGGGGTCGGGCGGGGGTGGTAGAGGCGATGACACGGGGTGTACGCTACCAGAGGCAAGAGGAGGGTGACAGAAGGTGAGAGAATGAAAATAGGTGTCATATGTCAAACTTAAAGATAGAATTAAAGATAATAACCTCACAGCAAAAAACTATACTGTTTTATAACAGAAACCATAATCGCTTGTCTTACATCGAGTTGCACCCATTATCAATCTGCTTCAGGGGAGAAAAACGCGCTGGCTTGTTTGTATTTCTTTGACCAATTACAATTGTCTTCGGGAGATGACAAAAAAATCAACTCTTAAACTGTTTAAAGAGTCTCAAAACCCTTGAACATAAAAAAGTAGGAGCATGAACATGCCACAAGCGAGGAGAACGGTATTAGTGATAAGCCATCCTTGAGTGAGTATTTCTACTCCGTGTTCACAAAAATCTACTGATTTCATCTTGTCGTGAGTTTGGGTCAATTATCATCATCATATTGTACAGTAAAATGTCACTGGCCAGTACCACTTTATATTAAGATACACAAATTTTCCCATCAACTATTTCATAAGGGGACTATTGTCTCTTTAATAGTCATTATAAAGCACCTATTAATGTTGTATTCTACGACCATACAACCACAACAGACACCGATAACATCTTTTACCACGTCAAACCGGATGGAGAGAATCGACAGATGAGAGCCACAAAAGTACCGTCAGGTGCTCAAAACAAACCCCAGACTCAGACGCTACAAGAGGCTTTTTCCCACAACACAACATATGGCAAAGCATCCTGAAGATGGAAGGAGAGAACAGCTGCCGCAGCAACTAACATTTGCAAAGAAAAGTACGAGTAATGAGTAACAACAAGTGCGGTTATCTGGATATGAAATTACCTCTATCAGGAAATTACATTTTACTCATCACAGAAGTGGATGCATTAAAACCATATGATAGAAGATACATAGAAGATATGTTCAATTGCTTTTTCCACTATACATAATAGAACTCCATTAGGTTAGCCTATTGCCACCAGTTCCCAATCTGTACCAACGAGACAAACAAATCAAAATGATCCTAACCCTACCATCTGATATGATACATTTAGAGCATATCCTGAAATAACAGCCTCACATGTCCTGTGTCTACTTCTCACTGCAGACTTTGTCGCTCTTTATCTTATTATGCTCTTTTATGTTAGCTTCTTCTCCTAATTACTCCATCTGCTAGAGGTTGCTTAGCAAGTATAGAGTCCTCTGCAAACTAAAAAAGACAGAATGACTGATCTGCATTGAGGTCAATTCCATTTATGATTGGTTGTCAGTTAGGGCAGTTCAGGGAACTATGACACCAACTAGCTATTGGTCCATAGTACTGGCAGTATTGTATATGTTTTACTGTACCAACTCCTTAGAACATATACTTCATTTTTTATGTTTCCTTTTATCATAATTACTCCATCTGCTGGAGGTTTCTTAGCAAGTATAGGGTCCTCTGTATCACCTAAAAAAAGGCAGAAATGTTGGTCTGCCGTGATGTGTAATTCCATCATTTTCTAAGACCAATTAAGGATAATGAAATTCCTTGTTGTTCCTTGATGTTATGTACACTGTGTATTTATAACAGGTTGACATTTTGGACAGTTCTGGGTACAAGGGAAAACAACAGGCTACTGGTTTCATTATGTGAGTAGTGCATCAATAAAGTACATGCACAGAGTGCAACTGCAACTTCAACTGTAAAAACAGACAACTACTGTATACAACCAATAAAGACTAATGTACTACATAAGTTATCCCTACGAGGGCCCATCTTTTTAAAGTATTTTAATGTGCATCATTACATGCACACACATAACACAGAGAAAGGTCTTATAAAGTCCTCAACAGTAAACAGGGACAGCAGTATATTCATGCTCCAAACATTTTTCTAGGCAATGCTATGCTAGGGAAGTCAAGTCTCTGGTCACCCGTTGTGCAACTGCATCTGGAGATTTCACACACGTTTATTCTTTTGCCGAGGATTCACAAAATGCTGGATGTGCAAGGTCTTTCTTCAGAACGCTGGTTATCAGTGGGACAAACAACCTCTCAAACACTGAGGAGGACTAAGGTTCTGTGGCCCTGAACCATCATATTGCATTGTTTATAAAGTATGAAGCTGCATTGCACCATAAAATGATGGAAATGATGGGGATGTTTCTATTCATGGGCACAAGGCAGGGGATGTGGGATAGAAATTCAGTCAAATAGCTGCGTAACCTCATCTATAATTGCCAAATAGCTGAAAGGGAGGAGTTAATCATTCCTGAAATTTAACATCTGGGAAAAACAGATGCTACATTTGCACTACTATTATAGTAAAAATGCCAGTGCTCCATAAAAGACACAGAGAAATTGACTTTTTGAACTTTGTCCCAGCTTTAGTATTAGTTAGAGCAATACAAATGAAACTTACAGTGAGTGACAGTAGCAAATAATTAAGTGGGCCAAATAGGTTTTTGTTTATAGCAATAAAATATACAGTCATAGCTGAGTTTTTTATTGAGCTGACAACATTGAACTTGCAGTGTTTACTCTGTATACAGCCTTTCATCTTGCAAAAGCAGTGAGTCATTACAGTTTCAAATGTATCCTGAACTACCACCATTCTACATTCAATATAGATCATGTTTACATTCACCTTTTACCTGCTGAATGCAATTGATACAGCAGTAGAAACATTTGTAGCTGCAGGTGATCTGTGCCTTTATCAGGTGCTTGTCAGGAAACATGGGTGAAGAGTAGAATACTGGACTGGACTCCACAGACTGATCAGTAGTTACTATACTAATCATGCAGGTCATCAGAAAACCGGCCTTTTCCATGGATTAAGAAATTGGTTTACTTTATAGTTAGCTTTCCAGCAGAAGTGCAAGAAAATGAAGCCTTGAAACTTCCCCCAGGTTTCCCAACTATTGTTGATGACTTCCAACTCTCTGGCTGGTTGGAACAAATTGCCACTACACCTTCTAATGAATTGTTAGGACAGTACTCTGCTGCAGGAAATAATGCTTTATATTATCAGGTGGGAAAAAGACAAATCTATCTATTAATTCCAGAGATATATATCTGTCTGTATGTGGTTTGCATATATTGAGAAGCGCTTATCACGTTTGGCTTCACACTTGGCATGTAAGGGCCTCAGGAAGTGCAGTGTAGAAATTGGTGCGATTTGGACTCACGATACTTTCCACATTGAATCTTAAATACACACAGGTCACGTTGTCAATCACAACTACAGTGCATTCATAAAAAAGGCAATGCAGAATGAACAGGTGAACTGCTCTTTGTGGAGCAGCGGTGGTGCAGCTTCAGTGTTTTGCGGACTGAGCCCAGCAGCCTGTCTTTAAATCTTCCTTGCAAAAAGGCTGCGACCGGAATCACCACAGGCCAAGCAAACAGCCCGTTCCAAACAGGCAGGCTTAGAACAGACACTGTACGAGTAACGGATACAGACTGATTGGTTGATCAGAGCTTCATCCCACAGCAGCATAATGACCCAAAACAGAAGAGGAGGAGTAGATGGAGGCTTCACATGATGAAGAGCAGCACAGTCTCTCCACGTAAACCTCGTGAAGCTGCTTTACAATGCACTGGACAGAAGGAGAAAACAAAACAAACTGGATGAGTCAGAAAATTCTGATTACATTTAGCTCAACAAGAGGATCCCTTGATTCCTTGTTTCTAAAATCACCAAGTGTCTATTTGTTCTAGACTTTCATTTTAGAAACACTGAGACATTGAATTTTGTACATTCAAATGACAGTTTGTGTTCTCCAACTCATGACTGGTATAAGCAAATTTTCAGTGTGTGTTAATGCAACATGTGACTAAGCCTACAAAGTCCCAGTTAGCTAACCCACTTAGCCTGTAAAAATCCACTTAGGATTTAAACATGGGCAAATCATACAAATAAGAGTAATAAGCACCTATAAGGCAGTAGCATAATTGGAAGATTGAGTCAGGGTCCGGGGCAGTAACTATTGTTTGAAGAAACAATAGAACTGAAGAAAAGTAGCAGAGCGATAAATTAATAAAAGTGGATGAATCATGTAATGCAGAGAGTCACTGTGGTGGGAGGGAGGCAGCCTCTCACTGGATTCTAATCGGACTTGTCCCCTTAAAGTGATGAGAGAATTCATATACGTGCACATACAGTATAAACTGTATCTACTGTCAGCATCTGACAGTGATCAACTGACAAGCACTTCCTCCTCGTTCACATTTACCCTCACACGGCTCATTTTTCTTTCCTCCCTCCTTTTCCTCACCTTCTGTGACAGAGGAATATGTATTTTCGAAAAATGGATGTCAGCAAGAGGGATGTCTGGATTTAATACAGATTCATTATTTTGATTGATGCTGCAAGATTCTGCCACTCACTGCCGACATAAGAGGATTCGGCTACATGCTTTATGGTTTATAAAAAGCTCAAAGGAAACTTTAAGTCCCTTTATAGATATCCCTGGTGTTTTCTCTTGTCTTTCAACTTGATCCTGACAAATGGACCAGAATAGTATTCCCTGCAAATAAAGTTAGTGGGAAGGCTTTCTGGAATACTTTGCCCTCTTTTTATTGGTTGTGCTGCACTCCGAGGCATGATCGATAGGATCAATATTGCAATGGGGATATATTTGGGTCTTTAATCTCCGAGATGGAGAGGCGTGAGTGGAATATCAGAAGTAGGTAGGCAGAGTTGAGGTAAATATTGTTGAGGGGTTAGAGAAATGCTTTCTGGCTGGGTATAGATATTGCTATAAGAGGTAATCGAGCTGTCAATTGGAACAGACAGAGTTGCAGAAAGAAAAAAAAAGCAATCAGAATTAGGATTGAATTTGTCGGATTTGTTTTCTGGAATCTACAGCAGCTTACTTCCATAAATCTTAACAGTTTTTCCTCTGGTAATGCTTTATATGCAATAGTTTAATAACAACATACCCTATTTGCTTTGGTAAGGCTCTCTGAGAATACCGTCCTATTCCAAAAACAATTCAGAATTAATGAAATGGCTTACTGTGGGTATTATGCATATTGTTCAGGGGCAGAATAACAGAGTGAGAGTAGTTTTTCACTTGGGAACCATAATGGTGTAACCCTTAGGGCTGACAGTGAGTCATAGCACCCCCTGAATTACATATTGGCTGGATATTCTGGACACCTGAAAAAGAAAAGAATCAAAGAAAAGGCGCCCTTCACAAAATAATTTCCCTTTTGCCATTTGTTTCTTTCCAGCTGTTCAATTTGCTGGTACAAATTCCAGAGGAGAGAGAGCAAAGGGGCTGATTAGAAGCAGAGATGAGAACTTATACTTCAGCTGGAATCATTACTATTTCCTCTCTTTGGGGAAAATGGAGTTACCCATTAAATTAACAAAACCACTTTTCACGAGACAGGTAAAATGCAGGAAATTCCTACCACCAGATGTGCCTCTGCTAAGAGAGAATGTTCTAACCGGCAACCGTGAAACCAAAGGGGTGATAATCTGCTTCAAAGTATGCCCACTGATAAGTGTTTGTTTTTGCCACGGACTAGTAATGGTTATTATGATAAGTGTCGTGACAACATTATGGATCTGATTCCTACAGAAAATGACGCGTCTAACGTGAATTAGACCTTAGTCCCTACATTGCACCTTGCAGACTATATCGCGTTTTGCAATGACCCCTTTGACCCTTATTACCAGTCAAATATTAGAAACGATCCTTAAGCACTTTTTCCTGAAGAGAAATGCTGCTTCATGGTAAAACAGACCTGCCTCAGACAGAGGGGAGCTAATAGCTAAAGTAATTTTGTTAACCTGGCGTCAGTACACACAGTCATGGCAGGTTAACGAGAAAAAGCTCAAAAAGCCAGTAGTACCTCAGAGAATTTTGAAGCGAACAAATGCCCAGTTTAACAGTTTTATACTGCAGCCGTTTCACGACTGCCAGTTATAGCATTCCGGCTCAATATTGTATCAATTCCAAACATATTTCTCCTGATTAATAATTTAGACCAAAAACTATTGAGGAAATGCCCGGGGTTTCAAAATACTGCAATTATCCTTTAAAGATTTATGTCCAATATATGAGCTGAGCAGTTAAAACATGAACGTTTCACTGTTCTGGTGGAGAAACTACAGTGTATCCTTTAAAAGCTAATAATAACCAGCACTTGCACATTAGGATGTGGATACCCAACCAAGCTCAGGTTCGCCCCAAAAATTTGAAATTATATTTGGGTTTGGTCACGTTGTCTTGGCGACTTGATTTATTACACTGCTTGTTCCTGTAATCAGGTAAAACATCGGGCTCGGGATCAGGTTCAGACATAAAAAACAGAATGCCTGTCGAGTTTGGGTCTGGCTCAGTTAGTTATCTCTTGGGCAGTAGCCAGGCTCTACTGTACATCAGCACCAAACAGACCCCATTCAAAGTTAACCGCTAACTAGAGGACATTGTGGAGCATTAAGCTGCCAAAGACCCAGATATATATTTCTCTTGAGAGAAAGCGAAGACCAAAACAGCGCTTGGAGAAAAGTGAATGTTTAACTTTGTCGAGCTGCCTGAAACCGACTCTATGATGTCTGATTAGTGCCGTTTCCATAGAGTCAACACATGTTTAATTGTCAGTGGAATTCACACAGCATCAATTATCTGTACATCAAGATTATCCACTCTTTTCTCAACCTTGATTCTGAGGATCTAATAGCACCTGTCTCCAAATTTCTAAATTAATTGGATTCTCATTACGATGAAAACTTTCTGGGTATTACTTTTACAAACTACAGTTTTACCTCAACATGAACTTGTGCTTAAAGTGACGAACCATCAGCTTGTCTGTTTCCTCTCACTGACATGTCGACATGGTGCTGCATGAAGTGACCGGTAGATTTCCTCTCAACCACATCTGCACTGTAACTGAGTAGACAAAGAGTTCACTGACACTCATGTTGCCGAGAGCCAGGGATACAAGCAAACACATTTACAGTATGTCAAGATGCCTGGCAGGAGAGTTCCTTCACTCACACTCTCTCTCTCACACACACACACACACACAGACAATAATAATAGCATTCTCTGCATTAGACATGAATATGGCATTGTGTTATGATCCGTGATCCAATACAAAACAACATTTGCCGTTGTAGAGTCAGGACCGCCAGTGGCAAAGTGATGTCCTCTAGAACAAGTACACGGCCACAGCTACAACTGCTCTCAGTCTGAATAGTAGCATGCTCAGATGAATGATTCATGAAAATTTCTATCGGCCTTAGTAAGAGATGGTGCCTTTGTTGTATTTTTACAGTAGGCTAACAAATGGTCACTGCATGGAGCACACACTGTAATTATGCTGTTTTGAATACTGTGGATATTGAGGTCAGATTCTGGTTTTGATGAGGATTCTTAATTTTTTTGTGCTGGAGGGAACAAAAATGACAAAACATGGTCTCAGTTCCTAGTTGTTAAAAACATTTATGCATAAAATGTCATGGAATTAATGCTGTTTGTATCCATCCTGCCTGCATGGCTATGTGGATGGCACTGTTTGGTTAGTTGTTCTGCCTCTTTCCTCCAGACTCGAGACAACAATTTCTCCACAACTACTGAATGGATTGTCATGATGTTTTGTTCTGACATTTCTCCAGAAGAAGAATCTTACCAGCTTTGGTGATGTTCTGACTTTTATTTCAACCGCCATCACGATGTGGTTAACAGCGGCTCAATTGCTATTAAACCTGAAACACATTTGCCCAAATGTCGTGAATTATAATACATTTTGTGATCTTTCGTCTTTCCAATCATCAGGTAAGCAATTTTAATCTCTCCAAAAATTTGGTAGATAACCCAATTCTTGTGAATTGCTCATTTCTCATTAGTAACATAAGCATGCACTAAACTAGGACTGTAACCATGGTCAATATTGTACCTGCTAAACGAGTATTGTCGTTGCAAACATGTCAACATGCCAGCTTCAAAAATGATGTTACTCTAAACTTAAGCAAAATCTAAATACATTACATCGTCCATTTACACAGTAGGAAGATATAACTTAGAGTAGGGTTGGGTACCAAAATCTGGTGACGACATGGCAATTAACTTCTCGAAAGAAATCACAACACAGATTTCGGTGCCTCGTTTCAGTGCCCGAGCTTGGTACTGAAATAATTGCCCTGCTTACAGGCAACATAAACATCTCCACACATAGCATTACACTTAACTCTGGCGGCAACACTCTCTCTATGTGGCTCTGGCAGCTTGTAAGGTTGGGTTACAGTTATCCAATAACTACCTTAAACTCCCGTCGACGCAACAGAAAAATCCCCAAAGGCAGTCATTCCAACATGTGGCTGTGTTTCCTGCGAAAGGAATCGGATACCTGGATGTGAAGGAAATGTTTGGAAACTACTCAGTGTAAATGGAGGATCATGACAGACTTAAAGAAGCACCTGGTGATGGACAGACACATTTGAAAGCAGATCGATGCTCCGTGTTTGACTATGTGTGACCTCATGGAAACACATCAGCAGCAGTGTGGCTGGCTCCGGTGGTGGGGAGACAATTGATGACCAGTACAGAGCTGAGAGTGTTTTGCTAGATCAAGCACTGTAACTGTTATTCAGTGTTAAATCATTGTAGGTGGGTTGGGTTTTATTTGTTTGAATTATAGATGATTTTGTAAAATTGTTAAGAGTTTTGCACCTATTTAGGTTTATATATATATATATATATTTAGTATATTTAAGACTTCCAACAGTAAAAAAGCCATTCTTAGCTTCAACTTTGTTTCGTGCTTAAAAAAAATGCATCAGTTAGCACCAGTAGCACTTTAAAAGAATCAATTTAGCACTGGTGTAGCAAAAACCTCATACACAGTCTCTTCCTGGGCACAAGTGGCACATTGTGTGACATCTTGGCAGGAGACAACGTGATTCCCATCGCTGTAAGCAGAGCCGCAGGTGACTGTCTTCTGCTAAATCATATGACTGACTCCCCTCACATGGCTTAAAACACAAAACTATACACATGCATATACGTGCATGCACACACACACGTGCGCGCGCACACACACACACACAAAAACACACACGCATACCTCCAATGTCACAAGTGCAGAGCAGGGCACCCCAGGCAATAAAAAGGGGAGCTGGGGGCCCTCGATGAGCAACAGAGCACGGCGGACAGAGTGAGAAAGCAGGAGACAGAGCGAGGGAGGGGCTGTGTGTGGGGGGGGGGGTGGCGTGCGGGGGTAGCGCCCTGAGCCACAGCGCGGTCGCAAGCAACGAGTGATGAGAGAGGACGAGGTCACAGATCATAGACAAGGGAGATATGGGCAGTCATGTATGGCAACACACCTCCTCACCCCCGACTCCTCCAGCACTTCACAGAAAAGCACAACACATAATGTCAGTGACACACACCTGTGCACACACTTATTGCCCTGTTTATACAAAATGCGGGAGCTGATACCCAGAAGACAACCTCCACACAATTATATAGTTTCATTTATGTATGTGTTTCTGCTCTGAGCCAAAAAAAAGAAAAACTTTTGTTTATATAAGATGTTAATTTATGCATGTAAATATTCAAACTATTGTGTTTTTTGTTGGCTTATCGCCTCATATGCTACGCTTTTTTTTTTTGGGAACAGAGGAACAATTTGCGACAAGAATGCTGATTCCAGATCTGTTTTCTTTAACCTGGCTGGTGCCCCCGACAGTCATTTGCAACACACAGTGGCTGACCTGAGAACAGTGCCCAGAGGCAGTTTGTTAAGCCTGCTCCCTGGTGAGTGCTTTGCAGACGGGTGTTGCCCAGAGTTGAAGTCTATTAGTTGGAGTTTATTTACAGCCTAATGCCCAGAGACCCGCCTCTGTAATGTTGTTTCGGGGAAAATAAGAGCAGAAATTGAATGAAAAGCATCACAGCACATGCATAATTCATAGATATCATTATCAAGCGCACGCAGACGCATAGATGAGCGCACGCATGAGAAAAAGAAAAAAAAAGGAGTGAACACATTCTCGCAAATACAAACAGGCCAACAAAAAAAAAGGACACACAGGTCATTATGTGGGCTTATTACGAGGCCTTTTTCGGTCATTTATCCTCGTGCTGAACTCGGGCCAATTTTCACAGCACGGGTCCTATTTAGGCATAATAACACAACAACAACATCACAGCGGGAGTTGAGGACTGCTCCGACCATGCAAGCAAGGAGGGAAGAACAATGAAAGTGGATATTTAGCAAATCAAAAGTAGCAGCAGTGGAGCAAATTCTTTTTGGCTATCCCTGGAGAGGATTCGGATGCATTTAGATGGGTGATCATACGATGAAGTGTGTGTGTGTGTGTGTGTGTGTGTGTACAAAAGAAGGAGGGAAATTAAGTTCAGACAATCAAGAAGAAGGGTAATGAGAAAGGCGAGATGAAGGCAGTAAATTAGAGTGTGAAAGATGCAGTGGGAGGCTTGAAGAAAAAATAAAGAGAGCAAGAGGTGAAATTAATGTAATGTTTTTTTTTCTATAGTTCCGAGCATTGGCCCTCTCATCTCCGTCTCTCGGGGTCTTCTGACCTTAAACTCTTTGATGTACTTCTACCGACATAAGTAGCTCAAGTCCCTGCACGTATATAAACACACATAGGAACGCAGCCCCCTGTAGTTTTAGAGCAAATTCCCTTTAATACCCAGATATATGTGCGCGCGCATGAGCACACACATGCCCCACACATTTTTCCGGGTAACCATTAGGAGTGCTTACTGAAGCAGCACCATGGAGGAGAGAGAATGCAGCAGGATTCTCCAGTGAATAGTGAGAGATTCTGGTCTCATTCAGCAGACAAATGATGCGTGAGCTGTCTGAAGGGCACACACACGTACACACTTACACACACACACACTCATTCCAACACTCAGCAGACAGACATAAAGTTTTTTGCAAAGCTGCGTTTACACACACTTGCACGCACACACACACACAGACAGGCCAGCGCTCAGCACAGTGTGACACCCGGCAATAGAAGGAGCTCAAGAGCACTTCTTAATGGATAGGAGGCATCCGGCTGTTTGAGCCAGGGTAAGAGAGAGAGGACGACGAGGAGGGAGCACAGGCCTGATAGGATCCGATCTGAATGCAGACTCCACACACACGCATGCCTGTCTTGTATGTGAGCAGTTGTTAAGACTTTCCAGCCGTTCACCGATTGATTGAGAATATATTTCACACACACTTAGAGTTGGTAAAATAACAGCTGAGGGAGTGCTGAGAGCGGAAAGAGAAAACTCCAGAAAGGAGGAGGTATTAAAAAGAGATGAGAGATGAAAGTGAATGGAGACGGCTCTCTAATGCTTTTCCTACTTCCCCTCCCGAGATCTGTGAGTGTATGTGTGCATGTGTGTATTTTTGTGTATGCGCAGAGTGTAGAGAGCCCTCTGAAAGATGAAGAGCATTGTTTGAGACGCGCTCTTCTCGTTGTGTTGTGCACCGTATTCGTTGACTTCTCGCACTTGCTGAAACTCCCACTGCTCTTTCAACCTAATTGAAGCCTGCGCGTCGAGACGCTGTCACATGTGATGTGATCAAAGGTAAACAAGGGGTGAAAGAATGATATAGGTTTCTGAGAATTCAATATTGTGTTATTCCTCATCTTTACATTTTCATCAACGTCAAATAATGTATGAAACCAGTATCTGATGCTATACCGTAGCTAGGGGGTGTGAATCTCTTGGCACCTCACCATTCAATTTGATTCCGATCCAGATGCAATTACAAAACGATTACCGCTGCATCTTGGCACTTTCACTCTTTCAAATCATAATTTTTAGAAAAAGAACAATAAATTCAGAACAGGATTAGAGTTGGTTTATATTTTAAATGTAAGTCAACATTGTTTCCAGAGCGGCAACAGTACAGTTCACGACAGCAGAGTCACTGTATACACTCAACATCTCGCTGGAAAGAAATCTAAAATGTCACTAAAATAAATAAGATTCCTGACATCAAAACGCTGAGTGAAGTTTAGAGAGAATAAGGGAACACAGACTTCAGTATCAGTCCTTCCTCCTGTCCTCTGTCTTCCTCCCTCTGCTGCTGCTGTGATTCACTGCTTGCAGGTACCACTGCTAGAGAGGGGAGGGGGCTGGTGTTGAGTGGGGGTCACATTTTAAGATTCGTGGCAAAAAAACCCCCCCAAAAAACCATGCAGGGTGAATATAGTATCCAAGCAGCTGGGCATGAGGGGGTATTTAAGTTTGCTCAGCTTGCTTTACTGAAACTTCATCTGGTTACATCTTAGACCTTCAAGGGCTAATTTTTCTGGTAAATTTGGTTTCAATTAGTTATGTGTTGCTATAAAAAAGGATTGAAAAGTCATGATTGGCCGCTGAGACTGATTGGTCGAGCGTGTGTATGGATGGGACCTTGCTCCTGTGGCTCCATCCCCCAAAATCGACTGCGCAGAAAGCATTTCATCTGGGACGGTGGAAGTGATGCATTACCCATGTTTGTATGAAGTCTATGTTATAGTTACAAGGTCTATACATTCAACTTAGCGTTATAATGCTTGGGAAGACCCTGGATGAATATAATCCATCAATCAAGGAATGGGTTGTCAAGTTCAGAATATTGATCTTCTTGTCTTTAAAGAGAGAACTGCGATGCATCTTAGAACGAAGAAAAGAAGCATGAGGCAATAAATAATGTGCTTTGGAATCCTTTTTATTCTATAATTTTCAAGAGATCTCAGCAGAGAACATTGGCAGGCTTTAAAAATACCAGATAACATTCTTTTAATACTCTTTAATTCTTAAAGTAGTTTGTTTTGATGGTAGATGATCAACAAGGCCGGACAGTTTTTGTTGCATGGGTGCATCATTCATTCAGCTGCCATTATCTGTGACTGGGAGCTTGTACTGCACATAGCCTTGGTGGACACGTCCAAATCATTCTGCAGGCCTATAATAAAGCTGTCTCATCCTGCCTTGAACCCTGCATGTGCATTCTATGTGTGTGTGTGTGTGTGTGTGTGTGTTTTTGTAGTTGCAACAAAAGCTCGATCAACCTGTGTGAGTAAGAGAAGGAAACAGAGAGAGAAGAGACGGAGAGACGGAATCCCCCTTGGCTCCAGCAAACCTTTATCCTTCATGTTTTATCCTCAAATGCTGCTTTTCTCAAAGTTCAAACACCTGCCAGTGATTCTTGCATTCTGATTCATTCCTCCTCCATATGTCCCCTCGCTCGCAACCTCCGGTTCCGCAATTATGTCGTCCTTCCTTACCGACCACTTTTCCTGTTCATTTTTCCTCATCCGTCAAGACAGTTTTCCCTTTCAACACTCGCTTTGTTCACCTGCTCAATGAGTCAAGTTCCTGTCTATCCTTTGTATTTTAACCTAAGCCCCCTCTTCTTTTTTGTCCCTTTGCTCCTTCCTCTCTTTTAGGAAAAAAAACAATATGGTCACGTCAACCTAAAAGCCGGTCGAATCCCCCAAGCTCAGTCTTTCTTTTGCGCCATTCTTTTAGTTTTTCCTGGTGCTGATACTTTTCATCTAAAGTTAGCAGCTGCTAATCAAGATGAAGCAGTGAGTGAGTGGAAGGACTGTAAACTGGAAGTGCACACACACACACACACACACACACACAAACACAAAATATAGAAATGAGAGGCACAGCCGTGGGGTTGCCTGGAGCTGTTTCCCTATCAACACCACTGGGGAGAACAAGAGAGACCTTCAGTGTCTACAGTGGGAACTATTGAGTGGGCTTCAGACAAAAACACATACAAACACTTCATTTTGAAAGGACATTACATAGATTTACATTTATTTCCTAACCATAAGCACTGACACAAAATGAGCCTTTTCGCAAAATGGACAAGCTTTCCCCAATAACTCTTTACTCTGTCTGTCTCTCACTCACACACACACACACACACACACACACACACACACACACACACACACACACACACACACACACACACACACACACACACACACCTCTGAGGCCTTCTGAAGATCACAATTAAAGCCAAAGAGCATCACAGGGCGTCTCTGATCCGAGAGGCGACAGTCTGATGTGACAGATTTGCATTGCACATGGTGCAATGAGGCTTCAAACAGAAAACAATACACCTACATTTCTTAGGTTTTGTTCTTCATATTAATGACACAAAAAAAATGTCTTGATTTTAATGATGAAGAGACAAAGCCTGCAATGGTAAGGACTGTTTAAACCCTCATCCTTTAACAGTGGAATTGAGATGCATCGGGTAGAGCAAGGTGTCAAGTTCTGAAACTTGGCACAGAAAGTTTTGATTCTTTGTCTTGTATCTTATTCTTTTGACACATTTTGTGGAAATATAACAGGCAACATTAAACACTGATGCAGAAAAATAGGTTGATATCTGTCCTGTAAAATATATCACCACTCACCCTTTCTAAACCTTTCTGCCTGTTTGCATTTCCTGAAATACAACTTCAAAAACGAAATAGTATTTTAACAATCATTAATCATTTTAGTCATGTAATTCATTTGAGATTATATCAACCACATTGGCCTGCATGTTTGACGCCTGTGATTACAAGACAGATGTGTAATGCTTCCATTAAAGTAAAGTTTTTGACTCATCACAAATTTATTTCATTCATTCATTCACTAAATCATCCCACAAGCCTTCAGCAACTCCTGCAGGTTACACTGGACTAATGTCACACTGACTGATTCCGCAGCCTAACAATATTAAGGCGTTAAACAAGCCACAATGTTAGACTATTAGACTAATTGATTAGTCCTTGAATATAATACAACTCCTTGGTTAATACAATGTTTCTGGAATTCTATTTTTGTTGCATGGAACTACATTCTTCTTTACACATGTGAATGTATTCACAATCCATAGATACTAATTCAAAATCATTGCCAATGATTGTAATTGATTGCTATATAAACAGTAGTTCTTTATAAAAAAATAAATAATGCAACACATAATGCATGTTGTTCCATAATAACATCACTGGTAAATTACATTTGAACAAACAGCACAATATTACCTGCCCTTTAAATGGAAAGCTATAAAACGTGCCACTAATGTGGCTCTTGTGGTAACACGTTCAAATTCTTATTCACAGCACAACTTCCAAGCCTTCCTAGAGTACATGAATAGAAATAAAAAAATCAATCAACTGAGGTCTGACGCTTTAATTAGCAAATAACTTATTACAAGGTAAACATAAAACAATTAAAAACAATGTCTCAATAGGACTTTAATTGGCTTCCTTTCCGATAATGAGCACAACTAGCTGCTGTTGCTACTCCTGCTGAAAACAACTGCGCAGTTGGTACAAATATATTGTAACATATCCCAGAATTACACCTAAATCACTAAATATTTCCTTATACTTTACACCAGGCGTCCTACCTCTTTGCAATTATTTGTTAGACTTTTGAATCAATGAAATTATTAACAGCAAAAACCAATAACAGATTAATCACAAGTATATCTAATGCATAGAACTCAGCATCAACACTGTCAAGATGATGATGCAAACACAGTAAACATATCCACTACTTAAGAGTGGATGAAGCACGGTTCACTGCTACACAGAGCAGGATATTCAGCATTAGGCATTATATGCATCCAAGCAGCATGCAATGCAGTATTGTTGCAGCTGCACAGGCAGATGGTGAGTGTGCAGGGGTTCACCGGAGCATTGCACCATGAGGTAGTTCTACTGACTAGGATCAGATGGAAAAATAAATCATGAGCATTAAGGAGCATGGACAAAATCCCCAAGGTGAGCGGGGTGTAGTATTCAAACACGTTTTGCAGACTGTGCAAACAATGCCACCTCATAATGAATGAGCGGGATAAACTCTAATAGTGGTGCAGTATCTGAGTTTATTCGGTTGAGAGGAAGTGCGGAAGGAGGCGAAAGGCCAGGCAGGAAGCGATGAGGACTGTGTGGAAACGCGGAGAGTGGTCACAGAAGACATACTGTCTCACGCTGTTACCTGGATCAAACCTGCTGTACATTACAACCAAGTGGTATAAGAGGTTGTCTCAAGTCGGAGGGCAAAAGCTGTCAATCATGACACCTGTCAGAGCAGCCTTGAGTAAGATAGTGAAACTGATTCTTTTATTATCAGTGGATATTATTTTCAGTGGAAGTGACAGCTGGATATGTGAAACATAAAAATGTGTAGAAATACTGCACAAGAGTAGAGCATGACAGAAAACTGACTCACACTGCTGTGATGGTAATATCCTGCTGGTGAGGATCTATATCAACAGATGTTGGTGTTCATTCAAACACAAACTGATTGTTGGTTGGGCAGCGACGTGTTTGTGGAAATACTGAAAAAAATCAAATATATATTTTTTAACCGAAGATGAAGGTAAGGAAATTCAGATGAGTGGAACATTACTATCAACTAATCCTCTCATAACTTTGTAACCACGTTGAAACATCACTGGCTTATTAGGTGGCTGTGGTTTAGGAGGAAGAGAAGGTTGGCCACCTACCAGAATGTTAGTGGTTCGATACCCAGCTCCTCTAGTCTGCTTTCCAAACCATACCTTGGAAAGAAACTTGAACCCTTAATTGCCCCTGACTGCTGTGCCGACTGTATAGAAGTACTGTATGAACGTGTAACCTGAATAGATGAATCTGACTTGTACAGTAAAACGCTTTGAGTGGTCGATAAAACTGAAAAGTGCTAAATAAATACAGTCCATTGACCCTTTATTGCTATTAGTAATTATACATGACTATGAAAAACAATAGGTCCACACTTCTGTGTAATGGACAAGTACATTGGGTATGATAATGTTGATGCTTTCACTTTCTGAGCTAATCACTAACAAGACGTAGTGCCAAAACACATTTTTAGCCTAATAATGTTGTCTTTGCATTCAAGCCCATTTCCTATATATTTTGTAAAGAAGACGACTCTGCATCCATGCTAGTTCCTCTGTGGGGCTGTGCTGATAAATAATGGTGATTTGAGCTACATGCTTATGCCAGGGTGCTGTCAAAGATGATGTAGTCATGCCAATGTTTTACTGATTTATTGTTTGCCAACGCCATGTTAGTTTGGAGGGCAGCACAATGTTTTTCACTACGTTTGCATGTCTGCATGAGACTCCCAGAGTCCAAAGACAAGCAGATTGGGGTTATGTTAATTGGAGACTATAAATAAACCGTATATGTGAGTATGAGTGTGAACTGTTGTTTGTCTCTGTATGTTGGTCCTGTGATACGCTGGCGACCAGGGCGTATCCCGCCTCTCGCACATATCAGCTGGCATTCGCCCCTGCAACCTTTAAAGGATAAAGTGGTATCTGGATGAATGGATCTTAATTTGGCATATTAGCAAACTAGAGTCTCTGATTAGCACTCGTCGCAAAAGATAGCAGATAATGTTGAAATGTTAAAATCAGATTTACATGTATTTAGTCATAAAAAAGATATAAGAAAAATAGAAGCTGTGTCCTGATCATGGAGCTGAAGGAAAGAACATGACACCCCCTGTCATACTGACACACTGTCTTGGAACAATACCTACCTGTAAATATCCCTTCTCTCCATCCATCCAGTTATATGGAAGTTTTAGGTATAAGTGTAGTGGAAGTGCAAACACAGAATTTTTATAGTGGCCCCTCAGGATCACCAAAGTCATTAGGATTCATCGTGAATGGTCACAATGTTGTGTCGTCCATACAATTTGGCTGAATCCAACAGCGGGGCGAGCATTATAAACCCCAAATGTGTGTGACGGATTAGGCCAGTGGTGTCAAACTCAATCACAGAGAAGGCCAAATGAAAAACTGGGACTACGTCAAGGGCCAAGCAGGGTCAACATTTATTAAACATGATAGACAGAATATTGGATAAAGTGCAAAAAGAAAACATATTTACATTCTTCTTTTATGTACATGTGCCGGAGCCAGATGTTTTGCATCTTTTCTTGGCTGCCAGTTCATTAATGTTTGGTGTTAGGCTCTGTGCTGTGGAAAGCCTCAAGATGGAGTGAAGGTTTGCATCAGTGAGACGATGTGTGTGGGGTTTTTGTTCATCTTCATCACGGAGAGGAGCGTGTGGGTGAACTTGACGGGGCAGGCACTGGGATCTCTGGAATGCTCAGGGGGGAATTGACAGGCAATTGCAGTACATTTGTCACTGGATCTACCTTGCGAAAAATCAGAATATGCACGTATTAGAGCGTAATGAAAACATGAGTATGATCATTTTCAAATTGCATCATTGAGCATGATTTTTGCTACTTTTTTAACAGACGATTGCTACTTTTCATTGAAAGCAGTAGTTTACAGAGCTTCCACTCGACAGTCCAGCTATTCATTTTGACTTAGTAACAGGTAGTAACACAAAACATGTAATTGAATACTATGTAACTTTACTGAGCAACAGCCAACTCTGCAGCTACACATGGTGATACATTCTGTTCAGCTCCATGTCAGAACAATTGAGTGGTTTCCATTTAGAGAAAAAACATAGCTGATCAATGTGGTGACTGAAGCTCTGACTATGTAGTCCCACTCAAAGAACTGAAACACCACTGAACGGTGGATATTACCCAGGATCCTCAGCTTCCTGAAACAGAAGAGCTGCCTCTAGAACCAATTCACCAAAATTTCACAATATCACACATGAGCTTGTACATGATAACATAGTTACATACAGTGCAAGAACAGGAGTTCTGGGTGAAGTGTGTTACTGCAAGTGGCTCCATTCATCTCATTCCAAGGGAAGGTACCATCAAGCTAATTTTGAAGCTGCTATTTTATGTTTTTTTTTTAATCGCATGCAATGTTGCTTTAGGTCTGGTGGGGAATAACAGAGAAAGATTTTAAAAAACATTTCAAGTAAAACATATGCAAGATATAGTTAGTTTGCAATTTCACATTTTAAAGTAATTATGTAAAGAAACACCAAACCTTGGTTAGAGCAGCTCATGCACAGTTTTAAAACCTAAAGTGTGAACATTTGCATCGCTTCTTTAGTATATGTCAGTTTGTATCGTGTAGCACTAGGACACCAACCAATCCTGCCTGTCTGCCTCCCTTTCTTTCTTTGTTCAATTTCAAGTTCTGCCGGAGCAACCACTCTATGGACTTGGGAGTTTAAAAATGTGACCTTTAAATACCCATTAGGCCAATCGATATAATTTTTCAAACGTCAGATCAGAGTGCAAAGATGCATCACTCCTCCCAGTTTCATCAAAATTAGACCAGAGGCAGATCTCTCCTGAGATGTCACACATGACAGACGAGCATTCAGCCTGATCCATTGTGCCCTTCCAAAGTGAGAGCAATGAGACGCAGCTATTTTAACCTTTTGTGTGAAATCACTTCAAAGCTGTGGTACACTGGAGTTAGAGCTTGTCCTGACTTTGAGGACTAAAACATGTGAATGCCAGTGCTTAGATGCTTGACTGGACAGGGAAACTAAGTTGACCCTGAAGAACACCTGTTAACACCCAAATGCTGTGTCAGCACAGCGAGTTTCTGGACAAAATATTTAATTCATGTGTTGACTCAGCCACTGCACTTCCTTGCACTCCCCTGTGCTGCGTTGCCTTCTACCTGAGATGTGGATTTTCAGTGAACCTTGTGCTGCTTGATGCCAGTTTGACTTTAGGATGCACTTTCTCGTTGATGCAGTGCTCTTGGGGATTGTGCGTCTCCAAAACAGTGGATATTATAATTCACCTTTTACATTTTGCAGGGTTAAAAAAAGACCCGCTCTGTGTAACCTGAATCAGAAGGCCATCCATCTCTGTCCAGTAACGTACCCTCATGAATTATCCCTCTCTGTCTGCTTATTGTGCAATCTCACTAAAATTATTTATTGCATTTCTGGGGGGAAATATGTAACAATATCGAAAAACAAACAAGAAAGTGAAAGGCTCCACTTCAAATGGGATTTCAGGAAAGATTTTAAGTCTTAGCCAGCTGAATTCCTGCTGTAAATTTATGCTAATCTCCCTGAGAACACAGAGAAAAAAAAATGCATTTCTTTATTTCTCTTTCCTTTCAATTTTTTAAGGGAGATGAAATACAAGACAGATTCAAATGTGGAGGAAGTCTTCACTGAAATTTGAATAATGGCATCTCAAAGGGCCAATACATACAAAAAAGATGAGCTCAGGAGTTGAGCAGAAGACAGTACCAAGTTCTGATTATGGATTTTGGCTGATCTCATCTAAAGTCACAAAGTTGTGTTGGAGTGGCTTTGAAGCTGGTTTCTGTCAGGCTGAAATATTCACAGTACCATTTCTCTCCAAGCTTCAATTGATTTAAGGCGTCATGGAGAGATTTCAGAAAGATCTGTAAAGTGCGTGGGCATCCGTGTCAAAATATAGACTGATGCCATGTTGGGAGACTTGTACTCGGTGCTACATCTGCTCCCCCCCTCACGCTGTGGTATTGAAGAGAAGCCACACGCCGCTGTCAGGAGAGCGCCGTGGATTTTGCCAATGTCAACAGGTGTTTTAAATATCAATTCAAGTGTCTCTTTCAAGCAATTGTTCTGCCACTTCTCATAACTAAGCGACTTAAGCATCATTCCCCCATCTTCTTCGTCTTCGTCTTCGTCTTCGTCTTCGTCTTCGTCTTCGTCTTCTTCTTCTTCTTCTTCTTCTTCTTCTTCTTCTCCTCACCCTCCAAATGCATCCAATCATTATTCTGCCTGTTGTAGTTAATATTAACAACATCGAAGAAAATGATGCCTCCTTGCCTTTTACGATAAAGGCGATCATTGTTATTGCGCCCACTTGCAACCTCAATTAAATTTAGAGGCCGTTATGTCCTGGCTTTAAAGAGCCTCTGACTTCCTCCAGGGGCTTAATCCCATAAACCACTGTGACCCACTGACATCATAACTTTAAGCCGCCGGCCAAGGCGATGTCAGACTATCCTCCAGAGGAGGGTGAATGGATGCAGGTCTCTTTGAATTTGTGCGCGCATTTGTGTCTATTGTGTAAAGCCCCAAGCACTTGACACCAAGGTGTTATAATCACACATTATGATTGTAGTTCTATTTATTTTACACCCGAGATGAGATTTAGATTTAGTGTTTGCCCTCATAGGATGTTTATTAGTGGGTAAAAGCAGGAGGATCTCGAAGCAGTGTTGTTCTCTGAAGCCCTCCCCATTGTTCTGATATGAGCAGTGGGAGCTGCGATGTGCTGGCACTGCTGTTTCTCTGTGTTCCAACACGTCTCATAACAGGTCTGACTGGACAGAAATAAACTTTGCTGTGACAATACAATGCTAAACTGTTGTATAATGGTCTCCGTAGAACAAAAAGATAAAAATGGAAACCACAGGTCAACTTAAAAGGCAAAGCTAGAGCAGCAACCTACATTTAGAGCGGATTTAGAAGGAACTTCCATTGTTGCCAGGATATAATTTATCTGTTTGACCTAAGGCTGCAGTTACACTTGACACTAGGGTTAATGGAAGTCTAACATGTTTGATTTATGGTATAGCACTGGTTAGCTGCACTTAAGAGCACATGATAATTATGCTTTAATTACAGTGTCCACATCTCAGTGATTTCAGTGGATGAGTCAAAGAATGGACAATATATGTAGGATAAAGAGCCACAATGGGAAGGTTTTGTCCATTCTCCTACTAATAAATATAACTTGGTCAATTATTTTCCCAATTAATCAACTTATAACTTAAAAAGTTCACAGAGATAAACGACAAAGTCAAGCAACAAATCTCACATTTGAAAAGGGGTAACTCGAGAAATGACTGAAACAGTCAATATCGAAATAGTTGCTGATTATTCTTTGGTTGTTTCCGCCGACATAAGCCTGTAACCGATCAGTGTCTATCAGGGCTTCAGACTAACCTTTCACATTGGTTGCACTGGTGCGCCTAACTTTTTCATTTAGGTGATCCAGCCCATAATTTAGGTGCACCCACAACTTTTCACTGTGCCTTTTCTTGACAGTTCCCATATATATTGGTTATTTCTTGAGGGTTGGGTATTGCCAATGATTTCTGAAATCGATATGAATCCAATTTACAAGGTTTTGATTCCATTCTATTTCCGATTCGATTCAATATTGATTCAATTAAGAATATTTCATTGTACAATATCAATTTTGCCTGGATATGACAGAAGTTGTCAGAGATCTAAAGTTGTAACCTGTGAAAAAAAACCTCTAACTTGGCACATCCTTAAAAATATTAAGGTAGGCCTGTCATGGCCTGTCCCAGAAATATTGTAATATATCATATTGTGACACCATTTATACGACTGATATAATATGCTGCTAGCATAACCATGCAAGTACCCTTTCAAAGAGCAAGGAACTTAATCATGAAGAATTTTCAGTCTGGCATTTTGAATAAGATACCAAAATAATAAAAAACTGGAACTGAAACAATACATAAAATGGATTCCCTGGTTAGAAAAATTGCTCTGAAATAAATATTAAACAATTGGCATAGGATAAATGTTACCTGCTCGGTAAACAGGATGGGAAGGTTGTGATTTAGATGAGCTTTTAGGTTTGTATTGTATTAGGGTAGTATTCCAGTGTTTCACCCAGGATTTTGTGTACGTGTGTGTTTGTGTGCTCTTCACATTTCCAATGTCTTTAAGTACGTGTCTCATGAACTCTGGATCAAATCAAACAAACTAAACTTCAGAACTGTTCAAGTCCGAATAACGTGTGATGAGTGTTGGTTTTCATAGTTAAAGTGTAAAGTGAGCGCAGGCCAGCAGGTGTGTGGAGAGAGGACACTCTGACATGGTACAAACCAGCCAGCGCTGGCTGGTTTGTACCATGTCAGAGTGTCCTCCCTCCACACACTCTGCTCTGATCCTGAAACAGTGGGGCTAATCATGTATCATTGGCAGTCCGTTGTGGAAACCCTGTATTAACACCTCTTGTTGCCACTGTATTTACTCCCCCGTTCACTGCCTCTCCTCTCTCATCTCGACTTCACTGTCTGTGTGTCAGTGCGTGAGTAAGTGGGGGCAGGGCCAGCCCGGGGCCTGTGTGTGTGAGTGTAAACTCTGCAGAGGAGATATAGAAAATAAGTAACAAGACAGGCACTTATTTGAAAACAAATCGCAGCAAGTGAGGGGTTTTGCAGTAGAGATGGTTGCATGATTTGCATGTACTGCAAATGAAACCTGACCAATCACAGTTCTTGCAGTCACCATGTAGTATCTCCACAGTTGCTGTGGAACCAATGCATCAGTTAGCTACATGTACTTACAGCAGCCGGCATGTGTTTTCTCTGTAGTTACAGTGAACATTGAATAGGTCAAGGACTTGGTACCAGGTTATTATCAATGATAAAGCAACACTTCGGTCATAGTTTTTTTGCAATTTACAGAATACAGACAACTGAAAAATGGCAAAGCGCAATGTATAATTATTATTATTATAATAATTGTACATGATTGGACTTAGCACGCCTATAGATGCTGAGTGGTCTATGAAGGCTTTTAAAAAGGTTAAGAGTGATTACAGTTATCATTGTACGTGCCTCCTGCAAAGTCAGCTTGTTTAATACAATTGTCTATGAAGTGGAATTGCCACCTTGTGACTAAATGCCACTTCTAACCTGTGAAGGTGCAGGAAATATGCTCACAATTTCAATGGATCAAAGTGTTAAATGAAGGCAGGAACAGTGTTAAGACGTTGTGATGTCACAGTGACCTTTGGAATAAAATAATGATCTACATTTTTCAGTTAGACATTTGTCTGAAATTTTTGGTCATAATTGAGGGACCTTGACATTCGGTTAAACTTCATATTTTTAGTCCGATTGAAACCTTGTGCCAAATATGAAAAAAGTCCCTCGAGGCATTCCTGAGATATCAAGTTCACGAGAACTGGATGGACGGACAGACAAATGAAAACCATAATGCCTTCGGCCACAACTCCCATCCATATAGAGGCATTACAAGAAGTCTTGCAATACACTCTAGTGCAATGCAATATAGAAGGATGCAAGACTCCACAATACTAAGAGCAGAGGTATTGTCTTATTGTCCACATCAGAGCACCGGATTTTTCTTGTCCTTTCTTTCTATTCTTATCTGCATACAATGGCTCTTCAGTATTGTAAACAAAAGCTATTTGTGTTAATGAGCTGTCCTACAGGAAAATCAATATTGGACATTAGGAAACACTTATTTCCTATGACCTTGGTCTGAGACCATTTAATCACATAATCATCCCAAATGAACTGAAGCCGTAAAACTGGTTCTTACCTCTGTTTTAGCTTCTCTGTTGACATTGTACATTTTGAAATGAAAGGACCTTCTCTATTTGAAATGCCCTTTATCTTCTTATCCTAAACCCTCAAATCAGCTTTGAGACAAATACAGTGGATGAAACTTTTGAGTGAGCTTTCAACTCTCTCCACCATGTCCCCATGTTAAAGCAGGATCATTGGATTTGTCATTACAACCATTGCTGATTAAAATCTAGCTTATGTGACTGATATCATGTTCAGGGATGAGGTAATGTATTTAAGATTTATTCAGGTTACCCAACATTGCAAGTAATCAAACAGACAGGTGGAAGGTACGATCAGCTCATTGCTGTTTTTCCTTTGTCGTACATCATTTACCCTGGAAGTTATTGCGAATTTAATACAATTAAAAGGTGACCAAAATGAAATGTCCCTTTGCCTTGAATAAAATTGGGGATATATCTAGGTTTGAACATTATTGGAAACATTTAGGATCATATTAGTATACAAGTACAATACGAGTATACAAGTCGGCAAAATACACAACAAAGGTCTATTTATTTTTGTATTCGTCCTGAAATTTGATTTGTTTCACATTTTGCAAAAAAGGACCCAAACGTAAACATATTTTATCAAAATACTGACAGGGAAACCAAATGTAGTTGACCCGTTTGGCATGTTAGGTCAGGTATTTATGTATGTGTCCTGTGGTTCCTGTAATATTTAGGCTGTATAACAATGTCACTGATGCACCACCCCAGACCTCAGGACCAGCAAACCAGGGATTATCCCCGGGAACAAAAGACAAAAACACCAACGTGTTTCTGTGATGTTCACAACAAGGGATTAGAAGGTTCCCACTGACAGGATTAAAACAATACCTACTGATTTTTTCTCTGTCCTTCCACACAAACCCATTTTTATCCTGACCTCACTTGTTATATTGGGAGATAATGTTTTTCTTTGCTGTCCCTGTGTTTGGAGCTTTTCTCTGCTCTTATCCCACTCCTACTTTTTAATGGTTAACCTGTGTTTTGGTCTTTCCCCTCTTCTGGGAGGATTATGTCAATCCTGCCTAATCCTGAAATTCCACTTTAATACTATGTCTCTGCGGAGCACTGTCATTCATGAAGAAATGGATTTAGATGAAAAAGTAAGAGTTTGTTTTAATGATTTTTCATGTTTTTATTTGAACAGTTATTATATATATATATATATATATATAAGTGCGGCAAAAAAGTGCGGCAAAAAAGTGCGGAAACAAGAGAAGAGCGTTTTGTCTGACCGAGGCAATATAATCAACTAAATTCACCAGGCACACTGGAACTAATTGAGTCAATCAAAAACGATTACCTCTAAACCTGGAACACTGAAAGAAACACACTGAGAGCAAATAAAAAAATAAATAAGGATTTGGCATGAAAGGGCTGTTTGAAATTTGTCATGATTTAGGTGCAATAATGTCAGGCTGTAAATGTATAGATGTTGGGACGTCCTTCTTAATTTGTGACATGGACAATAGGATTTAACCAATATGCTGTGAGGAGATTTTAAAAAGTGGGGACAAGAATTGGGCTTGTTATTATTTCCTTATAGTCGGATCCAAATGTAATTGACAACTCAAAGATTGAGTGATAGAGCTACAATCAGTGCAACAGCCAGAGATGATAGTGGATGTTGACGCAGCTGATGTGTGGAGAGGAGATGAGCGGGCTGTGACCACACTGATTGGTCTGATGTAATTGGAAATGTTGACAAAAATAAACACTGGAGGGCACAAATCACTCTGAACGCTGGGCCGCCAGGCAAAAGCAGTCACACCCGCACAATTCTCCCACCAATCAACAATCACAATAATCACCCCCCCCCTTCACCCCACAACCCTCTCCAAACTCGATCGGAAACCTCCAAACAGAGATGTTTACACATAGATAAGGCCCGCTGACAAAGCCACGCCGAAAACAGGCTCTTTATGCGAGGTTGTGAATCTAACAGCTACTGTAATCAGACGAGATCAACCTCCAAGGCAGGAGTGATCGAACACAGAACGCCTGGGGGGGAAAACAACGGTAATTATCCAATGCAGAGTGCAGTACGGGCTTGTTCCCTGCTGGACAACGGGGTAATGATATGATGAGGGTGTAGTGATTCTGCCATTTAGGAGCTGTTGCAGAGCCAGACGTGTGTTGTTCACGCCTGGAGGGCTGCTCCCGGTTACCTTTTGATTGTACGGTGGAAGGAAAGTTTTAGCCAGGTACCTTTTTATGTACAACAAAAAACAAGTTGAATAATGAGACACTTAAAAACACTCACTTGTCGTGATGCCTGGTAATAGCCTTGTTATCTATTCCATCTGTTCACCACAGTGTCATTCATTTGCCTATTTTTTGACCTTCATATCTATCATTCGCTCCCTCTGACACACAGAATCTCCGGATTGACACTTCTGGTGAGCCGTGGGGGGTGTTCGCTGCTGTCAGACAGACTCTTTCTGACAACTCAGCACTAGTGGGCATGTCCAATCTCTGAGACCCACGGAAGGACGACACCAGCGCGGAGGAGGAGGAGGCACTGAAATGCTCGCTCCTCATTTTTTTGTGTTGCAATTCACTAAAATAATACAGATCTTTTTTACAACCTGTCTTTGTGTGGGTCTCCGTTACTGTGTGTGTGGATACGCGTGTGTGGTGTCTTGTGAACTGCGCCATTACTCTCCTATCATCCCCATCAGCTACTCATGTCTTGCTCTTCTCCCAAATCTTCCTGACCTTCCTCAAATAAACCTATCAGCTGTAATCAAGCGCTATCATGTCCTTTCTCCTACATTCCCTTTGACATATACAGGAAGACTCTCTCTTTCACACACACACACACACACACACACACACACACACACACACACACACACATCAGTGTCAACTTCACATGCAGGTCTTTTTCTCTCCCTTCTGGAATTTTTAAGGCGGAGGCGGTCTGTGCCAGAGAGCTTAGTGGCATCTGTATCCATTCATGCCCCTGTCACATACTGGGCCACCCACAAATGTCCTTATATAATGACCCCTATTAGAGAAATAAGATATTTCAGTCATCCATCATCTAAAGAGAGAAGTCATGAAACAAATTCCGGTAAGAAAATTAGGTTTTGATCAGGGAGAACTGGAGATGACCTCAATGCTTCAAAGAATCAATTTATTATATATTATAATTATGATTACTGCTGTTATTATTATTAAAATTAGTGTATGCAAGATACAAAACTTTAAATAGCCAGTAACGTAATATATATATTAATCTACATTAATCATTACAACCAATGTTAATTATTAATCGTTTTTCTCAGACAAGGACATTTAATCTTTGTGCGTCACAGCTCTCATCTAACACCATCAGCACTGACACTGGGACAGTGACACGTGGCCGTGTGACAGGGACACAAGTTACAACAACAGGACCCAGATGTAGAATAAGTTGAGTGTCTGGAATAACTTACACATTTGTGAAGATGACACTCTTCAGATAGGCCAAAATAAACTTTTCACCTGAAAATGGTTATGCATCACTCACTTGTACAAGTGTGATGATTGCTGTGCTGTTCTAAGGAGCCCGCAAAGGGTCACTGCAAAAAAAATGTCAGTATTAATTTTGCATTCCCTCACAATTGGTTTGCGATATATCGAAGGTTTTTCGTTTTATTTTCGTTTATCATGCAACTTCATAATTTCATTATAGGTGCACAAGTGCGCAGTCATCTGTATCTGTGCAGACACTTTCCTGGGTGCTGTAACTCAGACAGCATCCTGCAGATCACCATATTGCGTTTTTCTGGAGGGACATAAAAATTCAACTGGCTGATCCATACTGCAGGATCGTAATGTCTCAGAAGAAAAATATTGGGAGGAAAAGAATCTTGCCGTGACCCTTTGGGAGCTCCATACTGTTCTCTTTTTTTAATTTAGGGGACATTTCCCATTGGCATCATATCCACCACTAGAATGGCATGTTAGCATGTCTCACCACAGACATTAGCTACCATAGCTACCAAATTGTCTACTGCTGCAATCACAACAGCACCAGACATCCTGCACACACGCTGTCAAGCATTGACAGAATGCCTACAAAACACCTACTAACACCCACTAACATCTGGCTCTTATGTACAATATGAACTGATGCAGCATTTACTTTGACTTCCATTGACAATTGATTAATCAGCTGATTGGCCTTGATGTACCAGGGAAACCTGGTTGAGCACGCTAGTTCTTCTTCTTCTTTACTTTGGCAGTCTAGACACTTTACCTGGTGCCATGTTATGATCCACATTGAACTTCCAGGCCTTGGCATGTTAAAACCCATGAATGTTTGAGCAAATCATTTTTACATCTTGAAAACAATGTGTAACAGTGATTTTTCCTTTGAATCATGCAAAATGCTCCAAAAGCGTGTCAGTTCCTTTGTGACATTGAAAAAAAGAAAAATAGAAACGCAAACTCCTCTACTGGCAATGGGAGAGGAGTTCAAGATGTATACCTGCTAATTTTGGTCTAAAAGATGTATAAGTAAGAGTTGAAACTTGAAACTGCTATATTCCTTGTTCATTCTCATTGAAGCTTTGAAGCAGAACAATGTTATTTAGGAAAACCCTAAAGGGAACATTTAAGTTGGAAGGTGAGACATTAAGGAAAAGGTGATCATCTCTGTAATAATTGTGTTTAATAATAACTTCAGGTAATAAGAAAAACCCTGCTGCAAAATGCAATACCACTTTTGTTCTTGCTCTTTCCGTCTTTTGCATACGCACACACATTCACACACGTCTACATGGACTGTATCTCCCAAGAGCACTCTGCTCTCTGCTCCCCCTCAGTCCCACGGCTAGATTATCATAGACAAAAAGAGAGCGAGCAAGAGACGGGGAGAGGGAGCAGAGGGAGCTTGGTTTTTGTCAGTGGGTCACACGGTGGTGGCATGGTTAACTAGCTAATATGATTAAATTTAGCAGAGGCACAAGTCACATTGTCAGCCCACATCAAAGTCTGCCGGCTACTGCAAGAGCAAAACGAGGCCCTCTGTGAAAACCGAGAGAGACGGGAGCGAGAGGAGCAGCCGAGGAAAAGGGTGATGTTTAAAACATAAAACAGAAGCAGAACGGGAGGAAAAAGATGAAGCAATAATGAGGCAAGAGAGGAGGAAGAAGTGTTTGCTTAACCCATCAAGTGAACTGCATGACCTGAAAAGAAGCAGTTAACAGTGAATCCCTGTCTGTTTTCATCTGTGCACAAATGAAGGGCCATTGACAAATACTTATGGTGTCAACCAGCGCTCTGACCTTGTGGTTTGATTATCTGCCTTGAGACTGAGAGTTTGTGAGCTCACTTCTCAGATGGTTTATCGCATGGCATGAAACATCTAAATTGCTTTTAGAGTGGAGCACTCCAATTGACCCGTGTTCTGCCTGGCCTCAGAAGCACACAGGACAATAAATAGATCCGGAGCACAAACACTGGATAGAAGACGTAGAAATGTAAATCATCAAAATGGCGGCTTTCTGTTTTTATGCATATTAAATGTTAGTATGCATTTCACCTTTCTTTGAAACATTTAATTGGTTTTAAAACTCATTTCCTGAATTGTTTGCTGATGATGGGTTATTTTGCCTCATTGTTTGTAATGTAAAGCCCTAATTCTTCCCTTTCAACTGACACAGAAACGTTTATCATTTGTTGAGGAGTTATCAGTTTTCCATGTAGCAGGTTCATCAATGAAATACAGTGGAGAATCGCACTGCTATCAGTTCCATGTTGGTCTTGTTTGTAGTTTCATTGCAGCCAACTAACACCATTGAGAAATAACTACAACATAAAGAGGACTTTTTTTTCAAGACCCTCTGGAACTAGATTGTTTTAGTTGGTAAATGCTTGTTGAGAATTGGACTAGTGGCAAGTCTTCCACCAGCTTAACTTACATACAGTGCAAAGGGCTAGAACAACTAAAGTATCTTGGTCCAAAGCTCCCAAACCTATTTCTGATTATTTGATCTGATTTGACATTTGGGATGGTTGTGGTAAGCAAGTGCCAAAGTAAATCGTAGAGGAAATATGACCAAAGCTGACAGCAAACTGCTTGCTAGAAAATATGGATGTAAAAAATGCACAAACCACAAAGATGAGCATCTTGAGTGTTTAAAATCGGTAGTGAAATGCCTAGAAAGCATTAATATAATGTAACTTTTGTTCATTTACTCAGGACACCATCAAAGCAATACATTTATTCATGTTACTTTTTGGGAGATCCATGTTTCTTAGTGTTTCCAGCTATTGAGGTGTCGGTGCTACCTTTAACTTATCACACAGGTTTGATATACTATACAAAAATACACCGATTTAGCTACCGATGGTGTTTGTGTGCATTCTTCAACATTTTAATTGGTTATCTAATGCACCAGCATCAAAAGGCATTTCCTCTCTTCGTGTACCTCGTGGCCCCAAATCCATACAGACACTTGCAGTTGCCTAACAATATATTTAAATGTGACTTGAGCTGCGAAAAGGTCTCTGCCTGGAGCAGCTTGAATAATGTTGAATTATTACAGCGGGGCACCCCTGAAATTCACAATGAGCACTGTCGTTAATGCAAGGTAAAACTGATTTGTCAAAACGCCATCTTTAATGTCAGCCGTCTAATTTGGTTTCAGAATTGTTCGGATGACGGCAGCGCACGCTCGCGTCTCCTTGATTTTGCCTTGGATAGCACGTTCAGGCATACAGATTACTCCCATGAGCTAAATCCTGGGATAAGAGTGAATAATAATTATCAGCTGCCCCATGAATATAACAACACTGCACACACAAACACACACACACACACACACACACACACACCTGGTGCTTGATGACAAACCCTGCAAAAATGAAAAGGGTTGGAGTCGATACAAAATGCTATTTCACTGATACGTTTTATCTCGGCTGAAAATGTGAAAGCGATCTGATCCATCTCTCCAACATGAAAATGATTAGCAGGAAATCAAGACAAAAGGGAAAGAAAAGAACAGGATTTCTTTCTATCAACAGGTTCCCAGACAAATTGGACATAAGCCACGAAACAATGCCATTGTTTGTTCTTCCTAATTTAAAGTTGCGGTGTATTTACAGTATTTGTTCACTGCCTGCAAGGTTCTCCTCTGACATTACTTCAGTGAGACAGGCTTTTTATTCATGGCTCATTATCACGCTCCTGAGATTGCCAGCAATTGACATTAATGATATCTAAAACTGTCTGTAAGCTGTTTGGCTGTACTTATTGTGCAGTCTGAGAGCTACAGTGTGTCAGTAGTGAATTCTACCTTGACTAAACCGTGTGCACTGACTGCTAGATGAGCAGTCATGCTCTGGATATGCACTTTTAAATGCATTCATTAATTTGAAAGGGTCTTAGCTGGGAAGCTCATTTGTTGATGTTTTGCTATTAGTGTTGTGTTCCTGCTGATTCTGTTCTTGAGCCAATTTAGGCTGCGGAGACACAAATACATGCTAAACTGCTTATTGATATTCAAAACAGTGGTTCAGATTATAACTTAACAACAGTAGAACCGTAGCCAATCCTGATATTAAGTGTATTCACTTTCTATTGATGGAAGGGTTCAGGTGTCACAAATAATTTGAAATTTGGGGAAATAGGCTGGTTTCTTCCTTGCTAAGAGTAACAAAAGAAGACTGAGACCATTCATGTCTGTGACTCACAATAACAATACAGCAATGACAATAACAATAACAATACCAATACAGCTAGCAGCTTGCTGGTCCACACATGAGGGACCGCCTACTCAGTAGACATCTCTGATCTGGTATCTAGTATTCTTTACTCTTCTCAGTGTTCACATGTTTGATTGTTTGTGGCCACTGCCACAATATCAACACTGACCACAACATAATAAAACATTTTTTAATTGTTAAAAATTGTACTCCATAGTAGAGCAGGCAGCCTATTGATTCATTCAGCTCCTCCTAAATCAGTTCACTCAACAACAGCAAACAAACACATTGACACATCTGTTTTCCATGTATTTGCATAAAGAGCCGTAAAGTGAGATCCAATCACAAGTGGTCACAGGAGACATATCAAGGACACATGTTAATACCAGGTGTGGACATAGACACTTACAGCTTGTGATTGGATTTCTCAGAATGGACGTAAACACAAGGGGCATACTAAAAGTTTGCGTGTGCAAAAAAGCAAAAAAAATGGCATACGCAAAAAAATCCAATTTATAAAACCATGTGCACACACCTGAATCGCAATGATCCCTTTGTAAATCACAGCAGTGCCTGTGCATCCATCACGCATTACGCATGTGTCACTGCAGTATTTATGGTTACAACAGGCAGACGGATGACTTCACACCTATAGATCAAGACAATCAGTGGTGTCCTAACCTCCACTCTGGGATATTGTTTGGAAATGGATGTGGGAAGGTGAACACAGTTTATTTTTTCTAAGTGGTCTCCAATGTGCTCTGTTCGCTCTGTACATCAGTCATGTTCACTGCAGTGACTTTACACTCACCCGAAGAAGATAATAAAGAAAAACAAATGGCTTTTTTTTCTTTTACAATTGAAAAGTTGTTATTGATCTGTTTCAATTCACTGCCTCATGTCTGCATCGCACCTTTCCTGTCTCCAAAATGTTAGTACACATAATAGCAATATTTATGAGAGGGGTCCTGTGTCAGTGTAATAGCAATATTTATCATCACTGTGATCTTACTGGTTCACTGGTATAGTGTCACAGCTCTCATGTAAAGTTACCAGCACTACATGCTAACAAAGTACAGTGTCTCTCTCACACTCTCGGCCCCCCTTCAAAAAAGGACCCCCAACACTAACAGTAACTCTCAGAGTATTACAAGTGTAGCCTCCATAAGCTACTGGACCTGCTTGTGTGTCTTTCTTTTCCTCTCTCAAAGAGGCTTCTTCAAAACTGAATATACCATAACCTGATTGACTCAGAATCCCAGATACATCAGTAACGGTTATATCTATATATTTTTGTTAATATAAATGTATAAAAAAGTGTAGACAGAAGCCAGAACTTTATGTTGAGCTAAGGAGATCCTCAACTCCACAAACAATGAGTCCACTCTCACTTTTCCTGCGTTTGGTGTTTCTTGCACTTTCCAGGTAGTCTATGATCATGCTTCCACCCCCTCTGTACCCATCTATCTGCCCTCTGTCCCCTCGTGTACACTCGGTGCAACCTCCTCTCCCAGCACAGAGTGAAGGGCACAGAGGGCTGCCAGTCTGGTCCTCATTATAACAATATGTGCGATACCTTTTACAGTTGTCAGAGTGAGGGGGTAAATCTGGCCGCACTGCCCCCTCTGGCACGAGGGCTGTCACATCAATGACCAGTGCATCTTTCTGATTTGCTGTCGCCCATGGTTACATACTGATTCTAATTTGTGTCCAGGCCCTGTGCACTAAGATAATTAAAAACACCACTTTTACAAGTTGGATGACTCTAAAAGATATTTTTTATTATTACATAGCATGCTATGTTTTTCAACCTTCTGTTTTTTGATTTGGTTGACAGGTATCACAGTTTTGACAAGTACCCACCCCAGGATGTGACACGATGATGTTTCCGACGGGAGAAAATGCAGAGAAAAGGGACTTTATTATTATAATTTTTTAATCTTTGGAGATAATTACAGTGTTTACCGGTAAACTGTCAAATCGTATACCTGACATTTCAAGGCGTCAGTCAGTTGGGGGACTCTTAACAGTTGGGGAATCATATTATTGTTTTGCGGCAAGCCTCACTGATTATGAAATCACAGAGGATTATAGAAAAGTGTTCATTAGAATGTCAGTAAATGTTAATTGCAGTCCAGTGGGAAGAGATATATTGGATGGAGAGAAAAAAGACAATAAATGTAGTCCATAAAACAATGACATACACCTCCTGCCAGAGCTCATAACCAACACTGTATATCAATTTATTGATCCATCGATAGCCCAATCCACATGCTGCTTCACTTTACTAGATTGTACATCACACACACAAGGTATCAGGCAGGTGCACAGGGGCACATACACACATTTTATATCTCTTGTGCACACAAACACATGCGCACACACGCGCACACACACACACACACACACACACACACACACACACACACACACACACATACACAGATGGATTGACTAACATATTTCACCAGGAGAGGGTAAAAATGCTCTATAACAGAAATGTCAAGGTGTTTTAAGGAAGAAATATGCTTTGGCACACAACGGCAATTGATGAAATGTGACCTTGAGTTCCTCTTTTTCCATTTTTGTTGCATCACAATAATGAATGGTGCTGGGTCAGGAGAGGGGAGAAAAAAAAAGAGGAAAAGGAAAATCGAGGAACCATGAGGAGCTATTTTTAATGGTTATTACAATCAGTTGTCAGGGATTGGAATAAAAAATTAGTTTTAAATGTGAGACTGTATGCATGATTCACTGGATAACACTGAGCAGCATCTAATAACTAACACAGATCATTCTCTGTTTATAATAACTCTTACTAATTACTTTTTAGGATCGATCAAGCCTGTGAATTGAATGGAAGTGTTCCTTTAGCACAATTTATAGGGAGAAAAGGATGTGTACGATTATGTATGTGTGCGTCTAGTGCTGGAAATTACAAATGTGTCAGTTCATTTGGCCCATGCACATAACAACTGACCTATCCAGGGAAGTTTAAAAGAGTGACATGAGAGAATTTCATGTGGAGTGAAATCTTACGTTTAAAAGTAAATTTTTCATAATATAAAATATGTATATATATATATATACACACACATACATATATTTATATACATATATAAATGGTACTGGTTTTCCACTAGCACATCAATACATATGTGACAGTGCCCTCGCTACCACCATAGATTGAATGAATTCTGTGGAAAATAGTGTCCATAATATGTTTGGTTAAATGTATAGTATTTTCTGCTTTTGCTTCATAACCCAAGGGATCACATATGCATTGTGTAGATAATATCAGGCTATGTGTACTTATCTTTGTTTGTCGCTTATGTGACATGTGGCAATGATGACAATAAGTGAAGATGCAGTAATATATAATGGACCATGGTGGGAAATAGTTTACTAGAACACAACACTTGGCTTTTTCCTAGAGAGCAGCCCCCTAATGTAGGACCGATTCCCAACTATTACTACTGAAGTCAATAGATCCTGAAACTCACAAACACTTCTCTTTTAGATCTGTGATATCCATTATCTAGATGCAGCATTTGAAGTGTCACTTCTTCTTCTCTAGTGATGTGTTTGTACACAATGTACCAAAGGATCTCAAAGGAATGTTGTAATTTTGACAATCCTGTCTCCGACGAATCATTTAAACATACTTTTAATCTACAAACTTCAATACATGTTGTTGGAAACATAATGCCACCTGGAGCATGTTTTCTCCAAGGGTCATGAGGTATGATTAATATATTCACCATGTCTCAAAATATTGGCACTCGTTTGAAACAATGATTAAACATTCACTGGATACATATTTAATTTATTTGCCCAACAGTATCCATTTGTGGAGGACTAAACCCACAGGCTAGGGTTAGGGTCAATGATGATTTCAAGTAACACAGTGGCATGAATTTAAATTTAATCAAACCAATGTCTTTTCCTAAGTGCTTTTGCTGCCTAACTCTAACTAAGCACAAGATTACGATGGAGTCATAAATTCCATAAATGCAGCTCTTCTGCACAAGAAAAACCTTTTCAGGGAACATAAATCAGGCAGCAATTATGTTTCCCCTTAAAGCTGTAAACTGTAAAAACAAATAAGCAGTATATAAACACATTTCTAGGAGACAGGGTTGACGTTATTAATATGTGAGCTGTGAAGAAAGTTAGACATACAATAGTCCACAACAAAGCAACAATTGCTTGAATCATGATTAATGCATTGCCCACAAAACACTGAAGATTAATAGAAATAATCGAGCAATTTATCTTCTACTTTACAAATGCCCATCTTCTTATGGTTGTTGGGACCTCACCATAAGCACACAAACAACAGCCTACATAAAGACCAAAAGCCTAAAAATGGTCAAACAATGAAAGGACAGAAATGAGACAGTTTCCCATCAGGCTTTGCATTCCACACCCGAGTATGGAGTTCTGTTTTAATCCAAACTCTGGTGTCCCATTGGACGAGAACTGAGGGAACCCAGTGGAGATTCTTGAGATGCGACCATGGCATCACTGGGACTATAAAGCTCAGTGCCCAATCTCACACCCTGCCTGTTACATGTTGCTATAGGAGGTACTAAACAGATATTTGTGCTCCTTTTAGTTTGAACTAGGCAAGGGTCCCCACTTGCTGGCAGACTTTTCTTTTGTTTTCATTGTGCATCCTAAAAATATTGCAGAAATAGAGATCTTCTATGTATCTCCCTTTCGCAGTTTACCTCTGCTGCCACATAGAGGACCAGCTCGTCAGTACATAAATGAAATAACGCCATGGCCACCATTTGCGCCTCAGGAGACAGTATTTTTGGACATATCACCCAATTGTAATCGGGCCCAATAGAAACCAGATGCAAAAAAACTCCCAAGAGGAGTATTTGTACTTTATGGTGTTTCTGAAAAATAAAGCCTATATATCATTTATTTTTCCAGTAACATTTGCTGTGCCCCGTCTTTTGACAATCTTTATCAGTGTTCTCATTTGTCCCTTCCTTTACCATCCTCCCTCTCTGTATTTTACTGTCGGTGGCATATCTCCACTATCAGTTACACTGACACATGACCCCCCTCATCTACTTTTTGTTTGACCTCTATTCCTCAGTTTACCCTGTCACTTATCTCTGGTTTTCAGTCCCATCTATGTACCTCTATCCCAATAACTCCATTAGAGGCCTTACCCATTGCCCGTTTTTTCCTCCTTCTTCCTTCCCCAGAATCAACATGCTCCTCCATGACCTGCATGTCTACCTGTTTGCACATATAGCTTCCCTGTTCCATCCCCTCCTCAGTGCATCCAGTCCCTCCCCTCTTTTCTCTCCAATCTTCCTTCCCCTCGAGACCACGGCCCTACCTCATGAAAGAGTCATCAGCGGTGCATAGCTCTTAATAACAGCTAATCTGTTTAAGCAGCTGCTAAAAAGGTCATGGCATCGGCTAGAGAGGGACAGAGGGAGGGGGAAGGAATGGTGCAGAATAGAGGATTCAGAAGAGACAAAGAGGCAAGGGGAGCGGGCGCAGCTGGAGTAACTGCTCAGTATACTGGACATATTGTGTACAGCATGTTCTCATAAAAAGTTACAGAAACAGAAATTAAGCATTATGGTGGTGCACAAGATAACAGAATGTGTTCAAAGTGGTACTCTCTGGTGCAAGATCTTTACTGAAGTCTGCTGAATCCAGTGTCGGTTCAATGAGAAAGTGATTTGTGAACACTCACAGCCATCAGATCCTATTATGGCCTCTGCAAATTCTCTCATAATGACTGTAAGGAGACATCCAGTGGTAAAATCAATCATAGATCTATGCACTTATTGAGAAGCCATCACAGACAGAAAGGGGAGTGAGGGGAGAGGATCAATATGATATTGCAACAGTGAAACACACATTGTACGGGAAGATGGCAGAGGGCTGCTCAGTAGGTCAGTCAAATGGCTAAAGCTGGAGGGGAACAGTGGTGGAGCTATTGATGAGATGTACATTTACTGTGGTAACAGGCTCCATCGATATGCCCGTAAAAAAAGGAACGTGTGTAGTTTGATCACTTGCCTGCACACGCTGTTGCAGTGATGCACAGGCACACGCAAGGATTAAAAGGTTACCAGTTGAACAGTAAATCTATAGACTGTCAAACAAATTAACAGAGACTGTGGGTACGGAAAGTGAAGCCAATGCAGAAGTGCCTGGAACCTGTATTTTCTCGAATGACCAGCAGAGGGCGACTCCAGTAGTTGCAAAAGAAGTCAGGTTATACAAGTCTTTGATCCTGTTTCTCAATTGATTCATAACATTTGTAAATTTTTTAATACATCACGAAGTTCGTGTTGGTCCCATTTGGAGTCAAATTGATGGATAAATAATTTTGGTTACTTCTGTTTAAAAAAAGAAAACAGCATCAAAACTGCAATTCACAAACCAATGGGTGACTTCACAGTCCTTGCCACTTAAGTTCACCACAATTTCTTCAAAACAATACAGAATCATACCAGATTTATGTAAATTGTTGTGCTCATTGCAATTACTGTCAATGTCTCCTTAAGCTTCATTTGTATTTATGTAAAATGTGTACGGGGACATGACAGATACAATGCAACACAGGCAGACCCATGGCCTCCATTTAGGTGGGTGGATGTACATTGTACATGTATTTCTGCTCATTTGTGTGCATGCATATGTGTGCGTTTGTGTGTGACATAACAACAATAATAATATTTTTGAGATTCCCTTGTTCACAGATTGGACATGCTGAAGGCCAACCCAGAAATGCTACTAGTCCCATGTCCTCATCTACAGCAACACAGACACTCAAGCTGGCATTTAACTTAAAGACCTCACAGCAGCCCTTTCATGTTACATTGCACCTAAAGCATAGTTGGATAACCGGTCTACTTTACCTTCACTATCCATTACCTCACTCCAGACCTCATTCCAACCTGGACACTGGAATAAAACAGCCTTGAAATGCCAATCTTTGCAGACGATCAATCAGCTCACAACATCCGAATTTCTTTGACAATGTTCTGGAAGAGTGGTTGATCAATAAGAAAGACCTGGTTTCAGCTAGCTGGATGTGTTCATGTGAGGGGCATGGAGATCTGAACAGGCTGACACCTGTACTCTCTGTGTACCTTTCACTCAGACTGAGAACTACACGCTCTCATACGCAATATGACTACTCTGTACATGAGTACTCTGTCTGCTGAAAAGTCACCCCGTTCTAACTCTACACACTATCTTGTTGTCCTCAGACCTGGCTCTAATGATATCAATTGAGGCAAATCTGAATTCACACAGCTCCCTCTGGAACCATGCAAGGCTTTATACTACTTCATTCACATATACAGACTAACCCTTAGATATATAGTATCTGTATATTATATAATAATAATAATATATATATTATATTATTATTATATCATTATTATAATAAACATGTTTATTATGATTTGGCGCGATACAAATAAAATTGAATTGAAATAGAATTGAATCAAATCAAGTTGAAATGTTTGAGTTCGAAAATTAGTATTTGTGTATGCATTTCATGTTAAATTACATTTCATTTTTTTCATTTCAGCATGCAATTTAGTTCATTTTGATTTGAGCGTGGATAATAATAGTAATTTAAATCTGTTTTCCTAAGAATTACCTTGACTTTGGTCATGTAATTTAGCCTAAATGTCCTCTGATAGCGTCCTCCTAGGTGCGTTCACTTCTGGTAGTGGACATTTAGTCTTGAAACACGGCGTAAATGACTTTGTCGATATGAGTGTCGGGGCTTGCAGACACTTGGGTGACACAACAGAAGCAGTATGGAGGCATGTTGTGTTTTTTCTGTAAATAATAATAATAAAATATTATTATGTCTGAAGAATTGGCTGCCTGGGCCAAAACACTGTTTACCACTGAAACTCCTGAAGTGTTTTGTGGATACCAACACTTCACCCAACCATCCATCGGCATAGGGGTGAGTAGATAATGAGTGAATTTTTCATTTTTCAGTGTACTATCCCTTTAACAAACAGTATAAAACTGAAAAACTAGAGTTTAGGTTGGTGTTAGAAACAAGATGGCAGTAGATATCATGGATTATTTCACAGGCTCAACTTTGCAAGCATAGCTCAGATATATACGTGGGGGCGCACACACACTCACATTAAGTCCAATCACACAACCTTTTTGAAATTCGTAGGAGCAGGTGGACTTCCCACTTCCCAACACAAAACTAAAAGACAAAAAGCCACTTCAGAATTCAACGACTTCTAGCACCCCATGGGACTTAGCGGATTAGTTAGGAGTGAGGGAGCGAGAAGAGAGAAAAACTCAAGAGTGAAAGACATAAAGAGGAAAGTAAGAGAGAGAGAGAGAGAGAGAGAGAGAGAGAGAGGGAGAGATTGGCTTCCTCTTTCTATTCCCATTGTGGGCCATGGGCCGTGCCAACTGAATAGCTATGCTAATAGGCAGCTGAAAGTACGAAGAGATAACACAAAACCCACTTGACTTCCTGACACCTACTTGAGTGGGGCCACAGTGTTTTCCATGGCTAGTTGTTATTCATGGTGCCTGGAAGTAGCCTGTCTCTCAGCCTTAGGGTGGACGGTTTTTCGCCTTTGGAGGAAAATAGTGGGGCACGGAGCAGGTTCTCCTCTTTGTGGGTTACCATTACAATTGGCGGCTTATATATTAATTATCATTTAAATGCTTGTAGGACTGGAGAGGGTCTTTTTGAAGGTGGGAGCGCAGATTAGGGTCTTACCGTTGGTATGGAGCAGCAGGAGAGTACCACCTACCCACATGACCATGGACAGTGGTTTTCTATGGAGGTCATGGAGAACATCACTCAAGAGTCACTGCAACCATGTAGATCTGCAGAGATGAAATTAAAAAGAAGGTACAGAAGAAAACCTCGACTGTGTTCGTAAAGTGAAGACTCCAACATAAGGTCATGGTGACCAATGGAAATGACTATTTTTAAATGCCCAATTAACTCAACCTCTAACAAGGATTTCAGGAGTAGCAAACCCTCCACTCCAGACACACAAACATGCATACACCCAGATAAACAACTACTAATGCACTGGGAGCTGTTACCATGGTGAAAAATATTTTCCATGACATTTCGAAGGGGACAAAATGTTCTTCAGAGTCTATTCATAGTGAGTAATCTTTCTTACTTTTTCCTGCAGCTCCTTCTTTCAAATTTGATTAGTTTTCAATGAAAGCGGTGGAAATGCTTTTGATTTTGTATTTCTTCTGTGGGACTTGTGTCAGAAGATCGCAGAGATCGCATCATGATGTTTTCCATTATGTGTCCAGCAGTGGCATTGTGTGCCTCATCCAAATGTAAATGAACTTCCCAAAACCTGCTATAAATTTGGTCTAATAAAAAACATACCATCTTCAGAATCCAGGATGTTATTTTTAATGAGAAAGGGTTTTGATACATAGAGGTAATCCTCATGTGAACATGGTGGATAGACAGCAAAGAGAGTGGCATGGCGCGAACACTTGAATTGATTAAAGGGATGTGATGGTTCCTGATTAAAGGGTAAGTTTTGCCCCATATCTTTTGGGCTATGACAGCTTAAGATGGCAGCTCACTGCCATGGAGGGAAACTCACACCCATCACAGGGAGAAGTAATGAGAAGAGCCCCTTTCTTGGCACCGACTGAAGCTGGTGGAAATAGATTTCTTTTCAGCCTCACAAGTCAGACAGTACAGTCATGTTTGATCAACATTCAAACAGCTTCCTCCTTCTTCACACATTAGGCTTGAATCAATGATGGGTGTCACACAGTTTCTTTTTTTAAACTGCAGAGAGGAGAGAAAGAAAAGTACACAAGTGTTTAAATTCCATGTGGCCAGGTTTGGAGAGCTTTCATTTGGCACAGAGTCACTTAAATGTTATTTCAATTTTGTGTTTCTCAGTGTTTCTTCTGGGTATCCTGTTCAAAAGCCCCCATGTGAATGGAAGACTTTGCAACCAAAGCATGAGATCTCTCAGCTAAAGAAGAATCGCTTAAATGCTATTGCTCTTTAAGTCACAGATTGTGTTGCCGTTTCGCCCTCAATCACAGCAGCACTTTGATGCTGTTCAGAACTCACTCAAAGACAATAAAAAAAAAAAAGAATTCCAGCTCAGTCATTAAAGTCTTTCCGCATTTCAAATTCCTTCCATCGTTTCAGTATTTGAGTACAAAACCCAATTTTGTTCTATGTTCATGCGTAAATTGCGCTGATAATTACTGGGCTGAAATCTGTGTCTAGGAGCATAAAGCAAGCTCTCGTCATCATTGTATAATGGAGGCAATTTGCATCTGCTTTCACTGAAGCTGCTGTGGTGAGCCACTGAGAATCAAAGGTTGATTAATTCGTCTGACCACAATTTATTAGCAGCTGTTCGGTAGGCTTTTGATAGTGTGTGTGTGTGTGTGTGTGTGCGTATTTATATCTTTGTAAGGACCATTTTGAGCACAAACCAGCAGTTTGAAGGTTAAGACTTGCTTTTAGGGTCAGGCGCTGTTTCCCATTAATTATTTAGACTGAGCCGCCCCCCCCATATTCAAATGTGTCCCCCCACATTGTCATAATGAATTAAAAAATGTTTTGCATTTCTTATAGTAACATAAGAGGTCTATTTCTTGATGTGTTGTTCCATTACAACATTGCATTGTATAGCTGTATGCAGTGCTATTTGAAGCATGCTCACTCGTGCACTTGAGCTGTCGTCCATAAAGCTGTTGCCATCCACGCAGACGGTCAGACTTCATTGTTTCAGCTCCAGCTGTGCGTGTATTGGCAGGTGGCATGCAATGTAGTTCTCTCTCTCATGTTAGAACTCTTTCTGCCATGGTTTTGTATTTTTGAGTGTTTTGTTTGTGTTTTTTCTGCCTCTTTATTAAGAGTGTTTTCTGTTTTATTATTACCTCGTGTTTCTTGACTTCCGTGTGTTTATGTTTGTCAGTTGTTTCGGTGTCCCTGTGTTCTGTTTCCTGTTTTATTTTGTAGTCTCTGTTCCTTGTGTGTTTTCTTTCTTCACTTCCTGTCTGTGATTGTCTGCACCAGTCCTCATGTGTTCCACCTGTGTCCAATTGCCTCTGCCTTCCCTGTGTGTGTATACAAGTCTCTGTGCTCCCCTTTGTCCTTGTCGGATCATCATCGTTATGTCCTGTCCTGATCTCCTGTGTTTTATGTATCCCGTGTCTCCTGAGCTCCTGTCTTCTACTCCTGTGTAAGCCTCCAGTGTTTTCCCCTTTGTGCTTTTAGTTGTTTTTTCTGCTTAAGACTTTTTTCCATTAAAGGACACTTTTTGTTAATACTCTGCTTCTGGGTCCAACTGCTTCATAAACCCTGACACTTTCATTCTTTTGCCTTTGGAATCTGTTGCGTGTGAGAGCAGTAATCATGTGCGTACACGTGCACCCGCATGGACCACCTTAGATTGTGGGAATTCTGTGGGTAAAGCTGGTTTAGGTGAGTGTTAGGGTCAGGGTTAGGCATTTAGTTACAATGGTTGAGGTAAAGTGCTATAGGGAATACAATATGCCAATGACTGTCTTCGCTAAGATAGAAGTACAAGAACATGTGTGTGTCTGTGTGTATGCGTGCTTGTGTCAAGAGTGCGAGAGAGCAAGGCAGAGAAAAAGAGAAAGAAAGAAAGAGAGACAGTATGAAGCCCTGTTCACACTTAGCATCATCACATATGTAGTGTGGTGTGAATGTCAAGTTCATGACTGACTTCCCAGACCTAATTTGGTTATGTTAAACAACTTGAACTAGTTTTAAAGGTCACAATCATGAATGGATTGAACTTAGATTACGAAAACATTAATTTGACATGACAGCCCGCCCCTCCAAAATGAAACCACCAATCTGGACACAATATCCCTGCAACACAACAAACACCTAGCAAGTACAGATTGTAGCCGGCCTCAAGCTCTGACACTGAATCCACTGCAAAAATCTGTCAACAAGAGATGACCCCACAAGTTCTGATGCGCTCATTGATGCAATCAGTGCCCTTAAATAAATGTAAACTAGCTTCTGCAAAATAAGGTGTAAAACTAAGGCTTGACTAAATTCCAGGTTGAATAAATTCAATCAACAATTCACAATTAACTAATCTCAATTTTAGTTTGCAGCTACAAGTTGTGAACATGAATTAGGCTGCCACTAAAAACTACAGTGTCTCCCTCTTCTCAGCCAAAGGTGACTACAGATCTTTGAGTGGTTATTTTTGACTTGAGTTTTCTTGCAAGCTAGAATCAGCAGGGAAAAATGAAGACTGAATTTTAGACTGGATGTGGATGAAGAATGAACAAAAAATTCACGATTTCAAACCGTTTTTGACCCAATTGCTGAGAAGCATGATTGATTTTAGAGTCAGACCAATTTTCCACTTTGCCATGCTTCGTTTGTTATGCCGTCTACTGGTGGTAGCGAGCAGTGATCAGATGATCCAACAAGACCTGCATTCACTCTCTAATGTGCTCAACTAAGTGACGGGTTCACACAGACTGCAGGTGTTGCCTGCTGAGCAATGCACACACACCTCACAAAAATGCCAAAATCTACAGCTGAAACTATGACGAGGTCTTACATGGCCCATTGGTTTGTGAAGAACTGCAGTTAGACATTTTGGCCAGCGCCATCTTGGGGTATGCATTTTTAACATCCGAGGAACCAAATTTGGAGGAGCAGGGGGATAAGCCTGACAGAGCTCGATAACTCCTGCACCCATTAGACAGTATTAACTTTCACTCACACAGTATACAAGCCCCAATGCCTACCACGGTCTATAGTGGATTTACTCTGAATGGGATCATGCTGTACTGAAGTTCTCAAACTAAAGCAATTGAGAACTAGAGTTCTGAAGAGACAGCTTCATTTTAAAACCAGTGGAGTTGCCCTCTGCTAGTCAGTTGGTCATAATTCAGGTTTCAGGCACTTCAGCATTGGATTCACTTTCCAGGACCAAAATCATTTTTATATACAGTCAATAGGTCGGCCACCCTTGAAACTTTATGGAGGTTTTGACGGCCCACTGATGCGATTTTCTTTAGTATGTTGTTTCATGTTCTGCAATAGAACAATTCAAAGCCTTCTGGGTACTTTTGAGAAGCACAGGTTGTTTGTAGTGCAGTTCACGATGGAAGAATTTCAAAGTAAGTGGGAAATGAGAGGAATCAAAAATAAATGAACCGTTGATTACTTATTGGTTTGTCACTACAAACTGCCTTGTTGCACTGCATGTTTTCATTACCCATGCTAATATCTGCATTACAATCCTCCATATATAAAATACAAAAACAATCTCATTTTGTTTTAGATCTGACAATGTATTTCAACACAAGAAAGCTTAATTTAATTTAGCCTCTTGCTCCTTTGCTGCCAATTGAAAGCTATAGATTCTTTTTTAGGTGAGCATGACAAATGAAGCAATTTTTTTATGTTGTTATAGTGACAGGGGCGATGCGGAGGCTCTTCAATTTGACCATCTATCACACAATCTCTGACAGAGAGTAAATCAGTCAGAGAGATGACTCGAAAAGTATTTGCTACGTGGCTTTACTTTACCTTCTAAATGCCATTTTAAAACATCCATTAAGTCCTAACATCAGTAAGGCTCGTAGAGAAAAATACAAATGTTCACCTGACCCATAGTGAGGGAGATGCATGGTCACAGAGAAATGGAGGAAGGAATAGAGAGCGGGGGAAGAGAGGTGGGAGCAGAGGAGGGGTGGAATGGAGGTGTCGCTGAGGCACAATGGAACTCTATAAATCTAAGCAAGTGCATTTGATCATGAGCTTTTGACAGAAGCAGGGATGGAGGAATGTGGTCGGGGGAGGAGATGCGGCGGTGAGGAAGTGTAATACCATGATGTGACTAGCTGCAGACGTTTTGTGATTTCGTGCACGTCCAGAACACTGGCTTTTTGTCATGCCAAAGTAGAGCAGTGGCAAGGGTATAACGCTGTGATATTTCCAGCCCGCTGCAGTGACACATGTAGTGGCTTCAGGCCATGCAGGTTTAGTTAGAGTCTGACTCATGGTCATGATGTAGTGTCTCATACAGTGATAGCTTTGAGACATATGAGCTGGTATTTCCAGTGCCAGAGACGGGGCCGCCATTTCCCCAACTGGATTAAAAACCGTCCCCAGAGGAGAAACCTGGATTGATTGTGCTCTAAGGTTTAGGAGCAGGTCTAAACCAACGCTGTCACACCAATTCCTAACATGCTCTGTGACAAAGAATTCAACTAGGGGAACATAAAAAAATAAATTGCTCTCATTAGATTTATTGGCGAAGAGGTTCTCGCCTGTGTTGTGTATCAGGGTCAGAACATAACCACAGGGCTCCAGAGTGTGACTATTTTAGTCGCACATGAGACTAAAAATCTATCAAGTGTGACTAAACATTTTCATTGGTCGCACCGGTGCGCCTGACATTTAGCAGGTGTGTGTGTGTATGTGTGTGTGTGTGTGGCATTTTAATGTGGTCATCCCGTGAAAGACCCAGCCATCCTCTGCCTCTGATTGGCTCCAATCTTGATATTATTATTTGCTGAATGAGGGAATAGGGGCATAAAGTAGGTGCAGGTGTAAAACCAAATCCTCCACATTGTCAACTCCCCTCTCATTCCATGATGAGACTCTGCATCTATGTGTGATTCTGCTACTGAATGGACCAAGACTTTCAGTTTGTAATTGTATTGTCTGATGAAGTATTGATTAATTTTGATGAACTTGAGTGCGACAAATGACATGCAAAAATACCGTTGGAGCCTGAACACTGAGTAAGACCGGTAGCAACGACCTAACCGTAGCTGGTGCACCTTAATGAGAAGGCCAGGGTGAGTAAAAAGCTGCTGTTTGGTTCATATTTAAAGGAGAAGTCAACTTTGAGGACACTCTGTTAACACCAATCTCAGGGCCCTATGGGCTATTGGCTGAAAACGAATTAGCCTCTGGGGCCAACAGCCAATATTTTGGGGCTTCAGGTGTACACTGCAGATAACTGCTTGCCGTACATGGTTTACAGTCCAACTACTTTCTTTTGCGACATAAGTCACATGTTTAGATCCTAAACACAAAATGCAAACCACAATACTTTTTGTTGGTGTTTTAGTTCCAGACGACATTTTGGTTAATCTCTATTAACGTCTATCTGCATATGAATCAGGATAGATAGCCGATGCATTTTGGTTATTAAAGACCTCTTTTCCCTTGCCAATAGATTTATTCATAGATATTACAATATACTGACTTTTTCAAAATATTTTTTTTACCAGGCTACACAGTACTTCTGCACATTATAAAAGAGGCACTCCACCGATTTTACGTGTGAAGGTCAGTTTACTTGAGTGATCAAGTGTCTGCAGTGACAGTGGAAAAAAGCCTGACGATGTCATCAGGACTACCTTGAATTCTGCTAGAAATTAATTTAAGCGCTGCAAACTGAAATAAAGAAGTGAAGGGCTTTAAACAATACTAGTCAGCTGCATTGTGGGAACCAGGTGTTATTGGAGCCTGACCTACAATGGGAAGCAAAAACAAAAAGATTCTTGCCCTTTTTTATTTATTTATTTATTTTATTTGTTTAGTGCTCTAACTTAATGAAAATGCAATACTATATTGCTTGAGTGCTACTTTAAAACCAGTGACTACTTTACTGCTGCTGTTGACATGAACAAGTAATTTACATTGAAACTAGCATGAGGCAGTGCTTTGTCACGCAGACAGCTTAATGGTGTGATCCCATCATGGCTGAAACGTTCACTGTGTAACGTGCCGTTACAGGCAGGCAGGTAGACAAGTACATGGTATAGGTACCAGGCAGGATGGGGAGAACTGAGGTGATGGAAAGCAACACAACACTGGCAGACAGATGGAAGTGGTTGAGTATAAATACAGACAGGGCTAATGGGGAAATGGGGAAAGGTGTAGAAGTGGGTGGGAAGGGTCAGTAGACCAACAGCCCCGACAGCTGCTTTCACACAGCCAACGAACTCTAAATATGTTTGGGAAAAATCCTGAAATCTTCCACAGGGGCTTTATGGAAGATCACAAATGTCTGAGTCAGTTGTTCCAGAAAATCTTCGACTTTTTCCTACCAGCCCCCAAATCAAATGTTGGTAGAAGATCTGAGTTAGCCCATGTTAGAATTACAGTATGTCTGGAGAATATGAGCGAGTTTACACATTAATAACACATGACAAACACAAAACCTGTCAAAAAATACCCCAAAACAATACAAATACTTCAGGATGAAAAAGAGGTCCGATACACGTAAAAGACGCAGAAGAACATGTCAAATCAGAAAGACGAGATTCAAGAGTGAGCATTCAAAGAGAACAACGGATCCTATAGTGCACACATTTCCTGTACATGTCTGAATACACCTTTAGTGTGATGTAACAAGGTCACTCTGTGTGTATTACTAATGAATAAAAAATATTTGTGTATAAAATATATTTTAAACGATGTTAATGTCACGTTACCCTGAAATACAAAGAAATTGCAAGATCACAGATTATAATAACAGCAATCGTGAAATACAGCAATCTTGAAAATGCTGTTACAGTAAAACTGAACTCTTGTTACAGAATTACTGTAAATCTTGTAAAATAGAGTGGAAAAAGTTAGTTGCTGAAATATGAATCGCAGTAACGTTGCCAACACTGCACTGTCGGGGCTTTACAACGTGAGCTTTTCGCTTGCATATGAGAGTGGAAATTAGAGAGGGCCATTGTGAAAAATGATTTGGGTGCACCTGTGCAAGTGCCTGAGTGCCTGGAGCCACTGGTTCTAAATCGGTTCTCATTTTGTGAGGACCTGGAGCATTTTATCGGTACTTGAGGAGACCAGTGAGTGAGATTAGTGGATCGGAAAATGTGGTTGTGGTGTTTATGGTGCAGCTTCTCTCTGTGTGTGTCTCTGCTCTCTGCTTTCGGTGTCGGTGTTCGATTGAGGGCGAGGCCGAGCTAAGTCACACGTACACAAAGCATGAGAGCAAGCGAGGCCATGGAAGAGAGAATGACAGAAGGAAACTGAACTCTGTATGCTTCTTAATATGCATGCAATAAAAACTTCACGTAAAAACGAGGGAAGAGTAATTTATCAAAAGACGCAATATTTTCAGCTTTGGCTGAAGACTCGTGTTTATCATAGCAACCTGTTTAAGCCAATTTGCCATATATCCTAAAAGTAAGCTACGTATAGACTTTCTGTCGAAAGCAGCAGTTCCTCTCTTCCCTGTATATAGTGTCTGACTTGTACGTTTTCATTCTTTTGAAACGTTACACTGTGCTAAATGATGGGACTATTAATTTACATTTCAGATTTAATTAATTCAGTGTCTGCCTTTGCTTGTTTAGATACTGCAGTCACTGCTCTCTTTTTAATGAATTAACAATATTAATACATTTAACTTTATTCAAGTTCTGAATTTAGTCTGTAGTATTTTTGTAAATAATTAGATTTTCGCAAAAAATACAAAACATTTGTTGTAACACAGTGCTGGCTGTCTCTTACCATATCAAATAAAAATGATAGGGCAATTGATTATAACTAATGTTGATTCATTGAATAACTTTATACTGGATTCAGATTTAAATGTTTTGAAACTAACTCTAAATACATCTTTACATGAATACATAAAAAAATGCATCTCCTTTTGCCCTTAACTTTATGTCTGTGCCCCTAGTTTATTTTTTTCATTTAAAGCCACAGTGAAACCAAAAATAAATATAAAGCCCCTGATATTGTTTCACTGAGCAGCGTGGTTAACTACTGTAAAATAAACAAAGTAAATAAGCTGTGATATGAAATTATTGCTGCTTACATTTTTCAGCATGGTGCTGTTTTCATTAAAAGCAACTTTTCAATTCAACTGGTGCACAACACAAACCAACAGAGGTCAGTACTGACACTAGTGAAACAGGCAAGTAGCCAAGTTTAGAAAAAAGAATGCACCAAAGGAGATGCTGAACTCCCTGTTTGAGAAAGCTTTTGGTGCAGATCCAATGATGGGTCAGCTCGAATGCACGACACTTTGGTTAATGCATTAAGATTATATGGAACATACATAATATGTATGCTTGTCCTTTTAGAGCTGGATGAGCTGTCCACATGTTACATATGATTTTGTCTTATTATCAAGATAAACAAGAATAAATGCACTCAGTTCACAAAAAAGATGTTTTTGAAGTTGCAGTTCAGCAAATGGCTGATGACCTGAACAAGAAGAAAGGAGGAGGTGCAAGCTTGAGGTTGGCCTGATGCAATTCTGTTTCAGTATAACCTTAATTCTAAGCCTCGTAAGCCCATTGCAACCACAGACTGTAAATAAAGATGGACAACATGACAGCGCACCAACAATTATTTAAAATCATCACCCTCTCATAGCTGACCACAGTATTGGTCATAAACCCTGCCTCCTCTATTTAAGTGTATGATGGTTTTCTGTTATTGTTGGTAGTTCTTATATCACCCTATATATCTACCTCTTCCCCCACTCGCTACGTAACAGACTCTGGGTCCAAATGTGCAAGATGGCAGTGTTTGTATCCAGGATATTTTGGCTTCATCTCGGATAGTGGGAGGAAGTGGAGATGCATCATCCATCATTACATAAAACTAATCCTGAGCTAAAAAATGTGTCTAATTGTAAATAATTGCCTTTGTCCAAACATTGTCAACATTTTTAAAAAAAGATAAATAAACAATAACAAAAAATTGAACTGAACTGAAAAAGTTTCAAAATGTGCTCATTGTTTCCAGCCATATCAAGTTTCCAAGGCAAAGACTAGAATTTAAAATAAAACAGGTTTTAAAAAATGTTTATTAAAAATGTAAATACATGATAATGATTTAGCAATGAGGAAACACTCAGCTAGTGTTGTATGCATGAACAAGGGGCTGGGTATCTAAGACGTACAGAAATGCAACAATAAAAAGTGAAACCTTGAAATCTAAGTAAACCAATCATCATTCTTTAAGGCTGTAGGAAAGTAATACATACAGCAGGGCAATCATTTGATCTCTGTCACACTGAAACAAAAACTGCATTAGCCAGAAAAGAAAGTGTGAACACAAAATATCTGACTGTTTGTTGAACCTAAACCCTGATACATTTATATTTTCCTGGTTTCAACCTTCTTGTGCATTCTGAAAAAATACCTTCCCTCTCAATTTATTGAGCTTCGTATTTTATTAATGGCACCATCTTGAATGGGACTGAATTGAAATGTCTTTCAACTAAGGCTGAATTTCGTATGTACTGCATTTAAAGTGTGCAGGCATTTGTGTGAGATCTCTTATTGAGTCATCTCTTCCTCCCTTTTCATGTTTCATGCTCTTCAACTGCCTGTGTTATATATCCTCTCAGCTCTTATATGCTCTATATATGCCCTTTATGTTATTTAATTGCATGTATCTTAACAATGTTTAAGGGGGGGGGGCATAAAGGGAGAATGAGTCAAGGAGGGAAGGGAAGGGTGACACTCGGGGCAGCACAGGTGGTGAGGAGGAGGCAGGCTGTTGGCATGGCTGTCTGAGCAGCCGCCCGTCTGAAATTACATTGTTGCAGTAGAACAACACACAAACAAACAAACACACACGTACACACACACACCTTCGTGCATGCCAATTTGGATATAATACACGGATGTCCTCTATGTTTCATCATCAAAGCTCTATCAGGCTGCGCGGGGTCTGAAGGGGAGAATATGAACCAGATAAAACAAATCGTTTGATGTGTGAAAGACAGACACTCCAGCGCCAAAGTACTTAAGCTTCTCCTCCCAATGGACTGACAGGGGAGGAGGGTAGCGGCGAGGAATGAGCGCTCCCCCTCCTTTATTACCCTCGTCTCTTCCGTTCGTAACGAGGTGTTTCCAAAGCCTTGCATCATTGTTTATGCAAGGTCCCCGTGTCAGCACGTGTGATGTCAATTAAATAAATAAAGTCAATATTGACAGACGTTTCAAACGGCGTGGCTGAGCGGCGAGAGAGCGAGACGGACGGGTCGAGAGCGAGAGATGCCGAGCGAATGGGGAATGAGGAGAACATGGAATCTGATGAGCGCGTAAGTGTACATCTGAGTTTCTGTGTGTTGAACCATGGCAGGATGAGGAGCAAAGTGTGTAATGTGACTCATGTCTGGCGCTGCTTTGCTATCAGCCCGACATCACAAAAAGTGTCTTATTTTATTCTCCATCTCTTTTTTCAAGTTACTTTTGGAAATCTTTTGACACTCACAGCCATATGATTATCTGCTTTGAGAATCACCCGCTGGAACCGAAATCACCCTGTTGTTGAAATATGGTTTTCACGGTCATTATTCACTATCTTGTAAAGTGAAACAGATGGCAGATTCTTTGTAGATATTAAAATATTCAGCGAGCTGCCATTAATTCTTTGATTGTCTGGCTTGACAAAGGCCTTTTAACTCTGGTTAATTTCCCTTCAAATGGAGTGGGAGAGTCTCAATGAATATCGCTCTTTTCCAAAGTCTTTCAAGATGAAAAGGCCTGTCTGCTCTCATGTCAAACACAGAACACCTGACCCTTTTAACGTACTGAATGGCTTTTTAATATGAGACTGAATTGTTCTCATAGATGATCGTGAAGCTATACAAACATATTCATTTGATGATCAAAGAGAACGCCTAACAGCATGGACATCATGGATCGGGAAACTATTTAGCCAGGGTGAGCTCACCCACTCTGGTTGGACTCAGTTTCTCCGTCTCCACAAAGAAATGTCATTACGGTGCCATCAAGGAAATTCACATTCAGAATTACCATATCTGCAAACACTTGCTAATGATGGCCACAGGAGCAGGAAGATGAAGGGATGAGGCCAGCATTGTTGGGGGTTATGAGCATGCTGACCAGATGCCAAGCCACCTGCCGCTGGACTTCAGTGAGAGAACAAGACGGGGCACACTGCCACAGCAACAAACAGGAGGAGGAAGATTCTTCAGTCTGTGCCGGTAAAGTTACGATTGAAAAAAGGCTACAGGAGATCCGCAAGAATCAAGACATTTACGACAATGACAGCAGTGAACCTGTTCATTTGCCTTCGCTGATTTGTGTAAAGTAGCCGGTAGCCTTTATCAGACACGATTAGCAAATGACTCAGATGTCAGGCAGGTGGGGACACCCTTTCATCATCATGTCACTATATGCGTTCTTGCCTTTCGCCACCATCTCTCCGTTTGTGACTACGAACCCATTTACGCCTGGTATTAATGTGCGATTTGATCTGGATAAAGACATCATCGAAGGCTTTTTCATTTACACTTGGTATTAATAAGGAGTATCTTGATTCTACATACATATAACTTAATTAAATAGACAAAACTTATGGATGGCAACTAAGGAAGATGGCTGGTACCAAGGAAGCTTTAAGGAGTGCTCTTGAGGGACTGCTACAAAGAATGAGGCAAAGAATGAGGCAAACAAACGTAGCTAAAGGAACCCGTTGGTCAATTTCTAAGTATCCTCGTCAACTAGGGGTTACTTACTCTGTAAGAGGGTAATCAGTGCTGGTGGAGAAGCTTGCTCGGACTAGTAGGTTAGTCATGCGACTCCTGCATTGCACTTCTTAGCAGTTCCTCATAAATCTTCCAGGGTAACACTCCAGTAAAAACTCACTTAACCTTACAAATAAAGTCAAAGGAGGAATGGTCTGTGGAGATGAGTTAGAGGTCTTCTCGTCACGTCGCCTACAGAATGCATTTACACCTGGCACAGATCCAGTCATAGTGCAGCCCAGACCACCTCCGGGTATTTAACATGAGTGTGTGTTAATACCAGTTGTAAATGGGGTCCTGCCAATTGACCCCCTTTGCAGTGAAAAAATTTAATTCACTCATTATCTACTCACCACTATGCCGACGGAGGGGTGGGTGAAGTGTTTTAGTCCACAAAACACTTCTGGAGTCTCAGGGATAAACAGTGTTAGAGCAGAATCCAATACAATTGAAGTAACTAGTGACCAAAGCTTCAGAAGTAATAAAACAGAAAAAACACAACATGCCTCCATACTGCTTGTGTGGTGTCATCTAAGTGTCCGCAAGCCTTGACACTCATATTCGACTCGAAACAAAGTCATTTACACTGTGTGTTTGGACAACATTTCCTGTGATATCCTCCAAGAAGGCCCCAATAATTTATCACAAAAAAAAGCAATTTTCACCTCGAATATATGTCAATAAAATTTTCAACATTACTTTTCACTCATACAGTGATAACCAGGGGAGAATTTCTTTCATCACTAAACTAAAGTTTTTTCTGTCTTCAAAACAGAATAAATCAATCTTACCTTTGTCTGAAAGCCAATGTGTCCAGACTAGCCAATCAGAATGCTAGAAACACCAGATATACAAGTTGGTTTTATGACTGTGGATTTCATTTTCTGATTTAACTGATTCCTAAAAGGGTTGCTTTATTAACCTGAATATATGCATAATCCAAACTGATTCATTCTTAGGTGCAGCGTGCAGACGTAGAGAGAGCAGTGACACACAAGAATTGAGTTATTCGCGATTTTGAGCCGCATGTTCTTTATAATTTCTAGCTTTTTTTTCTCAAAAAATAAGGCAATGTAAATTTCATCGTTTCACATTACTGATGTTTGACATTGTAACCTGTTATGGTGCTGCAGTGAGACTGAATTTGCTGTATAGTGGAGGTTGTTGAAAAGAAGACTAGTGGAGATTGTTCTCAGCCTACAACTGATGTGAGCTCCTCAGGTCGTCGGGACAAGAAAAAGCAGGAAGCACTTTGTTCTCTGCCCTAAAGGAGAAGAAATAAACACACGCACAATAGCACCGTTGCTGATGAAAAAAAAAAAATATGTTAGGGGAATAGGGGGTTGAGAAAATGTGGTCGAGCAGCTAAGAATCATGCGTCTTTGTCAAGGACAGAGCTTTCCATAAGTGCTGGCTACTGGCCAAATAGCCGAGCACTCATAAGTCTAGCTAATTTGTTTTTTTAGTGAACAGGGCCTTTATTAACCTCAACTGCAGAAGGTTACATGTTTTTTTTGTTTTTTTGGAAGGCTTGAATTTGTGTTAGATAAGTAGAATCATATTTTAAATCGAGGCGCTGTTTGCTCTCTGCTCTCTGCCCAGGACAGGGCTGAAGAAGCCTTTATGCAACACACACACAAAGCGAGAGTGTTGAGGCTGTGTTAGGCAAAGTAAACCAATAGGAGAAAAGTGGATGACATCTACGCTTATCGAACCACCGGAACATGTAGAAAGAGAGCTCATACCTCAGACAAGGCCCATAGCAGTCCCCTTATGAAACCACATTTAAAAATATATATTGTTATTTGGATCTTCACCAAATTGCAAACACTAATTAATAATAATCCGTTAATCATGCCCTTTTTCCATCAAGATCCATGAGTTACACTCCGAGAAGTCACGAAAATGTTGAAAAACAACTTATCTCGAAATGTTAAAGTATGATTCTTTCACACCACAGCATGGTGGCTACGCTTATTGCAAATTGTTATTGAGTTGCTAAAACCAAGGCTGTCTGTCTGTAGTCGAACTTATGTTAGTTTCCAACAAAACCGTCATTCATGCAAACAATTTTTACGTTTTAGATTTTTTTTCAGAGAGAGAGGAAGGTAATAGTGACACTGCTGTTGCTGCATTACAAACAGTTCCAATTGTAACATTTTAACAATAAACTATGACGTAAGAGAGCTTCCTGCAGTAACATACATATGATCAATATGTTCCTCCACACCAAATACGTTATTTCAAAATGGTTCACATTTTGGGTTTATTGAGTCATTATCTCCTTATGTGAAAATTAAAAATTATACTTACTCTTTCTAATCCCTAATTTATGGAAGCCCATTTCCGCCACTATGATGACTTACTATCTCATTATTATGACTCAGTATGTCATAATTATGACTTAGTATCTCATTATTATGACTCAGTATCTCATTATTATGACTCAGTATCTCATTATTATGACTCAGTATGTCATTATTATGAGATACTATCTCATAATTATGATTTAGTATCTCATTATTATGAGATACTGACTGTGGGAGGGGCGCAACAGAGCAGGGAAGCCGTGGTTGAGAGGCTGTGGTCAGGACAGCCGCCTGTCTCCCGGAAGTGAGTGACTATGCATCGAGGCAGAGACATAACATAATCGATTCATGTTTCTGCTCCGTTCATTGTCTTAGCGATGTGCTGCCGCTGCATCATTATAACCAGCGTTGCTCCAGGATCAGAACAGACGCTCATTAAAGGTCCGGTCGACCTGTATGTGTCGGAGTCTGTTTCTGCCTCACTTCCCTTCTGACCTGCGCTCACTTTACACTTTAACAATAAACACCAGCACTGATCACACGTTATTAGGACACGTACAGGACTGACGTTTACTTTGTGTTTGTTCATGAGACACATGTTTAAACACTGTGTGCACGCAGTCCCCCGCTCCACACAACACAAGACGTTACGCGCCGCGCACAGTCAGGACATCAGGATTAAAGTGAGTCAGTATCTCATAATAATGAGATGCTAAGTCATAATTATGAGATACTAAGTCATAATTATGAGATACTAAGTCATAATAATGAGATACTATCTCATAATAATGAGATGCTAAGTCATAATTATGAGATGCTAAGTCATAATAATGAGATACTTTCTCATAATAATGAGATAGTAAGTCATAATTATGAGATACAGATTTTTATTTTCTTCATCACAGTGGCGGAAATGGGCTTCCATACTAATTTACCCTCACAATAATTCACTATAATTAAAGAATCTGTTAGAAAAGTTAATTGAAATATGCAAAAATTAAGATCAGTGATGAAATAAGAATCACTGAAAAACACCACAATTGGGGTTTTTCTGTCTTTTTTTATCAGGTGGAATATGCCTCACATTTATCCTCTATATTCCACAGTCTGCCATCTTAAGATTTGCTCCCAAAGAAGCAGGCCGTCTCTTTCCTGTCACAACTATGCGTTTGCAGCAAACATGTTCACACACTCATCTGTTGGACAGTTATTTTCTCACATTGCCTGACTGAATAACAAACCGCTTCATTGCAAACTTTGCAGAGTTGAGTGGAGTGGAAAACAATCCTCCGCTGCCGTTTCATGAGCAGATCAAAATGAGTGTGAGTGGTTGTCATACCTGCACATCAAAGGACGTGTCATAACTCTGTACCTTTCTCAACTTCAACATGTGCTTGTGAGCACTTCTAGTTGGCAACACCAGTTTCAAGGCTCCAGTCATTATGAATCGCTTCATGCTATATCCTCCAGTGTGCGAGTTGTTATTGTGGACAGAGATCACACCCCAAAAGAACATGATGACAGAGAATACAACTTCACAGGTCAGCTTGTGTTCTGACACATAGTGGGTGGCTGTGGCTTAGGGGACAGAGTGCTCGCCCTTTACCCAGAAATCAATGGTAAGATCCCAGTCTTCCTCAATCCTGAAATGCCAAAGTGTCCTTGGGCAAGATACTGAACCCCAAATTTCCCCTTATCATAGAGAAAAAGTAGCAGCACATAGATGCACTGTGTGAATGTAAAACTGTACTGTAAAGCTCTTTGACTGGTCATCAAGACTCGAAAAGCACTTTATAAATACAGACCATTTAACCTTGTGTCTCACCCTTTTCAAATGGTGTATAATAGATAACAATCGGCAGAGTTAATAAACTCGATGTTCATGCCGTTGGCGGTGTCAACCCAGTTCATCAGTGGTAGAGTCGTACATTTCTTTCCGTTTATTTTTTGAACTTGTACTTTGTAGTAAGGGACTGAGTCAAGAATGGTTACTGAATGAAAAAAACTTTGTATCTGGTGCTTACACTTAGCCTCCCAACCTTCATCTGAGTATGCGCAGAGGGAAGTTATCTCCCATATAATGATGACCCAGGTCGGCTCATTTATCCTATTCAGGAAACAAGAGATTGATCGCGCCTGTGCCATTGCTGTAATTATACTGTCATCACTTAATCAACCTTATTGGATTCCTCAAGCGGTCGCAGTCCCTCAGGCTGGAGCTGGGAGAAAGATTGACTTTTTTTGGACAGAGAGAGAATGAGAGGGAGAGAGCGAAGAAGAGACGGACAGAGAGTGAGGCAGAAAGGGAAAGACCAAATTAAGCGTGGAGCCATTTAGGAGGCAAAGCAGTGGGGTAATGAGGACGGAGAGACATCAAATCAGCAGACAATGGCAGGTGACTGAGTGCTGCCATTACAAGAGGATGTCAAAGATGGGTCTACAAGAACAAGAAAGTGGACCAGAGAGGTGGCACACAGAGATGATAGGGAGATCAGGTGTGAGGGTACGGGCAACGACTGAGTGATTGTTCCCTCAAGTCCATGTCTGCCGCGCCACAGAGGAGGTAACAAATGGTTAGGGTGTCACCTGGAAAAGCAGTTTAATAATTCATTTGTCTATGGGGCTTTGCAGAAACGGCTGCTTTGAAGAGTGGGGCACAGATGGTCATCAGAGTGAAAGAGAGGCCAACACACACCTACACCCATGCACCCGCACATATGCGCGCAAAAAAAGGCTTGTGCAGAAGCATGGCTTATCACCTGGGTGCACACCATATGCCACTGTGGCTGACAACCTGCTCTCTGGGTCCATGCTGAGAAATGCACTCAAACACACATGCTCGCCGACGGACACTGATCTTTTCTAGTTTGTAACTGTTCTGCTTTCCCACCTTAAAGATCCTCTCTTGCATACTGATGTGCAATTGTGTTTATGTGGGCTGCGGAGATAAGAATTTACCAACTGATAGAAATGCCTGGCGGAGTGTCTTCTCCTACACACTGAGCCACATCAGTGCCCACATAACCAAAGTCAAACACTGGAAACACAAACAGCCAGGTAATTCACACACACACACGAGAGAGGATGTGACGAGGAATGTAAACTGTGCTTTCTGTCAATCCATTATTGTGTGAAATTACCCGCCATAACGACAACATTCTCTCCTTTGCCATTTCACATCTGACTAAGCCCAATCCCAACACTGAATCAGCCCTTAAAATCTAATGATGCAACACCTACTGTAACAACCCAAAAAGCCCCGCATCTTGCCATCTTGTTAGGACACATACCTGCGCCCCAGCCACTAAAACAGCAGCCCACCTTTCATTCAATTACTGTACCGACTTTAATGGTTATGAGTTCTCCTTTTGTGCGTGGCGTGCTTTACCCCTCTCCCTGTGTGGCTTGCAGGTGATTACTTCAAGGCAGTAAAGGTCTTATTGTGGGTTCTGCAGTTTGCAGACACAATGCAAGATTCTTTGTTTGACATGATATCTGAAGGAATTTGGATTTCCATTAAAAAAAAAAAAAAACGTTGTTTCTGTGTTACATTTACTTCCATTTCTTGCCATGGTGCTCATAATTTTTTTGTCAACTGAAGAAACCAACAAAGCTTTGAGGAAGAATTGACTGTTTTTATCAAAACTGCTCACCAGGAGGCGCGGATGGCAAAGATATTCAGCTTCAGACAAAATGGTGAGTTAGGAGTGACGGGGGAGGGACTTCTGATAAGCGTGTGAGTCGATGGGTGAGTAGTGGCTGAGAGTGTAAACGCAGGATGACCCACGCAGTCCAGACAGGGGCCACATGCTGATGGAACGGACTCCAGACGACAAGCACCATTACCCTGTGGATCTCAGCAGCTATAGAGAGGATATGGAGCAGCAGAGGGGTTAAAGGAGAGATGCTGGGGGAGCCAAGGGTGAAGGAAGGAGACGGGGAAATTAAACCCAACAGACTGAGGGGAGATCCAGAACCATGAGACACACAGAGCAGTCCCGTTCTGTGGTAACCTCTGAAAAATCAATGGAAATAGATTTCTGCTGAGATAATTAACTAATTAACAGATTAAGTGACTAACTGTGAGAAAGAATTAATAATTTAAGTAATTTACATGCAGAGGAAAAAAAACATGATTCTGGCTTATATCAGTGTGAAATAACTATCTTTGGGTTTTGGAAATTCGATGGACGAATCAAAAGAAAATGAAAGAGATCACCTTGAGCTCTGGTAACATTACATTTCTCTGACTAAAAAAAGAAACCAGATGTATATTGTCCTCTTTAGATAAGTAGTTAATTCATACTAATAAAGAAGGTGAGAGAGAGCGGGCAAAGAGACAGCAACAGACCACTCTACAATCAAGCAAAGGCAAAAAAACACTAGCTTAGAAATCTCATGATGAAAAGTGTAATGATTTTTTATTCATGATATTCTGGTGGGGCAAACTACATTATGGCAGATGACCTTAGTCAGGGTAACAGGAAACATTGATTTAGATCATTGTTAAACAAACCAAAACATGATTGTTTGTAGAAAAAAGAAGAGTTCAGTGTGTCAGAGTCCTAATTTTGGATCTGTCCACTTCCACATCTGCTCTCTGTGGCCCTCAAACAATGTCACACTACTTCTGACAAGAGTCCCAGTCCCTGTGGGGAGAGGCTCTTCCACTTGACCATATAAATAGCATGTCATTACTGGCCATCGGCTGAAATGACTGATGCGGTTATTTCTTCTTGAAGGACATTCTCTGGAATGACCAGGTCATAGAATAAGTGACTGGGGTTCAGAGCTGCCAATAATCTTAATTGCTTATTGATTGTCCACCTTCAAATAGAGCAACTTGTTTCTTATTTTTTTTCACATGTCATTTATCCACCATTTTTATGATTATTATTTTATCCAACATCTATCAGGGGCCATTCAGGGTTCAGCATCTTGCCCAAGGACACTTCAGCATGGGCTGGGATTCAAGCGGTTGACCATCTGGTTGGAGGACCACCGCTCTACCCCTCAGCCGCAGCCCCAAGTGCATTACATGGATTCAGGAAATTCTTGTTGCCGGATGCTTCCAGGGTTGTCCTTGATTGTTCTCTTCTTTTGCTCACTTTCTTTTCTGATGCAAAAAATAACTCTTTCACCTGCACTAAAAACTGTGACACAACTCGCACAGGCAGAAAGGATCTCTATGGCGACAAAGTGAAATTATAGGTAAAAGCTTAGGTGAGAGTCGAGCGGAGTGGAAGGAGGTGTCAAAGTCACACAATCAGCCATGACAAGCAATCACCTACCTGGGAGTTTCATAAAAGCAGACCAGGAGGGTGGAGAAGACAAGGGAGGGGAGTGATAGACGACTGGGGTGAAGCAAGGAGGATGGAGAGAGCGCACGGATGACATGATTACAGAAGTGCAAGGCGATGAGCCTGATGAGTCTTTATGGAATATAATACAAAAGTGAGAGAAGAGGAAGCGTTTGAATGTGACTGAAGAGGAGGCTGAGTGTGTGCTGAAGGATAACAGGAGAAGGAAGTTGGTGGTTAGCAGCAGCGAGAGCGAGGTGAGTGCACAAGATTGATTGGTGATTGCTCTTGGATTTTGTGACACAGAGTGTGGAAGCAATAAAGACAGAGGGAGAGAGAGAGAAGAGAGAAAGAGAGAGAATTGTAAAGACGAGGGAATATAAACTCCCAGATGCCAGGTATTTTTCCTACAGGAGGCGAGACGACAGGAGTCTAATGAGTTCCCTCATAGCCGAGCAGATTCCATCTTATGAATCACACAGACCATTGCTACACACACACAAACACACACGCATGACTGCTCACATACTGTAGCTGTAATGAATTACGGAGCTCTCAGTCTAAAACCTTGGCCCTGCACCTCATCACGATACACGCATACATCATTTTGCACTGCGGATCGATGCCTCCACCGCCATTTGACACAAATACACATGGAATCGAATGCTACGTGACGTATTTCATCACCTGCTGTTCTGTTGAATCCCCGCAGACATCCTCCAGAGAATCATTCACACGCTGGAGATCGATATATTGATGCGGCCTAAGTAAAAACATGGGAGTGCTGCTTTGTCTTCTGAAGGTGTTTCGGGTATTCTCCTGAAGTGAAATGTTGAGCAAAAATGATGCATCTTAATTCCAATTTCTGACAACAAAAAGTCAGACATTACCTACAACTATCACTGTCTCAAGAATGTTGTTCAAACTTGGCCCCTGTTGCCACTCTGGCCTTGTACCCAGACTAAGACCCCATTCAGACCTGGTATCCAATCACAAGTGGACATCTCTATAAGTACATGTCTGAACACACCCATATGCATCCTGAGATCCGATCACTCACCCTGTAAACGTTTTGCTCTGCGTTTGGGCTCATCCACACATAAATGGTGTTTAAACTTAAAACTGTTATTTACAAACACATATTCTGTGTATCTGTGTGTACATGTAAAATGGAGCATTCGGGAAACAATGAAGTCACTGCTTTCTGCACACATGCCCTCTATTGCTTTGTTTAATGAGCGGGCACCAGAAACAACAATGGCAGCTGTCTACAGGTTTATACTGATGTAGACCTTATCGACACACAGCATTCTTGTTTGAGTGTTTGTAGTCATTCGGGTGAAGATTTTCATGTGGACGGTGATTATTTATTTTAACTGAGAGCTCCCACTCAATATAATAGCCCCCCTCCAAAACACCTCTCTCCTATATTATTCAAAATGATTTGATTAGACGGCAACACCCAACAATGTCCAAATTACAGAGGAAAGAGCACAGAAGATGCTTTTAAATGTGACTTATACCTTGAGATACAATCTATTTAGTTAGCTAACATAACGTTTATTAATAGTAAACTCATTCTAAGTTAGCAAACTGTAATCCATAGAAAATGGCATTGTGAATGGCTAATATGTTTCAGCCGTTCACTCAGCACATTCAGGAAACTATAAGTGGAAAGTTGATAAATCACTTTTTCTGTATTTTGCTGAACACAATGTCACAACCATTCATTTTATGAAAGGGACATCGCATGGTAGTGTTTTGTTATAACTCAGTCGGGGGTTCCTGCAAACCAAAGCACTTTCGAACACCTGACTGTGCCCCCCCCCCACCTCTGGCATCAAAATTCCTTTCACACATTACCAGTTTTGTTTTTGACATTTGACATTCTTCTTCTCTTTCTATCAGGAAAACAGAAAATAAGCCATCACACAGAGTCAGCACAACCAAGTTTACAAGGAAGACCTGAAGGCAGCATTATTTTGTTGTCTCTCACCTGACTAAAAGAGGGGCGAGAGGAAAAGGATTTGGCATTTAAGTGTGGACAGCATACTTCTAGAAAATGACATGGAAATCTGAAGTGTAGAGAAAAGCTCTACACTTTATCTGCATGGAAATTGAGTATATGATAAATTATTTGATGTCCAGAGCCAGGATTCAAGGAACATTATCAGGAGGCAATTTGAGCATATTTGATATCCTCCATTTTTAAAACGTATTTATATTTCTTTTCTATATCCTAATGTGCTGGTATGTGCTAAAATGAAACCAATCAAAATCAGTTCATTCTTTTCTGTACTTTTTCCACCTCAGCCTCCAAGTATTGCACCACTCTGCTTCCACATGTTGCAGCAGGGTTGCTTCATATTGCTGGTGGAAATTAGTCTGTGAATGTAAAAAAATATTAAGGGTGATTGGGTTACCGTCAGTTCATTAACTGATACAGGCGAAAAGCAAGAATTCATCAAGTTCCGATGCTAATTATCATGAGCAAAGAGCAGAGAACAAAGCATCCAGGTAGCAGCCAGCGCCAATCATCACATTCACCACTTAAAATGACTAATGTAATGCTTCCAGGTGAGATTCAGTATAAAGCGATGGATGTACGTGATAATATATGTTTTTGTCTTATCAGCATACAGTCCAAGGTGATTTTACTTTTTTCAGCAAATGAAACAAAAAAGGTAACGAAAAAAAAAAAAATATGAGTTGGTTCAGACTGAACCAACTCATATTTTTTTTTTTTCGACTGAATGCATGTTGTCAATTGCACTCTTACAGAGGTGAGGAACATGCCATTTAGCCTAACTGCAATTATTGACTGAAAATAGTACCTTAGAGAAGAAAGGCTGGAGGATGTTGATGATGACCACAGTCAAACTATAACTCAAGCTACAGCAAAAAGTAACTGTGTTGCAGAAATGCTGAAACTAGTAACTCCCCCCCCCCGCCTAACGTTCGCTGATCAGACAGGATGTGGCTGCGGAGATTGGGTCGGGCACCATTTACCCGATGGCCTCATGACAATGTGTGCATGTAGCATCACAACATCATAAAGGGCATCTGCCAAACTCTACTCGCCGAACGTTCACTTTCTCACGCAGTGAAAAACAAATTCACGAATGAGAACATGCTGTGCAAAAACAGGAGCCTGACAGTGCACAGACAGACAAGACCGAGCAACCGGGCGCAACAGCAGCCAGACCATCAGGGTTAAGTGAGAAAGAGCCACAAATCTGTTATATTGTGATTTATTTCCATGCATGCTGCTCAGATTCAGCTCTTCTGGCCCTGTGCACACGCAGACAGATGAGTTACTATGGTTACGATGACGCTCTGTCACCGAGACATTGCCATGCTTCCCAACCACAGGTTTTCAGGTTATTTAGCCTTTACGTACCTGCATCTCAAAAGCTGAAGTATAGTTATACTACATAATGTCACATGTTTTGTTAATATAATACATGGCTGCCAACACATTCTATTCTCTATCAAACAATCATTCAAATCTCACACTAAATATGACAAAGCCTTGAAGCCATGATTCAAGAAGGAGCATAATTCTACATGTTAAATATACTTTCTCTGCACACAAGTCTGAACACCAGGCGTTTTTAAAGAGCAGATTAAACCCCTTCTCATTGGACGACAACAGTGAGCAAAAAGGAAACACCTGCTAGAGTCAGAAGGTGAGCAACTAGTAACAGAAGCATATTGACAAAGCAGCATGTCCAGCCACATGAATACTGAGATATACAATAATCAGCATTTGTATGAAACTGATGGAGCTTTCAAGACTTCAGTCCAAATCTGTTTTCAGACGTGAACTCTGGAAAAAAGACAGATTCACACATGGCAACTCTTTTGTATCCTGACATATTTGTATTCTTTTTTCCACTCGTCACATAGAAACATAATCGACATGCAGGCAAGGAGCTACTGACAGTGGCAAAGGTTTTTATAAAAAGCACTCAGCAGAGAACATTCCTCTGCCAAGACCCAAAAGTACCCTTATGAAACCACATTTAAATTCACTAGATTTGGGTCTTCATTTGGATCTGCACCTTTAACACACAATGAACTCACTCCTTTCACACAGTCCTCTACATATGCCTGAGTATTCTCTGAGAAATCGAGGGAAATCAAAAAATAATCTGCTCCCTGATCCAGATCCAGATCCACACCAGAATTATATGGCTTCTTCCTTGGGTCATGCCCCGTGGAAATCAGTTGAGAAGTACAACCACAAACTGCTAGAACACTGGGATACAACAATGGAGTATTTTAAGATGATTAACATTTTTGCCAAATTGAATGAGCAGTCATACAGAGAAACGATGAAAAGAATCCGAACTAGAGTGACACTCAAAGAGCATAATCCTCCCCAACAGTAATTATCAGTCCCGTAAACATGTCTGATATTTTTTTTTAAATCAAGATCCAAGAAATATTATTCAATGAAAATGTTGAAAAATGCCATGTGAACGAGAGAAAAAAATATTAATGATATTGATTTAGCCCAAAATGTAATGGGTTCTTCACTGACCCTGATTTCACAGGTCTATATATCAGGGTAGGTGCATATACTGTCCAATATATTGCCACATGTATTTTTATACAGAACATGTCGGGACAAAAATGCGTGTGGTGATTTAGAAATAGTTTATCAAGCAGAGCATGCTGTGACTCCATTGTTTACAATATTGTCAGCACATGTAGCAGGGCGGTGCAGGGCTGAGCTGCTAACCACACTGTGAAATGCATTATTCATTAGAACTCTCATATATATATGAAATATCAGGACTTGTTTCCTATAAATATTGGTTGCATTATAAGTTGGACCCAAGTAATCACAGATCCAAGGTCCAACACCAGATTTGTCCACAAAATGCTGTGTGCATGCCTGCAGGCTGTTTGAATCAGTGCATGAGCTTGAGTGCACGGCTGCTCTTTAACGTTTTATCTGTGTTTTTTGATGTTTCTTTTATTCATTTCTCCATGTGAATCCACTGATTGCAGGTGCTCAACATGTGCATATATTTGCAGCTCGGGGTGGAAGGGGAAAGAGTAACCGTGGTAACTTCTGCGTGCTATGTCACTGCCGTGACCCGTGTTAATCCCAGCTCCACACCTGCAGCGTGCGTGTCCTCACAGTCTCACACAAAAACACATACACCTGCCAACACCCCTGTCATGTGTCTGCACCCGGCTAAAATATCACCTCCAACCTGAAAATATTGATTCAAAAGGAGTTGGGTGGGATTCTGTGGCGATCACACAGCAATGTGGCAGAAAATACAGGGGGAAATAGATTCTGAAACCAAACCCCGCTCCAGCCTCGCTACAAATGCCAATTATTGTTAAGGCCCTGACTGCAGCACTTAACTGCTGTCAAACACATACATTACACATTGCTTCGCACTTACCTCTGTTAATTACTGCATGAGACAGCAGACAGTAAGTAATTACAAATGAGAAAAACTGCTCAGATCGAGACAGCAGATGCAAATTATCTCATAAGTCTTTATCACTTTTTCTCTTCTTCTGCGACCCCACAGTAAATACTGTACGAGCTGCTACTTCTCCTCCTCCTGCCTTCCAGCTGTTTATTTGAGCCACGCCGCCCCACCTCCCTGTCACTGCACCAGATTGACCGTACCCTACTAATAAAATAAAGAGAGATGCTCCCTCTGTGATGCTAGCACTAAATCATCGTGGGCCCTTGCGCCGTGTTGACAACCCCGGCCTCCTCTCTCTTTACTGTGACACCGCGAATATTAAATTATGCCACCGCAGGGGCCACAAGCACAGAGAGAGGGAGGGAGGGAGAGAGAGAGGGAGAGATGGAGAGAGAGAGAGAGATGAACAAGTGCCAAGGAGTGGAGACGGTAGCATAGATGGGCTTGTATTAAAATGAAACAATTTTTTAGTTAAGTAGATACAAAATAAGGTGACTGGTTGGAAGGAGAGAAGAGAGAGGAGAAGGAGTGAGAGAGAGAGGAGGGCGCAAAGAGGATGATCAGTAATGTGCAGCCGGAGGGAAAAGATCAAGTGAAAACGGTGCTTATGGGATCAGGTGAAATGGTCAGAGTATGTGAGACTGAGGGGAGAGATTAGCAGATAGGCAGAGCGCTGGGCCTGATTACCATAAAGGAGGGAAAAGGGAGAGGGGGGAGAAGCGAAGAGAAGAACAGAAGGAATGAGATGGGATGAAAAAGTTTGAAATGTGGTAAAGAGGTGGATGAGAAGGAAGTGGCCATCATCAAATGGACGGCAGCTGTGAAGTAGAAATCAGAGACCCTGGGGCATTCAGAGACGACAGACATCCGACCTTCAGCCTGAGATCACACACACACACACACACACACACACACACACACACACACACACACACACACACACTCACACACACACACACACACACACGCTACTCTTGAATTACTGATATAAAAGTCTCCTTCAAACATCTACTTGAATATCTTTTACTTATATCTATTCACAAAGGGATACATTGGTTGTGTGTGTGTACTAAAGCAGGAACACCTATTAATTCCATCACTCTAGGATCAGTAAATAAAGTGTAAATAAACATGTATTTTAAAAAATGTAACAAGTTCCTCCTCCTGAGCCTCGACAAAAGGATGATTTGCAACCACTGACTTATTAAATAAAATGTATTAAAATGATTTACCTGGATCCACAGTCTTTCAGAGCACACATTGTTGTCCTCCCCTTGATTATCAGACTATTTTGAATGACCCCTTTTGATTCACAACTCTAATTTCAATCTTCAAATCATAAAACATTCCTCGAACAAAGAATCCGACACCTACTCTGCCACGTGGGGCCACAAAACAATATCAATAATTATCACAATATGATTTTTCATCAACAGCAATATAAGAAAAGTCCAATTTATATTGCTATATTGTTTATGTACCGTGGAAGCACCACAAGGAGATATAACACATAATTGATCGACCTCGTGTTTGTAAAACTCTTCGCTGTTTATCAAGCGTTTGTCATGCTCAGCTCGTAAGGTAAAGTGGTCTTGGCTGTCAGGAAACGAGAAGCCCTCTGCTTCCTATGTTTCTGTTGCAGAATATGTGTGAGACAGGCGGGGCTGAAGCAGCCGTGTCTGAGTACCGGCAGGAGAGGATGGAGGACGTCTCTGAATGGTAGACGATGTGGTGGTTTCAACATTGATTTGAAAACGGCCGCAACTTTCCAAATTCCCACTTATGAGTGGTTGCCGGTGTCAGGAGACCGCCCACCTTTGATTAGTGGGTGTTACATGTTTCATATATCATCATGATGGAGAGACATCCCAAGTGTTTCACTCTACATAAGCACTGGCCCTGAAAGATGTGAGACAGCTTGAAACACAAGGTGGCGTTATGTTGAACTCATATACTTATACTACATCCTGTGTATGTACATTACAGTACTTGCCATGAAGTATTTTTGCACTCTCAATCCATTTTTTCACTATTGCAGTTTGCAGTACTCTCATCTTATCCACCATATGCCTGTTGACTGCATATTATGTTGTACTATGTACTGAGCACTTAATATGTTGCATACGTATACATACTTATGTTCTGTCTACTTATGTTTACACCGGGGTTCACAGATAAACAGCATTTCAATCCTGTCTATGTCCTATACAAAGCAGAATTCACAATAAAGTTGACTTGACTTTGATAAATATACATTTTTATAAATTTGATAATAATAAATATGATATTAAAACCATGTTTCATCAAAAAACATTAATAAATAAAAATATAAATAACAACCTATTAATTATAGTATTTCAAGTTTTACTGTATATAATATTTCTATGTTTGAGTAATTTATCCTAGAATCAGTTTCTCTTATTCTTAGTCTTACTGCTACATCTTTGTGCTGCTTTGTCAATTTTGAATTTCCTCTTCAGAGGATCACTAAAGGTACAGCTTGTCTCATCTTGTCTCACCTTCTGTTGCAGCTCAGAAAACAGTAAAACCACAACCTTCACTTTCATAAAGAAAATCTGTATTTCAGCTAAAAAAAACAAAACAACAACGACACAATTATCCCAATAATTATAAATGTCGACTGATATGAACATTTTTATCTTGCCATAATCATGGACATGTGACCCAGGCCTGGTGCAGACACACAGGGGCAGGAAGTGCAGGAGGACATTTTCACACACACCTGTAGATTAGTGAGGAGCATGCACACACACACAAAATAATACATACTTAAGTAAGTCAGCAGACAACTCCGCCTCATGCGATGCCTGACATTTTCAGATGGACGCACTGTTTTCACTTTCAATCATAAGCTGCACGTCTCAACACCTAATGAGTCAGATTAAATCAGACGTATTGAAGAGACAGCAACTTGTTCCATTAACCTCAGTCAGTCCATCACATGACATCCGTTGGCCTTCTCTCCTGATTCTATTCTCCACATCAGTCTGATCTGTGTGTGAACAGGTGACCTGCCGCTCACACTCTGTTTACTGACGACCATTGTGTTCTGCTGCCAATTAGCCAGGCCACACACATCCTGACGAATTAAACTCAACTCTAAATATGAGCACGCAGTAACAAGAGGGAGCTGTCTCACATCTCAGCTGTGTTTAGTCTTCCTCTGCACTAAAGTCTTCATCACAGTCACTGACGCATGCTCTCCACTTCCTGTGTCAGTCCACAGACGTCACTTGTTCCAGGCCTGATGCAGCACATGAGCTGTTAGCCCATGTGAGTTTGTCTCCTGCTAAAAGGTCATGACTGCTCTTCAAGGGTGGAGCCACCTGGTGGCGGATTGAATCCTGCATCCTCCATGGTAGTGGGTGGGACATGGCCCAAATTAAAAAGTCAAAGAAAGTGTAAAATAAATATTTCTCTAGGATGGTTCGATCTTTTACAGTAGGCCCTAGTTCATATCTATGGAGTCCCTAAAGGGTCAAGGCAAGTTAAAAAATATTCATTGTCATTTCTTTAGACCTTTAGGTGCTGTCATCTGTAACCATAATTAAATCACCAACCTTCATACCCACTTCAAAGTTAAATTCCATAAGATGATCCATACTGCAGGGTTGTAGCACGAAATGTTGAAATGTCGAGAACCCACAGGCAAGGACCGGTTCTGACAAAACCTTTTGAAATGCCATTTCGGTTTGGATCATTCACATTAGCTGCACATATCTGTAATCAGGGAAAGCATTAACCATGTGTGTCAGGGACATGGAAACAAATTAACTACTTATTAAATTTTTACTGTAATTTGGGTTTTCATTAGTTATTTGATGCTATAAACAAAGCGGGGTGGGGGGGGCATGATTGATCGCTGAGACTGGCGCATCTACAGAGGCTCCATCCCCGAACGCCGCTGTGCAGAGGCTGGCTCGAAATGATGGTGACTTTCATATCCAGGATATTTTAGCTTCATCTCTGGATCGTGGGTAGAAGTGGAGACATGTCGCTTATCTTTATATACAGTCTTTGTTCTTCATAGGTACGTGTTTATTTATCTTATTAGATTTATATTTCCATTAATAGGATTTTGATGAACCACCAGCACCACCAGACACATGTATTAATCACATCAGTCCCGCCCACCTTGGTTACTGTTGCTACATCTGTCCAGAGTTCTAATCGTAGACATTTACACTCACTCTTATAACAATGCATCTTTAGAGGCTTTAGAGAGACAAAGGTTGATTTCATTTCTAAACAATGAGCATCCATGTGACCTTCTAAAATGACAACCGTCGTCATTATCAGGCTTTATCAGCTGCAGTTAGCTAGTTGATCAAGCTGTTGGCTCGCTGAGGTTGATTCAAACTCAATAGATTTTTTATTATTCATTTCTGGATTCATATATTTGTGTTTTAATTCAAAATCCTAACCACTTCATGATTGTTGAAAGAGTCTGTGAAATAAAGAAATAACTTGTCTTTGTATTGTAGTGTGTTAGCCCCAGACTGTTATTTGTTTCTAATATAAACATTTTTTGGAAAATAATATTTGCAGATGTTTTCATACGGCGGTGCACACTGGATGTTCTGTTGTTTCAGAGGTAGCTTGTTTATTCTGTTCAATTTATTTTCCATATTTTTGTTTTATTATCATCATTCCCATTTCCAAAGCAATGTGTCATGGCCAATGTCAATTGCAGTTGTTCTAACTGTCAAACAAATCAATCAACAGCACAAGGACTAACAGAGTGTTAGCTTGGCATAGCTACAGAGGGACGTCAAGCAAGAGACCCAGAATAAATTTTTCTGACACACAGCCGCTGTTAGGATCCAAGAATATGTAGTGAGACTAAGTCTTTCTTCCTTTTCTGGCTTTTCAAGGACACCAATTTTCACAAACATTGGCATTGCCTAGGAGGAAGGCCACTCTACAATGTACCTACTGATTTGCATTGACAGAGGAATGCGAATTTAACAAAACAGACATACACGCGCTCCATGTGAACCTGCCACCATTGTTCTGCAGTAGCTCCATCACTAACTTCAGCAAAGGTCACAGTACTTGAACTGTTTCATTTTTAGTATTTGAAAAAATAAAACACTGTGATACCTCGTATGATTAAAATGATTACTGGCATGAAAATAAAGTTCAGTCCCGAATAATGTGAAGCATGAATGTGAAGGAGCCTTTAATTGTGCTCATAATTATTACACTGGGCTTTGAAAGGAAACAACAGCCTTCAGAGTTTGTGCAACTCACTTCAGTGCAAAGGGGGTTTCTGAATAAACATGTTTCTTTATTGCACTTAACAAGGATCGCTTTGGTAAAAAATTACTCTCCAGTGACCTGTTTGAATATTTATGCTAAAAGGTCATTTTAAGGACGGATTAAATTTGATGTATTTAACTTGCTAATTCATAAGACTGCACTCAGAAATAAAAAATATTTATCTTTAAAGAACACAATGAAATGTCAGATAGTATAACCTAATTGGCAAAAGTTTGATTTGGTTATGTTGAAAACAGCTTTAGTTTTAGTTTTCATGACTTTAATAATTGACATTTCATTTATTTTCTTTTTCTTGTCTAGGTTCACATTAGGGCAGTGACATAACACACACTGACACATACAGTAATCACTATTTGGTGAATAATTTAAGTAAAAGCGATTATTTACTCATTTTATTCCAATATTCTTTTTGTTTTTTTAGTTCTATTTTTGGACTCTACCAACTCTCAAGGGAAATAAATGGTTCTTTAGCTGCCAAATGCTCCTCCATGTTCAGCAGCTGGTCACCAGCTTTTTGTCTGTCACCAGCTTTTTGTCTGTCTGTCTGTGTTTTCTTCTTCACAGAAAACAGATGCAGCTGGAATCAAGGTGGATGAGAGCAGCAGGGGTGGAAGTAACTCGTTACTTTCACTCTTGTTACTGTGACAAAGCTGTTATTTGTGTATTTTCCATTTTCAATCAGTAATTTCACCCCCAGAATATTTCCCTCCGCGACATTTAAAGTTTGAAATCATTACGGAGAATGTCACATGAGGAAATATGTGACACTGATCAACCATGGAAGGATGCAACAAATGAAAATAGACAAATCAGCAGCTGCAGCAGAGAAGAAGCTGCTGCTGGTGGATGTGTAGCATTGTGGTCTGAGGCTGCAAGAGGGCAGAGCTCTGTGAGACCTGGTCCAGGTGTTTGTAAAAGCAAGCATTATGAGGCCATGATTCAAATTAGCTGTACCTTGGCAACAGCTACATGTGCGGCTGTGACTCCTCTTTCTGCTGTTGTACACCGACGATGAACAAGCAGAGAGGTTGGAAGAAGAGGTTGTGGATGACAGAGGGACGTTCATGCAAGTGTGGAACACACGACTGATTGTCGTTAGTCTTTGTACGGAGGAGAGCATCAACAACTGCTGCGTTTCCTGGCAACCCAGTGTTTTGCCCGTGTTTGTCAACTGCAGCTGATGTGGAGTTTATGTTCTCAGCATTTTCTGCTGCTTAATTCTGCTATTAATTACATTACTAGCAGTTGGACATTTGATTAATGTAGCTGAATAATGCTACATAAAGTCTATGGACACCAGGTGTGGTATACAGATATTTCTATTATTCTGTCCATGTTTTTTTATATAAGAACATGAAAGACAGGTCTTTCTTGTTTGATACATTACAGCTCAACAGCCCCACACACATTCTCCAAAATAATCAGCACCTCTCTGAAACATTTTTAATGAAACCCAACATTACAAACATTACAATTATCCTGAAGGGAGAATTCATAACTGGTGTTTGATACTGTAGTTATTGGTTGTTTAAACAGGCTGATAATCGCCTGACTGGAATTCATTGGTTGCTTTCGGTGCATTTCTCACCTGGGAACCAAGTATATGCATTAATGTAGCAATGCATGTACGCCTGTAGCCAAAATATGTTCTGTAATACACCCCTTTAACACCAAAATGGCACTGATGACACTAATGTGCCGGAAACGGAGCAGCTCTCTCACCTCGCTGTCTTGCTAGAGTTGCATTTTGTAGGATACAACGAAAATAAACGCTGTTGCACGTTGTTCGCAAGATGTAGAAAATAATAAGTACAAATGTTCCTGGATGTTTATGTGCTAACGTCCAGAAGTTCAATGCGCATCACAATTACACACAGGGAAAGCGAAGCGACTGTCAGTGTCCAGACTTTGAGTGCATTCATTTGAGTGTCATGTTTCCATGTTTGTATCAGATGTTAGCTAATGTTAGTTTTTTTGAGCAATGGGGATCTGTATCAGAACCTTTGTATTATTATTATTATAATAATGATAACAATAATGTTAATAATAATGTTCTAACTGTATTTGTGTAGCACCTTTCATAGAAGACATGCCACTCAAAGTGCTTTTACATACAAAATGTAATATACTTGTTTAACCCTCGTGTTTTTCCTGGGTCGGATTGACCCAGAGTGTGTGTGTGTCTGTATGTGTGTGTGTGCATTAACCAATTCTCCTGGGGTAATTGAGACCAATGGATTGTCATTCTTGATTCTCCTGGGGGGTCATTTAGACCACCAGAGAGGGCGCTGTGGTGCTCTGTGGGGTCATTTAGACCCACACCTGGTCTGCGATGCGAAATCCCCCAGCACGGAAGTGTCCGGTGCGGTTGTGAAGGCTGTAAAAGCCGCCGCTGCCGCACAGAGAGCTCTTGACCACACCGACTACAACGCTCGACCTGAGAGTCCGGCCTCCTCCATAGCCCTAGCAGCAGCCACGCTGGGGGCGAGTAAGAGGAAGAGGTGTCAGATATGCCCCAAGGAGAAGGACTGTAAAACTCACACTGTGTGCCGCGGGTGTAACAAATACATCTGCAAGGGCTGCTCTACTTGTCTATTGCCCTACGTGTGTGTCCTAATATGGGGTGGGCTATGTGAGGGGGGCCAATAGCCGGGGGAAGCAGGGACAACACAAGGGTTATACAAGTCATTTTACTTCTAAAAGTAAAACTTTAAGGTAACAGAACTTTCATTTAAGTACAATTTTCCAGTTCTTTTTCAAACCCAGGAGAACAGCACAGTGAGTGTGAACCAAAGCTCTCATGTTTTGGACCATAAAAAATATCTTGAAGATGCTAAACCTCCCCTAATCTGTATGTCACAAGGTGAGCCAGTTCCATTTTAAGTCTGCGATTCAAAAATGCAAGTATTCCCATAATATATTTCTTATTTATCTCCTAATATTTTCCTTACTGGGCAAGGATGCAGAAATGTCTTGCAGAAAAACAGCAACAAAACCTTCAGAATTCCGAGGTGTTAACCTTGTCTTGTTAAGGTCTGTTCCATCTGGGATCAGTCATGTGTGACCTGCAGCAGCCTCTAATATAAGGAGGCCACTGAGATGTTAGGATATATGATGCCCTGTAAAATACCTTCTAACCGAACGTAAACATTGATGCTGCCATGGTGAGCTTTCTGGGATGAGCAGCTCCAAAACAAAAGCATCATAAGAAAGTTGATGTTGTGTATATAGGTTTGTTTGTCTGTGTGTGTGTGAGGGGGGCATTTCATTTTGTTGTTTTTCAACATCTGAATGCTTCTTGTCTCCGTTTATATTTCAGACCTTATCATTTCAACGCCGTCACATTTCCTCCTATACACCTCTGTTGTGTTTTTAGCATCACCTCCTTTTCCTTACCTGTCTCTCTCCCTCCTTCTTTCCCTGCCACTAATGTGCCTGTGAATGCTGAGAAGGCAGATACTGTCATTGTCAACTATTTAGATGGCAGATCCACCAACATGTCAACAGGGCGGCCCTCCTGATGGGCACATATCATTGATATGGACTCTGCCTCTCGGGTGTCTCACTGTCCCCACTCTGACGTATGCTTGTGTGTCTGTGTGTGTGTGTGTGTGTTCGTATGCACGCTCCGTCCACTTGCCACTGAAGGGGGCTCCCAAGGGTCTCCCTCTCCAAGTAAGAAATGACAGAGACGACAGACGAATCTCGGTCTTGTCCCTCTCTCTCCGTCCCACTTCCCTCCCGGCCTCCCTCCCTCCCGCCCGCCCGCCCGTCCGTCTATTGACAGGTCTGCGGCCACAGCACCGTGCTCACAAAGAATCCCAATGATCGAGCACGCATCAGGAACCATTACCTGCACGGCACAAATGTACACTGTGAATATGAATGACCGGCGTGGGTGTCACTGACCACTTGAAATACACTGACCACTTGAAATACACGCACACACAAATACACGCACACACACATGCTAAAGTGTGAATACTAAATATCTCCTCGGTGCATCGCCGCGCTCCACTCCTCTGTCAGTCTTGGAGGGAAGAGGATCCATGCACAATGAAGCTCATGAATTATCTGCTGAGCATGAATGTCAACTATCGGGCACACACTTGTATCCATCATTCTTATATGCTGATATGTCGAAAGATCAGGCTCCGCTCAGCGGGCCGTGATATGTGTGCAAAGCTTTTGTCATTTACACATGCAATCAATTATCCAAATAACATGGGGGGGGGGGGGGGGGGGCATACATGTGCATCTGTATAGTATCTGTACACTGATAGCCAGCACATCCCATCACCTCTTTCCATTGTCGCCTTTTGATTGGAAACATTCAAAGCACTAAATTTGCTTGAAATGTCAGGGCGAAATGAAAAACTAAACCCAAGTCACATCTTTCATAATTCTGTGATGTTTTCTACCTTCCAATGGGCTTATGTTTCAGATGCGACACTGTTTGTTTACTACCTCCCACCGTGCACATCACCGTAATGCCTGTAGGCAGGGGAGCAATTCACATACACGTAATGTATGTCTGGAGACTGTGATGGAGGGAAGTCTACTACGCTTATAAGACTGCTTAATGTTACGCTAGCTGTTTGCACACTTTGTCCGCATGCAAATGCTCAGAACAGTAAAAATCAGCACAGTAATGAATAAATAACATTTACATAGTATTTGCTCTTCATCTTTTCCTGTTACCAAGAACCAGCTGGCCACATTTGACCTTGGATTTAATGATAACTGCATGTTACAATGCGTCTATTCAGATGTTGAGAAAACTGTAAAAACAAATAACTTCTTTTTTCTTCATTATGGTCGCGTAAGAGCACAATTCTCCCTCTGAGGCACGGAGAGAGAAAACGATACCTGAAAGGAGCTTTTTTTAACAGAAGCGAGTGGGGGGGGAAAAAAAGCATTTTCAAATAAATTCTCAGATGTAGATGAGCCGTTGGACTGTAAAAGATTTGTACGTTTATATATGCATAGCATGGTGTGTGCAGTGGAGGGGAAAGGGGGACCGGGGCCGCAGAGTTGAGAATTACAGCATGCAGATAGGGATCAGGGTTTTGGGGATGATACATATTCATACGAGGGATGGGATTGGGGTCGGCCTGTGCTTTGGATTGTTTTCAGTGCCCCGCGTTGACTTCCCCGAAACATGCACACGCAAGATACAAAAGGGGCAACACACACACACACACACACACGGAGAGAGAGTGAGGGGACACCGAGGTTGCATTTTGGCATCAACACAGTTACATAATTGTCTATTTAGACTTTGGTTTAATCTGAATGCGGCATGTCTCTAAATTTTTCATCATCCTTATCTGTAATGGCATCACTCTAACTAATCACGGCAGTGTTGGAAACGGTCTGCGGCGTCTGGCTTACTGCTAATCCCCCCTCTCACGTGAGAACTCACTTTTTTCCCCCGACTCACTTCCCTTCCACCTCTGTCTCCGTCTCACAAACCCCCTGTTGGCCCCCGCCCAACCTCTCCAACCTCCAGGAGCCCATCAACTCCCGTTACAAGGCAGTGTAAATTGAATGCTGTGAATCAGGGCCGGCTGTTACTGCATGTGACCGGAGGGAAGTGGGGAGGAGAAAGGGACTGCATGTCCCCGCAGCTTTATGGGATGGTGTCTCTCCAAGATATATCACCGCCTGGCCAGATAATGCCATCATGTACATAACTACCCTGTGTGTGTGTGTGTGTGTGTGTGTGTGTGTGGGGGGGGGGGGGGGGGGGGGGTGCATGTTATGTGCTTAACGGCTGACCTGCCGCTCAGCTCCTAATAAGGGGCATCTGGTGCTGTTACAGGATGGAACCGTGGAGGAGGAAATGAACTGTAGGGGAAAGCTGTGAAAAAAAACGGACGCCGCTCCACGAGAAGTGCTTTTGTTGAAGGGGAGTAAAAAAAAAAAAAAAAAAAAGAGTAACATTTGGCGACATGTGCGCGGGCAGGCAAAAAAGTATAGAAATTTGAGAGAGAGTGTGTGTGACAGAAAATGAGGGCTGGGAGGGTGAATTTAGAAGAGAAAATGGGATAGATAGAGAGAGATGCCGAGAGACGAGCACACAAACAGAGTGCGAGCGAGCGATGGAGAGCCAGAGAGAGCCCAGATGAGGGAGTTGAGATGATGGGCTGGCAGTTTCCAAGCACCAGGCTGTTTTTCAGGGCTGTCAAGCACATTGTGAGGCATTGTTTGAAATGCCCAGGCTGATGGCTGACATATTCCCCATGAATCTCGCATGCCAGACCGCTGTCCACAACACTACACTCAGACACACACAAGCTGAAGTGCCGTGCGCTTTCCGAGTTTGTGTGTGTGTGTGTGTGTGTGTGTGTGTGTGTCTGCTCGTCAGCGAAGGGTAATTGGCCGACCTTGGCCCATCAGGGTGGCTGGGATGAGGAAGGTTGAGGGAAAGGGGAGGGAGGGCAGTTGTAAATTTTACCCCACATCAATGTATTTCAGTCAGTGGCACTCCACTCTGGCAGTTAACCATTACCCCTGGACAATGTGCTCAAACACCCACACACACACACCCACACACACACACACACACACACACACACACACACACACACCAGAAATTCGTACAAACATATGCACACATCCACACACACATAGGAAGAAGAGGCATGCTGTACACAAATCCATAACTCACTCAGTGGTCTCACACACAAACACACACACACACACACACACACCAGGTGAGTTAGTGTTTAATCTCTTCACCAGCACAGAACAGCAGTGTCTCACATCAAATCCAATCTACACATGTGGACATGTGTTTAGGGAAAGAAAAATCTTTAATGGTGATTTTTTTTCCTTCCCTCTTCTCCTCTCTTTTTTCCCCTTAATCTCTTTCTTCATCCCTCCGCTGTCTCCCACAATCTCTCCCTCTCTCCCTCTCATCTCTGTTCCACTGCATCTCTCTCTGTCAGCTCACGCTCTTCGTCTGCCTTGTTTTCTCTTCTTCCAGTTCCACCTCTCCTCTCTGCTCCTTTCTTTGCTGTACCTCGACCCATCCCTCCCGCTCGCCTCCACCATCCATCTTTCCTTGCATGCAATTTTGTCGCTTCTCCCAGTGTTTCATCTCCTTCCTTCCATGCTCTCCCCTGTGCCTCTGTATGTTTGTAATCCCACCCTCTCCCTATCCCTTTCACTCCAATTTCCATCCATTCTGCCGGGATGTCTCTCTGCTGTTGTTTTGTAGTTTTGTTTTTTTCTCGGTTGCCTTTGTCCTATCTTCCCCATCCCCATTTCACCCACAGCCATAGGGGGACAGCTGTCGGAGACAGACCTGCAGAAATAACTGTGTTACTCCTCTAATCGATACAGCCAGGCACCAGTGGCTACTGCTTAGTCTTGTCCAGTGTGAGTGTGTGTGTGTCACTGTGACTGTGTTTACTCCAGTCCTTTGCTAGAAGGCAGAAACAGCAGAGAACCAAAGACATATCTACCTTCGCCATCAGAGAAGGACAGGATTTAATAGATGTATATCCCTTCCTCATGCTGTCCATCCATCCCTCAGTCCTGCCATTCACCCCTCTTGTCTCCCCTTCTCCCCATGTTGTCATCCCCAGGCTTTTCCTATGATCTGACAGGAAAGGGAAGGGAGTGGGATGGCGGGTGTTTCATGAAGTGTGTGGGGTTTAACCATAAAGCACTTACTTAAACCCGACCCCCCCCCCCCCCCCCCCCCCCCGTTGCCTTAAACCTGACCCAATAACTTTAACCAAGCCCTTACCTTATCCTAACCTTAAAACTAGTCTTTACCTTAAATATCAATGTTTTATATTGTTGGGAATTGTCCTTCTAAAGAAGACGAGGCCACAAACACACACACACACACACACACACACACACACACACACACACACACACACAGCTGCATCTGTATTAACTATAGACTGTATATTAACACTAGTAGCATGTGTAGCATCTGTATAAAAACACAAACACTGGAAGTTGTAGTTATTTATTTATGATTAACCATCATATCCAGTATGAAAGGTCTATTACAATCTCATTTATTAGAAAACAGTGTAGTATGTGCCGGATTTGAATATTCTTGCAGACAGAAAACTGAATATGTCGCCCTCCAGACCCACTCCAAGAGACTCACAGTGACAAATAATCACTTTCTCTGCTTTCCAGGACTCATTCAGCTCAATGGCAGGGAGTTGGTCCATCTGTCTATAACTCCTCTTAAGAAGTTTCTCCCCCCGCTCGTCCCTGGCTTTCTCCCTCCGATCATTCCTCTTCTCCGGCTAATGAGGATGTTGTCTACTGGGAGCTGTGTTTCTCCTTTCAGTCTTCTTCCAAAGGCGGTGGCTGAAATTTACTATTTTCCAAAGCGCTGCTTAATGGTGGATGGCAGTTTATTGGAGGAAGGGGAGAAAGGGAACGGCTTGCCAACGCACATTGGTTGAGATTTCACTTGTTGAGCTCGCTCGCTGAAAGACAGAGACGTGAGAGAGTGTGAAGATGTGAGAAAAACTTAAACCTTTGCCAAGCGGGAAATAAAGATGAGAAAAGTGATAATTGTAAAAGATTTAGATGTGAGAGTTATGTGAGAAGAAAAACACGAGAAAAAGAGGCAAACAGATAAAGAGTGGATTAAAGGGAAAATGGAAACACGTAGAGACTAAGAAGGCACTTTAAGCTAATGGCCTACTGGCAAAGAATATTCAGTAATCTGTTGGTTTTATGGGATTAACTGTTCAATAGCACTTCTTTGGCTTTTACAGCTCTACACAGGTTCTATTTATAAAGCAGCTTTAGAGGAGAGGGGTATGTGATCACGGCTCACATCAGCGTTTCTAATCATTTTAAAAGACAGGAAAACTGCTTTAAGTGACAGGGATTCTGGTCCTCAGGGGCTGCACATGTGTCTGCCGGCCATGTTTCTCCAAAAAGAAAGGAAAGAAAATAAGAGAACTGTGAAAAAAATGAAAATCAAGCTTATTGTATTGTCAGTAAAATACATGCTTTTATATGCCTAAAGTGAGGCTTAGCATGAGGAGGAAGCCAGAATTTAACCAATTTAATTTATTATTCCCTAACTTTTTTTCACAAGCCCGGCTGCCAGCGCCATGTAACGCTCAGTGAAAGCACAACAGCATGGAATAAAAAATGACAAAAATAGAAAGCAGGGTATCACCTGTGATCATGTTTCATAAATGTATCCAGAAACACTCAGCTTTTTGCTTTTGTGGCTATTTCAGGTCATTCCACAAATGGCAACGTGACAAACACCTTCACCTCCAGCGCACTGATCTAATTAGTTGGTAAACAGTGCTGCTGTTGCCAGACTTTGACATAAAGGCTAAAACGAGGTGCGTTCAGAGTGTCTGTAAACTCAGTCAGTGCTAATGAATCACCTGCACACAAATACAAACCCATCACATGGAATGCCTTCTAACTTTACGAGGCTACTCTGCATGATTGTTGTTACGTATGTTTTGTTTTTAATTTGGACAATACTTACATCAGTGTAATTCATCAATTTGATTAAATGGACCAACTATCACAGTTCTAATGATTTGTTTCAGTTCCCTGTCAGGTATGTGTTTCTCAAGATGACTATATGCGAAACATGTATGTGTGTGTGTGTTTTGTGTGGGGGGGGGAGTGTTTTTTGTGTGTGCTTGCTCTTCCCTACTGTGAGCTGTTGCCATGGTGACTGTATTAAACATGTGCTGTTTGTCTACCTCCAGAATTACATTTCACACAACCCCAATGTTTGCCACATTTTTATGTTTATTTTTTTGTAATGATAGAGAGAAAGACAGATAAAGGGAGGGAGAGAGGAAAAGAGTGAGAAAAATGAATGATGATTGTTTTTTCGCATTTTAGATTTTTTGTGATTGAGGATAAGGAAACACCTTTTTTATATTTTGGAACAAGAATTAAACAATTTGAACAGTAAATGTGTAAACTTTGTCCATTTGTTCTTGCAAGGCACACTCAAGAGAAGAGAAGAGAAGAGAAGAGAAGAGAAGAGAAGAGAAGAGAAGAGAAGAGAAGAGAAGAGAAGAGAAGAGAAGAGAAGAGAAGAGAAGAGAAGAGTATGATTTTTGGAACACACCTTCAGCATCAGAATAGCCTCTATGCTATAAAAGAGGCTTTATTTTGATGCCATAGATCTCCATGTAGAGAGGAGCCTCACTGGCTGTGGCTCAGTCGGGAAAAAGGCTTTACTGCCATCTTCTGGTGATACGAGGAATCACTTATTAAGAATGCAACACATTGCCCTCAGATAATCAAATACAAATGGGATATGTATTGACCTATTGGAAGACACTGACATGACATGTATATCCAAACACACACACAGAGAGAGAAAGAGAGAGAGAGAGAGAGAGAGAGAGAGATGGGTGGAGTGAGAAAGAAAGTCTGTGAATTAAACTGTAGTTTTAATCTTTTAGAAAGGTGAGCCTTCTGGAAAACACACACACACACACACACACACACACACACACACACACACAGGATCCACTCATACATGCACTATTGCTGCATACTGTCAGCATGCAAAAATCAATTTTTTATTTTGTTTGGGAAAAATTGAAGCACAGTGAGCTATGCAAAATCATTGGAGTGCTGTCTTCTAAAATGTGCATCCATACACATGAGCACATTAATGCAGAAACACACACAAGGTGCACGCCATGCACCCTTGTCACAAACACACCACTGTTTATTGATCCTTCCACATTCGCTATTTGGTTATTGGCGCCCTTTATTGAACTGACCACCTCGCTCTCGGCCCATTGGCTATTTTTGACCTGTTGCAGACTATTATTTCCTTGCTGCTCTGAGGATGACCAGCAAGACTGTTCATTACAGCCAGGATGCGATTAGACTTGCAAATGCCTGCCCTGCCTCTCTCTCTCTCTCTCTCTCTCTGTCTCTCCTCTGAAAGTGCAGTCATTAACAGAGCCCTTCTTAACCCTGCAATTTGCTTCCTTACCCATGCTAAAAAGCACCAAAGGGTGGAGAAGATGAGCCTGGGTATCGTGGCATGATGTGGTGAGCACATTTTCTACAGTATCACACTGCTGCTAGGAACTGGTGCTCCAGATGATAAGGGATTAATAACAGATAAATGATTCGTCTGCATTGAAAGACTGAGATCTTGAGACTGTGCCTGATGCTCACTTCTAGAAACACACTAACAAGTGGAATGGGCTCAAAATGGTGTGTTGGAAAATAAAGCAGCAAAAGAAAATGTATTTTCAAGAGATTTTAAAAAATTTTAAGAGAGGAACACTATGAGTGTTGCACCTATAGTACGAGTTTGCAAGAAGGTGCTTGTTAAATCATGCTTTGTCATGCTCAAAACTTAGACATTTTCCCTATCAGACATTCTTGACTCCTCGTCATCATGCATTCTGGTCCATACCCATCATCAATCCCCATTAAATCCCCACTCCTTCATTCTGTACTCGAGCCTGCATCTTAACGTCACCCCAACCATCCCTCCCTCTGTATCTTCTACTTCATCATAATCTCATTTTAAAACAAATGTGCAGCTAAGAATCATGTTTTAGAATAAGAATCATATCATCACTTCATTAATCAATTAATTAACAATTTTTATAAAAAGTTAGAAAAATAGCAAGTCACCGTCACCGCCGGCATCTGAAAATACAAGATTCAGTTTTTACTCCTGATTGGACTGAGAAGAACATCTTCAAAATTAAAAAGCCGATAACAGAAAATATTAAATTTTTTTTCAGTCAACAGCCAACAGTCAACTTAAATTCAATCAAGCTGCAGCACATTTCACACACTCACAGATGTCAGTCCCCTTAAGGGCCCAATTGCATCATTCATCATAACCATGAATTATTACCTGGCAAAACGGTGAAAATTTAAAATCTCATTCTTCCACCAAATCTTGTGTTAATCTGTCCAGTCGTTTTTGTAAAATGTTGCTTACGAACAAACAAACCAACAAAGAAATGGACAGAGGTGAAAATGTCAAATTGATGAGACTTCCTCCAGAGAAAAAAAAACAAAACAGTATCTTGTCCATTCAGGTGGGGAATGAAAGGCTTATTCGTGAAAGAGACAGCAGCGTAAGAGAGATCATGAGATTGAGTGCTACTAAGGTGCGGAGTCTGAAGTAAGGCCAATCCTTATTGCCTCATGCTGGTAAATAAAGAGCTGATCCATGACGCAGAGCTCCCAATATTTTGCCACTTCATGTTAGATCTCCCTGTCACACCTCACTTAACGTCCACCGACGACTGAAAGAGTAAGAAGAAAGCTCCGAGCAGTCAGAGTGTCGCCTCTGTGCAGTGTGCAGACAGTCTCAGCCTCTCACAGAGGACAAGACGTGCAGAAATCCAAGAGGACCTTTGAGTTGAGCGCTGAGTGGAGCCGACTGAACCTGACAAGGATGGTGCCCAGGTATCTGCCTTTGGTCATAAAAGCAGCTGAGGCTGACTCGGAGGGGGACCTGAGGAAAGATTCAAAGAACACAGAGAGGATTACATCTCTCATCTGGCCTGGAAGTGATGTGAGACTCCCCAAAAGCAGCTGGATGAATTTGCCCTGAAAACATTTAGCTTGTTTCAACTTGCTCCTGTAGCTCAACCCTTACTAAAGATAAGTGGCAAATAAAAAGATAGATGGATGGTCAGAAACCAAGGGCAGAACATTGGTTTTAAATTGGGGGAGTTAAAGTTAAATTGCATGGTGAAATACTTGGTATAATTCCCAAACAGCAGTGGCCGGCCACTAGGTCCAAACGTAGGCCAAAAACACCACCAGATCATTTCGATAATTAGAAAAACATCCCTTCATCTTCTCTCCATCCCTCCTTTCATTGCCAAAATACTAGTAAATACTGGAAAAATACCAGATGAAATAAAAGATAGAAAAAAGAAATATGTACCAGAAAATTACAGAAAAAATACCAGGAATATAGCCTTTCAATAACCATAAATTACCTTAAATTACCAGAGAAATACAAAAAATACTGCAAATTTTAAGATGATATCAGAAATAAAACAAGACTGTTATGGATCTTGGAAATTTTATGGAAAAAATTCAAAAACAAAATCTACTACACAAACGCACAGAACATCCACATCTCCTTCTAAAGTTTTTATCTTGTCATTTGAATACATTACCTTCCTATTCTGTAGATGCCTTCCAAAGCTTTACACAAACATACACACACACAAAACTATTGGCACATCCCAAAGTCATTAAGATCGCTGGAGCTTGGGGCCACAATTAAAACTATTGTGGCTCTTGTAATCATTTTCAAAATGCTATCATGTGATTGGAGCAGACACATCCAATCCTGCGGCCAGATTCTTTTCATAAAGAGGGCCAAGACCTCCGCTCGGTTATTATTGCTGTGAGCACCTACTGTACGTGTGTCTGTGCGTGCGTGACTGTGCCAGATGACACATGGGAGGGAAACTGGGAGACTCGGTGTGTCTCATAATAACCTGAGGATGTGCGTCCTTACAGAACAAATCATTTCCAAGCTAACGAGCTTCCATCAAAACAGAGGACGTTCAACTGTCTGAGGAAACGCAGTGACGTCTGCCGTCCTGCAATGTCCCACAATTCATCTCTGTGGTGGAGCTGCAGTGAGACTCCAAATCAACGTCTAACTAATTACCCGAACATCCACAAATGAAGTTGTCGGCACAAAGCTGCAGAACACAAGATTAGTAATGATAAAAGTCTGGAGGAAAAAAACAAAACATTCTTTTTAAATCAAACCTATTGATTTTTACAAAAAGGTTCCATCCCTTGCAGTCCACAACCCACTGCTAAGTAGCGGTGTACTTATCTCATCAGAGCACGCTATTAGATGAAATTACAGAGATTTTCAAAGATCTCCCCCTCGCCACCATCAACACCACCACGCCCGCTTCCCCAATAAAAGTGCTGCCTGGTCATTTTGGCTGCATTACCTGTCTGCTCTCGTATAATAATGTAATTATGTGGTGACCGGCATAATAATCTTGCTGAATTACATCGTGACCTCTGTCTGCTTTCACAGCTCGTCACTCTGAGGGGTAATGGGGAAAGACTGAGCCCAAACGATCCGCGTCTGACAAACCAGCGAGCGCATGTGTGTATGTAATGGACATGGACGTGCTCAAGGACAACAAGGACATAAAGTAGACCATCCCACAAATAAGCAGTTGTATGGGAGTTACTTGGGAATCATTAATTTGTTATTTCTTCACTATGTTTCCTCTCCTCTTCTCTGGGTTTTGATTCCATTTTTATTTTTTATTTCGCCCCTTTCAACTAGAACATTGTCATCTAAAACCTGACTCATGTTGTTTGATATTAATATGTCACTGAAGGAAATAAGACAAAGGGGAACGCGATATGTCACGAGGGGATCATGAAACAGAATATCATAGAATGTATCTGCACGTGACCATAATGGATTCCGTCTCGTCTCGTAATTCTACACGACTTGTCTCAGCATGAAGCATGGTCAGTGGCATTAGTTTGGAATGAAGACCTCTACGGGAGGTCAATGGGTCGGCGTCTGCCTTCGATATTTATTATCTCTTTTTCTTGTCCGCACTCTTGCGCTTGTTGTATTATGAAGTGCCAGATAAATGCCAAACAGCTCACTGTGTATGTAAGCTATATGAGTGATAATCCTGGGAGACATTAAATCATGAAGTGACTATTTAACAACTGTTAAGGATTATTTTTGTCCTTGTTTTTCATTCAGCTTGGCATTTCAGGACATGCAATAACGAGAGGGACAAAAAATCCAATGATAGTGATAGAGATGCAGGAAAGAACATTAAAGAATGAGGCCGGTGATATTCTGTCCCCAGATATTAAAGCTCTTAACCCATTTTCCTCTTTTAGTAACCGAGAGGGAACCAGGTGGTGATTGAGACGTGTTGGCTTCACATTTGGGGAGCCATCATGTTGTCCATCTACAGTCTGTGGTTGTAAGTCTCAGTCAGATTGATTATTCGTTTCATGATGGACCACATCACAACGATGTATCGTTTATATCTTTTGATGGAAATTCAGGCTGTATAGGATATTGCGGATGGATGAATAGTTGTGAAGGGCGACGATGAAGATGGATGAAGAATGTCTCCGTTAGGCTGGTCTGGGAGAATAGGCTGTGGACTGGGTGGATGGAGACTCAGTGTGGGGGGGTTCCATCTCAGGCACAGTTCTGCCGAAGCTAATGTCGGACCCCAGACAGAACCTAGGGAGAGACATATTCACCTGATTGAACTGGAAGAGATGAGGGATGAGGAAAGGGATGAGGATAAAGTAGGGATGAGGTAGGGATGTAAATGGATGAGGGAAATGGAGGGTGGGTTGAGAGATCTGAGACCAACGGAGCAGAATGAGTTGACCAGGAACAAGAAGGGGCGATGACTAATTAGAGAAGTGGCTGAGGTGTGGGTTTGCTCCTAAACCTAAATTATTAACTTCAGTTCATGCGGTCCAAGGTCTTGGTTTATACAAGAGACATAAAGATGATGCGTGTGATTATGGAGGGCCTGAATCTGACTCACCCCAGTGAAGTACGTGTGGGGGCACGGGCTGAGAAAAGTTAAGGTTTTGGGGGAAAAAAATATACATCGGAACAGACAAGAACAGACAAGAAAGGGGAGCGAGCTGGCTGAAGACTCACAGAGACAGTGAGAGAAACTAAGACGTTGACAGAGAAAGGAAGAGATTAAGAGCCCAGAGTGGTGAGTAGCTCCCTGTGCCCCTTTTGTCTCGATATACCAAAAAGGAGGGAAGGAGGGAGAGAGAGAGAGAGAGAGAGAGAGAGAGAGAGAGAAGGGAGATGACAAGACAACAAGACACCAGCATCAAAGCGGGTCAGAGGAAACCAGGCTTAGAAAAAATATCAAAGCCCTCAACAAGGGGCACCAGAGAAGAAGACAAGTGCTGGAGTGGCAGCTGACGCATGTGTGTGTGCAAGTGTGTGTGTGTATGTGAGAGAGAGAGAGAGAGAGAGAGAGTGTAAGTGTGAAAGTAAATGTGTACTTTTCGAGTTATGCAAGTCTGAGCATGTTTAATAATTTTGTCTCTTCGAGTTGCGTTCTGGGCTACATGTATGTGTGCTGTGTGTTTGCATATGTGCTAGTGCTATGCGTGGGTGTGTGTGTGTGTGTGTGTGTGTGTGTGTGTGTGTGTGTGTGAAATTCTGGAGTGCTGACAGAGCAAACACAGTGCTCTCCTCTCGCTTCAATATGCAAACCAGCCCTTGGCAGCCCAACTTGTCCGAGCATCAGAAAGCGAGGCGACCAACACAGATGGTCAGATGCTGGAAAAACAAAATGATTCGCAGTGCACAAGAGGCAGTCGGCCAAAATGCCAACAAAGCCGAGACTAAGAGGTCTCCCCAACAATATGTTTACTTAGATATGAGGATGTTAAATGGGTTTGCAGCGAGAGTTCCCTGCGACGACCACTGGATGTCTTTTTCTTTATTTTCACTTGGCTGTGTGCAATGACGGAGGCGTGTGGCTGAAACTGTGAGCCAGGCTTCAGTGCAGCAAAGTGATGAGTGGAACTCTCCTATAGCTTCTGAGCTACTTGCAGGAAAATAAAGACTTGTATTTGTTATGGGCCTCCACAAGTTACAGGACAGTGTTTTAAAGTTGCAAAACGCTGTGTTGCAGTAGAGGGCATAATGACTTTAGCACTGAATTTTGTTATATAGGAGGTAGACATTTTATAGGAGGCAAAGTTACCTGAAACACATTTCACTGAGGAGCAGGACTCTCCCATTGCACACGGTTAGGGCTTAACTGGCACATAACCAGATGGTTGGTGGATGTAAAGATTGGTGCTGTAATCCCTCCTCTCTGTTTTAATCTCTCAGACGGTTTCCTGCCCACACCTCAACATGGATGGAATTGCTTCACCTCCCTGTAAATTGTTGAAGCGACTTAAGGATCAGGACCTTTGAGAGCCAGTGGCTTGCTATGAGCAAAAGTCTCTCTCTCTCTCTCTCTCTCTCTCTCTCTCTCTCTCTCTCTCTCTCTCTCTCTCTCTCTCTCTCTCTCTCTCTCTCATAAATAAGTCTTGAAAAACTTTCTCTATAGTCTGGATTAAGCCACGTGAATGACTTCTCGAATAATTTGAATGGTTTTTCCGGATTTAATTCTAATCATAATAATTGTATACATTGATTAAGTAGATGGTCATTTAAATTTAATTTTGCAGATCATGGTGCAGGAGCTGGAGACGATGTCAGCTGACATTGGGTGGGAGGCAGGGTTCACACTCTGGACATGTCGCCAGTCTAACGCAGCGCAAACAGACACACACCAACAACCATACACACACCAATGGTCGATTTAGAGTCTTCAGTTAACCTAATACCAAATCTGCATGTCTTTGGACTATGGGAGGAAGCTGGAGAAAACCCACACGGACATGGGGAGAACATCTAAACTCCAGCATTTAAATCCCTAAGTTAAAAGAATGATTGCATCTTGGTGCTTACACACTTAACTTACGAGCTTGTTTCACAGCCATGTCTTGTGTGAGTTGGAGGTGTGTCTGGGTGAGTCAAGGCTTCTCGTGGAGGAGGAAGAGCTCAACATTCCTTCAAATTGCTGCAAATTAAAACAGTTTCCATTTTTCCAACAAAATAGACGATTTGATAAGACACAATCTCACTGCATCTCAATAACAAAGTGTATAATATAGAATTAGCTGCTTCATATTGATTATATGAAATGTATCGAGATTCTTATCACATCCAGCTCAGTGATGGAGATCGACATTAATTATATAGATAAATGGATAGATAGATAGATAGATAGATCGATACATGGATAGATACTTTATTGCTCCAGAGGGAAAGTTAGGCAATGACATGGCCTGTCATTCAATCTTCTGATTTCCACACATGACGCAGTGTGCCAACCAACACTTCTACTTTTGATCATATAATAATATATGCTTAAGACTGGCCACTGTTAAAAATTCTGAAATTAAATTAATTAATACATTTAGCATTTTTTGATTTGTACGTCTATAAATACATTTGGTTAGAGCAAATATTTGACTTGTAACCTTCTACATGTAAAACAATTTATATTGGTTTAAATTTGAAACAAAAAATATTCCTTTCGAAATACTGTGCCAGTAAATGGTACTATTCTTTAGATACAGTTCAGTATTGCCTGTATATGTAAAGATTGACCAGATTTTTGATATGTATACAAACTGTTGATGCCTTGATGCATGTGTGTGTAGGAGTGTGTGTTCTAGTGTTATGTTTTCAATGAATTTCTCAAATACCTACTCAAAAGTATACTGTATCTGGATGTGAGGAGTGTATATAGTGGGAATTTGAGTGTGTGTCAGTGTGAAATGGGAGGTGGTGTTAAAAGCAGTGAGGGACAATGGGAAGGTAGTGAGACGGATACTGGAAATGACAGAAGAGCAACAGGGAGCGAGAGGAGTGATATGAGACTGAGGAGCAGCAGGTTTGGGGCGGAGGGGTTTTGGGGCTTCAAAAAGTGAAGCAGAGTATAGGTCAGCGAAGGAGAGAGAACAAATTGAATGGGAGGAAGAAAAAGGGGGAGATATACTGGAGGAGACAGATAGAATAGTGGTAAAGACAGAGGCACTTAAGGATGAGAGTGAAAGAGAGAGAGCAACAGACAGTGGAGGGAGAATAAATTGACTGCTGCATGTCACATGGAAACAGTCCTTAATTGGCCAATCAGCCTACCCCAGATTGAGCCTGCCGTTTTCTCTGACACTGCAAGAGCACCTGTACCTCGCTGACAGCCACGAGCACACACTCACATGCGCGCACATACACACATGTTCAAAACATAGCATCTGCCACCATTACCACCTCTTCATCTTCTGCCTCCATTTCTGACATGTACTTTTAAGAAAGATCTCTGACAGCTGGGAACTGACAAAGAGTGTGGAGGAGAGAGAGAGAGAGAGAGAGAGAGAGAGAGAGAGAGAGAGAGAGGGGGGGTAGAGAACGATAGAGGATATTGTTGAGGAGGAGAGCAAGAGAGAGAGAGAGAGAGAGAGAGAGAGAGAGAGAGAGATGAAGAGACTGAAGGAGAGAAATGTCATCTTTTATTCTTCAAGACGAGGTTGGAGTAAGTCATCAGCTTCACTCTTCAGCAAGCTAACCTTTGCGTGGAATATTAGGAAATAAATATTGAGCATGTAAGATTTCAAATAAAAGAGTCTCTTCTTAAAATGAGAGGTTTGATGTTTAATCAGAGGAGAACTTGACGTGAGAGGAGAAATTGTGTCTAAGTGTCACCATAATAAGCCATAAATGCAATTTGGTCCCATGTCAAAATGAGTGACATGAATATAAATGAAATTAACTCCTTTTATGCAGAATGTTCAACGTGGAAATGTTATGTGTGGGGTTTGGTATTGTTCGTGACAAAGGTAGAGCTGGTGTGGTGGTAACAAAAACTGTTGTTTAAAACAATATGCAACTGATTCCAAAATGGCAGCTCTGCTTCAAAAAACCACACAGTGGGACAGCAATAATGCTGGCTTTGTTTGTCTCTGTGTAAAAAAGTAAAGACTTAAAGAGGTAAATCTTGGGGTCTCTGTGTGAAAGGGCTTGAAGACGAGGTCATGCCGAGACCATGCTGCTTTGTTCTGAAACCAAGAAAAAGCTAAAAGCAAGAGGAGGAGGTAACAAAGAGTACAGCTCCCATTATATGGACATGCTGTGGGTTTGAAAAAGATCATACAAGCAGAAATTTTGTTGCATACAACCTTAACCCTTTCTTCACTATATTGACGAAAGCACCTGGTGTGTAAAATGGTAGCAACGATCCACTATGATACAGTTTGAAACTTCATTAAAATGTCTAAAAACAACTAGACCTCTGTTATATATATATATATATATTAACACAGTAAAGAGAACAAGCATATTTAGAACAGGCACTGCACTAGTATACTGTAGGTACAGTTTATAATTCCCACTGCCCCTTATGGATGATACATGCTAATCCAAATGCAAGATCTATACTGTTAAAACACTTATCAAGCATCAGTAAATGAAGCACAGGCTGAAATATAAAGTATTAAATGTACCTTAAAAATCTCTGTGATTCTGACAAATCCTTTCCAGCTCAATGATACTTCAAAAATCAACCATGAATTGTGTTGAGTTTCATTACTTCATAAACATTTTCCTTATTCATGTTTGAAATGGGACATGACATTTTTCTGCAGGTTTAAATAATTCAACAGCCACGAGCTAGCATGTTTGACATGTGCAGTAAGTGGCACAAAACTTCAGAGACATGCTGGCTGTTCTCTTAGTGCAACTCAAAAACATGTCCAAAGTAGCTCCACTTGTTTACTTGAGGAATACATGACACTGCGCTGGAGCTGTAGTCGAACATGAAGCTTCCTCGACTTGACAAAAGAGAAGTGTTGTAGTGAGGTTGTCTGATTTGTGGCTTTCGGGAACACACACACATGCACATCCCTCTTGTGAGGACACGCATTGGCATAATGCATTACCTTACCTGCTAAGCCTAACCTTAACTATCCAAACTAAATGCCTAACCCAGACCCTAAAACCAAGTCTTAAACAGCCCATTGAAAAAGTGAGGACCGGTCAAAATATCCTCAATTTCCAAAAATGTCCTCTCTCTGTAGGGTCTACATGCTTCAAATGGTCCTGACAAAGACATAAGTGTAGGAACACACACACACACACATACACACACATACACACACGGTTGATTCCTTGCTAAGAATGAGGCAGTACAAGCAGCCAGGATTGTTATGATCTCTGGATAAATGGCCTCTGGTATCACTTTAGTCCTCTGAATATATGAACACACACACACACCCACACAGATAAAAACAAGAACACACACAATGGATCTGTATACTGCTATAGAGGTTGACAAATAATTCTAACATTACAAGAGATATATGCATGGATGCATGCTTCCTCCTGCCCTCTCTCTCTCTCTCTCTCTCTCTCTCTCTCTCTCTCTCTCTCTCTCTCTCTCTCTCTCTCTCTCTCTCTCTCTCTCACACTCACACACACACACACAGAAAGACAAGAACACACACACAGAAAAGGGAGATGAATTACTAAGTGGATGGGATCTGACGTAACCCATAGTGGAAGTAGGTCACATGGGGGGAGACAGGTCATCAGGGAAATAACACTGCAGTTGCACTACCTTTCTCTTTGTCTGCAGAATCATAGTCTTCCTCCTTCTCTGTCCATCTGTCATATACACACAGGATGGTATGTTGAACAGTATGATCCAAAGTTAACTTATACTATGAACCACTCTGTGTAAACTTTTGTTTGTTGTGATTTATAATCTATTTTTCTGCTGCTGTTACTTTGTCACAGTTTACATGGATGCCAATATTGACACTATTCAGAGTAAAATATTATTTCTATTAAGGCGTTAACATGAGTTGCTAATTGAATAATCGTTTCATATTCCAGTTTACATGTTACAGTCATCATGTCCACTACACCATTACATCCCACATTATTCTGCCAGTTTTAAACCCTCAACATGAAATAGTTTAATGCACGATGCTATCATATACCATTTCTGTATCCAGTCCCTCGGACTCCACACTCCTCTGATTGCTTCTGCATGTGATCAGAAACCTCAGCTCGTATTTTTATTCAAAATGTTTGAATAATTTTCTGTAAATGTATTGTGCATCTTTCTCTTAACCCAAAATATAGATTGTCAAATATGAAAAATGTGTATTGTGTATCTTTTATTAACTCACATTTTTCTTTTTGCTACATGAATTCAAAATACAGATTATCATACACAATAGATTATGATATAAACATAATATATGTATTTACAGCTAAAGTTAAAATAGCATCCTGTGCTCTATGACAAATCCTGTGTGTTGCCTTAAATTGTACTTTCTCTTCTCTCAGTTTAAATGGTTTCATCAGAAGAAACACTACTGTAACATGCTAAAGCTGAATTTAGAGCTGAATTGAAAAAAATGCAAACACAACTTTAAAAGAAATGATTTCATGGCAGCCGGTGGTGAACCTGACTCTTCTGTTATCTAAACTGTACCTGCAAAAATATATGTTGCCAACACATTTTAGAGAGATAATACAAAACAAAAACAAAAACTAGGAATGCAAATTTGCCAAAAATATTCCTACAAATTGAAATGCACTTTGGGGAATTGAAACAGTAAATAGTTGCTTCAACATCCAGGAGCCTCTGCTGGTGGTGATGTTAAGAGTCAATGCACCTGGCTGCCAAGAAAGTATTACAAGGCCCAGTACCCTGTTTATATTTTGAAAATCTGGTTGTGTAAAGAGTAAATATACAAGCCACATCTCCCTGAAATTACATTCAGGGAATGTAGTCATGACCTTTTTTTAGAAACGCTAGGAGAAAATGTTAATTTACATATATGGCAAGGCAAGAATACACAATGTATTATCAAACATGTATACATTTTCTGTCTAAATATCCATCTGTAGTGATTTTTTTTCATTTATCAGCCGGACAGGGTCTCTTGTTCTCCCTGTGTCTGCAAGGGTTTTCTCCAGGTACTCCACCTTAACTGGAGACTCTAAATTTCCTATTGGTGTAAATGTGAGTGTGGATGGTTTGTTTCTATGTTGGCCTTGTGAAATGCGGCTAAAATGTGAAGGATGTACCCAGTCTCCTGCCAAATGTCAGCTGGAATTGACTCCAGCTAACCTCCATGACCCTCAAAGGATAAGCGCTTTAGATAATTGATGGATGGATGGATTTTAAGGCAGTCACATTACTACTTAAGGTAGGTAGAGAGCATCGTCTGGTTTAAGAGAAAAACAATTCCACACAACCGGTTAAACCAAACACAGTGGAAGCCAAGGGGGAGAGGGGCTGAATGCCACCAGCTTATATGGTGCAGCCAGCAAGTGATCTGAATCTACCTGATGACCAAACTCAGAGAGAGTCATCACTACGTATACATCGACACCAACATCTCACTATTGACCCTTATCAGAATAAGACATTAATTATATATAATGGTGTTCACAAGTGTTGCTAATAGAATATTCCAGTCATATTCCTGTTAATATGTTACAGAGCAGAGTCTGTCTAACCAGGTAGGACGAACACAAAGTTTTCTAACTTTACTCTGCACCATTGCCTGTTTATAAAAAGCTCTGCACACAACGTCCAGTTCACAAACAATAAAAAGGTGACAGTATATTGTAGGACTGTTTGAGGAGGACTCACTAATGACAAGGAATAATTCTAGAGTAGGTGCTGGAGTGTATCAAACTGTCGTTCTCAAAATTATAATACACATGTATTATTCACAATATGGAAAGTGGAGATAAAACAGATTGTTAGGAGCATTTCATGTGTTGAATAACTCCCGACATACCTGTCTGTCTGGCAGTGTCGACAGGCACTCATGGAATACATTACAGAAACACTGACACAAAATTGAAGTGTATCTGCAGTTCATGCGTACAGAAATACCTGCAAATATAATATAATATAATATATATATATATATTTCTCTTATTTCTCATTCTATTCTCTGCAACGATGTGAAGAAACCTATTGTCCCAATTGTCAAACTATTTCTTTAACATGTGATTTATTAGTTGCTTTAAGTGCACAACAAGCCCACTCCCTATACATGTTAAACTTGTTTGGCCGTTGTTTTTTGGACAGAAGAGATTACACCTCAGAAATCTTAAAATATAGACAGAAAAGCATTGGAACATGTTTCCCGTTTTAGAAGGGACAGGTGGAAACTAAGCCATCAGCAGCTAAGGTAAGAACTAGCCTACAGAGACGTCAGGACTTCAGTTCTCTATAAGGCCCAATTAGATGTGGACTTACGGTTTTACATTCTACACAACAAACATGACTCTCTGCTCTTTTCCACTCTTACTCTCTTTTATGCATTTTCTCTCAGTAGAAATACAACCCAGAGGTACAATCTGAATCTGCATCAAACTCTGCACTCACATTCTCATTATTCGCTCACTTTAATACTGTTGTACCTCTCCATAATTTACATGAGGCCCCGGATAAAGTCACAAACCACAACAAAACAGTATCTTCCTAAATCAGTATCCTCTTTACACATACACACACACACACACACACACACACACACACACACACTAGTGTGACTGTCCATACACTTGCAGTAATTAAGCCATCTGGATATCAAACTAGCTAGCTTAGCCTCTGGGTAAAATAGCCTGGTGTGTGTGTGTGTGTGTGTGTGTGTGTGTGTGTGTGTGTGTGTGTGTGTGTGTGTGTGTGTGTGTGTGTGTGTGTGCGTATGTGGCATCATGTGTACATGTGCATATGAATATGATGTGGCATAAGGCCAAGCTACTGGCTGCAGCAGTGAGATTCTGTCTTTACTCTATCACTCTACACTAATCCAATTGTCCAAAGAGAGAGGGGGGGAGAGAGAGAGAGAGAGAGAGTGAGAGAGAGTCTACAATTGGCTGCTCTCCAGTTCTAAATGGCAAGCTGGACAGGGATATCTATTAGACGGTGAGAGTACAGCCAGTATGCCCAACCTCCCCCATACAAACACATACAGTAGATGCATGCATGCATACACACCCACACACACCCACACACATACACACACACACAAATACACAAATACACACACATGCAGAGTCACATGCCCGAAAGCTTCACACACACAACGATGACAATAAACATCATCTCACTAGTCCTGGCTGCATAAAATGAAAGGGGACAAAAAAAACCTGGAGATGCATAAACCGAGATGCAATTAGAATGACAAACTGACTCGACCTTAGCACCCCCCCCTGCCCCTCTTTCTCTCCTCTCTCTCTTTCTCTCTGTCTCAACAGCTCTTCAGCAGGGCTTGTTGATGGTGTGGCAGTCTCTCATGGTGAGTGTTTCAGTTGTGAAAGCATATCCTTTTTGTTGCAAGATAGGTGCCACAGTGCCATCTGCTGGACAAATCTTTTCCTGGTGGCTTATTTTGCATAGTCCAAACACTGAAAAAATCTACCATATCATTCGTTCAGTATTGTAACTATATGCATTGTAAAAAAGGTTTAGTTTGTTGCTTTGTGTTTCAATAATTGTTGTTATCAACATAAATGCATTAGTATACATTATACATTAATATTGCACCAATAACTTTCCAAATGTGGAAGTGTAGATGCCTTTAACACACCTGTGAAGATGCAGAGTGAAAATCAAGGTGAATATATGAAATTCACTGTGAATAAAATTCACCCCTAAGTTTCACCTATTTTCACGGCATGGTCTGACATGCCAATCACAGGTGAGATTAATAAAATTGCTTTACATTAAAAGCTGTATCAGATTCTCTGTGAATGCTATAAATAACACTCGTGTTTTTCATCTGGGAATGCAATACTGGAAGTTAGTATTCAGATGGATGTGTTTACTAGGCCGATTGTACAGTTTTAGATGTGTTCCTGACAATGTGGAGAAGCTCAAATGTAGAGAATATACTATATATATACATAATATTCAGTATAGTATTATACATTTTCTAAAAAAAAACCGGAGGCTTCAATCCTGGTGGCTAGAACCTCAAGAGGTTACTAGGATACATTTGAGGTGATATAAGAACAAGGAAGAAATCTACACTCATGTCATAATTATTATCTTGGTGTATTTTTACACCAAATTTCTGACAAGGAAAAAATCTATTTGGTTGAGCTCCTAATAACTCATCTCTACAGCGAGCCACAACCTGTGAGGAGGGGTCACAAACCAGAGAGCCATAAACCACTGACTTAACTGGCAAAATGACTAAATTGCTAAGAAAAATTAAGAAATTATTAAGAAAAATAAAATTGAACCAATAAAATGTTCTTTGCTGCATTGAGCATTAATATCTCTGTAATTCACATCCAAAATATGGAGACGCCTCTCTTTCCCATGTGGGCGTTTGGGAATCCTCATCATTTTCAACACAGACATCTTTTTCTTTCTCCAGGTCTCATGCTGAAAAAAACCCATGTCTATTGCTGGTGAGGTGTAGCCAGTGAAAAAAGAAACTTGATTCCATCAGTCTGCTGCACTTCCCATCAAGCTGGGTGATGGACAAGAAAGCCTTTGCAATTAAGTGGGTGGGTGTGATAGATGACTGGGCCACCTGACATATTTATATGACATCACTTCAACAATGAGGTACGAGACGTAAAAGAAGTTCCATCATGGCAGTCTTATCACAGCGACTGTACACAACACCTGAGTTCTGTTTATGTTACATGCTGGCCAGTATCCTCTCCTCCCTGACACTTGTGGTGCGTGTGTGTGTGCACTGAGGGTCACCGTGGTGTGTTTGACTTGTGAATGAAAGCTGACCTCCCTCAGATGTGAGTAACCCGGGCCCCTCACCTTCCTATTTTCTGTCAATAACAATCAACGGACGAGCAGTCTGTGGTTTGTCTTGAGGAAAAAGAAATCCAAAAAGTAATAGGTGTGATTTAATACTTCTGACAGTGGCGATGATAGTAAGAAAAGACAAGCAGCAATAAAAAAAAAAGAATGATCAGACCGAGGCGAGATGTGATCAAGTAGAGAAGAGCATTACAAATTTTTAAGTCTGTGGGGACACGGGGCTGTCAAATATGCTGACAACGTTGCTGGGATTTGGACGAGCATGTAGCCTGTTTCTGTGCGAAGGAGAATATTTGTGTGTGTATCAGACGGATGGACAGACAGGAAATAGCAAGAAGGTGAGAGTGAGATATGGAGGTGTGGTGGGGGGAGGAGGGTGGTCGTTATGAGGGAGTGAGGGAGCGAGGGATGGGCAGTGGTGGAGGAGGAGAGCAGGTTTGAGGATGAAAAATGAGCGCAAGTCGAGTGAGACTGACAAACAATTTAATGCTGGATTTGCTAAGACAATAATAAGCTGAAGTTCATATTTCAACATCATATCAGTGCCAGTGTTGTATTTGTGTAAAATGAATTATGTGAGTGGTAATAAATGAGCGACAGTGGATTTCACACCCGGCGTGTGCGTTTGTGGTTTTTTCCTATTACACATGCCATTACCATATGCTAAAGAAAATTGTTGTGCTGAAGATCATCCATCATGAATTGCCAGTCTTATTTGAAATGACACACACATTTAGTGAAAGTATTAAAAAACATTAAATATCTTGTGTTTATTTTCCTCCTGTAACATTTGTGAAAGTTTGTTGTGGTTAAATTGATAGTTTTGCAATTTGTTCTTATTTGGTTCCTTGACAAATAGTGACAGTAAAAAAGATTGATACTGCTGAAGATGAAGATGACGCCTCAGCCAACAATCAGCTAGCTTAGCTTTAGCATAAAGATTGGAAACAGGAGGAAAAAAGTTTGCCTGGCCTGTAACATTGTCCACCATTCATAGCCTTTATGCTAAGCTAAGGCTAAATCTCCATACATATATGAAACAGATGAGGAAGCGGTAAATTACAAACTTCTCCTTTACAGTATTAAATGACCATACATCAAGGCTATTTATGACACATTAGCTTACTACTGATCTGCTCCTGTTTAATACTAAGCCATGATTTGGTATACAGGCAGCTTTAAGCTAATTTAGCATTTGGCATGCTTTAATGTACTTCACTCACACGCAGTGCTTAGCCTGGCATAACATTTCTCCACACTTAAGCTAAGGATAAAGCTTCATACACATATGTTACAGATGGTAATTTAAAACTATTTCGTTCCAATATAAAAACCATTGCATGACAATACATCATAACTATCTATGAGGAGTGTATTAGCTCACCTGCTCTGCTGCGGTTAAATTGTGAAATATTTAGCTATAGCTTGTTTTGCAGGAGCCTATAACTAATTTAGCATATAGCATAGCTTCCTTCACTCACACACACACATTGCTGAGCCTGGCATAACATTTCCCCACAGTTTTTATGCTAAGCTAAGCTAAAACTTCATATGACACAGATGGTAAAAAGTGTCAAACTATTCATTGTACAGTGCAAAAATCATCTCATGACCATACATCAGAACTAGCTATGAGGAGCGTGTTAGCTTGCTACTGCTCTGCTACTGTTACACTGTTAAATATTAAAGTGTTGGGATTGCAAGAGCCTTTGCTAATTTAGCATTTAGCATGCTTTAGTTTCCTTCACACACACGCACACACACACATACACACACACACACACACACACACACACACACATACACACACACACACACACACACATACACACACACACACACACATTCACAGCCAGTGCTTGTTGTTTATTGAGGCTTGGCCTCTTTAATGATGAAGACAAATGAACTCATTATCAGGTGATTGCATGTGCATGTTGAGTGAGTGTGTGTTTGTGTTTTCACTTGTGCATGCACCTGCAAGTCTACTGTATGTTCTAATAAATGTGTGTGTGTGTGTGTGTGTGTGTGTGTGTGTGTGTGTGTGTGTGTGTGTGTGTGTGTGTGTGTGTAGCCTTGTTTTGAAGGAAAGCTCGGTCTCATGAGGTTCATTTCTTCATTCAGCCTTTGTTGTTCAGTGATCCCTCTTTTAAACAAAAATCAGTTTCCTATTGTATTTCGACAGTGTGCCTAACATGTGCGTGTTCTTTTGATTGTGTGAGTATCAGCTGAAGATTAGGCCTCATGATCACCAGCAGAGTGAGTGAGGGGAGGCGCTCACCTCCCACTTCCTGTTTAATTGTATTACAAGCCCATATGGCTGCGTTGTACAATATCACGCTACTGATTCCACATCATGTGCAGCTATTATCAGACGCTGCTCATTTTTGAGCATATTTTAAGTGTGATGCTTTCATGGATGAAAGAGACGGTGAGACAACGCATCCAGACTCTAAATCTAAATTAATGCCTAAATGCATATTAATTTAAAGAGATCATTTGGGAATAAAATTCATGAAAAATGGCACGTTCATTAGCAGGATCGTGCATGTGAGATTAGGTATAATGAGGTTTGCATGGGGAACACCCAGCAGATTTTGACTGTGTGCAGAGTGCTGCAGTTTTAATGCTGGACGTTAGGGGGTGCTAAGAGACAGGGGGGAGGGGGGGGGGGGTTGCAAATGGAAACTCAGAGGAAAAGCTGACATAAGAAATGAAACAGAGAATTTCTTACTCAAATAAGTTATAGAAACTGCTGAAATAAATTAAACATCAATGATACTTTTTCAGACACAATCCTGTTATGAATCCCTTCACTTTATTTACCATCCACTGGTCACAATGACAGCATACAAAACCAAATTCCAACATGGAACTGCTTTGGAATGTGATTATTATTAATACGCACACACACACACGCACACACATTCAATAAGAAAATTAAATACAGTTGTTTTATCAAATAAACAGGGCAGAGGGAAAGAGACACATTGAGTGATATTAAGACATGCAGTGACAAATATAAAAAATAGACATTTGTTTTCTTTTTCTGTACAAACATACATGGACACATATAAATATATAGAAGTAGAAAAGAGTGTATTTTTAAAATACAAAGGTCAAATTGTACAGTTACATTCCATAATAACAAAACAGGAGACGTAGCACAATATTCAAGTGAGTTTTCCTTTTTCCCACAGACACTGTACAATATTGTACACTGTAAAAGCAGAAATTAGATCACACAGCTGTTGGTTTCTCCCCACGGAGTCTGTTCTTGCTGCTGTAAACATTACAAATGAAGAAAGGGTACAGTTCTTGTGGATGGATTTCCGTTTGAAATCGAAGGGACTGTAATGACAACTGAGCAATCTGTTCTTGGCGCGCTCGCTTTGATGCCGTTAAGTCACCTCGATCACAACTTCAGTGCCATGTTTTACTTTTCTCTCAGCACTGAGCAGCAAAGAGGATATTTGGTAAAACAGACAGTACAAGCATTACAGTGAACAAGAAGCAGTCATCATGAAGTTTATATGTATACGTTGGCACGAAGAACAAGCATTTGACAGAATTGTTGAAATGTTCTCTCCCCTCACATTGTGAAAGCACGCCACGCCATTGTTTTCTCTCTCTCTCTCTAGTTCTGTCTGACATCCTGCAGCAGTTTGTTGATCTCGTGCACCAGCTCACTAGCGTCCATGCCGGCCTCGTGGCGGCTCTCGCTGCGCTTCCCACTTTGATGACCCTGGTGGAAGACGCCATCAAAGTCGTCTTCCTCGTAATTCTCTGGGATTTCCTCCATGGCTGGTAGCCATTTGAGGTGAGCCGGCTGCCCATTAGTAGAGGTGGCAGTGGGGGTCGAAGATGAAGAGGAAGTGGAGGAGGAAGAAGAGGGGGAAACGTGGTTGGTCCCCACAGATCCACTTCCAGGGTTTAGATAGTGGGTATTGGCTGCCCATGCAGCCACACCTGGGGGATAAGCAGGACCTTTCCCACCTGGCAGCAACCCTCTGCGGCTGTCCTGGGGAACAGCGTTGTTAGTGGCAGCGTTGCTGCTACGACCACTTCCTCTCTCAGTAGTTGAGGAGGATGCTAGGGAGCTTGTTTCAGTGCACTCTGTGTACGAGTCTATATTGGGGGGGAGAAGTCGCTGGAACACAGAGTTCATCTCCGTGAGGAGGGAGCCAGCCCCTCCTCCGGCCACACATGCATCACTTCCTCCTCCAGTGACGACTCCCCCGGCAAGGGCTTCTTCGCTCCCAGACTCTTTACCAAAAGTGGAGAAGCTCTTGCGGTGCTCCGAGTCGACGGAAGACTGGTCATCGTCGAGCTGTGGCTGCTGCGAGGACTCCTCCCCCGGGATGTACATGTTGTTGCGGTAGTCAGAGGAGGAAGCGGGTGAGGAGAGAGGGGGCATCCAGCACTGGTCAGAGTGTCCCAGAACACGACATTCATCCGTGCACAGTCTCATGGCTACAACAACGAAAAAAAGAAAACATAGACACAGTCAGGAGCAGGTTCAGCTACACGAAGAAAATGAAAAAACATGGAACAACTCCAAAACCAGCAACTCTAAGTCAGGTGTTCAAAACTCCAAGGAAAGAAGTGGGATTTGTTAAAAGTGTTTGTTGCTGTGGTACAGAAAATGTCAATACACTTGAATAATACAAGTAATAAACCCTGAGACTGCAGTAAAGTAATGTTACACTTTAAGAGATATACTGCTCATGGAGGAGAATGGTACAGATTTATTTTACACACAAGGAAACAAGGGCAGGGATGCTGTTGAGTCTGACAAACCATGCGTGCTATTAGAATACTTCATGCGTAATACCTAATTAATATTCCACATGACAGCGCTTCAGTCTTTTATTACTATCAAAAAATAACAGCTCAGCCTGGAAGAGGTTAGTTTTTTCTCTTTATCTCTTTTTATTCCTGCTTGGAGGAGCAGATTTGGGGGTATTTACAGTTTACAGCACAGATATCCAGGTAGTGCTCATGCAGGTATGTTAACAATTAAAGGACTCTCGACAGAAAAGTGAATAAGGGCCAGATCCCACCCAAATGGCATCACAGGCGGTGTTAATGTAATATTTGGCTGCTTTGCCCAGCATTCACTACGCGTCTCAGGCATGGATTTGCTTGTTTAAGTTCTTTTATCATATCCAGCATGAATGGACACATTTCCCCCCTCATCTAAATAGAAAAATCTAAACAAATTAAATCTTTTGGAGAGAAAACAGGGAAAATCCTCCCTCCCGGCCTATTATCTCCTTCCCCTTCCTTTTTTTTCATATTAGCATAACAGATAGTGGAAGGGAAGGGGGAGATGAGGGGGTTGCAACACCTCTAAGTCTTTCTCAAAGGGAGAGAAAAAAGAAATACAGAAAGACTGTCCATGTCCGCCACCCCTCCCTTAATCCATCTCAATAAAGATAGAGAATACATTAACAAGAAAAGGAGAGAGAGAGAGAGAGAGAGAGATGCCGAGGAGCTCTTGGCCTTCTAGGGTAGAGCGAGGAAGGAATAGTCAGTAAGTGTGTGTGAGAGAGAGAGAGAGAGAGAGAGAGAGAGAGAGAGAACGTCATTCTAAAAGCAATTACTATGAATTCTCCTCAGTTCAGACATGAAAGCGCACCACTGTCACTCAAAAAAAGGAGAAAGAAAAGAAAAAGAAGGGAGAGAAGAAAAAAAACAGCACCCTGAGACGCATAGCGATGAGTGACAGGCAACTCATCTCCGCTCCGGGGAGGATTTTACAGACACGACTCTATCTGAGGGGCAGATAACGCACACGCACACACGCACACACAACAACAACCCCACACACAGCGACGCAAACAGCCAGACACGCTGTAACCTCTCTCAGTGATAACGAGCGTGGAAATGAGGGCGGTGTGGAAGAATGGGGCTGGGTACAATGGAGACTGTGTTGGCGGCAGGGGTGAATGGAGCGGCTGTATAGGCAGGTGTACAGACAAATAATAGGGTTTAGGCATGGCGCTGTCCGTGGTGCTGAAATGTGTCAGGCAGGAGGCACGCAGCACATTAGAGGAGCTGGGTGTGGTCTGGAGGACAACACGAGTTATCAATTCTAGTTCAAATACAACAACAACTTTTGACCCAAACTTTTGCAACATGAGACTATGCAGAGGTGCGACTGGACGTGAGTTGAGGTAGATGTGTGACTCAGCTGAGTGGGAAAAAAATTGCCAAGTCATACTGAGAAGGGTGCACTAAAAAGGAAAAGGAAAAGTTGTCGTGGTGTGTCATCACAGAGGGGAGAGCGAGAGTGTGAGAGTTGGTTTCCTGAAACTCACCTGGGTGGAGTCGATGGTGCATTTCGAGGTGTATCAGGTCAGAAAAGCCCTCCCCGGGCAGCAGTCTGTCCACGGGGGATTCCCTCCCCATGTCACAGTCACTGTCTCCCGCCTCGCTGTCCCCACGGCCACTGTCCTTCAGGCTGAACTTGTCCATGTCTTGTAATGCATACCTGCCATGGAAAAAGATTACAAAAACATCCGAATAAAAAATATGATGCAAATTCCCATTTTGCAAATGAGTGCTGTGTGTATTCTGTTTCGCAGGCTGACAGAATCCATCTCTCCTCATGGAGAAGACTAATGACAAACAAATCCATCAAATAAAACTTTTGACTCGAATCTTTGAAATCCCCATAGATGAGGCTCTGCCCATAAATTCTGTGTGCAGATATATCCCATCAATAAATCTATCTTAACAGCCGCAGCGGGCGTCAATAAATCTATCGTTTGGAGATCATAAGGGGGAATATTATGATGAAAGTAGTAATGGATTCACACTTCTCAGCCCAAGACAATTTTTTTTTGAGAAGAGTAGTACCGAGGAAATTGTTGTGACACTCAGACAAATGAGTTGCATACTTTTGAACTGAATGGCATTGGTATGATAACAACTGGAACATGAAAAGAAAATACATTTACAGGCCATCAAACCATGATCTACATGTAACTGACCAACTGACAGGTACAACTTTACAACAGGTTGTTGGAACATGTAGTAAACAATGAAACACAAGTGGTTTGAAAAGTGAACAAAAGATAATCTTGGTTTTGTTTTGGGATTGGGGTGGCTGGGTGGGTGGGTGGGTGGGGGGTTGGGTACTGAGGTAATAGGGGTAAATTACCTGTAGCTGCGGCTGTATTTGTTGCCACGGAAACTGGGTCTGGGCTGGTACTGGCCCTGATGGAGCATGGACAGAAGCTGTGAGACTTGCTACATCCAAAAATAGCAAAACAAACAAAATAAAACAAACAAAAAAAAAAGAAAGGGGGGGATGAATAACAGATGGGTAATTGAGGAGGGGGGAAGGAGGGACAGACAGAGAGAGAGAGGGGGAGACAACACAGAAGACAAAATAATAGATGAGTAAACACAAAATGGATGATGGAGAGGCTGCTGAAAATGGATGAGACAAAATGGATGATGTTATAACAAAATAAAAAGGTAGAGGTGGGGGGTGAGTCTAGATGAATATGGAGACATATGACTGAGGGGTGAGTTGTGGTTGTGATGGAGGTAATGGTGACAGGGTGTAAACAGGGCGAAGACAGAGACACATCTGTAATCATCAACAGTTTTTAATGAGAGTCAGTATGAACTACAGGGCAGTGTTGATTTAGTCACTGTCACACATGGAGATGAGTTAATTTGTTGCAACGGAGACAGCTGTGTGAGGATGAGAAGACTGGTGTGTGTGTGAGAGTGTGTGTGTGTATGTGTGTCTGTGTGTGTGTGTGAGTGAGAGAGAGAGAGGGAGAAACTGAGAGAGAGATGAGAGAGAGAATATTTGGAATGGGGCTGAGGGACTGCATTTAAAATTTCGGAGAGTAATTTACTCCTGAGTGAGTGTGTATGTGTGTGTGTGTGTGTGTGTGTGTGTGTGTGTGTGTGTGTGTGTGTGTGTGTGTGTGTGTGTGTGTCAAAGACAGAGCTTGTGTGTGCTCACCTCCACTGGTGGAGTCGCGTGTGCCAGTTCCAGGGCGAAGCTCTCTGGAATGTGATTGGATGAGATGGTCACCAGGCTGTTCAGGGATTGGCGGCTATGATGGTTCTGCCTGCTACCCATCTGGGCACGTTCCATGGGGGGGGTGGCCGAAGGTGAGCGATGGTGAGATCTGATTGGCAGGGTCCCATTCACTGTGGGAACCAGAGTGATATCGCCTTTGTGGATTTGGCGTGCAGGCTTCTTGGGATGGTGCTGGTGGGTTGACTCAGCCACCCGGCAGTTGTAGGAGTTCCTGTTGTCCTTCTTCTCACGGTTACAGCGAGCAGCAAACACCACCATGATGACAAGGAGCACAGCACAGATGGCCCCCAGTGAGATGATGATAATCAGGGATGCGTCAAGTGAAGACTCCCCCTGGTCCATCAACTGGACGTGGTTCTCATAGAGGGTGATTTTCAGGACGGCCTTAGCGCTGAGGCTCTCGCTTCCCTGATCTCGGACCACGATGGTCAACTCAGCGCTCTCCTGGGGGAAGTTCTCCAGGCTGGCGTTGGCATGGATTTCACAGGTTCTTGGGTCGATGAGGAAGAAACCCTCCTCGTTGCCACTGACTATGGAGCAGATGAGCTCAGCGTTGACCCCTGTGTCTAGATCAGTCGCCCTAACCACTGTTACTAAGTGTCCAGCATCTGTGAACTTTGATGTAGGCACATCAGCAGTGAAGTTCAACAGCTGGGGCACCACGATGACCGGAGGGTTGTCGTTCTCATCCAGGATGTTCAGAATGACTGTAGCATTACTCAGCAGTGATGGTTTTCCTGCATCTTTGGCTTGTACAACAAAGGAGATACGGCTGACATCCTCACGATCAAATGTACGCAGTGCATAGATGGCCCCATTGGAGGGGTCGATGGTGACGTAGGTGGAGATTGAGTTCCCATGAACAGAGTTCTCCAAGATGGAGTAGCTCACCTGCCCATTGGTATCCAGGTCAGGGTCGGTGGCCATGATGGAGGTGAGATATGCTCCAGGGGCATTGTTCTCAGATTTAAAGATCTCATATCGGCCCTTCTCAAAACGTGGCGCATTGTCATTCTCATCAGTCACATGCACAGTGAAATGTTTGACAGTGGAGAGACTGGGAGTCCCCCGGTCCTCTGCCACCACCGTCAGACTGAACTCTGACCTCTTCTCCCTGTCCAGAGACACATTGGTCAGAATCATGTAATTGTTCTCATAGGTCTTCTGCAGTTTGAAGTAGCCCTGACCATGAAGTTTACACTCCACCTCTCCATTTAACCCTGAGTCCATGTCCTCCACCCTCACCAAAGCTACAAATGTGTCCAGAGCAGAAGCCTCAGATATATAGGCTGCATCCCCATTCCCCTGAGAGGACATGAGGTTGATGCTGATGTCTGGTTTGTTGTCGTTCACATCTACCAGTTTGACCAGGATCTTGCAGTGAGCGGGCATTGAGTTTGGACCCATGTCCTGTGCCTGCACATCAATGTCATAGGAGCCCATGGTCTCATAGTCCACACGCCTGACCAGGGTCAGGTGACCACTGTCGGGATTGATTTTGAACGTCTCCATTATCTTTGGGGACACGTGACTACTGAAGGAGTAGACTATTTTGGCGTTTGTGCCTTCATCCAAGTCAGTGGCGTTTAAGTCAATGAGCAGAGTGCCAACAGGTGAATTTTCTGGAAGATTTATGACATATGAGGACTTGTCAAAAATGGGGCTGTTGTCATTAGAGTCGGCAACATTAATTTTGAGGAGGGTCGTGCCCGTTCTCGAGGGAACGCCCCTGTCGGAGGCCGTGTACTGAAGTTCGTAACCTGAGCGCACCTCCCGGTCCAGCTCCCTGAGCACCACCAGCTCCGCGTACTTGGCCCCGTCGGTTCTGGACTGGATGTCAACCTTGAAGAAGTTGTTGGGCTCTAACGCGTACGTGTACAGCGAGTTCTCCCCGACGTCGGGATCCGTGGCGCTGTCCAGGGGAATGCGCGCTCCCACGGATGCGCTCTCGGAGATCTCGATGGGGATGACGGCGCGGGCGAATTGGGGTGCGTTGTCGTTGATGTCCAACACTTCCAGCTCGACGTGGAACAGCTGCAGGTGCTCGGTGGGCAGCGTCAGCACGTCGAACTGGATGGAGCAGTTGAGGTTCTTCTCGCAGAGTTTCTCGCGGTCGATCTTGGTCTTGATGGTGATTTCTCCGTCCTGCTCGCGCACCGCGAGGAAAGACGAGCTCCCTCTTTGCATCGCTCTGAAGCGGAGCGACACTGAGCTGGGAAGTTTCGCCAGAATATCCGCAACATCATCCCGTAAACGGGCGATGACCGTGCCAACCTTCTGCTCCTCATAAATCTGATATTTCAGTGTCTTACCGGTGACGTGTTGCGTTGCCAGTGACAAAACAACCAGAACTTTCCACATTCTTGACAGAAAGAGTCCCTTCATCTTCCCTGGTTGCATTTCTGTGGAAGCCAAAAGCAGATCCAGAGAAAAAACTGCTCAAAAAATGCAGAGCGCAGGAAATTCCAGTTTTAACTTAGTAAATGCTCTCCTCCCTCAATCAGCAGCTGCATTGCCTTCTCCGCGGAGCGATGAGGAAAAACAAGCCAAACATTCAAATTGTTCAATCTAAGCCAGTACAAATTGCACTATTTTCCATCCATTTGTTTCTACCTTTCCTTCCTTGTCATACAGAAATGTTGTGCCTATCTAGCGTGAGGGAGAAGCAGCTGAGTGCCACAGAAATCTGTGCGCCTTTCACCCTCTCCTGCCTGCGTCTGCTCTGTGCGCCGTGCGCTTTCCTACGCTCCCTCTCTCCGTTTGAGGTGCCTCGGCACACAGGCTTGCCCAAAATAACCCGCCCCAAACCAACTAGTTGTACATGAGCCACGGCGCCCCCCCCCCCCTTTTTCACATCCCGGGAAAGACAAACGCTTTCTTCAATCAAACGCCGCTGCCCACTCAAACTCCAGAGGAGAGGGGAAGGAGGCGCAATAGGAGGGAGGAAAAATAGAAAGCGGGGGGTACGAAAAAAACCCGTGGGGTTCACTTTCCCCACTCCTCAGAGTAACGACCATGCCGCGACAATGGGAGAAAATAAACTAGAGGAGAAAACAGTCATTCAAAGGACTTACCCTGACGTTTTCCGTTGCTATAAACCCACGGAAGGTTTACGACTTTCTCGCTTCTCGTCTGTTTGCCCCAGACAGCATGGAGACGTACAAATAAAGAGTCTAAATTCTCATTAGAAAAGAAAAAGATAAAGGCACCCCAGCCACCACCACTTCTAAAGCTCAGCCCTTTTTAATATAAAACATAAAACTCAACCCAGTCACGAGCAGCTGTCACAGCTCACTCCTGCGGTATGACTGACTGATTCATTGGATGCCTTGGCACTGGACCGTATATGGATTCTATGAGCTTATAGTGTATTTGGTCTTATTTCTGCTCTTTCAAGTTGCAGATGATCACCCCCCCCATCTCCAGGCACAGGCACTTTGTAGTAGATGTTTTGGGTGAACTATATATTTATATATATATTTTTTTTTTTTCCCACATGCGTCTCAGCTGCAGTCTATGGGTGAGAGTATAAGCTGGGTAAGCTGTGTGGAGAATCGCGTTGAAAGGGAGCCGGACTCTAATGAATGCCTTTAAAGAGTTGGTCACGCCGAGGAACAGCTCCGTGCCCGCGTGCACAAATCTGTTGAACATCACTTCAATCTCCCCGCAGGATGTTGTTTTGATAACGAGTCCAAAACTCTGCTCAGTTCTGGCATTTATTTCAGTTCACCCCTCCCAGAAAGAGTCTCCTGTGCGTAAACACAGGCGAGGGCAGAGATGGAGAAAGAGAGAGAAATATAGAGACGAAGAAACACATGAGGGGAAAGAGAGAGAGAGAGAGAGAGAGAGAGAGAGAGAGAGAGAGAGAGAGAGAGAGAGAGAGAGAGAGAGAGAGAGATCTGACGTTTAACGAAGGCGCACAACTGGGACCGTGCGTTTTGCAGACCATCTGGCGCGGTTTGTTTGGCAACCAGGACCCGGCGATTACAGCCGACCAAACAAGACTCCAGCGGAGACCCGAGCCCCACACAACTGCGAGGAAATGAGTTGTCATGGGGGATTGCCGAGCACCAAGCAGCTTTTCCACATCCATTCACACGTTTTGCGCGCGGGTGCACGGCGCCGTGTCCGCGCGTGCGTGCGTTACAGATAGACAAGAGAAAGAGAGAGAGAGAGAGAGAGAGAGAGAGAGAGAGAGAGAGAGAGAGAAAATGCGCCCAACGAATAGGAACTCGCAGTTATCGCAGTAACAGGTTCCCAAAAACCCTCATACATATTCAAATCAAATATTATAGCAGGGGCTGAAGATGAGACCGCGCTAAAGGTGACCATCTGGAGCAGAACTCCGAGAACACAACTCACAAACTTATAGAAAGTTCCCCGGTAGAAACAGGCCTGCTCACCCTCACATAAAGCTCCAAGTCTACACGTCCACCATCATTCCTGAGGACCATAACCTTACGAGATAGACAGATAGAGAATCTGCATAACGAATGAGTAATTTACCACCAGCTGCTGTGGACGGTCTGGGTGAGAAATATTATATAAACCGGTTGTTTTATCCATTTGAACCTGGTTATTCGGTGTGGGCTGATCCTTGAACGCAACGCATCTGCACATGTAGGCTCCAAAGCGCATTTTGCCTGGAAACAATAGTTTGCTAAATTATTCAAACAGAAACGTGCACGGACACCGTGCAGGAGCTCTCCCTTTTGAACCCGGGGACACAAAAATTGGCGGAAAACCTTTATTCCCGCTCCCAGCGTCTATTCATCAGCCTGAGCCATGTATGCAAAATGTTTGCATTCACCCCTCTTTTGCACATCTTTTCACCATAGTGGTATTTAAACAGGTTTGATACGGGCGCGCAGCATTTCCATAGCTCCAAACGCTCACAATGCAGTAATGCAATTACTCCCCTGCGTCCCAGAGAAGCTAATCACATTTGGAGAACAAAGTCAGCTCCGGAGTTTATGGAAGAAGGGAGCAGAAGAAAGAGACAGAGTTGAAGGGGGGTGCGCTGTGGGTCTTAAACAGTGCGCAGAATAAAACAATTAATGTATAGAGGGGGTATAATCTAAGTAAAAAAAAGCAGATGGAGGCTTAATACATTTAGGCACGCTACATAACCAGAGCACCCGAACAAACATGGGCTTTTTAATGCTTAAGAAGACAAATGATTTAGCACAAACTATCCGTCGGCTGCAGCAGCAGGTGCAAAGACGCCGCGTCCCCTGGATTTAGTTTTTTGTTTAACCATTTTCCTGCTTCTAGCTCCAGAGATATTTTCTTTATTGATCCATGGGAGATACAGACCAAACAGATCAGCCTCAAACGAACCAGCAGCTCCAGTGCCATGCCAGTAACCCCCTCTCTGCTCCCTGCATCACACAGTGCGCAACAATTAGGCTCCGTGCATGCGCCCGAGCCTTGTAGCCATAAAATAATAAGTGTGAATTAAACGTCTGTCGCTGACATTCATGACAATCTTTGCAGGGACACCCCCTGCCATCCAAATACACACGCATACACACAGTAAGTCAATAGGCACAGCAGGTGCGGTGGGAGAAGATGCGCCCCTGGACCCCCGGTTCAGATCGAAGTCAAGAGGAATGTGTGCGTACGTGCGTTATGCGTATGAGGGCGCGCGCACAGTGTGCGGTGATGCCGCTGGTGGTTTGGTTGTAAAGGCACGCGAGCATCTGTCGCCTCGTCTGTCCGCTCATTGTCACTTATTCAATTAGCTGCGATTTGGTGGATCCCGTTCCAGAGGGGAGGAGCAGGGCCACAGAGAGACTGGGTTCGCTTTCACTAGGCTGCTGCAGAGAGAAGTTGACACACACACATACACACACACACACACACACACACACACACACACACACACACACACACACACACACACACACACACTACACCACCCCCATCAGAGCAATAATTGTTATTCACCCCAGTTCCCCCCCTTCTTCCTGTGCTTTCATTTGGGGTCCACAGAGCTTTATTACTTTATGACTGGTTGGCCACCATTGTCTGTGTGTGTATCTGTGTGCGAGCAGACAAGAGAGAGTGCACTGCCTTGTCCCTGCTCACAGTGCGTGCGGTGATCACACTCTGAGCGCAGCATATTGCAAGCGATGTCAACAGTTGGGGCGACAAATTTACGGCCCAGGCAGAACTATGGGGCACAGAAAGAATGTGTCTGGTCACCTTTAAAGTGAACGCATTACTGCACTGCTCTGACAGGCCCCCAGCCCGGTGAAAAGAACAGACTGTTATTAGTTGTTGTTTTTTTTTTTCCTACAGACTTTACTGACTTATGTGGTAGGAGAGGTGTATAAAATATTCATACATTTCCTCTGCAAAACCAGTATAAAGTGTCATTTTAACTCTGGCATGGATATACTGCACTGTGTGGTTGACCAATGCATTTACTATTCTATTCTATTGCTACGCCTGTAGTGACTGGAGGTTTTGTGAAGTGTCAGGGCTTCGCTTTGAGTCTTGGCAGTTACATTTCCCCGGCAGAACTGCCCTTTTTTCAGTGTTGTCAAAATCAAATGGCGAACTGCTGTTGTCGGAGGGCTTGGGATAGTGACTGCTGTATTTGTTGACTGACTTGAAGGAGCAGTTTGGGTGTCTAATCATCCAGTCATTCTTTCCTTGGCCTCATTCTCTCTCTGTGATTCATACCTAGCTGACTTTCTGTGGCACACACGCACACACACACACACACTTGGTCTGACTGAACAACACTGACAGCGAGGTGCTTTGCCCTCACCAAGACATGGCACAGAGAAACACAAAGGCTTCACAAATAATCAGCAACACAGCACTCAGGAATGAACCACTTTCTCTTTGCTCTCTGTCTTTATGTAAGTGTAAGACTCAACCTTACGTGTAATAGGAAACACAACTGCTTTGCCCCCACAAGGTCAACACTATTCCAACCGTCACAATATCAATACAATCAATAGATCCAGCGTTTAAGTCATAACCAAATCCTCCTGGTTTGTGTGGATTTCTGTTTTTGTGATTTTAACCAGGATTTATACTGGTCATGATAACATTGTACGCAACAGAATAACTGCTGCGATTAAGAAACCCCCTGACATTATTACAACAAAGTCAGATTTTGCAAGAAACTAACTTTTTCTGAGTTTGCCAGAACAAATCCTCACTGCACAGGAAATCTGTGTCCCCACATGAGTGGATTACTGAACAGGCAAATTGGGCGTGAAGGCTCAAGAGGTCATGGGGCCCCTGGGCCAGACCCCCGTATAAGAAGTGACTGTTGTTGTCGCTAGTTGAAAAGTCAAACGACAGCAAAGACACCCAGGACGAGTAAAAATAAAGACTAAATATAGATGAAAAATTACCACAGAGATTCACAAAATGACCAAAAGGAGAAAAATATCATTTCAATTGAGGAAGAAATCACCACAAACGTACATGTTGTAGTTAAAACGTGACACAAAAAGACAATAAAAAGAAACAAAAAAGAAGAAAAATGTTCTATGAATGGTTTGTAACATATACAACTTTTCTTTTCTTGATAATCAAAGCTCTTTATAGTACAGTTTTGCCATTCACCCATTCACACACACATTCATACAGTGCATCTCAGCACTTTCTCTATCACACCTCAAACTGCGGGCACAGCCGTCAGGGGCAATTTGGGGTTCAGTATCTTGCCCAAGGACACTTTGAGATGCAGACTGGGGGAGACTGGTGTCAAACTGCTGAGCTTCTGGTTAGTGGACGACCCACTCCACCCGCCTTAAAGAAATGAAACATGCACAAAATCCACAGTGCCTCAATAATTCTGTGTTAAATCAACAAGTTGTGGTTTTACATTGTACATGTAACTTTATTCTCAGCAAGATGGTAAATAAGCCTGTTTCCCAAAAGTTTCACTTTAATTAACACTTGATTAGAAGCCACATCACGCCAGCTCCTCTACATCCTGCCATTTGTGCAATGTCATTCTCTGATATACTTGTTGTGTGGTGGTTTTCATTGACTTGCCTCAAGTGGAAACTTGACAATTCATCTACTGTTGATTCAATGCCGTTAAACTCCACAGTTTATCAAAACACTGTCTAACAGCTGCAAACATGGGTGATACTGAAAGAACATTTGCTTGACCCTAGAATCGTTTCTTTCTTTTCGAGCCTTTATAAAATTATATCGCAATTCAGCACGGAAATGTAAATTGCTAATGTATAGGCTCTTAATTAGGAGAGCCCTTGAGAGCCCTCGGCTCCATATCCTTTTTCTAACGCTTTGCAGGAGTCACCTTGAATTAATGAAGAAAACAGAGTTAGGTCCTGTTAGTGTTAGGGGGAAATGCTATTGCATGCCAGACCCATCCACCACTCCCTGTTCATGTGTGTGTGTGTGTGTGTGTGTGTGTGTGTGTGTGTGTGTTTGATTGACATGTTGTTGATTTGTTGGGGGCTGTCTTTCCCCCGATACGATGTCTGCCTCCAGCTGATGACTGACAGCTAATTTGTGGTCCAGAGATTAGTGTTTTAGAAAAGGAACTCTCTCAGAGATGCGCTGCATCCAAACAGAATCGGGTCCCATTTGGTGCCACTTCTTTGACAGAGCATGTGTGTCAGGCCGGTAATGAGGACAGTCCGAGCTCTTTCACTCGGTGGTGGTCATCATTCCGGAGTAATCCGTTTTGTGTGCACGGTGACAGCTGCTTTCTGAACGTGTCGCCCAACATGTGCGAACAGTGTCAAAACATTTGCATCAGCACTACTCAACACTGGAGGCAAATCACTTTTGATTGAGACATAGACAACATTTGTAGCAGTTTTGTGTCTCTCTAGCAGTGGGGTTTGTGGCTAAGAACATGTAATGAGGTCGAGGTCACATGCGGTTTGCTGCAGAGAGTGCGGGTGTCTCTCATCATGTTTGAATTAGGAAATGTTCGGTTGTAAGTGAGAGTGTTTTAAAGGGGTAGAACAAATAGCGACAGCAGCCGCAGAGCGCACAGCCTAACTCAAACCAGAGATCCCAAGAGCACATACACACACAGACACACACACATAAAAAAACACAACATAACTAGCTCCAGAAACTTTCTGGCACACAGGAGACTTTGATGGGTGTGGGTTCATGTAGGAGAAAACCAGGCTCAGGGAACGTGCTGCAGCACCGCCTGGTCGGTGTGACACAAAGCCCCTGTTGTATCCCCTGTGCACAAATCCTAACAACTTGGATTGATTAGAGGTAAGAGCATGAGCAGTAATAACACAGACCGATCCTGTGGCTGCTCACTTTCAAGCCCAGACATCCATAAACTCTGTCTGTCTGTGTGCGTGATGTGCACAAGCAAGTGTGTGTGTGGGCATGTGCTCGCAGTGCACGCGTGAGGCGATTTTCTGGCAGGGGTTAGGCCCTCACTAGAGTGTTACATGTTTAAGTGTCCCCCGGTGACCCACTTCCTGGGGTTGCACCAGATTTACGGTTCTTGGGGTTCTTGAGAGCTGGCAGCTGTGGAATGGAGGAATGGATGTGGACGGTCATGATAAAAGAGGAGTGGATCAGGGTTGAAGGAGCGAAGGAAAGTAGGCGGAGGGGGATGATGAAGTGACGGGAGCGTGGAAAGGTGGAGGCAAAGAAAATGCTGAAATATGTTCGGGCTTGATAAAAGTCTGGGCAGATGGAGGAAGACGCGGAGAAGTGGAATGGAAGCGAGGAAGGGTCAAGGAGTGTGGGGAAGTGTGGAGAGTAGCTGCTCAAAAGGGAGGGTGGAGTGAAAAAGGTGGGTGGTGGGTGGCGGGGTTAGCAGGGAGCGTGGAATTGGACGTGGGACAGGGGAAAAAAAGGCCATTGCAAAGGTTAGGGAGATAAAGAGGATTTAGACAATCATTTCTTTGCCGGAGCGCTTTGGGATGCCAGGTTCTTACAAAACGTGAACAAATTGACCGCATATTTCACAAGCTGTTGGACTCTGCTGAGGACTGCTTAACATGGTGTTTGAAGTTAATGCAGGTGGGGGGAATTTGGGGCAGAATCCAAAACAGCAGACAGCAAATGTTCAATCAGCTCAGGGGGGGGGGGGGGGGGGGGGGGGGGGGAGGGGGAGTTGCAGAGGGGGAGGTGGGATGGGGGGAGCGCTCGGAGCGGATAGCTTGGAGAGAGCAGCGAGAAATAGGACACGGACACAAAGATGGTCGAGAGACGGCTGGAGGATCTTGACAAGTAAAGTGTGTTTAATTTGTGTGTGAGCGTGACGTCTGGTTACTGTCAATCACTCGCACAGAAATATGGAGGAGTTTGCCCAGAGACGATCCTTTGAAACGTCATTTACAGGCTTCGCTAGATCATACATGCTTATTAACCTGCGCTGCAATTATTTTCTGTTTGATATCACGGCGGTTTGATGAAGAGGAAAAAAAGGGAAGAGGAGGATCAGATGAATGTCAAAAAAGACAGAATTTCATTTGCAAAGAAGATCAGGGGGTGTAACAGGAAACTCAATGAAGTGTAAAGCAAGCGTTAATTTGTTCACGCGCTGTAAAAAGTGCTCACCAAAATCATAATTTGAGTCATTAAAATGCATTTGTTTTCTGCTTTTTAAAAAGTTCTCCCTGGCAGATGAGCGGCGCGAAATTGAAACGCTCATCGCCATCGCTAATCATCAGACGAGTCTTGTCTCTTCTAGGCTGTTATTATCATTATTATTGGCTCCTCTGTGCTAACAAGCAATTAATTCACATCAGAGCTTTTTTTTCCCCAAATAAACAGCAAATGGCATCTCTTGTGGTTTTAGTTCGACAAACTCTGATACAGGAAAGAGGGAAGAAAATACAGACACGAAAAAAAGAAGAAAACAAAAACATGTTGCTGAAGTGCAAAGCGTCGCTCCCAGGGGCCTCATCAAAGGCAGGAGAGGAGAGGAGGGAGAGATCTCTGAGAGTGCACGCAACTAAACAAGCACACACAAAGTTAGGTTACACACAGTCACAGTTACAGAACCAATCCTGAAAAATCTAAATAAACCTGAGCACATTTAGCCTATTATCACACCCTCCACACTTGTTTTCTCCCTCTCTCTCTCTCTGTTTTTAACGCCCACTAAACAAGCATCCATCATAATTAGCTAAATTAATTCCCACATGCACCACATCATCATCCACACCAGCTTTTTGTTCACGCCTGATTACTTTTATATATAGAAGTGGCTACCCCGTGTTTAACATCTCTCTCTCTCCCACACATTCCCCTTCAGTGAGCACGCGAGGCAGCCTCCGAGGGATGATGGCTCTCATCTGTAATAAAAACAAAATAGGACACAGTGTGCCCGCGCACTAATCAATAACCATTATCACAAGTTCTCACCTGCTTCTAGCCTTGTGCGGCGCCTGCTCTGCGTCTGGTGATATATTTTGAGGAGATGCCACATAATGACTCATAAGACTGAGAGACTGAGGAGTGAAGTGGAAATACAGCGCTGCGAAATAAATATCAGCTGTGGCATTGAACTACACAGACAATATGCAGGGCAGTGTCTCTAGTTTTTGTCTTCTGGGGGAAGGGGGCGACCAACACACCGGCTGTATATTGTCTTCCTTGTCCCCATCCTGTTGTTGGCACACACACACATAAAAGTGTCCAATTTAATTGACACATGAACAAAAATGTCAACTTGCTTCCAGGCAAGCCAACACTGGACTGGAAGGCCCATAAAGCTCCAGCATGAGAGGGGAAGCAGATAATGACTGCAATTTATTACACCTAAAGTTAGCAGTATATAAACTCAGGATTTTCCAGATTAAATATTAGGCTGTATGTAATTATTACATAAGGCAATCGTGTATATCTGCCAGCAGTGCAGCTATAAGCTAAATGATTTTTATTTTAATGCCATTTATTGCCATAGGAGTCCGAGATTAAAATTGTTAATAATACATTATAATTGCTGTCTTGGCTTCAAGAGATTACTGGCAGGAACACAAAAAGGAACTCATCACGCTGGACAAAGTAAAAGTACAGAACAACACGATTATTTCGGGGTTTAGCAGCTGTGTGTTGGCTTGGCAAAACATCTTTGTTCGAGGGGCTGAAACACGTGGAACCTGTCAGCGACAGATAGCAGCTTGTTGTATCATTTCCTTGAATACCTGTGATCCAACATTACAGTGGTTAATGTCAGGTGAGTTCAAAGTCAGCATAACCCAGAGAACCACAGTTACCACATGTCAGGTTGAAATACATTTTCCTCCAATAATTACAATAATCTGTTCATATATCCACCTTCTAATTTCACAACCAGTCTGTCTGTGGAACACATATCTTATGGATCATTGATCCTATTAGCCTCACACTTAGGATGTGTATCCTTAATGGCCCGAGGAAGTGCAGTGTTGAGTGAGGTGCCAGCGCTCTGTAGCAGTCAGTGGGCGGGGCAGTGTGCCTTCAGTCTGTGGACCGAGTTGAACATGTCGTTGTCTTCATCCTCGGATAAACTACAGCAGTGGTCAGCAACTGATGGATGAAAATTGCAGACACATCATTTTGATGATCTGATTATTTTGATTTCACCATATCTGACTGAGACAGACAGCCCAGATGCTGATCTTCAGCATAGCAACATCATTCATAGAATCACTAAAAAGTAAAAACGCAACATTCGTTTTGTAACTGCAATGCTTTATATCGAGCTGAATAACAGAGCATTTATTTTGAAAGGTTTTGAGCTTGGGTCTGAAGATTATGTTGCTTGTTGAACAGAGAAAAGAACCCCTGGAAGTAAATCATTCGAATTTACATATGAGCCACACATGTGGACGACAAAAATAAACTAATTCATTTTCACTTCATGAAAAACACTGACTATAAAATCTGCAGATAAACCAGGTAGGATGAACTTCAAGTTTTCTAACTTTACTCTGCAACATTGACTATTTATAAAAAGCTCTGCACACAAACAATAAAAAGTGACAGTATACTGTCGAACTGTTTGAGGTGGACTCGCTAATGACAAGAAACAATTCTGAAGTAGCTCGGCAGGCCAAGCAAACAGGCAGGTTTAGAACAGGCACTGCACAAGTAATTATTAATTCAGTCTAGATGGACGGAGCCATTTACTGTGTGTGCACGTCTCTGATGTGTGGCAGTTTGAGCTGATCCAGGATGTGATAAGACCTTCCTGCAGGAGAGACTGCGACGTCTGTGGTTGCAGGCACATCACAAGGAACGTGTACGGGATGAGGTGTCACTTTGTAAATACGTCGGGCCTGACATTTGCGAGAGGATTTGACAGAGTGACTCATTACCAAGTGAAGTGGAAAGAGCCTCATACTGTAGCCTAATGCAGGGGGGGTTCTATTTGTTTCCCAGTTTCCCCAAAGCTCAGCGCTGACAGTACAGTTACAGACAGAATCAGGCACAATACCTGTGGTATTTCCGACACAAACTGTGCCTTAGGTACCGTTTGTCTTGTTGATGTTGTATCTGAGAGCTCTGCTGTCTTCCTACAGTCCCCCCCCATCCTCCTTTTCTATCTACATCTCTTCCTCCTGTTCTGTCAATCCTCTTCCCTCCACTTCTTCTTCCTTTGGTCTCATTTTCACTTTATCATTTCAGTCTTTCCCATCACGTGTGTTGTCCCTGATTCCCCTTCTCTTTCTCTCTCTCTCTCTCTCTCTCTCTCTCTCTCTCTCTCTCTCTCTCTCTCTCTAGTTGCCAATTCTCTTGTCTGCCTCACTCTCACCGGAAAGGTGAGCATGTGTTTCACCGGTCTACTGTGTGTCTGGCACTTTCCAATTAGCTTGTATACCTGCTTCTGGCTGTGAAGCAGATAAGATGGAGCTGATAGCACTGGGCTCCTGTTATCTCTGTTTTCCTCCTGTCTCACATAAACAGACATATACCTACACACAACTGATCCGCGTGTGTGCTCGGGGGACAGGGTCCTAGCTCCCAGGGCTGTGGGGTTACAGATGCATGGGGCGGATAGCTATAGAAGGCTAACAAGGGGTGGACAAGTGATATAATGAATGCATCAGGGACTGTGACACGTTGTCAAACGTGGCGTGCCTGATCTTAGCATAGCTTTGAGTGCTTCCTGGCCGCCATTTTGCAGTTGTGTGTCTGAGTGTGTGTGTTTGCATGCAACAAATAGCCCCCCCATCTCCCTCCATCCATCCCCTTTTGTGCATGTGCGAGAATGCACACAGGGTCACATTTGAGAGTGTGTGCGTGTATGTTTGGATGTTTGCTGGTGGCAGGGTGGTGGGCTGCGCGGTGACCCCGCGACCTGCCCAGACTGTTGAATAATAAAAGGCTATTCAGACAGTCACACAGTGACAGCATGAAAGGAGCAGCCACAGAGAGGGAGGGGAAGGGGGAGGCTGGGGTAAGGGGTGGGGGAGGTAGGGCAGACATGGCTGTCTTTGTGGGAGGTAAGGGACTCTCATTATTTCTCTCAGGCTCCACTCTCACTCTCCCGCCACTGTCTCTAAGTTTCCTCGGCTTCTCTTGTGTTGTGCCTCCTTCCTCTGAGTCCATCTCCCCCTCTCTCTCTCCCTCTGTGTCTCTTCAGACTCGTTTCTCCCTTTGAGTCGATCCGTTTGCTGTCAACCCGAACGTCATTTTATCCACGGCCCCCCATTAATTTCATCCACCTCTCTCTCTCCCTCTTTCTCTCTCTCTCTCTCTCTTTTTCTGTATCACACACCAGTCCCTCTCTCCCTCCTGTCCCCACTCCTTTCCATCTAATCAACTTACTCCTCACAACCTCTCATGTCTTATTTCTTTATTCGTTGCCACTTTCTCCCCAACCGTCCTTCTTTTTGCTCCTCTCAATTATGTTTCTCTCTCTCTCTCTCTCTCTCTCTCTCTCTCTCTCTCTCTCTCTCCTCACTTCCTCTCAGCTCCTCCCTCTCTGTCTCATTAGTGATGCTGTCTACTAAGGAGGTGATTAGCCTGCTTCGGCTCTAATTAAAACACAGAAAGGGAACTAAATGAGACCTGTGATTTGCGGGTTTGTGTGCCTGTGTGTGTGTGTGTGTGAGAGTGCATGTGCATACACTTTTGCATTCCTATCTGTGCGCTGTGTGTGTGTGTGTGTGTGTGTGTGTGTGTGTGTGTGTGTGTGGTAAAGTCACAGTTGCAGGGACAGAATGCTAAATAGTCTGCCTATTGCAATATGAAATGCTAAAGCTTCTGATAGATGTTGCACATATATAAAAACCGGAACTTCTCTTCTCTTGTTTAAATCAAGTCGAAGGAGGTGAACATGACTGAGCAAAGAGACAAAGTAAGAACTGAGGAGGAAGCGTGTCTATAAGAAGTCTAACACATCCCTTTCATCCCTTTCTTTCCACCTCAGTGGTTTGAAATTATATTAAGTGCGTGGGAGTTAGTAATCACAGATTGTAAATATTCACATAAAGTGTTTTGGGTTAAATGGTAGTATGTGTGGGAAATGTATAAATCCCTGTGGTGGGTATCTGGGATGGAGCTGATCTTAAGTCTGCAATTCCTCTTGACCAATTTGATTTCTTTCTCCTTTTTCCCTTCACTATTGTTGTTGGTGCCGGATAAAACTTAAACTCTGTGCATAGTCTTTTGTTGCCGTAAATGTATCTGAATTTCTGACCTTCCTCATGTGCTAATAACTCCTAATTTTTTGTTGGTGACGTGTTTGTGTGTGTGTGTGTGTGTGTGTGTGTGTGTGTGTGTGTGTGTGTGTGTGTGTGTGTGTGTATGTGTGTGTGTGTGTGTATAGCCAGAGGTGAGACCATAAGCCCGTTCTGAAAGGGTCGGCTTATTTAAACCACGCCTTGTCATCAAAGTTGCCACATTATGATCAGAGTGCTACATCTGCTGCTACCTGTACATCCTGTGGATAATTATCCTACCACCCCCTTCATCTGTTTGCCTAGAGGAGACACATCAGGATCCTCTGTTTAGCTGCCACCGTGCATTCACTCTGTTGCAGGGGAAAAGTGAGACTAAAATTTGCATTGATGTGGCAAATCTGTGCCGTAATGGCTTTTAAATGGCTGAGATGAAAAAGAAGGGAGAGGTGTCAGCTTTAATATCTCTGAGTACTTAACACCTCTCATTAGATCGTATAAATCCACAAGTAATAACATAATATAATTAAAAATCTATCTTTCACTTTCAAAGGATTTTCATTTTCAAACATTAACGTTGTTGACCTTGTGGATCAACCTGCATGTGCTTGAAAGTGACCACACAAAGCATCCTCTTGTGTCGATGTACCTTTTGGAGCATGCTCACAGACCAAAGCTGTCACAGCCCACTGGACCTTCTTTCTTCTTTCTTTTGTGCAGCACCACTTTTTATTCTCTTTCAGTGTAATATCGACAAATGTCTGTGTTTCAGCCGCTGGATTTGTCTGGGCTTTTATTTTCCGGTGGATCTGTGTCTTTGTGGTGCCAGGGTATCAAAGGCAATGCTGCACTATGTCAGCATTTAGACCTTTTCTCACCTCTGAGCAGAAACGCCAAGGGCCAAAGCATGAGAGAGAGCGAGGGAGAGAGAGCGAGGGGCTTGCGATCTGACGTCTGATCATATCAGGCCTGACTGAAATAGGGCATGAAGCTCACCCTGCTGTGGACAGACACACACACACACACAAACACACACACTTTATTTTCTTGTAGGTGGGGTGCAGGCAGGTTTACTTGGTTTATCTGAGAAACAAAACACCAACCTCTCAAGAGAACAAAGAAAAGCAGTGCTTCCAAAACTTTTGAAACCAAGGCGACCCTTTTCTCCCCCTTGGCACCTCTCCATGCAGCTGATAAATATTCAACTGAACAATGAATCACATGAGTATTCTCGTTGGTTAAATGCCTTTCTTATTTGTTTAAAATACATGATAGGCTACACCCACATGTTATCATGCATTCATTGAGTTGTGCATTTGATTCCATGTTAGTTTATCTCTGTAGAGGAGGCATTCAGGTGAAGGGCGGCTACATTTCTCTCTCCATGATAAACTGTCAGTCAAGTCATTTTTCACCATCCAACTTAAACTTTACTTCTTTTGGCCTCAGACTGTGTTTAAGTTTGAGACATAGCAGCATTTGTTTGAATGACAATTGTCTTTTCCATTACTAACAGTTGTTATTTCCAACTGCCATGCATTTGGAAACCTGGGGTGCAGAGAAAGTGTTTTTGCGTTACTGTGACAACCGGTCGTAAGCAGTTGGGATCGGTCAACTTCATACTTAAAAGGAGAACTCCACATGTTTTACATACCAAAGCATGTTTACAGGTGTTGTTGTATTGAGGCCTTTTATAGCATCAAAGGGAGATGAGCTGATTTCAGACATGCACTGAACTCTGGACCTTCTCCTGAAATTATCCAGAGGGGCTGTATGTGAGAACACAAATGTCTGAGCCAGTTGCACCAGACATTTTGTAGGACTTTTCCTGCAAGCCCCCTAAACCCCAGATCCCAGTGAGCCCATGTGAAAATGCAGAACGAAAATGTCCAGAAAATTCACAACGAGAGAATGGATGTGTTTCACGCAATGGACACATACTGTAAGTCCCAGGACAAGAAGAGGTACCATTCATGTAGAAGATACCGATTACATTCAAATAAAAAAATAACAAAATAACAGTTCAGTTTCTGCTCATGTCTGAAATACAGCTATAGTCTCCCTCAAGTGATGTCACTTGAGTAGGCATAAGCAGGGGTTGAAGTCTACAAGTTTAAAAGAGAAACATTCTGAGGTTGCCAGACCTTTGAGTCATCTGTCAGTAGTGCTTGAGACTACACAAGGCAGCATCCAAATCTCCAACTGTTTCAAGTTAAGTTGCATTGTGTAAGATATGTGTGGAATCAAAACACTTACTTTTAATACTTAATACAGTGATTCAAGGTTCAATAAGTTGCAGCTTTATTGTCATTATAGGATTTAACGAGATGAAGGAATAGTTTACAACAATCTTGCCTTGTTTTATACAATGAAATAATATTAATAATGTGCAGTGGTAATAAATAAAAAAAAAAGAAGAAATCTTTCAGCACTCTTGGCCTATCCTCGATACACCATTGTTCTCCAGAACCCCTTTTGGGAACCACAGATTTAAAGGAGAATCTTGGGTCTACAACTTGTCTTATTTTGAGGTTTTCTGTCATAACTCACCAAAGTAATTCGATCTGGAAACTTGACAACTAAACCACTTTATTTTGACATAAGACTGAAAGTGAATACACAACAAAGCCCGATGACTGTCACACCAGGCTTTTTCCCTTTTGAACAAAAAAGTTTCCTCAGATCTAAACAATTAACTTGGCGAATACAAAACCTCAAAAATAAAACTTATGTTATAAAATTAGAACTTTCTACTTTAAAGACAGATGGTGACTGGAGTCTGAAAGATAAAGAAAGACCAAAGTACCGAACTGAAACACTGAGAATTGAACAAGGTGATGACAATAGCAACACTCTGGTGCTGAAAATTGTTGCGATTTTGATGACATGCTGACGACGATGATGTCATTGTTGTCATAACAACAAAGCCACTCCGGTGATGGAGACAGATCTGCATTGCTCAACACTCCATCAAGTGTGCCCCCATTGTGTTCCAATCAGGGCCTCCTCTCATTACTCTTCATTGAGCCAATGAGTTTGACGGTGGAAGAAAAGGTGGAAAGTCCCCTCCCTCGCCTTTCTGTGTCCCCCCCCCAAAAAATCAATTTCATCTATTAGACCCTGCCCCATGGCTGGCTGCTTAGTCTTCTTTTGATGCAGATTGTTCACACGCACACACAAACACGCACACACACACACACACTCACACAAACACACACACCTCTCTGACACCTCTTTAACTCTCTTTTGTTAGCCCTGCGTTGCCCACGCCATATGGCAAATGAGAAGGATCCAGTGCCTGTGTGTGTGTATGTGTGTGAGTCGACGGTGGGGTCAGGGGGGTTAGAGGAGGCTGACCCACTGACAAAGACTCCCCACTCCATCAGTGAGCTCCATGAATACATGAGGACAAGCTAGGCTGAATGGGAGAGCAGAAGCCGTGGAGAAGTCGGAGGCAGACAGAGGAGGGGGTGCCGGTGTTTGGATGATGGGGGCATTAGCAAGATGGATGCTATGCAGGATTAAGAGAGAGGAAGAAAATGAAAGAGACAGGGGGTAGATGGAGGAAGGAGGGGTGTCAGAACTGTGATTAAAATGAGAGCTGAAGAGAAAGCACATGTGAGAAATAGGTAAAAATGTGAGCTTGCTAAAGCTTGGGACTGTGAGTCGAGTGCAAGCATGCATGAGTGTGCATGTGTGTGCATGTGTGTGTGTTTGTGTGTGTGTGAGAGTTACCCGCTGTGTGCTCTATGTTTGCAAGGGATACGAGGTGATCCCTGTGGCACGGGGATCTACAATAGGCCAGCAGGTCCCTCTCAGTGTGATGACAAGGCTCCCAGGGTCCTGTGTGAGTGTCTGTGTGTGCGTATGTGTGTATCCCAGCAGGCTAGCTCTCTATAGGAACACCGGTCAATGTGAGCGCAGAGATTATCATTAAACACATCTGACAGCCAAAGCAGGGAGCACACAGTGAGGTAGCAGGTCAGGAAGCGTTACAAACTATCCTCTGATTGCTTCTGAAGTTTTCATGTGATGTGTGTGTGTGTGCGCGTTTGTGACGATGTTGGCCAACTGCAGGAAAATGTCACACGTGTACTTCAACAGCATTCTACACAGTCCTCATCCATCAATTTCCATCAGTCTAATTCTATGCAAAGAGGGCTGTAGTGGGGGTAAATGCATGTTAATGCCGTTAACGTACCTTTTTAAATACAAAATAGCTTTTACGCCTGTTTTTCATGGTTCACTTACTTGTTATTTTCCGATTTTAAAAGTTTTAGGTCAAATTCAATATTTACTGAGCATTATATGATGTTCAGAGTACAACCTCACCTTGTCCCCGCCCCTTGTCATTGTTACCTGGTACCCGACCCTTGCTCTCTCACCTCCTTAGCAGAACAAACTGACCAAGTTTCTGTGCATATACTGTATACATGTAAGTGCCCCTGACTTCTACAATTGGCCATATACATGTAAGTTATTTTGACTTCTAGAAGATCACTTTAATGTTAGTGCCTCTGACTTCTAGAATAGCAAGTGTACATGTAAGTGGCTCTGACTTGTAGAATAGTAGATATACATGTTCTTGCCTGTGACTTAATTGCATATGTGCATGTAAGTGCCTCTGACCTCTAGAAAAGCACATATACATAAAAGAGCCTCTGACTTGTAGAATAGCATACATGACTTCTACAATAGCACACATAATTGTGCCACAGCAAGTGGCTAAAGGACTGTGAGACAGCCGGGAGTACAAAGGAGAGAAAATAGGCCAAAGCCAAAGCGATGGAGACATGAGGGATTGCTGCTAGTTTTGCTCCCACTAACCCAGTGCAGCCATCACTGCGGTTGCTCCATAATGGTCACACTATTACACAGCGTTGCATAAGATAGATAAGGCTACGAGGAGGCATATTCGCTGCACCAAGAGAACTATCTGCTGATTATGTGTGTGTGTGTGTGTGTGTGTGTGTGTGTGTGTGTGTGTGTGTGTGTGTGTGTGTGTGTGTGTGCATGCACGCTAACAGCAGCTGGGGGACTGTGTATGAAAGTGGTACAAGATGAGCTGAGAGATGAGAGCAGGGAGAAAGGGAGAGAGGTGTGATTGTGCTCTGTCATCTACTGTATGTGTGTAAGTGTGTGACCACGTGTATGGGTGTGGGTGTGTGTGTGTGTGTGTAACATCACTTTCCGCCCCTGCCATTTAGAATGGACGGTTTCTACTCTGGCGTCATGACAGAGCAGAGAGAGAAACAAAGACCCCTTTCACGTTCACCGCCTCTGCTCCTCCCTCCCTTCCTCTTTCTCACTCTGCTCGTTTCCTCTCCCTGTCTCAGTTTAAGCCCGTTATTTCTCTAAAACTATAATGTATTAGCTGACTCTCGCCTATGTTTTTTGTCCTTCCCCAGAAACTTAAAGTAGCTTTTCCCACTTTCTATCGTTTTTTGTCTGCTCAGCAGCTGTGACTATCATTTCCCATTCACTGCCCAGCATTACCTTTCCATATCTTTGCTTGACTATCATTTATTTTCTGCCCCATTGCCTTCTAATTCTTATCTTCTTGTGCTTTTCTCTGCCACAAAATCACCCTCTATATCCTCGCTTTCTGCCCCCACCCAGCCCCACCACAACCCGCCCCCTCCTTCACATCTGTTTCTGTGGCCCTGGTCCACGAGGATGAATGCCAGCACCCTCCTCCCCATTATTAGCAGAACACAAGTCTCTGACTGCCCACCTCCCCGACTTCTGTCGCCTTTTGTCCCGCAGGCTGGCCTGAGCCGCAGCCTCCTTTTACAGTGGACAAAACCCGACATCGCTAAATAGACAGTGGGACAGTTGGTCGGTTTATTGTCTGCCTTGGTGTGCGTGTTTGTGCTGCCGCTTTGGCTGGTTGGTATTTGTGCCCGAGCATATGTATGTGTGTCGATGCAGCCGGTGTATGAGAGACTGGTCATTTATTTACACAGTCAGGGAGCAATGGAGCTGTGTCACAAAGAAAAAAGAATGACCTGTTCCAAGTTTCATTTTGGCATTTTACAAAACATACAAGACATTTTTCATTGTCTTCGTTCTAATAAAAAATACACTGAGCAGAGACAGCATATGTCTGAACGGGTTTGATCCTGTGGTGAGTTAAGGAGCTCATTATGATTAGAGGACTCAAAATTAGGTCAAGACTTCGTTGAAAATGTGAGGGATAAAGTTGATAGCCTACATTTTTATGTAACATTTCTTTTGTCAAATGCATCACCACAACCCATGTACACACACACACACACACACACACACACACACACTATAGACCAAATTACTCTTTTTGTGAATTGTTGCAGATGTAAAAAGGACCATAAAAATCTGGTGTGTATATAAAACTCACATTTAAAGCAACGAGCAACTGAGCAAATGCATTTTGCAGTGGGGTGCAAGTTTGCATCTGCTGCCATTTCCACTGACTTTATAACTCTGTGCTCATCATGTGCCATCGAAGTAACACTGGTATAAACTCACCAGCCACAAATAGGTCATGTAACATAAATGTGAGAAGCTAAATATCAGCTTTCTTACAAAAATTATGATTCACAGTTACCAGATCTGTAATGTAGCCATTGAGGCAGAAAATAGATTTAATAGCCAGGCATCATAGGGGCTTCATTATCATCATATTATATCACCATAACAATCTTCATGCTATCAGAGGTCAAATATGTAACTACACTATAAAGGCAGAGAGCTTGAAAACTCTGGGGCTATTTTTTGTAATGAAAGAGGACAACTGTGTAATGTAATAGTTTTTTCCCGCAATAGTGGCTGTCATGATAAAAAATTGAATTTGTCCAAATACAGATGTACATATGCTACTTAATGTTCATAATATATGGTAAGATTTGAACTTCCTGTAAAACTCAATGGTGTAACATGGTGTTGTCTTGGAAACTTTATATGTCATTATGTCGTTAAATTGATCTGACAGGGTCATTATAATGACCCTGTCAGATCAATTTAACATAAATGTAGGATAATTATGTGTTATGGCAGGAATTGGACCCAAGAGCAAACCTTAGACAATGGTTGGCAGTATGATAAAAGCTTTAATTAATAGTTCTAGAACAGGTTACTGTGTAAGTGTCTGGTACAGAAAGTCTCCAGCGTGGTCTTTGGTTTGGTGTGGCTTTGCTAGACAAGGCGGGTTGGGGAGCCCTCACTGAGTGATCAGCCAGTGGCTCGCAGAAAACACGAAGCTGGTCTGCAGGCAGAGCAGTTACGCCGATGAACAGATCGTCAGGGCAAACAATGATCAGGCAAGATGAACAGGCGGGCCTCACCTGAGGCTAGAAAAAACACAGGGGGTTTATGCAAATAGTAAATTTTCCTGAAGAGCCTTCCTTCGTGAAAGAAATAACCAGGAAGTATTTCAATGGCCGCCATAATAAGAGCTGTTTGAATTCTCTAAAGGATAAGGAAAGGAGCTTCAATGCTTCCTAACTTATCTCCTTAAGCACAAGAAACACTGGACCATGAATCGAAAGGAGAAATTCCCATGACACATTTGTCTGAGCTCCTGATTTCAGAATTCAGAACTAAATGCAAATATAAAACTCCTTTCAATCCCCTTATTGTTGAATGGACAAAACAAATCTTGTCTTCACTTATGTAAAGGAGTTCTCCATGTATATTCCTCATATTATTATTTCAACTTTTCTGTTTGTCTTTTGATTTTCAATAATTTTCTTGTTTATTTCTGTGAGCAACTGATGGTAGAATGTTTCCTCTGTATGAACTGAGAACATCTTTTCTCAGGACTGGTCAGGTAATTCTGTTTTGATCAATAAAGTATCTATCTTTCTATCTGTTGCCTCTGCACAGTTCTCCTTTCCTAACTCCTTTCAGACTCTACGTCACATCTTTCCTTGACCTCTTGACGTTTTCCATCGGAGTCAAGGAATAGTGGTTAGGAAAGAGATTATTATTTCTTTTTTCTTTCTGAATGCACTCAGGCAGGGTGGGTAAAGTGCAGAAACAAAATACTGGAGGCAATACTGGGTCGCCACTATCGCATAGTAGAACTGTATAATCTGGCAATGAGTGGAAGGAAGACCAGCGTTCTAACTCGACATCATGGGATTAGTGGAGATGAGCTGAAGGTGTGCCAGCAAAGAGAAACCACGCCCATCCCCAGGCCTGTCATACCAATCACACTCACACACACCAAGCATGCCAAACAAATCAGTGTTCACTCATCCAATCACATTCCCTCACACACAGAGGGGGGGGGGGGGGGGGGGGGGGGGCGCTAAGCTGCAGACCACGACATGGTTATGAACATTCAGAAATGTCAGGACATTGATGTGTGGAACAGAGACAGGAGAACCTTAATGATATTAACTGTGAAACTGAGAATGAAGCTGAACTGAAGCTGGCAGGCAGACTTTATGTTATTCTGAGGTCTGGAAAGTCTCCAATTCGAGACTGCAATCGAAGCAAAGCTGGATGCGGCGGAGCAGGGCAGGCAGCTGGATCATGAACCTGAAGCACTGGTAGACATGGTATTAGAGGTGTAGGTACTGAGAACAAGCAAACCGGGAGGTTTCATGATACAGAAGCATAGAGCAGCCACAGCATTGAGATTGACTGGATGAGCTGGTGGAGTCAGACAGGATGAACATGGTTATAAGTACTGCATCAGGCTCCTTGAGTTGATTTGAGGCTGAGTCTCATGTGTGTAGGTGAGTTGGCAGGAAGCAATTATGTGGAAGCCACACACAACCCCACTACCATCACCATACACACACACACGACAGAACACAAACGACAAACAACACAAGTGAGGGAAATGGCGAAGGAGTGCTGTGAGATTGACTGTACTGACATTTCAAATAAGTGATCACAGGAGCAACTAAAGGTTGTTATCTTTAAATAAATCCACAAAGCACCTAGCAACACATCGAAATGAGTGCCAACGCTCGTTTATGCTCTTAAAACACAACTGGAACCTGTAAAAGTGGCAGTTGAAGTCCTGTGTCTTCAAATTGACAATGAATGCAGCTTAAATGTGAAGACGAAGAGTGAAGCTAATTTACATTTGTTTGACCTGTACATGAAATTTAATGTAAAAAGTGACTCGCTTCTGACTATTTCCTAAAAAATAGTAGCCTGGTAGTTGCCAGGTATTACCAGAATGCAGAATCTGGCGGCGAGGGACAAGTCCAATAAAGTCTTGGCAGGCTTTCATTGCCTGTAGCTAAACAATGCATATCTAGAGGTGGGACATTTACCGATATGCATTGGCTCTCAGTTTTTTACGCCTCTATTAATCTCTATTAGTACCTGATGATAGATATTTGCCAATATACCATCTGCACCTACAAAAGGTATAGCTGTTTGTGTTTAGTGTGGAGAAACTCGTTGGACTGAATACAACGTGCGGCCAACAGAAGACGAAGTCTTGGCCTCGGATATCTGCTTTCTACACTGGAAGCCCCAAAATATTGGCCTTTACCCTCAGAAGCTAATTCAGTGTCAGACAACAGCCGATGGGCTCCAAGATTGCCAGATGATGTTTTTGTATTTATTTCTGACTGTCTGTGCATTAACAGTTATTGATACAACATGTTAATTGGTAAGTTTGTAGGTGTACTTTTGAACCTTTTGAGTGAGCCAAGTTAGCTATTCATCCCAGCCTTTAGGGAGCAGTAAAGGTCGAGGAAGAACCCATTACATTTTGGTATGGATATGGACCAGGGAGCAGATCCACAACATTTTTCAACATTGTAAATTAGGGGCACTCTTCAACATTTTTGTTGCCAGAGAATAATTTATTATGAAAACAAATGTGTAGGTGACTGATATTTATGAGTTTGTGCAATTTGGTGCAGATCCACATAAAACCCAGTTCGTTTTTTAAAAATATATTTTTCTCTCAACTGGCTCCTGCATTCAAATGATCCTGTAAAACTAATGGATAATAATAAAATAGAAATGTGTTGGTTCCTGACCAGATGACCCGAAACGTCCAAACATTTTATACTTTTGTAGACAAACTCCACATATCCTCTTAGCCGGTAAGTATATTTCACCATTTCCCAATATAAGTGTTTAGTTTATAGTTTGGACTTCACTTGGTGGTTAAGCAAACACACAGCCCACAAAGGGTATCATTAAGGAAACAGCAGCCAATAGAATTGTCAGCTAAACACAGGCAGCAACAAAAAAAAAAGTAGCCGTGTTTAGCTGACAAGACATTTTAAGGCAGCTACGAGAGTCTGACACAGAGTGTGAAGTAAATTCCACATTCACAGTAAACAAGGTGCTTGATGAGCCAGAGAGCAGCAGTTGGCATGAATCATGGCGGAGGAAGCAGCAGAGGAGGAACAGGTGTGCATGAGGTGACAGCCCCGGTGAAGGCATCCAGTGGGCAGGTGAAGCATGACCGGACCTGACAAATAAACACATTACACATGAGGGAGGGAGATTACAGCTCTTTAATTAGGAGGGTCTTTCATTGTGTGAGCTACCAGGTACAAACACAAAGCAGCTGATTTCTCCTGCGGTTTGTCCGTACTTTCCTATTTCTTACTCCAGGTCAAGAATTTGTTGGCTGCAGTGTGTAAATAATGAATGGGGCCATTTTGGGGAGCACATAGGAGAAGCTCGTCCACCTCCTCTACATGAAGACCCATTACAATCGAGATAATCCTCAGGCTTTGGTCGACAAATGAAGAGAAACAGAGCCTGTGTCTATTCTAGGCGAGTGCGCCACGCTAAACACAGATGCAGCAAATTCCTAAATCCCACAAGGTCTCCGCTCGGTTCCTGCAGTGCCAACAGGACATAAGGAGTGGAAACCCAGGCAGAAGAAGGAAGAGATGTCTCCATGACATTTTATTTCAGCGAAAACAACAATTTGTTTTGAGCCGAGCGAGGCCTTCTGTGGGTAAAATGCATTCAAATAAAAACAACGCTGTGCATAAATGATCACCAGAAAATGAGCACATCAAGATAATGAAGATTAATATCATTTGCATTAAGTGAGTAAATATTTTCAACAACAGCCACATTTCAAGTAATCATATTTATAGAAGTGAAATGAATGCAGAGTGCTATAAAAAAAAAAAAAACACATTAAGAATGATGTGGAACACAAACATGCCTCAAAAAGACTTCAAATGACTGTTTTGTGTCCTTGTTCAGAACACAGTGTGCAGAACAGAGGATGACGGCAGTCCTGCTGCAATTTCCTCTAAAAGACAATGTGACACTATAATGTTTTCCTGGTGGAGGCATCGGCCCGACAGAAAGGAATTATCCTGAATGACAGGCATATGCAGTGTTCACCTGGACCTCCGCGTCCACAGGTGGATGCTTCCCCCGATACCGGCGCCGTTGTTGTCGTGTGGAAAGCTTTACATCCCTCTCCTCGTTTTTTTCTGACGAGACCTGTTGTTTCCAGTGAGTAAACAAGACGTGATGTGAAGGTCCCTCTATACGAGAAGCGCTGTGGTAACAAAGACAGAGAGCTGCCGCTGTGACCCCTGAGATGGAAAAACTGACCCAACTCACAGAGTGGGATGAACATACTCTATGTATACACACACACAGGTTTGCGCAGCTATCCTTACTAGGACTTTGCACTTATTTCCATTCCTTGTGGACAGCCTAACCTAAACCTTATCCTGAACCTTATAACCTGGGCCTCAGAAATGAAGGTTTGCCTCATTAGGACCAGACTTTGGTTCCCATGACGTCTACTGGTCCTGACAAGGTCTGCGTTTATGCTGCAAAAGGTCCTCAAGAGGTAACAGAAACAAGTACACATACATGTAGGACCACTGTAAAGAAAAGCACTGTCAAAACATTCTCTGTTTTTTTTTCACTCTCAAGTCTGTCTCTAGTTGCCCTTCAACTTCATTCAACTCATTCCTCCTCTTTTCTCTTTCCTTTGCTCTTTCTGCACTGCTTTATGGCATGCATTAAAATTCCACTCATCTCATCTCCCCCCCCCCCACACACACACACACTCCTCGCTCGCACATCTACCCCCTCCATTTTCTGAAAGCAGGAATGATACACCGGGTTTGAGCGAAATTCCATGTCTGTCTCACTAATTGCTTCCTAAATGCATGATGGAGAAAATCATTTTCAGCCAGCATCAGAGTGAAAGAGCCTTTCAGCATTGTTCTGGTTGTCAAGGCAACTCAAAAAAAAAAAAAGCCACAAAGAACAAATGTGCACTCAGGATAGTGGATGTTTCAATGCAGGCATCTCTGCCTCTCCATCATTCTTCCCTTGTTTTACTCTCGCTTCCTTTTCGAGGTTTTGATATGCCCCTTGTTTCGCTGCCATCCTCAATTTTAACAGCTTTGTCTCAAAAGAAATTAAATTCCCGACAATTCCAGAGCAGTGGCACGTTTTACTTGTACTAAAGGATTCATGCAACGAAATGACATACTCACAAAATGGTATTTGATAAGAAATTGTGCAATTTAAGGCAGTGCTGACAAAACAATAGCCCTTATCCTTTAGAGATACTCGTGGACAATGACAAAGTCTGCCCTGTTTCCTCCCTCTTCATGCCAAGCCAGAGCTTCGACCACTTTTCCTTCAAAACAGCCCTCCTTATCCTTTGGTCGCTCAAGTATCCCGAGCGTTCATAGATAATCCTGCTGTGGGAGCCAAAAACGTGCAAGGTCTTCTCCCCTGTTGGACACCCCCCCTTCCCTTCCCATTCTCATCTCTCAAACTCTTACTCTGTATTTTTCTAACTCTCTTTTTTTTTAATTAGTTCCTGGAGTGTTGAAGACCGTGGTAGTTCAGCCTCAGGTCACGCTAAACTCCTGGGATAGAAGAGAAGAGAAGAGAAGAGAAGAGAAGAGAAGAGAAGGGAAGAGAAGAGAAGAGAAGAGAAGAGAAACTTTGCAGTTGTCAGCAGTTCCAAGCTAAACATGATCATTTACCTCACTCTCGTTGCTCACTCCCCTCCTCTCTCTTTCGTACAGAATCCTCATCAGGATGATGTATGTGCGGGCGTGGAGCCCATTTCTCCAACCACCTGTGTGTTGCTTGCTTGTCTGGCAGTGTACGATGTCAGCTAGAGCAATGATGATATCATTATTCAAAACATTACACAGATTTGTGGAGCGGAGGCGCGCCATGGATTGTAAAAGAAGAAGGAAGGGGGGGGGGGGGGGGGAATCCATGTTCGGGGCGAATCTTTCACTGGTCCCAGATGTTGTTCCTGCTCTATTTTCCTTTTTTCCTCTGCAGAGAAAACACACTCTGATCCAGAAAATTTGAGAAACTCCATGCAAGTGCCAAAACTCACGCTTCGGCTTGTTTTGTGACAGTATGCCTCGCGTCATACTGTCAGAATCAGGTCAGTTTGCTCTTGAAAAATCGACTCAAAGGCTTCTCACTGATGGGTTGAAATAGTGTGACACAATAGGATGTTGAATTTACTCAGTGCTACAAACCAACAAAAGAGGCCCTGCTAAATAAATTCCAATTGAATGTATTCATCCGTGTCTGTTTCTGTTCTGTTTAATGAAAGCTTGACTTTGAACTCATGGCTTCTGTGATGATGTGTAATTTATGAAGTTTTCATTAAGTTGCGCTACATGTGGGTGTAATTAAAGATGACTGCCAATTGTGCACATCACTATTCAAGTGCAAGGCACAAAGAGCACTACGCAGCCTGTGAGAACTCTTGTGTGTTGTCTTCCAGTCTGAGAAAATAACTCTGATTAGCACAGGTTTGCAGACGTCAAAGTTTTACACAGAAAGCCTGTTCGACAAACTGGGGGTGGATTTAGAGGTTGGTTTTTTTTTAACTTGGGCTTTGACTCAACAGGGTTCAACAGAGAAAGTTGCTATCTGAGAAGCATGGAATCCTGTGGGAGGACCATGCTTAATCGATTACGACAATTCTTTTTGTCTCCTGTGAGAGATAATTTTAAGTTTTAATTGTATTAATACATTTCCATAGAGTTGGCGGACTTCAAAGAAACACATATTCCAAGCAGTAGAGGGAAACGCGTTCGTTTTTATTCCCTATATTCTGGGTGAGACCCCCAAACCAAGGAAAAACTCTAGATATAGTCTGAGTGGGCCCATGAGAGAATACAGCAGGATTGTTTTCGGAGGGTTCAGCGGAAGCGAATGGGTATGTTGATAATTGTCCTTATGAGTAACGCAAAACATTAAAAAAGAAAAAAAAAGAATACAAACATCTTATCAGACATGAACTCTAGTGAATGTCTGCACATTTGGAACTTTCATACATGAAGAACCCAGAAGGAGATTCTCCGCTCTGATGCATTCACAAGAACACAGGAATGTCCAGGGAATTGTTCATTTGGAGTTCATGTCTGAAACCCGATGAAATCATTGTGACATCAGCGGGATTATTTTCTCCCCCAGGACATCAGAAGACATTATAATACTTATGTATAAGTATACGTTTATAAGTATATTATATATCTAAATGTTTTAACTATCCATAGCGATCTTCATATGAAACATTTCCAGCTCAAGATTTACTGTATATCAGCAATTGTGTGCATTTTAATGTCCACCGCTGCATCACAGCATCATCATCATCTTAATATGACTTGAAAGAGAGGTGTGATGCAGCATTAAGCTAAAGGGAGGACAAGGTGGTGCCAAATTTAGTCTCTGTGTTGTGATGAGCCATTATTATTACATTAAGATCATTATCAGGTCTAATCACTGTTCTGTATAATTCCTGTTGGCTGGAAAATGTCTCTTGACCTCCTGCACATGAGCCAGTGCCTGTGTATAGTGGGAATAAAGGGTGTCTGTATGTGTGCGTGTGTGTGTGTGTGTGTGTGTGTGTGTGTGTGTGTGTGTGTGTGTGTGTGTGTGTGTGTGTGTGTGTGTGTGTGTGTATGTATATGTCCTCCATACCAGACTGCACTGCTGTGATGAATGGAACGAGGTGTCCCTCCAGCTGGTGATCGTAATGAAGCTTTACCCCGATGTGTGTGTGTGTGTGTGTGTGTGAGGGACAGACTGACAGGGCTTGACGAAGGGCAACTACACAGTGCTGGATTCTGCTGCGGGGGAACACTGAACTACGCAAACACACACACACACACACACACACACACACACACACACACACACACACACACACACACACACACACACACACACTGACCACCGCCTTGGAGATGATGAATGTGGGACTCAGAGTAGCTCTCAGCTCCAGGGATCCAACTCGGAGACACAGAGACCCAATTTCTGCTTTTTTTACTGAGGAGAAGAAGAAGCTGGGGCCACAATGAAGCAGTAAGCAGAGACATAGATGGGTGATGTGCGCAGATGGTGGCCAGGCCCCGGGGAGCCGGCTGCTTGATGTTGTTGGGAGTTTCTCTGTGAGTTGACTGGAGGTGTCCTGACCTGCCACCGTGGATCCTGTGAACTGTTGCCATCCTGAGTGTTTCATCATTCTCGTGATAACCTTACAGTCCATGTCACCATTCCTGGAGAGCCACTAACTAAATTCCCTGATGGATCAGAACGGACCTAAAGCCTGAACAGATGAGTGGAGAGCAGAGGAAATACAGCTGGTGCCACACAGGGAATGGAATGTCTCTGAGTGGTTTGTGTGAGTCGTATGCTGTAGTTTCCTCATTTTTTATTTGCACAGGAAACGACCTGGGTGGTGATTCCTGAAACTGGGAAAAAAGAGTCAAAATAGTACAATAAAGGCCTTTTGGCTTGACTGAGGTGAAGTTGGTGTACAGACTCATTTTTGCTGCCTTTACACAAAAAGAGATGCCTGCATACTTCCATGTGTTCTTGAATTGGTTGTTACGCAATACATCCACTATATGGCTACACTGCCCCCGTGATTTCCAGGGGTACTGCTCCATTTCATCCATCTCATCTGTATCTGTAAGCTTTCAGAAGTAGTGCACAGACAGTTTTGTATACATATCTATTGGTGAACATAAATGAGCCTTAATGAAAAGGATCCATCCGTGTTTCTCCAGCTTCAGCTCCACTAAAAGGTGACATATGGCTGATGGATTTTAGAAGCTTTCATAACATGTATATTGTGTGAACAGATGATGGGACAACATCCTTTTTGAAATCAATAGATAAAACAAATGGGAATGTCATGTTTCCATCAGGTTCTCCGTGTGGTTCTCTAAGCACATTTAGAAGTTCTCTCTTCTTCGGCATTCAACTGGATAATTAGTGCCACCAACTCCTAATATTGTCATAAAAGCAGTGGATAGAAACATGCCAGTGACGAGTGTTAAGACCAAACATTAAGCAAATTTGGCCTCTGGACATTTGGACAATGTGTGGCGTCATGTTTATTTGCCACTAACAGACACTGTAGTAACCATAGCTGTGGTAGAAGACGAACTCACATCGGTACTAATACAGCAACACTGCATTACAAGCAATATGTGCTGTATTGAAAATCCTATGGTCCTGCAAAATCCTGCTAAAGTACAGAAGCATTATCAGCAAAAGTAAAAGTACTTGTTTTGCAGAAACATGACCCTTGTGACTGATGTAATAAATCACATTATGAATACTGATGCATTAATGCATAAGCACAATTTAAATGTTGTACCTGATCAGAGTGGAGCATTAACAGTTACCTAACAGCACTGAAGTAAGTCCAGAGGTTTACAACGTATGGATCTGCCCTACATAAAGGTTTTGCCATATCTGCAAAAGCTGAATCAATAATGTTTGAGTTGTGTGTTTTTATGTCGGGTTGAGGGTCTGCAGGTGAGCTGCTGGGGACCTGAGGCCACAGGTGCTGTGCATCTGCTTAACTGAGGGAAAACAGAGTCAGCATTTCCTTCAAACGACGGTTGTTGTTTCCAGTTGAGTGGCTTTGGGAGTGAGCAGGGCAGTGCAGCCTCCTCTGGGGGTATTGTAATCTCAGTGAAAATTAGATTGGATGTTGGTTTGTTTTAATGAGATGCTGTAAATTGGGGAAACTGCTGCACCAGTCAAGTATCCTGCTGAGTTTTCTGACAGTGACCTCGTGAACTGTTGTCTCTTGGCCAAGTCCACTCTGGGACATTAATGGCAAGTGTGTATTTTAAATTGAGGTTTTGATTTTTGTTGCTGCTCCTGTTGCGGAAATTTAATCTGGTTGTAATTAGTGTATTTATTTAGCTGAGTATTTTAAAGGGGGAATGGTAGTGCCAATAGTGCCTGTGTATATTTAGAATTAGAGTGTGTATGGAAAGAACAGTATTGTGTTGATGCTGAATTGTTATTTTTACTGCAATGCATAGTGAGGATTTTAATGGTAGTTATCTCAATAAGTAATGGACATTATTATCTCTTAATACATTTAATTTTTAGCTACATACAGTGTCTACTGTCTCTCCTATTCTCACAGAGGTACTTTACCCTAGGTGAAACAGTAGTTGTCTGCAGGGTCAAAGACCTGTTAATCTTATTAAATTCTCTAAATTCCTTCCCCATATAAAGATTAATGGGGAAGGAATTTAGAAAGAAATAAGTGCAACATGAATTCTGAGTCATGTCAAAACAACAAGTCCTCCAAATATGTTGCTTTACCCAACCCTCTGATAAAACCCATAGGTGTATCAGAAGTGCTGGTCCTTAATGGTAATAACAATTAGCATGCTATTGAGATTGAGTCATGTCTTCATTGGGTTTGGAAAAGATTGTGGTTTGCCTTAAAATAAATTCTTCTTCAATTTTAGAGGACAATTGTTGTCATGGTTACAATATCAAATACCACAGCCTATATGTAAAGCTACGTGCTGCCATCCTGTGCATTTGGCACAAGCATGTGTGAGATCTCTTCCTTATCAACCCATCCATCCATCCATCTATCTATCCCTCCATCCATCCTTATTACTGGAGGTCACCTCACACGTAACTGTGGGCCATAATAAGCGCTTGCACAAAACCTACCAAAAAGTAAAAAAAAATATTCTTTGTAGTTGTCTTGTGTGTTTGTATCCTGAACTAACAATGTAACCAATAATGGTTTGTTGTGCTTTGTGTCTGTTTGAAGATTACAACCAATTTTCTCAGTTGTCTGAGTCTTTCTCAAGATGCCTCAGTTACTTTGTGTCCTTTTTGATCTTAAATAAAAGAAAATCAAGGCAATTCAATCATCTCCTCTCATGGATGATTAGAATTGTGCAGCTCAGCATGTCAGTGCTTCTGTGCTCAGCAAGAAGTAACCAAATTCCCAAAGATGCTGTCGAGTAATCGATGAAGTCCTCTGTAGATGTGCAAGTCATTTGTCCTCACTTACTGTTAAATTGTGTTTAGGTTTATTGCTGTCATCTAATTATATTATCTCATTAATCTTCTCCGGCTTGAATTGCCTGTTTTTACCTTATGGAGCAATAATCCACGTTATTTTGCAGATCCTTTCGCTGAATAACCACTAGTTGTGTTATCCGACATTTTGCAGTCGGACCAAAAGGCAACACAGAGAACAGCCACCGTGCACTCTCTACAGGTCACGATCAATTCACAGGGCTTGCAGTATATTGACCAGTCAGCCATATACTGTGGTAGAAAAATGGATAAATACACACATTCCACATGAAAAGCACAATATATTCCATTTAAGATCGAGTAGATCTACCAGCTGAAGTTCGTCTCCACCTGCTTGTTAAAAGCGTTATCACCTCCAGACCTCATTTTATCTAAAGCTGTATTCTCACAACTTAAGTCCATAGGTCCTTGTTTTCATGGCAAGAAAACCTCGTTAAAGAATGTTTCTCTTCTCATCTTACAATAAACTCCTGCCTTGTGTTCTTACCTTTTTCACTTCAGTAAAAAAAACACAAAAAAAACATAGAAAACTGTTGCCTCATTCCACTTGACACCTTATGCTTACAGTACTTTTTATTGAATCCTATAGTGCTCCAACATGGACCCTATGAATATCACATTCAAACAGCATGAGTGCACTCTCAAACACACCCCAGCGCCGGAGACAAAATACCTTCAAGTGCTTATATATGCAAAATGCTAACATATTCCTAAGTGCCACGGTGCCATGTTACATTGCTGCTAGCCTTTTAATTTCCATATGAATTTTGCATCGGCACTTCCCATCCCTCTCAGTCTGCGTTATTATGTCAAACGTGGGGTTAGATTTGTATCTTCGTAGTAACAGAGGAAGGCTTCCACTGCCTGCAGCCAGGTTCTGGGGTCTGCCTGTATAAGATTGAAGCTTTCTTTCTGCTTGGTGAGCGCGAAGGGGAACAGGAGAGAGCAGGGGAGAGAGAGAGAGAGGGAGACAGAGGGAGGACAAGATGGAGAGGGAGAAATGGGCGGGGGGAGGCTGCTTCAAAAGAGAGACCCCTGGCATTGTGCCTGAGGTTTCCATCTGTCGGCAAGAGGTGTGCAACATGCATTAAATGCTGATTGATGGCTGCACACGAGTGCTCATAAACATCATCATCGCACACACACACACACACACACACACACACACACATACAGGGACACACTTTTTGTGGTTAAGGGTTGATGATGGCGATGCACAGGCTGAGAGACAGAAAGATCCTTACAAGCTTTTTTCCTGACAGAGAGAAACTTGTGTGCAGGCCTTAGTGCATCTGAAGGTTCGGGGGTCTTTAAAGCCACCCGAGGCTCTCTCCTAAATCCAGGGGACCCAATGCAGATGATCACGAGAATGTTAGAAAAAATGTCCTCGGCTCTATTTAGCTGAGGTTTCACACAGCACAGTAAATCCATCAACAGTGAATGCCGTCTGTGGCAGGAAAGACATGATCAGTGGCTCATTGCGCCTGTAAGGCTGTCTGTGGTTCAGAGCTGTATTTATAAAATGATAGTTTTTAGTGTTTAAGAAAGCTCCAGCCAGCCAGTTTCAATTTTGAGAGTGTTTCATCATGTAAGCTCCCCTCTCCTCCCCTCTTCCCTCCCCCCAACCATAGTGAGAAGCATCTTTGAGTCCCCGCAGATTGAAGAAGCATCTTATCCCAGCAGAAGCCATTCACAACTAACATTCAGAACCACTTTATTGTGTGGCAGTGACAATAAGAGCATGGAAGCCAGGAGGCCAACAGGGCGCGGGTCCCAAATGCCATAGCCTTGCCAGGGATAGTAACAGCAGCAGAAGTAATGTATTCATGCATGCATAGAGAGATCTGTTTCACCCCCAGCCAAAAGCGAACTGGCACAACTCTTCAGCTGAATCGCTCAGTTCAACAGGCTCCCCGAGAGCCAGTCTTCCAGAGTGGAGTGAGAGACCGCTGGGGTGGAAGTGTAGGGGCGTAGAGGGGGGTCGTGGTAACAGGTTGGCTTTGTAAGACAGGTAAGTCTGTGACAAATCCTTTATGTAAACATCACTTTTGCTACCATTCATCAAGCACACAGAAGTGGTTCAGTCAATATCAAGAGCTTTTTACAATTTCTTACCCAAACAGCTACGTCTGGTACCTGGTAAAAATCCCTCGGCATATAAGTGGTTTCAGAAAGAAGCAGAAGTGAGTCTGCTTAAATACTGATTTAAGCAGACTCACTTCTGAGGAGCATCTGGGTTGTTAGTATTAATGGCCACCATGACAGAATAGCCATTGAAAGCCCCATACTTATTCAAACTACTTCAAGATTACGAATATACAAAAAACACCTTTCAGCCCAAAGATAAAGTGCCAATTTGTTCTCAAAAAGATAGATACAGGATAAAGGAATAGTTCCACATTTTGGGGACATATGCACTTTCTTACTGAGTGTCTTCACATGCCCCTCTGTAAGAATGATTTCAAATTAAATCATAATATAAAAAACATAAAACGATCAACCTTTTTGATAGTCTATGTTTAGGTCATAGTCCTTCCACTATCCACATATGGCCAAAATAACCTGGATACGAAAGTCACCCTCTTGCACATTTGGATCCAGAGTCTGCAGAGTAACGACCAGGGATTTACGTGCAATAGCAAGGTCCCGCTTAGACACACCATCAGCCAATTGGGAGTCTTTCTCTGCTTTCAATCATCACATTTCACCCCATTTTTATACCGTCAAATAACTAATTGAAACTAAACTTGCCAGACAAATGAGATCCATGAATATGTTATACATACATCAGTGTGATAAGGACTACCTTAAAACTGTAGTACTGTGGTGTACTATGGGAGCAGTTGTTGAAGCCTTGCTTCCAATTTTGATTAAAAGCATACATCCACAATATTACATTAATATTATAAAACAGCATTTTAAAACAAAGTCAATCCCCAACCAGACAAGCTTTTCTTCAGCTAAGAACATGCATCACATGACCATTCATAAACACTGGGATTGCATGTGCCATTGAATTATAAAATGCTGAATTCAACCGCTACCAAAGACGACAAGGTCAGCAACGTTTAATACAATTAATCAATTAGTTAATTATCCGGCTATCTGTTTTCTCCCAGAAAAGGGTCATGCGATAGAAGCCTGATGAATGAAGGACAGATACATGTTAACTAATTAAGATCCAATCAGGAAGTGAACGTGGGTGTGTGCATCATTATTTCCAAATACTCCCCCTCTCTGCCCGTTGCCACTCCAGACTTTTCCAACCAAAACTGGGTCAGCAGCTTTTCCCGAAGGTTACTCCAGTGTGTGGACACTTAGCAAATATGTATAACTACAGTCATGTGACACAATGTAGCCACAAAAGGTATGCTCACGATGCAGTTGCCATAGATTCATATTGAAGGGAAAAATATACTGTAAGAGTGGGATCAATCCTCCTGTCTCTTTCCTGTCAGAACAAGTAAATAATTGTGCTTCTCACATTGTCACACATTATTTCCCCTTAGATGGATTTGAATGATTTTTCTACATCAATAAACAGGCATCATTTCCTGGAAATGAAAAGTCCATCCAAGAAGGTCTCAGAAAAGACTGGTGCTTTTCAGTCTGGTCCTCTTCACATAACGTTGGGTGAGGGCAGCAGAGTGTTGACAGGGACTAAAAGAAGACAGCGCAGCTCACATTGCTGCATCTGCCTCCAGTACACACACGACAATTGACAGTGCGCTTCTCTTGCTTGTCCATAAAGCACTGACTGGCCTCGCTCGACAAAACAAGTTACATCTGCTTAAAAGCAATGAGCCTCTCAGACCTCTCAGGCCCCCTGCATTGGTGCCTTGAGGTTCAGATCAAAGTCCGGTGGGTCTGTCTTTTATTCCCTGCTTTTTTTGCTGCTGCTGTTAGACTTCTGCCTCTGCTGCCTTTCAGTATTGAGTGCTGTATCTTTGCCATCGAATATTTACATCCGTGCGGTTTCTTGGATGCTTTACCCTGAGCTGTTGTATCTTTTTTTTGCCTTGCTCTCTTTTTAATTTTCATCTCTCCAGAACACTGAGTTTCTCATGAAATGTGCTAGATGGAAAATTTTGCTTTGACTTGCACTGCATCAAAAATCACAACCCGTCTCTGGGACCTAACACCCCTCCTGTTTCTTGCCTTTATGGATGACTAATTATGGAAAGGGTGTAATTCTGATTCAGTTTTGTATTTTAAGACATTACCTACACAGCCATTAAGCCGATCAGATTGTATTTTCATTCAGCTGTATTTCATATAGTTGTTGTCAACAAGGGAACTGTTTTTTGGAGTAAATGTTCTATCACGTTTCCTAATATACAAGCAAAGACAAAAGAAAACAAAGCTTGGTTGTTTTCCTTATCAGTGCATGCTCTCACAGTAACAATCATGCAGACAACATTAACACCACTTGTATTCGAACAGCGCAGATACAATGTGGAATAATCAGTGTTTCTAAAATTACGACATTGTTTTTATTGTATCATGGCACAACACGGTGGAAAACTAAGTACACTGTTTTCACTTTCATCTGATGTGGAAACAGTTAGGCTGCTAAATCGGTGTATGGCGGACTTTTATTATCAGAGCCTTGATTTTTATCCCCCCCAAAAAAAAAGCCTCTCAATTGAAAGGGGAAAAAATGAGCGCAGAGGGGTCTGATAAAAGAGAAAGCAAAAGATATTTGGAGCCGGCTCATATCAAATAGTATGTCCAAGCAAATCGAAGCAGCTGTAGAGGACGGTGGTTGTTGTTTATGCTGGGTGATAATGCCACATGTTTCTGTCACACAGCGGCCTCAGTTACCATCTTGAGCTGAGGCAAGCACTTGAAGTGTGTGTTTGCATGGACAGGCTGCATGTCTGTCATCATAAGCCTCACAGCATACAAGCATGCCCTAGCTGACATGTAAATAGTATGTGCACATGTGTGTGAGTGGATGGTGAAATCCCCCTCGCCAAAATAACACCAAAGGCGGCCACTCTTTCGGAAGGTTGCATCAGTGTTGCACCGCAACATCGAGCCCTCTGTGCTCCCTGGGAAAACAATAGCTTATCTACCCCCCCCCCCATCAGACAACATCAGCATTCAAGCCCTCTTTAGCACCCAGACAGCGATGAGCTACTTAGCAGGCGCAAGCCCATAGGATTAACTGCTGATCTACTCATTCACTTTAAGCACTGCAAACAGCCGACTTGACGATAGCGGAGGTTTTAAAAAGTTGGAGGTGAGGCACTTATCTCCAGATGAGCCACTTGATGTCTCATCTTTCACTTTGTAAACTTTCACTGCAGCAAAGGTGATAAAAAACGCAGGCACAATGGCTGCGGGATGACTCTGGTGGCCTCTCTGTGGGAAGAAAGAGATAATGCTCCGAGTGCATCCAAAGCAATGGTATGCAAATGAATTCAGCCCCTTTTTTTTGTCTTGCAGAGGCCCTTAAGGCACAAAGTCTGGTTGCCGTATGGGGCGGTGCTGTCAGGACATTGAGGTGCACCGGAGCGTGTCAGCGATGGGAATAGCAGGAGGAGGATTTTATTTTGATGTATTTTGGGTTAAATGAGAGGAAATTATTCAGAGGTGTATGAACCTATGAGCATCAATGGAGGGTATTGAGTTTTATTGCGCGGCTTACTATTATTGTTTGAGATTCATTGAGCTCAGGGCACAAGCTGTGGCTTTGATTTACTACCTCACTGACTAGATTGACTATTCTCTGTTGTAAGAATTCAATAGATTCTTATTTGGATGGTTGCTTCTCAAAAAAAAGAGAGATATAGAGATATAACTTGATTTGTGTGTTGGTGAAGGAAAAAGACCCGCCCTTCATCAACGGTGCTCATTACACATTTCTAAAGCTCCACATTCACGTAGAGAAACTTTTTCATCTCCGGCCGATGTGTTTCCTTTCTTGTCAACACCTGATGGAGTTCGAGATATATCGGAACAAACCGGCGCCACATCACGCTCCAGCTGGTACCAATATCAGGCTGCCCCGAGGAATACTGCGTTATTGGGAAACAATGACAAAGTCTGCAGCGATACATTGTGTGTGTGTGTGTGTGTGTGTACGTTTGTCTGTGTGATGCATTCCATTCAGGAAGTCCCATGACCCTTTCACTCCAACAAAAAACTCTTGTGAAAGTATTTCCCCTCTCTCTCACACAGCCACCCACACAACCACACACACACACAGAAACACCAAATCATCGCCAGCCTCACTTCTGCAATATGTCCCGCGGAGAAATAAACACATGGCTCCCAGTTTTTTTGCCTCTGCCAAAAAGATGCATGGCCGCTATATTTAGCAACTGGCCATGTTTTCAAAGCCGTGGATTTCTTTTGCGAGGGAAATGAAAGAATAATAACTGTAGAAGACAATCACTTCCTACCAAGAAGTACAGGCAGAACCCCCCCCCCCCACACACACACACACACACACACACACACTCATTTGTCTTGTTTTATTGAATAATTTTTTGCCCTCAAGAAATAACTGTGATACGGTGAAGGGGAGGGAGAATAAAGCACGGCGTAATGGGAGCATTTTAGAATACCAAATGTTAATTCAGCAAGCTTAGTCTGAAAGTTCCTCCCCGCCTCAGTGTGTGTGTTTTTTATAGGAGATATTAGGCTCAAAGTTTCATGTGGCATGAATATATTTAACAGTAAAGGCTGTAGATTTACGCTATGTGACATGTAGCCAATTAATCTGGGATATTTAGAAGAAAACGCTCCCAGTGAAGGTGGTGCTAATTAGCGCCAACGCTACCCAAACAGCTCTCTCTGCGAGTTCAGCAACCTCTCTCGTATTCCTTTTGTTGAGCGGTTCACTGCATTAATCGAACCACTCTTGCAGAGATGTGTTTGCAGAGAAGGAACACTTCCCTCTGTGGAACAAATTAGCTCCATTAGCCGTATGATAAAAGGGAGACTCTCCGTTTCCCCATGTGAAGTCTAGCAGCTAAATACGGCTCCTTGTGATGCCTGACAGAGTTTGGAGGATCCTGTTGACCACTCTGCCCGCTGATTTATTTTGCAATAGTTAAAGGTTTCTTAATTTGTTTTTGTTTTTTTCGTTTTTCTTGTTCATCTATGTGTGATTTTCCATTTGTGTCTATTTAAAGATCTACAGGAAGTAGCATACCCCGGAGTTCACCCCCACGCTGAGGTCTCATGGGACTTAGAGTTCATGAGAACCAGAAGGAGTTTTCCGACTCTCGTACATTTTTCCGTGTCTTCACATCCGCCACTGCTCCCGTTCTCTCGGCTAATCATTTCCACCCCACCCCAACACTGCACTACAACCACCGCTTCCTACGATGTTCCTCTTTTTTTCAATCTTATCCTCCATCGCACTTCCACCACCTCACTCCCATCACCCACTTCCAAGGCTCCCTCTGAACATCCCGGCTCGGCTCCTCACAGACTTAACGACCTTTACGCTGCTCTATTTCAGCCTCCCCCATCCTCCTTTCGCTCTCCTGCTTCTATTCTCCTGAATCAGCTTAATTGCTACCTTTCCCTCCATCTGCATGTTTGCAGCTTTATCTCCCCGTCTTCATCATGTTGCTGAAAGGCTGCTCAGTTATTATCACTCTCTGCCTGAATCAGCTATACCACACTTAAATGCATTTTGAGCTGGCACACACACCAGCATGCACACACACCTGCACACACACACACACACACACACGCATAATTTGGCACATGTGTGACCCCTTGATCCCCCCCAAAAAAACCTCTGACCCTCTCTTCCTGCTCGCCTGGGCCCCATTAAAATAGGCACTGATTGGGAAGCAGGAGCCAAGATTACCCTGAAGTGAACGGGTTCTGCTTCTCTTTCCTCTTCCTCTTCTCCTTTGTCTCGTCTCGGCTCTCTCCCACTGAGTCAAATGAAATAACTGGGACAATCAAGACGGCTGATTGGAGTGAAGGATATTGGAAATGTGTCTGCGGTTTCACAAATTGCTGACCTAATACAAGGGAGTGGATCCGCTCTTGTTTTGTAGGTCAGTGCTGCGGCAAAAGTCGATAAGAGTGTGTGCGCTTCAGATTAGCTATGCATTACATTATGCTTGACCTTAAAACAAAGCGAGTGTACATTCTGAGCCGTTTGAGCTTGAAGAACACTGATTCAAGTTTTTTCTCATATTAGTCAGTTGCAGATTTTTTGTTAGGGCACAGTTTCGCTGGGAACACAGTTAAGCTTCTATGGTTTTTATGTTATTGTTCAAGCATTCCTCACACCCTTTCTTACCAAGTGCTCTGCCAGCACAGCTGCTACCCAGTTGTTCACTGCTGCTCTAACTGGCAAACACGTGTTCATTCATGTATAACCCCTACCAGCCAGGGGAGTCTCGGTGGGTGAGCATATGTGTGTTTGTGTAGTGTTTATAACTCCAGAGTGTGTTTTACTTAACTTGCACGCGCGTGCATGCACATAAAACACAGATGCCCTGTTCTTACTCTGGTTTCCCTATGCAAGCTAAAACACGCGGTTACACTGGACCTTACCCAGACACAAAGCTCTGTGCAGAAAGGCCCGACAGCTGCACTCAATTACATTAACTACCACAGGCAAAAAACACACACACACTCTCTCCAGCCACTGGCTCCAGCCATAATCAACGACTTATTCAATAAGCTCAAAAAAATGCAGCTCTGTGCTTCTCTGTTGCACTCCCCCTCCCTCCCTCACTACGTATAATAAACCATCACACACACTCACATGCTTCACTGAAGGCATTTGTTTCTCGCTTCCTGTTAGGGTCAAAGCTGAGGTCATAGAAGATAACCGTTTACCTGCAGCCGTAAAATGTTGCATGTGGGAGATGAAGGGGGGGTTAGTGGGAAACCTGCACAAGCATGTATAAACATTCTCATAGATAGCTTCTCTGAAGGAATGTCACACATTTCGCGCACACACACACACACACACACACACACACACATGTTAGGGGGAGTTAACATGTAATCCACTGGGAGGTGAGAAACCCGAGAGAACGGAGGGAGGGAGCGGGGGAGAGCTGAAGTTCTTATTCATCACAGCTCTCAGGATAAGAAGAAGTGCTGATCTTGGATGTTTTACCAAGTTCCCCCCCTGAAGGTACACACTGGGTTTACGAGATATGTTTTTGTTAATCATGATGTATTAAGTTAGAAACGCTGAAGGCAGATGTCAAAACTTGATAAAATTCCTCACGGTTGCAAAAAAGTCTGCATTGTTTCTTGGAAAGAGGAGTTTTTCATGACTGCAACACATGGTTGATGAATAATGATGCAGACTCTGTGGAACTGGTCTGAAGATATATGGTTGTATGATGATTATTTGGTGCAGTGGAGCACTTCACTTCATTTCATTTCTTTCGGGTAAGACGATGAATGTTTACTATCTTTTTTTAAAATTTGATTTTCTATATCACATTCAGGTGTACTATTTAGTTGCTTTTTCCGCTCACAAAGCTGAATGAAGGTTAGATCCTCACACTACTTCATGTTGTCCTCAACGCCTTCGCTCATTCCGCCTTTCCTTCACCCTTTGACTCTTTTCCCTGTTTTATCCTCACAGGTTAAGATCTAACCTCGCTGTATTCAATCAAGCACACATCATCAAGGAGACAACAAACGGGAGGTAGCCATGCTTGAGCTTGACACGGTCATTGTGAAAATATGTCAGGATGCGGTGAGGCAGATGGACCCAGGATGCAGAGTTTAACAAAAAGAGTATTTTTAATGAAAAAAGGTCTTTAACAAAAAAAAACAACTAGAAGCACAAAGGGGAAAACACTGGAGGCTTACACAGGAGAAGAGGACGGGAGCTCAGGAGACACGGGATACATAAAACACAGGAGGACAGGACATAACGACGATGATCCAACAAGGACAAAGGGGAGCACAGAGACTTGTATACACACACAGGGAAGGCAGAGGCAATTGGACACAGGATGGAACACATGAGGACTGGTGCAGACAATCACAGACAGGAAGTGAAGAAAGAAAACACACAAGGAACAGAGACTACAAAATGAAACAGAACACAGGGACACCGAAAAACAACTCTGACAAACATAAACACAAGGAAGTCAAGAAACACAAGGTAATAATAAAACAGAAAACACAAACAAAACACTCAAAAATACTTATCTTCGGATCATACTTTTTTTTAACCTTTTTACCCGTTTTACAATGGGAGCTGACAGGCTGTCACCTAACTGGGGAAGCCACTGTTGTTACCACTTTAATAGCACTGCATAAGCTATGTGTTGGCTCCATATGTCATTCGTTACCTGACTCTATTTGGTGACTTGTTTCATGAGATAATTTCTAGAGTAAAGGACTTTGTTAGTTAGATAAATCCCGGTCTTTCATGGGACAAACACAACATTGAGTGGTAATACTGTGAAGAAAAATGCAACGGTCAGAGTGGATCAGTGCATACATTACTAACTTTCTCTTTTTGAGTAGAAGGTTTCATCCTGCACATTTGCAGTTTGCACAGTATTGAGGTAGTGATGTGCAACTGATACATACACTCAACCAATCATGCTGTAAAGAAACCATCCATTAAGCATATACTTGATAACCCTGTATGTGGGTTGAAAAAGGGGAAGTGTCTTACATTCAGATCGAAGTGTATGAACCATGTTTTTAATTTATCTTCTCCTCTGTCATCCTCTCATCCGCCGCGTTCATTTGTGGATCACAGAGGACATTTACGCTAAAAACATGGTATAAATGATCTTGTTTCGAGTCGAATTCGAATGTCAGGGCTCATGGACACTTGGATGACACCAAAGGAGCAGTATGGAGGCATGTTATGTTATTTTCTTTTGTTTTTTTATGTTTGAAGAATCGGTCACCATTTGCTTCAATTGTATTTGATTTGGCTGCAACACTGTTGTTACCCCTGAAACTCCAAAAGTGTTTGTGGACTCAAACGCTTCACCCACCCCTCCATCGGCATAGTGGTGAGTAGATCATTTTTGGGTGAACTATCCCTTTAAGTGAAGCCAAAGCATTTTGATCACCCTCTGGTTGCTGACTGCAGTGTATGTCATAAACCTTGCCTCCACCATGTTATTGGATGGGACACGGGCCAAACTAAACAGATACCGCGGCTCCATACCCCACTTGCTACGGCACAGACTCTGTCTCCAAATGCACGATAGCAAACGGTCATATCCGGGATATTTTTCCTTCATTTCTGGATATGGTTGATATATTTTCTACACAAATAAACTTGAATGACCTTCACTAACATTACACTTTTTGGAGAACTCAAACTCTCACTTACTCACATTGGAGCCAGTCTCAAACCACCTTCCCCTTTGTTACCATCCCAAATGCACATGTGGTGTGCGGCTTTCTGCCCATTATGCCGATGCCAAATTTTACCCACCATCACCCTCACCAGCAGCATCACATCTGTATACAAATATTTTCAGTGGTGGGAGTCGTGATGATTATTTTGCTGAGAATTACAACGGATAAAGTCTGTACCAACATCCACCCGATAATATTTTTTTCCACCCTTAAAGCAAATCTGTTTAATTATAATTCGCAGCATCTCAGTCGTTCAGTAAACATTTGGGAGGAAATTGAGCTGTTTTCAGGAAAAAAAATAAATCAAGGACGACTTATGCACAGTTCTGCAGCACACTGATGGGAGTATGGAGTTTTCATTATAGCAATAAGCTTTAATTCAGTGTTTACATGAAAATACCTGCAGCAGTCCTCTGAACTCCAAACAATAGACAGCATCAGAAATGAACATGATGAGTCTCTCTCTCTCTCTCTCTCTCTCTCTCTCTCTCTCTCTCTCTCTCTCTCTCTCTCTCTCTCTCTCTCTCCGTGTCTCTGCTATAAATAAAGTTCATTTCCCAGAACAACTTGTCAGAACATTTTACTGCTGTTGGTTCCCTGTGAGAGCAGTGTCAGTGTGCTCAGTGAAACAGGCACATGTTTATTATGAAAGCAAACCTCTATGTTTGCTTAGAGAGACAGAGGAGGGACGAGATAGAGAGAGACACTGTTAATGATGTGGAAGACGATAAATAAGTGCTGGCTATGGCTCCTACGCTGACACTTTAACTGGAGACATCAATTATTCATCCGAGTAAAGAGGGGTCAGGGCGTATGTGTGTGTGTGTGGTATGGGAGAATGGGAATGCGACTCATCAGCATAGTGATAAGTGTGTCCCCCCCTCTCTTGTGACACTCTATTGTCGTCAAAGTCTCTCTCACTCGGCCGCATGGCTCCATGACAAAGCCACGACTTCACCGTCACTCACATCTCCATTAGATATTCTTCTGACTTTTCAAAGTTTCACTTCTCCCATTTTCCAGGAGAACTTCTCAGGGAATTCTTTAATGTAAAGGGGAAATGGAAATACGCTCTGACTGCTCGAGATAAGACTTTTTAATTTGCTACTGTAAATTGAAGCTATTTGTCTTCAAACCCCAACTTCTATTTCAACTGGCCCATATCTCAGACAGAAATATATTGTTCGAATTAGCACAGATGGGGGAGCGTGCAGTGGCGTTATATTCCACTGTTTTTTTTTTCCTTTTCACTTCACAAGGCATGAAAGTGAATCTGGCAGAAGTCATTGTGGTTTGAAGTCACAGAGAAAGGTTACAGGATGCATGAAAATATTTTTTTCCCCCATCATTGTGTTTTTAATGTTTTTTGGTCTTCTCTGCCTGGATATCTGCATAGAAACAGTTCCTCCTCTTCTTGTCTTCCTTTCTGATTTCCCCCACCACTTCTCCTCTGCTTTTCCCTTCAGCTCTCCTTCATCACTTCTTTCTTTCTCGCTAATTTCACATCATTACATTTCTCTCTCTGTCCTCCATCCTGCTCCCATTATCCCTCCCACACATTCCCACAACTGCAGCACAACCCATAAGTGCTGGTCACAGTCACCCAGACCACAAACTGTTGATTCCCGAAATATTTTTGTCCAGCGGCCAGACCCTTTCCTCACCAGTGACCATACATAGAATACCATCATCCACAAGCTTCTATTTCATGCAGCTCATGTAACTGGACTGCAGTTGCTCTTTGACTGGTGGGTTGAATGGTGGGAAAGTACCTTTGATAGAAATCGAATGGCAGACGTACATGTTCATACACAGTGGTCTCATTGAGCAAAGAACGCCATCAGGGGCAACATAATTGACTCCATATGGCTGCCACACACAGTCCTAAGAACACACACACACACACACACACACACACACACACACACATTCATATATCCTCACAGGGAATCAAAAACAAACACAACCTTAACAAACGCCTCTCTACATCCCGTTCTTTTTCTCACATCCGTTTCCCTTAAATAAAGGACAAGAGTGTGGCCTCCCAGAGAGAATTAGGTGAAAGTGTTTAAACAAGGTGAATTTACGGCGCCGCGCAGGCTGCTGTGTCATTTCATCCAGGGGGGAGTCGTTTGACTGTAACACGGCTGTATGAATGTCCCATTGATCAGGGCATTGCTGCTCATTTCTCACTCGGACGAGACGGAGCGACAGAGTGAAAGAAGGCAGCGGGGAACCAACGGCCAAATAAATGTCAAACTGAGGGAGTGTTAATCGTTTACGAGTGTGTGATTGTGTTTGTGTAGCCAAATAAAGATCCGTGTTCAGGTTGTTAATTGATTTTTGTAGAGTTTTATTGTCGATTTATAATCAGGTTAACTTAGCAAGGTAAACCACATATATATTTTTTGTTAATTTTTCTTTTTCCATACATGCTGTTTCCATCGTCTAACTGAGATGACTGATGCCTTCAGTCACACAATCCATCCATCTGCATATTTCTATAGAGGGTCAACACAGGCTGGAGCTTATCCCAGCATGCATTGGGCCTGAGGCAGCAACATTTGCATTTGCACATATAAGCAATTTACAGTCTGCCGAAGAGAGGAACTGAAACTTTGCCCACAAAAAGAGCCCATATACAAACGTCTTGTTGAAAGCTGACGGGGCTGACTATCGGGACACACTTATTACAGATCTATGTTGTTCGTGCCCTCACTGGCAGCCTGTCTGAGCTCTTGTCCTCACGATTCACAGACTGACAGAGAGGAATTATTTTATATAATGTGAGAGGCTATAGTGATCAGTATGTCCCACAACCAGCATGAAATCCACCTGGAATTTTATCAAACCTCAGAAATATGTTAACCAGGTAGTGAAGTGGTGCCTTAAATAATTATTCAGGTGTATATACTGTGTTTTTGACAATGGCAGCACGGTGATGTGGTGGATAGCACTGTCAGCTGGCTCATGGGACAGGGACTGTTCAGAGACTAACTAACAAATACTGTATTTTGATTTCAGTAGCATAATACTGTAATTGCCAATTCCAATTCCACCAGTTTTGCAGTGCCCTTAACTGCATAGTGACACTCCAGAAAGGAGCTACAGAAATAGGGGTTGAACTCTTTTACTTAGGAAATGGGACACACCACTCATCAGTTTTGTCACAAAGCATTCTGGGATTTTTTTCCACCAATGCCTTTGGAGTGAAAACACTCACACAGATTGGAGGCCCATTTGGAGGGGCTAGATTACCCCTCAATCCCTGGCAGGACCTGACACGTGGCCAAGTGGTTGGGCCAAGGAGGGGAACTGGGTCTCAGTGGTGCATGTTCTGGAATAAACATCAATCAGTAAATTTAAAATATGAAAGACAAAAAAAAGAAAGAACTGAAAACAATAAATTCCTGGAGGTTTTAATACCACTGAGCAAGTGTGTTGCCAAGAGTCCAGCCTGACTGCCTCAACAAGGCTCTGCTCAGTGAACATACCCAGGAAACCAGGCCAATCTACAAGCTTGTGTTTATTTGCTCTTGCAGATGGGTCTGCCCCCCCCCCCTCCCATTCAGCACAATCCGACAAGTTGCTTGCCAAGGAAATTCAAAATGATTCAGAAGGTTATTTTTGAGCAAACAGAAAAACTGATGCTGTCATTTTTTAGGGGAAGACACTGTCCCTGAATGTCCCTGTGAATGCCACCACGTGATATGTAGGAAAGAGGGAATTTGGAAGTGTGCTATTGTCCCGCTGTCCCTCTGCTCTGCTGATATTCAGTTTTCATTCAAACTCAGGTATATGCTTTATTTCCTCCCAAGCCTGCCCGGCTCCCATCAAACACACTGATAAATCTGGGCCGGTTACGGCAGCCTTCGTACTGTATATTCCTGCTATTCACGTGATAAAATTGCCAGACAAGTCCTGCGTTTGCTCTCAAATTCCGAAAATAACCTTAATTTATATAAAATCCCATGCAACCCTTTTTCGCTATGTAAGAAAAGAAAAGAAGTGTAACGACAAGAAATTGATTGGGAAAATGGTGGGGAAAACGCTGAACAAAGCTGGAACGTCTGAAGAAAAGGAGGAGAGGAGAGCATGGGGATAGATGAAAGGAATCATTTTCCAGAAGCTTTATAACACACCATATGATGAACCCTGAATGCACTTGCTCCAGTTGACATCAGCTCTCCACTCATTGTCTGGCCCCTACACCCCTCAGTCCTAACGTTCACACAAAGCTCATCTCCACCCATCGCTGACAAGCCATTCAGTTGGGAAAACGCTGCATTGATGGCCTCTGACTAGCAGCATTTTGTAGCCTGTTCGTTTTTCAATAGGGCCTCGCTCTCCCAGACTCATGGCAAGACTTTGTAATGGAAATCTGTGGCGGGCAAAACAGCACAAAAACACCGTTCCATGCCTTCATCTGTCACAATGATTTTATGGTCTGGGAGAAGATAGGGAATGTGTGTGTGTGTGTGTGTGTGTGTGTGTAGGGGGCTAGCTGAGTGAATGTGTGTGTTAGATATTTTATGACTGGGGCTATTCCACGGGCCCATGGGTTAGAGTTCCGTTTGACTGAGCAGCCCATGAATTGTTCTTGCGGCAGGCTGGTTAGCAGAGCCCTGGCCATCGGGAGCCAAGGCTATTCAACCCTGGGTGTACCCGGTTGGCATGTGTGTGTGTGTGTGTGTTTGAGGTCTGAGTGTGTAAAAATGAAACACATTTAAGCAGTGCACAGATACGGCAATTGGGAGTTACGGCCATTGATTTGAATGGGAGTAGTTGCATTTGTGCCTCCCTCCAGAAGCTTAAAGGATTAATAAAGCAGCAAGGACTTGTCCAGTGTCGTTTCTCACATGCCTCTGAGATGAACAGGGGGAGGGAGGGAGCAACACACAGTGAGATGGAGGGTGGAGGAGAGGAAACTGTTATGAGAAAAGCCTGTGGAAGAGGGGAGGAAAGAAAACGAGGAGCAGAACAGGCTTTAGAGGCTTTAGCAGAATTAGGATATAATTAAGAGATGAAAAGTTTGATCTCAAGCTCTCAGTTAAAATAGATATTTGCATGGAAATTAAGAGCAGACAATCTTGGCATTTAAATTAAACTTACATATTACATGTACACGCAGTAGGTGATGTAATTGCTCTTGAAATTGGACAAGAATGAAAAACTATTTCCGCAAATATAAAGTGTTGTAATGAAAACTCCAGAGATTCAACACATGTGGCAAATGTAATTCCCCCTGATTCGCCTCATGCATACGTGTACCTCAGAGCCAACTAAAGTACGAGAGACTGAAAACATTGCGAAGGATGTGGTTGAGGTAGATGACGGGAAGGAAAAAAATGGAAGGATGTGAGAGGAGGTGGAAAGAAAGCAAGAAGAGGAGAAGAGAAATATCACTCGGAGACTGCACTACTCCAAGACTATGCTCCATAAAAGAAAATGCATGCGGCATCATTCTTCTACTATAGAGGGAACAGAAATTGAAAAGGGCAAATCTGAGTTCGCGCACCTTGGTAAGACTAGCCACTGGCGACAGTCTATCTCCAACTCAGGGCTGCTGAAAAGGGCATGGTGAAAATACACCAGCTCTCAGCATAAAAGGAGCTGACACACATTCCAATCCATTGGTTATAGTCGGTGTGCAGGCAAATTCCTACAGAAAATTATTTGCTTAGAACCTAGAAATTTGGAGGGGAGATATGCTTTTTAAATCCCACTATCAGTCGAGAGAAATCGAAAGATTTTTTAATCATTTCACCACAAAGTGTCCGGTCAACTGTATTCATTTCTAACTATCACATTCAAATTAATTTCAGAATTCATCATCATGAGTTCAAGTCTTGGGACTTAAAATGGTGAGTTGATTAAATATGCTGTCAAGCGTTCATTTAACTCATGAAATGTGCTTGGTTTGCTAGTAAGCACACTTCCAAAGATTATTTTATGAATGGTTTTAGGCTCGTCAGAAATGTTTCTTAAATCATAAAACAAATTGTCCACAATTAGGATTAGTACCCATTTAATTTTAAGATTTAAATGATTCCAAAAATTCATAATATTGAAGGAATGGTTCAGTTGAATTGGAATTCTTCATAGCGAATTGCCACTCTCTTGCCTTCACTCTATTAAAAGTTGTTCATTGTCACTAAAATGTGTTTTTCAGGCTGATAATCAAACTAAAATGTATTTTTCTTTCAATTCCTCCACCAAGCTTGACATCATGTTCTTGCTATTTAGATTTTGTAAATGCGAGGGAATGGTTTAGATGGGTCAAAGTGTATGTATCCATATGACGTGAGGGAAGAAAATGTAGATGTAGATCCACAGTGAGATGCATGCAGGCTTACGGGCAGAGAGGTGTTCAACAAGTATTCTTTTTGTGAGCTAAGCTGCACAAATTGTGAAAATATGTGGTGGAAAATGCTCATTATCTCCAGAAGGATGGCTCCTAGTTAGCTCCGAGTGCAGGATTAGCTATTAACTTTGGCAATCTGGTCACAGCCATGGATTTTAAGGTTGTATGGTGTAAAATACTGGAGGGGGGTGTTGTTGCACTTGAGTTATTTAGGAAGAAATGCCTTTTTTTACAGTGAGACAGCTCACACTGTTCCTGTGAAATGAATAGTACACATGTTTGTCAGGCTCTCAGATCACTGCTTTGATGTCAGTTTGACATGCGTTCACATTCTCAGTGTCTGAGTCACTGATAAAGGAGCAGACTCAAGGCTAAGGATGTAAATTGCATCACGTTATTATGTTTAGAACAATACGTGGGCAGAGTCTCTTCATCCTGTGCAGCAGATGAATAATACACAACAAACCCTGTGGTGACTGGTAAAGTTTAGCCTGTTTACACTTCACCCTAATCTAAGTTTTGCTCTGATTTAACACATCGATACACATGTCTTCATTTTGAGTAAACAGCAGGACTTATTTACATGCTGTCATGTTATATCCAAACAAGGAGGGCTACGCAGGAGACATAATTCAATTCAGCATATTCTATCAGTCTACTTATAGCTAACATATATGTTGGGAAGGGGGTCTCCTATGGCTTTAAACTTGGCTGCTTCTTGATTTTCAGGGTCACTGTAGTTCATTTCTTCCTACCTTTAACAATAACTTATAGTGTATATCGTCCCAATTAGCAATATTATTGCTAATACTTTACACCCTAGACTGCATGTATTGTTGTTCTGAAGACAGCCTCTCAGAAGACAGCCCCCCCAAAAGTGACTCTGAAGCATCTTGTTTGCCCCCAGGTGACTGGCTGCAGAGTCATGAGTCATATGCTATGTTACTAGATGAGACATTGACCAATTTTATTTATATAGCCCCTATTTAATCAAATCACAATTTGCCTCATGACATCCTCTGACCTTAACCCGCAACAAGAGTGAGGAAAAACTAACCCCCCCCAAAAAAAATGCAGAAACCTCAGAGGGATGCAAGTGAGGGATCCCTCTCCCAGGACGGACAGATGCCACGTGTTGCAGAGCACATCAACAAAACAAAAATATTTACAACATTCATGAGAAAAGAATGTCTGACACAAATGGAGAGGTGTTTAAAGTTTTTACACAAAAGATAATGTTCGACAGAGGTGAAGGAAGCAGCAGGGACTATTGTAAGGATAGAGGAATTGGCTTATTATTACTTGGTTCTCATGACACTGATGTATATGTGCAATGCCCATTTTTTCAGAAGGTTTGGTTTTAATTATTTTATGCTGTAAAAATGACTTGTGATTGGTCAATTCCTGTGTCAGGGGTACCTGGCTACCACAGGTCCACCTCCCGATGACTCCTGCTCAGAGTCTGGCTCTAGATGTGCAGCCTGTTAACGAACGTGTGCAGTATATTTTGGCTTCATGTTTGGACAGTGGGAGGAAGTGGAGACGCGTCATCTTTATATAGCCCACTAGTCTGCGCTTCAGTAGGGAGATGTGATCTGGCCTTTACCACTGCAGCAGCCCTTCCAATTTTCTAATAGGTCTATCAACGGAAACTAGGTAACATCTTTCAGGGAAAAATCCAACAAGAAACTTCTGGTTTTCCACAACAAATAATTCCACCAGAAACATGTGAACAGGATCTTTCTGCTCATACGCACCACAAAACCCTGAACGGAGAACAGAGATAAAATGGTGGGGAGCTTCAGTGAGCTCATTGGAGCAGCACAGAACAAAGCAGCATCATTATCAATATTAAAGTTTCACTGTTCAATATAAAATCACTCTCCCCAGAAGGGCCGCCACTCAGCGAGCACTACGCTGGTGCACTCCCACTGAACTGGTAAAATCTTGAGAAACATAATGCTCCGGATGAATGGGTTTAATCCATTGTTGATGACAGGCTGGTCTGTTGGTTTGTATGTGACAGTCCTCGGAGAGTTGAAGCACAGCGCTGTTTCCAAGAGACCAGGGCTTTTCATCTCCTGTTGCTTTAGCCCAAATACAGCTGTGCTACGCTGGCTTGATTTGGGTAGACACACACATACATGCACACACACACACACACACACACACACACACACACACACACGCAGGCACAGTCATGCAAGCGTTAAGGTGTCATGCTTGTTTTATTCTTCTTGCTCTCTGAGGCATGTGCATACTCAGTAGCTGTGGTTAAAGCCGCTTAATGTGGGCAACCGCACACTCACACATACCGACACACACTGAGGTGTCAACGTGGTGTTTGATCTTCAATATTCTCCGGGGCATGATGTTTGTCACAGTCTGTATTCAACATTATTCATGAAGGGCTACTTTCTGCTGAGAAGGAATGGCATGACCAGGAGCATGGCCAGGCTTTAGACAGGAACTATCATCCACAGATCCTACACACACACACACACACACACACACACACACGCACAGAGATAAAACATGCACATTCAATTTTACAGATCAACCACACCTCTACAAAGTCACTTGTCTTAACAGATCTCTAAGGTACAGCCCTGCAAATACACACACACACAAACACACACAAGTCATGCCCACTAGCAGTTTTTTTAATCAAACAAGCATAACCTCATGAGAGACAGTCTTGAGTTTTTTTTGTGTACATCTGTGAGTGTGGGTGTGTGTGTGTGTGTGTGTGTGTGTGTGTGCTTGTGTCTTTTCGAGGTTTGTTTGAGTGGACCTGAATCACAGTAGCAATACATTAATCTAAATTTTCCCTTTCAGCTGTGAAATCAAAGAGCCCTAACATTGTTTGCGACACTTAGAGCAATGCTTTAAATTACTCTGGCAATGAAAAGATACGAGTCGACATCCAGATTAAATCAGCGGAGACCCTGTTTTTCAAATGGTGCTTTCAGCATCCTGTAAGGGATGTTACTTTCCCCGATAATGAGACTGACTGTTTTAGTTGTCTGAGAAATCAGTGTTAAAATGTTGTGTTCATTGTTAAATTCCCCATTTGCATTGCCTGCAGCTTTGATGGAGCCAACGAGAGGCCAGTGCCTAATGTTTCCTCACAACCAAACACTGTGTGTTGACAAAGAAGACTGCGTGTGGTGTAGTTATGATGCTCACTGCTGCTGCTGCCTGGAGATTATTGTCATGATTAGCAGCAGCAGAAAACCAGTTCCATTGCATGTTGAATGTCTGTTATGAATGGAGTTGTCTCAGGCCTCTATTATCAGTAGAAGGTTTCCATATAGTGGAACTGGGCATGTACTCTACGACTTTACAAATGTTGTTGTTAGATTTAATGACTGAGAGGGAAAGCCACTGAAAGATCTGATCTGAAAGGTCTGCTCACACTGTACATTGCCTGGTGGTTTTTTAGAGAAAATAAAGTTTGTTTTGGCCTTGATCATATGTGTCATTCTTTGTGATGCATTTTGGTTTGGCTATATTGCAGAAAGAAAGTAAACGTTTCAGGCTATTATTGTCAATTGATCACTAGCTACACTGTGATTACTGCATCATAAGAATCCCTCCCCCTTCTATCTTTCCAGCTGTACAGTTGCTTCCTGCTTCCTGCAATATTGTGTTTTGCCATTTCATGCAGACACGGTATGGGAAACGGTTTGTGGAATCGACTTGTGACAATGTGCAGAGCCTGAAGATGACCAACTGAGCATTTGCTTGCTCCTGGTACCTCCCTGTACACTGCACAACAAGTGAAATGCTTAAAATTCGGAAGGACTTTAAAATGTGTTGCACATCTCAGAAATCAGGTAAAAAATGGGCTCACATTACACAGTGCTTTAGTAGTCTGTTGCCATCACTGTTACACAGACGTACAGCTGTAATTTGAGGTGGGACCAAGTCATTTATCCATTCAAGACCTGATTTAAGTCCTGGGTCCTAAATAAGTCATGATACGCTCTTCACCAAATATAATACCAATTACAGCGTAGCAATAAAACAGCATAATAATATATTTGTCATGTTTAAGAGCGGCTTAGGACCCAAAGGCAGACGACTCATGAGGACAGAAAAAACTAAATCTTTGATTTTGATGTTGCAGTTCACAGTAAAGCAGTCAAAGGCAGCAAAGATTCCAAAACACAAAAAAGCAAAGTCAAAATAACGTAAGTTGCTCAAACACAGGACAAGGACGAAGGGAAAAAAAACACGGTGGAACAGTCAAAGACAAAATGATAAGACGGAGTAGCAAAGAGGAAAGACAGGGATTAAATACAAGAGTTAACAAGACACAGGTAAAACTAATGAAGGCGGACCAGGTTTCCAACAAAGCATGGACACCAGAGAAAGAACTGAAGTGAGGAAAGACACCCAAGGAAAAAAAGTTTCAAAGTAAAACAATAGATAAAGAACTCAAAAGTGCCAAAAAAGATATAAACCAGGTAATACTCCAAAACAAAAAGCCCACACAACTAGAAAGTATTTCAAACAGTTCTGTTAAAATAAACACTTGACAGAATCATGACAGTATTAATTCACCCAAAGCATCAACACTTTTTAAAAAGTGTTTACTTCTTACCACGTTTGCTGCTGTTGGCTATTTTTACCTTAAGCATTTTCATAATTTAGTTTTTTCTTTTCTTACAATTTTAAGACTTAGACTGTTGGTTGGAGAAAAGACACTCTGGGAAATTGTGATAGTATTTGTAAATATTACAAATACAAACCAATCAATGGATCAATAGGTAGAATAATAAGCAGCTTAATCAATTAAGAAAATAAATATTTTCTGCAGGGTAATATGGAATATTTCAAAAGGAGCTCCACCTCAAACACCAAAAACATTAATAATCCTGCTTTTACATTATTGCATAAGTAATAATTATCTTATTACACAGAGGCCTTTATCTGCATTGAGTACTTTTACTTTGGGTAAACTACATTTACGTGATTATACTTACACTTTTACTGAAGTAATGTTACAAATAGCAAGACCTTTACTTGTTACATGGTATTTTATAGTGGGGTATTCATACTTTTACTCAGGTAAAACATCGGAATACTTCCTCCACCCCTGTTTTCTGCCCTGCATGAACTGCACGTTTACTGACATTTGTAATTTCATTATCACGTGGGCGTAAGCAGAACTAATGAGTGCAGGACAATGTAACAAGGGCTCTTGGAGGTTGTCTTTTCCTATTCCTGTGACATTTAACTGGCAGTTTGACACTTTTATCTGATTGAACCGGCATGAGAAAACTTATTGGCACATTTTGTAATTTCATCTGGAGGAAGGGGTTGGAACCAGATCACATCTTCAAACATATTAAAAATCTGAAGTCTGAGTGATTCGATGACTAATTCTGAGCATTCTTTAATATTAACCACTTGCCTTGACTGAAATGTTACCCATTCCATATACACACAGATTTCCATAAAATAATGGGAAGACAGTCTGCATCGCTATTTATTCTAAACTGTCAAATCCTTTTCATCACTCACCTCAGCAAAGCTAACTCTGTCCACTGCCCCTTCCTCTGACTCACTCTGAAGCAACTACATGTCAACAGAGGTTGAGTGATTTATTGAGAAGTACAGTATATATTATTTATAATCATAACAAGTCAAACTGAGACAGTGAAGAAAAAAACTGAATATAGCAACAAATGATAAATGATATGTTTCATATCAATTGAGTCTACCATGCACGTTGTCATTTCATATTATGCACAAAAGAACCAATGCACTGGTTCACATTTATGGTAACTGCCAATACTTCAAGTCTGCAAGTTTAAGTTTTGTTCAGCAGCTTTTATTTTAAAAGAATAAGTACATTTTGTCTGTCACACTGCCACACTGGTCAGAGGCAGGACCTAAAAGTAGCCTGTCCCAATTCAGCCCTTAGCCCTACCACGTTCCACACTCCAGTTCAGAAGGAGGCAGAGATGCACCTAAAAGTTGTTTGCCAACAATCTTTGTGAAGAGTTGAAAATCCTCGAGTGTGCAGCAGCCCAGAGTATAAACACACTGGCTCATCGTCGGATTGATCAGCTTTACACAGTAGTAGTGCACTCTGTAGCTTGTTTCTGGTCTGAGTTACCTTGGTCCTGTACTTACCTGTTTCTCTCTGTGCTTAGGATCTGGTCGTAGCCTGCTCACTCCTCCAAATCACCTTGTGCCACTCCCCATTCACCCGCATGCTTCCCATTCTTCACCTGTTACAAAATAAATCTTAATTTATTCACCACACTACTGACTGTGTCTGTATCCAGCCCCTAAAATGAGCCAAAACAAATTTACTGATATTCCCCCTCTAAATGACACATTGCTTAACACTGTGGCTTCGTTGTTGTTTCGTTAGGACATCATTCTGGAAATCTTAGTTTTGTTTCCCTTCAAGTAGCCACACTACTCTGTCAAACCAAGTCATGTGACATGAATCCACACTTGTGTGAGGTACAGCCTCTGATTAAAATGTGTGTTCCCTCTTATTGTAAAACTAAATTGTGCTGGCCAGTAGAGGAATGGGCTGTTTAATTTGCAAGCACTCACAGCAAATATATACTCTTCTTTAGCAAATGGGTCAGAGGGTTTGTTCTAAGGAACCTGGTGTGAATTCTGCCATCATACAGCCAACACCTGTTATGTACATCCCTCAAGTTTATGCATCAACTTTATCTTTTGTACCCTGCATGGGGTACCGTGTGGAAAAATGATGATATCTCAGGCAGAACCTTCCTGCAGAGAGAGTTTGGTTAAAGTCTGAGTCACAGTTGTGACTGATGCAGTCATTTTCTAAAGCCAAAACAAGAAGGAGCACAGTCCTTAGACTCCTGCTTAACACACATCCATCAAGACCCGGGGGAGTGGTTCCTAAAGTACCGCAGAACCTAAGTGATCGCTGGAGCGAAAAGTAATGAGCTGTTTGTGTCATCTGAGGAAGTGGCCCAGGCGTACAACACACAGGTCAAGCGCCTCATAGCAAAACAGACCCAGAGCATTAGCTGGGTCCCTCCAACTACTACAGCAACTAAACCTATGGGATGCATTATTGTCATATGGTAGAATTTGTGGGTGACCTATGGGAGTGTTGCTCATTAAGTCTGTATGCAACTTTCTGAATCATATCCACGACAGACTGAGCTGGTAAAAAGACCATGAATCAGTGCTTGATCTCGGATTTTTCTAAATCGGGGGCAATCGAGGGGACACGATTTACATAGAAGGGGTAGTTATATGTCCAGCATCCATGCACATTTCCTGATTCAGTAAGGTGCATATTTAAGTCATTCCATGTTTACTGTTAGCTTTGAGCAAAGCCATACACCATTGACTATATGTCCCTGTTGAAAAGGCTGTTGGCTGGACTTTAAGTTGAAATTAACCCCAGTGAAACCTCCGTGTGACTCTCAAGTCTCCTATTTGGCTAAATTTAGAAAGAGGAGTTCAGATTTATATTACATTTCAACCCAACATATTTTTTGGGACCTAAAACGAAGCACTGTAACTGTTTAATTGTCTGTTTCCAGAGTTAATTATGCGTGCATTAAGATGGACCCACAGGGAAGAAACATTGCTGGGGAATGTGCTTTGAAATATCAAAACAGAAGATCAATTATTCGAAAATGATTCTGGGAACTGGTCCAAAAGGCCTTTTGAACTGTGCTCAGACTTGAGTGCTGCAGTCTAGTGACTTTTTGTGGAAATCTTCCATTTTCTTGTCACAGTGCTGACGAGGCAACTAGGTGCTGAAGATGGTAGGTTAGCCACGAGGCCTATTTACAGAGAATGTTGGTTTTTGGAAGAGATGGGCATGCTGAACAGCTGTGGTGAAAATTGGTAAAATGAACAAGCTTGGGCATTTTATTTGCAGGAAATAAAGCCAGGCTGTCTCTCGCACAACACTTCCCAAAGACTTGGCTCTGTTTTGGCTGGTTGTTCTCATTGGCATACATTTGTGCATTTTAGTGTACTGAGCTTCAGAGGAAAGGAGTGGAAGCACATCATGTTTATACTGAGAGTGGATGAGAAATTCATGGTTGGGAGATGCCATGACTTTGAATGTCAGACACCAAAAAATGCATAGATATTAATTTACGTACAAACCCAGTATAAAGATTCCTGTTTGTTATGTTAGTCAAGGACCAGTAAAGAGAAATGTAAAACTCATTGAATATGGTCACTGAGAGAAAGTGTGTTTTGAAACAGCTTGACAAAACTAAACTTTTAGATGGATCTGCTCACATAAATTTATATTTAATTACAGTTGGCACTGCACCTATTTTTAATGTGAGAGCTCCAAAGCTTTTCTAATCTCAGAGTCACAATCCAATTTAGTACTTGTCGAGTGTTTCAAGGTTTGCCTTTTCAATGAGGGATCGAAGAATCATGCTTGGTTTTGTGCAGAGATTACATGCTCACAATGTTCATTGAAAAGACTTTTCAAGGATGACACAAGGCAAAACCTCAAACCTCTTAAAAGTTTGAATGCTTTAATAACATTTAACCGATTCAATGATCTCCACAGGCTACTGTTTACACTACACAAGCTATTGATTTGTGATTGGGTGTCTTGGAATTGTTTTTACCCTACACTTGATCAGCAAGACAAGGTCGGGAAATGACAGGATGTCTCACCAGGAGCAAAAGAAAACACAGGGAGTGACATCGGAAAATATGCAGCAGTATGAATGACATTGTCATATCTTTTTTGACAAATACATTTTGTAACCATTTAACAGTTCTTCAGGTGATGCAAAACAGTAAGAGTCAGAAAGAAATGATCAAAAGTTATTTCATTCCTCACAAGTAATTTACATAAATTGAGATTAAAGAAAGATTAAAAAGAAGGATTTATAATAACATAGATATGAACCCACAAGAGGTTTATGTAACCAATTATAATATTAAAGAGTTTGCATGAATTAATTCCTTTGTTTCATTTTTTGTTTAAGTTTAAAAATAAATGCTTAGATATATTTTTTTTTATGTTATAAGACTATGGCTTGTTGAAGAATATCATGTTATGAATTTAAAATTTGGCTAAAATTATAAGTCAGTAAATAACTTTAATTGCATATTGTTCATCGCTGGAGAAACTAATATTGTTTAGGGTTAGGGGTTAGGGTTCTTTACATGAAATATAAGTTTTAAGACATAAATGAAAATCGGCCTAAAACATTGTCACATGTAAACGCTGAATAAAAGTACCATTTGATTTGAGCAATTGCCATGTATGTGGAATGTATTTACAAATAATAGAATTCATAAATAATATTTTCAATTATATTGATTAGTAAATTAGTTAGATTAATGTACTTATCTTAGATTATCTATTTATTTGTATTTTAATTCATTTTTTTATAATGTTGGGTCGACCTCAACCTCATGTCTTTTGCACTGCTTGTCGGCCACAATCCGGCCAAATCAATTAATGCAGGATTTGTTGTATGACATATCATGAATTCATAATTCAGCAATACAACCTGATCAACCCATACTTATATTAATAAGTGGTTCTGTATAATTGTTAAACTTGGGGCAATGACCCAGCATGAGATAATGGTAAATGTAATTGAAATTCACTCTATAGAACAGGAACAAGGTTCATCTGGCAGTGACATATTCTTCTGCAATCGTCCTTCTTTACTTTTATATGTCGGAGCTACAGATCACATCTGCAGTCCTATGCAATGGACTTAATAATGTGTGGAGAGGGCTCTGCGACAGTAGAGTAGATCAGTTAATGCAGTTGGCAGTTTTCCTGAGGAAAACATTGTGGGATGATAAACTGATGTGAGAGTTTTCCCAGTGGAAAATGTGTTAATATTGGCTGATAAGCTCCGCTCCTTGTTTGGCTTATTCCCTGTTGAGTTGAGAAGACCCACAGACTGTTTTATACCCCCCAGGTAAGAGAGGCAGGTGATGTTTGAGAGAAGAGATGAAGATCCTGCCCTTCACCGTCACATGAAAATCCTAAGTGCTGTGCTGCTGTAATTGAGTTCACGCATAATTGGCTGCAGAAACCAAACAACCCCCTCAAACTTGGCAGAGAGTTTGAGAAGAGAAGCATCGCTGAATGTAGTTTCATTTAGTGTGCCATAGTTAACCTGCAACTTTCAGAGTCCATGTCTTATTTAGAAGTCTCCCAGTGGACATAAATAAAAAAAAAAGAGACATCAATCATGGATGTACATGGCTTTCGTTTGCACTTCACAGAGCAAGCTTAGCTTAACAACTGGAAATCAGGAAACATACATGGACTTTGATCGATTGTCCCCTGCTGCGTGGGTTTGTGTTTTGATCCTGGACTAGTGTTCGCTGCTGACTGGGAGTGGCAGCTCTGTGGCCATTTTAAAAAGAGCCCAAACCGAGATCAAGGGGCGGAAGCTGGTGACTCCAACGAGCCACTTCATCCACTCAACAGCCCCATTAATCTATATCTGACGCAAGAACTCCTGTTTCAGCAGAGATTATGCTCATCTATCACCTGGATCATGTGTCACATACACATACACACACACTCATATCACGTTCAAAGTCTCCTATCGCAGCGTAACTTCTGTCTGCCCTGTTCCACTCTCAACATGCAGAGACTGCCTCTGGAGTAGGAATAAATTATAGATCAGCGTATGATATCACATGTCGAATACTGTAGCAGCAGCTCAACAAGCTGTATGTAATGTTGTCAAGCCGTGTAATGCACATTGGATACTCGACTTTACATTCTAGGTGAACTAGAACGACGATCACAGCAAGAAAAACATTTGCTGTGGCAGTTTGATGGCAAGTTTTTATTGCAACAGATCTTAAACCGTGTCTGTGGTAACTAAAAAATAAGAAACATACTAAGTCTGTCTTAAATGTGAGCCATCTGTGAGAGCCAGTAAACATGAGCTCTAAGCTCTAAGCAATCTGTATAAGTAAACACAAGTAGACCATGATAGCTAATCACAGTTCTTATGATCTCCACATGATACCTGTAGCTATGTTCTTTCTTTTTCTTTCTATGTTCTTTTAACGTAGTTTAGTTTTTTAAAACGTGAATTCTCCCAGGAGTTACTGATTACGTCAGTCTAACCACATGACTGGTCCAAGACGTCACAGGACGAAACCTTGGGCAGAGCTTCAGTCGAAACCGCAGTAGAAGCATCGAGTTTAAACTGAAATTTACAATATTCACATTTCAACTTGCAAAATGCCTCTAAGGGTGTCTTTGTGGGTTTCACATTATAACATAATTTTACAAATTGGATTTTAAGGTTTTTATGTGTTTTGGGGTCCAAAATGTTGATATACTTTGTCGAAGTGAGAAATTACTTTCTGGTCATGTAAACATTGTGCTAAAAGATTAGATAACATCAATGGCATGGTAAACATTTTTAACATACTGTATGAACCATAGACTGGTATGAAAGCAAAATCATAACATACTAGTATACAGCTGTCATGCAGTTTACTAGTAGATAACTGTTTTTTACTCTTACTAAGCTCTGTGACATGTATAAAAGAGTTTACCACGATTTTGAATGTAACGAGGGAAAGGTCATTAAAACAGAAAACCCAAACCACAGCCCACACACACACAAACACTGGATGGTTTGATGAGGAGGAGATGGTGTGTCTTCTCATGTCCCCAGATCTCAACCTTATCTAATATTATATGATAGATTTAAGTACAGTGTCTAAAATGTCTTTTGTCCATCCAGCAGATTAACCGCTCATTAAATAACCACGGGTTTACTCCAGTGAAGCCTATCTGTATAGCTCTGCCTCATATTTCAATCCTCAATTTCTACTTTTTAAATATATGAGCAGTAACAAATCTACAGACAAATGCTCACGAAGTTTGTATTTTAATGCTCTGTGAATACTTCTAGAATTGCTATTAAAGTTTCTGTCTTTCGACAGAATCATTAGGCTGAGGAGAAAAGGTGAGAAAGAGTTGCTAGGAGATAAACAAATGGATAATAATTTCCCATAAGCGTCTCCCCTAATGACTTTCATCTTCTATTTCTGTAGAAAAAGCGAGATGAGCACAGATCCGAGAGTCAATATTTGTCATCTTCGGAATGTGATAGAAAAGTTCACATGTGAATAAAGATAAACTATTGGGATGTTTTCCTTAATTGCCATGGATACACCACTTTCCTGTGTATCACTGTGGGAGATTTCTGTCACTGAACAATTCCAAGAACGCTGCCACTCAGCCAGTTCATCTCCAACAATGTTGATTCAATCCCTGTTGAAAGATAATAACTTCTGCATCACACCTGATGTGTGTTCCCCCACACTTTGCCTGTTAAGCTGCTGTGAGTCATGCAATTAAAAGCTGAAAGCACAGTGGGCCTGACTTACCTTGTTGCCATGCTCCAGAGAAAAGGGCACCATTAATACTATACAGCGTGTGGTTTGGCACCGGAGGCGAAGGCAGGTACAGCTTGAAAGCGCCGCTGCTTGCTTCATCACTGTGTTCAGCCATTCATTTGCACACACCATGTGAATCTATCCTGTGTATATCTGCAGTGTATTGCATGTTGTTACTTTCTTATTATTTGCTTTGAATGAATGCTTGATGTTAACGACTCTTCAGGAGCTAAAATCCAGACAATTCATACCTCTTTGGCACCAAATTAGTGGGTATACGTAGGTCTTTTAAATGCAGTTAAACCGATGGTCAGTGGAGGAGTTTTTTTTTCCCTCGGTGTGTTTGATGTCACAAACGCACCAAATAGGACGGGCTCTCACCTCGCCAATATAGCACATTTGCCCGGGTGTCTTGTTTCAATCTCTGCCGATCGGAGCAAGAGCCAATAAAAACCTATGTCTACTTTATAATGCCATATGGACCTATTTTCATGCGCCATGCCTGCGCTTTTGGTTTTCTGCTGACAGGATATGTCTAATGCATCTGGAAACAGGAAGAGATTGAGTGGGTGTGTATACTGGGTGTGTCAGAAGCGGACATCGACTTAACCAACCGGATATTGTTTTAAACTTCCCTTATCCTTCCCTTTAAGGAGAGTGCGCACCTTGCAACAGTGTAGTCCTTTTGGTGAAAGAGAGAGGGGGGAGGCTGTCACCAGGTAAATCTGTAAACTATATCCCTCATTCCAAATAAATATTTAATTTCATAGGATAAACCTATTTAAAGGGAAAGACAAAAGTATTTCTGGTTATCCCGCCGCTAACACACCCAGTACATCAATATAAGTAAGTCTATCTATATCTTTCATACAGATACTCATCAGAGTAGGTCAAAGGAATGTGGGGGTCTCTGGAGACCCTCATCCTCCTCAGAGACTAATAATCCATGGGATCCTCTAAGAACGCTGATGTTATATTCAAAAGGTATTGATTGGTCAGTGGGTGGAGCTTTTATACTGCTTGATCTCTTATCTCCAACCTAGCCTGGAGCAGGTTAGCCATTCATTTGTTACCATCGTGGTTGTCCCAGAATAACAAGTGAACTAGTTTCATAGGATCACAAACTTAACCTGAAGTTACACTAATAACCGCAAATCCGTCTTCTAGTACAGGGCCCTTGGTGTTTAGACAAGAATAAACTGCATGTGTGGGAAAAATGGAGTGGGCAACCCAAACTTACCTAAAGTCCTCACCCTTCCTCCACATACATTGAATAAGCAGCAAAGTAACACAGGAGGAAGGCAGCGAGAGAGCAAACACCAAGAGGGCCCTGAATGCTGATAGGCCAACATTTACATTTACATTTACATTTTTCATTTAGCTGACGCTTTTATCCAAAGCAACTTACAATAAGTGCATTCAACCATGAGGGTACAAACCCAGAACAACAAGAGTCAAGAAAGTACAATTTCTTCAAAAAAGCAAAACTACAAAATGCTATAAGTAAGTGCCATTTAAGTGCTACTAAATTGTTAGTTTAAAATGTTATTCAAGGTATAGTCGGAAGAGGTGTGTTTTTAGTTTGCGGCGGAAGATGTGTAAACTATCTGATGTCCGGATGTCAATGGGGAGCTCATTCCACCATTTAGGAGACAGGACAGCAAACAGTCGTGATTTTGATGAGTGTTTAGCTCACAGTGAGGGAGCAACAAGCCGATTGGCCGAGGCAGAGCAGAGTGACCGGGCTGGGGTGTAACGTTTGACCATGTCCTGGATGTAAACTGGACCCGATCCGTTCGCAGCACGGTACGCAAGTGCTAATGTTTTGAAACGGATGCGGGCAGCCACCGGTAACCAGTGAAGGGAGCAGAGTAGTGTGAGTGAATTTAGGTAGGTTAAAAACCAGTTGAGCCGAACATGGAGGGTTATTGGTCAGAAAGGCCAGGAGAACAATCACGTTGATCCAAGTTGAGGTCAAACAGTAAATATAAAGCGTTAGTTTGTGAGATTTGTCTCTGTCATTTCTTCTGTTTCTTGTTGAATCCATCCATCCATCCATCTGTTCTGTATTCCCCCCGCAGTCATACATATTTCTCTCTGTTAGCAAAACATCTCTACCCCAGAAGCAAATAAGATGCATAAATAAATCATAAATGGCTCCGACATTACATTCATGATGCAACTGTTGTGTCTGTCTTCTCTCATCTTCTTGTCATCCCGACACGCACACACACACACACACACACACACACACACACACACACACACTTGCAGCCACGAACACACACTCATTTACAGCCACACACACATGTACAGAAGGCTTCAGTTCTTACTATGTACAAGACATTTCAGTGGGAGTAAAGTGTCAAGCGTTTACAAGCACATGGCACTGTTTTCTCTTTCACACCATGCTAAATTCATTTCATCATTGGTGTGTTTCATTTCGCTGATAAGTACAAATAAATACAGGAGCGAGAAACCCGATGATGAGTGAAAGTAGGAGGGAGGGGAATGGGGAGAAAGAAGTGGAGCACGAGGGAGGTAGAGCTATTTGTCAGTGTTGTTCACACACGCATGTACACACAAACACACACACAGTGCAGAGTGAATCTCAGGAGGAAAGGTTGGCCTTGTACTGTATAGTCTGTGTACAGCAATGCTTCCTGTCATAGGGTGCTTCTGCCTGTATATCGCCTCGCAATTGTTGCAGTCGGCAGTGACATTATTGCAAATAAACAGTGAATGAAGTTGGAACAAAGGCCATAGGCGCGATCCGGGAGGCGCGCTGTTATTTGTCATCTATTATCGACTTTCTTGCTGAAATGAGGCTATTGTATGAGGCTATTGTATGATGAACACGTTTATAAATAGGCAACACTGCGGTACTGGCTGGCCTTCGCAGCAGGACAAACTATGCACTCGTAGAATGAGGAAAAGTGCAAATAACAATGTTGTATTGAATGTGCAACAATTACATATAAGATAGTTCATACAATGCAACTGCAAAAAATACCAGACAATTGCCAACCCCAGAAGCCCCCCCACCACCACCACCATCACCACCTCCCCAATCTCTGTCACTGCTCTACTTTAGAAGTGGGTTAGTTGGGCTCTATCTGCTGCTCCTTTGTAGAAACTCTCTTCTGATCTTCTGTCATGGCCCTGGGGCCAAACGAGGCCGTGATGGACACAAATCCATGTGACAGCTTTGCACACTCATTCCCTAAAGCCTCCCTGAACCTGCTCCCAAAAGGCTCAAAGCTCCTTCCCGGGGCCACATGATGCAGATGCGCATGTGGGAGCACACAGATCCGATAGCCCCACACACATACATGGGAGAGGATAACATGAGTGTACGCACAAATGCAAGTGCTCTCTCTCTCTCTCTCTACCCCCGAGTGGACAACCAGCTGAGTGGCCGCAGGGACGATACCCAGATCTGAGCCCCGAACAGACACACCCGGCTGTGCAGGCATACATGGAGCTTGTATGTGGGTGACAGATGGCTAGGGTTTGGGCGTGCGAGTCCCCAGGGTGTGTCTACTACCTGCAGCATGTGGAGGGACCTGGGGCAAGGAGAGAGGGACGGAGTGTTACAGTAGACAGGGCAGAAGGGGGGAGGGAGTTGCACACAAACTTCCAGATGAAGAAACAAGCAGCCATGGCAGCAAAACTGGATTTTCTGGGGTAAAAAGTGTGAAGGGATCATGCCATGAGAGGTCTGATAGATAACACGCATCTGCAGTATCCACTGAAATTAAATAAGGGAACTGCGGGACAGTGGAGCGTAATCACAGCCGGAACTGGCCTCAAGCTGTTTGCACTCACACCCACCGCCCCCACAAAAAAAGACACACAAGCAGTAAAATATAAAATGTTCCCCTATTCCCCACCTTTGTGTTCGGTATTCAGATGAAAGGGCTTTTGGATGTGGAGTCCTGCGCCTTTTGATGCAAAGAAATCAATCCCCGAGTCCACGTTGCTCTGAGCGGCCGCACAGTGCCGCCCCATGTCACAGTGTGATGGCGTCAGGAGAGGCTTCAAGAGGTGGACATGAAAAGGGAATGTATGCTAAACGAATGACAGAAAGCAGCGCCCCGGTGAGAGCAGTGTGCGGTGGTGTCACAAGGACAGGAGGGACTATTGTGTCGGCGCCTGCGTGGACTTTCATCAGAGGTTCATCGAAACAGTCGTCGTACAAATGTGTCAGCAGCAGAAGCGTGGCTCTGTTCTCGCTAAAGTTCTAGAGAGTTACAGTAGAAATACACACCTTGAGAGGATAATGGATGCTGAGCACATTCATTTGGAAATGTCTGGTGTCCACCTCCACACCATATGTGCTACAGCTTTTGCACGGGCCTCCTCTGTAGCTGCTTGTACGTATGATGTTTTTTCTTCACAATAGATGTTCACAATGTTCCCTCCTATGAACTGCATATAGTTGTACGCATAGATCCTGTCACTATGCTCACATATCCTCCCTGAATTACCCACAGCCGTCAACGAGCTGTTTTTCAATAATGTGCCTCTCTATAGTTTTTTCCACTTAAACCCACAGATTTTAAGAATTGAGACACGTTTCTCCGTCTCTTAAAACACCCAAACGCATTTCTAATGCTTCCTCACTTTTGCATGAAGGAGAGGGGATGCGTTGCTCAACGGGCCCACATTAAAATGTATTTTCACACCTATGTCTGCAGAGGTGTGACCAACATCTTCGGTGTTAGCGACCCTGGGTTGAAGGGTCACTATATTCAACTAGGAAAAAAACTTTTTTATTTTAGTTTAATCCGTGAACATTTTGAGATATCTGCCATCTCTGTCTATTGTGCATTGGATTTCAGTTATATTTAAATTAAAGGAGAAAAAAACCCTCATGAATAATTTCCAGGAACAAAATTTAAAGATTGTACACAGATCTCATAACTGTCAGTGTTACAGTGAAGTGATTCTACATGTTTATGCATTAGGCTGAATCCAAATATCCATATGTTCCCCCAACCTAAAGGTTTGTAGACCTAATGAGCATGTCAATGATTGGAGAGAACTGCATCTGTTCATGAAATTGAGATGACTCTCTACTTAAATCGCAGACTTGACTCTAAAGATTATTTACATTAACTGAAATAATCATATTTAAATTTTCTAAACATTAGGTAAATACATTATATTTTTAAAGACAATGTCCGTATCATTCATCTTATTGGCTGCGCACTTGTGTATGTGTATTGTTAAGTTGCAGGCTCAAATTGTGAAATGGTGAGATTTGGACACACAATTCAATATTAATAAAATCTGAAAAAATAGGCAAAAAGCGCCTTGAAGTCAGTGGGGGCGGGGCAGCGTCCCCTCAACAGCTGGCCTTCAGACTGAGTTGAACATGTCCTCTTCTTCGTCCTTGGACAAACTACAGCTGTGGTTGGCAAGTGGCAACATTATTTCTGGCCCACAAAATAATTGTGATAATATGATCATTTTTATTTCACCATATCAAACTGACACAGACAGATGTTGACGGATGTTGCGGGTGTGGATCTCCATCATGGAGGCTGCAACATTAAAATAATCACTTCCTCTTTAGCTATTTATCTGCATATTAAAAGCAGGGCATTTGTTTTGTTGGTGCAGTCCTTTAAATCGAGCTGGGCTTTTATTTTGAAAGGTTGTGAACATGGGGGAAATCATATGAATATCAACCCCTGGCAAGACATTAAACAAAATGACCCTAGTGTTAAAGTGAAGGAGAATTTGTAGGACTAGCAGTTATAATGTGCACTGTACAATCTGACAAGATGATCTTCCTTTAACAAAATCTTGGAACCTGATTGTTAAGTAGTTTTATCTATTGGTTGAAAGTTATGTGCACAAAAACATAATACAAATCACAAAAATATTTAAAAAACAATAATGAATGAATAAAAATACAATTTTACAACACATGGAAGGGCTATCAAAGAAAATATACATTTAAATAAAAAAGTTATAATAACTGAGGAAGGACAGGAGATAAAGTGTGCGTAATAATTGGACAACTGCACTATCTGCGAAATCAAATCATTTTATGTTGTATATGCACTGTGTTGTACATGCGTATTTACACCGATAATGTTCTTGAACGGTTTTACTGTGCGTACAATCTGTAAATCAGTACAGCCTGATTATGTTGTCTGTCAGCACCACTAAGAACTGATGAGAAAAACAAATCTTTGGGATGAGTTGCAGGCAGAATAGTTAAAGAAAAAGTTACAACATTATTTTACTAATCAAGCTCTGTTTGGGATCTTGGAAGCCTTCACACCCATCCTGCCAAGTCAAATCGCCTGTAATTAACACGTGCAGAAAGTTACAAATAACTTCATCATTTAACTAGGACCCATTGTTTGTTTTAGTTTCTATTATATTTGACTGGGGCATTATTCATTGATTAACACTGAAAGTGAGCCATAGTTTACCAAAAAGGTGCATTTTTCATCCGTTGACCAACTCGCTTGAAAAAAGAGTAAAAGTCCTGTTACACAAGATCAGAGATACACAGAATAACACAGGAAACATCCGCCTAAGGCCTACCACCACATAATGCAGAGTAGTTAGCAACAATGCTGAATAAATAAGGAATAAGGATTGATAAAGGCAGACCAAACAGACACCAGGAAGACAGAGAGAGGCAGCATGAATTCTGATGTTCCCATTTGATTGTTAACAAGCCACAGCGTCACATGACACAGTGAAGGAATACTAAGTGCTGATTTCTCTGATGTGTAAATTCCAATCTTTCAATTGCTCTTACATAAATACTGCATGACTGAAAAGGCTTCTTTCAACAGGCACGGTGCAGTCTCCTCTTATGGTACCTCCGGTGTCAGAAGTGGAGGAGTATTATGTAACATTAAGATTAACACATTTTTAGTTTCTCCAACTCAGAAGTTTTTGTTGATGTAGAATTTGAGAGCTGTGAAAGCTGTTGCTCTCTGATCCAGAATGTTAGGATCATGCTTAAATAAAGTGTGGATTTGTTCCCCTGTACAAACCTCATAAGATAATAGGTGCAATATGGGATGGCCAAAGCATTCTTATATATAACTTAAATCTTGAATCATCTGATTCTTTTTGGTATTGACATCTTAAGATACGAATCAATGCCAGATATGTTCCATCACAACTTGTGACTTTTTACCTGATCAATCAATCTAATGATTACAGAAATCTCTGTCTGTTTATGTCTCGGGAAATCTCAAGAATTGTTGGATCTTATCAGCTTCACATTTGGTATGTGTATTGATAAGGGCCCGAGGACGTGCATTGTCAAATTTGCTATGATTCTGACACCTATATGTTCATTATTGATAAACAGGCAACCAGCAGTCTCTATAAGTGGCATTGTTGATCACAACAACAGCACATTCACAACAATGGCACCATTGCCTGACCCTCCAGTTCAGGGTTCAGCGTACTGAGTCAAGCTTCTCAATACTTGTATAAACAGTTGAACAGCTCTCTTTGCAGTGGTAGTGGTGCAGCCTCAGGGTTTTATGGACTGAATCCAGGAGCAGGTCTTTACTCGCCGCGGCTCAATTACTGCGGGTCACTTACAGCTTCTGAAAGAAAGCCGCAGCCAGCGTAACCACAGGCCAAACAAACAGCCCATTCAAAACAGACATGTTTACATTGGGCACTGCACTAATGATATATAATATCAAGGTGTATACGGACAGTCAAGAGATAGCTTTAAGTTAGCTACACTGACCGCTCGCGAATCCCATACCCTCAATTCAACACAAGAAATCGAATGGACATCAACGCCCCCAACAATCAAACTTACCCCAAGTGTTTACGTGATGGAGCGTTGGTAGGTAGAGCTGGAAAGTCAAATCTATATGGAAAGTTATTTCAAAACTAGAATGGCACTCAATAAGGTGCATACCTCCAACAGTCATACTAGTCAATGAAACAGTTGGAAACACCCTATCTCACAATGTTTAAAGAAAGTGACAAAGAAATCCGCCCCCTGATCTGGATCTGCACCAAGGCTTCCTTTACTTTATATTTATCTACTTTCGAATTTTTGTCAAGTTGTTCCATTTCAGTGAAGTGAACTTGAGCATAAATAGTGAGAAATAAGTGAAGATGACAAATGTAATATAATTAAGCATCGGTATGACCCTCCACAGAGTATATGTCCTGTCTCAGTGATGGTTTCTGATCATTGTCCTCAGGTTTGCAGGTGTAACCTCAAGTCAACTTGTGTTGCAGTCAGCAAAACAAAAAGAGGCTTATAAGCAATGTAACAATGACCTGCAGCCTGAAGCCAAAGTGAAAGTATGACGGAGGTATAGTGGAGGATAAGCTGCATTGTCAGTCATTTTTCATTCCCAGGACGCCAGACACCAAACTGTGTTCACAGGCAGCAGCTGGTACAGAAATGACGGAGAAATCAAACTTGGATAATGTTTGAATTATTTACACAGTTGGTTATTTACTGAATAACATTCGACTCATTTCAAGATAATGGCACTTACATTTGCTGAATGTAAGCACAATATTGTACATGTTGAGAAAATCTTTCTTAGATGTTTTGTTTGCATAAATACAGATTGTTTTTAATCAGGCCACACTAGTTCAAGATATCCATGGGTTCTTTGTGGCTGGATATTTCTAGTTATTTCCAAAAATCTTTGTGAGTAAAATATTCCTGTTCTGTTTTCAGATAATTTTATAATAATATCTATTAACAATTTAGCTCATTTTAATTGATACATACCCTAATAACCTTTTAAACACTGTTTTCTTGTTTTTAATGTTGCAGTGTATTAAAAGCTTCCTTTATATGTTCTAAATCGTTTTCTAAATATGCTCAAAATTATTGAGATGCTCATGTACAAATGTACTAACTACTAACAGCTCGGTCAAACATGCTTCCTTAACTACAGTAGTCCCACTAGAGCACATGTCTCACCATACAAACACCTCTAAACCTGTGTTTTAAAAGTGCTGGAACTGTAAATATTGGTTTGTAAGTCGGAGTTTCACTTGATTACTTTCAGACTCTTGCCTGAATTTGAGAGGAAGACCATCTCTCCTCTGATTTATTTATTTTACAATACATAAAGCGCATGTAGGTTGATGCTTTCATTCCTGAAGCGAGTGAAGTCAAATGTTCAAAAGGCGGGTGAGTGATTGTGTGGCTGTGTGTGTGTGTACGTGCATGCGCATATGTCTTAACAAGCGTACATGTGGGTGAACGCTTGACAAACAAAAGGTCCGCCGAGTGTTTGTGCTTTCGCTGAGCATTTGGGCAAACAAATGGGTTTGACACATAAAGCACAGTACTCTCATGCAGAATGCATAAGCCCCGCAGGCAGGCTTAAAACAAACAGTTGACGTGTCCATAGACAGCCCTAATACATCTCCAAACATCTCTCACACAAACTCACACACACACGCACACACAGGAACACACAGAGAGGCAAAAGTTTGACAGGTTTAATTCATCCCTGTGGACAGTTAAGGCCAAACACTTCCAAACAAATACACACATGCGCACACATGCACACAATATGGCAACACCACTGTAAACACTGCATCCATAAAACAATGTTTCTGCTGACAACACAAAAGAATTCTCCGCCCGCACCTCCCTGTCTTACTTTCCCCTCCCCTTTTATCTCCTCCCCCCCTCACTCCCTTTATCTCTCTAACTTGGCAAAGAGGGAGCAGCTCATTGCTGTGGAGCAGGTTATGCACGGCTAAATTATGGCATACCGGTCCATTGTTTGAAATGGCAAGCAGCTGCAGGCCTGTGAGTGTTTAATGCATTTATATATAGGTGCATATGTGTTTTATTGTGTATGTTTGAGTTGTGTGTGTGGGCAGTCTAGCAGAGGCCGAGCAGTAAGTCATGCTGACAGAAAACATCCCACAAGGGGAGAGGGTCACAGCAGTGAGCCTCATCGCCTTGCTCTTTTCTTCCCCCTCCGTCCCCAACTTCCATCAGTGTAAGTGAGCGAGTAAGAACTCATGGGCAGCGTGTGAGTCCAGATGAAGACAGACAAAATGATTTAGATACAGATAGACGTGTAAAGTGAAGACAGATAGAAATCCACATCTCTCTTGCCCACTCCATCCATCTCTGTCTGAACCTCTCCCCGTCTCCGAGGTCTCTCATCTCTTCCCTTCGCATCTCGCTCTTTTCATCTGCTGTCGCTCTGGTTTAACGCGATGGGATCGGTGACAAAATCTATCCCGCGCCTTTTGAGAAGTAAATGTACGTTTTCGCATTAATTTCAGTGTACAAAGCACGTCATTTCTTGCAGAGTTAGTGATGGTGCAATCTGAATGAGATGCCTCAGGAAATCCAGCCTGCAGCCTCTGCCTTGTGGGGCCAGACAAACATTTACCAGGTGAGGGCAGGAGTGCAAGTTGCCTCCGCTGGCAGATGTTTGAAGACAATAAAATCCACCGCTCTATGTGTGATATTTGATTGCATGCCATCGCTCAGAGGTGCGACGTGTCATCATTCTACAGAGACGTGGATGTGGCTCTTCTGCTGGCCAAGGTGGGAACAACAACGTCATTCTATGTTCGCACCATATGCTGTATATAAAGATTAATGACATGAAGCTAAAACCGACCCTGTGCATGGCTGCAGTAGAGATCATAAATTCCTTCCTCCTCTGTAGTGGATGGAACATGGGTCAAACTAAAAAGTCAAAATACATAGCTATTTATCTGCGTAATACAATACAAGTTTTGTTTTAATTAGTTATTTGATTCATTGAAACAAACATTTGGTCGAGTGCATGTATCAGCGGGACCTTGATAACGTGGCTTAATCCCCATCTGGCTTCAAATTACATCATCGGTGCAGGATGGCAGCATTTGTATCCGGGATATTTTGGCTTCATTTCTGTAAAGTGGGAGGGAGTGGAGAGGTGTCGTCCATCTTCATATACAGGCTATGATTCGTACTTGAAACATCCATAATGGTGCAACTTTCTAACTATGAACAGGTTGTATAAAATGAGGTCATAGCGCTCAGCCCTAAATTCAATTGTTCCAGTCAAAGAGATGAAATCACAGAAATGTGTGGTATGTTTTGATGGACACTGTAGTTTGTAGCAAATGTTACTCACACAGCAAGTAGGGGTTTTGTGGAGGACTCTTTTCAGTGGTGGAATAACTCAGCAGGTGAGTTTTTACAACACCTATAAATACTTCAGTGCCTATGCTCATTGTAATGTTGAAACATGTGACCCAGTGGAAATCTGTGGCTAATTTTTTTGGGCGGATTAAACAAACAAGCTATTATGTATTAATCTTTAAAGCTGAAGAGATTTGTTTCTCCTCCTTCGCCAGACAAGCTATTTTTACCCTTTTCACCGCTGGTAGCTATATGTTGAATGAAAACATATTAGAGCTGTATTGAGCTTCTTATTTAACTCTAATAAAGAAAGCAAATATCACTGGAGGTCAGAGGAACAAAGGGATGAACTAAACCAGGCTACATAGGTCATATTTGACATTTAAACCAGCTCCATTCTTAAAGTAGCAGATGATAGAGAAACACATGAGATCTCCAGTTCGATCTGTCTTGACGGAGATGTTTCATATAATAATAATAATAATAATAATAATAATAATAATAATAATAACTTAATTTTTTAGAGTGCCTTTCAAGGGACCCAAGGACGCTTTACATATATGAGATGCCTGAGCTATAAGAGCGCTCCAGATATGTTCCAGATATGGACCTCAGTATAGCTTTGGTTGGACATTGCCTGGAGATGTCTTGGCTCAAGATTACAAAATAACTTGGCTCTTGCTTTTGGTGGCTGTAAAAGATTTCACCCTGCGCCAAGTTTGTGCTCAGCATCTTCAGAGCCCAAGGCAGCATATTACGCCTTGCATCCAACCCCAGCTGACCTCCCACTGAGTACTTTGCACTTTCCTACTCTAACTTTGCACTGCTGGACTGTTAGGAGATTGTTTTTGGTCGAAAAACAGAGAGAAACATGGCATCATTACACTGTATTTCTCTCTAACTTGGGTATGCATGCTCCGTCGCTCTAAATCTGCACCGTTCACATGTTCAGTGCACACCGATTGGAGCTAATTGTGCTCAAATTCTCCTCCAGTCGCTGCCATCTGCGTCTGTTGAAGTGTGCAGAGACAGAAACGAAATCAGAGAGCGAGAAAAATGGAGCAGTAGGGGACAGGGATGGGAAAAAGAGAGAACAGCATGAAAAGGTGGTAAACAATTTCATGCAAATAAAGGGTGAACAATAGGTGAGCTTTCAGTCTCTCCCCCTCCCTCTGCCGCTCTCTCCCTCACAGCGCCAGGGCAGAGCTTTTCGACAGGGATAAAGCAGGGAAAGGGCTGGAGTCTTTTTTTTTTTTTTTTTTTTTTTGCAGACTATTGAATGCTCTTTGAAGCATTCCCAAAAGGTTGATCCTATTCAGAGAAAGGTTTCCTATTTCTCTGATGCTCTTCAATAATTCATCGTCCTTTTTATGGTTTGGTCTCAGCGCTGGAAGGATTACCTAAACCTGGCTGCATATGAATAATATCATTGTGATATTCTCCATCCAGAGCACTGCATCCACACTGCAGTGGGTATTGGAGATGGATTAAAAAAACTGTGTTTAGGCATCAAGCCTACAACAGAAAGAGTTTGTGCATCCTCCCGGATGGACCGCAGGCAGAGAGAAATGGAAATGTTAGGCATCAAATCCATAACAAACGGAGTTCTGAGGTTTTCAAGCTCCAAGTCCGATTGGACTTGATCTCGTAGGTCAAAAGGCATTTGTTTTAGTAGGTACACATGGGAACAGAAATGCGAGAGTGCATTTGCATGCGAGGCTTGAGCACATACACCTGTTTCATGCACAAGCATTGCATCCATGAAAAAAATAGAACCTTCAGTCAGTAAATATAAGAAGACTATGAGACTGTGTCACCAAATGTTTAATTCAGGGATAGGTTTAAAAGGGTCATTCATAGGGTTGGCTACTAAGTAAGCTACATAAGGAATCACCACGCAGATTTCTGTGCCTTAGATATATATTGTATTTGTAGGCAATATAAACATCACCACATGTGCCTAGTTAACATTTCACTTAACTCTTATGGCAACATTAGCCTACAGTTAGCTAGTAGCTTCCTCAATTTTCAGTCGACACGCCAACAAAATGCCTAAAGCTATACGGTCGAAAGTGTTGCTGTATTTCATGCAAAAGAATTCCGATAGCCAGCATGTGCCAAATGTTTTAAAACATCCAATTCCATGTGTGGAATACATTTGAAAGTAGAGGGATGCTCCATGTTTGACCACTTGTGTGACTCCATGTCAAGCGTGTGGGCAGACAATTCATGACAAGTTCTATGCTGTAGTATTTTGAAATAACTTTTCTAAACAAGGTTAAAAAGTGATTCACAAAAATCCATGGCCAAAAATGAATGAACTAAATTAAATTTAGCACTGAAACTTAGTTTTTAATTATTGTAGATGGATTAGATTTGAAATATTATGAGATTTTTATGTAAATTTGTGAAGAAATTTCCACTCATTTCTATATATTGTATATTTAAGTTAAGTAAAATTTGAACAGATCATTTGTTAAATTTCAACGCCCAATTTGCCCCTGCGATAAAAATAGCTGTTCTTATCGTTGTCTGTGTTTTTAGTTTTTTTTTACTTAACAATTCTGGCACTGAGGAACTGTTTTAAAAGTATCAATTAAGTACTGGTATCCACATGATAACCCAACTCTGGTCATACACTCCTGAGAATTACAAGATGTTTAGAAAGGGTTCAGAAGGCATTTGATTGGTTCCTGTTTGATTTAATTAACTATTGTTAAAAGTTCAGCAATATTACAATATTTCTGATGATATTATTATCAGTGATCTCAAAATGTGTCTTTACCTGCTAACCTGGGATAGATGGAATGTCTCCACCTCCATTCCCAGGGTAAACCGTGGTATTTTCCTCCACTGAGGAAGTATCACCCCATTGCTCTTGTGATTACTTCCCCCCGTTTTCTTCAAAGCACTCACTCACAGTCCAAGGCTGAGTATACATCAAGCCCCTTTCTTCTATTTCATGTATCTGTATGTATGAGACTGAAAATCAACGTCCACATCTTTCAAGTGTTAGTGAAGGAAACATAATGTGGCAAATTGTCCAGACACTCTCAGTATAAACAAGATAACCTTCCGGGATTCTGGATTAAACCATTAGCGAGAGGAGAGACAAAGAGCAAGAAGGAAGAAATTGAAGGTTATTCCCTCTGATCGAGATGAGAATATGACCACCGCCCACACGCACACACACAAACTCCTCGCCTACGCTAATAAATAAGCTCAAGGGGCAGTAGATGGTGTCCTTCGAAACATGAGCAAACACAGTTCATCCAAACACATGTTGGCAAATATGAAAGCGCACACACACAAACATAAAGATGCATATGTTTAAGGATTAGTCTTGTGTGCATTTGTTTTTATTAGAGATTCATAACCACCAACAGCTGAACAACAGTTCTCATCAAAAATTTACATTTACTTTCATTGCTATTTCAGAATGTCCATATTTGCTTCTCTGGATGAGCACTGAACTCTGAACTCACATTTCAAAAGATCTTCTCTCAGTTTCTGTGCTGGGATGATTGTGGTGGAGAGGGCTGTCTAACCCATCGCTACAAAACCTCCCATATGAGTTCAATTGGGTTGGGATCTTGTTAATGGAAAGGCCAGAGTGTATAATTTATACCATGAAACCCTTCAGTCGGCCCTCGTGCCCTCCATGGGAGCATCTGCATGTGTTCCATCTCTCCACTTGTGTATTCCAGCTCTCTTCTCTTTGTCTTCCGTCTGCTTGTATTAGACCTCCACCAGCCTCTCATTAATAGGATTTCTGAGCCTCTTACCTACACATGAATGCACTACAAATTAATTATTCAACCAAGTACCATCCAGGGGTGAGTTGGACACAAAATAAAAGCGACCGTCTTTCTTCAAATCCCCACAATCAAGACCACACAGGACACAGGATGTGATTGGTTGGTTTTTTTAACAGTATGCTTCGGTGTGGACAAGGCCAACATAACAAACAAAGGGGAGTCTGAATAATGCAGTGAAGTAATTAAAACCAGACTCTTTAAAACAAGAGACGTATAACATACACATGAAGCAGCCCACCTCCAGGAGAGTCAAACAAACACTTAGCATCAGCTTCAGCGTTTTTTAATTATAGCGGAGGATGATCTGAGGCCAGAGTGGCTGGAAGATGAAGAGCCGGGTTGTGTGTAAAGTCAATCCATATTTATTTTCTCTGCGTGGACTCTCCACCATTTAATTTCATGTAAGTGTCCACATTTTGTGTGTGATATTCATGCACAATGCAGTGCCCTCACTAGCTCCCACAATGGAGCAAATCAAGTATAGCATTCTCTTCATTTACAGTCATTTCTGCTAACAACCCCACAATGTTGTGTTTCGCATCTTATAGAATTTACATCTACAGCTGTCACACACTACTGGCCTTTTGAAATGCAATTGCGGGCAAACATTAAGGGCACGGTCACACATATGTGAATGCAGGCGAGTCAACATTCACTACAGTTGAACTCCATACGAGGCCACGCTGCGGATTTGTCTCACCACAGGAAACGATTGTTTTATTCATCGCCTATCAAACAAAAACATCATATCCATCATTTTTCATTTGCACATGTACATGGAAGAAAAGGAAGCGAAGAGATAACCCCCTGAAGTGACATTTTTCAATTTACAATGTAAACAAATGAAGATGAATTTAACTTAATGCACAAACCACTATGCTGGTCAGGGTTGACCTGACTTCCGTGTATGTTGCTGATTTGTAAATGCCACCCAGTTACACTTTGTTTAGCTCTGTCCTGATGCAGAATTGTATGGAAAGATAATCCACTGATATCATATACTCAAACAGAAATTTCCAGTACAATGCCGAAGTTAAATGTTTTAAATTGTACTGATTGAATAGAAAAGACACTAAAATATTTTTTTCAATTGTATGCACAGCCACTTTATAACACCTTTTATTGATTTGTGTCAAATTGAATAGTGTTTATTGCAACACATGCGATCTTCCTTTTCCAACACACTAGTCATGCAGAGAGGGACTCGGCCACAGCACACCATGTTAAAGAAAGTGAAAATGGACCTGTCTGTTTATCCGGATCAGCTCCAAACTTGAATGGATTCTTCCTCAGGCCCCACGCCAACACAAAATGTCATGGAAATAGGTTCAGTGGTTTTGGAGTAATTCTGCTGAGAGTGTCAGACGAACAGATGGACAGTGGAAACATAACCTCTTTGGTGGCAGTAAGAATCAGTAGTGTGGTCTTTTGTGAGTGTGGATGACAATGAAAGTGAAAGTAGTAGGAGCAGAAAACTTGTGAGTAAACTTTACAGCGAGTAGTTTCACAGAATTGATCAGTGTTATATTGCTTGTGTGTTGACAGTGCCAGGAGCTTATAGAACTTTAGCCCCAGATGTCCTCAGCTGAACCCTGGATGATAGATGTTCTGTAATCATCATAATGTAATCATGAGGGGCATTTTGTGTATTAATCACAGATCATAGCTGCAGGGAGCTAAAGGGTTTAAACGGATTGGTCCGAGTTACAATCAGACCACAACACATGAAGCAAATCAAGGAGACGCAACACCAGATGGATATGTACTCAGAACTAACTTATAAAAGATTTGAACATTTTTCACTCAATTTGCCAGCTTTGCACATGAGATGGTCATTAAATCATCGGTTTAATGCCTCTAACCCTTTTTATCCCTGGATATGTTGATATCGATGAGTTGAAGTTGTCTTTGGCGACAGTTCTCCAGCCCAGTCTTAGTCCTACTCTGCTGTCCCACACACATCCTAACTCCCTCACCCAAAACAACAGCTTGTGCCACCGCATGACAAAGCCCCGCAGCTGGGTCTTAATAATATATAACATTATCTAATTTGTTCATACTGTGACAGATGCTCATTTATCAGCCATTGTCTTGTCTTGGTAGTTGTTTTTTTTTTCATACGCTGATTTTTTTAATGCCCTATTTCTTTATTGTTGTGTAAGGAATGACATTCAATTCAATTCAATTTTATTTGTACAGCGCCAAATCATAATATACATTACCTCAAGGCACTTTACATAAGACCTTCATTTTATTTTATTTTTTTATAGAGAAACCCAACAGTTCCCACAATGAGCAGCACTTTAGCCACTGTTGAGAGGAACAACTCCCTCACTAACTGGAAAAAACCTCTAGTAGAACCAGACTCAATGTGGGCAGCCATCTGCGTCGACTGGTGGGGTGAGCAGGGAGAAATGGGGAGGAGAGGAGAGACCGGCGGAAAAGAGGGGAGAGAGGAGAGAGAGCGATAAAAGAGGAGGGGAGGAGAGGGTGAGAGAGAGGAGAGAAAGAAAGAACTCTTGTGCAACATCAGGTATCAGCTCTGACTAGTTATATTTAAAACAATAACAGTGTGCAGTAATTAATTATAAGTAGTATTGTTTATAATAATAATAATAATAAAAAGAAGAAGAATAGTTGTTATCCTGCAGAGATACCTACAAAGAGAGAGAGAGAGAGAGAGAGAGAGAGAGGTGTTGGGAAGAAAAAGACACACAGTTAGTGACAGTTTATATATTAAAATAAATAAATGAATGTGGGGCAGCCAGACAGAGAGAAGGGGGGAAGTGCTCAGTGCATGATGGGAGTTCCCCCAGCTGTCTAGACCTAAAGGAACATAACAAAGGGATGGTTCAGGACTCACCTGATCCAGAACTAACTCTAGGCTTTATCAAAAAGGAACGTTTTAATGTAACCTTAAATGTAGAGATGGTGTCTGACTCCCAAACCCAGAGTGGGAGCTGGTTCCACAGGAGAGGAGCCTGGTAGCTGAAGGCTCTACCTCCTGTTCCACTCTTACAGATTCATGGAACCACAAGAGAGCCTGTGTTTCGGGAACGAAGTGATCTATTTGGATAAGCTCTTTGATATATGAAGGGGCTTGATTATTAAGGGCTTTGCATGTGAGGAGCAGGATCTTGAATTCTATTTTGAATTTTACAGGGAGCCATTGCAGAGTAGCTGAGACAGGAGTAATATGATCTCTTCTTCTACTTCCTGTCAGCACTCGTGCTGCAGCATTTTGGACCAACTGGAGGCTTTTCACAGACTTAATGGGACATCCTGATAATAAGAAGTTACAGTAAACCAATCTACAGGTAACAAATGAGTTTCTCTGTATCCTTCTGAGACAGGATGTTTCTAATTTTCACAATATTGCACGGATGGAAGAATGAAGAACAAAATAAGAACAACCCCAGTTTCCTCTTCAGTACTGTAGCCAGGCTGACAGAGAGTCACAGCTCTACTGATCCATCTACTCCTCTAACCCTGAGAAGCAATGCTTTTATGAACTTCTTCAGGGAAAAAATCCACCACCTCCTCCCCATGAACAGCACAGATACATTGTCTAGTCCAGAACCCATCGAACCACCTGCAGCACCAGATTTATATTTGGACCACTTTTTATTCAATTGATCTTCCTGAATTGACGTCATGAGTTTCATCCTCTAAACCAACAACTTGTCTATTAGACTTTGTACCAACTAGACTTTATTAAATCAGATTGCTATGTCTTTGTTAACCGGTTACATACCACACGCTTTTAAGGTAACTGTAATTAAACCTATGCTTAAAAAGCCCACTCTTGATCTTGAGGTTTTATCTAATTATAGACCCATATCAAACATGCCCTTCATTTCCCAAATCCTGGAAAAAGCTGTTGCTAACCAGAAACAGCACTATTAAAAGTTACTAATTACCTTTTCATGGTATCAAATAATGGACTTGTCTCTATACTCGTCCTGTCGGATCTTAGTGCAGCATTTGACACCATAGATCATAAGATTCTGTCACATACACTGGAACAACATGTAGGGATTAAAGAAATGGCATTAGACTGGTTTAAATCGTATATATCGGATAGATTTCCATTTGTTAATGTTAACAATGACTCCTCCATGCACACACAAGTTAGTCATGGAGTTCCCGAAGGTTCTGTCCTTGGACCGGTACTCTTCACCTTATATGTGCTGCCTTTTGGCAACATCATCAGAAAGCACTACCTACACTTCAAATGTTACGCAGACGACACCCAGCTGTACATATCTATGAAGCCTGATGAATCTCATCACTTAGTTCAACTTCAGGAATGTCCCAAGACCATCAAAGCCAAATGGAGTATTTAAATTCAAGCTATTTGATAATTACAGGCTAGCTGAGATCTAAATGATTTAAATTCTGTTTAATTGTTTAATTTGTTTCTTGTACACTTAGTGGCTTTTTTATTTAGGTACACATGTAAAACACAATGAAACAGAAAGGCTCATGAGCTCAGCTATAAACATTTACAGTGTGTTCATTTCTAACCCTGGCACTGAGTTATTGATACAACTATACATTTATTATTGAGCTTGTATTTTTGCTGAGGTGTTGAACTGGACTGCATTACAAACCCCATTTACAAATACAGGGGGAAACCTATTTAATACACATCTCTCTCTGCAGTGGAAAGGGGCGAGCGACTAATGGAGCTCAACAGTGCTGTTCTGGAAATAAAAAACAAAATTTTTCTGAATAGAGATTTTGATGATCAGATATCATATATCATAATATTTTAACCATCCAAGGGAGACTTAGCACAAGCTACCAGATTGTGTTACAATCTCCTGTAAAAGCCAGAAGTCTGTATGATATCAACTGAATTTGATATTGACACGTTTTAGTCACAATGTTAAGTAAAATTACTACAGAACCTACAATAATCAGGTGTAAAAATTATGTTTGTGATGTCGCTGTTACCATAGAAATGTTTACCACAACCACGAGAATTTGTTGGATGTGTAGTCCCTTCACTACAATTGCCAATTTTTCAGTATTTTCTTTTGCTCCGAATCAAATATTTAATGGTCACGATTCGTGTCGTGGCTGGATTTTCTGAAACGTCAATGGAGAAAATGAATGGGAAATTTACTCCTGGAACCATAACTGTTACAAAAGTGGCTGGTCGCTGTATTCCAGCTGCAGCCTGGGACGCCTGCCTCAGTATCAAGTAACTGGCCTGGCTGCTTGGAGAGCTGGATGCCATCCTGCCAGCCAATCAACTGTAGAACCTTTTAGCCAATGGACCAATCCCATGCCAGATTAATCATACAATGTCTACACACCTGACACACATGACACACACAAGAACCCCAACGAGTCCACACTTTAACTGCATTACAGCCCAACTACACAGTCAAGTGAATCTGACATAGATAAAATGATGTCGATTGAACTACAACCTGAATTTCACACACACAAATTAAATGCAGAGCGTGTAGCTCAACCTTTTATTTCATGCTCCTCACTTCCGTGAATCTGCATCCACACTACATTACATCCTCATTTGCATAAGGAATACGACTACATTTCTCACAATGTCCTCTCTCTATGCCACCACAGTGTCTCTGTACAAGCCCCAGAGGTGTGTGTGTGTGTGTGTGTGTATGTGTGTGTGTGTTGGTTGCCTGCGTGATAGCTTGTACAATCCTACTCCAGTGTCAACTTTAGTGACTGTGATAAAGTGCACGGCACCGAGACCTGTCATCCCATCCTGACAAAGCGTGACCGGCCGGCGTGCCATCAGGAGGAGCCACACAGTGTTTGTCTGTGTGTGTGTGTGTGTGTGTGTGTGTGTGTGTGTGTGTGTGTGTTTGTGAGAAAGATTAAGGCTTTTGAAGTTAGCGTTGCAAAGCCAGATCACTCGCCACTGCTTCAGATTATGATTTCAGGCTTAAAGGACTATTGCAACATTATTTATGATTATTTATGTTGTGGCTTCAGGCAAGATTTCTTGTTTTGTGTCTTTTTTTTTCATCTCACACACTCTTATTGCATAAAACTTCCCTGAATGTGCATGGTATAAATATATACATGGTATATACATGGGTGAAGTGGGTGAAATCCATTTCCGATCCACAAAGGAATTACAAAACATCAAGGACAATTCCAGTAGTTTGAAGTAATGCTGTCAAAAACAGCTCTAGCTCACAGTTTTGTGTGGAACTATGTATTTTATTTGTATTTGTTATGATCTACTTTATTGTTTCTAATCATTGGCTTGTTTCATTGACTTGTTAAAGCAACACTGGGTAGTTTAACCTTTGTTACTCCTACAAATAACGGCTACAAACAAACTTATGATAGTCATTGCCACAGCGCCCCCTGGAAGTCTGGATCTACACTGCACATGTAACTGTGTTGTACCATGATGACCTGCTTTAAGACATTCTTCACACACCAACAAGCGATAGCTGTGAGAGACAACTAGCTCGCCATCATGGCAGAGCCAGTAGAAGGCAAAAAGGACGTTGTTGGAGGAAACAAACAAGAGGTACAGAGAAAGTGACAGAGTAATAAACCCAACAAGAGTGAATATCTTTATATTGAATCAGGATAGATGTCGACCTGGCATTGTTGTTATTAGACAGATCATGAATTGTGCACTTTTGCTTTGTCTCTTTTTCCGCTTGCTTCACTTTGCGCTGTGTAGCTAGGTAAAGCTGTCAACTCGTTAGTTTATCATCAGACGCCAGGTCAACCCATTTCATTAGTGGGTTAGCAGTTAGTCAAATCCTTCAATGGGATTAGATACACATCATGCTTGAACAACGATAATGGGGTGGCTACTTGTTCTATTCAGAGTTGAGTGCAGTAAATGTGCAAACGTTTACTGATAGACCCCGAAAACCTTGAGGTTGAAGGTCGCTTCCCCGTCCGCTTGTCAACAAATGCACGTGTACAGCTGTGTGCATGAGGAGGCTCAAAGCGCAACTCATATTTAGTGAATTACCAATCCAACCTGTAGGGTGATGGAGCCAAGAGCGAGTCTTGCATTCTGTCAATTTAACCTGTAATTACAACCACAGCTTTGACTTTGGACTGTTGGCTGGCCAATAGTGTTTAAGCAGAACTGATGAAATATCAGCTATAATTGAGATGAACAGATCAGAATAGCTGTCATGTAGCCGACACAGCATGCAGCATTTTTAATCATCTGTGGTTTGTGTCATCACTGGAGAGGTAAGCCAACCAAAAGGTTGTCCTGCCAGAAATGTGGTTCCGAATGAGGATGAGGTAAAACGTAGGCATCTGTGTATGTGTGTGTGTGTGTGTGTGTGTGTGTGTGTGTACGTGTGTCGGCCTGTCAGTCATTCTGCCACAGGGATACGGAGCTGATGAGCCCAGCTGCCAGAGCACTCACTGTCACTGTGCCCATGCTGGCAGGGGGAGAAGCTATGGATGCACAGGGTCACATTAGAGTCAGACTCCCTTTAATTGCCCCGTGCAGCAAGCGGCGTGGGTAGTGCGGAGAAATAATAATTACAGCCCGCACAGTCAGCGTCAACAGACGCTTCACGAGAACAACAGCACCTCAAATTAACACTTTGAAACAATCAGGCATTTTCATCACAGTCTATGTGGTATCACACTTTTGGACGACTTTGACGCTATATGCAAAAAGAGCAACAAAGAGTAACTGTGATGTTGATATATGTTATTATGGGTTGTGCAAGCTGGATATTCAGCTATGATGGGGATGACACAATTGGTTTAACAGAGTGTAAGTGCCTACAGCCATGCTCACAGCTCTGTGAGGTCGCACTCTGGCACAGCAGTGCTCTCAGTTAAATGCTAATGTCTGCGTGCTGCTAACACTGACAGAGCTTAGCAGGTTATAATGTCTACTATGTCCAGCGCCTTAGTTTGGCCTCCTTACTTTGTACCATTTGATCACCAAACACAAAGTAGGCTACAGTGGAGGTTTAGGGGAATCTCGTTCTTTTTGGAGTTATAAACCAAAATGTTTCCACCAATACAAATATTGACCTGAAGAATAACATTGTCATCACTGGAATCTTACTCCCAACAGGCTATAATAAAAATCATATTTCCTTCTTCAAGCTGAATATAAAGCTATGACATAACAATGTAAAAAAATTTTTAAAAACTATTTGGCGAATGTATATTTGCTAACTTTTTTTTAAATGAAGTGCATTAAAAAAGTTGTCTTTTTGATTCACTGGAGAAATCGAATGAACAGGTTCTATTTATTAAAATTGTTGCCACTGTAATATCATGACGGTATTTCTACCAGCATCACCAGCTTCAGGTGCAGTACTCCACAACAGTTTAAATGTGTCAAGTGAAACGTCCTCATCGTTCAAATATTGTATCAACAGAGGTGAAGACTGCAAACAACCCTGTGAGCTGCTGACACTCCCTTTCCTTCTTCTGTTGTTTAATGTTGTCAGAACTTAAAGTGTTTTCTCACTACAGGTGATCTGCACTACGATTCAGTTTGATCCAGACCCAGACGACCTCTTTTGGTAAGACACAAATTTCATTTTGAAAACTGAAAAGTCAGAGCGTCCAGACCTCACAGGGTAGACGTGAAAGACTTCTCAGTGTATGTTTTTACATATACGATGATCCTGATCGTGGTGGCTGCTGACCGTGGACTATGTTTACAACAAGGCTGCTTGATATACAATATATCTACTCAGATACTCCATTACTCCATTACCATTACTGACAATAATCCATCAATTCATTTACCTTCCATTCTGTAACAAACTGTTTATTCTCATCAATGCAGCAAATACCCTTATCTTTCTGATGTTCTCCATTACACGTGGCATCTATTGCACTTCTGTCCGTCCGGGGAGAGGGATCTCTCACATGTGGCTCTCTCTGAGGTTTCTACCTTCTTTTTACCCTGTTAAAAGGGTTTGTTTTAGTAGTTTTCCCTTACTCTTGTTGAGGGTTAAGGGCAGAGGATGTCACACCTTGTTAAAGCCCTATGAGACAAATTGTGATTTGTGAATATGGGCTATACAAATAAAATCTGATTGATTGATTTACTGATATATAAAGAGGTGTTATGGAATATGTAACACTGCATTATATTAATATTGAAAACAAGAGTAAAAGCTGGTCCTTAAACACTGGGCGCAACAGTTTGTCTCCCCACAAATTTAAATGTCTTTAAATACACATTAACATGAATCCAACATATTGTAGCGAACGGATAAATGGAGGCAGAAGACGTTATCTTTCAGTCAGCAATGCACACATTCAGCGACACACAATAATAAAAACATGAATATATGAACCTGTGTATTATTTGAATAGCTTAGTATTGAATGCACAATAACAGGGTAGCTATGTTTATACATGGCACTAGGCCCAGTTTAATATAAAACACAATTTTATACAATATATATAGTAGGGGTCCCTGCTCCATCTCTCCGTTCAGTTTGGGGTCCTTGGCCTGAAAAACGTTGAAGATCCCTGCTTTAGATATAAGTATAGTTCCTCTGCTGTCCTGAGTCCACCACTCTCCTTCACTGTGGGACATGGAACAGAGATGGAACATAGAAGACCTTAAGGACTAGTGACTGACAGAGGGACAGGGCAGACAGTTGACCAGGCACAGAGGAGTACAATGGTGTTTGCCGGATTGAAGTGTTGTCGTCTTAAGTCCAACATTGCAATTCTCTAACTATCCGCCTGAGTGAAAAAACAACCCCAGAGCCACACTCCCTAACAAGAACAAATGAGAGCGATTACATTAACTGCCATTTAGCCACTTTACATTGGCTTCCAGCTTATTTTAGAATTGATTTTGAGGAGTTAGTCATTACTTTTAAAGCGTTCCATGGTCCGTCTGCAGCATCGGTGTTGTTTTGTGCCTCTGTGCCTGTCGTACCTGCACTTTTCAAGATGCAGCATCAATACATTTTGCTGGCAATCCTCTGATCTGGTCACTTAGGGAACATCCATCAATGTTGTACAGGAAACTTTGATTACAGGTCTCGACAAGTACAATTTACTATCCATTTACTTTAGCATTTTGAGCCTTGTGGGCCTTTGATTGGGAGCAGAATGTAATCTCAAATGAATATACTGTATATGACATCTTTTAAAAATGTCACTTGAGTCAGTGTTGTAAAGCAGAGCATTAGGGCAACTTAAAGACATTTGAAGATTTAGAGAATAAAGTCATAATTAGTGGCTCTGTGTCATTGTACAGGGGAGCAGACTCTTTCCTGTGATACAATGAGGAATATGGAGTGTAATACTTTAGTATTAGTTTCACCAATAACAAAATATTTCATCTTTTGGCTCATCAGTTCCACATTATCATAAGTTTTAGGACTTTGGGAAGTCTGTGCAACAAACTGCCTATTATGAAGAAAGAAACACACAGACTTAGAGGAAATCACCTCTTGTGGATTAGGACATGTTTGGTAGTGGTCAACTGTAAGGTTATTGTTGCTTGCATCTGCATGTTATTCAAATTGGTTTTCCTAGTTTCTCAAGACGCAGTTAGATTAGTTTGAGATTTGGGATTTTGGAGCAAACGTTCAACTTGTTATTTCATTCCTCCAAGGAGGTCAAGTTTTTATTCTAAAAGGCTTGAGCATAAATCACTGGACCGATACCAAATAGATGGAAGGATGCACAGTATGGGTCATAGAAGAACCCATTAAATGTTGGTGCAGATCCAGATCGGGGGGGGGGTGTCCAAGATTTTTTCCCCTTCCTTAACATCGTAAGACATTATGTTGTTTTTATTATTTCTATTGATTTCTCAGAGAATAGCTCATTGATCTTGATGAAGAAAATCACACATGTTAAGGCGTACAAATTTGGTTCAGATCAAAATTAAATTGGGATCTACTGAATTAAATGTGGTTTCACAAAGGAGTCTGTGGGGACTTAGCAGAAGAATGGCGTCTTCTGGGTGCTATTCTAGTTACAGTTTTATTCGTGTAATATTAAGACCTTTTCTCGCAATATTACATTATTCTCAAAGTCTCTCATTTCTATTCTTCAGTATGGCCCTAATTCTCTGTGGTAGCATTGTTTGGGACAAAGATAGAAAATTAAATAAACATTTCAGGAAGACAGAAGTGAGAACCTCTCCATTCCCCAGCTACATTTAGTCCTCAAAATAAAGGAAGAACAGCTCTACAACATGAATTTCTTTTTTTCATACTGTCCGTCATGAGTTCAACAATTTGCTCCCACCCTTTGGCAAAGTACACAGCAAAATCAGCAGAGTGCCCTTTCAAATTTAATTAAGATAGCATCCTTCCCTCTGAAGGAACACAAGCGCAGTCTTTTCCATAATCATATTTAGTAATATGAGTCTTATGAGTGTATTAAACAGTGAAATAAGCACTAATCTGCAGTCTCAGCCCTGATATTAAGCGCGCTTTGAATGCTTTGGGCTGGAATGCATTCATTAGAGCTGCATGAAACTTTAATAACTATACAACCACCGCCCCGACCAGAGGAGTGTCTGTTCCTGCGGATGTGAGTGTGTTTGTGTTGCCTGTCCGTGTAAAATATTGTGTGAATGCGGATCAGGACAGCAAGTGTGATACAAAAACATAAAAAAACACCAGACATCCACCCTTAAATATATTCTGAACCCAGCCCATGTCAGCACCTCAAAAGCACCTGTTCACACCTTTTTACACACCGAGGACGAGAGCGCTCCTGTCAGCTGTCAGACGGCGCTGTGTATTCTCCTCGCAGCAGCACGTGGGCCTCAAAAACAACAGCAGTCAGCCTCAAACACACTTTTAATGTGTCAACAAATATTAACGCTGTGTATTTTTCTTATCCAGGCTGCCAAGGTGAATGACGTTCTTACAAGCTTGGCAGAACATGGATGCGAGGTGTCGTTCTTGATCATGTGGAAGGTGTGGGATTCTTGATCTTACTTTACACAAGATATAACGTTTATCCAAATGCAACTTGAAGTGAACTCAGATAGATAGATAGATTATTACCTTTATTTGAGACATAGGACAATAAATAAATAGCAAAAATGTATATAAAGGCCTTTAAAGAAATGTCCAGATAATACTAATAAAAATAATAATAATAACAATAATAACAAAAACAACAGACAGCTTGACAGAAAAACAAAGGTGGGGTGTGAGGAAAGTACTGCATATCTGTGTGTGTGTGTGTGTGTGTGTGTGTGTGTGTGTGTGTGTGTGTGTGTGATCCTGCAGCAGTTTTGCCCCAAAACACTGGTTAAGAAGTACTTGATTCAGGAGAAGAATGCTAATAATTAGTCTGTCCATACACACACACACACACACACACACACACACACACACACACACACACCTTCAGCACAAAGACAATAAAAATGCCTTTAAATGTTAATACAGTGGCGATAGGGCTTTTTTATTGTATGAATTTAAAGAGTAACTGGTGCATGTGCAAAACCCTCTGCTTGTAAAACACTGTGAACTTTATTAACTCGTCAGGCCTTAATTGACTTATTGACTCCCATTAGTAAAGCAGGTACAGAGCGGTTGCTGGGGATTGTGAGCAGATGACATTTCCATAGCCGGCAAATTCTCTGGCTCTTTGTGGTAACGCTCAACAACCACATGCTGACCATATCAAAATTGATGCTGAAAATCTTTCAAACACTAAACCTCTGCTGGACAAGAAAGACAAAGCAAAATGAGGAGTTGTTTGAAGGATAATCTGACTCAGTGGGTTGTGGTTCCTTGCAACCTCATTACGTTTGAAGTCGGTAGAGTAGCATCTGGTCGAGCCAGAAAGTTCTCTGGACAGATGAAGTTAAATTAAGCCAGAATCACAAACGGTGTGTTTGTGTGTGTGTGTGTGTGTGTGTGTGTGTGTGTGTATTTGCCAAAGAAGTTGACCCTTTTTTGGCATACAAGTCTGTCTTGTCTTGGCCAGCTGGTATTTCCATGTTGTGAGTCACATTTACTTTGTTTGTGTTGCCTCCATGTTATTTTCCTGCTTGTATCCATGTTGTGTAGAATAAATTCAAGTCTGGCGTGTGTTGGGAATGTCATCAATCCACCCGCTTGCTGGGGATGAATCCTCCAGAGGATCACTTCTCACATTGGCTCAACATTAGCCACAGTTTTTTACTTCGAAGCTGGCCTGACATTTGCGTCCCCACATTCAGCCTCTACAGAGAATGTCACAAGATTACCTGAACTTCAGTACATCTCTGAAAACAGCTATTTATATGTGATTATATATATATCAGACTTCTATAAACAACATCTCAAAAACGATGGCTTACCATTAAATCATTCATTGTATTAGCAATTCCCTGACTTCTCCTGTAGCGCCACCAGGAGGTTGACATGTTCAACCAGTGAGCGTTGTTGGCATTGCAGTTCATGCATAAGATACACCTGATCAGGGCATTTTACACAGTGAACGCATATGTGAAGCTGGATCTGAGTCAATACCAGAACTTCACTTGAGTTATCTCTTTCAATCAGCAGAGCAGAATATTTTAGTGATGCAGGGGAGCAAAAAAAACCTTGTTGGATAATTTTAGTTTATATACTGTACATATATGCTCACAGATTTATGACTATAAAGATGCTGTGCTGCAAAAAATAAAATAAAAACCTGCAGCCGTGTTTTATTGATCTGTAAATTATAATTTTTTCTATCAACAATGCAATCTTTTATCATGTCAGGTTTTGGCTGCGTAAACAAGGCTTGAATTAGGCTGCAGCTATAATACTGTAATATTTAATGTGACACCTTCACATGTATGCTCACAAATTGTTAATGTTTTACATATTATTCATATGTGTGGAAAAAGGGGAGATTTGACTGTATTGATGTTGTTTTCAGTGGTTGTGAGCAGGATTTTAGACCCAGGTGAAGTTCTCACCCCTGATTCTGCCTCTCTATCCCTACTCAGGTTACTGCTGTGTTTGTTATCTTATCACAACATGTTCACAAAGACGTTTAGAGCCATTTTATGTGGTTATGTAGAAAGTAGCCGGTTTAGTTTGACACACATTAGACTGACTGGTTGAATATTTATGTTCAATTTAGTAAAAGGTTGCAAACAACATTATATTTGTGGATTCACATGGATTTTCTTTTGTTGATGTGTTGATATACTGTCGATAAGATAAACTAGACTTAGTTTGTGTAACATGGAGAGAAAAGAACAGTTTAATTCAGTATAAATTGTTTTTAACAGCCTTCGGACTCAACACAACAAATGTCTCTGCTTTTCCTGCACGTAACATCCTGTAACATCCACGTAGTTTTAATCTGACTGTGGTTCCACAGACACGGGTAAGGTTTCTTGTTTTACGATGTCCTGTTACTGAAACCAGTATGCACAGTCGGAGCATCAGCTGGAAGCTACTGATCTCTCAACCTCAACAAACACTGGCTCACGCGCAGGAGCCTGTACAATGCAGCAGGATGTGTGGTTATCGAGGTAAGTTAGGGTTTAACCAAGGACGCTGGTAGTAGGGGGCTGCAGCACCTCCTTCTGTCAAGGGTTGTAACTACAAGGGAAAAAGGACAAAGATTGTGAAAGTAGAATAGTTGTATTTTGATCACATTTTTAGAACTCAGGGAATTTTCTGTGTAGTCTATCTGATGAATGCAGAACGTAACATAGATAGATGAAGAATAAAGCTACATTCTGTATGTAAACTGTCCACGGCCAAATATGGTGAATATGGTGAGTTATGCTGAATTGCTAACTCTGCACCCAGGCAGGTCTAAACTGGTGATAACAGATCAAAACTGCCTCCATACTGACCAATCAGATCACTGGAAGACCAGCGTCATCAATCTACAGGATCCTGAAAGGGACAAACGATGGGAAAAAATCTTAACTGTTATAGCTTCATTTTAACCAAACAAATATTGTTTGATTCCCAACATGATACCTAACAGTGTCAAACTAAAGCCTCTGATGTCTCTCATCAAAAAATGATGCATACCCTGTTTAATGTTTCCCATGATTATAAATGAATATTTTAATTCGATTGACCTCATCACACATTATCTAATTCTCTTCTCTCCTCTCTCCTTTGGCAGCAGAATCACTCTGGCATTACCTTTCTTTCCATCTGCATCACATGTTCATAATAGTTTGTTCATCATCAAACAAAACTAAAAATACCCAGTAGCAAACTCATTTATGATTGAAATGTATTCTTAGCCAATCAAAAACAATGTCTCCACATGTTCTGTTCTTGTCATCTAGATTTCACTTTGTAGAAATGCCAGTCACTGTAACTGAATGTACTTGCAACAGTCACATTACTGCTCAAATCATATTAAGAACTTTACTCGTGGTTCTGAAAATGTGGCTCCTAACGAACAACTCCAGCTCTTCCACACGGACATGCTTGTATCTCGATAAGAAGATCCAGACAGTTGATACGCAGCTACAAGTTATCCAAGACAGACTTGTTAGTGAAGCCAGATAACGGAGAGATATCCTGGGTATGTTGAGCTTCATAGTGCAGGCCCCAGGTGTGCCCATCTTATGGAATTGTTACCAGACTTGCATATCAGTCATATGCAGCGACAGATATGCAGACTCAGGATGGAATAAAAGTGTGTGTGTGTGTGTGTGTGTGTGTGTGTGTGTGTGTGTTGAGGGCAGAGGGTTATTGAGTCGCTATATCTACATATGTATAACGGCAGCAGATAGTCTCCCTCTCTCTCTCTCTCTCTCTCTCTCCATCTCTCTGTGACACCGCAGCCACTGCAGCTTAATAGGCACAGCGGCAAATAGCATTCCACAATCTTTTCTCATCAAGAACACAGAAGAATAGACCATTCAGATTCATACGCGGCAAATCCACTGCAAGGACTTCACAGAACCGTGCACAAAAAACGACAGAACCGCAGAGTCGTTAATGTAAAAAATGCTTTCACCACCACACGAGAATTAGTTTTTGGCAGTTCAAGAGCACAACATACGGCAGCAACCTCTCCTGAGCCTTTAAAATGTTTCCTATTTTGGTTATAATTGTGCCAGGGAGTCTTATCCCTCTTTGACTCCTGGAGCTGCACCTGTTAGTGGGAGTGTGTAAACACTTTAGAGGCTGCAAAAAGGGGGAAGCAGGGAACTGATGACTTTTGAGTTAATTGGGGACTTTATTAAAAACACGTCACATCTCAAATAAAGTAACTTTAAGCTGTCACATTGAACTATTTGGTCACTCAGTGTTTTTTCCAGGTCTTGTGATGTACTGACCCTCCACTTTTATATGTTGTTGCTGCTGCTGCTTGCTATTTCAAGCTACTAGGGCTTCGACCGTTCTCTTGTCCTATATTAATACTTTAGAGCTACCTCAGTATTATCCCTTGTCATTAGTGAGTCCTCCTAAAACAGTTATACAATAAACTGTCACTTCTTTATTGTTAAAATTAATTTGTATTACTGTTACCTTGTGTGGCTCATACATAAGTTAGAATGATCTACTGAACTGCTGTTATTTTTCCACACATTGCATATCAGCTATTTCAGAGGTTTGTTAAACTAGTGACACAATCTTCAGACCCTAGTCACACCTTTTCAAGATAAAAGCTCAGTAATTCATCTTGATATAAACCACTGCAGCAACAAAATGAATGATGTGCTTTTACTGTGAAGACAAATTGCTAAAGATGAAGTGATTATATGAATGTTGCTGCCGTGCACCTGTAAATGTCTTTAGTCTGTCCAATATAATGACATCAAAATCTAATTATCAAGATGATCTGGCGGAGCCAGGTTTGGCCTGTGGCCCGCCAGTTGCCGACAACTACTGTGATTTATTCGAGGATGTAGAAGAAAACGTGTTCAACTAGGCTCACAGACTGTCTGTTAAGACCCCGCCCCCACTGTATAAGTATTACATGTCCAAATTGCACAAAATTTGACGCTGCACATCCTTGGGCCCTTAAAGGAAAGGTTCACCCAAAAATTAAAATTCACTCATTATCTACTCATCACTATGCCCATGGAGGGGTGGCTGTGAAGTGTGTGAATCCACAAAACACCTTTTGCGATATCCTCCTCTGGAGCCGCGTTTGCAAATGGATCACAGAGGACATTTAGGCTAAAAACAGGATGTAAATGATGCCATTTTGGGTTGAATTTGAATGTCGGGGCTCACAGAAACCTGGATAACACCACAGGAGCAGTATGGAGGCATATTGTGTTTTTTTAGGTTTTTCGTTGAAGAATCGGTCAACATTACTTCAATTGTATTGGATTCATGTTTACTCGTGAAACTCCGAAACTGTTTTGTAGATAATGAGTGAATTGCCTTTTTTGGGGGGTGAACTGTCCCTTTAACAATACACATGCCAGGTGTGACGCTGTTAAGATTACGTAGTTCTCGACATATGCATTCCATAGAAAGACTGACTTATGGAATTTGTAGATATATAAGATGTGATTGGCAGTATCAGAAAGGAGAAATAAGCACAACACATGTGCCCTCAAATAGAATTTCACATTAGTGCTGCTGACGAAGATGTGCATACCCAAACATCTGTATTATGTTACCAGAATAAAGCATGCAGATGCAGCATACTCTCAGGTATAAGTGCCGACAGCTGAGTCCAAAGCTAAAATGAGATGTTTGAACGCGGTCTTGGACCATCTGGTGCTTTGCCAATCTCCAGCGACTTTGTCAGAACAGGAGCGAGAGCTAAGAAAACACATTCTTTTCGGAAGGACAGCCAGCTCAGCCATGGAGCTCTCATATACTTCATGTGTCCACATATTGTGAATTTCAGAGTAGCTGACACGTGCTGTTGGACAACAAGCTGTCCTTGAAGGACCACGCCGCTGCACATCTGGAGCCTCTAACATGTTCATCAACCATGCTGAGTGCCTGGCAGGAAGTAAAACAAAAACACACACACACATACACAGAAGTATCCTGTTCAACTACTCGATCGGCCAAATGCAGCCTGTTATTACCTGGAAGCTCTGCCCATCACTGAGAGCCATCCAGTGTGGTCGGCTCTCAGATGGTGGAGAGCTGGAGCTAATTGGCAGCAGGTGCTGATGTGTGCAAGTCATATACAACGAATGTGCGTGTGGGTGTTTGAGACACTCTGGGACGAGATGCACATCCTTCAGCTGCATGTTGCAACCCGACCAGACGGCCACAGCTCAATCCAGACCTAACATATGCCGCTCCTTTGATAAATTGTCATCAGCCTAAACACAAGGGGGTTTTCTATCTCAAGAGCAATTCATCATTCACTCAGCATTGCACTTGCACTTGCATTTTCTCTGGCCTGATCTAATCTTCTATTATACTGTTTACACACTTCACAGTGCAACATGGTTTTTGAATGCTGGTACATTGAGGACATGAGGGGGGCGGACTGTTGTGATTTATGGGCTAAGAGGCAGGGGGTGTAAGGGGATTGAAAGTTCCTCTTTCACACCCAGTAGGTGTGGCCAGATGCTCAGCCCGGCAATTGCCAAAATATTTGCGCACGACAGTATGAGCAAATGCAATTATAGAAGAGCTGTGACCACTTGTTATCGACGGATGTCAGCACGAGACAGAGAGCAGAGGGCTGAACAAAAGAATGAATGTGCGCAGCTACGGTTTTACTCATTTAAGAAAAGTATCGATCATGGGTGATGATCAGAGACGGTGTGTGTGTGTCTGTATGTCAGCACAAGAGAGAGGAGAGAGAGAGAAAGAGAAAGAGAAGAACAAATAAAAGTGAGCGACCGGAGTCAGGATGGACTGAATGAATGAAGTAATATTTAAAATGTAATTTATTGTATAATAAGTGCAGGTTTGTAAGTGCCTGAAAATAAAATCAGTCAGAAAATCGACCCCCCCCCCCCCCCAAAAAAAACAACATTGGTGGAGGTACAGTATTTGTCCAATTGCCAAACCCTAACACCCAGCTTCATGCATCACTGAGCACTCAAACTCAAGCGCAGAAAAAACCTGCACTTGAGTATGGTGCCGAAAAAACCTTCAAAGACAAACAACCATTCTCCCCACACAGGACACTGGAGCGCATGCAAAAACCAAACAGATTCATTTAAATGTTAATAAAGTTTCAAAATCGAATTTACAAATATTTTGATTTACAAGAAAATTCCAACCAAATTAATCACAAGTAATGAGACAGTTAACGAGCCTGTTTTTGATTTTTCAGAACATTGGGCACAAGTTAAAGAAGATATAATGACGATGATGACGATGATGAGTCAAATGTCTCAAATAACTGGTATTTATCTTTTATCAAAGCAAAACATTTACTACAAATATGCTGATAATGTGTCATTCACCCACAAAATTAATTTAAAATTTTTGCACAACCATTTGTCGTTTGTCCTTGTCCGGGTGAAAATGACATCAATGAGGTGTCTGGTTCGATGTTTAAAAAATCCTGAGTATGCCTATGGGAACATAAAAAGCTCCCTTTGAAATGTATTTCTTCAGGAAGGACAGTTTCGTACATGGAAGTTGTGTAGCTTTGTTGTGCTTGTCGTTGGTATCAAACTGAGCATCATGACACATCACAACTTATTTAGTAATTTTACTTCTGAGTTGTGGCAAAAACGTCTCCCTGCCAAAAGCCCACAGCGCTCGATAGGAGCCAGTGAGCTGCAGAAGAAGTGCACTGTTAGCTGTAGCAGCCAGTAACTATACTGTTAGAGTTGTGAAGTTGAGTTCCCTCCAGCACAAATTAAAAACCCACAGAATGTGTGATGTTCTGGGCACAAACATGGTGGAATGATTTAGATGCAGTTCATAAGAAAGCTATGTTTTCTTTATGTTGACCTAACATTATATGTTTGTGTGTGTTGTCTTGTTGTATGTGGGTCTTAGCAGCCTGCTGTTGTCCCCTCTCCCTGGTACTGTGTACAGGCACTGAATCTTGTCGTTTTACAGAGGACCAGGTACTCAGGTACTGTACTGGTTTACTTTCACTTTTGGCTGCCAGTTTCACTCTCTTCCACCTTCTGCTTTCAGCATGTTACCATCCTCAAAATCTCTTTTGCTTCTGAAACTACCTGCTACTACCAGCCATCGTCAGTCGAAGTCGATTTGCCACATCCTTTATACTCTGACAGCAACATGCAGTGACATTGACTCGAACAATGTACCAATCCGTTCCAATTCCCACAAGCTTCTGTGATAAACACATTTGTGAAAGAGCAACACACAGCCAGCGAATCGTCTGCGGGGTGTAATGAGCTCCTCCAGAGCCAAATTATAGGCAGACCTCACCTCTGGGGCACTGGTCAATCAAATTATGTTTGTCTTGATAATCAGTAAAAGTTGTGTCACAGAGTCCACACGTACATTTACTTTTCTTCCCACTAAAACAACCTCCCTCGCTGACTCACAGATGTGGCGAGGGTTTTGGCGATGAGAAACTTTAGTCTACCAAAATGACAATCTGACATTATTATTCGCAGTTTACCAATTATCCCTCTGACCTGTCTTCTGATCCACATTCACAACAACTCATGGGCCTATTTGTTCTCAGGTCACGTTAAATTGCGTTGGTCATTGCCCATCCAAATGGCAATGCTAAAACTAATCCTCTTTCTCCCCCCTCTTATTTTCCCTTTTTCAAGCCTCCATGCCCTCTGCCTCTGCTCTGTCTCATTTATCGCTCTCACATTACATGTAGCCGACCCCTCTGCCCCAATGTTCCAGGGAGAGAAACAGCCATCGGCTCACATTTTTGCATTGTTAACAGTCACAAGCAGCCGAGCATGAAGATATCCAAATTGACACATCCACAAAAAACTATCAGGTAAAAGCCGGTATTCAAATAATGAGTGTGTCTTGTTTCCGAGCATGAGCACGAAAACAAATTCAGGCCTGTTCCTAATAAGGGCCTGGCAACAACCGCTGACTCGTGATGGAATTACCTGTACTATTATGGGTCGCACGTTAAATTCAAATTAATTCCAGCAGCACAATAGCAGAGTCATGCCGCACTCATCATTCTGCAGTTCTCTGTATGACGGATATGTAGTTTTCATTCACACATTAATTGACATAGCGGCTTCTATGCAGTTTTTTTAAGCTCAGCTAACTGCCCAACTACTGTCAGTGAAACTTCCTGCACATGTTTCACATGAATAGCCAACAATAAGGAAGTTAGGTTATAAACTTGCAACAACAGGAATTTGACAAAATGTGTTAAAAATAATGAAAACATATAGCAACAGACATGAAATCCAGCCTTAACAAGTGTTAAAACACTTGTCACAACCTGGCTCAAAGCTGGACAAAGTAGGGAAGGCCACACATGAACCGACAAATGATTCTATTTAAAGAAATGAACAGGGAATGTAAATGTTGAAATCAAAGTACAACTAAAAACCAAATGCTGTGGAAGCCATTTATTCAAACTCGACAAAGGAAATATTTTGTAAAAAAAAGGGAAAATGAACAATAAGCTTTCTATCAGAGTGAAGATTTTCTCCATCGTTAAACCTGCATGAACTGAGTCTCTTTCTCATGGTTAATACAGCTCTTGCTCATTATTACATCCAGTAGTTACAGAGCAGTAGCATTCATGGGCAGTCGTGTTTGAAGCCACCTGTTGAAAGTAGGTCCAGTATCCCTCTGCCAAGGAGATTAAAACTACTCAACCATTTTTATTGAAACTGTGTAGTATGGGCTAAAAAAGATCGGAAAAGATTTGGCAAGCTTTACTTTTTAAAGATATTTTTGGGGCATTTCACCTTCATTGTTTAAGACAGTAAGCGTGACAGAGGGGAAGACACGCAGCAAATGGCATGTGAGGCATGTGCATCCTATCAGGTGAGTTAGTCCCCATCATTTTCTTTTACATTTTCACAGATTTCTCAGAATAATTCATGCAACTTGATGAAAGAAATTCTGGCATAGTCAGAGAGCTTGTCTGTTTTTTTCGTGGACCAAAAAATATTAAATGTCAATATCATAATGTCATGGATTTAAATGTGGTTTCGTAAAGGGACTGTTCAGCCTTGGCGGAGGTATGTTCTCTCCTCTTAGCTGTGTTTGGTTTTGGTTTTAGCCAAAGTGTTTGTCTGTTTAGCTTCTAAATCCTTTGATATCATCACTACCTAGAGTGGTTAACATGTACTGTGCAGTGTACAGTTGAATTTCAGCGTTTTGTTTTTCTATGGTAAAACAGCATTAATGAGAGTGACAGTAAACAGTGAAGTTGAAGGGCTTGCAACAACAAAACCAAGAGCTAAAAGACACGGAGCTGAGAAGAGCTGCAGGGCTTGTTGGTCTTTTGGTTTATCTTTATAAACAACACCTTTGACATCGCACATCAGCTTCTGTTTTCGTGAAAATAGTTTTGATATATTCATAGAACACTTTCTTTTTCTCTACACTCAAAGGCCATTTAATCTTTACTCTGTTTATACGTGTTTATACATATTTACATTTTGTTTTTTTCTAGTCCTGGTGACCACTCAGAGAGCTATATTATCTGTTACACATGTTTTCAACATGTCACGTGAGTTATGTGTTGTTGATATTTTATACCAATGTGTCATAAATCAGTCGTTATATTAAATGTACAGGCCAATAGAAGATCAGTTATATCAGTTTTTGTAGTTTTTTGAAGTCGGCTTTTACATAAACGTAAACCTCTAACGGATCAAAGTGCATCTCGGCAGTGTATACTGATTGTTTATGCTAAACATACCACTATATTTTCTGAAAGCCTTCTTCATGTGCTGTTTTCTGATGTGGTTTTAAAAAAATACCGGCTACTGCATACATCGTCCTCCCACACACACACACACACACACACACACACACACACACACACACACACACACACAGAGTCATACACAGACACAACTTATCCACCAGAGACACATAGGCCACTTGGGTCACTTTCTTTTACCCAGAAGCCTTTGGGAAAGGTCATACAGTCAAATACTAATACCTTAAGTTTGGTCTCAGAGGAAGCGCTGGGTTTTGAGAAAGGGCTAAGTCAGAGTCTCCAAAGGTCAAACGCTCAAGATCAGGAGTAACAGAGCATGAGGTCAGAACAACAAATATGCCAAATAGATGCTCCCCAAGGTTACATATTCACTATCACTGAGAGAAGCGCCTGTGCCTTTCAACCAAGATAAATCTCAAAGCTGTTCACTTTTCCTTTTCTTTTTTTTTTGCCGCAAATGTCTCCTTCAGCAGTAAAAAAAAAGCTGCGTGCAGTTTTTCAAATTTGTTTTCCTGATTCCTTCTGCTCTCTTTCTTTGCCTCCAGCTCAAGATGCGACACGGTGGAGAAAATGGAGAGAATAAGAGAGATATCTCAACTAGCTTGTTGTGATAAATGAAACGGGGATAGAGATGACATGGAAACAGATCACAAAAACACTCAAGAGATTCAATCCAAGTCTATTTTTCCTTTCTTTTTTTTTTCTTCCACCGAAACAGCACTGGGGCCGATTTGGTTTGGATTTAGCATGAATTACTTCGGCTTAGATCCTGTTAGTGCAGATAAAGCCCCAAAATGTCCCAGTTGTATCCTTATCCTCCCTATGAATATTCAACAACTTGCTTCATCTCCCTATTGTTTTCTCATTTGTACTGGTATCTGACAGTGCTGGTGATAATGTGTTGGAAGGAGATGTGGTAAAGGGAAGTGGCATTGATATATGATCCGATAGAAGCCACGGCGACACGCTTCAATGGACTCAAAGGAGTCTCATCTCAATCGGAATGTGGTTGAAATTCATTAAAGTTAAAACGACTTTGATTTATTATCTTGGAAATGATAAGGTCGGAGAGATTTGTTGTCGGAAGCAATATCCGGCTTGAAACATTTAAACTGGCAGTTTTTAATATGGGAGTCAGTCGAGTGGCCCTTTCGTTTACAGTGGTTGTTTTGTTTGGGATGCGGAGTATTAACAATGTCGATGAAGACCAAAAGTTCCCACATTCCAGTCTGGAAACAACTGGCCGTGTGTGTGTGTGTGTGTGTCTGTGTGTGCATGTGTGTGTGGTAATACTTGCAACTGTTGAACAAGCTTTAGCATTGTGAGTGTGTGTGTGTGTGTGTGTGTGTGTGGTCGCACAGAGACTATGCACCGAACCTTGAGTGCGTCTGAGTTTGTGTGTGTGTGAGAGAGAGAGAGAGAGATCGCTGGAGCGGGCAATGAGAGAATAACCACGTTAGTGTGGGAGAGCAGAAAGGCTACATCTGTCACTCTGTATTTTCTCACACACGTTATGACAAGGCCCACGAGCCTGCCACGGATAACCCAGCGAGCTCTGCTGCCTGTCCAACACACACACACACACACATATATTGTCACATCTCACGCCTCATATAGCACGACAGAGTGATTGAGGTTTATTCATCGTTCAAGGGTAGAAGTGCAACTCTAGGTATGGCTCATAAAGGAGAAAACGTTTTTTTTTTAATGCGTGCGTGTGGTACAGTTGAGTTCCGTGAGTGACTGCATCAAAGTGTTTTGTATTTGCAGGTCTGACTGCACAAAGTCTGTGTGCACGGAGTCTGTGTGCTGCTTGTGTGTCCTCTGCTCACGCTGGCATATAAAACGACAGTCAAGCATTTCCTCCGCCAGCATTGGTGCTAACTTGCTTTCTCTCACCCCTCATCTCTCCACCCCCCCCACGTGCCCCCATCGCCACTGGCCATATGCTCAGCCCTAAAGCCAGGCCCTTTGCCAGACTGGATTATGTGTCTGTGGCTGTGCTGCACACAGAGAGGGAGAGAGTTGCAGGGGACCATGAACCGAGGGACGATTGTGATTGTGGCTCTAATCCAGATGATTTTCAATTGTTTGAATCCTTCCATTCTCTCTCCCTTGTGCCTGAGTGATCTGACCTCATTTGCGACCTCGCCGCAAACGTCCAGAGAAACCTTTATGCAATCGTCTCAGTCTGTTATGTGGAGTTGCAGTAATGCAACTTTTCGAGCGAATGCCTCCACCACTTGGCTTCTTTGCCTTTTTCTCTCCCTGTTCTCAAGGTTATCTTTTCAATGTTTTTATGTTCTTATGTTACCACACAACATCTTGTTTGACACAATAGACACAGATTGATATTCAGATAAAAAGCCTTTAAGGTGCGAAATCCTAACATCCTAACCTCGGTATAAAATTACTTGTGAGTGAGAGAAAACTTTGATTGAATTTTAATCACAAAACCACATTCACAGTATTATCTCATTATCACATAATGTGGTGTTAGGGGATTGATAAATAAAAGCTCAGGGCTGTATTTGTATTTGTACAAAAAGTCAGCTTTGTAAGGGGAATATATTTGGAAGGACTCAAAACATGTTTAAGCCGATTCATCTTAAAATGAACTACAAGTTTCCTCGCTGCCTTAAGTTAATTAGACAAAAGTTGATTCATTATTTTGCGAGTTGTGAAAAATTAAAACCAGCTGAGGTGGATTCACTGAGCTTGAGAAAACATGTTTAATTAACTTCAGTTGCTAATTTGACACGTTACAGTCAGATTAGCTTTCAATTTCCATTTTAAAGAGTTTGTACGAAGACAAAGTTTAAGGCTATACGGTAATCATGATTAACATAATCATTACTACGAGCATAGATAATCGTGACTTGATACACAACGGTACACAAAAGGTTTGAATCATCCAAAAAATTGCATGCTGGGATGTCTGCAACATCCATTCTCATTACATGAATTCATGAAACCCATCATTTAAAGAGTTCCCTGTGAGTTCTGACTTGGTAAGTTGTAAAATCCTAAAATTAATAAATCTTAAATATATATGCTGAATTTAATATAACAATAGTAATGCTCCATTTTACAGGTTCATTTTTCATGAAAACATTTTTTTTATAAAAGTTCCTGAATACAATACCAGTCTGGGACATTTCATTTACTTCAATTAGTTGTATTTTTCACTGAATTCGAATATTATTGACATTTCCATTCAAGAAATTGCTCAAATTAGACTTTAGGACATTTATTTGTCATTTATGTTAGAAGCTTTATTCTTTTTATTAAGTTTTTAACCACTTCACATTTGACTTGTTTATCTCATCTGCTATTGTCAGAATGGAAGTTAAGTTGTATTTATGCCATCTGAAAATGCCATCGTCAGTTTGAAGATCAAACGAAAGATGGAGTAAAGGTGGATGATTTTTTTTTTTATCTGACAGTGATTCAGAGTCTTCCTGAGGCAAAGTGTCTGCATGCCTTACAGGTCTGTTTCCTCCACACGCACAGTATGTGTTTCCTGTCTGTTCTTGAGATTGGTGTCAGTTATGAACATTTATGTATGAATGAGTGACAGTAAAAGCAGAATTTCTGTTGTAGCTGTTTAATTATCAGCTACTAAAAAAATCGAAACCTGGAGTGTGACATTAGTGAAGGCCAAGAAGCATGACAGCTTGTCAGCACACTTCAGCAATCTGATTTATTTGCGTGTCAATTCTGCGATTTGCATGTGATTGTGCAACTTCTGTGTTTAAATGTGCCTGTGAACATCATTAAAAGAGCTCTGTTTATTATAATTGCTTGTCACGTACTGGGAAATCTCTGCTGTTATTTTACCAGGAGACAGCCGTCTGTATCATTTTCGGTTATTGATATTTAAAAAATTGGAACAGACCTCTTTTCAGTCACTTTAATGTCGTTGTTCTTTGCATTTCTCCGAGTTCCGTTTGATATTGTGAGCTCGAGCTGGAAGTTAGTCAGACATTTAAATATCAGTGCAGCTGTGCTCCATTCTCGTTCTCTAACTAGGCCTCGGAAAAGATTGTGATCAGTACAAGAAGTGCTAGACGGGCACTTTTCCCCAACTAATCCCAGTGATATATCAGCGAGACGGAACAGAAGGCACATGATGTTTCATCATGCCCTCACGGTTCCCAACCTAGACTTCTGATCCCAGAGAAGCAGATGCTGCACACACTGTGACACCTTCCCTCTTCACAGCTTTCTAGGGGAACCACTTGTACCGTATGGCTCGTTTGCCGAGGTATCTTCAGTGGCAAATTACTCACATCATGCTCCAATGAGACGGCTCAGAGAATTACAAAGGAGAAAGGAGAGAGGGAGGTGGAGGTTGCCTCCGCTGGGGAGAGGCAGATGACTTCTGATACCACTTCAAGTTGCCAATTAAATGTGAAACTGCTGCAAGTGTAACCAAAAATGACAATTAGCAAAACAACAGTGGCGATGAAGATGACGATGCCACTTTTTGAAGACTTACAAGTGGGAGGAGGTGAGCTCCGCAGGTTGAGCCGAGAAAGAGATTAGCTGAGGAGCATGAGCGGGAAAAAAAATAAAAACAAAAAGGAGGTTTGACTTCAGAGCGATATTAGATCTTTTTCACCCAAGCTACCTCAACAGATTCTCGCCTTTTAAGAGATTTCCATTTCAGACCCACTCCTGTCATGGGCAATAACGCTCGGCTCCATTTAGCCAGGCAGGATAAAGTGAGTGAAGTTAGCGCACGCTGCTACAGTCTCTTTGATAGACTCCTCCTCGTTCTGCTCTCTAGCCTCTGCTATTATCATCACTGTGACACTTGGTTCATTAGAGGGAATGGGAGTGTGGGGAAAGGCACAGCAAATTATTATGATTTTAACTGTGATTTCTAAGCGAGGGATATGTTTTTTGGCAGTATAGTACGTGTTTGGCACTTATTGTTAAAGTTCAGCCAGAAAGGCCACTTTGCCTCTACTCAATCAGCTTTATTTATTTATTTATTTATGTATAAATTCCCTGTGTGCAAGAAAACAAACGAGAAGCCTATAAATGTAAAGTTGCTCTACAATGTTTCAGTCAGCCATGGTATTTATTATCCACAGTGTATTTAAAGAAACACTGCAGTTTATCAGCCCTGTACATACAGGATAACTTTGATACTGCAGGAAATATTGTGCACTTTACTGTGTGTAGTCAGCCAAGTCACCAAAACTTCACTTACTGCAGTGTTAGCTATTACTTAACCATACTTCATTTACATTGACAATGATCTTTCCTAACCTCAACCATATCGTGAGAAAGCCCCGATGGGTTTGCCCAAAGCTTGGTACTTTTTCATGCTCAGGAAACACACCAAACAGCCGGATTCCGTGGTAACATGCCATACTAGCTGTCAATGCAATGATGAAGAGACACAGGAAATAAAATCCACAATTAGACTGACACACTCCGAGTTCACCAGCTTCTTGCTTGTTGAAATGTTTTGTGCCTGATGAGGATATATGACTGATATCAATGTACCTCTCTCTTTCTATAATCTTAAATGTATTTACCACTTGTCCCTGAGTAACTCCCTAATGCATTACCTTCTCCTCCTCGGGATCCTCTGAAACCTTTTATCCAATTAGTGCGATCCCCTCCTCAGCCTTCAAGTCCTTCCTTACACCTACATAATCTCATCTGTGCCGTGAGCCAGTGCCAGAGTTCAGATCATTATCAATCATTATCTTGCTATGAAATAATACACTGTGTAAATAAGTAGCCTAATTAATCAGCATTATCTCGTCTGTATCTGCTGGCAGTTCCACAACATCAAAGATAAGTTGTTTTTTGACAGTGACGAGCTTCGATTGGCCTACGCCTTTGGTAGTGAACAGAATAGCAATTATTATCCTCTGTAGCTCATAATAAGCAATGGAAAACTGTAGTGTAAATTAAGTCTGGCTCGTGCGGTGGCTATAAATACTAAACATTTGGGAGCAGCTCCAAGGCAGTTCATGGAGGATATTAAGTTTACTTGTGGTGAGTCGATCCAATAGACTAGTGTGAAGTTACAGAGTGAAACACAATGTGAGGAGAAGTTCCACATGGTTTTAGCCACATTGAAAAACAACAAATCTTGACTTCATCGACAATCTGAACTTGAGTAACCTAAATGTTCTATTACTCCTCTGAAGTGGACAAAAGTGGAAATTACATTTTTAAGACAACTAAACAAACGTGTGTGAGATCTATTTTGTTGCTCTTTGCTGAGGAGTGATTCAAAGAGTCAAGGAGTTAACCGCAAACTTAGCATATATGTTTCTACTCTGCAGGCATGTGGGTCATTGCAGTTTAGTTCTGCCCTGTATGGCTCCTTGCAGAGCAGCACACTGACCAGCTCCCTCTAAACACAGCTATGCAGAGCCTCAGAGATGCCCTCTACTCTGCAGTAACAGATATAGTCTCTTAAAGTGGAAAGAGGCCTCCAAAGGAACAATTTGACCTGCTAGAGTACGGACCTATTGGCAGATGGAGAGCCAGAACCAAGAGGAGCTTAAGCAAAGGCTGAAGGAGCAAAAGTGCAGGAGCTTGAAAACGAGAGGAACCTAAATGAGAAATGACCCAGGAAGGAGCAGAAATGGAGGAAGAGGGAAATTCAGCGCGACGAAAAGATGAGTCTCCTCACCTTCAAGAATAAACAACTTCAGGTAGGATGCCTCAGCTGATCCTCTTACCTCAGAACAATGGCAGGCTTGTTTCAGAATTTGTTCTTGGAAGGCGAATAAAGAAAAAAATACAGTTGTTATCTTTTGAGAGGCTTGTCACCAACACAGAGGAGCTGAGGGAGAACAAGGTTCAAAACAAGTGGAGGGAGAATGAGATTGAAAAAGAAGAAAATATGTACAAAGACAATGAGAAGGTGGGAGAAAGATGAGTGGAGATAAACAAATGGATGTTAGAGAAAGAAGGCGAAGAAGAACAGGTGCTAGCGACAGCAGAACACCACCACCCCCCACCCCCCTCTTCCTGAAACCCTCACCCATTACAAAAACAAACTCAAAACTTTGGTTGAATTAAAAACAAAACCCCTCCCTTTTACCTACCTGTCCTGTCATGCACATATTACAATGGTGAAAATTCTCCAATACAGTTTGGTTAAAGTGAATTATCTTTGTTTCCATGTCTTTCTTCTCTCCATCTCTCTTTGCTGAGTGGAAGTAGCTTCTTGGGGTCAGGAACAGCAGCATAGATCCTGTTCCTAAGGGCTTTACATTGATACTTTACTTTCAGAAATCTTTAGAGACACAGCCAGATTAATATTTCATATTCAACACCCACATTCTAAAACCATCTCTCCGCAAGATTTCTCCTCTCATCCGATGAGACCTACAATACTTCTTATGGGCACATGTACTCCCACATATTCTTTTCTTTCTTTTCCTCTCTTTTCTTCTCTGCTCTCTGTCTGTCTATCTGTGCAGCTGCTTACCTAATTGGCTGCTGTTATGTGGAGAGTTAGATGAATATGGTGAATGTGGTGAATATGGGAATATGATCTTCAAACAGATAAGGTAAATGAAAAATAGAACAAGCAAAAGCAAGCTCAAGGCTTTGAACATGGATTTGATTCCAGACTTAAAACTTAGTAAACTGCATTGTTAACTCGAGGTTTGAAGTATTTAACTTTCCGAATTTGTATCCGTGCTGGTGGTGTAACTTTACAGATGGTGAAACATATCAATCACTCGGTCCGTCTCTATAGTTCAAAATGAATTATCAAATTGACTCATAAAAAGATTGCCATGCAATCTAGTGCAAACATTCATGGTTTTCAGAGGATGGATTATTTTGACTTCTGGGATCCCTGAGTATTCCTTTGGTACCAAAATGATGATCTACTTTGTACCTCCAATGTTGATTTTACACTTGAATCCACATAAAGAGTTAACACAAATAATCCCGTGGCCAAACTCTGCATGGATATTCACTCAGTGTTTAGTGTAAACGCAGCATTAGAACTAGAGATGACCCTCATTGTCAAAGTGAAACACAACCCCCCCATTCTCTTCAGGAAAAGAGCAGAGGAGAACTACTGGCCGAAGTGGTTACAATTGCTTTGTTGGACCTGGAGAAACCAGAGCTGTCGTTTGTGGGTCCACAATACCACGTGGAGGTGCAGACAGCTAGTGGAAGGTCCTGTCTTCTACAGGACCTGTGTCTGGATGAGTGTGGTTTCCAGCGCTACCTGGGGTTGACCCGTGGACAGTTTGATAGCTTGGGTTGGTGCCAGGACCTGTGTGGGGAGACTTTCACATTGTTTTACACAAATCTCTTGCTGCAGTTCAAATATTTCAACTTGAGGGGGTGAAAAAAGTGGTGCGAATCGTTTATATCCGTCTATTTGAATCTTTGCATTGACTTTGTATGTAATCTCATTGTCAAAAAATTTGCTTTGTGTTTGGTGTGAAAGCAGCATAGGAAAAGCCGACTACTCTGGGATGGATTGCCTAGAGTAAATAGTGTAGCCCCCCTTTGGAAGTACATTTCACTTATAGTTGACACGTACTGTACTTATGGCACCACGAGGTCAACATTTCAATGTGTCCAACACATTGTTTGTGTTTACATAATGAATAAATACTAATAACATCACATCCAGTCACAGCTGTAGCTTTATATTTAGTGCCAATACACAAAGATTGTAGGGTTAAAATAAGGCAAGAGCCTTCTTTGTCCTTCTAAAAGCCTTCATAATATTAATGACACATGGGATGGATGGCAGAGATAGGAAAGATTGCATGTTTATGACCTGTGAGCATTCCTGTCATATGATATGATTGTACATTTACAGAGTTGATCATGTGAGGATTAGAATCCTGTGTGATACAGTACAACACAACAACAATATACAAGTTTAACAACCTCCATTAGCAGGTGCCAAGTAAAATAAATCAGAGCTTTCAGGAGAGTCTGTTTCCCAGTTGTCATAATGATTTGGAAGTAGCTGTGAAACACTATTTACAAGGTGGAAACTAGGAAATTACAATAACTCAGATGTGACACGTACAAGGCAACGCATATGCGTGAGCTACATCAACAAATCCAAGACTGTATAGTAACCTGCATATTTGCTCATTCAGATCATAGCTGATTATCCCATTGAATGTTGATAGCAATTTGAAAATACCTAAATGTTATACAAGAGCCATGATGCCCAATTTGACAACCATGGTTAAAATATAATACATGACACTATATTAAAACAAATGATGGAACATGTTAAGGAACAGTAAGTAAATGAAGCATTTCACAAAGCAGATCCTCAGCAGTTTGTGGCAATTTTATGTTGATTAGCCATTTAAGGAAGACATAAGAGGAGGCTGACTGAGAGTGGCAAGCAGTAATAGGGAAAAAAAAAGAAAAAGAGATGGAGGTGTGCAATTACTACGCACTGTGAAGTCAGCCAAGAAAGAAGTTATTTCACACCCAGAGAGACGCGTTTTTGAAGTGTGTGAATGGGAGAGAGGATGCAGCGAACTGTGTGTGTGTGAGTGTGTGTGTGTGTGTGTGTGTGTGTGTACGCACACACGTGTTGGATCCACTGTAGTGTGTAGAAGAAAGTATCAGCTGAGTTGGCAGCACAACCAAGAGTGACATCCCAACTTCGTACATCACGAGTCTCAGACCCCCCCTCTCCACTGACTCCGCTGACTCCACATCTCCCTAAAATGGCTCCCCCAGCATTTTTACTATTATTAAAAGTGGCATGAAGATGACTGCCTTAATATGCAGGCTACATTCCTACTAACACACAAAGACACTTTTACAGATGACAATTTTATACAAGCCAAAAAAGTAAATGGATAAAAAACCCTTGTTGCAGACCGATGCTGAATGTTAAATCTCTGGGCTCACTGAAGGATAGCAGGCAACAAAGCTGCACACAGGCAGCAGATTGTATGGCCTTTAATATACAATATGCATATTTGCCATCCCTGTCATTAAATATGTAACCGAAACTAATCTACTTGGAGTGCCATTCACTGTAGCAACCCTGTAGAAATTGCAGCTGCAGATGTGTTTTGAAGGAAACATAATCACAGGCACAATTATGTTCACAGGGAACATGTGTATTCACACATCTCCATTCATAACACAAGCTATCTGTGATTAGGTTTAGGCGTAAAAAAAGCACTTTGGTTAAGGTGGGTTGTAATTAACCCAAACCAGGATCCTTTCCTATCTGTGCTGTACAGTGACTTAACATAACCATAACATGTATAATGGTGCTACAATCACCACCAGTGGATTTGAACATTTTACTGGCAGGTTCAATATCATTGTATTTGACACCTTTCAAATATTTTCTAAAACTAATCTGGTTGCAATTACACTTCTTAGAGGCATCTGATTTAACAATTTAGATGCATAAAAACACAATTATTGGATACAGGGTTGCATTTACTATAACAAATCGTCTGAGGGCCATGTCTGAAGTTACTGTATGGGCCTAAGAATCAAATGCAGAAAATCAGCCTCACCCTTAGTTTACAGGTCAGATCTCCAAAACCCTCACAGAATCCATAAATTATTAAGTCACAGTATAAAAACCCTATTTTCATTCCTGACAATACTCAATAACTCCATCCTTGCATTTCTACGAGGACATATTCAAATGTGAGTTCTATGATCAGAGTTTAAAGGCTTTTACATTACCTGAATATTACATGGTGGAGTATTAAGGAAGAGGGAATCTACATATTGCTTCATAATGAAGAAGCCCTATTCATGATCATACATTAATTATGTTGTAACATTTAAATCGTGACCTGCTGCTGATATGGGCCTGCTCGGTGTAAATCAAGAGATATTATTGGCCCACAGCTTGTCTGGCTGATTTCTTGACTGTAGCTGATTAAAAATTTAAAAGTCGGACTGGGATTTTTAATATTGCAGGCAAGGAAACTCATATCAGATATTTCCTCCCCAGATAAATGTGATACTGTTGCACTGGAGTGACATTTGTGTTTTTTACTGTGCCCCATAAACCCCCAAACAAGGGTGAGCTCACTGTACTAAAATAGACTCAGTTAGATGTAACCTTGTCTCCAAAGGTTTGAATTTCATTTCACTATTTTTTACAATGTAATAGTGCCAATAATTACACTAAAAATAATAATAAACATGTATTTCAATTATACGTAAGACTTACTCACACTAAACTAATAACCATATTGTGATGGAAATCAGTCAAACATCAATAAAAATCTGATTAATTTAAAAGTCATAATAAAATGTCCCAGTCTAAAATGCTCAACAACCAGGGTAATGTAATATAATGAGTGTTGAAAACAAACTGGGTTCATTAGTTAATGGAAATAAAACTTAGTTTAAAAATGTAGTTTAAATTACATTCAAGCCCTGAGTACGGACTGCAGGTATTCCTATCAGGGATTTCAAACAACCTTTACCAATGACTTAGGGCAGCCTCTGTTTTACCTGAGAGTGTAAAGGTAATAACAAGTGTAAAGGTAATAACATGGTTGTTCAGGTGTGTGTGTGTGTGTGTGTGTGTGTGTGTGTATCATCATGTTTATTACCTCAGACCTTATCTGGACCATGGTTGCAGAGCAGTGAAAGAACAATATTCAGATTCAAATTTAGGGAAACAACAGAAGTGAGAGGGATGATGCGATTTTAAAATGTGAGGGGGACAGATCCCCACACCCCTGCTGCAAATCGTGCCTCTTAAAAATAAAACTAGTCCCCTAAAGTCTTGGCTATGCCCATTGCTATGGCAACACCACAACCACAGCTGCTCCGATTGCTGGTAAACTGGGGTATGAGATCAGTCTCTACAAATTATGCAAAGAAACCTTGGCTCTCATTAAAGTTTCCATGAAACGGGCAGCAGCAGAACTTCCACAAAATGGCTACTACCAAGTTTTTTTCTTAAAAAAATAAACAAGCGAAATGAGTGTATTTTCCTGACAGAGAAAAACACATTTCAGTAAGTATGAAACAGTACTGTGTTTTAATACCTCCTCCTACTTAAAGCTGTAGAAATCAATCTTTTTTTGTCATTAATAATGGATCATGACAATGTGTAAAGTGTAAGTGGACGCTTGTAAAGTCGAACCTATAGAAAATCATAACCCACCTCCGCTGTTTCCCTCTGCTGCACTGTGTTTTAATGTCTTTCAGTCCACCGGATTGTTTCACTTTCGATTTTCTAGCTGCAGAGTTGCAGAGGAGTCAAACTTGAGAGTACATTCTTGAGTCACATGTATCTGGTGGTCAAAAACACAACTCCACACAAATACTGAAGTTGATCATTGCCGATGTGTCAGTGCTGGATGTCTAAACAGGAAATAACTGTTTGTGTAACGAGATAAATCAATGCTTTGCTTTAGTTTCCAAACTACTCCACCAAGGCCCAGCAGTCACACTAGGTCACACACTCAATTTTCTGAAATATGCCTGAGTGTTTTTATCAAGATCCATGAATTATAAGAAAACGCTGGATACCTGGATCCACCATCTATGTGGAGGAACACAGACACATTTAACTTGGGACGAAAAACACAACCTGGGCTACAATCAATCAATATATACTGTACAAGGCTACATGTGTTTTTTCTCTAACCTGAAAAAAAAACTGACCAGAGGTATATCATTTTTTTTTTAAAACTGGTGAAAATTTAATTCCTCAAAGTTTAACTATGGAACTTTTAGTGTGTGGTGTCGGTGTGTTTTTTGGGGCTTTTAGTCATTATCCAAAATACTGGAAAACATACTGTAGCATTATAAAAACATTTTAGGGTTAGGGTTATCTCTGGGTGTGGTGAGCAGTGTTCCTCTGGTGCTGCTCAGTGTGGGGAACCAAAAACTTCAGACAAGATGGAATCTGGTAAGTTAAAAGCCTTTAATATCTCATGGCCAATGAATCGACAGTTAATGTATGCCTATGTGTTTCAGCCATTAAGGCTTTCAGCAGGGGAAAAACAAACATTTTTAGAAACATCTGTGTTGTGGTTGCAGTAATTCCGGCTCATTGATAGCAGAGTGTGAAAGGCTGTCAATTACCCGTTCTTGGACTGCTGCGTGGTGGAGGTCACATGTGCTCCACAGCCACTCCACATTTTCTGCCTGAGAATTTGTAAATTGTTAGGATTGATTTTATCATCATAGTGTGCCTCCATCTCCATCACTTGTGACTCGGCACTGGAAGGTCAGTTCGTAGTGGCAACAGCAGTGATCCCATTAAAGTGGATGTTTTGCTCATGGAGAAAGAACCTTATTTAGTCGTCTTCCGCAGTACATCAAGTGTGTTAGTGGGTCATGATAATGGACACACCACATTGCCTCCATCTAGAGTCTTGGGCTAAATAGAAATTCCCAAATATGCTGATGGCAACGATGACTCTGCCCTGCAAATGATAAAGGCCAATGCACGTTCGGTGCGAGAGGCAGCATGTTGGGCAAATAGCAGGGCTGTGCGTGGAATGATCATTAAAACGAGAGCCAGGCTGCGGAGGTTGAACACAAGGTCATTTACTTCTCCTTTATACAACTGTTTTAAAAGTGTCTCCAGTGATCCTGGCGGTGTCACGTCCTCAGATAGGTTTGTGTTTGCCAAATTCAATCGTCCTTAACAGGATTGAATGGGCATCTGCACACAACTGTCAGTGTGCTGCTCCGCAAACATGCGAGGACACTTCATCAGAACTCTGCTCGATAGAGTAGTCCGTGTGAAATAGAGGTTATTAAAACCAGAGGTTATTAAAACCAGTAAATAAAACACTTTCTCCACGCGCACACAATAATATGCTCGTAAAGCTCAACATGAACTCTTGCTCCTCTTGGTCTAGTTAATGGGTGGTGCTCCCAAGTGGAGAGCAGAGGAGGTTAGGCACTCTTTTGTCTGAGTCATCAGCCCTTAATATATACACTGACACACTAAGTCCTTATCCCCCATTCATGTCCGTCAGTAGCTGCTGTCCACTTTCCTTAGAGAACCGGTTAGTCATGACTTGTCTCTGGCCAATGAGGGAAGCCGTAGGTGTGAGTCATGCTTGTCACAGAAGAGTGACTGACAGATGAGACTGCGGCAAGGTTAACACAGAACATTGTTTATGTGTGTTATGACCAGGTCTGCATGCTGTGAGACGCTGAGTGCGCCGTGCTTGATTTCTCCTGTTCAAACACTATAGAATAAAGAATTACAATACACTTAAACTGATATCAATAGAAAATTGATGTTTAATTCCAAGCCAGGTCTGGTATTCATCAAGGTGTTTGCAGAATATGCAGTCGTTCGAGAAATCCTAATCAAATTTAAAAGTTAAGTGGATTATGTTTGGCATATATTTTCCTAGTAGCAGGGGACAAAAAAAATAATGAATGAATAAAACCCAATGCATAAAAGAATAGAGAATGCTCTTTGAAAAGAAATGACCCCAGTGAGTGATCCTGCACAGTGCCTTTGCTACGAGCCAGCTATGACATTCTGTTCTTGTATTCACTGCTTATTTCAGCGCAGAAATAAATCGAAAGGCAAGCTCGCAGACAAATGACAAATGAGGTAGCACAGCGCGAGAGATAATTGTTGTAAAGGAAATACCTACTTAAAGGCCATATTGGCACGCTGCCCTCTTATGGGATGAATAAAATGTCTGTTCGCCGCCGAGCGAAAGCCAATTTAGCTGAAATGTCCGTGCAGACTGGTCTCGCTGGGCTTGCGGGGTTTGTGCAGCAATAAGCAAGACCTGCTCCTCTCACCTTTTCTGTTTTTCTTTCTGCCTAGTTCTCTCTCTGAGTGCCCATCATATTTCACTTCCTTCCTCCCTCCTTCTCCATCTTGTCTATCTAAGCAGTGTCTATTGGAGAATTATGAATTAGTAATGAGTTAATACTAAGATGAATTATTGTGATATTTTATTCAGTAAGCGTGGTACTCAGCCGTGTGTGTGTGTGTGTGTGTTGGCTTGTGTGTGCCAACTTGTCATTAAGGCAGAGTAAATTCGACAGTTCATGCCGATGTATTTGTACGCACATGCACGACAATACGCACATCAGCGCACACACCTAATACAAAGTAGCGTGCTTAAGTGGAACATGATTAGTGCTCCCACTCAGTGAGTTCTTTTAGCAAAGGCTAAAAAGAACAGGCACCAGCCACTGGTCTGCTGCGTCCTCAATCCAGACTTTACTCCATCTCCTGCTTTCTTCAGACCTGTGCTTTGGCATTTTTCATAACTTATTTATGCAGGAGGGAAGCCACAAGGAGTACAAGTGCCGGCGTAAACCAGTGAGAGAGCAAGACACAACAAGACAAGGCCAGAAGAAGTGGCACACACAAACGTTAACTATTCATTACAGTGACTAATTAAACATTAACTCCATGTTCAAAGCACAGCCCTGAATACTGGAGCCACAGGGGGGAGTGGATGCTCGTTACAATTACAGATACAATGCCAGCAAATGACTCAAATGTCAACATGACAATGTGACACTGGCCTGGATACCTTTGTTTCTGGGTTTTTTTAAAGCTGTGATTAACTAATAACACAGTCCAACTGCTGCACTGATTTTACATTGCACTGAACGTGTCATGTGCATTTGATCTTTTTTTCCTATGCATTATATCCTGTACAAACAATGAAGCCTACATTACCAGTAATGCAACCTGACCACTGATAGTGGGGTCAGAGATTGATGCATGCTTTATGCAAATATCAGCTAATGTGGATAAAGAGGAATTCCACTTCTTACTCTACAGCCCCACATTTTTTTCAAACTTCAGTCTTTTCTATGTAAGTAGTGGTGACCAAAGTGGGGTTGATTGGCGGGGTGCGACACAGGTCTGTCTGCCTGCTGAGAACTGCACGCTTGCACAGTGCAGGCAGTATCTATAACAGGGGTCTTCAACGTTTTTCAGGCCAAGGACCCCCAAACTGATGGAGAGATGGAGCAGAGACCCACTACTATATATATTGTATAAAATTGTGTTTTATATTAAACTGGGCCTAGTGCCATGTATAAACATAGCTACCCTCTTATTGTGCATTACTGACTGAAAGATAACGTCTTCTGCCTTCATTTATCCGTTCGCTACAATATGTTGGATTCATGTTAATATGTATTTAAAGACATTTCAATTTGTGGGAAAAGCATAATTAAACATTTTTTAAATATAAAAAATTGTCTAATCAACCAAATATTTTGCGACCCCCCTACAGTACCTCCACGGACCCCCTGTTGAAGACCTCTGATCTAGAGTTTAAGCTGCCCTGCCTGCCTGCCAAAGACTATGGATTTATTAATGGGCCAGCGACACAGGCGGCATATCTCCTGGTGCTGCTGATGGTCAGCCTGACTGTGACAGACAGTCAATGTGTTTGTGTGTGAGTGAGAGAGGCGGTGACAGCGGGGCACAGCATGTTGCACACAGCTTTACAATAAAGCAACACAACACACATTTTATTTTGTCTTTTATGTTGTGTAAGAACATCTGGTATCATGAAACTGTGGCCGGACAAACATGGCATATAGATTTAATATAGTGCATATATAACCTATCCAACGTCCGTATAGGGAATGCATCTCTCCTTCAATGCTCATTTTATCTGATTTTGCTCAGCTCACTGAAGGGCCACTGAAGATAGCATTTTTTCACGTAAAGTTGTATTGCCCAACACTTTGAGAAACCAGAGTTCCTCTTTAAGTAATGGAATCATACTGCATTAACATAGTCAAGTGGAAAGGTGTGATCCTACAAACCTAATATCAGCATAAAGGATGTTCCAGGCACAGTAGAAAGATGTAATCATGCACAAAAAATGTACATGCAATTTTCGTAAATGCTTCTGGTCACTGCAGGTGCTGTCGCTACCACAGCTCTTTATTATTTCCAGAGATGGCAGGTATGTAATCAACATAATGGTAAATAAAGGTTCTGCACACATCAGCTTGACAAGAGCGTCGTCCCTGCTGAGTCAGGGAGATGCGTCTGTTGAAAGGGCGCATGAAAAAAATGCTACTGATTTTCTAATTTCTCGAGACCAAAGAAAATAAGAGCATGTTTGCTTGAAGTGCAGAAAATGTTTTTACCGTTGATCCTTTTTTGATTTGTCTGTTAAAATGTGTTTAATACGGTGGCCCTGACAGTTCAACACACTGCAACTTAAGAAAACACACGCAAGTAGACAAAACACAAGCAAAGTAAGAAAACAGCTCCATCAATTTGACAACACAACACAACACATTATGCACAACACAACACATTACAGAAACGCGCCGCAATTACAGAAATGTGCTGCAATTACAGACGACAAAGGAAGTGTTTCCAGGGGACACCTTAAAGTGATGGACACATCCAGTTGTTATTGCTGCCGCATTTTGAAGCTGTTAAAGTCCATCAGTGATATTGGAAAATTAGCTAAACTGTAAGTGTTTTTGGTTTATTTTAATAAATAATAAACTTTATTACTGCATAATAAGCAAAATGTCAATGCTCAGAATGTTAAAATAAAAACCAAAATCACTTACAGTTTAGCTCTTTTTCCAATATCAGATGGATATTGACTTTAACAACTCCAAACTGCGGCAGCAACAACAACCTTTTAGGTGTCCCCCTGGAAACACTTCCGTTGTCGTTTTCTGTAATTGCAGCGCGTTTCTGTAATGTGTTGTGTTGTGTTGTCAAATTGATGAAAATGTTTTCTTACTTTGCTTGTATTTTGTCTACTTGCATGTGTTTTCTTAAGTTGCAGTGCGTTGAGCTCTCAGGGACACCGTAGTTTAGAACTATAAAAAGCTGTCAACTATTGAGAGGTAGTTTGCCTGCCACAAGCTTGGCAGCCTGTCAGACCCCAGCTTTAGTCATTCTGCAAGCTAGGTTCAAACATAATAAAGTGTCAGACATAATATAAATCTATTTAAGGACAACAACATTGTGTGCTTCAGCAACAGTGCATGCAAAATGTGCAACAGGAGTTTGATCTTAAGCAGAACTTTTCTCTAAGCACTGTGTTAATTTTACCACTTACTGTATGTAGCAACAACTCTGTTCTATAGCACGCAGCAGTGTGTTGTAATTGTATTATGACCTTGCTTTGAGACAGAGCTATGTGAAAATAAGTGCCTCTGTGACTGCCTTTCTCTTTCTCTTGACTGTGCTGATCAATCCACAATAACCCTCCATTACTTTAAGGTATGTAAAGTACAGCACATTCTCAATCTGAAAATGGTTCTGTCCTTCAAGACTGGCCAATCACATAAGTACAAAGAGTTGCTCCGAATGACAAAAAGAAAATACTTATGACATTTTCTAAGAATGTCTCCTCACAGTTAAGACCAGTCCTGCTAAAGATTGAAGGTCTTCACACAGCAGCTCAGCCTTTAAAAGTGATCCTCAGGTGAAACACTGTCAGGAGGAGGGGGGAGGACTTTTAAGAGGACAAATGGTGTTATAAAGTTATATAGTATGAGTATATATGAGTATAGTATATGAGTTTTACGCAGTGTAGCACCTGTGTATAAAGGACATTAAAGGTGGTTAATATATCATATTCACTATTCTACAGATGAAAAATGAGCCATCGAAGGACCTTAACATCCAATTTTTAAAAAATTGGATTTAAAACTTGAAGCAGCAATTTTTTCAGTAATTTATTTGCCTGCACACTGCCCCCTGTGCATCAAACTTATCCTTACATTACATTTCATTTCATTTAGCTGATGCTTTTATCGTTACAATAAGTGCATTCAACCATGAGTGTACAAACCAGGAACAACTAGAAGCAAGTAAGTACAATTTGCTTCAAAAAAGGTAAAATACAAAGTGCTAAATGTAAGTGCAATATATAAGTGCAACTACATTTTTTTATTTAAATTATTTTTATCTAAGGTGTAGTTGGAAGAGATGTGTCTTTAGTCTGCGGTGGAAGATGTGAAAACGTTCTGCTGTCCTGATGTCAATTGGGAGCTCGTTCCACCATTTAGGAGCCAGAACAGCCAACAGTCCAGATTTTTCTTGAGTTGCTAGTTGTCCCTCGCAGTGAGGAAGCAGCAAGCCGATTGGCCGTTGCAGAGCGGAGTGGACGGGTTTGGGTGTAAGGTTTAACCATGTCCTGGATGTAGGCTCGGCCGCGATCCGTTCACAGCACGGTACGCCAGTACTAACGTCTTTGGTAACCAGTGAAGGGAGCGGAGTAGTGTGAGTGAACTTAGGTTGTTGAAGACCAGTCAAGCTGCTGCATTCTGGATGAGCTGCAGAGGTCGGATAGCACTAGCAGGCAGACCAGCCAGGAGGGAGTTGCAGTAGTCTAGAGCCTTTAACCAGGAAACAGCTTGGAAAACGGTTGATGAGAGCAGTGAGACCGACCAGAAACGTTAAAGCTGTCGGCCTTAAAACCAAAACAAAGAGCTGAAAGATGTAAGAACTCTTAGTAGAGCTGAGGGAAACAGCTCTGAGAAGTCAGATGATAATTATCTCGAGGTTGAAGACTATAAATGATCCGTTTCCCATTACAAAGTTATTTGATCCGATTTAATCAATAAGTGTAGCTTTAATGGCCTTTTACGAGCTGAAAGACCTATTCCTGTTTAATGCATCTACGAAGCCTTAATAAATAATGCGTTCACATTAAAAAAAGTCTAATTGTGAGAAGAAACACATTATCACACTGAGGTGCTTTTAGACAAAGGCGAACCCTGACTGTAGCAATTTAGAGCAGCTAAAGATTTTTCATACTTAAAAATTTAAAATTATTCCAAACTGAGTCACAGGGTGTTTTTTAAGGGAGCGTAGCTTTAAATATTAAATAGTCAACTCTAAATGTTCCACAAAGACAAAAATTTCACTCGGACAGACAAACAACTCGTTTCTCTCTGTAAAGGATCTTTAATTTTCTCTCTTTCTTCCCCACAGCTAGACAGACAGACTCCCACGTGGACCATGCTGAGAGGGCATCTTGGATCTTTGCTGTCCTGTGGGAACCTAAGAGGAGATAAACAATGGCTGACCTGCATGAGATTAGGTGCACACAGAGAGAGGAACAAGCCAAGGTAGAGGGGGCAGGCAGAGGACTTGAGTGTATTTCTGTAAATGTCTGTGTAAACGCAAAAGGTTTTGCCGCATACGTCCTTGATTGTTTGCAAAAGGACGTTGGCCTCAAAAATCCGCCTGTCACTTTAATAAGCTCTCGCACCTGTGTCCCACCAAACAGTTATTAAGTCCTCCAACATCCCGGTACATCACTCTGTATTTAAATAATGGTGCTGCTCGTGGAGATGACTGCAGCGAGAGATCAAGCTAATGTTAGTTTCTTCACTGGGACCATTTAGCATGCAGCTAATAGCCTCGCTCCATGGGAGGCCGTCGGAGCAGTGTGTCGGCGGCTTTCCGAAATGGCTGCGCTGGAACTGGAACGCAAGCTCAATATATCTCATGTGGGAGGAGTGGAACAATGACAAACATACACATAACCCACACAGAGGGACGCACACAACTACACAGAGTTTATGTCTTCCAGCAGACGTGAATATATGGCAGTTGAGATCCATTAGCTGTAAACATGTAGAATCTGTCTGCTGAACAGAAGGCGTCTCGGTGGGGAGCCAGCTGGCAATGTGGAGGTATAATAGTTTGTTGGAGAATATGTGTGCGCATGCATGGGTGCATGCTTGTGTGTGTGTGTGTGTGTGTCTGAATATCCTTGCAGGGCTTGTTATGGCCTCCAGAAGCAAAGTTACCTCTGTGGGGGCGAATACTGTAAAGGTCCCATTAACTGTGCTGGGCACCACAGCAGGCATCCAAATATCTGTGACCTTTGCATAAAACAAACAAAGGAAAGCTTCTGGAGAATGAGTTTGAAATCACACTGCTGTGTAGCTGTAAGGAAATCTGGACAAAAGGGTAGAGCCAGGTCATTTTGACCAGAGAGAAGCTGAAAGTGTCAAAATTAAACTTTCTCAAAATACCAAAACATAACAAAATGTGAGTGAAAAGGAAGAACTTTCTGGAGTTTATTCAATTTGACTGCCCTATAAAGATCTGATTTATTTTTCCATAAAAGGCACCATCTATATACGTTCTGCAAACTAGATGAGGGGGGAACACATTCTTTGGACGCATTTGAACTGCCCACCATACGGGAATCGATTCAGACCTGCTTGAAGTGACTCACCATTGTGAGAAGCAGAGTTTTGTGGGCAACAGCACTTTAGGCTATACCCTCAAAGGCACAGTTGAAAGCACATGTTCAGAGCGGAGTTACACACCAGTCAGCAGGCTGCTTTACACCTAAAGTGTAATTCTATGCACGTTTCAACAGCCCTGTGGCGCCGTTATCTCCCACCTGAATCACAAATTCAGGGAGTGTGTCAACCCCAGCGGTAAACATTGCTGCACAAAGACCCGGGTCAGCTGTCTGTGAGAAGTTCAGAAATTAATGTATCACAAATACTGATATCAATACACACACATATTGTTTACAGTGTCAGAAATGATCAGTTTGTTGATAGCAAATACAAATATCATTATCATTATTTTAATTTAGTAGTATTGCAGTAAATACACTGAAATTCAGACTTAAGTAAGGCACATCCCTTTAAGACCAAAAAAAATATCTCTTCTTGTTGAAGCAAGTTTGTCCTTAATTGATGTTTTTAAAAAACTTTTATGAGACTAAAATGAATCTCGAGCCAGTGTGAATACTGGAATTATGCTTTATTCTCAAGGTGGCCAGAGACACAACTCCAGATGAAGGATAATGTGCAAAAAACGCAAGAGATGGCTACCAAATTTGCAATAACAGCTCTAATCCAACCATCCATTCTCTTGTGAATACTGCTTATAGTTTAAAAGTCGTTGGGGCGGGAGCCAGTCTCAGCTGACATTGGGCGAGAGCTGAGATAGGCGGCCTGGCACATCTCAAAGGGCCGACATATAGAGACAAGAAACTAATCATGAGACAAACAACCACTCATATTAACACTTATTACCCGCTGTCTTTGGACTGTGTGAAAGGCCTGAGAACCTGGAGAAAACCCACGCAAACACAGGGCCAGCATGGACATTTCAAACAGAAAGGCCACAAAGGTCACGACGGTGCCAACCACCACCGTGCCATTCCATATCAACTTAAGTCAGAGTTGTGGTCACGTTTTTTTTCTCCAGCCCCAAGTGGCCATAGAAATCAGTTACTGCAGATGTAAAGGAGCGATCCAGATTTTTCAGATCAATATCTTAATGTAGACATTATGTGGCTGGCTCCATGCAACCCCAGTGCGTCTGCGTCAGTGTAGCTATTAGCTGACTTTTGAGACATTGTTACCTTTTCCCTGTCATCTCCAAACAGATTCTGGTGTCGTGGCATCCTCGATACAACACAGAAGCCACCTGCATAAGCTGCATTGTCAAGTTGAACTAAAGTTAAAATGATTCAAATTCAACAAGCCAAGTCAAATGGGTGTCTTGCAAAGTTTTTGCAGGAATATGTTTTTGTTCTCAGCCACAGCGGAGGAACACGTCCTGGCAGTCACATGGAAGTTTGTAGCCCAGACAAAGCACCAACAATAAACCTATGTGTGACTGCCAGGATGAAGATACCCACTTGATTTGGCAGAATCAGACTGCTGAAGCCTCATATTAGCATAGAATGCACATTTTCACAGGCTGTGGATTTTATCCTCTTTGCTGGGTTTTCCCCCAAACATTACAAGATTTAAGAGCAGCTCCTAAGCATTTAACTCTGCAGCTTCTGAGACAAATAAATCCAAAAAACTATGCCAAGAGTTGTCTACTGCTATGGACAGAAAGGACCTTGCATTCGCCCTAATGTGTTCTGTTTAGTTAGAAAAATTGGGTTATTCCCATCTTTCAGGAAGTAACATTCACAAATTCATTCATTACATGTATTTTTTGGAACATTGTTAATACCAGTGTACATATAATCTTTTACATTGTTGTATTGTTTGTTTGGAGCTTGCTGTTGGGCTAGTGGGTGTTTTGGAGTCTGTGTTCATAATGAGTTACTCAGTGATAAAAGTTTAATCTGCAGCCGTTTTCTACAACATGAACTTCCACAGGGGAGATAAATTCATGACCAGTATAAAAAAAAGTTATTTGCATTTCCCGACGTTGTTACTGGGGACATTTTAAGGGAGAAAATCTTTCAAACAGACAAGAATTTAGCCTCTCGCTGAACGTGAGCTCCATAAAACTGATGTCTGAGAAATTGCCAGAGATAATGACGATACGAGAGTAATGAGAATAAGACTGGAATGGATATGCCACAGTAACTCAGTCAGCTGACTGGTGGCCACTGACACAGTGAGCTGTCCACAGACGTTCAGCTGAACTAACATTTCGGCTGGTAAGCAACTGTGACATTGTCAGATGTGTTAAGAAGGATGAAAACATTGCAGTTGAAATCCACAAACTGATACTTTGTATGTCGCACAGTGTGATCGCTCACACTAATGTGAGGGATTACTTCAGGACATAGCTCTCACTTTATCACTGAGAATATTTCTTTCACTTCCTGCTAATTTCTGAGTGTGAAGTGAAAAACTTGTGCTTTGTACTTACTCATATTGTAATGATGGGAAACGTGTATTGAGGCAATCTTTCTGATGTTTCAAATGCCGCTCGGCTCCTTTTGGAGCCACAAAAGGTTTTATACAACATTTTTCCCTATGCAGTTGCATTGTCCAGGACCTGTAAACAGACTTTGATGTTCAAAAAAATCAATAGAGCGCCTCTTTAATGATGTTGAAAAGTGGGATAATAAAGGCAGGTTCTTACCATATGTTTTCTGAAGATAAAACAGCCAGTACATTAATAGCTGACCATGGTGTTACTTGTCCATGCATTCACATCCTCAGATCTCAAATAACAAATAAACTGATGATTAAAATGTTATCAGGGAATTATCGTCTCATCCATGAAAAAAGGCTGGGAAGAAAATACATCTTTTCAGGCAATCTCGCCTTCATTGACTCACTGAAAGGACTTGGCAGGGGAGCTGTGTCTGTGCTCAGTGTTGTCTCAGTCATGTCATCAAGATGATGACTTAGTAACTGGAAGGAAGCCAGCTGGATAAAAAGACAGCACTGACGTACTGTGCTGTACACAAATGTGTGGGTTTGTGTAGATGAGAACATATGTATGTGTGTGTCTGTGCGTGTGTGAGAGAGAGAGAGAGTAGCTGCAGTGAATGAGCAGAGGGATGTGTTCAAGTGTGTCTGCGTGTTCAAGTGCACGAGTGTGTTGCATGAGAGGATGAGGTAAGTAAGTTGTTTCAAGCACATTAGCCAGTCAGTAATTTGGGCTGATTTCAAGTATGAGCCATTTAGTGCGCAGCAATTCAGCGGAGAGCTTTTCATCTCCTCCTGCAAGAGTGGTGTGTGTGTGTGTGTGTGTGTGTGTGTGTGTGAGAGAGAGAGAGAGAGAGAGAGAGAGAGAGAGAGAGAGAGAGTTTCAGTCTGTCCCTCTCTCAGTGTAGCTACATATGAAACTTCTCCAATAGATATTCCATCTAATGACTCTCCAATACCTACATATCCCATAACTAACTTTGTTTCCATAAAAGCACCTAAAGGAGAAATAGTAGAGGGCTCTCGTCTCCATCTTTAATCTAAGAAAAGGATGGAGGCAGTTTACCTCAGTCATCAGCTCACTCAGCGTCGTGCCTCTCCCATCATGGCTTCATTTAATGAGCTCTCACTTTGCCACACAACGGTCAATGGACAAGAACACCAGGAGCTGTGTGTGAAATGTGTGACATTTTGCAGGCTTGGACAACTCAGGAGGGTTGAAAGTAAAATAAATGAAGAAGTAATTGCAGTAGTTTGAAAGTGTTTCTCCCACAGCCAGCAGCAGTAATATATGATAAATGCATCTATTTAAAATCCGACTGTAAAGTTCACTTATAAAAATGGTATGAATACGTTTAGTGTGTTTAAAAGTTCGCTTTTGGACACCTGTCCTATTCAGGGTTGATATTGGGATGATGTGTTAAATAACAGCAGCACTGGATCTGTTGGTTATCAGCCTTTCAAAATGCAAACAAAACCCCACTTCATTCTGTCGCCCTGCTCCGCACATAGAGCTTGGGGACTGGAGCTGATGATACTGAGCGTTTGTTCACTTGTGCTTTGCAGCAAGGACTGGAAATATTTCATCCGAGACATTCGATATTTCTTTGAACGTAGGTGTGAGATTTCACATATTTTGTTATTTCTTTTCTTCCCCCTCGTCGTTTCTTTTTTCAGCTCGTAAGATTCCAGTCAGTTCCAGACATATGGTTAACTGGCTTGTGACTTCATATAATCATAACTAATTTAAGTCTGTGATCTACAGTGAATTATTCAAAATGATCATAAAGCGGAAAAAAGGACCACATCAATGTCTGGCTAATTGTATTCTCTTTTCCACTTCTTCTTTGTTACAGCAGCTATGATTGATATTTGCTGTAATTACTTTGTGGCTTGTTAGTGTGATTTCAAATGACAATGACATTTCCAAAAGACAACGACATTTGCAAATGACAATGTGGAAATAACATGACAGTGTAAAATTGTTTTTATCCTAGACATGAACTTACAGATAATTATAACCCACATTTGCAGCTCACCTCAGCGTTACAGAGCTTTATAATAAGATTCGGCTCATTGCTCAACAGTCCAGCCCACACCTTTACTTCTGCTTCTGGTTCATTGTGACCAATTTCAATGAGAAGGAACAAAGCCCACTGTGCAGCAAAGTGCAGCTGGCAGTGGGGGTTTCTTTTCCACCAAAAGAGCTGATGTTTCCCTCAGGAGTTGGCGAAAAGCAACAAACAGGTGAAAGAAAGAGAATATTGGACGTAGATTTGCAGAGTAGCCAGAAACGTCAGTTCAGCAGCCAAATCAACGCTAATCCTGCTCTGTAACCGCTGGATGTGTAAATAAGCAAATCCTGTATATCAACTTAAAGGATGATGATACAGTTCACTACTTTTTTGCACAAATTATTCCCCATGTCCCCAAGTGCCAACATTGCTTATTCAGAAAGGAAGATGAAGAGTTGGATTTAACTATTTTATCCCTTTGATACACAACATGGGTCAAACGTGACCTGACCTGACTTTCTATATCTTTGCAGTAAAGTTGTTTAATTTCGTCATTCAGTATTTCAGCTATCCCTCCATTAACTTCTTTTTTGATAATAACAAATCATAATTTTTATTTTTTCCTTTCTTACTTACCCATACCAACAAGTGGCAAAAAAAAAAGTTTGTTACTTTAAGGACAGTGTTTCAGATTGCTAGTGAGACAATTCTGGGTTATGTCATAAGTTATTCTATGGAAGTATCTGCAGCTATATATTGGCAAATGGCAAAAATCTGTAATACTAACAATTAACATACTGCTGTTAATAATTTAGTTTTTACATTTTACATTTTTTAATTTTTATTTCAGGTACTTAATTCCCTATTGCAGTCCCTCCAGCTTGACATAGCCTTAACCCTAAGGACACTTTTAAACGTACAGTTCCAGTGTGGATTGATAAACTCAGTGTGTTTTCCCACTGGTTCAATTTCATTTCACACAGAAGAAAATTCAAGGGAATCAAAGCAATTATTCTGCTATTGGGCAGGGGCGAGGAAGTAAACACGAACAGAAGGTCCTGAGGAAGGGCTTCAGATCAAGAAAGAATCACACTAGTTCAGGTCTGACATCAGTTATTCATCTGTGCTTTGTTTGGCTAGCTGCCAGCAAGTGTTTCAACAGATTTCTCTCATATTGGTGCGCACTTGGCCAAGGGAACCATTGGGCTCAAACTTGCCGAGTACACCTCGTAGTGGGTCAGATCGAGGATGGATCACCTTTCCACCAAAAACAAAATGTTTGTTCAATTGCTTTGGGCCGCAACACATGTAAACACATTGTTCAAATCGGCCTTAGCAAACGACAACAAGCAGGAAAAGAACATTGTCTGATTCAACTGGCCTTGTGATGCGCGTGAATATGCCCACAACCTTCATCGAGTTGTTCTGGAGCTTTTTGTCATATCACCCTTCTTCTTCATCAGCAGTTTGACTTTGCCCAGTTGTTATAAAATTGTTAACTTTCAAGTTCCTATGAACATTTTAAGGACTTGTCCTTCATGCTGGATTACAAGTTCAGATGAAGATTCATTTGACTACCACTGCAATTACTGGCAAATCATGTATATCCCATTTTGAATTGCTAATCGCTTTTTTTGTCCTTTCTTGCTCTCTCTTTATCCCAGTAGTTTCTCCTGGGTTTCTATGGGCTGATACAAGTAGCCTAATCGAAATCACACATAGGATTCATTGTTTAGTTTTCATCAGATAAAGTAGCTTTTCTTTAGTTGATATCAGCAGGTCTTTCCTCTGGGCTCTCCTGTAGTAAACAAACACTGTTATTTACAAGATTATTCATTATTTAAACTTCAGGCACACAGATATCTGCAAATGTAAACCATGACTCAACATTAAATAATGGCAGAGTCTGGATAAATATCTCACAATATTTTAATGAATTACTCCAATGATCCAGATCAGCACCGTCTGAGAAAACAAGGAAGCATTTCTCCTTAAACCCTAATTGCAAGTAAATTAAACAACGATTTATAAAATTGCCCCCACATTAGAATAACTGAAATTACCTGTATTGACTTTTTAGATCAATAGAAGTTTCCAACCGTTATTTCAGCGCAGTCAGAGAACGACTTCAGCATTCATGCCGGGTGGCCGCTGCAAACGATTGCTGATAGCTGAAGACTGGAGACACGGTGACTAATTAGAAGGAAGTTGAAAAGTTCAGTGCAAACTGCATGCAGGGGGAGGGCGAGCCATTTACACAATCTCAACTTCCTTTACCTGAGTTAATGAACATTCCAAGAATAACTAATTCCTAGAATAACTCTCAACTGTTCGTAGAGAAGAACTTTAATTACTCTCCACATTGTGATGGCTGAGGAGGTTGGAGGACACTTAGAACAGTCTTTTAAGACTAAAATGGGGCTATTGTTCAGTCCAAGGTTGTTGTGCACATTTTGTCCTCCCCTAGTTCTTTAAATAACGTGCTTTACTGAGTAGTTCCACATTTTAATTCTACTAAACAGCCAAAGAATGTTATATATCTGTGCCTTTACTTCAACATGCTTAAATGAATTCCTGAAGTACTCATCCTAATGTAATTTAAAGGTGGAACGAAAAAAATATTTTTGCTAAGAAATATAAATATAATCTTTTTTTGAGTTTTTTTTACCTCTGTATTGGAAAAGTCAAGGAGGGCAGCAACATAATTTGACTGATGCAACATACAGTCGAAAGGTTTAGGTGATGCTCGAACAGAACTGCTTTTAACAATGTGTCCAACATGTCAGAAATCAGCAGTGTTTATACCTCATTCAAATGGTCAATGCTATGAAAATACATGATAAGCTCGCCATCACAGAGAGAGGGGAGATGTCTACTCATCTGAATCTGGAACTATGGTTTGACTTTCAAGCTATTCCTTCATTTCAAATGTTTTAAAGGCCCATGTAGTGATGGACATTGCAAATAAGCAGTTGCTCCAAATACTGTGAGGCAACTGATTGGATTGGAAGCATCTCTATGTAATGTATCTGTCCATATTAACATGTCACTTAGTCAAATCTAAAACTGTTTATTTTCCCTACTTGGCTTTGTACATAACTTTGTGTCACAAGTCTAATGATGAATACTACAGAGTTCTAAGGTGACAGGACAACCAGTTCCTGTGAGATTTAACAGTCTGGTCACTTTCCATCTCAGCAACTGGGCCCATGGAAAAGAGACGGCTGATGTACGCTCGCCTTTTATTGTAGAATGATAAACACGGATGATGTTAAAATAACATGAACAAAAAGTAATAATACTGGCAAGCATAGTTTCCACTTCAGAATCAAAAGCTCACATGGCATGTTTTATCAAATATGTCCAACAGCAGTTTTATTCCCTGTGCAGGAACTGCAGTATCTTTCTGTTTTCCTTCTTGAAAGAAACCGACAGACATGGAGATTACTATGTGCATGGAATGCAATCCACTGTGGTGATGTGAATACTTGCACATTAAACCCAGAGAAACAGTCCAGTTGACTGTTGTGATCATTTTTCTATGAGCCTATCCATGTCTAATTAAACTTTAAAAGCTCTGAACTGGCATCGAGTGTTTTAAATAGGCTGCAGGTGATGTGATGAGTAGGACGTCAATCTTTATGTTCCAATAGAGCAAAGTTCAGGCAGCGGTCACTGCATCATGGGCCAGGAAGTCGTGAGCTATTAGTGTGTGTGTGTGTGTGTGGGTGGGTGTCTCCAACTGTACCTATGTGTGACTCTGTGCCTGGCTGGTAAGAAGAACTAATTTTCCGGTCCACTTGTTCACTGGCTTCCTTCAATTAAGGCTGGGGTCGGTGAGAGGGCTCCACTCTGACATCAATTCTGACCGAGCGGGCAAGAGGCCATTGCTGTGCTGGGGAAGGAACTCATCTTATGTTTGTGTGAGAGTGTGCACCTGTGTATGTGTGTGTGTGTGCGTGTGTGTGTGTGTGTCATTCTGGTGTGCAAGTATGCATGTGTTTAAACTGCTACTATATAACACTGCTGATGACTTATCAGATGCCGCAGAGTCAATACATTGCACTATCACAGCCTCAATTAAGCTAAATATTGAGGGAGTACAAACTAACACTGTTGAGATTGACAAAGTTTTCTTTTGCACGTACATTAAACAAACTGCCTAAAGCTGAACTATAGTGTAGTCACCTTTGAGCTGAGGTTGTAAAGTGAAACAAAATATTAATGCCTCACTGATTTAGAGAGTGAGTAAATAATTTCGTCATGTGTAGTGGCCTGTAACAACTTCATGAAAGAGGCACAAAGGCTCTGGTACAAACACATTTAAATTACTATAACTGAAATGGCAGTGGTGTATGCTGCATTGAAAGAAAAACCGTGGCGGAGTGTTTTGATTTCTTACTTGAATGATTTGCATTTGAATGTTTTCCAGAGATGAAAATACTTAACAATAAATGTACTTCCAGGTGCAGCCAAGGTTTGATGTAAGTTGGGTAACACAGGTACTATACTGCCAATTCAACATACACCATCTTGCAAGTACTTTGATATCAGTACTGAATGTCCACTTCTGGAAGTAATTACGAACAGAGGCACTATTTACTGTACGTCTGTTTGAGTAGTGTATGCTAAAAACTACAATGAGAGTGTGTATTCTTGTCCATTCAAAAGATGTACTCCCCAAGTAGTATAAAGTCTAAAAAACTACTGCAAGGCTAGTTTCAGTATTTCCATAGGATTTATAATGGTAAAAAAAGTAAAACAGTGCTATCATTTAAAACATCATCATTTAAAGCTGCACTTATCAGTGTTGAGATATGTAATGTTATCGGTTAAATCGTATGTATTTTAAACATTTAGTATTTAATTTGTATTAACTATGCTAATGTCCACAATCATGTATTTTGATACAGGGCTGCAGCCTGTACAGCTCTCATTATCTTGCTAATTTAACAAAATTATTCATCTATTTCCCAGCATCATAAAAAGTGTAAATGCTGAACCTAATGATCTATTCAAAGTATGGATGAGCTGTATATTTTACAAATATTACACATAACACCTAACTGCATGTGGCATGTGACTATTCTTGTCAATCGTTATCGTTGGCTCAAAAATCAAGGTCTGAACTGAGCCATGGATTTGGAGAAACGTCCCCCCCCCCACCCCCACTATAATGTAGTCTTGTACATAACTTCACACAGCACATAATGATAAGTAAACAATATAAATGGTGCTGTATTCCATTTTAAATCCAAGCCAGGTGGCAAACAGACTTGATGCAAGCAAGTGACACCTGACATTATTTAGCTATACAGCTTTGGGGACATCTCTCAAATCTCAGCAATCTGCTAATGACAGCAACACCCAGTTGAGCACATACCTCTGCTCAGGCCCAACAGTCCCCTCATGAAACCACATTTAAATTCACGAGATCCACATTTTTATTTGGATCTGCACCAAATTGCACACACTCATAAATATCAGTCCCCTAAATATGCCAGATCTTTTCATCAACATCCATTAATTATTCTCAGAGAAATGTTGTGAATAAAAATGAAATGAAAAACTCGACTATCTGGCAATATTAAAGAAAGTTAAAAGAAAACTGAATCAGATCCCTGATCCAGATCCACATTAAAATTTGATGAGTTCTTCTTTGGGTCCATCCCCCACATCCCCCCTCCTTCACAAAGGCAATCTAGGAGAGTAGTCTTTAGCAGACCAGTGCTGGCTAGCTTGACAGTATATGTAAGGACTAAGGAGAGTTTCCTTTTGAAGTCCAGTGAGTTTTACATTCTTCAACATCATCATTGTTCTTTTCTGCAAAACATAGGGACATGCATTGGCAGCGGTGCTCATGTCCCACTCTTAAAACCTTCACACTTATAAAATCCTTGTTTCGCTCCTGGTGCTATGCCACAGTTCTGCCACTTCAACAAACTGATGAAATCCTGAAACCCAACCCACACAATGGCTAAAACTAAAGAGTTGAAAGTAAATACAGTCTCCGAGCTCGACCTCACAGTGAGCCTGTGGTAGCTCAAATTATCAGTTTCCCTCTTTCCACGGCCACTGGTAGTGGCTTCACATTTCTAAAAATAGCTGTACCCACTTGTTTTAATCCTGTCACTCAAAATATCAGTGTGTCCCATAAACCTCAATAATGTTATTGTCAGAAGAGATGCTTTTGGTAACTCCCTATAAAAATAACTGTGAAAATGATAAATGTGTTTCTTTTGGATGATACATGCCCTCAGTGACACATTTTTTTTTACTGTAATATAAGATTTCATATTTATATATAGTTATAATGAGTTCATTTTTATATGCTTTATCAACAAACTATACCAACCATAAACAACAGCCACTGTGATGAGTAATATGTGGGCATCCCATTTCCGAGGCAGGATCCTATTAAAATGTTCTTCACCGGAATTTCCAGTCATGCCGAGCTCAATGCTAGCTTTATCAGAGAGAAAGTAAACTCTCTGCTGCACCGTCTCTGTGGGATAACAAGCAGTCCCATGAAGCAATAAAGTAGCTCTGTGATAATAAGGTTAAATCAAATTTTGAAAAACAGAAAGCTCACATGACAGTCATGATAATCACATGACAGCCAGACATTCCTATGTTCTACTGATGAAAAACAAGAGTCACAAACCATGCTTTCATTATTATCAGGAGCTACATATTGGCCTGAAGAAGGAATCGTCAAAATAGAGTCAAAAGAACGGCTGATTAAATTAATCAACTCATTTATCGGAAGATAACATAGGGATTATTTTTTAAGACACAAAGCTTTGATGTTTTGTTATGGTTGGATTCAATTCAGCAATAACCTTCCTATGTATTTATAATCTGCAACAACATGAGGTGCTTTGGCTCTAAAGCTTTTCCACTCTTGTTTTATTTTTCATAAACGAAAGGCAAACAAATAAATAATCCCCAAAATGTTGATAAGACAAATCATAAGACATTAAAGAATGGAAAAAAAACGTGTATAAATGAGAAATGACAACAAAACATTTTGTTGGTGCAACAGGACTAAAAAGGGTTATGAGCAGCCCCTAGTGGCCACATGGTTTTCACTGTAGTTTTGGTAATGGGCTTTGTAGCTCTTTGTCTATAGACCTTCAACAACACAGAGAAAAGTGCCAAATTTTCCACAGATACACCTTAAAACATCATATTTAATAAACAGCCTCTGATGTTTATACTAGAGCTGGCCAAATGATATTCTCATGCTTTGTTAATATTCCATTATATAATGCAAATCCACACCACTTCTCTGGACTTGTCAGTCATTGAATGTAAGGACACACAGAGAGTCAGGGGGTAAGTAAATGGTCGTAAAAATACACCACAACACAAGCCCCTCTGGAGTTCACCATAAAGGCTGCCAGGGCATCTGTAGTAGCTAAGATTATCCTCAATGGACTACTTTTCAACACTGCCAGTCAGTTCCAGAACAAAGTACAGAAACAGACTTTTCCTCCATAAACATGTTTATCTACATTCTAACAGTGATGCGTTAAATGCGGGGCCCCAGGGGACCATTAGAAGACAAACTACACTGTTTGATAATATAACCAAGCATAAAACACACCTAAATGTGTCAGCATCTCGGCTACTTATCATCACATGCATAATGAGCTCTGCAGCTTATATTACGACCACATCGATAACATTTTTACAACATCATTGCTCCAGCCTCTGGGACAGACGCTGGCCCATTTAATAAGGTTTATAATGATATATGCCTTCCTACGCCCTTTCATCAGTCTCTAAATTGGCACTAAAGGGTTTCTAGTTGACCTATTTACTCATTGTACTAATGATCTGGTTAATACGACATTGTGGTGGCTCACAACCATACACCCACAAACATGCACCCACATGTCAGGATGTGATGGTTTCTGTTCTTCCTGTGGTATGGAGGCCCAGAAAGAGGTGGGTAGAGATAGAGATGGGGTTTTTTTTGGGTTTTTTTTTACTTTTATAACAGTGATATTCAAATAAGCACACTTTGAGCTACAGCATGGCTTTAGACATGGAGGTGAAGAAACAAAGTCAGGGACATAAAGAATTGGTGTGTGTCAGTGTGTGTGTGTCACAGGGTCATATGGTCAGATGTATGGTCACAGTCTCCAGGTCCTTAGGTCTCAGTGTAAGGCTGATGAGAAGGATATTTCATCTCTCTCTCTCTCTCTCTCTCTCTCTACCCTCCAGGCTTCTGTGTGTTTGTGTACATCAGTGTGTGGCCATGTGTGCATATGCACTGCTGTGTGTGTGATTGTGTGTGTGTTTGTGTGTGTGCGTGTGTTTTGAACTTGACAGAGCAGGTGGTGAGATACCGTACTAATATGGTGGCCTAGCAGATGGCAGACCACACCACCTGCATCCCCTTTAGACCCCGAAGGACAGAACCCCACATCACCTCACTGACCACACACACATACACACACACACACACACACACACACACACACACAAATTTACCATCCTTGCTACAGTGTAAAAGAGCAGGCTGAAGCAAACTAGGATAATCTATTTGTAAAATAAAAGAGAAAGCACTTTAATAAAGTCATGGTTTATTTTTCAATTTAGCATTTTTAAAGCCACCAAATTATCCGCCTTGGTTCTATTCTCGTGTGGGCCTCAATTTGACCCGTGTCTCCACCGCCTTCCTTCAGTCAGTGCATCTGAAAAACACAACGCAGGTCGCACAAAGTTAACAGATGTGCATCCAGCCAGATATCACATTGCTGGATATGCCCACCGGATGGGTTCATACATAATCCATACATGTTTTCGGCCTCGATCAAAACTGCTGAGGGAAATATCTGACTTCTTGGCTGTGGGATACTCTATTATGTTCAGCAGAGTTTTGAGATTTTTGGTTTATGGAAGAAAATGCAATGATTAGGATATAAGGACAGGAGGTAAAAAGACAATTAAATAGCTATATATCATTAACAAATCAAGTGTTCCTCAAAAAATACCTAAGATTTTTTTTCTCAGACTTTTAATGTTCTGTGCTTCCCTTTGTCTTGGTCAGTTCGTCGTTTTCACTCATCATCATCTTTCCCTGTAAATCGTGTTTCCTTAGTTGACCTTGTCACCCTGTCACCTTGTTCATTCAATTTAGCTTTTCGAGTTCGTTTCCCATGTGTTTTCTAGTTTTTGGGACTTTGTTCTTTGAACCCTGTTTTGTTCACTCTAGTACTTTTGCCTCTTAAAGGACACCTGAAGTTATTTTACTGGCTTCTGTGTTTGGGTCCTGCTTTTCCCCAATTCCCTGACAAAAACAAAACCACGAGAGAAATGTGAAAACAGTTAAGTTAAGCAACAAAAGGGAGCAGTAATAATGTTCTTGGTTCATCACTATGCCAGGCACCTCTCTCGTCATCAGATTGCTTTCTCATTGTCCTTTGATTCATTGTCGATACAAAACTATTGATTGCAGCCTCTCTAAGGAAGTGGTTGGCTATCCACTGGCTTTTTATGAGGATGAGTGCGAGTCATTTCATGTTGATAGTGGACAATGTTTATAATAACCAGCGAACACAGATTAGGAGCTAATTCCAATGGAAGACTAAGAACGAGGAACCGAGGCCGAGAGGATAGTCCAGCAAAACAACTCAACCCATCAGGAAACATGTTTGTCTTTGCAGTCACGCTTCTTTACTGGAAAGAGTGGGATTTTCTCATGAAGAGCTAATAATGTGCCCCACACATGTTGGTCTCGGGTCAGCATAGCCATGCAAAGTATAAGCAAAGTATTAAAGATATTAAATAAAACTATTCCTCTGTTGAAGTAGAATCAAGCTCTAAACACCACCATAAGCTGAAAGTGGCATTATCTCTGTATATATTAATCTGTACTTTAGTTCCTAGTTGTTAATAAAGAAAATGATCTTTGTTTGTATTTTCATTTGGACTTGATGACAAGCATTTTAATTGATTGACTTGATTTAAAAGCGTAATCAGGTCCAAACTGCTTGCCCCAAAATACATTATTTTGCAAGTTTTCATAACCATTACAATAATAAGACCCAAGTTGAGAAATGATACAATTTTCCTTCATATTTAATGATTTTTCTAGGCATCTGTGTTCTTCAGTCCCCCCCATATAAATCACACATAGAAATTCGATTCTTTGACAACTTTACTCTGGAAACATAATGAAAAATTATTTGGGAGCATTCTCAGTACATTGCGACTCCCTCTGTAGCAATTTAACTGCATTAAACCGACATTTTATATCCGAGTGCTTTTACTTGGCTCTCTGCAGTCAGTGAAGCCTTTATGGAGGCGAACTATTGGTCAGGCCTCGGATGGTTCCAGCCGCATGAGGGACTGTGGTGTCTCTCTAATATTAATTCAATTATAGCCGGTATGTGGATTCCTGTGTGGGACAGTTGTTCCCTTGTTTCTTTCAGAGATTAAATGAAATTTATCGCCCATCCGGGTAGTTCCTTCTCCATTTTGTCTGGATTTTTTTTTATGATTGCTTAATTGGGTTTAGATGAGACAAAAGGCAGTACACAGATTGTGATGGATCTGCTGCCTTGTTCTTCTTCATTGTCTTTCTTATTAATCCAGCACATTTACCGAGACCTCTACAGTCTTCATTGTTGGCTCCCACACACTTGATCCCATTGTTTAAAGCAGTATATTTGCATTTAGTAAAAAAGAATCTTGACTCTTATTCAATTTTTATTCTCTCTGAGTCATTATATGCCTTAATACATCATGTAAGTCTTGTGCAAAATATCCATCAGATAACTCAAAGTTGCGCTCCACAATGAATCGCCAACATACTGTTTTTTTACATCAAGCATTATCTTGTTAACAGCCCTTCAGATCAGTCTGACCTTTGAAAGCACATGGCACAGCTGTGAGAGAGGAAAACGAATTGTTTTTATTGAATGCAATATGTTCTATAATTATGCCCATTTGATTCTATGTTAATTCAGTAGTTTTTCAATTCCCATGTGCAGATGCATGAAAGAAACCTCTGAATAAGCATCTGATAAAAATAGTATTTCTAACCACACGATCGGCACGACTCTGGGGATGGTAATACCAGTTTGTCTGTCACTAAAATATCTCAAGAACACCAAATTAATTACCGTTATATTTCGTACAGGTACTCTTTGCCCCGAGATGATGAATCCTCCAGAATTGTAAGGTCCCCTGATGTTTCCTTTAGTGCAGAAATGAGGTTGACATTTGTGCTTTTCAGTGAAATGTCTTGACAACTGTTGAATGCATTGACATGAACTTTTATTTACAGACTAACTTCACATAACTTTTCATTCATCAGGTATAGACAAATAATAATGTCATATAAAAGTCGATGGCCTGGATCCAGGGGAACAGGTGGACGAGGTGTGTTTTGTTTTTCTTTTGTTTATGTGTATCTCTTTGTATTTTCATATTTTTCCAATAAAAAAAGAAAGTGGATCACAAAATATTCAAATCTACAAACAGATGCAGCAACAGAACAATGCTTTGTGTTTAGTGCTATTTTGTAAAAGTTAGCAACCCTTCAGCACCAAACTATGGTGAATGATAACACAGACTGGAAATGTTTCCACCTGGTAATGAACCCGTGACAACACCAGTGCTGTGATTGCACATTGAACCAGGGAAGACTCGTGTTGGTTCAGTATCTGAACAACGTTTACTGATTGAGAACTGTAACGTTCTCACTCACTAAAACAGACTGTGGCCGTTCACGTCTCATAATAACATCAAAGATCTTTAAAAAGTGTTGCGCCGTTGCTCATGGTAGAGTGTACAGCGCTCTGCACCACTCTCTCTCTCAAATACACTGACCTGTCTGTCCTCGAGATGGTAAACTCTCAAAGTATCCAAGAAGATCTTTTAAGGCCAAATCCTCATCATCCTCGTGGGTTAACCCAACTCTCATCATGTGATAAGACTCTGTTAGTCTGAACATCATGTGATTTATGAACAGTCTCTTTTAATGAGTGAATTCTGACTGAACGTTCAGACGGAGTGACTTTAAGAGGGTTTTGCACAACTGCCTACAAGTCAATGGAAAGAGGAGATTAGACACAAATTTGCCTGGGGCAGCACAAATTTGACGCTAAGATGTGTCTGTGCGAGTTGTTAAATGTTTCAACTTAAGAAAGGTTTCCAATATCTTTTAAGTGGCAGTGCCAGAATGACTGGAGGGATTTAATTATGTTTAATGGACTCTCAATGACAACATCCTGTAAAGTCTCTGTTTAAATACACGAGGAACATGCGGCCAGATGTGACAAACAATAAAAACAGATTCCAGTTTGATAGTAGATGAGCTGCAAAGCTGTCGGCTCAGCAAGAGTTAGAACAGGAGCAACAGAAAAACACCATTCTCTAACAATAAAAGTCAGATATCTATGGGGACAAAATTAAACATAAACATGCTTTATAACTTCTGTGGCCAAAAATAAAACTGGGCAGGAGATGAGACGACGTTTCCAAACATATCTAATCTGTATTTATTTCTATTTGTTTGTGTGTGTTTGTGTGAGAGAGAAATAGGTGATGGAACACATGGAAACTGATCAAGTCTCTGAGGAGAAAGTGGCTACGAGGTGTTTCCTAAAGAGTGTTTGGTTTCACAGGCCTGGTGGTCGTGGTTCTCCATTGTTTACCTTCTTTCTTCTCTTCGAGAGCAGTGGATCGGTTGAGTCGTCAGTCAGTTTGATTTTGATTTGCTCGTCGTCCACTTTCATGGTTACAAGAGCACTTGTCTTTGTTGTGTTGGTGTGTCAGGTACAGATGTGTTTTAGTGTTTTCCCCCATTGCTGCACTTAAATTAATTTTATTTCTATAGCATTTGATTCTTCTGCTATTTCTATAGCTATTAAAAACTGAACATGACTTTTGATTGAAAGCTTGAAAGATGATTAACACTCTGTCAAATACAACAGCAATCAAATTCATCTCAACTCAATCAACAATTCACCCCACTATTTTTCATTTTCTTACATTCATTTTGTATTTCCACCAGTTGATGCCACTTTTCTGAACCGATCAAAGGAAACCTTTGGATAATGAATGTAAGACAAAGTTAATTATGAAATGTGGCCTTGTTTTCATCATATCACAACGGATGTAATTAAATCTGTTTTACAGTTTCAATTTGCTTCTTTATTTATCAGTCTGCTTTCAAGGATGGTTGAGTGGGTAGAATGGACAAGGATGGAGGTGTTGTGTTTTCAGTTTAAAAAAAATCAAACGAATGAAGGAGAAGCAAAAGCAATTTTCAAACGGTCATTCTTTAGGATCCTCTGTAGTCACGCAGTAGGGAAAACCTACTCAGCACCTTAACCCCCACTCTCTGCCATTCTCCTAGAGAGTGGTAAACAGACACGTTTAGAAAAAGCAGTTTTTCTAAACTTTTTATGCCCTCTCACCATCTGTCTGTTCTCTATATTTCTGACTCAGCTGCATGGCCTCGATCTCCCCTCATCTGGAAATAAACATAACAAATATGAATCAAATGACAACCCTCTTTAAATACACAACATGCAGGCTGCTTGTAAAGATCAGAAAAGGTAAACATTCCCTTCTTTGAAATGATTACATTGCAACATAACCCACATTTCTTTCTGCTGTTGTGGTTGTAGATACTTGGAAGTGGACTATAGAGTTTTTCTGATGCCACAAGTTAACCGCTGGTTAGATAAGCACAAGGAATGTGAACTTTCCTCTCATCATATATATCAACACTGACTCAAGGAATTTACATACTGGAGAAGGAGGTAGTCGACTCATGACAGTCTCCTGTGACTTTTTATCACATCCGTCTTTTTTTTCCAACACTCATGGAGCAACAGTGAAATCAAACATTACTTATTAGTTTTGGTAGTTTTTATCCACATTATAGCATTTTGATTATATATGATTGTTTTCTTTTTTCTTGTGTTCTTTTATTGAACAGGACTTTGATCACCTGAGGTTGTTTTGTTCTGATATAATTACTATTATTCTTGGCTTATTGCATCTGGGAAAAGACTTAAATTGTTCAAACGGAAGGCAGCTATTATCCAAACTTTTATTTTCCTATTTATTATTATGTCCAGGAGGATATGCATCAGTCGTTTTCAGACATGACCTCCTGAGGAACGCAGGAGAATCGGGCTCAGACTTTCTCCGCAGTTTTCCTTTCACACATGAACAACGCAGCAGGAGATTCTCCACTCCACTTAAGATTCAGCTGCGGAGATCATGTGTATTTGTTTACAGCACATCGACGCCAGCATCTACTCTCATCACCAAAAGCTCTCTTGAAAACTTTGTCTGTGTCTTTTACATGTATGGCTCTGCTTTTCCACTCGATCAGGGTGAATCCTGCTGTTTCCTAACATCCTTTGGACATTCTGTTGACTTTCTATATGGAGCGCTGTGCTTTGATAGAATCAGGAGCCATGAATACTAGTGAGCCATGCTTTTCTCACATTACATTGTTTTCTGTCTGTATGAAAATATATGCAACCTAACTGAATGAATACATTTTCTCATATTGCTCTAACCTGTACACTTCTCACCTAAGATACCCACCTAAATACCATGTGACGAACATGTTCTTTTTATTCCTCGAAAACACCAGTGAAACTAAATTATAATTTTAAACCCCTGCAGTTGAGATCAGCAGCCATTCATTGCCCCCCCCCCTCATCCTCTGAAGCCTTTGTAGATGACAACTCACACATTATTGTACCTGAAAAAAACATGCTGGCAGATTAACTGTAATGATTGAGAGCCTCCTTCATGGAGCACATCATTAAAATCACACATCGCCGGGACCTCAAGGACTGACAGGTGTGAGGGCATTGGCTCCAGCTGGGCCACATTTGCATATGTAATGTAATCAGGCACCGAACAGACCATATTTTGACCTGTGATCACTCACATGTCAATCAAATTATTTATGGTATGTGTGGATTATAGCATTGATTTCATTTTCCCTCAAATAGTAGCTGTGCATGGGGTCTGCTGTCTCTTGTGTGTAAGGGAATGTGTGATTATAAGAGCAAAGAGTGTTTCTATATGTGACTTTGGGTGTTAGTCTAGGTGTGTGTGTGTGAGTGTGTGTGTGTGTGAGAGAGTGTGAGAGAGTGTGTGAGTGTGTGTGTGAGGGACTAACAAGTCAAGTCACTTGAATATTCTCTCTGCTCTGTTTGGTCCCTGTGTGACTACATTTATGCAAATAAAGCCTTTTTATATAAAATCTGACTGTAATGTATGGAGATTTGGCACAGCACCATTTGAAAGCACTTTGAAAGCGGGGTTCCCCAAGGGTGCAAGTGTGTAAATGTGTGTTTGTTCACACTTGCATTTCTGTACGCGCCTGAGTGTGTGTGTTCTGTGTTTGTAGCGTGCTGAGCCCTGGGACATCAGCGAATGCCACCACTGTCCCAGTTTCTCACATCTCCCCTAAAAACATTTTCAGACAAACCTCCTCTTCCTCCCCCTCCTGGGATGGACTGGAGGAGACGTACAACCACAGCAGACGCTCATCACCCACAGCTAGGGTGTTTGATTTTTCACTTCCCCTCTTTTTAAAAATATATATATTTTTGGGTGTGCTTTATTTTACTATTCCAAATCATCTCTTCCCCCCACTGACATCCATGAGAAATGATGAGGAAAGTTGTCAATAAGAAACTGCTGGAGCGTTCCTGATTCTCGTATGTTATATCAACCAGTCAACTGTACTGCAAATGTTGAAATCTCATAAGATATCACAGGTGCATCAAAAGGTAGTTCCTTAAGTTGCTGCTGCTGCAGCAGATTCAAATGTCTCTCTCACATGTTGTGGAGCTGATATATAGCAACTACAGAAAAATTTAAAATAATGTAGATTATTAAAATTCAACTTATTTTAACATTGTCCTTTATGAAGCTTTCATTTTATGTCGTATTTTATATTATTAGCATATGGTCACTTTCATGCTATCAATGAGTCGATAATGCTTTTATGGCTGTTCCCAGGACAACATTTTAACTGAGATCCAGAAGCATAAATAGGGCGGGCTTATTTTAAAGCTTTTTTTCTCAGTCCCATTCTTCCTCCTCTTCCTCTGCTTCTTCTCCCTTTACAATATAACATCGTCTCACTCCATATTTGGTTGCCATGAAACAAAACTACAATCCAATACATCTTGAAGAGAATCACTCAATAACGCACATCTTAAACTTCCAAAATCAGTGTAAGCATTGTTTGCTATCTCTAGATTGGATCGTAACTATAGAGAAACACTGTGTCCCAGTCTCCTTCAGAGGACAGAATCTACACGTGGCCCTCCAGGTCTCTGTAGACCGGGCCAGCCGAAGTGAAATGCGAAGGTATGAGGTGGATTTGATTGAGTTGAAGCCTGAAACTTAAATTTAAGATTGTGCCCTTCTGACATTTTGCTCTCCTGGTTTGCTGCTAATATCCTTTTTTGAAAACCGGAGTCACTGGTGTGCAATGAATCATGGGATAGGTTGGCCTGAGAAGGACCTACCTTTTGGATCCTCCGTTGCTCAGGGATGGAAGGACACATTTGCTTGCTGTCTTTGAAGGACCTTTTCAAATGTGACAGTCTGAGTTACATTTGGTCCTGGAAAGCAGCCTCCTCTTTTCAGGCAGTGTTCTTTTTTGAGGAAGAGTTTAGCAGATGTTTTCACTTTATTTACAGAAGTAGCCTCTAATGGCTGACAAACTGACTAAATGTCACTATGGTGTTAAATACTGATTCTTAAATTGAGACCTTCATCATATTGTATATGGTGTCAGCACTTTTACATCTACTTGCTTCTCTCCTTCTCTCTGGTCATATGTTTATTATTTCAATACAACCAAAACAAAAGTAAACTCTGTCATAAAAACACAAAACTCTCAACAGGATACCTCAAAGAGAGAAGGGCGAATGCTTCTGGCTGGGGTTGAGGGACCTGTGACTGACGACAACACCACTGTTCAACAAAGTTGTTCTAATAGTTGTTTAAGTCATTGTAAATTGTACAACAATTTAAACTTTATTTCATAAATGATGGGCGACACTAAAATGTTTGTGCTATTTTCCATCATAATTTTGATAATTACTTGCTTAATTCTGTTTTATTTAGTGACTTCTTAATTCGTATTTAGTGAATGTCCCAAATATTATTTGTTCCAGTATTAAACCTCTGAATTTGTTATAATTTTACTGCATAATAACTTCTTCAAATGAAAGACTGGTATTTCTTATCAGCGATTATTCTACAATAACAAATATATGCAGACCAAAGAAAATCCGCTTTTCATAAGTGACATTTAATTCTCACCATCCTGCGTTTCATCGTGGATTTCCCTCAACCTTAAAACACAGGCTTAGCCAATTCCTTTTTTTATCTTTCCTATCTTTGTGAGAGAATGTATTAATGTTTCAGTTCAGAACATTATTAGCTGTGATGGTGTTTGACAGGCATTATGCTCTTTTTGTAAGACAGCAACTAAAAGCAACATATTTCAACCACATGAGAGTTTGAAACATGATTTCATAGATAAGACCCTCTGTGTCTGAACTCACCCACAGCCTCGCAGATATTGATTGATATCCTGTGCGTTTGTTTGTGTGTGTGTGTGTGTGTGTGTGTGTGTGTGTGCTGGCTTATTTGTGCACCAAAGCAAGTGTGTCTGAGCGTATGAATCAAAACTCAGATATAGCAAACAAAAGTAGGTTACCTCAGGCCTTGGTTATGATGGGTTCCTCATCGACATGCAGATTGACAGATTGTGTGTGTGTGTGTGTGTGCATGTGTGGGTGCATGCTCGTGTGTGTGCATCCATGGATTTGGGTATGTGTGTGTGATCCTTCTGGCACAGCAGCAGATTGCTGAGCAGACAAATGTGTCCATCATCCAGAGACTTCAGGCCTTCAATTCTGACTAATCGACACAACAGAGGGGAGTGTGTGCCTCCTAGTGTGCATATTGTTTGTGTGCGTGCGTGCATGAGTGTGTGGGTGGCTGGGTGGGGGATGATGGTTGTGGTGGTGGTGGTGCGGGTAGCGAGAGGGGCATGAATCAAGTGAGGAAACAAATTAGGATTGTGGGTAGGTGAAGGAGTTCAGCTAAGCAGGAAGAGCGAAAGAGGCGGAGACAAAGAGAGAATATCCTGAGAGAATATCCTGATAGTCACGATACCACGGTGACCTGAGAACTGTGAGTAATTATGGGAAGTGGAAGATGAGGGCCTGACAAGATGGAGAGGAAGTAAAGAAGGAAATGACTGACTGGATTTTTTATTTTTTTTAAAGGGGAATGACAGCTGAGGGCAAACAAGAGAAAAGGAAATATAGATTGGGAGAACAGACAAACCTGAGGCCTGGGATAAATAAGGACTTGGTGAAGAATGGGGGACAGAGGGAGGACAATGAGGTGGAGAATAAAAAGGGACAATTGTGAGGCAAAAATTTAAATAATAAAAAGAAAAATACTAATCAATGAATGTATGGAAAAAGGATCATATGAGTGCACTTTTTCAGTTTGTTTCATTAAACGATTTGATCTGTGCATATCGCTTAAAGCTGCACTCATCAATATTTGACATCAATAATGGATGAAATGAATAAGTGTGTTATTGAACACTTCACGTGTCCTGACAAATCCACATTGAGTTAATACCCAGCAGGAGACTTTTCAAGTCAGTTTCAATGAGATGATGCTAAACAAAAGAATGACAAAAATCCTTCAGGTGTTTTAAGCAGAATACAAATATAAAAAATAAAGATAACCCAGCTCCAACCAACACACTGACAGCTGTCACATAGAAACGTGACTCCAGATGAATGTGTGTCTGCTGAATGTGTATGCAAGCGAGTTTGTAAGGTTTTAGTTTTGTTGTGTAGTTGTGCAAATGTTCAGTTTATGCAGTTTTAAATCTGCACCAGTTTGTTTGGCACCGCTGGGTCAGCAGAAAGAAACGGTGACGCTCATCTGCTCTGCGGAGCTGCAGGGAATTGCAGAGTCTGGTGACATTACACCATTTTCAGATTTAGTATGCTGATTTAATACATTGTTGATACAAAAACAAAAGTTACAGCAGTTTTACAATTTACTTGGAGAAAATTGAGTGGTACATGTAAATAGTCAATAGGAAACATCATCTGTTGAGATTTGTCTCCATGGGTGAACAAAATGAATATGAGCCAATAAGAGTGGTTTTGAGTCAAGAAAACCCAGTGGGTACTTTATTTTGTCATTCATTTATTGCCACATTTTGCTGTATTTTCAGATTTTATTCGCTTTGCTGTGCACAGTATGTTTTTCTTTTGGCACATTCATCTGACCACACACGTTTCTACCTCTCAGTGGAGTCTGGCTTCCTTTCCTGCTTATCTTTCCCAGCACTTTTGAATGACAACAGTAATGGCTTGGAATGAAATCAAAATTTGAATCATCTGGGCTGGAAACCATCAGCACAGCATCTCTGCTATAATCCCGCCGGACTGTGAGAAGCCACTCTGTGTTTTCTTACCTTGAAAAATCTTCTATTTTTACTATCCAGAAAGTCCATCGCCAAAGTTCAAAGTAAAGACAATTTGAGAAATACGGCAAAACTTAAAAACTCTGAAGTTCTATGCAAATACACAGAGGCATTGCCAATATGAATTAACATTGAGGAGTTTTTATATATTTTGTATTCGTGGAGGACTAAGAGCAAACATGGAGAGGGGTAAAATTAAGATGAAAAGTGTAGACAGAGAGGAGACGTGAGAGAAGGTGGAGTGGGCGACAGAAGAGAGGAGCAGACGGCCTCGCTGAGAGGGAAATATTGAATACTGGCGAGAGGAGGGAATGTATCACATAAAGTGGCTCTCAAATTCGATGGACATAGACTCGGCAACTGTGGGAGAAAGTGAGGAACGACAGAGAATGAGGACAGAGGGTGCTGGCTCTATAATGTGTACTGGAGCGTAAAGATGTCGCTTGGAGCACAGTTTCAGACAGTAACATGCAGAATGAAGACACTCATTAAAAAGCTGGAAGCGAGGAAGAAAAAAATAATGGACCATACGGAAAGGCATCAAATCAGAGCCTGGATTTAAATGAAGTGTTGGTGCATTCATCTCTCTCTTCCTGCATGACTTTTCATCTGCCCGCCTGTCTTTTGGCAGAAAGTGACTTCACGTTAGAATAAGTTGCTCTGCCTTTTTTGCTGCTGAGACCAATTTAGTTTTTAATAGTGCCGAGGGTCATAAAGTCCAGTAATGGGTTGTATAATAACATTAAGGGTATATTCCATAATATGGTCATCAGTATGTGATCTGTATATACAAGCTCCTCATGGTCATGATATAAAATCATAATGGTAACCACTGACCTTAGACAGGAAGTCATTATATTGTAAAATGCGCATTAATGACGGCTGTATGTTATTTAAAAAAGGTGAGGGAAATTCAATTATAAGTAAATATGAATAAGGCTTTTGAGCATTTGTGAGATAATGGCAGAAAGAGAAAAGACTGTTAAATAAAGTGGGAGAAAGGGAACTTCATTTCTTTTCTCCGCTGTAGATTGTGGACTCAGCAAATTCACATGTGTTTAGGCTTCATTCATGCATAGACACGTGTGTGTGTGTGTGTGTGTGTGTGTGTGTGTGTGTGTGTGTGTGTGTGTGTGTGTGTGTGTGTGTGTGCATGCGTGGCACAAATGTTCAAAGCCTGAGCTCTGTTGCACAGGTGCCAGCATATACACACACACACGGACACAGACAGCAACATCTTTACTCAGTGGTCCTGAATCAGCAAGAACATACTTGCAGACAGTCCCATTGAGGGTAAAATATATTTACTGTTTTATATCTTCAGGCGCAGACATACACACCCATGCACAGAATAACAAACACACACAGAGGTTCTTGTTACTTCTGAGGATACTGGATGGAAAAGTTCATTCCTTTGAGGCTCACCATCTCAACCACTAACCCTAGAATCAGCGATGATGGGCCACTGTGAATAGCAGCTAAAAAAAGGCGTCACAATCCAAAATACACTCACAAGAACAAAGGGATCCTTATAAGTTAAGTATAGTTAGTATACGTTTAGCTCAACCCAACACACACAGCCTTGTACATACAGCTTGGTGAGGACACTCATTGGCATAAATCCTTCCATAGCCCCTTACCCTGACCTTAACCATCAAAACTAAACCTAACACTTACCCTTAAACTAACTCTTAACCCTGTAACAACCAATTCAAAGTGGAAAGACCGGCCAAAATGTCATCACTTGTTATTCCCACACACATATTCCTTGAAGTACAGGGTTTTAATAGACCAACAATTTATTTTCTGTATGTAGTCCTAACTTCTTTTTCTGTGTGTGTTGTCTGAATGCAGTATGTTTTTATATAATGCCTCATTAAGTGAGTGGTGTACAGAGATTTGACAGATATTGACCTTTCAAGGAAAACAAGGGAAACTGAATTACTGACATTCCTCTACACTGATAATTGTGTTTATTGTGAGACACACATTGTTTGCCTGCAGATGCCTCATGCGTTATTTATCTTTTTCAACATTTGCTTCTGCTGTCACATACTCAGGTATGCTATTAAAACCTTATTAAATGATGCAGATTAATACTGAAAATATTGTAATGATTGGAGCAGTGACAATAACAATGCACTTATTAGTTTTCAGAAAATGTCATTTGGTGTAACAAACCATGGTCACTTGGGTGACAGATATATTCCAGTGACACAATGTACTGACTTGTCCCTATGGCAACATATAGAAGAATATTCAAGCATACTCAATTTAATTGCATTTTAAATGAATTTCACTTTGATAGAAAAATCTTTCACTGAAAATTGGATAAAATGTAGCAATTGGAAGGATATTGTCAGAGTATCCATTTTTTTTATGATTATTATTTGGGATTTGGGGTTGAGTCTTTTTAATTAGTAGTTAATGTTCTTAGTTTGCCTCACATGATTGTAACATTGAATTACATTTTAAAGTAGTCTTCTGTTAAGTGTGGCAAAAATGTAAGTCATCCATTTTTATTTCCTGTAAAAATCTGATATTATAATTTTAAAAAGACTGACCTTTAAGTTGTAGTACATATAATTTGTTTATACTTAAAACACAAAATTTGTGACACACAGTTTTGCATCTGCATCAAATCAAAATGCCAAAAGTAATTTTATACACTTGATGTTTCAATAAAACTTTAGGAAAATAAAAAATATCAAAATATGGGTTAAAGAATGTTAAAAGCAAAACTATCATTCAGTGTAATGGTCCAGAACATTTTATCATTAAATCTTTAAATGAGCTGTTTATTCCATAAATTCTAATGATCTCCTTGGTCAAAGCTGCAACCTATCCATTTATTTAAATTCATTGAAATATACATATTTATTAAGTTTAAAACCATTTTTTGCAGGTACAAAACTTCTCTCATTTATTTGAAAATGTGATGAGATGTTACAGTTATGTAATCCATGATTCAGTGACTGTGTAACGGATGACACCGTGTGATGAAACCTACTGTACAATGCAGGCTATCAACTGGTCACCTATATCAAACAATGACCTGGAATACGGTTACAGTGCATTTTATACAACATTACAAATATTTAAACGAGTGGTTTGCGGTGTTGCTTCATTTTAGAGCTGTGTGCAGTTCTCTTTGCTCCACTCTCTCACACCCTCTCTCTCTGTCTCTCTCTCCCTTTGACTGACCATCAGCAGCACTGGTAAAAAAAATCCCGCCCATGTCCGTGGCCTGTTTGAACATCCATAAAGATTTGACCATTGTTGGCAGGCAGGCCCGTTTCAACATAAAGTTGGTAGATACAGCCCCCTGTTACTCCTGTTTCTGTTGAGTACATAGACTTAGTGATCAAAATGTAAATGGATCATCATAAAAAGCAACAGTGAAAAAATATATATTCTGCATCCAAAGTAAAAACACAAGTTAAGTTTCTTCTTGAATTCCACACAAATTAACAACATAGAATCTCATAGGGACTCTCCATCCCTCTCAAGAAAAGACGTGATTCAAGAGATCTGTGGTCAAGCTGTGCATGTGGCACCACTAGTGAAATAACAGCTGCTCGTCAATAAACAAGACAAGCTTTTCTTTATATTTGTGTCCACAGAATATGTCATCTTTTGCTGTCTTTTTGGGGATTGTAGACATTTCTTAGCTTGTGTTCATGTGTTATCGGTAAGTAGTTAATTACTTTTTCACAGCAATAATTATTTACTTTGGACTCTTCATGCATTTGCTTTGGCAACATGTTTTTTTGCATCTAAACACCATGTCAAATCATTGAAATATCTACTGAAGGATTCTATGGTGAAGCAAACACTCAGCAGCCCCAAATTGGATCTCAATTACAGGATTATGATACGTTATTTTAGCTGTGGAGGAATTCAATTGTTACTATTCTCAGCATATTGAGAGGATTTCTTCATGTATTCTTTGCCTCATCTCTCCCTCTCCAGCACAACAGCATCTCTGCTAATTATTTTCTGTCTTATCCTTCAGGAAGCTAGAGAGGTGGGGGAGAGAACAAATGAAGAATCTCACATGTTAGGGACTGATCCATACAGCTGGATTCACTGTCACAGCATTCCCAATTGAAGGAGAACTTGCTTGCACACTGCCGGGAAGCGGATCTGACACTCGAAAATCGGCTCAGGGATGCTCTTAGTGAATTTTCGCACATTAATGCTTTTAGAGCATCCGCAAACATATGCACGCACACAACCCCGAAAAATCCACAAAAACACACACACTCCCAAGCACCTCATCCCTTGCTAATTCCTCCCTTCTCCTCCCCCTTTCGTCTCCTCTCCTCCCTCATCTTCCCTTCGCGGGCTGCCAAGCTAAGCCCAGAGCAGTTAAATAATCACTAAGGCTTCCAGCTGGCAGAATAGGCTGCTTTTTTTCTAAGAGGAGGGAATATAGCGGAGATGGCAGGACACAACAGCGGTATGCCAATATGTATTGATATTGTGCTGACAGAATGTGTTCGTGCATGTTTGTTTTGAAGTTTTCAAGGCTTCCTTGGACTGTGAAAGAGATCATTTCAAGTGCACATGATGGGCCTAACTGCAGGCGAAGAGGGAAAGAAAACTCCGATCCGAAAAAAAAGGCTCTCACTGACTCTCTGTGTGCGTGTCTTTCAGTGTGTGTGTGTGTGTGTGCGAATTTAGATTTTCCTCTGCTTGTTTGCTACTGTGACTGTTTGTCCCTGTTGCCTTCAAGAGGCGAAACAAGAAAGTAGTGGACTTGAACTCTCAAAATTTATATCTTCAACCTGATGTAATAATTTGAAATTCTTACACTGCACTCCCACATTCCCACAACATCAGGTCAAATTTTTTTTTTTTCCTTTTTGGTTTATCTTCATCAGGCCACTCCGCAATGCGGCAAATTACAACTGTTGATCCAAAATACTGATTCTCACTTTAGTATGATGAGCTAGAATAACAATTCAGCTGAAAGTAAGAAGGAGATGCCTTCCAATTTCAGAATTTTAGCCTGTTAATTTACTTTCTGCAACAGTAGACCTGCTTCTAGGGCTTAATAGCTACAATATCTGCCTCTGAAAGTAACCGAGGCAAGAAAAGCTCAAAGCCAGGCTGTTGAGGTTGGACACAATACAAAACACATCCATGGACACACACACACACACACACACACAGACACACACATACACAGAAATATTATATTACAGCCTCCCAGCTCAACATAGTTGCAGGTACCTAAATACAATATTGGCCCCTGGGTGGTATCTGTAAATACGAGCACATCAAAGCAGTTCATCCTACTAGACACATCACTACGCCACTGGGTTCTCAGGCTCCCTCTCTCTCGCTCTCTCTCACACACACACACACACACACACACACACACACACACACACACACACACACACACACATTCACACACTCCTGCCTTGACTTCTAGCCGTGTATTTTCGAAGTTGAGTTGCCTTCATATGTTTGGGTCTGGGTAATGTGTCAGTAACTTTATCTCCTGTGGAAAAAAGCCTGAAATACCCAAAGGCCTGGCAGAGTCTTTTAAAGTGCTGCTCCTCGCTGCAGTGCTGATTTATGCTACTTACTTAGTGAAGACAGGGGGTGGTAAGTAAATCAATCATACAATCAGTCAGCCATTTAGTGTGTCAGTCCGTCTGTCAGTCAATCATTCCCTCTGTCATCTGTTACCCCTCTCTGGCTCTTTCTCTCCGTAATCCTGTCTGTCTCTCTCTCGCATGCTCACACACAAACACGCACGCATGTACACACACACACATACACACGCGCACACAGGGCGTAGCAAGCAGTGGGGATTTTTGATGGCAGCTATTTTTAGCAGGTTGTATCTCGGTGGGTTTGGTAATTTTCCCTCCTCAGTAACAGTTACCATGCAGAGACTGTTGTTATGAGGAGCAGTCCGAGGCGGCCAATCATCTGCCTCCCTGCATGATGGATGGGCAGAGAGAGGGGGAGAGAGAGGGATAGTGGTCGAGAGATTGAGGCGAGTGACAGAAATAAAGACTGCTGTGTATGTTTGCCCATTAGAATACCTGTGCACATTATCTACACAGACATCAATTAGCAGCAGTGTGTGTGTGTGTGTGTATATATCTCGAAATGATATGTATATTTTAAAATATCTATATAAACACCTTCAGTCATGTCACGTCATTGAGCAACTGGGGAGGATTCATAAATTAGATCAGCAGACATCTCAGATTTCACAGTATTGAAAAAGACAAATTAAATTATTTCAAAGCCCTGTTTGCAGTTTCACATTGCTCTCATCATGTTGGGTCTTATATTGATCAGTAAAGTCGACTGCATTTGTACAGTAGCTTTTTTTTCGTTGCGATGCATAATTTAAATATCCTGCAAGGAACTTGAAAAACAGGCAGCTGCATAACAGTCTGTGTAATACCTGGGCTGCTGACTACATCAATGTTTAAAGCTGACTTGACAAAATTCAAAAATAATGTTGGACTGGCAACAAACAAATGAGCAAAATTAATAAAAGAGGAAAAACAAAAGAACAAGACAAACAAATGCTTATCAGTTACATTCAGCTTTTTACAAACAAAAAAAAGGGCTTGCACCATTTCATAAGCTACTCAAACTAGAGTCAGCATGTAACTTCTGTCCTGCTCCGCTCTGTTTAGACTTCCTACTCGGATTTCCTGTTTTATTTTGAAATAAGTAGAGTTTCCCCAATGTACGTTTTACTTCCTGGTCTTGTGTGTTTTCCCTCCACTTGTCTGTTGCACCTGTGTTGGACGCCAATTAGTCTCATCAGTTTTCAGTTGTCAGGATGTTTTGTTTGTCACCATGTGCGTTGGTTGTCACTCTGTGTGTTTTTCCTGTTTGGACTTTGTCTCTGGACTTTGGATTCCTGCTTGCTCTCTTTTGGATTTGTTAGTTTGGATTCCTCTTTCTGGTTGGGACCCTTGTCTGTAAGCATGGTCCCTTTTCTTCCTCCTTTTTACAACTAAAACAGTTTTACTGTCATTTGACATCTGCTGTTGGGTTCCTGTTGCACTAGTTACATAAGTAAACGAAAAAAGCATCAGATGGGCGATGCAAACCCTGCACATGCTGTGCATATCCCCTTTTTTTTCACAGTGTATTTACTGGTGCACTGTCTGTTCTAAACCTGCCAGTTTAAAATGTGCTGTTCTTTTTGGCCTGCAGTGAAGCTGGTTATAGCTTTTCTTTCTGAAACTGTAAAAGTGACCTGCAGTAATTGAGCCACAGCAAGTAGCAAGACCAGGACTCCACAGAAGCCTGAAGCTGCTCCAGCACTGCTGCACAAAGACCTGTTGACTCACAGTTTAAAGAAGGTCACCTCACTATGTACCCCATACTGGAGAATCAGTTGTTGCTGTTGGCGTGAACATAATATGACGGGGAACAATTTTCGGAACAATTTAAACTTGAGTTTGTCTCTCTAGTCCTTTTATTTGTGGAGATATCTTGGAAAATTATTTTTTTTGCAGTATATCTCTGATCACTGATCAGCTTTTTGTACACACACACACACACACACACACACACACAGTCCTGGTCTCATTTAGTTCATTGTAAAATCATTCAACCCTTATTAAAAAAAATCTAGTAAGCTGGTCCACTTGATCCAAAAAGCTCTCAGTGAAATGGAGTGGGCATGCAACTGAGAGTCAGAGCAACAGTTATGGAAATACAGTCCGTAAGCAAGTAAAGCTTGTAATTTGTAGAAAATGTCATCCCCTGTTCTGCTACACACCACTGCCTTCGATGAATCCTTGCTATCAAATTAAATGGCTGTTATTTATTTTCCGTCATGTATTTGAGTTTCATTTCATAATATCACATTTTATTTCATTATGTTACTTTTTCTCATAATGGTGTTCACCCTGTCCTCTCACATTCCAGTACACCCCCCCCCCCCCACCCCCAGAAAACAGAGAATCTGAGAGGTGCAAGGAAAGGCAGTGATTTGTGGAAGTGGAAAAATATATATATATTTGAAGGTTGTTTTACGGTATTAGAAGCTTGCTGGTTAGCTCTCTGCCAGTGGTGACAATAGAACAGGTGGGTGAAAGGCAAGATCAGGGGTCGGGGCATGAGGAAGAAAACAAATGATGAGTCCAAAGAAGCCAGAACGGAGGAGAAAGCCATTATAGAAGATGCTGTTCACTGTCTTCCTCCTCGCAAGTTCTTCTCCCATCCCCTTCGCACATATACACACATCTAAACAATGTTTTAAAACATAAATGAGTGCGACAGCATTGTAGGTTTTGTGCAGGAGGCATTTCCTTTGAGATGTCAAGGGGATCCTGCAGGCGGTTTCATCTTTAACTGTGTTCATTTATTCATTCTGTCATTTTCTTTACCCATATTTAGTGCCATGTGAGGAGCTGTGCACACTGACAGGAAGGCAGAGAGACATCCTTGTGATGATGCTCTGGCTCAGCCTGTTCTGGGTTGGATGTTGTTTGTCTCTGTCTTCCTAATAGGTTCCTGGTGTGTTACCCAACAGGCGGAGGTCAGAGCGCCTCAGGCCAGTGCTTCACAGCTATGGCTTCTTGGGCTGAGACATTACGAGTGGAGGTTGCCTCCTCTCACATAACCTCGGAGGGTGTTTTTGTTGCTTTTATAGAACTTTACAGAGACCTGACATTATATATCTTTTTGGCAGAGCAAAATAAGAGTGCTAACATTTATTGATTTGCACTAATACTTCATTCACATCATATTCTTTAACAGCAGCTATGTCTCCTGACATGAGACGACAATAATAACAACAGCATAATCACATCAGCGACTTTAATTGGAACCACACACACATCTAAGGATGTTTATCTAAGATCATAATGCTCATTTGTCCCTTCTGTTCATACGACTTATAGAAGGGTAAGAAAGGCACCAGACCTTAGTTAGGTTTCATGATTTGGCTTCATATAAGTACTTTGTTAAGACTAATCACTGTGGGATGATACGAACACACAACAAGGCTGAATAATTGGTCTTTTTCCTGTTTCGCTATCGGCATCTTTTTCCATCAGCATAAACACACAGCCGAGGCTAATGGGAATGTTAATTCTTTTGCAGGTAATTAGTCATAAATCAAAGTGCTGGACACACTTTGACCTGGTGGTGGCACTATTGCAGATGGAAATTTGGGGGATAAGCAAAGCTATTAAAAGCTTTGACAGTGAATAATTTGATGAGTGAAATTTGTCTTGCATTTAAAAACAGCAGCAGGTTAATTTCCATCTTCAAATACGACAAGATAGAAATGGATACATACATTAAACATCACATTACATTACATTTTCTACAGTTTGAAGCCATTTTGGTGTTTGAAGTATGAGGGACAGTTAAAAAATCAAATCAAGGAATTTGTATTTCTCCACCACGCCTTACATGAGAAGGACACAAGGGGACATAACTTCCGGTTTAACTGAGTTTTCAATTTGGGGAAACTAGTTATCTTACTGAGGCAACCATTGTTACTGATGGTGAACTCTACTAACTCTGCTCCTTAAGACAGTTAAGTTTGTGATAACGGCTCTAATTCTGTAACAATCTGAACTACTGAGCCATCAGGTGAATGGAAACACAGAGGCATCGTTCGTACAGTTGAGTTGATTGTGAAGTGACAAATGTGTCCACACTGGTTTAAAATAAGAGCCCCTAACAAACAGAGTGGGAGTTTATCACACTAAATAAATATTACAGCAACATTTTTACTAGATTGTTAATGTTTCTATTCTAGTCATACGATCATATTCATTTTTCACTTGAATATGAATTTTGTTGTTGCTGTTACCAAATCAAGCTGTGTTAATTGTCAGCTTTTCTACTCGTGTCGAAGTACTGACTATGTTGCATATAATTAATGACTCTGCCTCCTTCACATGAACAGCTCGTAGTGGAATAGGAAAATCCTTAGTAAATTGAGCCAGTTGATAGCCAGCTTTGTGATGCAGGTTATCAAGATGACCAATGTTGTGATCAATGAAGGCAGATAACAAAAACTAACCTGGGTATGTTGAACTATTTTGTATTATGGGCCCCTGGAAAGGATTCCATACTTACTGCATTAATGGAGAAGTGGACAGGAGAAATGATTACAGAAGCAACTAGAGAGGCAGTCACCAAATTAAAATTCCCCAAATCTAGATTGTTATTTGGATCTGCACCAAATGACACACTCGTAAATATCAGTCCCCTAAATGTGCACATTTTTTTACATCGAAAACTTTATTCTGAGAAATCATTGAAGATGTTGAAAAATTTCACAATGCTAAAGAAAGAAAATAAGATTCTGGACAAGCCCCCTGATCCAGATCCACACACAAATGTAATGGATTCTTCCTTGGCCCCATGTCTCTTCTTTTCTCCACGTTTCATTGAAATCCATTTAGTTGTTTCTTTGTGAAATCTTGCTTACAAAACCGACAATGGTGAAAACAAAAGCTCCTTGGTGGAAGTAACAACTGTAATTGTATGTATGACTGACTAATGTTATAAGACAGACTTGAAAGGTTGAACCCTTCCTTTAATATTGTGCCAATATAATTGACTTTCTTCATTTTGGACTTTTGAATTCCCTTTTTTCACTTGAAAATGAGCACTGACAAGACAACAGACTCTGTGTCCGTCTGAGTTTGCCAATGTTGGACTCCAAAATCATTACCCTGCACAAGTGTGCTTCTTCTCAATGAACAAATAAACTAACTGTTGCCATCCCATTGAAATTAACTGCTATTGGTCCAAACTTTGACTTCTGTAAATGCCTGTGTGTGGCTGCATCCCACATGCAGGCAGCCATGTTAGAATGTGTATGCCACTTTATTGGGCTGCAGCAACAAGATAAAATATATATCATGGTGTAGCCACCTCATCTATTTTTTTCCTTTCACTTGCTCTTTTCGTAACCAAATGAATGGAAAGGAAAATGTGACACGTGATGGAGAATAGATGTGAATATGTGTGGAATTTGCTCTTGGTTTGCTCCGGGGATGTGTGGTCTGTGCTATTAGATTCCTTGACTTATTTTTTGAAAATGTAACCTGTTCAGTCCTATAATGAGTGATGCTATAAAAAGTGTCAGATCCAAGGTCTGAATCATTGTGTCTATTATAATACTGTATGTCAATATATCAATGCATATATATGGTTTGGCATTGTTATACTTTCAAGCTCACATGGTAATAACATTGCAGCCCATTACATGAAAGCCTAATTGGTATAACACACTCTGCTTAATGCAGTTGTGCTATTCCTGAATATAATCTGTCAGTCAATGGAACTTAGGTCATTACTACATGCTTCAAATCAACATGCTGTAGCAGGAAGGTTGCAGCTAAAGTGAGGTAAAGCCATGCAAACATAATTGGGGTTCTCTGAGAAGATGACAGGGATATATTTGGTTAGATCCCAGTAGGGCCGTGGTAATATAAATTTCATTTGGCCGTAATAGCCAAGATTACCAATAATGAATCCACAAAGTTCAAGTCTCCGTACTTGGCATGAAATGTAATTTGAAATGACAGTTTAGTATTGATTCTCTGGTTTGCAATTTAAAGAGAAAATTGTTTATGTCAACACATACCAATTGAACTATGTTACATCACAGCAATGACGTTTTAGTCACTCGGATGTTAAAAATCATCACGGTCAAGGTCGAAGATGTTTTGTTTTTCGCTGAATACACAGGAAATAGGGGAGGTGAGAAAATGACTAGTACTTACTTAAAAAAGACAACGTTAGAACCCACAGTAACACATTTGCACCTTAAATAATTATTTATTCAGAGGGCAGTAGAGGGGTCACTCCTTAGAATATTATCTTTTAAAGTGTATTTAAATTAATATATTCCTATATTCAATATTATATAAACCAAGTTTGGGATCTTATTGAAATATGTCCACCAGTTAACACAGACTCATAGTGTAGTTTAGCATGTATGCATAGCTTGCTGACATTAGCAAGCTCTTTTTAAGTGAGAATATCGGGGAATAAAGTTGTGTAGACAGCAGGAAATCCTTTTATAACTCACTCTGTGAGCTGAAAACTCTTTTCAGCTTTAACTTTTACTGCACAAAAAAATCCCCGTTCAGGTCTCCACAGTACATAAAAAGTTCAGACTTCTCAATGTAAGGGAATACAAGACGAGGCGAGTATATTTCTGCTTGAGCACATTCAGTGTGTTCAGTTAGTTTGAAACTTCTCCGGGAACACAGAGGAGTTTGAAACTGCAATCGGGGCACCAAAGGCAACAGAGGATTCATCTGACTGTGTAGGCCAGTGCTAATGTAATCATTCAAAACTGGCCTTTTCAGGAAGGGTGTGATGGGTGATGTCACAACATGCAGGTGCTCACTGCTGGGTTGGTTGGGAAATCAGTTTAGTTCTGTGTCAAGTAGGGATGAGCGAGTTCACCATTATCTGTATCTTATCAATCAACTAAATTATCCGTATCCGTAAGTGGGCGGGGCCTCAACCCTAGTATCAAGGAATTGGTTGACACACAACAACCTCCTGGATCAAACTAATGAAGATACTGTCACATTACATTTCTGTCAAAAAAAAAAAAAACCATACTCGTACATCCATCCATGAGCTAAACAGCACTGAATGGACCAACATTAACATACAGCTAAGTGGGGAGAGTCCTGTCCAAATCTAATTCTCAGATCTTGAACAAAGCATTGAGATGGGAACCACGCCCTAACAGAGTGTATGATGTCACACAGGTTAACAAAGCGGACCTTGTAGACAATCAAGATGGTGTTTAAGGACTCCCTGGGAGTGTTCAGTGGACATAGCCCCAGGGTTTAATGACCCTGCAGTGGAAAGCTTCTGTCCTGTCAACCTGAACGGTGTATCTGAATGTCTCTGTGAAACTCTGAACATTTTTGGAAGTTGTCTTCTTCCACACAAGGGTACTAGCTTGTGCATTGCTCATAATGGAAAAGAGATGAGCTTCATAGATTCTCTTCTCCAACTGTCTTTTGTCTGGACTCAGCTCTTTTCCTTCATCACTTTCTTCCTTCTCTGCATCTTGCATGTCCTCTCTCCGATTTCTGCTGGGATGCACGTTGTTCTGGTCTGCATACTGGTGAGCTTCAGCACAATCAGCTGGTTGCTGGTGTAAACAGTGGGACTGTGGAGTTGTTACGCAATGATAGCATAGCTTGACTATTGCATTGCAAAAGGTAGTTAAAGAAAACTGGAGATTATCCCTTCAACCCAATTTCGCCTCTACCTAAGGCCCTGGTATCCCTGGTGTCCATAACACTGCAGCTAATATAATATTTAGAGAATCCTATTAGTGGCAAATTCATCAAGTTGAAGTGACACAGATCTGGCATCACTTCAACCATCTAAGTCATTTGCATAAATACATCCTTAAGGTTTTTCCTAAGGATGAATGATGCCCCTCCTCTGTGAACGAACACATTTGCTAAACTGGAGTTGCCCAAGGGCCTCTTGCACAGGTTTCCATCTCGGGGAGTGATGATGCAAATGCTTCACAGGTTCAGGATGCAGCGGTTGTCAGTCATTTTTATAGCTCCTGATTGATGGCGCTCCCGGATGTACCAAGACCAAGCTCAGATGTTTTTTGGCTGATGCAGACAGGAGGTAAAGCTGGCCAGACTCTACATGCTATCCAAGTTTTAACCTCCGGTACAATCATTACATTACATTACATTTACTCATTCGGCAGACACTTTGATCCCTAGTGACGTACAGCTGAGGGAAAACACTAAAGCCTTGAAGTAAGCACTAAGTCTGTTCAATAAGACAAAGTGTAGGAGATAAGGTAAAGAAGTGCACCAGGAGTGCACAATAAGTGCAAGCTGAGTTTTTGCTTGGTGTGCAGTGTAAGTGGGTTCATGATGCTCGATTAACAGTGTGATTGATTAACTGAGCTTTCAGGCAGCTGTCTGTCTGAACAGTTCCATGGGCCACTATCTGCCACATGGCTGCTGTCACAAAATCTATTATAAATTCTAGTGACTTTGTTTTAGCCCATAAAGACAGGATGCGACACGTGTATGTATATACCTTTAAGAACTAGTGCTACGTTGGCTTGCTTCTCCCTTTAGGGCAGATGTTGTAATTTTCAAAACACGTGAAATACATAAGTAATTCGCTGAAATACTTAGGAGAAAGGCAAGGAAGTATAGAAAACGTAGTTTCTTTGTTTTCTAGCAAAGATGTGGTGTTTCAAATAATTGCTGATGACCTAGGCTATGGGAGCTATATTGAAGCAGATTACAGCAGTGTTTCAGTGATGAAAATAACAGCGATTCAGACCCAGACGGTGGTTCTGCTCATCCTCTGACCATGCTCAGTTCATAACATGTTTTTTGAGGGAGAGTGAGTGAGGTTGGTGTGGGGGTCTTGGGGAGTTGTTGGTTTTTCAAAAAATTATTTACGAAGTTCAAGGACATTTCTGTGATTACAATGAAAGCCACATAACTAATCTATCAATTATTTTTATTTCAAGTCTTCAAGGCTGAGAAAAAAAAAAGTAACTGTTTCCAAACAACGTTTTAGAGTGCACTGTTATTTGCACCATAGGTCCTACTTGGTTAATATTATTGTATTTTTACATGCTGTGGCTAAAACTGTAGTTTTGACTGGGGCTGCTGTGGTAATCTGTAGTTCAAACCAAACGTTGCTGCAGAACATCTTCCAGCCATATATTTTATTTCTTCTTATGCACAGTAGAACTACACAAACAAACTATCTTCTTCCTTAAGTCTGTCAACATTGGTGAGGACACCTTTGTCTTGTGTTAATAAACTCTGTTGGAAATGTCAGAGGACAAAACCAATCGGAAGATCCATGCTTATATTTAGTGTGAGCACCCACGTCCTGACCAGTGAAATGATCTGCATAGTGTGAGTATGAAAGTCAAAGGTTCTGGCTCTGCAAAAAGCCCCAAAAATATTCAATACAAAATGACTAAATGATGTAATGTAATTAAGGCAGTGTACAATATGTAATAAAAGTACAGTTGGGACCATTGATTGTGCACTTGCCTGCTTTACGGCACCATGGGAGGACCATACGGGGTTGGACATTAACGTTGTCCATTAGAGGGCTCATCGAGGACTGAACCCATATGAGCTGAGGTAGATAAAAAACTATCTGTTACTGGTGGTTGCATTTCATGTTGCTGATCAACTGAATCATAATAGTGTTCCCTTGTATAAAGAAAAGCATCTGGTGGCATGAATATTTGTGTGCACTACATATTCTCTGATACAAATTCCCCTGCAATAGTGATAAATAAATGCTTGAAACGAGTCCTTTTAAACACTACAGGTAGCAGGCACAGCCACACACACACACAAACTTACAGTACACATACACACTGCATTATTTGCTATTTGATTTCCCGTTATCACTGAAGGCACACGCACACGCACACACACATCTGTCTCAAGCACTATCTCTCTCTCCCTTAGGAGCTGAGGTGTAACGACACATTTCCAAAACTCACATTTAATCCAAGTAAACAAATCACCGTGGAGATCCCCCTATCCATCCATGAGCCGAAATGTGTTAATGGGCACGTATGCACACCAACACACACAGTGCATGCCCACCGTCATAGTAATATTAGAGTGCATCTCTGTCAGAGCACATCCACACTGTCAGGGGAATATGCCTATTTGCGATTTTATTGGAGAAAACGGTATCCTCCGATTCCATTATAGGCACCATCGCTCAGAACCCCCAGGGTGACAGATATACCTTTGTGTGTGCCTGTGTTATAGTTAGGTAGGTATAGGTAATTCTTATCTCTATGTTCAATTTATGGAGATTGATTTGCCTGTCAAATTGATATGGCAGAATATTACAGTAGTTGTTCGGATGTTTTTCGTGCAAACAGACATTAAGCAGCATGTGTGTGCGTGTCTGCTTATTTGTGTGTAGTGGGGGTGTGCTCTGGATAAAGAGATATACATAGATGCAGAGGGAGAGGGAGAGAGAGTCTCAGTCCAAAAAATGGAAGTTTTCTGACAAGCTAAGCCGACTTAAAATGCTTACCAGGGGCCATATTGAATAAAGATGATGAGTTTAGCTAGGTGGGGGGTGGGGGGCTGAACTGGAGGCTGTGTGGGGAAAGGGTTACGCTAGGGACAAGGAGAAAAGTGGGGTGTATACAAATCGCTGTGCTGCAGGCGTTCTCGAACGCAGGCGAGAAATAAAAGAACGTATTTACTTGCATATTAGAAACACAAGTAGAGCCTGTGATACTTCATTTAAAGTTTGTCTCGGCTGAAGGAGAACGGCACTGTCTGTAAGTGGATCGTCTGAGATGTGCTGTGCTTTTCATTTTGATTCAGAAAATTAATTTAAATCAGCCTATTTGAATTAATTTGTTCTAAACACAAAGGATGCGGTACAGCGAGAGAGGTGCAGAGATGTGGTGAGGTATACAGAGACAAAGTTGAGGCCTCAGTGGGCTCCGCTGACACTAATCATTTCTGACCTGTACCGGACAAACAGCCAGATTTTCAATTCTGTTCCCCTCCTCTTTCTCCTCTCCTTCCTCCGTCTCCAGGGTATTGCTTTGCACCATTATTTGGGTGGAATTAGCTTTTACCACTGTCTTCCCTCTATTTGCCTCTTCTCACCTCCTCTGTTATCTGTTCCTTGTCTTGGTTTTCTCCTGTTAGTATTTTTTATCTTTCCTTTTCTTCCTTTTCTACTTATTCCTCCTGTTCATATCATATTCCTGCCTTCTTGTTTCTCATCTCTTCTTCCACTTCCACATGTTGTTTTTTTTTACATTTGTCTTGTTTACTTCCCTCCCCTTTACCCTTTCCTATCATTTCCTTTTGCTTCTTTTTCTCCTCCCCTCACTTCCTTCCCCTTCATTCTATCACCTTTCTTCACTCCTTTTCTTTCTAATCCTCTTCTCTCTTCCTCCTTTTTAATATGATTTCTTTATCTTTCCCTTTACCTCTTCCTTCCTCTACTCTACTGTCTTGTTTTCTCTCCTCATTTTATACCTTAGTACTTTATCAACACCTCCCTTCCCTGTCCACCACTCCTCTCTCCTCCATTTAACCCTCCAGGCTTTGGTTGCAAACGGAGGTGGCAAACCGCAGCTCAGTCTGTCTCCATCCTTCTCTCTCTCTCTCTCTCACCCCTCCCTTCTCCTCTTCCTTCCCCATGTGTCCAGAGGGTGTCAGCCGCTAGCGGTTACTCCCATCCGTCCTGCTGACCACCAGGCCATGCCGCGACACAGACACTGATCTGATGTGACAGCTCTCTCATTATTTAAAGTCAGAACCACACTGTGTGTTTGCTTGTATGTGTGTGTGTGTGGGGGGGAATTGACTGGGCGATGGGGTGTGAATGTGCCCGTCTGAGTGCATGTCTGTCTGCCCTTCTTTTCCAAGGGCCAATGAGGAGAGAAGAGAAGAGGCCTAATGAAGTGGGCATTTTGATTGGGAACCAGAGAGCCATATCAGTGTTTGAGGGAAAGAAAGAAAGAGGGCGCGAGACACTGATGGTCTTATCTGGGCAGGAAAGTCTTCTCCTCATCGAGGCAAACTTAAAAATAGAAATAACATCTCAAATGATTTGCAGTCTTCTCTCCACACACATCCACTGTTACCCTCTATTTCTCTTTCTGATTAAGTCTTAGCCGATGAGTTGCCAGGTAAGAAATACAATGTGCATCTTAATCACGAGGTGTCAAGTGGCTAAATGATCCACAGCTAGCATCTAAATACCTGAAGCCAGGTGTACACTGGGCAATTTGAGACCGATTTTGGCTTGTGCGAGTTAAACAACACACAACAAAGCTGAAAGTCGGTCTGTCTACAGGGGGGTGCGTGGAGCAATTAAATGCTCGTCAGATAGTTGGATGAATTTATTTTTTATTTTATGTATTTATTTGATAGGGACAGAACATTTGAATGAACACCAGTATATGCCAGGTTCTAGAAAGAATGCTATGTTACATCTGTAGTCAGGACTACAGATGTAAAGGACCCGTATTCATTTCCTATGTTATTTCATGCATGGCTGAGTTTCTTTGCTATATCTTTGAGATAAATGTATTTTATCATTTGATATTCTAGGTATTCATTAAATATCTTGTTTTTAATTCTTAGAAATTATTAAATTTTTCCTTTCTTACTTTATGAACAAATGTACATTTTATATTTCTACATACCTTTTACACACATGGGTCAAAAATGACCCGTACAGTATGTATTCACTACGGAACACCTGTCATGCATTTCACACAGCTGCTTTTGCACATCTGATGCATGTTAGTCTATTTCACAATCCATTACTAGTGAGAAAGAGAAATATGTACAATACTAGCTAGCTTTTAGCTAGTTGACGTATTCTTTTCTAGCTAGCTAACCATAGCTAGATCAAGAAAATAAAACACGAAATAGAACAGTTAATACTTATTAGACTGATTGAAAATATTCTTGTGCTTTTGATTTTCTTTATCCAGAGCGTTATTATTGCTGGTCCCAACAAGATTTAGATTACATCTGAAATGGTTATAAAGATATTGTATGAAGAACAGGTTGAGGAAGATGAGGAGCCAATTCTTGGTCTTGATTCTGAGTCTGAAATCTCTAAAGCTGATGACCTATATGTTCCACAGAATCAAGCTGGAGTTGTGGGTGTGTCTTGTAATCCAGCTCTCCTAAATGAGGAAGGCTCCTTTTGATGACATCTGATGAGTCCTCTGAGGAGGAAACTCAGACCCAGTCCAATAGATTGAGTAAAAATGGGTCTTACCTGAACGAGCATCCCTATTTAGGGAAGAACAAGAACCCCAAAATGTATGTTTGTTCATAAAGTAAGAAAGGAAACATAACATGATTATTTGTGATAATCAAAAACAAGATATTTATTGAAAATTAAGAATATCAAATGATAGTATACATTATTTTACAGATATAGCTAAGAAACACTCACGCCATGCATGGAATAACATAGGAAATGAATACGGGTAATTTTTTACCTATGTAATTTTAACCCTAACCCTTTTCATTAGAAGGGAAGTGATACAAAAAGCTTTTTTTATTTAAAAAGTAAGAAAGAAAAAATTTAAATAAGGATTTTTGATGATCAAAAACAAGTTAATTGGGGAATACCTGAAATACTGAATGACAACATAAGTTTACTGCAAAGATATAGACTGAGTTGAGTCTCTTTTGACCCATGTTGTGTATCAAAGGGTTAAACAGATTTCACAATCTGACATGTAAAAAATTCAGTCATCATCAGGCTTTCATACAGTTGAAGCAGAGTCATGAGTCAATTGCCCCAAAATCAGCATATCTGTGCGAAATGTCAAAACCCAAAAGTAGGAAGTATAGAAGGCAATTGCACAGCCAGAATTGAAAAAGGAGGAAAGGGGGTTCAGTAATCAGATACTAATAATCAATAATTAGAATGTCGGTAGTTATCAACTTACAATAGAGTACAAATGTAGGTTGCTTTCTTACTGCAAAATAGCAAAACCAAAATACCCATGTATTCCATTCCCTCTTTTTGGACATTTTGGCACATGGCACAAATGATCAAGGCAGTGCTTTAATCCCTTGTCAGCAAACAAACTTCAACTTCCTTTTTGACAAAAACTCTAGTCTGGGGCTGTTCTGGAGAAGCTGACAGCAACAAACAAACAGGTCGTGAGATATTTCAAATCTCGAGAATTGCCACGACGTGTCCATTTTTCAAATCCCATGCTAAGTGGGAACTATATCATGTGGCAGGAGGCAGCTGAGTTTGTTTCTCTTTCTCTCTCTGTCTGTCCATCCTCTTTTTTCTCTTTCTCTCATATATTCTCACTCACAACTCAAAGAAAAGAGCATTTGACTCTTGACTTCTATTTGGCCACTGACCACCAACTGCAATATAACCTCATAAATATCTGATACACACACACGCACACACACACACACGTAAATGGCGATAGAAGCACTGGCTCGATGTACCTTACCACTGTAGCTTTCTGATGCTCGGGGCCAAAAAGCTAAATTGAAGTGACCCTGAGTCAGCTTAAGCAAACCTAAGAGAGGAGGGGGAAAAGTGGAGTGGAGAGGAGAAAGTGAAGGAGCAAATCAAATAGCTTAGGCCAACATGTAGCTGTCAGATACAGAATATCAACAGAATGCCTATAGGTGGGTTGGCACCTGTGCTGTTTCATTTCGTTTCTTCAGGTTTGTTTTTGGAACTGATTGTAGCATAAACAGCATGTGGCAGATGAGCACCGCCATGTGGAATCCAAGCCCTCACACACATGCTTCTTCATACTCATACTGACAACTTTTTAGGTGCGCATGTCCCTGGGGATACAAGAGACACTATATCCACCTGTGGCAGGTGGATGCAATGAGGTGGGAGAGAGCCCTTCTCTTAGGGCTCTAATATCTGTGTCTGTCTTTGTTGGTGATTGCACGTGTTAGCTTCAGTCCTGTGTTTCATTGTGTGTGCATGTGTGTGTGTACCCCTCTCAGGGTTGTAATACACGGTGGACTATTTCAGTCCATGCCCCCGTATCTGTCTCCATTCATATTGGCTGCTGGCTACCGGAGGGCTGCTAGGGCCCTTTGACAGATATTAAAGGAAGGAAGACTGCCAGAAGCTAAGTCTATATGAGGAAACACAATTGGAGCAGTGACTTTATTGTCTTAAAGGTGCAGTTCAACCAAAAGAAAAGTGGAGAAGCAGGACAGAAATGTGATTAAATGAAGGAACAATGAGGGAAAGCACCTGCATTGGAGATGTATTGCCTTTTTTCTAAGAAAGAGGGAGTGGTACAAGGAAGAAAACAATGAAGAGGAAGATCATTTATTGTTGTACAGGTCCTGGAAAGCTCCAATAAATGTAGAGAGGTAGGCTGCAAATGCAGAGAAAGATTGATGGGAAGAAGTCATTACTTTACAGTGGGCTGTTGGTTGCTCTAAATCAAAGTACAATGAAGAAGGGGTACACTCAGGATGGTTTTTCTGTAATGAAGAAACGGTGGAAACAGTATCCATATATAGAGCATGTGAAGTCAGAGTTGGACACATGCACTCTTTAGTTCACAAATAAAAACGTGTGACTCATAAAACTGAAATGAGCAGGGGAATATTTCTGCATTGGGGTGATGGTACAAAACACTGGACGTTGACACATGAGACTCCTTAATAATATTGTTTCTTCAACTCATGACCATTAAATCTAATGTTTTTTCCTGTGTTTATTTGGATGACAAAGGTATTTTATTCATTTTGATCCAAGCCATGATCCAAGTCTCTAAACTGTAACTGCACATTTATTCGTATAACCATGACAGCTAAGGTCTGGTACACCTGCTGCTGTTATGCCTCTATGGACCATGTCAGATGTTAGGGATAGGTGGTTAGTAAGGTAAAGCAAGGCAAATTGTTTTGTATAGCGCATTATCACACAGAGAGGTCCTTCACTGTGCTTTACACAAATGAAAGAAGCATCAGTCGCATGGAAAAGGGTAAAGCATTGTAATTAGTTTGGATGACTTATTTTCATGTTGGCCAAGAGGAATAATTGCAAAGCAAAGTGCTTAAGTCTGTTTGAATATTGGTAATACCTTTCAAACACTATTGTTATTTTTACTCCAGAACATGGAAATCATCAAGCCATTTTTAGACATATAAACGTTGGGGAAATTGGATCTAGACATTTTCCGGTGTTCATCTCGCACAAATGAAGAAAGCATCATGAAATTGTTGAGGTCAGAAACAACACAGCAGTGGGAAACAACATCAGATTATCAGGAATATGTCTGGAACATTCAGGCAAGGGTAGCGCCAAGGGTAGAGCATACAGGAGTATGCCTCTGCAGAGATCAGATATTTTTGTTTTCAGCAAATCGACACTGACGTCAGCCCTTATCACCAAAAGCTCTCGAATCTTTAGTCTTCTCTTCGAAGGAATCTTCTACGTGTGTGGCACCTCTTTTTATAATCTTGAGATATTTTTTGCAGTTTAACGTGTGTCCTGTAAACTTGTTTGTTGTGAATTTTCGGGAACATTTGCTTGTTGCATTCTCAAATGAGCTCACTCGGAAATTTACTCTGAAGGCTGGCAGGGAGAGTTCAGGGAAATGTCTGGAGCAACTGAATTTGCAATTATGGAAAATGTTAGAAGTTCAGTGAATGTCTGAATGCAGCTTTATTAAAAAACCACAAGCTCTGAGGAAACCCTTTGTAGTGTTCACTCTCCAAATGGTCTTAACCGTGGAGTGAAGTGCAAAAAGCAAGCAGCATATACAAAGACTCCCAGAGTAAAGTCGAACGTCCTGAGGTTGCAACCACAGCACAGTTGCTGTGTGTTTTCAAAATGTATTTCTGCATTCCACACATGCGTTGGAGCCAAGACATGCAATACATTTTCTTTAGAGTTCAACAGTGAACTTCTTTTTGGTCCTGATGTTGCAGTTTCAACTCTTCACACTGCAGCAGCTGATGCTAGGAAGTGAAGTAATGCTTTGCTGACGAGTGTTTTGTCAAGCCCCTCTGCCTGACATCGACTCAACCTGCCAACCTGCAAACGCTCTTTGGCAGCTTGGCAGGCTGCCACAGTGGTTATGTCCGGTATAATTTTCTCTATGGGTTGAGATATGAAGAGCTCAAAACAAGGATGTCATGTCATGAGTTTGAGTGGCAAAGCTTTTAGGTCCGGGATCCATTCTGATTACATGTTACACAGAAAGTTGACAGTCTGCCTCGGCTTTGTAATGGTGATGTCAGTATGGCCATTTTTACATTTCTGCTGCTGTCATGTCCTGTGAATGGTTTTTTGCATTCATATGAAATGTAGTGAAGGTCGTTGCAGCTGCTGAATTCTCTTCTTGAGTCAACTTAGCATCGTGGATCTTCCTTTTTTCTACTTACTCATACACTTGGGGCAACAGGAAATACACTTGTCCCCAAAACATTGTACCAAGCCCCCCACCCCACATTTGCCAGTAGGTGCAACATATTGATCGTGTTCTCCAGCAAGACATTGTGAAACTACCTTTGTATGCACCTACTTGGAAAACATGAAACAATAAAACAAACGACCTGATTCTGACCCACCACACACACTTTACTCATCAGGATCAGATATCCTCTGTCCCGGGTGTACAACCTATCAACAGGAACCTAGAGGCAGCAGAGACAGCACTTTAAATAAAATCAGTCAATACATGTCAAACTGACCTATGACATCAACTTTGTGTATAAAAATCAATGCTGATACTTTAACACATCCTGCTGTCTAAAGTGTAAGCAAACAAAATGACTGCTGGTGAGAAAAAGTTGTTAAATATCCTGGATTGAACTAAGAAAAGCAGAGTTGGGTCAAACCAGCCCACAACATTATATTTTACTTTACATACACATAGAAGGAAAATCTCCTGGTAATACACACAGACATGCAGGTTTTTTGTTTTGTTACTTTCACGATTGGGACAAAAACAAAGGTCTTCTCAAAGATTACAAAGTAGGTCCTTGACAGAGCTTTAACAACTTTCAGGTAGAATTACATTTGGGGAAATTTTGCAGGGGTATTCAACTAGATTGCATCCGACAAGTGCTCCTGAGAGGTAATACATAAAAAAGCGTAGCTTAAGTCTGAAGATGGGTAACAGAAAATCCTCTGAACACATTGAATTTATTTCTCATAGGCTGCAAATCCACCAAAGAAGCATGAGGAATGTACCTGATAAGTACGTGCTAAAAAAAGACCCGACGCTGTGCCAAAGCAAAACGTGCAAATGAATTACTAACACAGCTTTTGTTAGTTTTGTATTATCATTGTTATGTTCTTCACTTCGTCACTTTTTTTTTAAAGTCATCAGTTTACTGTTGCAAGATTTTTTAATGAGTAAGATTTTCTAATTAGTGATACGTCTTTGGGAGACAGTTGATTACTCTCCTTCAGCCGACATGGTGTTACTGAGACAAAAATGCACAGAAGATTGTATGTGTGTAAAAAAAAAAAATAACAAGTACATGCAATACTGATGATATGCCATAAGATGTGAGTGGGAGCAGTTTGAGACCAACACCAGATAAATTATCCAAATCTACAGTTCAGTTTAAGCCAAGGAGTCAAATGTCAGCCATTACAATCAGCGTAACTACACATGTGCACATGGGAGAAAGACACACCCCTTCATTGCATACATCCTTAAAGTTTTTTTTTTTTCTGTTCTAGGAGTAGATGATTGTGTGAAACCAGAGGAATCATTGAACCATCCATAAGCATCATTAACATTTCAACACTAAATGCAACAAGGACAATTAAATCTGTGTTCACAACCTGACTACTTAAGTGTATTATTTAGTGGTGCATATATAATTATTTAGGCAAATGAACAGCATTTATATGAATAGATACAACAATGAAAAAAACAAGCCTTGCGTGTAGTTTGAGTTACTGCCGTGAGAAGTCGTCTGTCTTTAATGCTGTTCAGACATACTGGAGGTGCATTTTGCCTAAATCTTGAGTGTAAATCTTCCATATTTCTGCCAGTATTTCACACGGGTAACTTTTTTAGATAAGGTGTGAATCCAGTGGTCATCTTTCGTTTTCATGTTTTGTTCTGCTTGGATTCCAAATGTTGCTGCAGAGCAGTTTGTCACATTTCATTACTCATAAACAGAAACTTAAAATCCTCTCCTCTTTAAAAGTCCCCGGCAGACATTGTGTTTGAAGAAAAGTAAGTCAGCCAAACTCTGTCTCAGATGGAGGCTCTGACACTGACTGAAGCACCAACCGATGTATGAGACATGATCCATTTTACCAGTGACCACAGTGTAGGACTGGACCCTGCTGCTGCAGTCCAACCAAAAAGGATGATGTCTACAAACTGTCTACCGCTACAACCTGTAGGACAATCGAAATATTGGGAACTGTGTTTACTCAATTATAAAAGCTGTATATGCACTCAAATGGTGATTCAAGTTCACTTCAAAATCTAATGTCAGGGTTCTATTCAGTGCCGAGTGTTGACTGCAGCATTTGGATCTATGTGGGAAGATGTAAAGGAATTACGCATTTCAGTCAGGAATAGGACTTCGTCTACTTTGTGTTCTCTGCACCTAATCATATTTGGTTCACACTTAGAACATAAAGATTTTCCTAAGTTTCCTGTTTTGAAGGGAATTCACAGGAATTACGTCTCCCCAACTAAACCTTACTACAGAGGAGCCGAATGAAAGATGGACACTCGCACACAGAAAATCATATACTGTACACACAGAGACGCACACAAACCATTTGGGTGATAGACTGTGAGACTGTGAAAATTACTAGTGAGATCCATCCTCAGCGCAGCAGCAGCCAGCACTGGAGATCAATAATAATTTATTGGTAACTTTCTTTTCGCCCTTTTTTTATTCTGTGCTTTTGAGTCTGGAGAGAGAGGGGGCGAGAGAAGGAAGACAGGATGAAGAAAGTGTGTGTGTGTGTGGCCTTGGAAGTTGATTAAAAACAGGTGCAGTGACAATGGCATCAAAGTGATGGAAGCCTTGTGTGTATGTGTGGCCAATATTTTGTGTGTGTGTGTGTGTGTGTGTGCGTGCAAGCAAAGTGTGCGCATCAATGGCTATCGATTGTTGATCATAATTCTTTGGGTGTAGTACGGGCCTCTCCATCACAACAATTCACTGGAGACTGCATTGACTTATGGGTTGCAAACTTCTGTCAGCACTAACATGCTCTAAATAACAGAACAGAGAGAATTGATGGATGGATATCAGGAGAGATGGAGAAAGAGGAGGAGGGGGAAAGGAAATCCATTCTATAGAAGTTCATTTCAATCTCCAGCAGATTCCAGCAGTAAGCCAGTGTGAGAGCGGTGAGGCTGCTCAGTCACTGTGAGAGATCCATGGCTGGTGCTGTTGCCCCCACCAGCCCTCACCCTCTGCTTTTCCCTTGCATTCTAGCACCCTCCATTGACCATTTGCAGAACTACAGGGATGAAACAGCAGAATTTAGAGTCCCCCCCCCCACTGATGGCAGTTCATTTTTTTTTTTCCTGCAAGGAATCAAACAGCGAATGTAGCAAGGCGTCTCCACGGTGTTGCTAAGGAAACGCAAAGGCATTATTGCACACGTTAACAGCCGTGCCAACTAGAACCCCTAAGGTGGTTCACAGACATTATGGCAGTTTGTTTCTCGGACTACTGGGAAGAGGGGAGAAAAGGAGGGAGGGGAAAAAAAGTGTGTGTCGGAGACCATGAGTGACTAAAACAAACGAAGAAGACAGGTAGCAAAGACACATGGTTCATAAAGACTGACAACCGACGGACTTGGAGAAAGACAGCTAGACGGACCGTTAGACAGATATTAAAATGGAAATGATCGATTAAAAAAAGAAAGAAAGAAAACATGGCAGCCCAAAAAAGAAAAGATTAAAAAATCAAAATCAAAGAGCCAGATGGGACAAAGACAACCCAGTAGAGAGACGAACAAAAAGAGGTAGACAGACAGATGAAGAGACAGGCTGTCAAACAGAAAGATGGACAGGCAAACTGACAAATAGGCAGAATCCATAACCAGTACAACATTTTCCCCCGGTCAACATACATGCAATCCTCCAGCCACCTGGTTGGATTAAACTGTGTGCAGACAACACGCACACACACACACACACACATGCACGTATGCACATACATATTGTTTTCAGTTTTGTCAACCTACTCTGTCACCAATCACAAGTTATCTCTCAGCCTTCTTTTGCTCAGACCAAACTTCACATTCTGTTTGTGTGCACCTTTTCCGGCCTGTGTGTGTGTGTGTGTGTGTGCGTGTGTACAGTATGTGTGTGATGAATACAGTATTTAGGGCTGTGTGATTGCAGGAATATATAACAAAAGGTCAAGCTGTCAGAAAAACAGCCAAGCTCATAGAGCCCACAGCGCCACAGAATACCAAAGATCCTCTGCTGCCATCATCCAGACTCTGTGCGTGCATGTGTGTGTTTGCGAGTTTGTGGACACCTACTGGTTTTCACTGCAGGTTTAGTATACCGGGTGAACACTGTGTGCACTTTAATGTGTGAAAGGGACAGAAAAAGGCACACGCAGTTTATTTTTCTCACACACACACACACACAAGCAGTCGCCGCATGATTCATTCACCACCCGTTTCTTTGCTGAGTGTGTTTACTCTAACTGTGAACAAATCGATTAACATGCTCCACATGTAAACGGCTGGATAGTGAGGAGATGAAAGAGGAGAGGAGCGGTTAACGCAGCAACTCCTGATAAATGCATAGACCCCTCATTATTCTCCAAATGAAAAAGGATGATTCCTCTCGTCCCCCTCCTACCCACTTCCCTCACTTTTCCTCCTTCCCTCTGCCCTCGCCATCTCCCTGACCTAATGAAAGTTTCAGACTCTCCCTCTGTACTTCTGCGGTTTATCCCGCTCTTCTGTACCCGGCCTCATTTCTCTTCCCCTGCCCTCCCCTCTTTCCTTCTCCTCGCCACTCTCTTCACTTCCTTCCCCTTTGTTAGTTTTATTGCCCCCTCCATACTCCCCTTCTCCTTCTCACGTCTTACCCCTTTCCTCCTTCTCTCCCTCCTTCACGGCTCCTGCCCTCCTCCTCCTCTCCCTCTCAGTTCTCCCTCCCTTCCTCCCACCCTGCATGTCACAGGGTATCATGGTTAATTAGCCAGTAGTGGATTTGGACTCTCATTAGCGTTTCAACGGGGGCGAGGGATGCCTTCGTTCTTATTCTGCAAGTGTAAGCAGCCCCCCACCTCCCTCATCCGCCAATTTTCTCCTCTCCCCCCTCTCACCTTCTCTCCCACCCTCACTTCTTCTTTTTTTCCTCTTCTTCTTCCTGCCTCTCTGAAGACGGGATAAGCAGGCCCTCGATTGGTTGTCCTGAACTTTAACTTGTCCCATTTTGCTTTGATGAAAAGTTGGATTGTTTTTTTCTTCCAGAGGAAGAAAGGACATGTGCCAGTTTGTGCCTGTGCTTGATAAACTGCCAGGAATGAAGAAAAATAATAAATAGTGTCACTTTGAAGAGGAACCTACATTGTCATCTTTGAGGATTTTATGCATTTTATTAACATGTGGCATCATAAATAAATTGTCCCTGTCTGGGACTTTTAACATATGTGCTATGCTTCAGTGGAAGATTCACTTTTAAACAGAAGTTATTTCCCATGCTGTTAATTTGCTTTATGCAAAGTTGAAATCTGTAATTCCAGGTAAGCCGCCATTTAAGCTCTCCTCTTTGTGTTCAATTTGTGCACTGTGCTCCACCATTTTCTCTCTAGGTTGTATTTTAGGCTGCTGAGCTTGTAAATGGCCTCTCCCAGTGAGACTGCACCTGCATTAGTCAACCTGATAATTGTGATTAATTATAGTAGCACACACAAGAGTGTAAGCACGTAGGCACACGTACACACACACACAGCCCAACACACACTCACACACAGACAAGAATAAAGCAGTTGATATAGTTCCATGCTACAGGCTAACTGTCGTCGTGTGGCTCTTGGACTCACACATTTGCCAGCATGTGCACACAACATTTGGACAGACTAAACACATTTGATTTATTTTATTTCCTTTGTGTGTTGTCATATTGTGCAGGAAGAGCACTGTTGTTCACCAGCCTTTGAAGAGATGGGCTTTTTTACAGAAAACCTGGTATCATAACTGAGTGGTTCCCTCCCAGGAGTTTTTATCTTACTGTTTACATTGTTTAGCTTTTTCTTTTGCTGCACACTATTATTTACAGTCTCCCTGACATTCAGTTATAAATGACCATAGGGGCCATTCTGCAGCGGAGAAATATATGCATATGTGACAGATGACTGTGAATTATAGGATCGATGGAGGAACGCAGTGGCAGCCTTGTCACCAGTGAATGTGAGGGAACAAATGGAAAATGGCTCAATCCGCGCTGATCGTCATGTATCGAGTATTAAATTACACTTTCTATGTTTTACGTTTGAAATAGAGGACACAGCCACACAGGCAGTTTGTTTGCTTTGGTCCAAAGCAAAATGGGTAAATTTACTTTGCTGCATTTCTATGGTTGCTTTGATTAGGTTCTCACAAGCCAGCTGTATAGGCTCATGGACTTGATCACATGAATTCAAATACTTTCAAATACAGCAAGCTGACATGCTGCCATGGTTGAGTTTTAAGTGGATGTCTAAACATAATAAACTCAGAGAACTGCCACAGATTCAAGAATGACTGATGTAAAATTGTTAGTATCGGTCCAGACACAGGCCAGCTGAGTTTATTTTGCTCAAGCATGACTAACTGTAGGTGTCTGATGCCAGCGCCATGAAACCGAAGACAGACCTTCCTGTTGCTGGTTTTGTTTTTCCTCATTTTCAGATTTATATATAATGGCACTCAGTAGAGAGCATACCTCAGCTAAGGCACATCCAACACATGATTGTAGAGTTTTCATAGTAGGAATATAAAAGTAAAATAGCAAGTGGTCTGAAAACCGAAATAATGTATCATAAAACTTGATTTAAATAAAAAATTGGAAAAAAACAATTGTTTATTCGTCCCCTAATCTGCACCAAACTTTTGTGTCCATGTGTTCTTTTCAGGCCCAGGCGGTTTATTAGTTTTTCTATAATCCAGCTGACAAACCAACAAATAAACAGTCCAAACAAACCAACAGACATAGTTGATAACATAACCTCCTTGGCAAAGGTAATGAGTCAAATAGAAATGAAACAGAATGCATCACAGGAATGTTTGACATTGTAAATATTCAATTCATTTTCTGTGTTGCAAACGAGAATATTTCATACAATTTCTGTGTTTAAACTGTGAAGCTAATGCCCGTAGCCATTTTTTCCATGATAGTTTAATTTACCTCCAAAGACTGCAGGAAAATACATAAACCAACCTATGGTGATGGTGATAGCATAATTTTTCCAGAGGTGGGATACCTTCCTAACAAATGTCAATTTATACACTAAGATCAATAATGCAATATCTAGAAACCCCTTTGTTTTGGTGAGACATCCGAGTTGGTAGTGATGATGATGATCATGATGATTTTCGCCCCCCAAAAACATGGTTAAACAAATTTTGACCTTCAGTATTGCAATGCATGGTTTCCGACAATTCATATTCCTCCTTTGTATCAAACTCTGCAGTGATTCCACATTCATAAATGACAGAGTCCATCACAGGCTGGAGGGATACACTTTTTTGCAGTATGCGTCAGTGGTGTTTCAGTATTTTGTGTGATATCAGTTTCATCTGCTCTGCGATGGTTCTTAATGACAAACGGACACTTTGGAAACACTTTGTTAGGTTCTAGCAGCTCCACAGCAGCAATCCACAATCCTTCTGAATGAGCTTTCGGCTTGTTAGCTATTAGTTTACACTCCACTAAACCTGCCCATGTTACATTGTCTGTGTCTGAATGAGGCCTCCTGTTGATTCCTGTTGTAATAATGCTCTAGATTTAGCCTGTTACATCATTGGGATCTCATTCTTGCAGTGCAAGCACTTGTCTTTTTACAGAAAATGAATGTCAATTTATCTTGACAAGCTCAACATTCCACTCCTTCTTTTCTTTTTTTGACAGTTGCCATGATGGTTAACCAATGATGACACACAACTGCTAAATGCGTCCCACTTTCACTTGGTTCAACTGCGACCTGACAGGCATAAAACCAGAAGGTAGAGAAATGTTGCTCTATGATAATTTCTTTAAAAGCAGAATAAAAATAAATGGCTCTCATGAAATGTCCCTACTGGATTTAACTGTCTCACAGGCTGTATTAGCCAAAAGGCCAGATATTCCGCAATACAGGGGCAAAAGAAGAGGTTAACTACAAATCATGCATTTTTGCAAACTGTTTGAAAGCATGGTAGACGTTTTAAACATTTGGATATTATTGTGGTGGCTCCAGGTGGACATTTTAATTCATTACCGTACTGCATTATAATCAATCAACAGACACCTGGACACTATAATCCACAAATCAATCAATTTGAAAAATCTGAAAGTTATTACCTCAACAAGGTAAAACTTGCACTTTAACAATAGCTCCACTGCTGCCTTCCACAGCCGACAGCATGAGATTGTCCTGCTGAAAGCTTCATGTGTATGGATTTAATAAATCGAAGCTGGAGACGAGCCGTTCAGAGAGTCAAGAAGGATGAAAGCTACTGTATATGACACACCGGTACATTGTTCTGCATGGCCAGTCCGACATGAGCACTTTGTCATGTGCAGCACAGTAACTGATGCACACACCAACATACACTTCTACACTCAAGGGGGTCTTTAGGTGAACGGAAGAGATCAGAGACACAAAGGTGAACGGTGTAGGCTAACTGTCTAACTTGGCCAATCTCCAAACAGTGTGAGGGAGAGAGAGAGCGAGTGGGAGGGAGAGCGAGAGTCGGAGAGAGAAAGAGAGTGAGAGAGAGAGAGACGGAGAGGGAGATGGAGAGACAGAAGGAGAGAGGGAGAGACAGGATGAGGGGGAGACAGGGAGAGGGAGAGACAGAGACAGAATGAGGGGGAGATGAATATAGGGAGAGGGAGCGACAGAATGAGAGCGCGAGAGGGAGAGGGGGAGACAGAATGAGAGAGAGAGTGGGAGAGGAACAGAATGAGAGAGAGGGAGACAGAATGAGAGAGAGAGTAGGAGAGGAACAGAATGAGAGAGAGGGAGACAGAATGAAAGAGGGGGAGACAGAATGAGAGGGGGAGAGGAAGACAGAATGAGAGAGAGAGGGAGAGGGAGACTCTGCAGTATGTCAGATCTGGGCTGCTCGCCAGGTGAGCTCTCTCACATGAGACTCTGCAGTGTTAACTTCAGCTGCCCAGCAAGACCTTGGCAACTCCGTGTGTGTGTGTGTGTGTGTGTGTGTGTGTGTGTGTGTGTGTGTGTGTGTGTGTGTGTGTGTGTGTGTGTGTGTGTTACGTAGTTATAACGCGTGTTGTGGGGACCTACATCTATTTACACAGTCCTGTGACGGGGACTTGTCTTCCTTAACTTGCTGTGCGTTCTTAAATATAAAGGTGTTTTCTGGTTGGGTTAAGTGTGTCTGTCTCCAGGACATGAATTTAATTCAATGTAATCCCTCTGAAATCAAGGAGACAAGACTGCATGTGTGTGTGTGGTATACAATGGTGTACGGTACCTAAACCTTGTGTGTATGTTATGTGTGAGTTTGTCCAGCATTGTGTAGGTAAGTGGGTCGTAAAGGTGATCAAACGCAACTCTGTGATCTCCTTTGTCTTCCCTCTCAACTCAGCTCTCACATCCTTGTGTCCAACCTGCGTTTTTTTCATCTCAGTCAGATTGACCTAAAGCAATGAAAGCTGTACATTTTGAATCCACAGCAACAATATGCATTTCATTATCTACCAACTCCGCAGAAGGTTCTCAGGGCAGTGCGCTGAACCCTGTTACGGTCGCACTGAACTGAAAATAATTGCATCAAATGCATAACCTGATATCCAGGAAGATATGCAAAAAGATACATTTCCTCCACTGCCTGTAAAATTGGTTAACAAAGTAATGTGGATCTTAATTTTCATCTATGCTGTACTTCCTTTTTCATTATTTTCTTCCCTCATTTCCCTTACTTGAACTTCAATTTCCTCAATTAGCCCTCTGCTTCGAGTCTCCTTCCCTCCCTCCCTCCCTCTCTCGCTCCCTCCCTCCCTTCCCCTGCAGTCACTTTCTTGTGCCTCAAATCTGTATTTTCTCCAATATGAATGCTTCTTTCCTCCATTCTTCCTTCCCTCCCTGGTGTGCCGGCATCATTACGGACCTTACACAGACCCCTCTCTCCATCCTAAATCCACCACTCACTCCCTGAGCTATTAGTATTATCCAAAATTCTTTGCCAAGCTTAGCTGACTGTGTGTGTGAGTGTGTGCATGTGTGTGCATGTGTGTGCGCGTGTGTTTGGTCGAGGAGGCAGCTCATTTTTCTACTCATGTCAGGTGATTTCTGGTACAGACAGGCCAGGTCACACTGGCAATGAACCTAATAAAACACAGCTCACATCAGCCAACTGGCAACTTGCACACACATGCACACATATGCACACAGGGAAGCAAACACACACTTAAAACACTTTTGTCTGCCTCAGTATTGTGTGTGCAAGATTTTAACATACTAATCATACAGAGGAAAGGCCTAAAGACACATTATCAAGGACTAGCAACACTAATGTATGTGTATTCATAACTTGATGACTATCCACAGGCCTATAGTTGGTGAACTGCTGTGGTGGCTCAGCTAACTGCCTACACGCTAGCCAGCAGGATATATCGCTATATAGCACTGGTCGGTCAAGCTAGCTCAAGATCACTTCTATTTTCTCTTTACAGGGCCTTATAATCCTGACTTGTTGTGACTAAATACAACTTCATTTACTAAATGGTTTTGTTAACTTCCCAACAAAGTTCCCTAAAGTTTGCTAAATGTCAAGCAAGCTTGTTCACTGTGTACCCTATTATCCATTTATTCCAATTTATTCAAAGAGGTTGAACAAAGTGTGAACCTTTAGGCAATTCAAGTGCAAGTTTACTTACATAAAAGTTAAAATTTAAGTAGATGATGCAAGCTAATGTCTGTTGCCATCAATCAACAGCATAAACGTGTTGGTTGAAGTTCCTCAAAGTTTAATATCACATAACACAGAACAAATGTATTAATTGCAGAACAGATTTAGCTATTTAATGTTTTAAATGATGGTGTAATGCATAGTGGCTTTGCATACAGGCAGTCTAAGTGCATGTGTGTGATTGTCTGTGTGTGTGGTGGGGGGCGGGGGGGGGGGGGGGGGTAGGAAATTGAATGCATACAGTGTGAATCTACAATATGTGGTATGCATGCTGAACTTTTTCTTCTGGATGACTTTCAAAGATTTGTGCCAGTTGATAGGGGCTTGGCACAGACTCTGCTGGCAACAGAAGCAGAAAAATACCACATATCATAGTGGAGGAGAGACTGCTTGGCTCAGCTGTAATAAAGTACTTTCATTCACTATGTATTATGTAGTGCTTTTACCATCATTCACTGCCCACCTCTTTGGGAACCAACTGTCATTCTTTGGCTAAAAATAAAATGAAATTAATGACAATAAATAAAATAAATGCTGTATCTTCTGTTTTTCATTTTTTTTATAACCTGATGCCCACAGCTGCGGTTGTTAGTGTCTGACTAATCAAAGAAGTCAGAGGACTCATGAAAGGCATACTAAACAGAATGAACTTCCTCTGACTCCCTGCAGCCACTGTAAAAGGTAAAAAGTAACGATTGATATTAATCTGCCCAGCCAATCGATGAGGCAACAGCACCGAGCTGCTCTCGGCATATCAGAGACTCGTTTACAATAGGGGGAGAGGAGGAGGAAGAGAGTGAGCGGGACAAATCGTCTGGTGTCTGTCCAAGGCTGTTTATGTTAATTCAGAGTGGCCTGGCGGTAGTGGGCTGCCGATGACTGTATCGTTAATGAAATGGAACTGAATGAAAGCCTTATTAATGATCTGTAATCTTCTAAGGGTGATTTCTTTATAAATGGGAGTGAACCTTAGATTCTTTCATTAGCAGGAAGAATTAAAAGTAATACACTGCAGTTTTGAAACAGAAAAAGGTAAAAAAAAAATTAAAAAAAAGAACAGGCCTACAGCCCTGCAGGCTAATAAGCTCACATTCAATGCCAGTGCTTCATGCATTTAATGTCAGCAACACTGCAAATACCGTTTGAGATCAGCGATTTTCGAAACATCAAAACATCAAAAGCAAATCTTCAAGCTAAAGTTGGAGACCCGCCTGATCACCCAGGGACCGACTTTAATCTTTACAGCGTCTGTTTATACCAAAGATGGTTTGAACCCACAAAAAACACATCCCAGCTAAATTTTTGTTCTTTTCGACGACCTGAGGCTTGTAAGCAGTTTTCAAATCCTTAAAATCTTACATTATTTTACAAGGCTTACTATTGGTCATACATTAAAGATAAGGTCTGCTGCTTGCAGTAGTACAACACAATACTACACATCAGTGGGCAGGCAGGCAGGCCTATGAGCCCACACACAGACACACAGAGTGAAAAAAACGTACGCCTAACTGCAACTTCTTTGACCGCAGGATGACCATAAAAACAAAATATTGATTGTAAGAGAGGGTAGCAGAGATCTTTGAAATGTAGCTGAATTGTGCTTCTGTTAATGGGATCTCTTCAAGTTCCACTCCAGTGGAATGGCTTCCAGCGCAGTCTGCCCTGCTCCCTCACACTTTATTCTAGCTTTGTCTCTCCAAAATTATCCGGTGGGCCTCCAGTAAAACTGAGTGAAATCCATGGAGTTAGAGCTCATAACCTGTGTGGAGTGGATTATTAAGACTAACAATTGGACAGTGCTGCAAGTCAAATATTATTTTTGGTCCACATAAGAGCTGGTATTTCAAGGCAATCACATCTGAAGATATCACCCGGTGCTATAAAATAATATTAAAATAATACAAATTGATTTAAGTTCATATTATATTAGAAATAACACATTTTGTTTGGTTACACAAAATAAATCACAACTTTCTAAATAAAGTTCAAAACTACACCCCTGTCATCTTGACAGAACTGTGCAACTTAGAGACGTTATTGACATTTATTTGAATTCAGCTTCACAGTTACACATCTGTACATCTGTATCTAGAAATAACTATTTTACTATACTTCATAAAGTAATAACATTACGAACAATTACTTTGTATGTAATGTTAATTATCTACTATCTACTAATTATCCTCCCAGCAAGTTATTTAGTAATCAGTCACGTAGTTTCCGTGTGATGCTGCTAACTAACAGACAAATGAACAAACACAAAAACATAACCTTCACGGTGGAGGTAATTATCAACCAAATCTACTTTCCATCTGCTCTACAGAGCTCTATAGCACAGTCATAGCTCGTTTTTTAGCGCATTGTTTAAACTACCCTACATTTTTGATTCACTGTCACTGTCAGCGATTAGCCGGACGTGGATAAGAATTGGGTCCGGACTTTCTCCAGAGGTTTCCTTTCACACTGAGGCGCGTTCACAACACCAACAGATTCTCTGGAGGATTCAGGTTAGAGGTGGTTCAACAGGCTGAGGCAGGATGCAACATATTCATTCTGCTGCAGGGGGCATGTTTCATTGTTTACAGGACATCGACAAACTCTCTTGAGATGACCTTGATGGCTGTTACAGTGTGTGAAGTGAGGAAGTGTTGTGTGGATGTGTTCATAAATGTGACTCATTCTGTAAATCGCTTTGAGAGGCTGTTAACAGTAGATAAGTGATATATAAATGCAGTCCATTAGCCACACCACTTGAAAAGGTGATGATATATCAATGTTTTGTCAACAACCATTTTCCAGGGTTAAGATTTCAGGTACCTGTCTAAATTTATGCTGTTGATAGCTTTAAGTCTCCTGTGGATGCTGGGCTAACATCACATTAGTTTGAATAAAAGGAGAAGCTGCTGCAGAAGTCAAGGAAGTCCAGAGATCTGGATCCTGTTAAAGTATTAAAGTGATGTAGTTGAACTCTAATTATTGTTTATGATCTTTTAGGTGTTAGTCAGAGCTCATCTGCCATCAAGCTGCAAAGCTCAGGGCAGGAAAAATGACATTAATGATGTGAATATTAGCTTGTTCATTCACCAGCAAATGCATCAGTTTGTTAGGATCGCAGCGAGCGATCTGACTGATTAATAAATGATGCATTGTGACATTTCATTCACTGAACATCACCTTGTCCAAGTGTACTGACTTGCAGTGCATGTCTCCTTATTTATTTCTGTGGAATGATGAGAGTGAAGCTAAATCTAGAATCAAAATACTGTCAATATCTACTGACAGTGACAAGAATTAAAGTTGCTTGTTCACTACAAGGCCACAATTGTTGTGAGCTGTGAGTTACGATTCTTCCACCCGCTTGCTTGCCAGTTGTCACTCCCCCTCACTCGTGCTCCTTCGTGTTTCTCCCTGCAGGCTGTTTCCACAGGTTATTTTAGGATATTTTGTTAGATAAATCACTGCTTTTGGTTCCCACTGGTTTACGACTTCACAGAGGCACAGAGTGGAGGTTCTTATCAATTAGCACTTACAAGAATATGTGACTTTTATATTCCCTAACAGTGCCGCTGTCGCAGTTCTTAAACCACTTGACATTACAACCCTTGAGCTGTTTTAAGGCACTGAACTGAGCAGCTGTACATGAGAACTCAAATGAGTGAGTGAGAAGCTCTGGAGCTCCTCTGGCCAGCCCCGAGTATAAAAAGAATGTTCAAATGAGTGAGAGCAGGAGGTCCTCAGCAGGATTCATCGCAAGTGAGTGGATGTCTTGATGATGTTCCTCACATGCAATAGACATAAAAAAAATTGAATATATATATATATATATATATATCGGATGAAAAGGTGGAGCCATACATGTAGAAGACGGATACAAACTTTAAAAAGAGCTTTTGGTGATGTGGACTGATGCAGGTGTTGATGTGCTGTGAACAAAAACGTGATCTACACCTGAGCACTCTAGAGATGTCTGTGTTGTTGTGAACATGTCTGAGCAGAGAACATTCATTGTTCATATGTGAAAGGTAAACTCTCCAAACCCATTTACGCGGACATACTCGGAAGTTCATGTCTACAAACAGCTTTATTAAGATGGAACATATGAACATGTGATGATGCACATTTGTGCTTATTGCAATGAAATGGGTGCAGAGAAATGTATTTTTCTGTATGCACCTAATGAATAATCCAAACAATTAGCAGCATAAAATGCACTTCAACTGTGCCTCTCCAATTAGCATTATCAAGTAATGAGAAGTGAAGAGGACGCAGTGACCCTTATCCATCTGCAATTCACACATTACAGCTCACAGTGCTTTTTTCTGTTTCAGCTCTTACTCTCTCTCTCTCTCTCTCTATATATATATATATCTATGTTTATTGCGCATTATTTACCAAACAGCGCATTGAGACATCCAGCGAGATGTGTTTATTCACTCAAAATGATATCCCTGGACTCCACAGAGGCAGCGTGCTGAGTTAATTGAATCTTAATCCTGTGCCTTTCCCCCGTTCTGTCCCCCCCCCCACCCCACTTCCACAGTCTCCAGACAGTTCCGTGCTGAGGCACCCCGGTGGGAAGCTGTAAGTTTAAGTGGTGTTAAATATTTACAGAGGAGAAGGTATTAATTCATATTTTACTGAGAAAAAAAAAGTCTCTCATTCCTCTGTGCTCCGTGTCAGGGCTCCTGTGGAAGAGAGCGATAGTGAGAGAGGCACAGAAAGAACAAGGGAGAAACAACATGGACGAGCAGGAGTTGTTTTTTTGTGCTTGGGTGAGGTGGTGGACAAAAGTCAGGAATATTTTGTTCTTCCTACTCTGCACCTGCAACATAAAGCTTTTTTAATTCCAGAGGATTGGATCTTGTTCACCTTGTTTGTGTATAAACCATATGCAGCAAATATTGCCTGAGATATCATGATGTACATATGTGGATGACGAACTTGCATATGTTAGAGTGTTTGTTCCAGAATGGCTCCCTCACCTTTTTTCATGCTGTTAATTTCAATTTGGTTCTTTCTTTTCATTTTTAGCCGTGCTCGAGGGCAGTCTGACAGTTCTTTAGTCCACCACTTTAGTTGAGACTGACATCATGAGAGGGGTTTGCTGTAAAATTCTGTACAAATATACATGCTGCCCAGAGGATGAATCCAGCTGACTTTGGTAATACCCTAACTTTTCCTCTAGTGCCACCAGCAGGTCAAACTTCCCACTTCAAGTTAAAGTTAAATACGGTAGCACTATATCAATAAGATGGATTGGCAAATTTGTTGGTATATACCCGCTTTGATGTTCCCTACAGACTGTGTTATCCCCAGAATACTAATATCGATGAACCACTTACTTTTCCACTGGCACCAGCTGCAGGTTGAGGTTTATGGTTCAAAGTAAATTATCCCAAACAGTTAGATCAATGGTTCTCCACCTGGGGATCCCCAGGGTTGACCAGATATTAAACATAAAGCAAGTGTTATGCTCTGGAGTAGTTTTTACATTGCATCCCCTCTACAGGGGAAATAATTAGCCACAGAACAGTTTTTACTGAGTGTTTGTGTGAGACAAAGTGTGAGAGTCTTTTGTGCCACTGGATTATCCTCAATCAACAACTACAAAATGATGGGTTTTCAAGGATTAGGGAGTTAGGACGATTTCCATGCTGTCTGATCCCATGACTTCTTATCCAGCACATCATTTATTTTGTCCATGATAGATTGGTGGCCGAATATTTTCAAAATAAATCACATTCTCATGACGTCAACCTCAACTGGATTTAATTTATATTGAAAAGGTAGAAATGTTAACATGTGAAAATACAAAACTTAACACATGAACACTAAAAACACAGAATTTCTTCTTCTTCTTCTTAGTATTATGGCCACAGCCATTATGTTTTTGGGATGTCAGTCCGTCCATCTGTCCTGTTCCCATGACCGCAAAATCTCAAGAATGCTTGACAACTGAAACACAGTAACATGAGGTCACAATGACCTCATGTTACTGTGTTTCAGTTGTCAAAGGTAAAGGTTACAGTAACCTTTTATATGAATATATTGGTAGAGGCAAAATATCATATGTGGTGAATCATGTTGTGTGTAGCTTGGAACAGTTTTTAAATTGAAGTGCATTGTGAAATATAGCAATTTCTTGCCTTGTCCTCCTACATGAACAAATAAATAAGATTGATAATAATAAAAAGTTGTCTTGTCCCAGAAGTGTGTTTATTTGCCCTTAGTTATTAGCACAGAATATATATCGTCACTGTAATCGCAATAGAAAAATCCTTTTACAATTGTTACCTTGAATCTGAACAATAACACTGAAGACTGACACTTACGTTCTTATATTATTAATGCATCTAATTCTGACTTGTGTACACATGCTTGTATATCTGCCTGCATACTTATAATGTTTCCAACTATTCACAACAAGAAGGTGTGAATGTCAACAAGAACTGCTGATGATGTTCAGCTTTCTATCATAACAAATGTCATTTTTATGGCACAGACAAACATTACTTGTCTGCTCCTGGAAAAAACGAAATAATTCATCATCTCCTCTTGAAATATGCTCTTGCCAGTGATTCCTTTGCTTCATCGTCCTGGCCGCTGTGTGTGTATGTGGCGCTACATGTCACTGGCATGTTCTGAAAAGTGGCACCTTGCCTTGGTGTGAACTCATTGGCTCTAGGCAGGTGGCATCAAATAAGCACTGCATATTCTCTTGGTAGCTGCAGGTCACAGATCTGAAAGAAGCACAAAGTGTTGATCTGGCGCCATGAGACAGATGGGACACCGGGTATTCAGGCAGTGTGTTAGGTTAGTTGGTAAAGGAGCAAATTTGACTTGTACATGATGAAGAATGAAATAAATGAAAGTGACTCATCCCCTGACACCCGCCATAAAAAATGGCTTCCCATTAGTAATCCCAAATGACACCATGAAAAACAACTTAAAATGCCAATAATGTTAGCCAACATTTCCCAATACTAAATGTCTCTATTCAACCATGTAGTTGCTGCCTTTCCCATTTTATATACATAGCATGCTGGGTATTTGAGGTCTGTTAAGCAAACGACACAATCTTCGGCACCCAAGTTCACAAATTTTCAAAATAAAAGCTCTGTAATGTGCTTTTACTTTTACTTTACTACTTTATGTTGCCATGAGGGACATCAGCAACTGTACTGATTCTACGTCTCAGTGCGATATAGTGAAATAGGAATAATCAAATTATCAAAAGGGTTTGACGTCGCTTTTGACCCACGGTTTGGCCCAGTTGCTGAACACTGCTATAGATTATCCTATGACTTTCAAGCTTTCAGCAAATCTATGAATGAAGTTTAATAAAGCTGAAAGTGGGATGATCCATCACACCGGAGGAGTGCATTTCTAACCTCTGTCTTGGTCGTGGACATTGGATTTTGCTCAAACACAGTCACCTTAGCTTGCATTGGCCCCTCCTGCACCCCATGACTTAATCGCCACTGATTTTACAGGGGCTGTGTTTGACAGTAAACTGCAGTTCGTGAGTAACACTGGAGCAATGTCACTATATAAGCAAAGCAGCTGGTCCATGAATGGCAAGTAATTCTTCAACAGAGTAACTGCAGCTTATTGCAAAAGTTTGTAGAGGCCTGAGGACGTAAAACTGTCCACAAGGAAAAAAGGAACGTTAATGAACAAGTAGGAAAACAACAGACTTCATCCTTACTCTTACTTTGTTAATCAACATGTCCCCCTCCACCTCCCGGGTTTTCTAAGCGCAGTGTTTCTAAACACACACACACACACACACACACACACACACACACACACACACATACAAAGCAACAAAAAAAAGACACAATCCTGATGTGCAGTTAATATTTTAAACTCTTCTGCCTTGAGGGGTGGTCTGCATATTTTATAAGTCAGTTGTAGACCCTTTGGGGTGGGGGTGTAGGCTACATGTATCATGCATATATGTGTGTGTTTGTGTGTATGTATGTATGTGTGTGTGTGAGGATTCTCATTTGGGCCCAGGCGCCTGGTGCAGGACCTATCTGCTTCAGTTCACACAGATTGCCCTTCAATAATTCAATGCACAACATGACACACAGATTTAACTTTTCCATTGAATTTGAGCACAGTTATGAGAGCTGCCTTTACCTGTCTGCTTTGTAGCCACCCACCCTCTGCAACTCTGCTCTCCCCCCCCATCCTTCTCTTCTCAATAATAGATAAAAAAGACATCTGTGATTAGGTCAAATCTGTGACCTGAGCTGCTTCATCGGTACATCAGGGTACAACATTTACCAAGCAAAGTGTCTGCCCTATCCTGTAAAATAAAACACTTTAGGCAAAGACACTTTCAATTTGTATTTAAAAAAATCTGGAATATGGAATACGATTTAAAATATGCAAAGCTTGTTAGAGTAATGGAATCCATTTTCACACTCTGTAAATTTCTCATATGCGTGGAATTGTGTGTATGTGTGTGTGTGTCAGTATTCATGCTGGAGTTGGTATTTTGATTATGCTTCGTGCTTTGTGTGTGGGGGTATGTTTGTGTGTCTGTTGTGTGTGATGGTCCCCTGATTGAACAGCTGTCACTGCTGGCTCAGTGTGTGTACCAACCAGATGGGGAACACAGGGGTCAATGGCACTGACACATTGCCACCAGATGAGCCTGTTATAAGATCTGCAGCACATAAACACATGCACACACACACACACACACACACACACACACACACACACACACACACACACACACAGACACACACACCATCGGCACCCCACAGTTGTATGTAAACAGATGGAGCTGAAGCACAGATAACGTTCAGAAACTGGAAGTAAGTTTTTGCAGTGACATGAAGTCTTGCTTTGTAAGGAGATATATCAGTAAAACAAGGATGAAGTATAACTGGAAATGATATTTGATAAATTAATTTGTTGTGGCATTCAACAGGCTTCAAATCCATTCTAAAATGTTTCTCATATCTAATCTATAATCAAATTAGTGGATATGAAATTTGAAAGTTGTAACAGAAGTAATCAAGTTTTCATTTATATTTTAAATGAAGTCAATTCAAGATGAGCAGAAGACCAACCTTTGGTATCACTTGCGGGTTTCTTATCCAGTGGACTTTCAGTAAATAAAAGAAGTAATCATTTATCATTATTACTATTTTAACACAAAAGCTGAATATAAATGAACTAAAGCGAAGGGACAAGAAACAGACGCTGCTGCACTTCATTTGATATGTGCTGTTGCAGCTGAGACAGTGAAGTTGAACCATACTGGTTTCTCATATATCGTAGCTCAAATTCATTTGAGTAGAGACAGATGTGTTTGAACTGTTCCTGCATACGTGCTCATGTTGGGCGCCGTGTGTGTGTGTGTGTGTGTGTGTGTGTGTGTGTGTGTGTGTTGCTGCCAGACGGTGCTTCGCAGTCTGTCACCAACATACGTCTCCCGTCTGTGCTGCCAGATTCTGCTGACACGATTAAAATGGGCGCCCACTTATGTGTGTGGATGCACGCATGTCAATGACTGTTTGGAAGGATGTGCACATGCATATGAAGCATGTTTATTGGTTGTTTGAGTATTGTCTTTGTATGCATTTTATGTTTGTGTTGCTATCCATTATTTTTGGTCACTTGTTTATGTGTGTATGCGTGTCAGTGTGTGTTCTGATGGAATGTATGCATTCTGAATCCTTTGGTGGATCAAACGCTGTATAAGCTCGCAGAAGCTTATAGTTAAAATCCACATATGTCAATGGTTGTGAATGCACAATCAACACACAGGTTTGAGTAGAGCTGTCCGTGGTGCTGAATGAGAAGTCTACACATTAGAAGCTTGGTGCATACCATGGTCTAATGTGCAGTGCCAGTTCTAAACCTGCCTGTTTGGAATGTGCTGCTCTCTTGGCCTGTTTTAATGCTGTAGAGCTGCTTCAGAATTATTCCTCCTCAAACAGTTCTACAACATACTGTCACCTTTTATTGTTTGTGTGCTGGACGTTGTCTGAAGAGCTTTTTATAAAAAGTGCCTGGTGCAGAGTGAAGACACCTATGACTGTTAAGGCACCCCCCCATCCCAACAAACAAACACACACACTGCAACAGAGTGCTGGTCTCCATTTTTATTAATATTGAACGTATTGCCTGTCCACATTGCAACAAACTCACATTTACAATGCACATGTCCAGTGTGAAGCTGATTAGATGAGCATTTCACGAGATACACGTTCAACAGACAGACAGACAGACAGACAGTTTGTGGAATTGGTAAGTGGATTATAAGGAACATGTCCATGGTTCTGAATTATGACTCAATAGATAAACTGGATCTTTCTATGGATTTGAAATCCTCACATTAAACAAATCAAAATGAAACTGTTCACAATTTTAATATAACCTACCCGGGTTTGTGGTTTAAATACAGACTGGGAGCATATGTGATTTTTCATCTTCTCCCAAGTAATAATTACAGCCCAAATTTCCCAGTGTTTTCTAGTGAACTTGCCGGTCCTCTTGTAATTCAAATCCTGTGCAGTGCGACATCCATATATTTTAAAGTGGATCTCTCATATTATATCTTTTCCCCCTTTCCTGCAGTTCATCGGCTCAGTGTGAAATATGGCTTTTGAGTGACAATGAAGGAACCAATATGATAACGGGGGAAAAAAATTAAAGCCATCAAGAGAGCGTCACCCTGTAAGCTCAGTCAAATGGGATGTTGTAATGTTATGTAATAGCCTGTGGCCCTAGTATTTAATATCATTACCTCACACCTCCTAGCTATACTTCATTAATACAACTCCCAAGCATGAAGAGTTAGCCAACATGATTTTCCTGTGGAATTTCCCAATTTATCACAGGCCACATTCTGTGATTTGGCAAAGTTTAAAATTCAGTCCATACACCAAAGGGAATATTTTATCCCTCATCTCTCCAGTAATTCAATTCAAACTTAGCTTGAGACTCATTGTAATGAAAATGTCCTTGGTCCTGAATTTGAATTCGATGAATTAAACAAATCAAAGGGTCCTAAAACTTAAATCTGAACATAAAAGGTAGTACAGTAGGACTGTTCATGGTTCTGAAATCTAAATCCAAATATAAAACAACGTACAATGGGCCTGTTCATGGTATCAACATTTTAATCTGAACATAAAACCATGTACAGTGGGACTGTCCATGGTTCTGAGTTCAAAGCATAACAAAGATTAATTTGTGCAGTATTAGGAATTATATTGATAATATTGATAGGAAGAGCAATGATTCAAAGTCAAGGTAAGGTCTACATCTATTTCTTCTTCAAAAAGTTAATAAAGATCTGGGTAAAGCTCAGGTATAAAATCATGAACTGATCTCTGCTCCTGACTCGTCCTCCCCTCAGTGAATGACAAGCAGTTGAAGCTATTCAGGGGAACAAATAGGCACAGACAGCAACAGATACCTTTTAAGTCATATCAGATATTTACCCCAAAAGACTGCAGGTTTTCTGCAGAAGAATAAAAATGACATTGTTAAAAGTTCTACCCTTATTTCCCTCGAGGTTACGCAAAGCAACCCAGTTATATTCACATCACACCTTTCAGCAGGATGCCCCTGAATGCATAATGCGTAAGTGAAAGATGTTGATACATAAAATCGCAATGATTCTGTAAACCATTGTTTCAGATGCGTTCAAAAGAAAATGTTTTAAGACTAATCACCACATTTGGTGCCTCCCTGAGAGGAGGATGTTTTGGATTGTGCAGTATGTCTGTGCTTTTTTTATGTCAAGGCAAGTCAGCCAGCATTTATATGATTTCACAGGAGCATTGCGCCATGCTGAGTTAATCTTATAAGAACATGGAGCAGTGTTTGTCTCTCAGATGAACTCTGTTTCTGAGTGTCTCCAGAAAACGACAGTTCAAAAACATTCAGTTTATATCATGCCAATGTTTTCATGGCTCTGTTGGGAGACAGCTGAGAGCAGAAGCCTGCAAGGGACCAAGGCATAGAGTGCACGTTCAAATCCCTCTTCATTGACTGAGAAAAAATCCAGCTCTGGCCTCCAGACATACACACAAACATACACACTCATACACACACACAGACACACACTAATTTCCCAGCTGCTGTCTTGCACTCTGTGATATTCCACTTGTGTCTCTGTGACCATCTTGGTATTGGCAGTATTACGGAAATTAGTCTCTTCCCAAGTGAAACCCATGCATGCATGCCTACACCAGCCTGTAGACATAATGAAGGGTTCAGGCATGCTTTTGCCATAGCCTTGGCCCAAAGTTGCCCCCTTGGCATGAATAATGGATTAGTGCACACTGGGTGCCATCAAATAATAACAGCGTGCTCAGACGTACCCAAGTACACAACCACCCACCATCCCCCGCACACACACACACACGCAAGAGCACCCAGCGGTGAACTCCTGCCATGTGGGAGGGGATGCCACGAGTGCAAAATGCCAGAGTTGAATAATTCTGTTTCTGTAGGATTATTTAATCACGAAGTAAGTGGGTGGGTTGATGTAGGAAGCCATATGAAGGTCTGTGAACAAAAGCAACTCACAACAATGTGAACTGGACTCACACACTGGTAAGAACTTTGAGTAGATAAAGACGGACAGGGCAAGTGGTTGCATACAAACTTTCTTGGACAAGGTCTCAAATGGACGGAGAGAGGAAAATATAGTCAGAGTCAGACATTGCATGAGATACAGTTACAGCTTGGACTTACATATTATTTCTTTATTTTATTTTCTTCAAAAAAATACAAAATAATAATTTCTGCAGCATTACGAATCAGTGCTTTCATTCCTGTAAAGAGTTAGTGTGCCATCAGCCTCACTGCTCCATGCAAAAGTGTAATGCCATGCATATGCATGCTGTGTATAATGCATGATGCTGTATTCCCACTCTATTTGTGTTGCCCATGGTGCAGAGGAGTTGTGAGCCATTGGCTCACATGAATGTCTTGTTAGCTTCCTGATTTCATTTTGTTGAGTTAATATTTTATTAGTGACAACAACCTTAGTCCATTTGCAAGTCATGATGGGAACTGGGGTTAGAAAAACATTTTCTGCCTGTGTTACAAATGATATGATTATCATTACAATATTGATAGTAAAATTAACAATAATTATTTTAACTATGTGGCTACTAATTCCACAAACGTCTGTCTGTTTGTGTGAAACAGATATTTCCTGAACTGTTAAACGTATCCGTGTCACGCTTGGCATGTGCATAACTGTGGGCAGTTTAGTGAGTTTGGTGCGACACATAGTTCCTACAAATTTAATAAATATTTAACAGACAAGTGCCCGTAAATCGTTAGCAGTCAGTGGGGGCAGGGAAGCGGGCTAACTGTCAGTCTGCTGACCAAATTCAACATGTCTTCTTCTTTATGTGCTCGCAGAAACTACAGCAGTGGTCGGCAACTGGGTAGAACCAGGGGTCAAAATCACAGCAAGATCTTTAGATAATTAGATTTTACTGTGAACAATGCCGGGTCAGCGATAGCTTGTTTGTGTAAAATCAAAATTATTTTGAAGTTGTTAATTCAATGTATAAAAAAGTTGTTGCTTTGATATAATAATAGAATGTGTAAATGAAAAAGCAATATGACAGTGGATTTAAGTTACTTTAATTGTGGAAGTAAACTTGCTCCTGGGTGTAGCTGTAGCACCTTTCTAGTAATGCATTATGATATGTGTAATATTAAAATACGACCACCAGTCACCACAAGTTTTGCCAGATCAGTCAACATTTTTAGGTTTGAAACAGTACAGTTTATACACGTATAAACACAGAAGAAATATGTATTCAATTACAGACAATCTTTGCTGTATATCTTCGTAAGGCTTTGAACCAGTTTTCTGCACTGCGAAATGTTCTGCATTCTGCCATATATTATGTGGATAGCTTAGAGTACCACAAGAGGCTTCAGATGTTTATCGAGCAGCTCAACAGAAAGAGGTTAAAGGGAGAGATAAATACAGTTGAAGGCAGAAAAAAGGGGAAATATGAACTAGTAAGGACGAGAAGTCCCGAGGCTAAAAGGAAACAAATGAACAAGCGAGAGAAAGAAAAAAGGCACGATTGAACAGACAAGCGGGTCATTTGGGTTATTGGTCAGAGAGGGTTATCCACGGATGGATGGGCAGATGAAGTGATGGAAAGCAGCCTGGTTCCTGCAGCCACAGAACCAGCCGCTGAGCCAGGGGTGAGAGCGAGCCAAGCCCAGGAGCAGCAGCCCAGCCCCGGGTCAGTCCGCTCCATACTCCCCCACTGATCTCCACCCAATTAGCATGGAGCTCCATCTGGTGCTTGGAGTGGCACACAAACACTCAGAGTAACACACACGCAAGCACACACACATACAGAACTCAACACATATACACACACATGCACACCACTTCCATTACCCGTAACAATTGCTCAGTGACAAGATAAGTGATAGCCTCGTCCTGCCTCCTGCCAATTACAGCCTAATGTGAAAGAGACTGATTCACTATCGCTCTCACACTGTTTGGAGGGTGTGTGTGTGTGTGTGTGTGTTTGTGTGTGTGCACGCATGTGTGTGTGCGCATGTGTGTGTTTGTGACTTGTAGAGAGCTTTCTCTATTTGCACCGGTGCTCAGTTGAAAACATCTGTGGCTAGGCCCAGACAGAAGGCTGCTCCTTTCTATGTTGGCTGCAGGCTAGCTGTCACTCTATCTGTGTGTCTCTTTGTCTCTCTGTCTCCCCCTTATGCCCCTCAATCTCCCCAGCAATCAATATTTTACAATATACCCCTTACTGAGAAACACAGATGGAGCATTAGGGGAAGGAGAGCAGAAAAGGAAGTCAAGAAGGTTTGAGGGAAGAGAGAACAACACCTTTGTTTGTCACTGTCTTCCTTCTGATGCCAGTGCTAATTTAGGATATTGGAATTTGACATTAACATCCAGTTCCAGAAAATCTGACAAACAGGGCGCATCATATTTAATTAGAGTTTGTTCCATGGTACCTTCAGTCTGTTTTAAGAAATTGGCAGCAAGCTGGCAACAAAACCTGACTCCATCCCAAACTACTCCAAAATATATATTATACTGAAATAAATTTCATTGTAAGACCAGCATGGTCTTTTGTATTCTGATCTGTAATAAACCATAATCAACCATATAGAATATTTACTATTGACCACTTTGTTCTCACACTATGAAAAATTGCATGTGGTATATTAATATGTAATGTAAATGGCTTGTAAAAAGAAAACTTGAGAGACCATTTGTGAGCTTGTTTCTGTTCATATCATGGCTGTAAAGGTGTCTATGAATCAGGCTTTAGCAAATCAGCAGCAGATTATTTTAATATTGTCCACATTCTGCGCACACACTGCTCCGGTTAAGGACTTTAGGCACTTTTGGATTTTGAATATATTATATTGATCTTCCGGACAGACTTGTTTCATCATTATGGGTTTGGATTTGTGTTTTGTATTTATGTCCCTCTGTTTGCCTTCCTTTTGTCTCCCTTACTCTCCCACATTTAAGTTATTTTAAATTTTTTAAAACTTCCTAATTGTCTCTTATTTCCTGTCTTTGTCCTGTTTACCGCCCATGTGACCATCTCCACCTATGGTGTATGATCTCTGTCCCTTTTGTGTATAGTGTTTGTCAGTCCTCTGTGTTAGGCCATGATTTTAGTTTAGTTTGGTTCTGTTCAGTCCTGGTCTTCTTTGACGTCTCCTGTTCTCTTCGTTACCTGAGTTTAAGCTGTTTGTGTTCCTGATTCTACTGCCTACCTGTACATTAGTCAAGTCATAAGTCATGTTAAAGACCAAGTCCTCATGTCAACTGCATTTGGCTCCTCTGATTCAAATGTAAAAATGATGCAGCATCTGAGAAATAAAAAGATATAACCCACATTCATGCATGAGATACATTATAGATGTGAATGTGGTGAGTCTGAGCAATGCAAATGTATGTATTTAAATTTGTCAGATGAGATGTGATATAAAAAGCAGTTTTAATGCTTATGCTGATCCTAGGTTACATACGTTTGTGCTGAAAGGAACAGTTCAGTTGTCTGTTTAATATGAAGCTATAACCAACATCCCACTTAGCTTAGCATAATGAATGGAGACAGGAGAAACAGCTAACCTGCCTCTGTGCAGAGGTAACAATTCACCTACCTGCACTTCTACAGCTCCTTCCTTAACCAGTCAGACCTCTAACTTAAACAGCCATGTAGGTAGTTTGTCCCTATGACCCATGGGAGTATTTCCTCGATGGTCACCCATATGGCGTAAGGACATATGCTTCAGAAAAACCTCTAAAAATCACTGTTCGATAAATAACTATTATGCATTGGTAAGTTAACAGGTATACAGTGGGTTAAGTTTAGGAACAAAAGCAACTTGGTTAGTTTTAGTGACTGATCATAGTTTGGGTTAATCAAGGTTATATGTCCTTGTTTTGTTGTCTTTGTTACATTAATAAACTTGCAGTTAAGGTTATACAACACTGAAGGTCGTGGTTAAAAGCAAAAAACTTTAACTCTAAATCACAGAGGTGGAGGACTCCAATGCACTTCTCAGGAGGCAGTTTAGGGAAGATCAAAAGGCTGTAAGGCAGCAAAATAATCCAAAAAGGTAAGACAAAGTCAAAATAAAGAATAACTGTAGGAATCAAGAAAACCAGCCACACTACAGAAACAGGAACACCTGATACAAGGGACTAAGACAAACAGGCCCAGGGAGCTGAGAGCACACATGATGAATACAGTAGGAGGCAGGGACTATAGGATGCAGGTGAAACGCAAGAATACCACAGAATGTAGAATCACAAGATTGCATGAAGTGGGGGATCTGAAACAAGAAGAAAGGCGAGTATCAGAAAATAAATGCACATATATTCATACCACAGTGGGGCTGTAAAACCTTACTTGAATTTCAAACATTCTTTGAAGATCATATTCAAACTCTAATGACCATCTGACCATCTGAAGTAGTTTGCTTCATAATCCAGCAGAGGGCGATCACCTTTTTTGCTTGACCTGTTGCATGAAACGTAAGTCAGTGATGCTACGATGTTTGGCTACAGAAATGGAGGACGCCAAAGCATCAAAGTGGCATGTGGAAGCATTTTGAGTTCCACACCATAGACGGCAAAGCAACAAACAAAGATGAGGCTATTTTGTCGAATGGGTACAAAGCAGCGGTCATACTCCTGAAAAACGTCAAGTGTTTAATCTCAACTGACTGTGTGTCATGTCAAATTCATTCAAACTTAATTTTGAAAAAAAAGAGACAGCCCTACACAAGGTAAAACCAAAACTACATTGATTGATGTCTCATTTAAAGTTAAGCATTTATTTATCTATTTTTACCCTTGTATGATTTACCATCTAAATGAATCGTCCCATACTGTCTGTGATCCCTTTCATACCACCAGACAGGAAGCAGACTGCTCAGTCAAATGAATATTCAGCACCTTCCTCCCAGAGTTTGGATACACTACAGCTGAAAATTATGAACTTTCACAAGTATTCAATTTAATTTATTACCAGCTGCAAACTATGCAATAGAAGTTTATACAACCAATCTATAGCTTTTGCAAAGAAATCCTCCCAGATAGGGGCACATTTGTGTTATGAGTTTGGCAGATGCTCACAGCAGTAACTCAGCTAACTGAAATGTAAACAAGCAGGAGTACTTCCTGGCTTTGAACCAGAAAGTGTATATCACCGCAACAACCACTCCAGCTTCCCTCATCCTTTTTTTTGTATTCTCTCACATCTTCCTTTATCTTGTTGAATATAACAAACTGAGTTCTTTGCCTCTAAATTTTATTCTATTAACTATATTACTATATTATTAACTGCTGTTAACTACGGGATTGTTTCACACAGCAGATCTAATACATTAAAGTGTCACTTAAATGTGTTTTTGAGCCGTCAACTAAATTATGTGACCGTTCAGTGATGAAATACAGTAATACTGGTTTTAATACCACAATTATTAGCAAATTCATCAAAAAAAATCCCCATTTATGGGTTTAACATGGCTCATAACACCGTGTTCAAAATGGTCTTGGACCTTGCAGGACCAATGCTTTTGTAAAGTTATCCATTTGGGATGTGTTTACGTCATGACATCAACACCAGCTATCGCTCGTGAGTGGAAATCTGGAAAGCCAAACTCCTTTTCAAATCTATGCTGAATCTAAACCCCTAAACCCCCTCATCGCCTACCCGTCAGAGACCTCCCAAAGCCTCCTCCTGCCCTTGGGCTCTCTCACATACACAGTTTGAATCTCTGGCTGAGAGAGCTGCCTGTGCCAGCTCAGGACGGCCGTGGTCTCGAAACTGTGGAGGCGAGAAGCCTCTACTTTAAATGAGGTTTCTGGGTGTGTCCTGCTACTGGGGTCATTGTTAGGGCTGAAGTTAGATGATGTAATGATCATGATGGACCTGTCTGTGTACATGCTGTCTAAAACTTTAAGAACAGCAACAGGTCAATTCCTTTATTTTTGTTTATTTTAGTTTTATCAGATTAGGTTCAATTAAATAAGATTGAAAGATGAATATGTGACAAAAGTTTAGAATTTCTTCTTTGTTTTTCTTGTGTTTAGATGTATATGTGTTAAACCCTGTAGTGTACAGCACTTTTTTATTTGAAGACCTTCAAGTGTGCAAAAATGTGACTGAGCTGTGTGTTGTTTTTCAGACTAACTGTTAAATCATACAATAGCTGAGTGTCTTGGTTTGAGTCTTTGGTTTCACCTGTGACTGTTCTCAAAAAGCATGAACCAACATAAACAACAGTGAGTCGTCTATGGGAGGAAAATAAGCCATTCTGAAACTGAGAAAAGAGGGAAAGTCGATCAGCGCAGTCGCACAAACATTGGACAACACAACAATGGGAAATGTCCCGAAAGAGAAAGACTGCTGGTGCGCTGAGCGAGACACACTGAACAGCTCGGCAACAACAAAGACAACAACTGCAGCTGACGACAGAAACGTTGCGAGAGCCGTGGAGAAAAACACAACAACACCATCAACCTCCACAGGGCAGGGGTGAAGAGATCACAACCCACTGTTTGAAATAAAACTTTGAGAGCAGAAACATAAGAGACCATCTCAAAACATGAAAACTACTCCTCAGCAGTAAGAATCTGAACTAACTTACAGAAACACTGTCATTATCATCCACCTCTACACACACACACTCACACAATAATCTGCATTACTTAACTACAAAGTAATCAGCATCTGTCACACACAGATTATCATTTATAATGCATTAAGCCAGGCTAAAATATATAATAAATGTATACAAGGATGGACGATGTGTCTCCACTTACTCCCACTATCCATAAATTAAGCTAAATCATCCCAGATGCGAAGGCTGCCATTGAGGAAATCATTTGGAACTAGAGTCTGCGCAGTAGTGATGGGGGATGGAGCCGAGGGGGGCTCTAACAAAGAGGAGGCAGGGTTTAGGACCTAAAAGCTTTCTGCAGCCAGCCCCCATGATGGCGATTGAATTGTGACTTCACCTATAGGAGCTGTCATGCCATTTATCTTTATATACAGTCTATGGAAGTGTGTGGGTGGGTGGGTGGGTGGGTGTGTGTGTGTGTGTGTGTGTGTGTGTGTGTGTGTGACGGGAAAGAGACAGCTGTTCGTTTGTGGGTCTGTTCAGGTTCCGAAGGTTGATTAACACATATTTTATTTTCATATGTTTTTATGTTAAAAAAACATACAAAATTATGCATCCTTTTAGTAAACTGTAATTTCCTCTGTCCTCAATTTAGTGCCACTTTTGAATTTCACTGAAGAGAGACACGCCACAGAGAAAAACAAGAACGAAAACCAGCTGCGATGAAAGGCAACGATTTGCTGATGTCAGTCGTAACTGCTTGACGCAGTTGCTGCAAGAAGGGATCATACAATCAAATATGAAATGCTCTTATTCTAAGTTACTTTAAGACCCTTTTCCTTTACTTTTCTTGATCATAAAAACGGCAGTCTGATACAAAAGTTGCTCGTCGTATGTATTTTCACAAAATGTGAATACCAGGAAGCTGATATTCTTCATTCTTGTCTCATATTCATATTTTGTATGATGAAATGTTTTTGGGGTACAAAAAAGAAAAAGAAAATTTACTTCCCTGCTCCAATTCTTTTTGAGGGACTGAGTGTGCAGCCTTTTCCCGTGCCATCTGGTCAGCTAAAGTCATCTAAGTGTACAAAGTTCAATCACATGCTATATCACAAATGTTGAATTGTACTTTTTAAGCATAATTAAGACACCATAACTCCTCCCTGTCATAAATAAGATATGACCTCATGCAGCACACTCACAATATTTACCTGGGGGGTTAGAAGTTCATGTCCCACCTTGTTTTATGAAGGTCAACTGCTGACATTTTGAATTCAGGTTTGTAAAGCTGAGCTCATGACAGAATCATGACATGTTGAGGCAACACAGGGGTAGACACCGAGCATTTTAATAATCCATGCAGGTTGAGGTTGATTAATTGAGAATGCCTGCTCTCTTTGGTATTGAGAGAACATGGATGGATGTGCGGAGGGGTGGAAGGCAGAGGGAAGTCATTGTATCACAGCTTCCCTTTAAACGAAAAAGATGATCTGCTTGTCTTTGGAAAATTGCCATTTTGTTTCCATTTCCGACCCCTTTCCACTTGGTAAACGCCATTGTGTTTATCTCAGTGCTGTGCATCTTTCAATGGAATCTGTGTCAGGGACTATGAAGTGGAAGTTCAGTGGCAAACAGTAGTAAAGTGGAAAAGGGCCTGTGTCTCTGGAGCCACATATGTTGCGTCTGCTGGCTTCACTTCAAATCCTGCAGTTGTGTTTCCTCTGCCTCTCTCTCTGCTTCCCGACTCCTCAGCGTAATGGAGTGCGCAAATGTCTCCCTTTATATGAACCCACATCCCTTCTTACATGCAGCACTGAGCAAAGTAATAGAACACAGTCATTTGGGCTAATTCACTTTTTGAGCTTGATACAAATCTGTCGTGCTGACTGCTTTGCATCTCGACTCCAGACTGCAGCTCTTCCTCGCTGGGATCCTGCTCCCACCCACTCACGCCTGGTGTACATTATGGAGATAAATACACACTGCTGCTGGTTGCAACAGCAATATGACCCTAATTCAATGGTGCAATGTCACTACATATTGCATAGGTTGCTGTGAACATCATTATGTGTTATTGGTGTGGCTCAGCTTTAGCATCCCCCCTCAGGGCTTCTATAAAATACTGACCGAGTTTATACGCACACTTGTATCCTATGTATGTTGGGGTATTTAAAGTATCCTCTTTTTGTGTTTAAGCATGAAAACGTCATCCCAATTTCAGTATCTTGGAGGAGCCCCTCTCCTGGTACTCCGTTTGTAACCAGGATACTGGTGCATATATGCATCTCATCCTGATTTCTGACCACTGCAGACTACCTGCACAGGCGGGGGCTTCAACTGGTTTTCGGACTGTTGTTTTTTCCAATCTCAGTTCAACAGTGACAGACAGCCAGTAAAATGATGCCCTACTCATATGGAAATGTTGTCTCCCTTCTATGTCATGGAACTCCATCATGTTAACCAGGTGCAATAGCGTATCTTTATCCACTGCACCCTGGTACACCGGCCAAAGTGGAGGACATTTTTAAATTTTCAAATCTGCAACGTGAGGTTGGCATTTAAAAGAGCAAAGCCAGCTATAAGCTAGAGCGGCCTGATTTTCAATAGCTACTCTACAACAATCAAAATGAGTTAGACAGTAGGTAAGTGTTGTTTTAACCTTGGTAACGTTGCACATCACAGGTGCCCTGTATTTATCATGTACACGGGGATAAGAATAACCAGATTTCTCAATGTTCCATTTAAACACCATATCCAGAATATGATCACAACTGGGATAAGTATGATAACCGGGATGCTAGTGCATATGTTATTTCCATCACTGATACATGTGCATTGGGACCATTCTGATCTGGTATATGCTTTACAATACCGGTCCCATTCACACAGTATATACAGTGCTTTAACACACACTCAAATGCATTAGTGATTTTGGGGTTCAGTATCCCAAGGATAGCCCAAGGACACCTCGACATGTAGCCGGGGATTGAACAGCTGACATTCCGTTTAATGGATGACCCGCAGCCCCTCAATCTTTGTGGACGCTCGCTCCGTAGTCATGGTCTGAGCACCCCTGTAGCAGTTCTGCTCAACCCCTGTTCTTCCCTTCAGCAGTACTTGAGAAAAAGGGAATGGGGTGGCTGGACAGGTCAGGACTGATGCCAACAAAACCAGAAGACCCTCTGCACCAGCCTTCGTTTAATGAAGAGATGTGGAGGCAGATACCAGGTCAAGGATTTCACAGAAATTCTACAGATCAGCCTAAGCCTTTATGTTAGACACGTCTGACCCACGCTGACTCCAAAGAGCGTCTCGAATGCCAAATATGACAAGTCATATCACACTACAGCCACATGTCCAAAGCACAGCTGGCTCCGGAATCTTTAAATAACTGACTCATGCTTGTGAATTTTTATCCACATGCACATGACTAACACGTCAAAACACAATGCACATAGAAATGTCTGAATTTATGCAAGCATCATATTAAGAACATTTATTATTAAACGTGGACAGTTTTGGTTTGGAAAAGAAACGGCAGAGACCTTCAGAAACCTCCAGTTCTCAAGATATCCCTGATGACCAATTATCAAACTTTACAAGTTTGCATATAACGAAAAATGAGAACCTGCTCCCTTAAAGCGGTCCCATCCTTCTATCAGTAATTTCTGGCATTAATCAAAGTGTAAACAGTAAACCAATGAGGATTTAAGGACATTGAGAAATCAGAGTCAAGTTGTGGGGCTGCATATTTATTTGCTTGATCTGCAACATTTTCATACCTATTTATAATTTATTATTTTGAAGGAGCAGCAGATGGAATGTATCCAGATCGTGTCCGGAAAATAATTAACATGTTAGTTGTGTTTTTATCTGGAATGATTTCATATCATGATGTATAAAACTGAACTGATATGACCACTGAACCAACATAATACATGTCTTAAACATATACCAATAGTCTTGAGGTCCCTTTGTTGCATGGTATGTATTATGGGATGCACTAAGATCATTCCCTGAATCACTTTGACTTTTTCAAGCGGCCACCTCTTTCAGAACAGACTGGCGACAGCTGGTTAAGTGGAACTTGAGAAAAGATTTGTTGGCTTTTTTTCTTTGTCACTGAGAGACTGTTTATACATGTTAGGACACTACTGCACTTGCTTTGCACACTTAGAGGTAAGGTTGGTAATCCTGGAAAGGCTAGCAAGAGCGGGCAACGCTTTGAAAACATGCAACTGAGGCAAAGTCACCATCACCATCTTCCTTGGTGTCTTCTCCGTGTATGGCTCCTGTGTTCTCACATGACCTCACTCAAAAATTCTCTGGAGTTTTAACTGTGGAAGGAGAAACTCTGGTTTGGACATTCTCTCTCCTCTGGACAATGTAAGGAGATTATCCAGAGTTCAGGGCATAACTGAAAGCAGCTTTAAAGTCCTGCAAGGGTATTTTTCTCATTTATTTTTTTCTAGACGACTTTATTTATTGATGGCTATCGGGATATCTTGCCAAGCCTATCTTTAAGCTGGAAGGCAATGTTGTTGAGCCAAGTTTAGTTTGGACAGGCTACTTTTGCGATTTTCCCCCTGCATTATGTTTATGAGTGTGCATGTAGCGTGGCAATGAGATTGACAGAAAGGCTGAGTCACACCAGTGCTTTTCACTCTCAGGATTTGAGATTGATCTCCTCTTCCTGGCCATAAATTCAGATTACCTGGCACATCCACAGTCAATGCATCACTTCCACTTATGGCTCTTCCAATACACTTGACAATGGACTGTTGGTGTATGCCTGTAGGCTCAGACAGACCGTTAAATTAGACAAACAGGGGGCTCTTTGAGTTTATTAAGGAACACTCATTACATACTTGTTTTTACAATGAAACTTCTTTTAATAAAATTAGAGGGAATTGCTGCAGAAATTACTTCTCTTGTCACCATTAGAATTATTATGAGAGGGGCAAGACATAATGCTAATTGTTTTTCAATGACAGAAATAAAAGACAATTTAAAACGGATGCAGCTCCCGGCACTAATTTTGCTGTTTAACTGTGCATTAGAGGGTGTGATGAACGGACAACACGTACCACACTGTGCTGTTTGGAGACTGGATCAGGTGTTCATGCTGACCAAAGGTTCACCTGAAGACCAGACTCACTCTCAGGTCAGAGCGGTGCAGTAGCTGAACGTGGCCTCACAGCCAAAAGTCCAGAGAATGAACAAACTCCCACAGAGGTGAGTTCAACACATTTCCTGTTTCTATAACTTCATATAGCTCTGCCAAAGTAAACTTAAAACTTTAAAAATAGTTCATTAAGGCATTAAACAAATAACAGTGCTTTGAGTTACAGTTTATAGTATATTCCACTACCTTACATGTCATACTATCTACGTGGAATAATTGTCAAAACAAATTATAGAAATTATTTCTAATAAACAAAAACACATTGGTGTTTAAAATGTATTATTATTATAATTAATGAACCTTATATTATGTTGCCTTTACTTTAGCTGTTTACCCTTGAAGTCATTCACACAGTTGAATTAAAACATCTGGTGCTTGGAGAGCACATACCTCTGCCAAGGCTCGCACCCTATCTTGCTATGTTAAAGAAAGTAAAACCAATACCCCGGATCAGCCCTTTTATCCTGTTTATCTGCTCCAAAATGTTATGGCTTCTTCCTTGGGTCATGCTCCACCCCTTCCAAAAATTCTATGTAAATTAGTTCAGTAAGTTTCCATCTGTAACTTGGTCATGACATATGCACAATGTCTTTGGTTCAGTCTTCAGTAAGTGAGACTCTGAGAACACACACAGTTGAAGGTTGAGTAAATCCTGCATATGTTCGGTCCTGATGGCTGCAGCCTGGCTGAGAACAACTTGGCACCAGGATAGTAACTGATGTTAGATTCTGCTGCTCAGCGGCCGACTGCTGTGGTCGAGTCTCTGCCACATCAAACAGGTCAGCATTGTTTAAGCCTGATACTCAGAGTTAGAGTGCTACTGGCTGGTTGAGCTGTCTGGCTCTCAGCTCGCTAACTGTGGGTGACACCTTCATTTTCCCTAGATGGGTCGGTTTGCCTGACATGAGGTGAGATACTTATCCATGGTGATGTGGAGGCTGGTAGTGTTATTCTCCTGACGACGGACGAGTAGGTGTTCAAACATCCTCTCTGGCTCCGCAGAAAGATGGTAATGCCAATGAAGAATTTCTTCACAGATGTGAAAATATAACCTTCTTGTCAAAGGTTAAAAAAATAAACTTACAAGTTTCCAGAGGTGAGGCATGAAGGCACAAAAACAACAAATAAAGCTGTAGCTATAGAATGTTAATATAAAACAAGTACGACTCACTTGTTGTCTACTTAAGTTCACTTCCTTGGAGACTCACTTAGCCTCATGTATATTTTTGAAGCAGCCTGGGGGATGGCTCGTCATCAAACTGCAAGAAACACGTATTTTAACCCTAACCCTAACACTAAGTCATTATATACATGGCATTCCAAACTTACCAGTACATTTGTATTCATGAATCATGGGAAGGTGAAGAATATATCAACACTTCTGCTTGGGTCATTAATGAGCCTCTGATAAAGCTGAAAGTCACCTCTCATATTCTTGTTGATTATTCATTATTGATTATTTTATGTCTGTGTTTTGTTTTTTCTTAACCGTCCACCACTTAAATAGAAAACAGTGAATGTAACGGTCGACACATCCTTTAGGTTCTCAGGAAACTGCCAATTTTGTAGACTGACTAAACAGTTTTTGAGGGAGTCAAAGGACATTCATGTTGCGGTTGTCATTTCTGATGAATACATAATGACGTTGGATTTGGGACTGCATGCACAATGTGTGTATATTGTGCACACAGTGCACATGTAAGTGTACTGAATGAAATCTGATCAGAGATACAGCACAACAGTTAGTTTCAACAACCACTACCAAGCAGTATTTATTTAGAGTTTTTTTTTTTCTTTTTGATAAATGTATGGAAAAAGATAAATAAATAATTGGAATACCATGAGAGAAAAACACACACACAGGTAAAGGCCATGAAAGTTTGTTTTTAGTGTGTGTATGTGTGTTTGAGCTGGTGTATCTCTGTCAGTATCTAGTAGAGCTGCAGAGAAAATCTGACTTGGCAGTTGAGTTTATAAAAGTAAAAGATTGTGGAATGCCTCTAATCCCAGAGAGGGGCCGACTCTTCAATACTTAATACAATTTAAAAACATGGTTACCAGCCTTCACTTCAATTTCATCAAACGATGCGGCTGAACATATGTGACACTGTGTGTGTGTGTGTGTGTGTGTGTGTGTGTGTGTGCGTGTGTGTGCGTGTGCAGCAGATTTTAGCTTTTCTATTTCCTTGTGTGTTTTTGTATGCATGTGCGAGTTTGCCTGTCACACATTTTTGCTTCAAAACCTGCATAACCTACACGTGGCTGGACAAGGGTGATTAAACTTGTGTAAAAACTGATGACGCCGGCTATAATGCAGTAGTAACATATGAGTCCTTCCTCCCAGCCAGTGTTTGACAAGCCAACATGCACGCTTCGATCTCCAGGGTGATAGAGTGCATCAGTGTGTGTATAACCAGCTGCTTTGTAGCGGAGCCGTGCACCTCTAAGTCTGCCTTGAATATGGAACGACTGCTGAATATTTCACATCCTACTTCTGACATTCCCCCCTCGTCTCATAAATCATAGTTTATGGATCATTTAGCTTGTGCCTGCTCTACGCGCCTGTTTATGTGTGTGCGAGACAAAAAAGCATTTTGTCAAGCAGTCAGTTTGTGTTGTTTACACAATGGCATCATGGCACACACAAGTCTTGCAAGAATGCAAAGTGGATCAAGGACACATGCACAGTGATGTCATTCATATCATCTCTTTCTTTCAGAAACAATGTGTTGTTTTAGGATCAATAACCAACCAAGTGTGCAGCTTTGGAGAACCACTCCGAACTTAAAAAGCACCTAATCAAAGAACATACTCTCCAGCATACAGGATTGCCTCCCACTACACATACTGTTTGTCTACTCGCCTTATTCGGCATCTGCACTTGTGTGTGTGTGCGCGCCTATGTTTATCTCCCTGCCGATCACGAGGCCATTCTGTTTAGCGAGCTGTCAGACATTTGGCCAGGGTCAGAGCCCAGGGGACTGAAATGGAGGGCGAGGAGGGTGTTGGGACTGTGCGGAAGAAGGAGCGAGAGGGAAGAGGGGTGAGAGGTCTAGGGGGACACTGGCAAACTGTGCTGACAGACACTGCGAGAGGACTTACAATGGCCTTCGGCAGAAAGACAGACAGAAAGAGAGGGAGATCGCGAAGGAGAGCGAGGCTTAAAAGAAATCCAAACCCTGGAAGCAGACCACAGCACAGGGAGCTGGAGCTTTCTGTGTACTAGACTCCGAGCTCCAATCATGTTATTGTTGAGGCCTTGCTCTGCCATGTGAACCGCCTCTATACCACGGCTGCTCTTGGCTATAATTCCTATTTCACCCAAACTTTCATTTCATGGAGTCTGTGTACCCAACTCCCTGTCCCTTATTTGCCCTCCATGAAGGAAAATAAAAAATAGGTGGAGGAGAAAATTTGGCAAGCACGGTAATAACACACGGCTCCTCAGGACAGGAGGGGGGGAGGGGTGTACGTGTGTTTTTGTGTCCAGGCTGAACACAGGGCCCATGTAGGCATGAGAAATGGATATCGAAAAACAATACATAAATACAATCCGGTGTCAGCAAGATTAGAAAAGCAATATCCCATTGCTGGGATGCACGCACTGCTGCTGGAGACAGAGGGGGGGGGGGGAGATAGGCAATGAGAGGAGATGGAGGGGGTTGGGTGGGGCGAGGTGGTGTGGGGTAGAGAAACAGAACGCAGGTAAATGACTGCAGGTGCCAGAGGGTGGAAAGAGGGAGGTGAGGAACACACAAAAAACAGATAGAGGAAAATAGAGAAATAAATAAGCAATAACTACATTCCTTCAGGCAGGGACAAACACATTTACCCTGAGCAACAGGAATTAGTCGTCCTCGCTTTGATGTTGTTAAACACAGAAAATGTATCCCACTGTTGCATATCTGTCCGAGAGGCGTGCTCGTGTCAAAAAGAAACTGCAGAGTCCAGGTGAATTCTCGCCTTCCATCAATAAAACATTAGCCGCTTCAAAACTTCTCCTGGGACATGGCGCCGAGCAAGCTAAACAAATGGAAATTCATATTGCATGAGGGGCACCATGCATGAGGTTATACTCATGTACTGCGTGTGTGTGTAAGGGAGTGTGTTAGTATTGTTCAGCGACTGTTTACCATTTGACATTTCCATTTAATTTCTGCGGCGAAATGACAATCAGTGCCAGAGATTGCATTTCTAGTGGTAAATAATTTGGAAAACCACGGCGGGCGGTGGTTGTGTCACGATTCGTAACATCAGGGGCTCCGTGGTGGGTGGCTGGGGGTGCAGCAGGAAGGCAATGCTTGTTTAAGAGGAGTCAAAAAATGCTAGTTTTGTTATGTTTTTGCAAATGCAGTTGAAAGTTATGCTGTGGCTCTTTTATTGCAGCTGAATGGAGGATGAATGACTGGACCTTCATCTTTTCTACTCCCACAACAGAGTCATTATTCTTGTTTACATCAGCATATAAACGCTGTGATCTGGCTGCAATGGAAGCTATCATCTATCAGCTTTCTCCCCTCCTTCCTTCCTCACTCGCTTTATTTTTTGTTCAGCCGCTGCAGCCTCATACTTTGTGGAAGTAGTGATGATGCACTGAACTGGAACACAGAACTCGTGTTTTCAAGGCGTGGTTACTAAACCTTCGCTTGCCCCTTCCAGCGGCTTAAAAGTAAACAACATTTAGTTTACAGATGATTTCCTTCCAGCTGGTGAGCTGCAGTGTCACAGCCTCATGCCGCACCGCCACATGCTTTCTAAAGCAAGTCTGATAACTCGGTTTGACCACATTTGCTAAAAAACACACCACTTAAAACAGAATGGAATTTGTCTTGTTATACAACATGAACGTTATGTTTTTTTAAAGAACATGCTGGGAACAAAGTACACTATTTTTTTTCTCTTAAGAGAGATGATCCCTGTTTGATAAGATGGAAACAACTTCTCTAAATAAATTTGTGCAGTCAGCCCTCAACCATGCAGTCAAAGCTCGCCATATTCCACAACCTGCGTGAGGTCCATATGTGATGAGGAACTAGAACTGCACTCTTCAACTAGGAGCCAAGTTCACAGCTGCATCAGTCGGCTTTGCCGGGTTTACAGTTGTGTGCAGAGAAGCGCTCTGTGGTCGCAGGTGTCAGTGTCAGTGTTCAGTATTTGGGTCGTTCCCAACCATCCAAAATGAAGCCAAAATCACCTGAATACAAACTCTGCCATCTTGGAGCCATAGTCTACACACTGTGACAATCAATGGATGGAGATGTGGTATCAGTAGGGTTCAGGGTTACAATGACTTTCACATCATAGAGTAAACTGGCCACATGATTGTTTGAACTATACAAACAACGGATGGAGGAAGATGTCAGTTGACTCAGGGGTCTCAAACTACTGATTCTAATCTGTCTCTTTCATTGGACAACCCAGAATGACTGAATCTGTAACCTTTGGCTATGGAGCTCTCCTCACTGGTGACCAACACTTATATTTCTTAGTTCAGCTTCACAAAATCCATGGCAAAAAATGTATGAATAAAACTAATATATAACCAATAGTATTCAATTCAGTACAATTTTTAGCACATATTGAGACAGACTGGTTGTTATAATGAAAATAATAATCATCAGGTATTTTGGCCTTTTAATTGCAGTAACCTTAAAGCCAAACCTTAGGACATGCTGAGGCTAAAGGTAAATCTGACTGGCTTGAATGGCAGTGCTATGAAAGCCATGTGGCTCACTCAGTAGATCAGACATAAGTCTCTGTCTGTCTTTGAGTGTGCCAGCGTAAGCCCAAGATGTCTCTTCACAAACACTTCCCATCCAATCTGATGGAGTTTGAGAGGATCTGCCAGCAAGAAAGAGATGAACTGCCCAAATCCGGGCATTCAAAGCCTGTAGAGGCTTACCCAAGGAGACTAGAGGTTGTATGTTCTGCCAAAGGGCCTTCAACGAAGAACTGGATAATGGGTCTGAATACCTGAACAAGATTTCAGTAGATCTTTCATAAAATTTATGAAAATGTCTAGAGCTGTGTTGCTGGCTGCACATGGATACAAAACAAAGCCAATAAATGCTTATAAGGGATGGGAGGGAAAAACATTCAGGAGCCGCTGTAGATGCTGAAGCTTATTTACCACCAATCATCAAAGAATATAAAAATAGATGAATGAGGGTAATAAAATTAAAAAACGGAAATACTGAAAGTCTCTGTCAAGATGTTGTGTGCCGTCTTCCCATGTACAACTCATTTGATAAAACATTGTCATTCCCCTATACCTTGCTTGGTTGTGTCAGGCAGTTAGTGGACATTGAGTATCTTAACGATATCTGGTTGTTTGTAGAACAGTGTCAAGTGTCTTGGCTTGGGCTGTCTGCCGCTAGATGATGGACGGGTTGTGTTTGGTGGGTGTTTAGAGGTGTTTTGCTAAAAAACTGCTGCCTGTTGCTAAAGACACAATTTGAGGATGCAAGTTTGAACTGGAAAACTACGATCCAGTTCTTCAAATTTTTTTATAATATTTTGTCGACTAAACAATCAAATAATAAGTTATTCAATCATAGATATCATCATCACTTGCAGCTCGAGTTAGAAGTTGTCTGACAGGCATTAGTTGCCCCAGCTTTTTTTTTAATAAAAAGTAAATTTAAAGAAAAGGTAAACCTCATGTCATGACGGTTTGAATCCCTGCTACGTTTCCATAATTCTGTCTTTAAATGGGAACAGAGTGTGAATATTCAAAGTTTTGTAGACACACGAAGGCGCTAAAATCGCACCCATGTTGACTTCGAATGCCTCATTATCCAATCACAGCGTCCCCTTGATCTGACAAGCTCTCTCCCTTCCTTTCATCCACTCTTCTTTCATCCTTAATCACTCCATCTCCAAATGTCTCGGCTGTTTTGGACGACGAACAGTCATACGCATGTCCGTGCACATCCTCAGTTTTCTCTTCAAACTTTGATTTGGTATGCAGTAAGTAGCTTTACCTGTCATCTGATCCATTCAGTACATGTAAGCAAACTCTCCTCTTTTCTTTCACTCTGACCCCATATAAACACACACTCTAAAGAAATGAACATTAACTCAAATGTACTTTCATTGATGCCATCAACATAATGTCCCACAGGTGCTAGGTCTTTTTTTATACAAAAGAAATACAAATCCAGGGTGGTCGCTAGGGTGATGAGACAGAGGAGTGCGCCACTGCTGCAGTTGTCATGGTGAGGACTTTTAACTTTGATTGGCTGGAGGCATGGCCTGAGGCATTTGGAAGGCCACAAGTAGACCGTGGAGTGACAGCAGAATGTGACGGGACACTGACCAACAGCATGTGCGCACACGCCCACACACACACACACACACACACACACACACTTACAATAAACAGTAAAAGTAGCATTGCAGTTTATTCAGTGCAAATATGCTCATGTTAATATTGTTCAGTTGTGTTTGTCAGCACTTGCATTTTTGCATATCAAATATGCATGATATGTGTTAATGCACATGAGTTAGTGTGTGAGATTGTTTAGTGTGTGTTTAATATTAATTTTTGGCATGATCTTGCTTTAGTACATTGTTTGATCTGTAATACGATTAGATTTTATATATACTTACATATGTGATCTTATAAGTTAATGTAATTGCATCTATCTACATGTGTGTGGCTGTAGAAGTTTGTGGATGTGTGCAGTTAAACTGTGTGCACATGGCCACCCGTGCATGTGTGTGCTCATGTCTGCGACTGTATGACTGAGCGCTATGACAGCCAAACGCACGGCAGGACAGTTATGGATTTTAGCTTGAGGGCAGCTGTAGGGTTTCACGAATCAGTCTGTTCCTCGCATCCTTCTCTTCTCCTCTTCCCCATATCTACCTTTCCTCTTCTCCCGGAGACTTCACTCACTTAAAAAAAAATAATCAAAACTCCCCTTTAACCATGCTGGCGACAGCTTTTATTAACTTCTGACACCTTTCAGTCACTGTTTGCATGGGAACGTCTATCAAGGTTGTGTGCGATTGGGCGAGACAAAGTCTCTCTCTGAGGCCTCGGTTACAGTCCTAACTTTACATTTTTAGGCATTTTTGAATAAAATAGATATTTAGTGTGAAATGGTTAAAATAGTGAAATGTGTTTTATTCAAAATGTGTTTCAGTGAAAATAAATAGGTAACCAAAAGGTTACCTTTAAATTCTGTAAACAGAGAACCAGACATTACCAACAAGTCCTGCAAGAGAACTTTCCTCTGTTCCACTTTTATTTTACACCTGCATTTTGCCAATCAAATGCAACAAGGTGGGCAAGACATGACATGACCGCTTGTATAAAACATATCCTCCTAAAAAACCCTCTGAAATAGGTGTGCTCGTGCCTGTCAGGAGAGACGGTTATGGAAAATAAAAATGCACATATTCAGCCTCTGTGCTTTGGGGAGCTCTTACTGTTTCCAACCACGGAGCAATTTGAGTATCGAGGAAAGAACGAAAAAGGTAAACACATGTCACTCAGTTTCAGCAAGCTTCAGTGGTGCCGGTTGCGTTCCAGCGAGTCGACGCGTTTGCTTGCTTCCTCTTGTTGCCTCGCATTTTGTGTCTCCCTTGGCTGCCTTTCTTTGTGAACATGCATATGCTGTATGTGAGACTGTTACTTCATTGCGCTCAGATATGTACTCGTGGATATGGCCTGTCAATCACTAATTAGCTTGATGTAGTTTTACAGACTGCCATAGAAGAATAGGATATAAGACTACCTTCTTAAATAATCAGTTCCCCTTCTTCATACAACACCAGTGTGTGATACACTTGATACACTGTTTTCATGAGCTTCCATGTAAATATTCAATTCAAATATTCAGCTACATGAGCAGTCATTTGTCTATGTGCCACAGCACACAATTGATTATCTGCGCAGCTGCCTGTGTTGTCAAAGGCTAATGGTGTACAGGATGAAAAAACTGCCTTTGAGTCTTGACCGACTAATAGGACAGAATGACAGCACTTCTGACGTTCGCTGTCACTCAGATGACCAACGATCCAGCGACGGTTCCAGAGCAAATGCATCAAGCCATCAACTTTCTGGGGCCAAATTTGCTTTGTGTATTGGCTTGCAAGGGAATTGTGCATTGGCTGGGGTGGGGCAGGGAGGAGTTTTTTTGTTTTCTATTCATGTGAGTGGCCCCTACCTTACAACCTCTAACCATCAGCAAACGTAACCAGCTAAACATCTCGGTCGTCCCCAGATGTTTCCCCGAACCTTCACAAAGTGATCTTAGCTGCTTAAATATTTTTTTTTCTTGGGCTGGTAAATATGGTTAAGATTCCAGTCATAGAATCAGAGCAAGACAGTGGAGTGAGCGTTAATGCCTCAGCCACATGAGCAGCACGTGACAGTTGTGACAGCTGCGCTCAAGCTTCAGCCCTTCTCAGCACTTGGGCTGCTTTCTGTGCGCTCATGAATTGTCTGTTCTCAGATTTATCCTCTGCTCTTGGATTTGCGGGCCTGTTTGCTTTACTTCAGAGCCACCCATACGGGCGGGTACTCTTTAACCAGGTTCATCCACTCCCACCCTCCACTGCTTTATTATATGGACTTCCCCTTGCTTTCTCTATGACTTTTGGAATAAAAAGACAGTTATTGTAAATACCGCAATATACAGCAAGGGGAAGTCCATATAATAAAGCCGGGAGTGAACACGGTTAAAGAGTACCTGCCCGCACGGGACGCTCTGAAGTAAAGTAAACGCACCTGGGGAAGATTATCTACCATGATAACATGGTTGATGAAATGAAACGCCTGATATTCCGCAATGTACACTCGCAGCTCACGCTTCCAATGTGACCCCAAGGTTGAATATGGTTGTACTCCAGAGAAAAAGACTGACATTTAAAGCAATACAGTGACAAGTTGTATATTTACTGTAGCCCTTCAATCCATAGGATATAATATTATATTGTATACCAAGCTTTGAAGAGATTCATAGAAACTCTCTTTGCAAATAATGGCCACATTTGAACCCCTGATTGCCAATGAATCAAAGATTATTTTTACAAAACACAACACAAATATTAAAGACTAACAACTGTTCCCCACAGATCAAATAACATAACACAACAAAGTGAACAATTATTGATTAAATGGTAAATTAACTTCATCTCTGTAAAAACCAGGTGTATGTGCTGAATGAAAACCATTGCAAAAACACCTACATTCATTTACACACCAACAGTGGAAAGACTTGAGGAGAGTGTCTGGCTCTGCTCTGCATGCAGTAAGTGCAGATTCTCTCGAGTCGAGGCGGCCCCACTTGTTAACAGAGCTTGGCAGGTTCTCTACCATGTATATGTGTATGAAAATCAGAGCAGTAGTGAAGTGAAGGTGATTTCTCAACACAAACGAATGTGGGCTAGTTTTGGACAATGTAGTGGTACCAAATAAAAAGGAAGAATATGACTAACCATCTACAAACAAAATCGCCAAAACTAAAACCACTCTGACCACCAACACTAATTCCCTATCTTGCCATGTTAAAGCAGGGTTTCCCATTAATTAACTAGACTATGTGGTGGCCCACCATATTCTAGTTTGTACTGTCACTGTTTCATAATCAAACAAAAAAGATGTTCTGCCCCTTCTCATAATAACATGAGAGATCTCTAACTTGGTGTTTTGCTTCATTACTGCATTATATAGCTATGGGCAGTACTATTTGCCGCCTGCTGGCTCGTGCTAATGTTTTTACTGTCCATGCAGACAGTCAGACATCTGAGTTTCAGCTGCACTTGTGCCCATACCCCAAACATCAGTGCATTGTAGTGCAATAGACAGTAATGCAGCTTTATAGTTTGTGCAAATTAACTTGTAAGCAAAACACATAAACTAGGGTTGGGCGATAGGAATTCAAGTCAATATGAAGATAAAACAGATAAAACTGTGTTGTGTCATAATCTGTGTCTAGAATTTCTCTCTACTTCACCCTAGTGTGTGTGTGTGTGTGTGTGTGTGTGTGTGTGTGTGTGTGTGTGTGTGTGTGTGTGTTTGTGTGAGTGCGTGTGCATGTCATCCAGTCACTCTAACCATATGTCCTGGCTGTGTGCATCACCTTACATCTGAAATTACTTTTTTTTTGTGTTTAAATATGTGTCTGATGAACTCTAGAGCAAATCAAACAACACAAAGTAGACTTATTATTAGTGTTGGTGTTTATTGTTATCGTGTAAAGTGAGTGCAGATCAGTAGGGGAGTGCAGGGAGGACTTGCAGCAGGGTAATACAGCAGGTACCTGGGCTGCCACTGCAAAATGAACAAAGTGGAAACCTGACGGTTCCTGCATGCATGCATTGGTATTAACCATCATGAACAGGATTAAGTCGGTTAGAGGTTATAAATGTCAGTTTCGATACATTTCCGGTTAATTGCCCAGCCTTAATTTAAACAAAATCCTTTTCTGTCTTTGCACAGGGATATTTTATAAACAGAAAGTTTTAGTGTGCTTTGTTTATCACTTTTCTGTTCTTAGGTTCTGGTTAGGTGGGCACAGGTTTCCACACTTCACTTGTATAATTTGCTATATTTGCACCAAAATAGGTGGAAATTATTTGTGATTTCTGTAATCCTACTGGTGCAGTACATTAACTTCGACAGTCAAAAAAAACCAGGATGGAAACATAATAATAACATTTCACTCTCTGTTATCTGGAGTAGGAGGTTAAAGTAAGAATGTCACAAAAGCAACTGTGTACGGAGCCTGATTTTTACCATTTACTGTCTCTTGCAACTGACTTCACACTGTGCTAAGGCCTTCTTCTTCAGGTGATTAAATCTCTGCAGTGTACACTGTAGTGTGTGTGTGTGTGTGTGTGTGTGTGTGTGTGTGTGTGTTCCATCTGCAGCCTCTAATCCAAAAGCACCATGCCATTACACATAATGCCCCATTGTGGGTACCATGACTGAGTCATTCACATCCAACACCAGGCTGATGTAAAATACCATCACAAACACGTTTGTGTTTCTCTGCAAAGAGCTACTTATACCCCGCACACAGTCGATGAACTACATTTTAATTAATGTGTTTTAAATTACAATGTGATGTTATACAGCAGCAATTATGGTGGTAATTAAATGAAAGTGTTATATAATGATTTGATTCAGTAGTGTGTTATCTATTGAGTAAATAATACAGCTCAGTCATCCATATATGACTGCACCCGGGACCCAAATTGCACTGTGGGGCAACCGAGAGTACAGCAGTGAGATTGTGGTATCACATTTTGCTTATGATTTCAGCAATCCTTGTCTATTAAAGTGACACACTGCAAGATGTGATATCGGCTATACTCGGGATCCCCCTGCAGACTGGGTGTGTTATTCAAAATCATAAATACATGTCCACTATTGTCCTCGTGCTAGTTAATGCAGCAGTAACTATGAGGAGGACAACAGAGGACATTCAGGTTTCAAACATGGTGTAAAGGACTGCGTTTCGAGTCGAATTTGAATGTTGGGGTTTAAGGACACTTGGATGACACCACAGGAGCAGGATGGAGGCATTTTATGTTTTTCTTTCAAATGTTTTATTACGTTTGAAGAAGTTTAGTTCATTGTATTGGATTTGGCTGCAACACTGTTTACCCCTGAAACTCCAAAAGTGTTTTGTGGACTCAGACACTCACCCACCCCTCTATCAGCATATTGGAGAGTAGACAATGAATGAATTTTTATTTTTGGATGAACTATCCCTTTAATATTTTGAGCTGTGTTTAAGTGTGTCAGTGGGAGCAGTCATTCCGTTTTTTCATGTTGTCTGTCTGTATACGCATTCAATATGTTTTTCCATCCGTCCAATTCTTATGAACAAGATATACAATTTAGTGAAAATTGCACTAAGACTCAAAGAAGAAATGATTAGATGTTGGTGATTGAAGGTCAAAGGTGACCTCATGTTCTTTTGAACATGATACATTGGGAACACCCAGCGGGGATTTCATTACATCTGGGACAAACATTCACTTGGACTTGGATTAGAATGTGGAGGTCAACATCACTGACACCTGAGCCATTCTTTTGCCTTGTGAATGTGTTGTTTTAAAAACACCTCTATAGAATCTTTTAAAATTTGCACAAATCTTCTCTTAGACGATGCACTGGTTATATGTGGGTGGGCAAGGGTCACACACATGTTTTTGGCCTTTTGAACATGATATCTCATCCGCCTGTAGGGAATTTCTTCAGTGGTCAAAGGTCATGGCAACCTCATGCGAGTCAGGCAACTGACTTGAACAGCATTGTTTTGCTGAAGAATACAGCTGCAGGGTGGAAATTGTAGTCCTTGTAAGTGTAAACCCAAATGCAATTACTGTTCTTATAGGCCCTGATCAGACAGGATGCAGTTTTTGCAGTAAGAGTCTAATTTTTCTTTTTATAATTAGGCATTGGGCTGTTTTAAATTCAGTGTAAAGCTTGTCTGCAATAACAGTTTTGGGCCTGTTTTACCCTGATTGAACATGCCTTTAATTAATGTTTAATATTTAGTAATTAAACATCATAGAACCATGCTTAATGACTTAAACTGAAGAAGACACTTCAACTATTAAATATTATGAATATAACATTATGAAATAGTAAATTAATAATGAAATCAAATTGTATTTGTAAGCATGGAATGCTCCATTGGTAAACGATCTTAGACTATGCAAAAACAATCTAATTTATTTATCTATTTTTTGGCAAATAAGACCATGAAGCAGTTGCAGTATCACAATGTAGCCGGAGGCAAAATGTCCCAACCTCCATTCAACCCGTCAACACAGGGCTTTGTGCTCCCTGACTGTGGTTGATGTTCAGAAAATATGATATGCCCTGCAAAATAGATTTCTGTTTCGGCTAATGGTTTATCTGATGCAGTGTGTGTGTGTGTGTGTGTGTGTGTGTGTGTGTGTGTGTGTGTGTGTGTGTGTGTGTGTGTGTGTGTGTGTGTGTGTAAAACCTGATTATTGGTATATTTTGGGATGTTTTATAGTTGTGTAAATCACTGGCTGGTTCCCTCTCCCATTAACACTTGAACATACAGAACATAATTACCCAGATGCTAAATTGATTGCTGCCTCAACTTCTTCCTCCTCTGTGATTTCCTTCCATCTAGCATTCGTCTTTTGGATCCAAATGTGTGTATGTCTACGAGGAAGTGTATGTATACAACTTACGTGTGTGTTTGTGTTTGTGTGTGTGTGTGTGTGTGTGTGTGTGTGTGTGTGTGTGTCTGTGTGTCTGTGTGTCTGTGTGTGCGCGCCAGCCTCCTGCTGTCTGGGTGGCACATCAACACACCAATCAATGCCACACCTCCCATGAGTCTCCGTCCAGTCAAGCTGTCACCAGGAGGCCTGTGGGATGTCGGCTACTGAAGGACATCTTCATAATGCAGCCACACTCTGACCTTGGAGGCCAAAAGTCAACCATGCTTAAGCCAAAGCCAGTTAATCAAGAAGTAGACTGATACTGATCGATTGGTGGGCTGTGACGGTGATGCTGGGAATACACATGCTTGTCAGTTTCAAATACATCCCTCCTTCTTGCTCGACAGCAAATGAGGACCGGCACACTAATACACAACGCCATCACGCATGTGCGCCCACAGGTGAAAGTTGTACCGCTCCTTTCCCGTGCGCCCCTACCTGCTTGTTTGAGTCCTTAGAGGGATTCTTTAATGAAGGTAGCGGTGCGGGCGCCCATGAAATCATTTAAATTTCAAATGCATGAGGTGATTATGCCAGTGAATTAGCCCAGTGACTTATTGTGGAATAATTTAGCTCACTCAGGCAGAATGGAGACAGTTAATGTCTACGGAGACCTCACAGCAGACAGGGGGTAGGGTGGAGCTTGGTAGATTTACGGGTGGGAGGGCCAGTGGCAGGTGGAAAAAAGAAAAGATAGAAAAAGAAGAAATAATAGAGTCAGGAGTTTGTTGTAGTGCACACAAACCCCACAAAAGACACAGACAGGTGACGGGATGGAAACCCCTGAGAAAGTCAGGCATAAAGGGAGCAGCGAGGATGGATGTGCGAGGGAGAGGGAATGGAAGAGGGAAGAAGTGAACAGGGAGAGAGGAGAAAATCAATGGGGAGGAGGACTGGAGGTGGTAATTGCCTAACGGACATGAATGGATAGAAGAAAGGGAGACGGGTAAGCGTGCATGTGCAGAAAGGGGGAAAGGGAGGCAGGAGAAAGGGAGAGAGGCAACAGAGAAAGAGAACAGCAGAAAATAGGAATGGAGATTGTTCATGTTTGCTTCAGGACAGCGAGCTGCAAAGAAGGTAATGAAAGGGGGACACATGAGGAACACTTTCAGCTGGTACCACATTCAGAGGAAGGAAGGGTCTTCATGTTGTATTAATCAATGTTTGGCCTTTAGAGGGGTGAGCAAAACCATCCAAACAAGCTGATGAATGAACAGCCAGCACAATATCCCTGACTAATCTGTTAACCAACAACATTATTATCCCAATAGAGTTGTTTGTGGCCAATGACCACGTGTATTTTAGCTCTGTTTTCATCTCCAGTCCAAACCCATTCATTGATGCTATGCAGATAGCTCATATTGTGCTTATACAAGCTCCGGACACAACATTGTCAAATTAGAATCTTATAAAGTTTTTATTCCAAACACATCTTCAAACTGTTGTCTATTAACATGTCCTGCAGACATAGTGCTGCATTAGCATTTGTTTGTTGTTAGGCTGGACACGGTGTCACGATGTCTGGACACAAGCTCAATTTTGTTCAACTCCTGACCCAAGTAGCTCTGAGTTTAATCTCTGTCTCTTGGCTCTAAATGCTACATGCTCCAGTGCTGTTTGGGTAGTGGACAGTCATGGATGGATTACTGATCAGGCACAGGCCCCAGGGCCTGAGGAGTCAAGGGGCCGCCAGGGCTTAAAACACAACATTTTTCTTAAAGACAAATGCTATGATAAAGCAAACACAAACATAACCACAAAGAGGCACACGATGCTTCAGAGAGACATAAAAAAGCCACAGAGTTATATAAAGTAGAGATAAGGAAAGTGACAATAAAACGGGTTACAACAGCTACAAAGAGACCAAACCAACTACAGAGAGTGATGCAAAACCTTATAACATACCCACTCAGAGATGCAAACACAACTCAAAATTTCAAAAGGACAAAAAATACTTCAAAGAGACAAAAACAATTATGTAGAGATGCAAAACAACTATTAAGAGTTTAAAGACAACTACTCACTTGTACAAAACAACCTCAGAGAGACAAACAACCCAAAAGAGCAACAAAAAAAAGTTCTAATTTTTTTTTCTATTTCTTGCAGTTACAGTGTGTTTGTATTAGGGCGGGGGGTGAGCAATTAGCAGCCAGATGCCAAATGCAAAGGAGATGTACAAACCTGCTAACCGATCAGTGATCCTATTTGTTTCTGATTAATTATTGAGCTAATGATTTAAACACAGAGCATAAGTGTGTAGTATGATTGAGCAACACTCAGCTACCGTTTGAGTGGACATTTTAATTGGCTGAAAAATGTTTCCTCCTGCTGCTGGAAACTATAGGTTCAGGAGAAACCAAAACACGGACCTGAAAGACGCTGCAATGCTCAGAGCTGAGTGGAGTCAGGTGATGCTTCTCTGCTGGTTCGTCCCCACAGGCACAGATCTCTGTCACATGATGTACGGTCATTTGATCCATTGGTAATACAGAAATATTGATTAGCTTGGTGACTTGACTGTATTTATCTCCGATTTTGTAACCCGGAAGAGAAAAAGACACCGAATGAGCTCTAAAGGTTGAGGGTGAGAGTCAAGAGTGAGCTACAGAGGCACTGTCCCCCTTCTTCTTTTCACTGCACCCCACACAACCCCCCAACACACTATATTATGTTCAGCTGTCAGAGCAATTTATTTTTACATGATTGATGTGGCAAACATGTTTCTGCTTATAACCAAATAATGGATCAATCAGGGACAGGAGAGAGATCATTTAGAAACACAGAGAAGCCATAAATTATCTCTGATTGCCAAACACATGATTAATGCTCCAGCGTATGTTGGCCTAATGTGATTCATCAGTGTTTTATGTGTAATTGGTGTATAGCGAGGGGGATAAATTAGATGGGTGCAGCTGGCAATGACATATAGGATATTTATGTCTTTATGAATATCGGGTTATCATGTTTTTTTCAGGGGTAGCAATCAATGCTTTGCAAATGGACAGTGCAGCTCATAGGATGGTTCAAAGAGTAATTTGTTCAGATGAAAGGTTACATATACATCTATATGATGCAATAAAACCTTTTTCTTCCATGGGCTAGAAACACAGTTTGAGTTTGAAATGTAAGACAATGTTTGTCAGTTGTCAGTTGCAGTTATAGCCCTACTTGTTCACAGTATCTCATTCCTGAATTGTTGCCATGTTTCCCATCAATCCCCACTAGTTCTCTCCTTGAATGAACACATGGCTCCTCTATGAATAACAAAGAATATACTGCAAATTGATACATATTACAAAGCGCTGTGGACAAAGAAGGCAACTGTAGCCATAAGCTCACCTTCATATTGTGGTTATGTACAGTAAAAATAATGAGACAAATCATACTGTGTCTGTGTTTAATCTGTAAAAAAGTCAGTGTCAGTGGAAATCTGTTGAGCAACCAGTTTTGGAACCAAAATATATGTGTGACCCAGAAGCCTATTAGACTGTCACCCTTTAACAAAATGTACCAGGAAATGGTTCTCTGCATATTAGGGGTAATCTGACATTTTTATCCGTCAATATAAGATATTAATTTAAAGAGCGTAATAAAGTTCAAGCTGTCCCCCACAGCTGGGGTGGAGTGGGTTAGCGGGTTCGGCCATTGTGCATCTCCAATCATTAATCTACAAACTACAGCACATAACTTGTTCTCCTGAGTCAGCAAAGTCCTTGTCCCGCCCTCCTCCCTCTCAGTTGGTTTTTAAGTTCATGCCCCACCCCTTGTTTTTTTTTATGTTGATGTGGCGTCTTTCTTTCTCTAAACAGCATCCTGCCCACAGCTAAAGCTGTGTCTGTCTTTGAGTTGTGTCTGCTTTTCTCTGTCGCTGTGGCATCTGTTTTGTTCCCATTACCATATGACATCTCTACACTGATGCTGCAGAGCCAGTGTCAGACAGACAAAAGGATCTCAGCATTCGCATATAGTCACAGGGTCCACTGATCTCTGGATCATGTGGATTTTGTTGTTTTGTTTGCTGCTTTTTGTCTTTTTTGCTTAAAGTAACAGATGTCTAGTTAGATTTGGCACAGTTTATGTTTGATTTGTTGACTTAAGGAATTTGCTGATTATTTAAGTTTCACCACAACAATGCAGGTACACAAAGTTTTCCATTTCTCCTTTTTTCAAGAAAGCGTGTTTTATTCAGTAGCTGCAAAGCTTTGGAGGTAATTCATCTTTTTGTGTTCAAGTGTTGTCTTCAATTGAAATCTGTACACAAATAATACAAGTATAAGAAATAAGTTCAAGCTTTTTTCACAGAACAATGATTGAATGACCGCACATATCTCTGTCCATACTGTGTCTGATTTTAGGCCATTTCTTACAATTTGAAGTGAGATTGTGTTGCCTGACATTTGTTTATGATTCTGTAACGATTGCCTTTGTTGCCACAAGCACTGGATAATGGGACATAGACTTTCTATAATTTCCCCCATCTTCTCTTGAGCCATCATTAATAGGCAACTAGAGTAATCAGCAAGAGGAATTGGACCAAGAGCAGGAACCAAAAATGTGCCCCTGAGGTACGGTGTTTATTACTTGCGTCACACAAGAAGCTGTTTTTAGTGACAAATCTGTCATAAACCCACAACCTTCATCACAGAGTGAGTTTGACGCAATTCACAAATTTATTTCTTCAGACACAAAATGATGCTTCACATTTAGGGGATGTGCATAGCAATTGCTTGGTATCATGTTAACTATAACACCTTTATGCAGTGTCAGTGTTGTGTGAGTGAATGCAGGGTTTTCACTTGTTCTGTGTATGTGGCAGTGGGGATTCTCTCTCTCATCAGGGTGCAGCCATACAGTATAGTGTTATATTTGCCTTATCAGTACAATACACCTTACCCATTAAATACATATCATTTAGCTGACGCTTTTATCCAAAGCGACTTCCAATAAGTGCATTCAACCATGAGGGTAAAACCCCAGAACAGCAAGAATCATGCACAGTAGCACAGTACGCAAGTACTAGTGTCTTGAAGCTGATATCGGAAGCCACTGGTAACCAGTGAAGGTAGCGGAGGAGCAGTGTGGTGTGAGTGAACTTAGGTTGTTGAAGACCAGTCGAGCTGCTGCATTCTGGATGAGCTGCAGAGGTCGGATGGCTCAAGCAGACAGACCAGCTAGGAGGGAGTTGCAGTAGTCGAGGCATGAGATGGCAAGAGCCTGGACCAGTTCTTAAACATTCATATTGGTTCTTCTTCTCATGTTTTTTTGAAAATGTATATAACATTTAGACCAGATTAGATAAGGAGAAACTAAATTAGTATCTAGAGCAGCAACAATAACGTTAACAGCAGCAAAATCAATACAATACATACACTCTTTAATATCTCAAAATGTCAATAAGCTGAATAATCATGACATGAAAACCTTAAGTGGAGTTGAATTAAGAACACAGACATCAGTCACCACTGCTCATCCCCTCGCTCTGCTGCTGATGTGGATTCGTGGCCCACAGGTAATGCTGCTAGAGAGGGGGGGCGGCTGCTTTCTCAGGCTGCAGCTACTAGTTTAGAAAAATCGGACAAATTTAAAGTCATGTGGCAAATGAAGCTCGCAGTCAAGTGTTTTTTTTATTTTTTTTGGCTTTAGCTTGTTCATATCAATTGGCAATTATCTTAACAAGCCTACTGTGGTTTAAGTGCAGTTGAGAGTATCACTTCCCAATGTGTTGAATGCTTGTTGAGGAGGTGGTGTGACAGAGGACTCTCATTGGCTTTACTCACTAAGGATACAGTGGTTTGAGCGTAGTTGCTTTCAATTGGAGTAAAACAGTCATTTCTCACGGACTGTGTGTGTGCAAGTGTGTCAGAGAGGTTGCAGCCCGACCATAAAGGACACTAAAATGCAGTGAGGAACATTCAGCAAAGTTTTTTTCCACTTCATTCGGCTCCTGCTCTGTGTCTTTTAATGGTATTGAAAACTCGATGTGAGGTGCATGTGAATTAAAAGGTTCTTTTGTTATTAATTTATCTCTTTCCTCATCTCCTTTTTATTTGCACATCACGTTCCCATAGCGATAATAATTAAAATACTATTTATCTGTCAGCATTATTATACAACACTGAAAACTGCTGCCTTCTGGAGCAAATGGAGTTGAACTCCTCCACCAACTTGCTCTTTGGCGAATTAATAATACTGTGGCAGTATTTGTTGATGAGTGTGAACAGGAGTATAAGCTGCACACTACTGCAGCCTGTGCCAGTAGGGCGCTTTTTGTTACTGAGCGAGAGTGAATTTCTTCTTCCCTCAACTTTTAAATAGATAAATACAGACTTAAAAAAGGTGAAAGTTTAATTTGAGCTCTTTTTTTATTTGATGAAATCTTGCTCACTGATCACGGATGTGATAAGTATTAATGGAGGATCATTATCGCCGTTTTCAATCTCTTTGGAAATGAGACATAGAAGAAATGACAGCTAATTGCAAGGTACTGCTTCTGCGGTATCTGCCATAAAAGGGAGCTTTAGTACATGCTCTTATAAGAGACTTGGCATTTTGAAAGCGGGTAGTGACAGTTATGTGCTCCTCTTATGTTGTATCGCCCCAGGTTTCAGCATTCCTTGTACTGTAAAATAGAAACCGGGGCTTAGCCATGGAAATGAGGGTTAGGCTGTGTTGCAAAATGTCTGATGTCTCCCCATTCCTGTTCTATTTGTGTGTCTCTGGGTATGTCAGACCTGCCACATGCCAAACGTCCCCATTCCTGCAGTTTCCATCCCTCCTCACCCACCTCAATTTTCCTGTCTCCTTCACCCCCTTGCTTTTCCTGTCCCTCTCGCACCTTCCTCTAATTTTCTGCCCTTTCATTAAAACTCCACAAAATAGGAAAAGAACAGAGGGAAAATTGCCTGTTGTCTGACTCCAAGTACCACAGTGCCACCAAGTGGTCTCTAACATCACGGCAGCCTTTGAAACGGCATGACTGTAAACTCTCATCCTTTACGCTCACACATAGTCAGAGAGGTGATGGATCTATGGAGTCGGAGAATGAAGGATAACAGTTAAAACCAGTGCATGTAAAACGGGATCCTTAGATGAAACAGTGTAAGACAGAGGAGTGCAGGAGTGCTGCATCAATGAGACAGATGAATACAGAAACATTCCAGCAAGATGAGAAAACTAAGCTCAAAATAATAGCAACTCAACATCCAGTCGCTTGATGTGTGTGGAGAGAGGGAGCCAAAGCTGAGAGACACCAGTGCCACAGCTGCCTCAGCCACCACAGAGCTACAAGGCACAGACACACACACACACAGACACACACACACACACACACACACATAAAACTGTGACTTCCATGATTCTCTTCCACACAGTTCGTTTCAGTATTGAAATTTCCTCTTCTTTGTCCCCCATCCATCCATCACTATGTCAAAATGAGACACCACCACCATAAAAGCACCAATATTTCTATTTTGAAACTAAGGAATGAAAGATTATTTTCTTCTGAAAAATCCCATAATTTTTTCGGTTTTAATGAAAGAAAAGGTTTTAATTTAATTTAATGTAGACCGCAGAATAACTGGATTGTCTAGATGTTTTAATTAGTCATAAGAGAAAGCACAGAAGCAATAAAATGAAGGGAGGAAGAACTAAAGGAACAAAGCTTTTCATGCTGTGTGAGGAAGAAATGACAATCACCTAATCAAAAAGTCACATCTGATCCTAAAATTCTTTGAAAATCAAAGGTACAGTAAATGCATTAAACATGTGTTAATGAAGCACAAGTACAGGGTGAGACTTCAAAGTCCTAGTAATAATCTGAATTAACCCAATCAAACCTGACTCTAAAATCTATTCTAATGATGGACTGTTTGAAACAGCCTCCTAAAACCTGTGGGTTGTCTGAAAGACGTTCACTAAAACTGTTCCATATTCTCTGATGCAGATAGATACATTTAATGAAACCATTTGAGACCTTTTGCTTTTATTGTCTTTGAAGCTATTCCCGTACGCAGTGATTCGAAATGACATTTATCTTTAATTCAGCAGAAAGAACTTTAAAGGTAGAACATTTAACAATTTTGCTGGGTAACATGAATTAAACTTTATGCAAAACATTACTCATCCATGAACGTTATTTGAGCTTGAGTGGCGTCAGGTAGATTTCCATCGGCAATGGTGCTGAAGACGATTAACTCCCATGATCCCACGCTAGTGTTTTGTTATGGTTTTGATTGAGCTGAAGTTATATATTTTGCATTTAAATGTTGGATTTCTAGAATAAAATTCGATTTTGACGGTCACCAGTAGGTGACGCATACATTTTGATTATGGTTCATCAATCCTTAATTCAAGGTGAAGTGCCTTTCTATGATCTGAAAGGAAAAAAATAGACAGTGAACAAATGGTGTCTGATTCTCTGTGTGATGCATCGTTACTTCATAATTAAAACAAGACAGAGAAACCAGCCATAGAGATGGAAGGAAGGAGAGAAAAGATACAGTGGGGAAGAGTTGACATGGGTTTCTCTGTCCTCTTTTTCTTGTTTTCCTCCTTTATCACACCCTCTCTTTGAGCATCTCTCCATCCATTCCCTCACGGGAAGCCCACTGCTGGGTGATTGGTCATACAGTATGAGTGGGCATGATTGTTCAAAACTGGAAAAAACAGAGAACACTTCCACTGATGAGGGGAAGGGTACCTCCCCCTGAAAATCAAACCACTTGATGCAGCGACGTCCGACACACACGCACCCACACTCACACACATTTTCTACCTTTCTCTACAATCTTTTCTCTCACTCGCTTTTTTTTCCTCCCTCCTCTGTCTGTTTATTGTGCTCCACCTCCCTGGGCTCTTCGAGTGCATTAATCAGTCAAGCCACAGTGCCACAGCTATTACTCATCTGGTCAGAATAAAAGAGAGAGAGGGAGGGAGAGAGGGAGGTAGAGAGGGAGAGAGGGCATAACAGAGACAGGGAAACAATGACGGAGCGAGACAGAGACCAGAAGCGGGACAGAGAGGAGGGGTAGGGCTGGAGGCAAGGGAAGAAAATGGAGAAGTGCATAGAGGAAGTGGCACCGTGTTCATTCATCTTTTAATATCTATCCTTACCTCAAGACTTTTCATCTCTTAACCATCCAATCCATCCATCCATCTACTCATTCAGCCAGCAACCAGCCATGCATCCATTCATTCACCTATTTATGGTTGATGCTCCCCCACCCTCCCACCTAATCATGCGTCCATCTTTCTATCCATCTTTCCATTTCCCCTTTCACCTCACTCCCCAATTTCGATCCATCTCTCCATCTCTCTATCTGCACCTGTCTCCATCTTTATTTCTTCCCTCATTTATCCATATCATATTTTCACTCTCTTACTGGCAACATGGTTGGGCCGAGAAGAAAACAGTTGGGGGGGGGGGAATGAGAGCATTTATGTTTTTGGCTCAGCAACAGAATAAGTTTTTTAAACTCAAGGAAAAAGATGATCTCAGAGTATTTTCTTTTTTTACTTTACTTCTTTCCATCAAAAGTAGGAGTCACTACAACCATGTCAACAACTCTGAGGGCAACTGTATTAATTTAAGCTAAATGATTTGCTAATGTGCTCATAATGATAATGATATCATGCTGATGAGAGGAAGGTGTAGCCTATTAAGCTCAACATTGTGGTTCTGGGAGTCAAGTCCCAATCATTATCTGAATAGAGATTGATTAGGCCTCAATATTTTAACCATCCGTGGTAGACTCACCACGAGCTACAGGATTGTGGAACAATGGTATGTGCTCTTGGTTATCCATGGGGAGCATGCAGGCCCAATCCTTCTAAATAGAGTCATCACGTAAAAAAGTAGAACCCCAAGTCAAATAGGTTTATTCAGTTAACGCCTGGGAACGCAAAGAATCTCCCTTCTTGTAGAAATCAATAGAAATTGCAAATGGGATAGACGGCTCCATGAAGCAAATGATTCCCTGCCAACACCATCTCAAGATCATTGTGCAGGAAGCAAGTTTTATGGTCACCTTATACTGTAGTGCTTCAACCCATGTGTCAATGTTCTGTACATGGACAACATTTCACATCCCTAACAAGTCCTTACACAGGTTCACAGAGATAATGCGACTGACTTGAAACTGTGCATGCACCCGTGGACACACATGGATGCCACATTTATCGTGGGAAGTGTACAATTACCAAGATGCAGCCTCACGGAGCACATGTCACACAGATTTTGATCTTCAGATATATTTTTAGTTCTGCCACAACATGCTCAAATATTCATGAACAAGAGGAGAGAGAAAAAAAACGGTGAAGAGCATATAGTCCAACATTCACATTTCATTAATTTGACTGATGTGATGCTGTCATTCTGAGCAACTTAATCTGTGTGCAACAGTAGAATTAGCAAAATCCTACCAAGGAATTACAATATCTGACATACAGAGTACATGAGGAGAATCTGCAGAATATGAGGAGAGGATGGCAGAAGCAGAGAGAAAGCCAGTGGGAACCATGGGAAACACAGCCAGGGCGGAGAATAAGAATGACCAGTTGTGGCAGAAAAGCAGAGAAGATGTGTTTGTGTGTGTAAACCTGGACAGTGGCCTTGTGGTGTGTTTGTGTGGATCCCTTTGCACCCTTGTTTGCCAGCAGCAGGATTTTGTATTCTGCACAAGCAGCCAGTGGAGGGACTGTATAAGGGGGAAAACATGGGAGGGTCCGGGGAGGCTGAAGATGAGGAGTTCTGCATCGTTCTGGAAGAGTTATAAGGGCTGGAAGGAGTGTGGCCACCGAGGGAGTCACAGCAGCCCAGACAGCAGATGACTAAACTTGAGGGAGGAGCTGGACACAGTCTCCATCGGGAGGAAGGTCTGATGTTGTATTTGTAGTACCGGACTGTGGCTGGACTGTGGGTTTAGAGTTGTACAAAATTTTGGACATTCGGGGCAGCAGTCACCGTCGTGTGGTCAGCAGCGACGACGGGATGGTGTAAAAGCAAACACAAAGAGTATTGACTGGTGAAATTATAGAAACAAACAGATAGGCTTTACATGACATCACAAGAAGCATACATACTAACAAATGTGAGTATTAGATGTTCATTTTAGTGAAGTGATGCTGAATTTGAAGTGACGCCCTAAAACACAAATAATTGTTTAAATGTCCTTAAAAAGCAGCCATTTTAAATATTTTTCCTCACCAAAGCAAATATTTTTGTGTTTTCCTACCTAAGCTGCAAAAAGATGATGTATTTGTGTATAAATTAGAGCTCCCCCTTCAACCCACAGCTCAAATAAAATGCTTGAGAGAAATTTAATAAATATCAAATTGCCTACAGGATATCATTGCATTCAACACTAATCGTCTTGATCGCACCGAAATAGTCGCTGGCCCCAGGGATAAACTTGACATATTTTGTTTTTCTAAAATTAATGATTTCCCACACGCAGACACAGCTAATAATGGTTTGCCAGACGGTGATTGAGAGGAAACTGCCAAAATGCCTTGTTCTTCAGTTTACATTTTGTTTCTTTATTTTTACTCGTCTTTGAACTCCACCCACTCCCCTGCTGCTGACGAATCCCAAGAGAGGACGGTGAGGACACTGTTTTTCAGTGATGTCATTCATTTATTTAGGGAGAATGTTTTTGCCCGTCTTCCACAGAAAGTGTTTACTTATGTGGTTTCAAAATGTAGGCTTTGTGTCTTAAAAACAGAAATCCATCTGTTTCTGTTTTTAATGGCACAACATATCGTTAAACTCTACATACTGTGAAGAAGAAGAAGAAAACAGGCAGATGTCAAAAAAGTTAGTACAGCACTTATACTCTACTGTACCTATTTGACATTATATGATATCTAGTCAGTTTCTCTATATAAATTACATAGTGCCCCCAATTTTAGGAGAACCAAACTAATGCATGAATTAATGAAAGGCTAAACAATGATAATCAATGGTTTTAGAGAAGTGTAGTGGTGTACACAAAAAACCCTGAGCCACACATTACTACTGTACATCAATTGTTCATCTGTGCAACTGTTCATCGACCCTTCTCCCCTTTGGCTGATGAACAAACATTGAACGCGATATTGGTTTTGAAATGGTTCTCAAAACCCTTCAGGGATTCTGACTGTGAGGAAAGTCATCATGTTTAATATTTGGATAGAAATCCTTTGCAGTTTGTGACATCTATAATGTCCAGACACTTCTATCTCCATCTGATAGGTCGCAGTACAGCCATCTTCACTACTTGTGTACCTTTTTAATTTCTCTCTTCAGTCTGGTCATCGGCCAGTGAAACATACTAAGTCCAACTGTTTGGACCTACAATACTCCTTGGTCAGTCCCAGTTGTACCAAAGGGTGGGGTACACTTCAAATTGTAATCGATTCGGTACCACTCCCTGTACCTGGAGTTCGGTATCAGCACACAATGGTTCCTTTTTTCAGTACGCTGTTCTCTCAGTAGTACCAGACAATTTTATTTCAACCCTCTGAGTGAAACACTGTTGAAAAAAACAGGTACACGAGGTGTCGGTGTGCACCTTAAAGTTGTTTGAGATATGCCGGTAAAACGAAAGACGATAAAATGCGAAGCAAAGTACAAGCTAACCAATAGTGAACAATAACCTTTTCTCCAGCAATAACTTATCCAACTGGTGAAGTAATTACCTAAAGTAGATAACGATGCTTCGGCTGATGGGTTGAACTTCTTAGGTGCTGGCTGCAGGTGACCGACGTTAGCTGTGACTGCTTCTGAGAACTTTTCAGTTAGTAGATATATTTGGTGTTTGACCACGTGTTGTCACAAGATAGATGTGATCCTGTGGCCAGCTTTGCATTTTTGCATTACAAATACTGCAGCTAGCATTGTCTCTGTCTGTTTTAAAAAGTTTAACCATGCTTGAGACCCCTTCATTTACTGACACTGTAACCTGATGAACACCTTCCCAGAAATGTAGCATCTCTTGTACACAGATACAGTACTCTTTCACATAAATATAAATGTGAAGGCCCCTTGGGTAGGCTCTCCATATATTCTACTTGCTCTCATCCTGATGATTTGACTTGCCCTCTCACTGTTTGATTTAATGTGAATCGATGCTCGTCTGCACCGACATAATTCAGACAGTACCCTTAGAATTACCAAGCCTTGTATCCAACCCTACTCCGAATTCCTCATGGTAAACGTCTCTATAAAGTTTGATTCAATTCATCACACACTGTAGCTGTTGATATATTTTATGTGGATCAGTCTTGCATTGCTTGCCTGTTTATTCTCGTATCAACTCACTTGACATTAATTCAACCCAAAAACGTGTTTAATGTGATTCAGTATCTCCCTTGTCATGAAGAAGTAGGTTTTCAACATAAGATATACCATTATGTATGATTGTAGTGGGGGTAAGGTAAATTATGCACATTTACATTTGCTCCTGATGCACAGTTATCCTCACAAGAATGATCAGTGATTAACCCTCTTTCTTTCATGATGACACTTCATGCATCATAAAAAAATCTCTGCACTGGTGCTCTCACGCCTACATAAACTGTTCTACATCAACGTTCTACCCTCTGTCTGACATACAGCTGTGGCTCTGCCAAGCCTCTCTCTCCCTCTCTCACACACACATTTGTTGCACTTGCCACCCCCCCCCCACCCACACACACACACCCACACACACACACACACACCCACGCTCAAACACACACACACACACACACATTAAGTGACCTTGGCTCCCTGGGGAAGGACCATGTTTAATTGTTCATCAGCACTTTCCTTAGTGCTCTGTAGGCAGGGAATTAAAGGAGAGCAGGAGTGGGAGAGAAATGAGGATGGAGGGAGAGGAGTTAGCTCCAGGGGGGCGAGGTTAGTGGAGAGGAGAGGAGAGGAGAGGAGAGGAAACCAAGGCATGTGCTTAATTGTTGCAGAAGCAGATGGACAAACATTCAGGCAAACGCATTCTCTGACTTAATCAACTCCAGCATGATGAGCATCCAGAGAATAAGCCCCGTAGCATCATGACTAATTGTTCGGTATGTGTAGTTAGATTCCAATAAGAGTGGAGTAGCATTGATATATTGTTAACAATATGGTGAGTAACTGGGGAATGATGTGCTATTTAAACCTTCGTAAATCACAGTGAAACATTAAACCACTGCTTTAATGGTAAATATATTGGTCCCTCAGCTCCTTTGTACCATGTATGCTGACTAATCATCTGCTGACCAAATTGACGATGATGTGTGAAGTGATATTCTCTGATTTATTTCCGTCTCCCTTTCCTTTCTCTCTCGCTCTCGTTTCCCTCCTCAGAACTTATCTCGCTGCTGTTTTCGTCTCCCGCTTTCATTTTCTATGCACCTCATCCCCTCTCTCTCTCGTGCATTCTCTCTCTCTCTCTCTCTCTCTCTCTCTCTCTCTCTCTCTCTCTCCAGACTTGTGACTAGATGGGGTGGCAGATAGTGATGAGCCAGCAGTGGCCATGCTCCACTGCTTTAGCTAATGGAACTCTCCTGTCTCTACAAGGCCTCACAATGTAGTCCAGGACCAGGGCCTTAGCTCATCAGTTCTGCGTGCGTGTGTGTGTGTGTGCGTGTGTGTGTGTGTGAACATAGCTAGCACTTTTCAGCCTGCTTTGCCTCAAAGTGAGCAGATGAAGTCTAGACACACATGAAAACATAAGTTCTAATCAAATGGTTTTAGAACGAAAGTCTAACTAAAGAGATGGATCAATTGGTAATGTGTTGGTGTGAGAGGGGGGAGAGAGAGAGAGGGGGGCTAGGAGGGGGTGAGCGAATCAATGGAGTGTGCACAGCTTTACTATAAAATGTGATTTTACTGCGGAGGTTCTTTTGTTGAATCCGGGTAAACTTTCCATGGTTTAGATTAGAGGCTTGCAAAGTGGGAGCTGGGCCTCCAAACAGAGTCAGGGGACGCTAAGTGACATGAGTTATCAAAACGAGATCACATAGAAAGGCCTGAATGTGAATGATTTGGTTAAAGAGGTAGTTGAGAGATTTTACAATGTTTCATTCAATTGTTGTCTGTGAAATCAAATAGCATGATCCCAATGCACAAAAACATCCAGAAATCAAACCCAACTAAAAGCTAATGTTTTATATAATCCAGATAAACTGCTGGTTTATTTACAACCAGTCGGATCATCCGAAAGCAGGTTTCATCTCACCTCAGTTTTTTGCTGTCGTGATTTTATCATGTCGTCATACTTCAGCACTGTGACAGTGCTAAACAGGTTTGTTTACTGCCTGATGGCTCAAAGGAGCATTGGAGCGTGGGCTGAATTGTGGAGAAGATCCCAGATCATACCGTCTGTGGGATTTGGCAACATTTTAGCCTAATTACTGAAGTTACTAAAGTTACTAAAGTTATCATTTCTCTATACTTTGCAGCCTACGTAACGTATGTGGTTTCAGCTCTAAAGGCGACTCAGGTGTTGATTCAGAAAGAAACACAAAGAAAAGTTTATAATAACAGTATGATGAAAACCCAAAGCTTTGTATCAAAGTATCAACACATATATTATGTTGACATTTCATGAGGCCCAGTACTGAAACTTTAGAAGCCACCTAGATTAGGTCAGCTTCACAGCATTTTGATAAGAAATACATGCCAGCCTAAGAGCAATGGAAAGAGGCTTTTTTTTTTAATATTCATCAATTTTTCCCTGTTTGAAAAACTATAGGTGAATGTCCCTGTGGCTATATGTAGTTCAGCCTGTGTCTGTGCACTGATGTGTGAAAGTGTGAACGAATGTCTCTGTGTGAATGTGCAGAGATGTTTGAGTATAGCGAGCGTTGCAGGAGTAATCTAATTCAGAGCATTCTTGGTGTTAATTCCGGCTCTTGTTTTGCTCAAAGCTCTATGCAAATGCAAGCTTAGGAAAAACAAACGACATGCGAGTGAAATCAATCCCATACAGTACGTTAATGAACATCTGGAAATCACAGCACAGATTGTTTGCACAAAACTCTTTCACCACCTCTTTTATTAGATTTCCTCACCCCCACCACCCCCACCCTACAGTGAACAGATCCAGCCCTGTGGCCTTATTAATACAGTTAAATGTGTTTAACAGTGTGTAACTGTGCAAAACGACAGTGTCTGTCTTTTGAAGTGGTTGCAGTGTGTGTGTGTTTACATTCATTTACAGGGCCATTGTCTGTATGTGTGCATTGATAGTGTGGTTACTCTTAAGGCAGTGAATGAGCTTGTTGATGCTAACAGGAGAGAAGGAGAACAAGAGGATGCAGCAACTGTTAATCATAGTTAAACTGTCAATGGATGTTTAGAATGGGTTCATTTACTTGGTTTTGTGCAAACACACACGTCCATGTACAGTCTGAGGAAGTGTGTGCGTTTGTGCACTGATACAGTGTGAATGGCTCCTCCCTGTCACAACCAGTAGAGCGTGTGACCTGAGAGAAGAAGTCGTATCTTCCAGCGGAAGAAAGAAACCGATGGAGCTGAAAACACTTTTCATTATAATCCTCACAGCATGAAATACAACCGCATCACAGTCACAATCTCTGCTATGGGTGGAATGATCAAAGCTTAAGACATTCACACTATATCACACACGACAGACACACACACACACACAGACAAAAAAACTTCCTGACTGCTAAACCATGGGCTAATTATTAATTAAAGCAAATGTCTGTTAAATCAAAGTGCTTTGGTCCTCATTAACTCAAACAAAGGCCTTTCATTAGAGGCTCAGCCCTCTCAGGTATGAACACACACACACACACACACACACACACACACATACACTGCTTGCAACACATAATAGCACAGAGTTACACTACTGTATTTCTTCCTGTTTTATTGGCTGGCAGGTCCCCATGGAAACTGGTGGTTTGGGATTCAGAGTGGGAGTGGGAGTTTATGCTCTTGCTATTGTTCAGTGTTCTTTTGCTTCATCTTGCTTCCATTTTCAATTTGGTCCTAGAATGCAACCAGAACTAACGAACACATTTCTGATGAAGTGTTCAGATTGAAATGAATATCTGCCATGCTTTATTCACTTATTGGAGAACTTAGCAGCAACTCCAGTACTTTCCTGTGCTTTTCTTTCCTTTTTTGGGGCTGAACCACTTAAGCCAAAAAAAGTCGTACAAATCATACATATATTTATATACCATGTGTGTAAAGATGGATAACATGACTGCTCCCAAAAGTGAAGCTGAAGTGGCTTGATAGCCACCTAGTGGCTGTCTGCTGTAAAGGCCATGAACCCCACCTCCTCCATGTTAGTGGAAGGGATATGGACCAAAATAAAAGTCAAAGTACATGTACAATTTTTCTCGAAGATGGTTTCTGTCATTTTAGGTAGTTTTAACTACCCACTATGTTTGATTTGGATTAGTTATTTAATGCAATAAAAGGGGATGAAACGTCATGGTTCAAAGCTGAAACTGAAGATTGGTCAAACCCATGTATTAGCGTGACCTCGATACTGCGACTCCATTCCCCGATCGCTATTCTGGGCAGAGTCTGGCTCTAAATGCACAAGTTGGCAAAATCTAACAGCCATCTCTATACACACTCTATGGTACAAATCCAAATCTCCCTGACTGGCTGACAAAAGGACACTATTGGTCGGCCAAATGCTGCATGACTGTATGATGACAACCAAGTGCTATTAGCCGTCAGGGGTTGGTTTCAGGCTGTTTCCAACAGCGCACCTTTGTCGATAGATTTACCAACTCTTCAGAAAAACAAAAGAAAAAACAAAAGAAAGCACCGAGCAATAAATTGAATGACTTTGGGACACACTTGAGCTATTTTATGTAGAAGAGAGTCACCTGCATTGTACCTCTCTGTGCGTCAATTGACTGACTTGGAGGTGACTGTTTGCTGACCTGCTGTCTTAATGGGCAGCATTTCAGTCACAATTTTTTAATAACCACTGTCTAACAACAGAAACAGAAAAACATAGAAATGAGAACAGCTCTATTGTGAATTCAGCTGTATTAGATGAATTGGAGGAGATAAGAAAACAGATAAAGGGCAGACAGTGGCTGGCATCCAGCAGAATGTAAATAAGACACAATTTCATCACAAGTATTTTAATTTGTGTATTGTGTCATCTAGGGTCAACAACTTTCCAAGCAGCCCTTAACGACTTTCCTTTGAAAGCAGTTGTTTACAGCTGTTCCTCAACAAACTTTCCAACTTTATCCTCAATTTCATACATTGGCCGTACGTGGTCCGGCCACTAGGATGTTCCCATGAACAGAAATGAAGTGAAACTCTCAGCACACAAATTGGAACACATTTTGGAATTAATGATAAAATACACATCATACATGTTAATTTAAACTCACATGCAGTTGTAAGTATATAACACAGGTGTTACCTTTCCTTTGCTCAAACAACGTCCATGTCTAACATGGAAAGGGTCTCTCATAACAAACCTGTAAGTATTTTAATGGATTTAATGGAACAACTATATTATTGAGGTGAAAATTGGGTTCAGAGCTTTTTTTGTCATTTTGCAATGTATCATACAAGACTCATCTGCGCATGCACAGTGAGCTGGCATGGTGTAACCTGGATGTGCCATCTCATCATGTGACTAAAGTTTGTCGTGCTCCTGCTGTTCTGGAATAATGTCTGCATTGTCAGACATGTTGCTTTAATTTTTAAATCTCTGACAATGCTGCATTTGCGTTACCATTACAAGTTTTTCTAGGAGTTTGAAGTCACTGTGAGCAGAAGTAGCAGCACATCATGTTGCAGCTTCAGTCAACTGATTCATAACCGTAACAGTTGGCCATCGACAGGCTTACACCAGCCCAGGGTCAGGGTAGTTGCCTTGAAAGCAATACATAATTAAATCTTGTGAAAAGCAATTTTTGATTCATATTAGTGAATTGTTACACCCATAATACAGCTGCAAATCATATGTTTGAGCTTTGCAAGCCTTTGATGCATGGTCACTGTACTGTTAACATAAGGATATGGTCCATTGTGGATGTGTATGAAGCAATTTCATGAAGGATAATTATAAACAATCTATTTAATGTTTTCCTGAATAACACCGTCAGTATTGACAAGGATGCCTGCTACAGTTTTAATGAGAAAACGCTATGCAGCCGTATTTCCCCCCTAGGTTACACCCATATGTGCTTGTCACATCCAGATGTTATGGACATTAATATGTTGCTATGTTGGCCTCAACTCTACTGGGAAGGTTTTCCACACTATTTGTGAACCTGGTTGTAGAGATTTGGTCTCATGATGCTGGGCTTTAAGGCCTGGCTCACATGTGGCATTCCAGTTCATGTTTAACAGATTTTGAGTCAAGTTCCTCCAAAGTAAACTCAGACACTGTAGCATCAGGAATATATGTGGGTAGGAACCTTCGACATGTAATGTGGCAAGGGAACAATAAAGAGGTTCGGGAGTCAACCTGAACGTTGGTCTGTCGTGTTCCTGTGTCGAACCTCCAGAGAATGATTTCTAATCTACGGAACAGACACCACCTAATTATCGAGCTAACATATCATTGTACTGCTGCAATACAAGTCCTCCTAATTTGAAAATTGCCAATCATGGAAAACATATGGTAATTGGCTATAATGTTTGCTTTGTTGTCTACAAGATGAGAGCTGCTTTATGAAGACAGACAAGGTTGATTGTACAGTTGCCTTGAAATCAGGCAGTTACATCTTGCTTACTTCTTGTACATACATACATTTTTTACCACATCTCTACCACCGCTCCTCATCCTTCTTTACAAAATGGATTTCATACTGTGATGATTTATCTCTCAAGATTCCCTTGTATTCCCGGAACCACTACCAAGCAGTACACTCGGGCAGGCAGCTCATCCGCAACGCTATAGTAATTTTACACTTGAGAAAGGCAGCTACGGGAATATACTCTCCGTACACTACACAACTTTAAACATGACTACAGTCATTAGGATTCATGTTGGGGCTTAATTTGCAGGCAGCTCTGCAGTATGTTGGAGGACTGGGATCATTGTGTTTTGAAAGAACAGTGCTTATCTACTTCTGGGGCTAATTCACTTCTTTGTGCAAGATGTGGGCTACAATGGTTTTGGTAAAACACAAGCCATTACAATTTCTTTTATGATTACAAAGGCTGGGAAAAAATTGGAGACGGATTGATTTTATTTACATTTCACCTCCTTAATTTCAGAAACATGTACAAAGCAAAGGCAAGTCCCTTTTATCCTCTGATTTCAAATGTGATAGTTATTTTCAAGCCTGCAACATTTGACACATTTGAACTGAACTCCATTACACAGCACTGTGATATGGAAGACCAAAGACAACCACCAAAATAAGTTATGAAAGTTATGCTGTTTCCCTTTATCATCTGAAGTTTTATTTTCTTTGATTTCACTCCCCCACACTTTGAGTTCCGTGGGTGCATTTGTATGAAACTTGTTTATTTTCTCCCATTGCCTGCAGCGCTCCTTTTCCATAGGCCTATTTCTACATGTTGATAAGTAGGTATTTTTTTCCCTTGTTCTGGAGCTGACAGGGTTATTTGCAATGGAACTTTAATTTTGGAGGGTTCTCTAAACACAGAGCTTGATGCATACGGTTTGAATTTGCCTGGTAGTAAAGGTACACAAATATTTTAATAAGCTTTTGTCTCTCATTTTTTTCCTATCAGCGTTTGATTGACAGGCAGATAAATGCGCAGCTTCAGGCAAAAGAAAAGAGAGTGTGTGTCGGAGAGAGAAAAGGGGAGAGAGGAGCACAAAGGAAACTTCTAGGTAGATGATAAAAGTGATGAAAGTAGTGTTAAAGTGTAAACTATGAATTATACATGTGTCTGATATGGAGCTACTCTTCTACAATAATTGTCTCATTTCCATAATTAATCATTTAGTCATGTAGGAGAAGCTTTTACAAAACCACCCAGTGTTTCTTCAATTCAATTCAATTATGATCAAAGCTATTTTAATAACATGTTTTGTAGAAAATTTGCAGCCTAATGAGTGTGAGCATTTGTCTATGGGAAATGTCAAGATTTTTCTTAGTTTCCACGATTGTCTTTTTTCTCTAGAAGCACAAGTGGTACTTTCCTTAGCAAGTATCCAGTTGGAGTAAATTAACATTTTCTCAGTCTGTCAGGAACAAAACCTCAGGCCACAAGAACAGTTTTCTTTTTCTTTACTCTGCACACTAAACGTTTGCTCATTCCCTGGTGAATTATCTCAACATTCCTGCACAAAACTGGACAGCATCTTCATTTAAATAACAATGTGCATATTTTTTATAATATTTGTTCATGTTTTATTTGCACTTTTGGATATATGCTCTTTGACTTGCAGTTCTACTTTTTTTTATTTTTATTTTTTTACATGACTCTTGTGTTGTCCCTGCTTCCCCCGGCTGTTGGCCCCCTCACATAGCCCATCACATAACCCCATATTAGGACGCACACATAGGGCAATAGACAAGTGAGCAGGTAGTGAGTTTGTTACACCCCCGCGGCACACGGTGTGAGTTTTACAGTCCTTCTTCCTGGGGCATATCTGACACCTCTTCCTCTTACTCACCCCGACCGAAGCTGCTGCTAGGGCTATGGAGGAGGCCGCACAGTCGGGAGCTCTCTGTGTGGCGGCGGCGGCTTTTACAGCCTTCACAACCGCGGCGGATGCTTCCGTGCTGGAGATGCGCTCCCTTCGTGCGATGAACAGAGTCACGAGAGCCTTTCCCAGCTGCTCGAGGAACACCCTCTGCTTGTTCTGCTTGCCCAGCATCCAGTCTGGGTGGATCTCTCTCCGTATCACGAAGGCGTTGTGGGAAGAGACGTCAAGAATGTTGTGAAAGGTCACTTCGTGCCCCGGGTTGTCGAGGCGCAGTAGCCGGGCCACCCACGCGTCCCAGACCTCTCGCACGGCCGCCAATTTGTCCGTGGCTCATCTTGTGCGTCTTGTCTCAAGGTCATCGAAGCACAGCAGTCTGGAGTACGTATGGAAGAGTTTTAGGGGCATCATGGCACGAAATATCGCCGTCCCACAGGCTGGCGGCGGCCTCGCCCCAGGACCTGTACATGCCCGCTAAGATCCACAGCCCTACGTAGGCACGCAGGTCGATCTCGTCCATCCCTTTCCATTCGTCGCCCTATTTTCAACGACCCTCCCGATTCGTCATCTCCAGGATGATGTTCTCTCCCGTCAGTGTGATGAACAGGTGGAGCATCGAGGCTAGGTCACCGGTGCAGGTCGTCCCGTTTGTGCCGCAGCCGAGGAGGAGGAAGAGGAGGAGGAGGAGGAGGAGCAGCAGCAGCCCTCCTCTCAGCTGTATGCCCTCGAGGACCATGTTATTTCCCTTGTTTCTTGACGGGAAGGTCTCTCTTTCCACAAGTCTGGTGGTGGTGGTGGTGGTGGTGTCGCCGTGGTCTTGTCTTTCTTCTTCTTCTTCAAAGGATGACGAATCTGCAGAAGCATCACTAAGTCATAGTCTTCATTGCCGTTGTCGTCGCCGTCATCTCTGTCTTCTTCTCGGTCTGCTTGTCCGTCTGCTTCTCGGTCTGCTTCTCCATCTCCTTGTCCGTTTGCTTCTCGTTCTGGCTCTTTCGCGTCGTCTTTGGGTTCAGAGGATGGTTGCTGGGAGAATAGCTGTTGGAGAACCTGTTCTCTGGTAAAACGCTCCTGACGCGACATCGTGCCATGGTCTGGGAGGGGGGCACATGGAGAATGACACGCCGGCTTCTTTGTGGGTCTAATGTACCCCCCTAGATTACAATTGGAATCAGGTGTGGGTCTAAATGACCCCCCAGGAGAATTGGATAATGACAATCCTTGGGTCACCCTAACCCTGACCGGCCAGGGCTTGCAGATGATCACACGCATGCACACACACACACACACACACACACACACACACACACACACAGACACACACACACTCTGGGTCAATCCGACCCAGGAACAACACGAGGGTTAAACCTGATTTGTTATATTTTGTTACTTTCACTACTCAGATAGCAAATATAAGAAACCATATTTGCGGATGTATAATTTCTCCCTTTAAAAAGAAAACCGTATTGCTATTGAAAAAGAAGGCACACAAATAGCTCTGTTACACTAAAAGAAAATGAAAACAGGACAATATTAAGAAACACACACTTCAAATATAGGTGTCTGTTTGTGCATGCGTGTCATGGTTAATCCCCCCGGCTTTTTCCTCTGGCTCTTTCTGCAGCGATAAATGAGATCAGACTCCATTTTTGATCCAATTCAAGTCAGCATTTTTTGTGCAATACCAATTCAACTTATTTACATGAGGTAATTATTGCACTATATCGTAGTTGCTCTTGGTAGAGTCTGCCATCCCCTACATTCAAGTCAGACTCCCTGCCCAAGGATCCTTCCTGTCATGCATTTTACCCAGTGTAATTTCATCAGAAGTGTATGAGGTTACTGCAAATGTAAACATATACAAATGTTGCTTCATATTCACCTGGTGAAACATGGCGGGGTTTCTTTTAATGTGAAAATGCCACAGGAAATTTATTGTGGGTTGATAATGACAAATGCAAAGCAGGACAGTCGTGACTGTGTCATTATTGCATCAGTTTAAAATGTTGCAGGGAGTCAGACCGCTATCTTTCATGGTAGCAGGAAATCAACAAGTCCTTCTACCTAAATGATCATTCAGGTTGCTTGTCCCTGCCTTTGGTTTAAACCCTTTGAAGCGTATTGGTGATAGGCATGCCGGACCCTCTTCATCACAGTTACAATGACATAGACATGGTTACATTGTGGAACAATCACTGTTTGGTTTGGTTCTTGCTCAAAAAACCCTTGTGGTTAAGATTGTTGATCAATTAACACCCTTGTGATCCATCACAACTCCTACCATGGATTTTGTGCTTGTTATACCATGTCAGCTGACTTCCTCCTTTGCTCCTGTTATATTTACTATGACCCAGTAAAGGTCACACAACAATAAACCATAGCCACATCATAAAAAGATGCTTGCATTAATGACCTATTGACTTGTTTTATACAGGATGACTGTCTTTTATGAATGGATAAATAAAAACGCTAATTGTAAAGGTCTTTGCATAAAAGTGCAAGCTGATTAAGGGTAAAAGGACTGCATTCATTTCACCATTAGTGACTTCAGGGGACCAAGCAGCGTACAGTAGTATGCTTTCCAGGATTTTTATTGCATTGATCTGAACACGACTTTACTAAATATATTTGTAAGAGTCTGGTAACTGGATCGATAAAGAGACCAGGATGCGGTAATATTGAACTGTGCAATATTGGTCTTGGTTATTGATGAAAAGCTTATCATCATCTTTTACTAGATAAAAAAGACATTCACATTTAAAAGGCATCAAAATAATCAAGGGCTAAATGAAAGGTAGAACTGCGCATCATGAATATATAAAGGAAATGTATACTAATACAGCCTATAGCATATAAGTGCAAAAAGACATGCCTTGTCACTACTCGCAGGATTTTAAAATCATTTTTGTGTTTTCAAAAGGAAAATGCAGATGTTTCTTTAAGGAAGTTGGGTGAGTTAAATCACTCTCATTAAAACAAAATAGTACTTCAACTAACTTGTCACAAAGTGGTAAATTGACCATCCCAATGTCCATTAATAATGCTGGTGTGAGCTGAGGGCTACAAGAATGATTGTACCCACAAGGTTAGCAAGCTGAAAGCTGTATGTAATATATTAACATTGCATGGCACCTTTTGTTGAGTTTGTTGAGTTTGCTGTTTTTGCCATTTTAGTATGCACTGAGTGACTCTGTTGACATCCTGCTCTTCAATATACACTCGCAGCTGGTTAGGTAGCATCTGGTGGTGCTAAATCCTTCATGGCAGCAAAGATTTAGAGTTGGCAATCAGTACATGTCTGATGAAAAGGCAGAGAGTGTCAGCCTGTATTATCAATTTAAAAAGGTCACGCTAACATTTGTTCCCTCGGTGGAAATTGGTCGACAGGAGGTGGGAAAATGGGGAGGTCTAAACATAAGATGAAGCAGGGTCCCAGCTATAATTATGCTGATTGAGTGTTCACTCCAATGGTAAACAAGCCAATAAATAGAAAGAAATCAATTCACAAAGACCTGTCTGTGTTTCTGTGAGAGAGAAGGTTGCAAGGACCCTTTAAGAATAACAGCGGTAAGAGCTGAAGAGAAAATCGTCTTCAATGGGAAGAACTATGAAGCGTCTTTATCTACATAACATCCAGCTACATTCTCTGATAGCCTCTGATCCAGTACTCTCATTAACACTTGTGATGCCTTTCTGTTGCCACCAGAAACCTACAAGCAGGTGTGTAGAATCCAACAGAAAAAAAATCTAAATAGTAACCTCAAAGAGAGACCATCAAAGGGTCACATTCAAAGAACTCGACAGTCCACTGAAACAGAGCTAGAAAAAGGGAAAGTAAAAAAATGCAAGAATTATGAGGTTTCATGGAAATAAAATGCAAAATAGAAAAAAGATCTATGGGCTCATAATGGCCTATCACACTTCAGCTCAGTAAAGGGTCAGGGTGTGGACTTGTATTTTTCTCGGAACATGCCTAAACCCATCAAACAAATAACATGCACATCTCCTCCTGAATATGGTTGTGGTTATTGTGTTATTCTCCAGATTTAACAAGATCCAATCAAGTTGTTTGCCCTTGAAGAATTAGAACTTCTCCAATACGGGTTAAATGTCAAGTAGTTTCTCAGATGAGATATTGTAATGGAAACAACGTCCTGTTTGGTGGAGCTGTGAATCAAAATGCTGGCAATGAAACTGAGCAGTCAAAGCCTGCAGGCCCAGTCATTTCAGTAACACGTGTCCACGTGATTTTTCTACTTGATGCTTCGGGAGAGATTGAAACATGCTAAATTGTGAAACACAAAACCGTAGCTTCATGCAAAAAGGTTATTTTTGTTTAAGAGTATTTATCTTGAGGGAGACAGAGTGGGGGAGACATGCAGCAAAGGGACAAGGAACAGCCATTACATTTTTACCATCCTCAGTAGAGAGGATTCAGTACAAACTCACTAACACTTTAACTGTGTACATTCCTTTGACTAGTTTACAGTTCTTAGCAGGCAGGCCCACCTTGGCCTATCACTGGCCCTGCAGCAGCCACACTACATTTTTACCCCTCCATGTCATTTCACCAAATCATTCGCTTTGAGCAATAATAGTCCTGAAAAAAAAACAGGTTGAAAAAACTATTGGGATCAGGGATCTTTTCTCTCGATAGTCCTGTTACTATGGCAATACTATTTTTTGGGCTCCGTGGAGGAATCTGTGTTCACTTTTTTTCAGATAGAAAGGATACAGTGACCTCAAACTTCTGGATGCCACTGATCAAAAAGCAGCGTTTTCTAAAACCTGGGAAAACACAGTGTTCTCAAACCACATTATATTGTGCTAAATATTTCCTGGCACAGGTTCTGTTACAATGGTTCTGATATTTTTCCCCCTTGCTGAGTTGTTTTTTCTTTGGCACAGTGTGACTGCATTTACACAGTGCCTTTTGTAGGTGTAGAAGTAAACACTTCTGGCCAGAAAACTGGAGGGATCTGTCCAATTGTGAAAAAATGCGCAGCATAGTGTCATATGCCTTTGGAACTGTCTATAGGGACAGCAGATACAAATTAAGGCTAACTCTGGCTAATGTGCAGCCTTTCTTCTGTTAATTAATGAGCACTGTCCCTATCAAATGAATACAGATATAAAGTAAGATCCATAGCAAAGATATTTTAAGGCCCAAACAACACATTCAGCAGCCAATGTGGAATATGAACCTTTTAACAGCAGTGACTGCAAGGGAGATGCTCTGTCTCTTTTACAAACTAGATAAAGGAGTCTTTATTGTTTTTGTGTGGATGATACTATATTGTTGTGTTGCACCCCTGGGTGTCCCTGGTCTTATTTCACTTTAAAAAACCTTGGCCAAAGGATAAGGGTTCTCAAAATATTCCCGATAAAAATACTTCAACGTGCAACTGACTACCTCACATCTTCTCTACAATCACTATATTTATAAGTGAATACCTCACGCATGTTTCTTTGGCAAATACTGATTTTCGCAGAGTAAATAACAATATCAAGCTTACAAGAACAACATGTTGGAAGCACCGTTTGACAGACTGAGTGGAAGCCCCTATTTGAGCTTATTGACAAGCTTCCTTTTATGTTTTTCCTTATACTTGCTTACTCCCCTTGTCCCTTTGTTGGTCGATTGGCCTTCTCCTGTGCTGAACATTACAACAACATCCCACTTTACTTCCATTAAGTGAAGAGATAAGAAGGTAAGGGTGACCTGAGCAAATGATTTTATCTGTGCGTGGTGATCTCCACTCCTCCTACATGTCTCATGTAGGCGTTACACACTCGAATGACAGATGGATGGTTTATTCTCTTTTTTTCTTTTCAATTCAAGTAAAACCAACCTCTTCTAAGACCCCTGATATGCTCCACAGTTTTCTATTTTAGAAATATATATATCTTGATTTGCATTGTGAGGCAGAACAAGTTACAACAGGGCACTTTTTTTGCAGGCAATAGGGCTGTCACATTTTCAAATAATCAAAATCAAACCTATACAACTTACACATTACCTTTTAACAACCAATCCTACAATATTTAAATTTTTTTTTTGCAAAGCCAGACTCCGACCAAAAAAAGTGAAGAGAGTGAGGTAGCAGCCATGACATTTATTCACAATTTTCCCATCTGTGTCAAATCCAAAATGCTTCCCCACTGTACTTCTAAGAGGGTTTGATGGCTTGGTTATCCAGTTATCCCTTCAAAGAGGCTAGCTTCTCCATTATGCATTAGTTTAAAAGAACAACCCTAATTTACTGACAGGGCATTGGGACATGGATTGAATGAGTTGCACAGTGCACATCAGAAGAACAAGGCACAGCTTAATGCACTTATACACTGTGAATTTGAAATTTATACTTGACAATTTATTTTCAACTTTTAAGAGCAGTTAAAAAAATGTTTGTAGAAAAGGAAGTAATAGCCTGAGCGTCTGTGTCCGTGAGGCTAACATCAGACAAGAGAGAATCACTCAGAATCATTAGAGAGGCAATAAAAATGGTAATATAGAAATTGTGTTTTTAAAAACAAAATCTCCCATCACCACACCTGCACATCAAACATCCTCTGTTGGAGTCCCTGCTCCAAAGTTTAGAAACTCTGACTTAACCGTTCACTGAGCTATTACTGACAGCGTTAATGAAGAGAGAGAGCGACAGTAGCATCCAGCTTTTGTCTTTGTGTCCTCTCACCAGGGTGACACACACACACGCATGTACACAGATGCCAACCGACAACGCCACTGATCCAGACAGTAATTAGCTGTGTTCATGCCTCCCTGCAATGCTGCTGGCCCACCCGATGTGCCTACCAGTCTGGTACCAGCAGAGGACACACACACACACACACACACACACACACACACACACACACACACAGTCATGACTTCGGAGGACATTACATTGACTTAAATTAATTTCCTGGAATCTTTCTCTCACCCTAAACATAACCTCAAAACATGCCTTTACCTCAAACTTTAATGATTTTAGAATGCGGGTATTTGCTTTGTGTCCTCATAAGGAGACAAATCCCATTAATATGACTGTAATAACAGATTCAGGTTCCAACAACGTGAGTAATACCTGGACCTCACACACACACACACACACACACACACACACACACACACACACACACACACACACACACACATGCACACACACACACACACACACACACACACATTCACACATTTCATGTCTAAGTCTGACAATGAAGTAAAATCCTTATTATAGCCTGTGCTCAAACTGAGGCAATAATAACCTGCCAATGTCCTGGGTTATTGCTGCAAGGCAAATCTTATGTTAATCAGAGATAATGTATGATAATAACCCATCACATGGTCAAGTCAAACACACTGTATTTCACACACACACACACACACACACCCACACAACTGCACACAAAACATAGACAGAAAGAAAACTACAATGACCGTAACAGCCTAAAATGCCCACCATTAATAATCATCATCAATCACTGCAGATTTCTCTCTGTCTTTGTGTTTGTGTGTGTGTGTGTGTGTGTGTGTGTGTGTGTGTACCTGCGTGTCATAGTGAACAGCATGTGTGAGAGTGTGTGCATGCAATATGGGGGGTGGGGGGGGGGTTGTCCCAGGCTGTCATGTAAATCACAGCGGAAGTCAGGCCGCCAGTCACTGCCGTCTGCTGTGGAAATGACACGCAACCAGACTTCAATATCACCAGAGCTGAGTGACATTCAGCACAAGTGTGTGTGTGTGTGTGATTGTATGTGCATTGTTGTGCACGTGTATTATTTTATGTTATCATCTTTTTCATTTCCGCTTCTTGCCTGCTTTGAAAGTCATAGAGATGCCAGGCCACGGCCCTAAATCATTACCGAGGTGTGTGTGTGCGTGTGCGTGTGCGTGTGTGTGTGCATGTGTGTACGTGTGTGTGTGCATGTGCATGTGTGTGCATCTAGTATAATTCTCTTACTCTAAACATGGCCTATCTCTTCCTACCATCACTCTCATCTCTATTTCCTGTTTTTCTCTATATATCAGCTATTTACAGAGTTGAAAGCCCAGAGCTGCAGATATGGTTGGAATTGTATTATTCTCCTGATAGTCTGTTATTTCTCTTTTCCATCTTCACTCCATCCTATATTCCATCTATTTTTTATTTTACTTTTGCATCAAGGTCTATAACATTTGAATATGTGTGAAAATGCTGACAATTGATAAATTGACATTATCATGTACTTTGTTATTGTAACTATTACAATTATGTTCTTGCTGCATGAATGTCTGTAAATACATGATGAGGATTCAGCTGACAAGCGGTGAGGGCATCATATTTCATCTCAATTAGCAGGATGTGGCCCGGCAACTTTTCCACCTAGACTCTCCTACAGCCTGTTCTCTCCAAGTCTGTGCGTCTTTAACAGCGTTGGAGCAATGACGTGGACAATGAATTACATATTAATACACCTCCCCTTTGTGTGTGAGTGGTGGTGGTGAAGGGCCCCACAGGATCTGTCATGGAAACCTGGAGGATATGATTAAAGAGTGTGCACGTGATACACTCTGGTGTGCCTTGTTAGAAGACTTGACCCTCGGAGGGCAAGGTGAGTTGGGGTGGACACGGGGGAAGGAATGGGGATGGATGTGGTATTAACATGGATTTTAAAAGAGATTTGATGATCAAGATTTGGGTGTCTGTAAGGCCCGGGTCTATTTGATGGATGTGGGCGAGAGAGAAGAAAGACACAGAGGGTGGATTTGTATGAGGTAGAGGCGACCATACAAATTAGGAAGCCCTGTCCTACCTGCCATTATCACCCTTTTCATATTCAGGCCAGATGTACATGGATTATATTTACAATTTAAATGCAAAGACAGAGAAATCCATTTTTTCCCATTTCTCACTAAGACACAGATTACATTCAACTCACCTCCACTCATACTCCAGTGCTTTATGGTAATACATTTCCTTGTCCCCACTGTTTCCTCAATCCATTTTTAAAACATGTAACTCGTACTGCCTGTAGTATTTGTTTTACAAATATGTTTTACTTCTGTTTAAGTGCAGTTCAGCACGTAGATGTGGGGTTTAATAGAATTGCCCTTTGCTCATAAATCCTGCAAAATGTTTCTATGATCATCACAAAAAGTAGAGACTGGATCTTATTAGGTGAGGTGCACTAACATTAAGGGTTTCATTTATAAGGATTCATGTATTTATGATACGCTGACAATTTTCTAAACAAGGATGAAAATTCTGTCTTGCTCAACTTAAGAATGTTGTTGCCCAATTTAACCTCAGAAAATCCTATGCAGCTCACCTAATCAGTTAATCACAGCTTTGATCAACGAGACTAAGATGAAGTGTTTCCCTATATATGATTCTATGTAAACATGGGCCTACGGCAGTGCAGTGCAAATTAATAATGCATCAACAGCAATTTGTAGAGCAACACATTACAGGCAAAGAGTGAATTGTTAAGTCTGTATCCTGGCTGTTTGACACTGGATAATAAAACTCTTCATCATAATCCCCTGTCAACATGAAGAAAAAACAGACGGAAAATATAATTTGAATGTTTAAACAAACTGACACTAGCAGAAAACGAGTCATTAGCGCTCACATGTCCATAAAGTAACTGGTAAGAGGATACTCCAGTCTCTGCGATCAAAAGCAACTCTAGAAATCAATCAGATTTTGGGTAACATTACACTACATCATCTGAAACTCACCTAATGAGAGGGATGATGCCAAAGTCTTGATGTCTGGCTGAATGGACACAAGTGCTAAGCAGAGATCAGGCCCAAACTTCCACTTAATTCCTGAACTGTGTCAAAACCAGCTTCACACAGATACATGGTGGCAAACTCCATCAGACAAATCAGTGCCTTGTTTGACAGATCGGTATATTCAGAGTAAGCATTCCATCCAAAAGTGTGCCATGGGTTTCTGTATGAAGATCGGTTTCAAAGAAGTGTCACCAGTTAACTCCACGAGTCTCTGAAACTAAAAGCTGCAGGGGCATGCTCATTATGGCGGACAAACAGATTACGTATCCAGCTGTGTGGCTCACTGAGCACAGGGAAGTGTTTCCCGAGCAGCTTCCGCAGGGTTGATTTTCCCTTATTTCCTTTTTCCTAATCATATTCCTTTTTGTTGCTTCAGTCTTCTGTGAATATGAAACATAGTCAATGCTTTTACTGCAGGATTGATTGAATCAAATTAAATACACCAACTTACAAAACCATTTAAGTCACAGAATCAACCTGACAAACAGGGAGTCCACGAAAAAGTCACGTGAGCACCTAACCACATGAAAGTCGTATAAATGCGCAGGAGAAGCTGCCATCGGTTTCTCACTCCAGAACTATTTATAAATCATAAAGCATTTCACAAGCATAAAGCATCTATATAGCATCATCTTTGTGGATACTGCTAAAATAACTGCTGACAGACAGTAGGAAATGAGACACAGATATCAGTCTCCCAGATCGAAGTCTGTACCTACATGGAAGTTATTGCTGACACTGATTCCTTCTGATACAACTAGTAAAAACAGGGTAACAAAATAAAGGGGACACAACCGAATGCAGACGCATAGGCACAAAGGTAAAGAAAGGCAGGGGTAACTATGGACACATGAGGAAAACAATTTAAAGAGTAAAACAGCACATGTATAAACTTAATCCAGACAGGATGCAACACCTTTCCTAATGATGGAAAATAGTCCTAATTACTTTGTCAAAGGATCTTTTCAAACAACTAATGATGTTTTTGTTTTGTTTTTGAAAGCATGTGGTGGCCCAAGGCCTTATAAGGATACTTCATGTTATTCCCCTATTCGATCAATAATTACAGATCAATGTTACTTATCTAAAAGGGTTAGTTCACTGAAAAATGAAAAATTCACTCATTATCCACTCACCCCTACGCCGATGGAGGGGTGGGTAAAGTGTTTGAGTCCACAAAACCCTTTTGGACTCTCAGGGGTAAACAGTGTTGCAGCCAAATCCAATCCAATTTAAATAAATGGGACCTCTTCTTCAGGTGATCTATCATGTGCTAATATCACAGAAAATGGACTCTCACGGCAGAAGAATCCTCTCTGCTGACGATTCTTTGATCTAATGTAAATTTGACTTTGAACTCCTTAGTAATCTCCCACTTGGTGCGAAATAGGTTGCGGATATTGAAACTTATGGGAATTGGTGCATCTCACTTATAGTACAAAGCAATGGTTACAGCTATGGAAGGTAAAGCTTTTGGGATTAGCAATTCAATAATAAGTCATTTCTTGGATCCTAAATTGTCCTCAAGGTTCTATTCTCTGCTCATTATTTTTCTTTAATTCCACTGAAACCATGCAGCATATCCTATTGTTTCTTTTCAAAGTCCATCTCTACTTGGTCTGTACCTCCTACGTTCCCTCTATTATTAATCTGTATTGGGTTTACTGGCCTTTAATCCACCAAACCACCCTTCTGTGATCATCAGCGGCTCTCTCCACTGACCCGGGCTCTCTTTGTATGTGTGAGCCTGTAATTCTGCGGAGATCTTTACACACAGAAACCATCAGAAGAAGAGGGAGAGTGAGAGAAACTTTAATCTAAGAGCCTCCTACCACCTACCCTTGGGAATGAACATGAGGTCACATACAAGGGAATGAGTTCCTCTACCCTCCGAATACATCTGAAGACACATGCACAACAGTTTCAGTGCAAGTTTGATCTTAATCGGGTGCTGATGGTTTATTCAGAGTAATCCAGGTCACACTAACCCACGTGTTAATTACATGTTCTCTTTCATCACCTCTTGAAGCTCTATAATGCTGATTCAAGGCCAGAGGATCATGTGCTTCTTGACAACGCTGTTGGTATGATTCACCTAAATTATGTTTAAAATTCTAATGTGGATCGTTTAATGCATGAGGAACTTGACCCCACAGGGGCTCCGCAGTGAAATGCGTTGGCACATTGAAGGCTTTGCTTGACGTGGGGCACAAAAAAGGCCTGCAGAGCAACACGAGTACACAAAGATGTTTTCTTCATGTGAGGCATATATCAAAGGTAAACTACTCTGGGAGGTTTAATTACTGGGGTTGGCTCATAAAAAAATTCTAAAAACAACCATAATTTCTTTTACTAATTCAGTTTCGGTCCCTAGGTTTGCTGCACTTCATCTATCCACTCATAATATCAGGAAAACAAACGACTACAGCAGGCATGCATGGACAGACAGATGGATGAATGGATAGATGGACAAATAGACAGACAAAGACATACAAATACTAGATAGCTAAACTGATTGATGGACGGATAGATAGATGGATGGATGAATGGATGGACAGACACAGACATATAGATAGACAAAGACATGCAAAGACTAGATGGATAAACTGACACAATATGTGTAGCTCGAGCAAAAGTAAAGTGTAATACTTTTTCTTAGAAACACAAACCTCTCCGTTTCATATGTTCTCTGTGTCACAGTGATGACAGAAACTTATATGGGAAGATAGCGATGTGTGATGTGCGAGAGATAGACAAGTGGATGAGAGAGTGGGGAGAAATGAATAATGGAGGAGCACCCTGGCGTTCCTGCTGAATGATTACAGCTCACGGTTTGCTAACAATGTTTTTTTTTTTCTCATCCCTGCTCATCTTTGAACCCCCTACCATCTATCCCTTCATCCATTTTTTCCAGCCATTCATGTACAGTGATCACCTAACTGCTGGGTATAGTCCTCAACCCTCTACCTGTAGCGTCCTGTGTTATACATCGTGCTCTCAGTCGAGCCCTTCATATTTCGCCCCAGAATGTCAGTGCTTTCCATAAGCACTCGCCAACTACTTTCTTAATAAGCCTTGTTGTGGTCTATAATTCTATTTTCCTGTTTAATTATTTTTAGCCATATTTTAAAGTCTCATTTTGAGCCACTCCCGATAAACGGGGTGATCAGCAGATGCTGATGACACAGCGAAGCAGGTGAAGTGATGTTAACTCATGTTGAAACCTGTGCACATTAGTTTTAGGGCAGTAAAAAGTAAAAGGCATATTAAGAACACATTCAACATTCAACAAACACAAAGAAAAGCTGTAGTTTCATCAGTTTGGACCAAAGTCTGCAGAAGACATGTTTTACTTTGCAAAAGCACAATGGTTAAGGTAATAGCTAATTGTTATGGAGAAGTGAAACCAAAAGCAGTTTGTCTGAGTGATTCTATTAGATTGTCAGGAATCTGACTGAGCCAAACCAGCTCCTCCCCTCTCCCTCTCTAATATTGGGAAGGTTCATAGTGTGACTGACTATTTCTCACACAGCCTCAGTGGCTACCTGGAGTCTTTTTTCCCACTGTCTAATGTCTACCAGTTTGCTTTGCTAAGCTTACTAACTGTAGCTTCATATTTACTGTCAATTGTACAGTCGACTAGTAGACGAGTTTTCCCAAAATAACCTGCCCTCAATATCAAACATACAGTGTGTTAGTGTGGCTCTGTCTATTTCTTGAAAATGACCCCTAGACCTATAGAGTATATAGCTGACACAGGCTACAACTAAACTTTTTAGTCCAGGTATTTCATTCGGAATGTTTCCCAAAAAATGGCTTCTTCAAATACAAAATACACAAGCATCATAATTACAGTGATCGTATGAAGAACTGGGAAGGAATTTATGGTCAAACACTAAGTGTGCTCTCACAGCTCCATAGCTTCAATAAATTATCTAACAAGCAGAGGCAGCACATTATACCATTCAACCAATCAGAAGCCAGGGCTGACTGCAGTCATAATTGGTCCTAATTCAGCATTAGGATAAAATGTAACAATGGAAGTGCTTATCCTGAGCAAATCAAACATGTCAAAAATGTATTCACACTAACACGACAACAGGGCGACAACAACAGAGAAAGTTAAATTATTGTTGAATACTACCTTTAACACTACTGATGCATAGACAAGCCAGTATATAGCGGTTATTTTATTTAGGCAGTATTTAAGAAGTTGAACTTCCAGTTCCAGCTCTGCTTTCACAGTTAAAAGTTTCAAGGTTGAGATTGTCAGACACATCTCAATCTCACAATCTTCTCTTCAGTCGACCATCATCAGAGCAGGATTGTGTGATCCCTTCACTGTTGAATCTACTTTGTAGCTGTGGTGTAAGATGAGCAATGACAATTTAACCAGCACTGGGAATAAAAGGCTGAGAGTCTGCAGTGGACTCGCCTCATATTCCCTCCAGCATTAAAAGCCATAATATCATCTCAGGATCATTGAACTCTAAGGCAGTGGTGAACAAGGTGCTATGGTCCTTTTTGAGAAAAGAGGCTGCGATCGATAAGTACACAGTGCTTTTGGTTGTCAATAATTTGGGGACTGTGTTGGGAGAGTTGTCAGAAACATGATGTGTTTTTGGTCAAATGTATTAGTGATACAGCTGGACTCAATCTCCTCATCAAATTGCATACTTACTTACATACATATACACATACATAGATATACATATACATATCCCTAATGCAAATAGTTTTGAGAATTGTATTTGACTTTTTTTTATAGTGAACTCTTTCTACTCTCTTATATATTATTCAATTATTGCACTAATTGCATTGCTGAGCTGACCTGTTTCTACTCGTCCAACACCTGTCATTTTACTGTTGACCCTGTTTAAACATCTATATATTATAGATCCAAGACACAACACACAGAAAAAAAGGCACAACCCACAAATCTGGCTGCCACTTCAGCACCACGGACAGTTCCATGAATGTCATCTGTGCTGCTTCATACCCGACGTGATGAAAAAGTGTGTGTGGGTCTGAGCAGCAGACGTCTACAAACTTGTCCATATGTTCACACTTCTGCAAGAGACATCTGTTTTTCATGAATGGTGACATCAAGAGCTGATTTGATAGCACTTGAGAGGGATTGCTAGGCTGTGGAGCGTCCATGACATGAATTCAGACTCAGTTTGATGTAACTGTGTAATATTTGTACAATGCTTCACAAATCAAGCAGATAATGGACTATGTAACAGTGTCATCTGACAGGACAACATGCCAGAATCTTTTACCTTTCACTTTTTTTTTTGCTTACCTTGTGTTCAACCTGTTTTAACTTTGATGCTGGACCTTAGATTAAGTATGCTACACTAGACTGATTAGCCTTTTCTCTCAAGTTGATGAGTAATCACATCTTAGTATTCCATATAATTCACCCTGTGACACAAAGTCTATTGAATGTGATGTTTCTATATGTTGTCTGTAACACTTTCTTATCTTACTATTATTCTGCTGCCCTCTAGCTTATTTTTTGTTGTAAAATAAAGCACAGTGACTGGGCTCTGAATAAGGGCATCAGAACTAGTGCTTACTACAATACCTTAATTTATATTCAGTTACTTATTCACTTTTTTAGCTGTACAATGTATATGAGCAAATAAGTGATTGCATTTCAGTACTGGCTCCCAGATCTTACCAAACACATCTCCTCTCTATTTGTAATATATAATTTGAGTCTCTTCGGATAAAATGTGCCTGCCATTTCTCCCAACCATCAAAATATATCAGGGTATAGAGTCCAACGTTTCTGTTGTTATTTTTTCCTACTTAATGGCAAAAGATGAAAGGCAAGTTGCTCAAAGAATGGCTATTAGCAAATCAGATTCAGAAGTCTTTCCTAAAGCCTCAGTGAAACGATTAAGGTTGTTTTTTCCAATATGTGTACATGGCTACTGCATGACCAGAAAAAAACTGTGTTAAATCATTGACTTACTAAGTTTGATAACTGTGCAACAGTTTAAACTTCATAAGATTATGTTTGTACTGAATGAAAACATTTATACCAACCTCGTGTTTCAGTTCTACATTCAGCTCATCTGCCTATGCCTGCAAAGTCCTGCTGTGTTTAACAGAGTCCTGTTTTATAGGATCTGATCAATTATAAGTAAAAGGAAAACTGCACTGCATGTAATAGGATCAAATTATCTTATTATCTGCAGGGATTCATGCGTGTCCATTATTTAAAAATTGTGCACTCCTTCTTGAGGTAGTCTTTAATTTGTGTGGAAAAAAAACAATTGACAGCTTGAAAGTCCCCATGAACAATAATTTACTCATATTACAGATACCTCTCACTGAGTGGAGAATTGATGTCTTTCAGGTCGTATAAAATAATATATTGTGGAACCTTTGGATATATACCGTCGTTTTATCTGCTTTTACATTAAAATACATAAACATTTAGCTGATGCTTTTATCCAAAGAGACTTTAGTACTTGGGTACAAACCCAGAACAGCAAGAATCAAGTATAACTAGTCTTCACAAAAGCCAAACGAGTGCTACATGTAAATGTAATATATAAGTGCAACTAAACTTAATTTTTTGTTTTCTTATATAAACACCAGAGTTGACAATGGTTATTAGACCATCATCTTCTTAACCAAGGTGTAGTTGGAAGAGATGTGTCTTTAGCCTGCGACAGAAGATGTGAAGACTTTCTGCTGTCCTGATGTCAATGGGTAGCTCATTCCACCATTTAGGAGCCAGGACAGCAAACAGTCGTGATTTTGTTTCGAGGCTAGTTGTCCCTCGCAGTGAGGGAGCAGCAAGATTTTGCTGTAATTTTGGTGGTAAGGGAGAGTTGACTGTCGAGTATCACACCCAGGTTCCTTGTGGTCTGGGTGGGGGCTACCGCGGAGTTGTCGATGGTGATAGTAAGGTCATGGATGCGATAGCTTTTCCCTGGGAGGTAAAGTTGTTCAGTCTTGTCAGATTTTCAGGTGGTGTGCAGACATCCACTGAGAGATGTCAGTCAGACAGGAAGAGATTTGTGCTTCTACCTGTGTTTCAGATTGGGGAAAAGAGAGAATTAGTTGAGTGTCATCTGCTTAGCTGTGGTAGGAGAAGCCATGTGAGGGAATGACAGAGCTGAGAGAGTTGGTGCACAGAGAGAAAAGGAGGGGACCCAGGAAGGAACCTTGAGGGCCCCTAGTAGTGAGAGGACACGGTTCAGACACAGATCCTCTCCAGGTTACCCGGTAAGTGGTAAGTCTTTGAGGTAAGATGAGAGCAGGGAGAGAGCAGAGCCTGACACACCCAGATCCTGAAAGGAGGAAATAAGGATCTGGTGGTTCACTGTGTCTCACACAGCAGAAAGGTCTAGAAGGATAAGGACAGAGGAGAGAGAGGCTGCTCTAGCAGTGTGAAGTTGCTCAGAGACAGCAAGGAGGGCAGTCTCAGTTGAGTGGCCTGCCTTGAAACCAGACTGGTGAGGATCAAGAAGGTTGTTCTGGTGAAGATAGGAGGAGAGTTGCTTAAAGACAGCACGCTCAAGTGGTTTGGAAAGAAAGGGAAGAAGAGAGACAGGTCTGTAGTTGTTTACTTCAGAGGGATTGAGGGTGGGTTTCTTCAGGAGAGGGTAAACCCTTGCCTCCTTCAGAGAGTTAGGGAAACAGCCAGTTGACAGGGAAGTGTTAATAAGATGGGTGAGAAAAGGAAGAAGGTCAGGAGCAATAGACTGAAGAATGTGAGAAGGAATGGGGTCAAGGGGGCAGGTGGTCGGGCGGGCGGAAGTAACAAGAGATTGATAAGTGAGCAGGTCTTCAGGGTGTTTTGGCTTTCGCCAATTCCCTTCTGATGCTCGCATTGTGGCTCTATCATCACGCACTGAGTCAGACAACCACGGAGCTGGTGAAGACTTGCACACCTGTCGTGATGAGGCCAGAGAGGAAGGAGAAAGGGAGCGAATGTTGTGATGGACAGGTACACCCTGCTTAACTCTTACCATAAGTTGCTACTAATATGACTTATTAACTTGCGTGAGACTATTGAGGAGAGCAGGCAACGCTGATTTTATGAGTAACCATGCTGGTCCACTGACTGTATTAAATCCTACTGTGAACACTCGGTCTCACTATCACAATATGGGAATATCAGTCACAGGAAACACTGTGTGCCAGAGCAGCTCAGCTGGGTGATGTGATTAGTACTGCGGCGAAGACTCTTGATCTCATGAGTGCTTAATTCTCAAGGGCTTTTGGGTTCTCCTGTCAGGAATTTACGTGTCACACAGGCACATAATCAACCACTCGTACGTGCACTGGCTAAGTTGTATTGCACTGTGCTGAAGTGGTTCTAACTTCTGAGATGTGAAATAAATATATTTTTTCTAAATATAAAGGTCACAGACTTGTTGAACTGAGCAACTCTGAGTAGTTGGCAGATCCATTTATTTCCTCTCACTGGCTATCAGAAAAAGGTTAAACAAATGCTTGAATGGAAACGGGGGGCTAATGTCTTAAATGTATGAAAACATGAAGTCAGTTGTCATGAAGCAAAACAGCGATGGCAGCACATTAATCCAGCTCATTGAGAAAGTTTCCCGTTTCCTTGAAAATGACTAAAAATGTGACTGTGCTACAACCACTGAGCACAGACTTGAACCAGTGCTTTACGATGACATTAACCTGTCCTCTCTGTTGACGTGGGAGGAGGACGGAAGGACGTGCAGTTTAAAGCTTATTAAAATGAAATGTGGTGATACTCTTCAAAGTCATTACCAGCAGCTGCCACTGTCGCCCACGTGGGTCAGGCCATGCCACCATGATGCTTAGTTTATTTGACTTGACATACATACTGTATGTGAGCAAACATTTCCCCTCTCTGAGCCAGAGCTGACTGAAGTCTGAGGTAACTGACAGTCACCTCTGTGATGTTCTTTGAACCACTTTAAGACCTACCTGACATACTTGACCTGACAGCAATCCTTCAATGCACAGGTCACTTTAAACTAAAAGACTGGATCTGTTCACAGAAGAAATAGAGTAAATTACTACACGACTGTCGGTTTATTTGATTTTAATTGTTTGTCGATCCTGATCAAGACGTGATGTGGATGTGGAAAGCTATGATCCCATTTTAGTTTTAAACTAGTGTTGGTGATCCAGGTAAAGCTTGCAAGAGCTGGCTACACTTTGAAAAAATACAACATACATCCCAGCCCTTCACATCTGCCCTCTCCTCAAAGCTAAACCCCCAAAAAACTTCTGACTATCGTCTGTCCTTCAGCTGTGTATGTTTCTCTGGCTGAAGACTCATGCTGAGTGAGAAGTCAAACAGGCTGCACACAGGCAGGAAGGCCAGGTTCATGACAGACAGATAAGCCAAACAGTTTGTTGCAAATGCAATGATTGGTTGTGTTTATTACAGTCCTGTGAGGGCCATAGACACCTGTGTTTTTTCTTTATTATTCCAGACAAATATATTTATTTTGGGCTATTGGGATGAGAAGGTGATTTCAACCAAGAAAAGGGTCTTAGAACCGAACAACTAATCAACACTACCTTTGAGTTACGGAGAAATTAATTTTGTGATATTGAAATTGAGCCATCATATGTGTGTGAGAGGTTTTGATATGATGATTGTTGTTATGCTGTAGTGCCTTTTGTTAGTATAAATTATCTTCCTATGTTGAAGTATTGTCTAAAGCCCCAGAAAGAAATAAAAAGTTCTAACTTAAACAGTTCCCATTAGAATTGATATTAACTGAAGAGAGGAATTTAACTATGATAAACAATCTTACTGCAGATAGAAATGCACAACACAAAGTGCTTAACCCACTCATTGAGATAAAGGTAGATATATTAAAAATTGAAATGGCTTATGGCACTGAGCTTTATATGTTGTTTTCTCAGTGTGCTCCCCGGGAATAGAAGTATAGACAAACAATCCAAACTAAATAGACGACTGCGTGGGAACAGGTTTGCCATAATGACTTTTAGAGGGTGACACAGAGCCAATGTAGTTCTTAAAGCAAGTGGTTCCGTCCCATCAAAGGAAAAACTGGTACAGATTTATAGGATTCAGTTGGATTAGAATAGTATTATAGTGACTTCATCTTGTAAATAAAATGGCATGTAAAGTGAGTTGCTGCCTGGTTGGCTCTTCTTCTACATCCCTGATTCTCATTGTCTCTCCTCCCATCACTGACCATGTGATGGAAGCCAAAGAGAAGAGAAACCACAGATGTTTGACCTCTTGCTTCTCCGGCTTCCTTCTCCCTATTTTTTTTTTCTTCTATCTTCCTCTCGGCTCCCTCAGTCCCTTGTGAGCTGGCTGAGCTGTCACATAGTACTGGAGCGTGTCCTTAACTCTGTTTTGCCATCCTGTCGTCCTGTCTTCTCTCCTACCATCCATCCATCCATCCATCTGTGCCCCCCGCCCCCATCTCCCCAATCTCTGTGTCCCCTGTGGGACTTCTGGTTGACCAAAGCAATAGACCCTTATCTCTCTCCTAGGCCTGTGTAAGTGTTTGTGTCTCTGCGTGTTTTGAGACAGTAACATATTTACAGGTGAGCAGTCGTCGAGAAGTTGCAGGTGTGTGCTGTCTTTCAGTCTCTCTTTCTTCTTAGCACACTGTGTACTCTGGTAATGCTCACGGGTGTTAACATGTATGGTCAGAGATGATCCTGAGCTCAAACACTCTGACCAGCCTTCTCACAGTCTTGTCAGTGTGTGTGTGTGTGTGTGTGTGTGTGTGTGTGTGTGTGTGTGTGTGTGTGTGTGTGTGTGTGTGTGTGTGATGAATGGGCCAGTGCCAGGCGGCGTTCCCTCGGTGGCCTTGGATCAATCTGCTTATCTGTTAGCTGCCAGCACTGCCAGTGATTAACGACCAGCTCCACACACAGCACATCCTTATTCATTACCACACACGTCACACACATGCGTGTGCACGTGCAGTCCAGCGAACACACGTACACATGCAAGCGTGTGCACAAACACACGAAAGACATCCTTTTTCATTATGGCGGACGTCCACATTGGGGACCGTCTGGAGTTGGATGGCAGTGAGGTGAGAGAGAGGGGGAGAGATCTATGGGTGCAGCATAAACACTGAACCACACATGAATCTCTGCCCACTCAATATCTTTTGCATCTTTCTTTGCGTCTTTCGTTCTCCGTTATGTTCTTCGGTCTTTCCTCTTTCTTCCTCAGTGTCCTCTACTGTGTGTGTGTGTGTGTGTGTGTGTGTGTGTGTGTGTGTGCGTGTGTGTGCATGCGCGTGTGTGTGTGTGAGACACTGACCCAGTCTCTCTTCAGGCCAATCAGATCGGACAAGATTCCCCCAGAGGTGCACTGTGGGAGGGGAGAGGTTGTTACTGGGCGGTAACAGGGGTGGCACACTAACTCAACAAGACATATATGTCTTCTTAGAAATGTGTCACAAGACAGGAACAATCCCAGAGGTGGAGAAGTACTGAAATCTGTTTCATTAAAAAAAGGCATTTGTTCTCTTTTACTTTAGTTGACAGTATAGTGTATTCAAACTGCCGATTACAGATTTTTGTGTCAGTCAGAAAAAAGTTGCAAATACATTATGCACATATCTTTGATTTCAAAGTCTATATAACAGGCTTGTTACCAAACAGTCCCTTATGAGACCAGGGCACTGACAAGGCCCCGGACAACTAAACCCAACAACGCCACTCTCACCCTGAGAATAATTCACAAGTAGATATATATCGTGATGAAATGTAAGAGAGACGGGATCAACTTGTTTTATAATTAAAAAGGGTACTAATTAATTACAAATGGGTGGGATTGAATCAAGTTTGAATATATTCATTTTGTCACACAATAACAACAAATATCATTCTAAAATACTGCTATTCTCAACAGTTACCAGTACAGGGGGAGGGTGGCAGGGAAACCCACAGGAGGAGGGCAGTGAAGGAAGCTTCATCAATGGGCTTCATCACCACCAGTATTGAAGAAGTCATACAGTGCTTACACTAACACTGGAAAGGAAAATCTAAGACAACGCTTGATTAGAAAATCACAATCAATCGAAAACAATTTATTTATTAAAGATTAATGAGATTAAAAAAGCCCCACTTGCTCCATGCAGGTGGGCTTGTATTTCCTCCTTCACAACTTGGAGACAAAAACAAACAAACTTACCTGATGCTCTGTGCCTCTGTCTGACTGTCCCTGCCTGTCTGTGTTCAGATCCTGTCTCTGAGTTCCCTTTGTCTGATGACACATTTGAGAAACATTTCCATAGGCACTTTATTACTTTCTTATATCAACTTGCATTGACATCACTGGGGTACTTATACTTACTTGTTGTTTCGCTGCAGTGAAAAAAAGATTGGATTATCTTTTCTTCACGGGTTAGCAGTAGAGAAGCAGCACTTGTTTGGGGTAAATGAATCTTAAATATTATAGAAATATTAACTATCATCTACTAAAATCAAGTATTTTTGTATGAGAGCCTTAATTTGTAATGTAACAAACCATTCTGTGTCATATATACACATCTGACATTTGTAACAAAGCAAACAGCTCGAAACACCGGTTGAGAATTCACTGAGTTGTGAAAATTTAGACAACGCAGCTGCACGTACCAAGGTGGTCCGGGTTGGAGTCAAGATTCAATTGATAAAACAAACAATATGTGTCTGGTTAAATGGAAATATGTTTTATTCTATTGCATCTTACACCCTGCTGTTATGTGCTGGACTGTGTCAGGGGCATCAGTGCACAGCATGCACCTAGGGTCCTGTCTGGTCTGGTAGACCCCGGCCTCCATAGATCTTGTGCCACTGGTAGGATTTCTCAATATCAACCATACATATTATACATTTTTACATCAATACAATTATTAAGAGAAACGCACCTCCTTTGCAATCAGTTTGTTCCTGGTCCACTCACTCTAAAAAAAATAGACATAGATTAAATAGACAGAAGATTAGGCAAAGGAACTAAATGAGGGACAAACACAGCAGTAGCACAGAGCTCTGTATAGAAAGGCAAAAACCAAAGGAAACAATATTAACAGCTTAAAATATGTTCATTGTGAGGAGACAGGCAGCAACACTGATGCCATCTCCACATAGACTAGAAACATCAGGAATATACCTTGATGTTGCTCTTTTAGCTCAGTTTTTGGTCTCTACTATCCTCGGGGAAATATATGGCTTTCTAGCTGCTATTGCTCCACCATATTCACCAGCTCAATGCAAATTGTGTCTCGCTGCTCTCTCAGGTAGTGTACAAAGGGTTTTAGAGCTTTGTCACTGGAATCGACTGCTTCGTGCCAGCTGAAAATCATGCTATTCCAGCAGCGAGAGCAAACTGGACGGTTAAACAATGAGCGGAAACTCATTTTAAAGCTCCGTAAAGTCCAGGAAAGCTGCAGTCAGGTGATAATTCCCAGCAGTCTGGTGTCTCAGCGTAATAAATGATGTAGGAGTGCAGATTCCACTCTTTAGAATTAGTTTAACAGCACCAGGGGGGAAACTCAATGCTTCAGTAGAAACCGACTATTTGGAGAAAGAAAAAAAAAAAAAACACATTATATCTTTTATGACGCCTTGACTCACTTGCTGTATCAGTAATACCACAATGTCAGAGGCAGGCAGGTTGCATCCTGAGTGATGGCTCTGTAAATGCCACATCTCGTCTGAGGCTATAGCACTAAATCCAAATATGAAATCTGAGTTAAATACAAAAAATGGAGTAAGTAAAGAGTTTATTTTGGGCATTTTGCGACATTATTGATAGCGATTGTGGAGATAGACAGGAAAGGCAGGGCGGAGGAAGAGGAAGATATTCAGTAAAGGGCTTGGAATTGAGCATGGACCTCTGCAGCAAGGATGCAACCTTAATGTGTCGGCTGGTATCAGATCATACCAGGAGACTAACCAGGCAGAAGTTCTGTAAATATACGTATAAAGGTACATTATCTTAAACTCAAAAACACATGCAAATCTATAGCTTAGAGAGTGACTACACACTCAAACGTGTTTTTTGAGCTGTATGCCTGTGACATGTCACAGGCATGTCACACAACATGCCTTCATTATTGATATCTAGTGAATAGCGCCTCTCCACACTCCTCATAGATCTTCACCTCCATAGTTCACCACTTGTTTCTTTTAGTCTGGTTTGAATGTGTTTGACTTCAAAAAAAGATTTTAGCTTTGAACTGACTTTACCTGACTGTATTATATAATATAATAATTAATATATTATAACTAGAATGTCACTGAGTAGAGTACATACGTCTGCCAAGGCCCAACAGTCTCCTTGTGAAACTGAATTTGAAATTCACTAGATCTTGATTTTTACTTAAATTTCACACACTTTCACCAAGATCCAAGGATTATTTTCTGAGAAATGAATGTAACTGTTAAAAAACATTACTCACAATGTTGAAGAAAGTGAGAAAAACACCTGGATCTTTCCCTTACCAATCCAGATCTGCACCAAAGTTTCCCTGGGTCATCCCCCACCCCTCCACAAACTTTAATGAAAATAGTATTTTTTTGTGTAATCCTGCTAACTAACTAACAAAAAATAAAACAGAAACATAACCTCCTGGATTTCAGGAAATGCAAGAATAAAGTCAAATGTTCCATTTTTTTTTTTTAGCCAAGCTAGCAGCACGGGGATAGGAATGGTGAAGTTGGTCTGTTGGTGATTGGTCAGTTCACCATTTATTGTCCAAAAAACTTAAATTTAAATTTTTCAACACCTAAATTTAATAAAGATGTCTACGTTGCTGGAGTATGACGCATTTTCTTTGTCTGTTACCCTATCCTGTTATCATAATAATGCCAATCCAACTTCCAGATCTTGATTATTTAGTTCTGGGATACAGATTTTTCACAGAGCTCAGGTAGATTTGACTCAATATAGTGTCTGAAAACTAAAAACAAAGACGTATCTCACATTAGCCATTGACATTGTTTTTATATATATGTTGTTCAACTGTAAGTGTATGGTATTTTTTATTAACACAACCTACACTGTAACCATTCCACTGTCTTTATGACTGGACCGACTGCAAGTTGTTAACATGGGGCATCTTTTCCATCTCTATCATCTATACATTGAAAACATCTAGTCTCTCCAGTGTTTTTCCTCTGAATCCAGCTTAATGCCTCTATTTGTATAGTTTGGTTTCAAACAAAAAACACAGAGGCTGAGAGAGAGGGTCTGCAAACTGTTCAAATCACTCGCTTGTGAGAAACACGGACAAAATAAAGGCAACACATGGGAAAACTAAGATCCACAATGATTTATGCAAAGTAAATATTATGCAAAGTAAGAAAGCTTAAATTGCCAAGTTCAACACAAACAATGATGATTTAAAATTTATACACGAATAATTATTATTTTTATATCCACACATTGTACTTTTTCAGAAGAAATGTGGTAAAACTTCCCTTGGTTCCGATTACATGTAAATTTGAAGTTAAATATACTTTTACATTCACAATAGGGCTCAAAATTGAATACTTTACGCATTTTATATAACTTGATGTTTGAGTTCTATATAATGTGTGAAGTATTCAATACACAATATACAACTAGGCTAAAAACGTAAATGACCCAGTTTCGAGTCAATGTCAGGGCTCACCGACACTTGGATGACACCACAGGAGAAGTATGGAGGCACTTTATGTTTTATTTCTGTTGTTTTTTTCACCATTTACTTTAATTGTTAACTCAAAACACTTCACCCACTCCTCCACCGTAGTAGTGAGTAGATAATGAGTGAATTCAATTTTTGGGTGAACTATCCCTTTAACGCCCCAAGCTCACATTAAATACATTGATATAACATTTTTCTATAATGTTATTGTTTTACATCCTTTGAGTATTATTTCTATGTTAATTCCTTTGTTTATTGCAACATCAGCGACCAGCACTTTTAAGAGGCATTAGGTTCCATGTAAATAAACCCACCACACACAGTGTTGCAGACCAACCTGTTATGGACAGAATGTGGACCGGACACCTGTGTTTCTTGTCTTCCTCAGTGGAAAGAGAACATAGTACATTTCCAGTGGGAATGATTTCACGGCACCGCTCTCCCTCTCTTGGCCTAGCGCCACCGTCACTAATACAGCTAACCTTTCTATCATAACAGAGCTACACGCAGACAGACTGCAGTTATTAACCTCTGCAGCAGTGCCTCCTTCCAGGGCCTAATTGCTGCCAATACCAAGTTAGGGCTCAATCTAATAAAGATTATACGTGCTGCGCCAAAAGGACAAATTGTTCGCTAGATTCACTCAGTTCACTCATTTGATCCCTGTTGGACATAAAGTTATGTGAGCCGAAGCATATTGAACATGGTAGTAATTTTCTCGGATATGAGCTCCCTGATTAACTATTTTAAAGGAGGGAGGAGTAGTGAGACGGAGAGAGGGGAAGTAAAAGGAGGGGCAATATAAACAAGATGGAGAAGAGCGGAGAGAAAGAAAATGTAAGAAATGCCTAATGTCTAAGACGGAAAATCTTAAATAATTAAATGAATGATGTATATAAGGTTGACATGATGATGTTATACATTATATTACATCTATGCACATTATATTCGATTAAAACATATTGATGAGAAAGGCTACTGTTCACTGGAGGTGCAACAAAGTCCAATTAGAGTAAGAGGGGATGCTTCAACATATTAATATTATGACTGTGGCTCATTAGCACAATAAAATCTGCAGTTAACATATGGACCCCAAGAGGGGGGATTTACCGTGACCCATAAATAAGGTCAAACTTTATCTAACTCCAGGCAGCACTGCGTCTCAGAAATTCCATTTGTATTCTCCTAATGTGGCCAATTTCATTTTGAGGGGAAAGACTACCGCTGCCTGGATTATATTCCCTGGCAATATTAGAAGTAGACATTAGAACTAATAATAATATTCATGGAGGATACAATAGTTGTGATCAGGGCTGATTGTGAGCGTACAAAGCAGGACTGTGACGGCACAGTCTCCCAGGCTCTCCACCACACATTGGTGTGTAGGTGCAGTGACCCACCTTCAGATGTGAGTGCTGCAAAGATGGTCTGCTGCTGTGCTGATGCTCCACTCTAGTCCTGGAAACTAATTAGGGACACCGTTGAACTGGAAACTTCAACTCGCTTAGTTCTGGTGAGAGGAAACTTTAGCTCACAATAATATTTAACCAAGACCACAATCTCCATATAACCCTCACAAAGTCCTCAGAGTGCTTCAAGAAATTCATAAAAAAAACTTTTATCGTGCTTTGGTGGAAGTTTGCATGCTCTTTCAAATCATTTCATTCAGATCACTTCAAAGATTTATAGTCAGTGACCTTTTTGTACTTTGTTCCTATTTTGAGTAAGTGAACATTCACCTCACCACCTACAACAATAAGTAAACCCATCACAGCATAGTTTAGTACAAAACTAGCCTTTACCAGTATTACAAAGTTATTAAAGGATTCATATATTCAGGTTCATAATTTTGATTTGGAATATTGTGCTTTACATGTGCTAATGTTCAGAAAACATCACTTAGCTAGTGTTGATTTCTGCAGCACCTCTTTTCAGCCTGAAACACTTGGTTTTAGTTCCTGTTTCTTTAAGACCATTCTCCCAATGAAGCCCTGTCTACTCTGATTGGCCACCCTGACCACTCTGTTGTGATTGGTCAACAGCATTCTAGCGCATTTAGGAAATGTCCTCCACTCAGCAGCTTTTGCCTCATATTTGCACAACCCCTTCTCTAATGTTTATATTATTTCTCTATGTTGTTGTTTTGTTTCCTATTTTTTATATTTATACTTACACAAAAAGGACCTCAGCTAATTTCTTGTACGTGTAAACCTACTTGGCAATAAACCCCTATTCTGATTCTGATATTTGAATGGTACATCATCACAACCTCCTCCATTGTCGCCATAATTGTTGTTGTCAGAAACTCTTCAAAAAGAAAGGAGCCCTGCCATTCCAATTCTCTTAAAGCGGAAAGTATCTCCTGGTGAAAGTGCACCATTTGTCAGCAGTAAAAACTCAGCATGAAAACTTTAAATACAGACATCATTGCTAAGTACCAGAACTAGATAGCCGCGTCAGCAATGACAAACATGTCGATGGACATTTTTTAGCACGCTTTTAAAAATGGAGCCAGATTCACCTGTGGGGGAGCACTGCAAAACCACTCTCCCCAATCACTGACAACCCTCAATTGTCTAGTATAAATTTGTACATCGCCTTCTCCCCCTTGCTCAGTGTCTCCTCCCACACACACACACACGCGCACACACACACAGACACACACTGTAATTGCCACAGATGTAAAAAAAAAAAAATAGAGGTAAAGGTGGAGAGGTAGCGAGACAGAAATCCTCGGGCATAACAAGAGAGAGGCCTGAGATAGCCAAATTAGCTTCTGGTAGAGATCAGATGTTGAGTGAAAGTGATTGAGAGCTGTTTTAATGAGAGAGTGGGTGGAGGTGGAGAGGCAAAGAGGCTGCATGCCATGGCTAGCTCAATCAACATGCTGACTCCGCTCTCTCCTAGCAATTACCCAAAACGCATTTATTTCACCTCTACCGCCAACCATTCCCCTCGAACACTATCAAGCCTGTTCAACATTATTATTATATCAGCCCGATCATCAGTGCAAAACATTGTTAACACCAATACAAATTACACCTGTGATTAAAACACATCATTAAATTACACTGATGCTCATCAAAAGATACAGACTTAAAAAGGAAATCTGCACATTCTGCTGAAATAAACAGGAAATGAGAGACCTCCGCAGGAGACAGACACCTCTGTGTGCCTGGATCCGCCACTGCTGGGCTAATATAAATGGGGAGCGCGATGACACTAGGAGATGTTGCAGCATCCTTGTTACGAGCCGAGGAGGGAATCTGATGTGTCCTGGTTTGTATTCCAGTGATTTGTTATTGCTAGATTTGTTACAGTGACAGAGACCTGACAATATAATTATTTCTCCTGTGGGAGCTGACTCCTGCTGATTAGGTGGCAGCGCTGCGATATGTGATGCAGATGGTGATAAGGAGTAGAGACAGTGTGTGTGGGGGGGTTGTCTGCGTACCTGTGAATGTGCCTTTATGGTCTGCTTCATGAATAAACATTTCATTATAAGATTGCGAGATACGCGGTGGTGGCGTGTCATAATCTGTTGCAAAACAAAATGTCCCTCTGAGATTTCACGTCAGGATTGTGTTTGCCCGAGTGCACATACGCACACGTGCATGCGCACAGTTGCCTTTATGTGTACGAGAGATTGTGTGATTAATTGCACAGCGACAGCATCCAGTGTCATTCTCATCGTTATCTCAAGGTTACAGAGTGATGAACCAAAGAAGATAAGCAGGCGGCGCAAAAACAAATGCTATACAAATTACCCAGAACTTTTCTAGAGTTTACATCTGGAAAAAACTATCTCTGATTTAGGCAAAGCAACAGATTTGGAATATGAGGGTTTGCAGGAAGTGGAGGAATATAGCGAGACAGACAGAGAGAGAGAAAACATACAGAGTGAAAATCCTTGATGCTAACTTTGTGTTTTTCATTTCCTTGTCTGTCTGCATGAGGGACTGAGATCTGAGATGGAGAAATGTCACTTAGCGACCATTAGGCGGCGGCTTTCATCTCCCCTCAGATCAGGGAGACGAGGGGAGGGACTTTAAAAGAGAGTTTTAAAGGCTGCGAGCCTCCCTCTGCCTTTGAAATCACCCCCTCATTTTTATCAGCGTGGAACATGTAAAACACATCCAGACTCCACATCCGAGAAATAAATAGATAAATGAAGTCAAAGATTTCCCTTGAATCTGAACTTTAAGTTATCTCTTCAGCTAAAGGCATGGCAGATTCTTCCTCCTGGTTTTTAAAGGATGGAGAGATGTGAAGCTGTAACCTTGCCTGCTGTTAGAAGGTGAAGGCCAAAGCTCAAAGAAGTTTGTCTATTTTATCCTGGTTACTTGAAAACATGTTGTCCATCCCTCAATTCACCCAGAGCCAAAGTTTGGGGAAACTGAAATAGTTGATGGCTGTTATATCTCAGTGGGTATTGGTATTGTACCTTTCTACCATATTACAAGACTTGTCATACATCCAGGGGGAGGTTTCATCATCCTAGGTTGTTTTTTGTTCATTGGCTTCTTTCTCGATTCAGGACACAGTGATTACTGTGGTTTCAGCTACAGTTACAAAGATCTGTTAACACACAAACAAACCAACAGAATTGTATTGATGCCCACAGATACTAACACAAAGTCAAATGTTCACTCACATCAGAGTGATGGAGTGATTTTTCAGACAATGTTTTAGTGGCTGCAAACAGACAGACAGTGTTATCCCACTGAGAGTATAGACAAACTGTGTAATGACACACTCACACACACATACACATTCCATGTGTGGCTAATGTGCCTGTGTATCTGTGTATTCACAGTTGACATTTTGATTGGTGATCAAATCATGTCACTTGTCTCCCATCTTCATCTTTATTTACCCCTATTTTGTTTTTATTATGTAAAAGATCTGATGTTTTCCTTTGTCATGTACAATAAAAGAGTTCATATTTTTGTTTTTGGAGTAAGTGTTATATAAATGTAAAAGGTTTGCAATTTCATTGACTATATAACTAGAAGGGTGGTCTGCAAGCACATACCACCAATGCTAATGGCCTTTCTCAGTGTTTCCAATTAATTATCTAGGCTGTGGTGGCCTGCCATATTCTAAATTGGCCTCCTACAGTTTCAAAATAAACCAAAACTGTTTGTTTACACCTCTCATAATAACATAATAGATCTCTAGGTTGGTGCTTTTCTCTGTTGATGCATTGCATATCTGTTAGCAGTGCTATTTGCTCCTGCTATCGACCATTAAGTTGCTACCGCCCACGCAATTTGCATTCAATGCAGTTCTCTCTTTCTTGTTTGAGAACTTGTCTTTCACTCTAAAGTCTGTGCTCCTGTCACTCGGAAACTGTTGTGCATGAGAATGACATTCGTGCATGTGCACCCTGTTGCTGTCATAAATCCGATGAATTTTGTGGGAAAAGCTGCAGAGAAATTGAAGCTAAATTGAATTGAAGCTTCCTGGATCTGCCGATTGATTTGAATCTGCACCAACATCTAATGGGTGCTTTCCTGAACCATAAAGCATCATTCCACCAAGTTGTGTGGGAATCCTGCTAATTTACAGACAGACAAAGTGAAAACACAACCTCATAGTGGAGGTTATAACACCTACAATACCAGTCACAACATCCCTCCCCATTTCTCCTCGCTATATTGTCACTGTGAATCAAGCTGTCTTAAATGATTGAAGGTTAATCAGTATATAGTAACAGAACTGCCTCTCCGTCAAACAATTCATAGACCTTTATCCACGGGGACGAGAATAGTCTAAATTTGCAATAAAGAACAACAATACAATAGCAGCACCGAGACCTCCATGATGGCGACATGTCTTAGAAATAACCTTTTACACTCTGACAGGAGAAGGTATTGCATACAGTGGTACTGTGCAGTAAAACGCCAAAGCACAACAATCATGAAAACATATTTCAAGGATTTATTTCATCAATACTTCAACAAAATAGAGGGAAACAAACAAGAACATAAAAAGGATTTTCGAGTTACTATGAGCTGCACCTACAATATAATTGGAAGCCATGGCCGTCCCAAGAAGATGACAGAGAAGAAACAAATAACACCTCCATTGTTGTCACTGTTCATACTAGTCCTGTGTTGCATGGTGTTGGACGGTAGAGAACTCTGTGGTCATCAAGGCATATCTTACAGATTTTAAGAGGGAGTATATACACCATGGCACTGAGATGGACAACAAAAGTCAAAGGTAATACAGTGGAAACCACTTACAGTGATCATGTTTGTCCCAAAACAATCACTATAAGCAGGTTATTACTTACTTCTGAATGATATTCCCAGAACTTGAGGGAAAGGTAACACTGCACACTCGCTTATGCACGCACACACACCCACCCACACACACACTGACTCCACTGCTCACTTCTCTCTCTCTCTCTCTCTCTCTCTCTCTCTCTCTCTCTCTCTCTCTCTCTCTCAGACACACACACCGACTCAGCTGACGCCTGTGACCTGTTATAGTTTACATTTCTTTGTACGCCACAACATCAACACTGATCATCACATAATGATCAATACTTTTCTTAAAGACTTAAATCGTTCTTCATAGTTGCACATGCATTCATCAGCCCATCCCATTCACTCTCTTCCCAAACATTTATGAAAAGAGCCAAAATTAACATCCTAAGCGGATAACTTGATCACTATAACCAAATTATTTAAACAACATTTTTATAGTAACTAATGTACCTTATCTCAGTCCATCAGGTATAGAAACAATCTCAATATTATTCAGGAAGCCAATTTAATGCCTACAGAAAGTTTGAGGGCAAAATTATCCAAGATTGGCTACATTTTGTCGACATTGAAAAGCTGCTGACTTGGATTGGGGTTATATCATCACGTGGCTGAGGAAATTCATTGAGGAACGACTAAATCTGGCTAACAAGTCCCATGAGGAGGGCTCACAGTTCAAGAACTCAAGGAAATAATCATACATATCTCCACCAGAGGTTGTGAAGTAGACAAGAAAAGCTAAAAAGGTGCCAGCTGTGGATGAAATTACCCTGAGATGCGAAGGGCTCTGGATGCTGTTGGGTTGTCTTTGCTGACACATCTCTTCATTGCTGCATGTAGGTCAGGGACATTGCCTGTGTCCTGGCAGATCCGGACAGTGATTCCTGTATTTAAAAGAGTCAGCTGAGGGTATGCTCAATTACTTGGAGCACCACACTGCTCAGCCTCCTCTGGAAAGCCTATGCCAGGGTGCTGGTAAGGAGACTCCCACTGATCTTTAATCCTCAGATCCAGGGGGAGCAACACAGATTCTGACCAGCAAGCAGGATAATGGGACAATTTTTACTGTTGCAAGGTTACTTGCAACAGTTACTAAGTTAGCAGTTACTAAGAGCTTGCTCATCCACTCTACATGTTTTTTTGTGGACTTGGAGAAGGCTTTTGACTGTGGGGAGCCTTGTGAGCAGCACTGCCAGAGTATGGGTTATCATTACAAAAAGACAGCTGTCCTTATGTAGAGAGTTGTGTTGGTGTTCTCAGCAGATTACAAAAAGGTACTATTTAACTATCGCAGATATGACCAGTCACAAATTGTGTAACCTGTTCTTGGACGTGGCATATTGTTTTTTTCATGGCTCACATATAGTCCCAAAAATGTCCTCGAAATTCTTTGAAATGTCTCATAATTTAGCTGTGACATGTGGGACCCATACAAATTACAATACAATAAAATGTCCTTACTGAAGTACAACAACACAGTGTGCTCGTGCTCATACAGAGTGATGTGCCTTTACAGAAGAGTAAAGTCCAGTCTTCTCATTTGAGCTGTCAGAATTGAATGATAATTTACTACGGTTGGTCTCGATCTCATTGTAATCAGTGTATCTAAGCTTGTCAATTACTGACCACTAACAGAGCCCGACCATAGCTGTACTTCAACTGATCATTTTTTAGAAGTGCTTTTCAAACTGAATTTTGAGTTGTTGATTATTTAAAACACACTAATCTATCTTTTTTTACCAAATGAATTAGTTAGTTTTTTTACAGTTTTGTTCGATTGCATAAACACTAAAATCAAAAGTATGACACAATTATCAAAACCTTACACTCAAGGAGTAAAACATCGGCCCAGATTTGCACCACTATATGCACAATGTCAGCCTCACACCTCACACTGAACACACTTGTATACATTAGACACAGAAGTATATCAAGATGTCACTTTCCTTGCGATTCCAAAGCACTGACTGTCTAATTACCACCCCTATGAGCCAATTGGTTCAACACAGCCATCAGGTGGACAAACACATAATTGCTTAATTGTAGACACACCAATCAGGTTTAAGCACTATAAAAATGCAGCAGGTGAGTTCACCTGTCTTCAACCAAAATGGAAGGAGTCAGAAGAAGAAGAGAGTGAGGGTGAGAAGGGGAATCCACAGAGGAGGAGAAGGAGGAAGAGGCGGAGGCGGAGGCCATGCCAGAGGTAGAGGCCGAGGTGGAGATAGAGGAAGAGGATGACCTGAAGCAGGAGGAGAGCGTGCTCAAAGAAGAAGAGGACCAAATTCATCAAATTAAATTCGCGCAACACTAGTTGACCATGTCGTGAACCACGGATTGACACTGAGGGAGGCTGGACTAAGAGTTCAGATCTTAGCAGATATACAGTGAAATCATTGTAACCTGTACTGGATACAGAATCTTCTGTTTGTCTGATATTTGCTGAGCTTACAGTGTTATGCACACTACTGTAGTAGCATGAAGACTGGGACATGTTTTGTTGTGATTCTCCATGTTGTCATGTTGACTGATTTGGGTATATGGAGAGAAATAAATTATATTTTCATCAGTCTGCAGCATTGGTCTTGTGTAGTGTTTGGTTTGGAATTTATTGTATATTTGCACTTTCTCTATGTACTTCACTTACAGTACTCTAATCAATGAGAAGTAGAATTGCTGAAAGTGTTTTAGGTTAGCAACAGCAGTGTGTAACTGGTTCAAACAGAATTAAGTCATATGAAACGTGTGTGTTTCAAATATGGTTTTGATAAATTAGTGTTTGTTTTTACAAGAGTGTTTCATTTTGCAAAGGATCTGAGGTGTTCTGCTCATTGGGTGTGTGGTTGTGCTGATTGCGTGTAGTGTTTTGAAAAACCGGGCCCTGTTTTCAAAATCGTGCTTAAGCAATCGAAAAAAAACTGTAACATCATGCACGTGATGGCTTCACCTTGGGTGGTAGGTGTAAACAGGAGAAGCATCTGGGATAATTTCCCATGTGTCGACCCTGTTCATGGGTGTGTGTGTGTGTGTGTGTGTGTGTGTGTGTGTGTGTGTGTGAGAGAGTTAGCATGGGCTCTTTTACTTGTGAAGTTGCAGTTGAATCGTCATAGCAGATAAAAAATAATGACTTCTCTTGCTGAGCCTGAGCCCTCTAACTCAGCATCACACAGAGCTGTGACAGCCTCACTCACACACACACAACAACATGAAACATCCACAGATAGATACACGCGTGTGTGGGGGAACGATGGGAAATGGTCTTAAATCCATTAGCACACAAAGAGTTCACACACACACACACACACACACACACACACACATAATCACACATCTCTTTGTAGACTTTGTTTCAATTAACATTTTTATTCCACAGAGGAAAGTGAAGGAGGAGAAAATGGGGATTTGAAGAAGCTCTATCTTGTTGTGTTTCTGTGCATGTGTGGTTCGTTTGCGAATACATACATGCAAATGAGCTTTTTTGCACATTTACATTGACTGGCATAAGAAAACTAAATTTGTCATTACGGATTGACTTATAGAAAGTCTGAAGCTCGGTGGAGCGAGCAGAGAGGCAGGGAGAGGGTTGGGAGGAGGAGAGATAAATAAGTAAAATACAATTCATTAATTTCCTTCCTTCTCTTCATATGCAGGAAGCTTCATACAAATTGAGTTTTTCAATCAAGTATTATTGGCTGAGTGAACTGAAGGTCTGCAAATGAAAATGGGTCTTAATTGTACATGCATTTCTCCTGCTATGTGCACTTCTGTAAGTGGTGTCAAGGCTTCTTCTGAGTCCCATCACCTCTGCTGAACTTGTTCCTGATTCCATTAAGGCCTCTGGTCAAGGTCTATATGGCTATTAACCCCTTACAGCAATAACACTGCTGCTGTAATTCCTAATAAGAGGTTATCGAATGCAATCGGGGGAAACAAATTTAAAGAGGGGGAGAAAGAGGTAAAGGGTTGAGAAAAGGAGAAAAAGATGAAAGAGAAATGCAAGAAGAAAGGAGGAAGTGGTGGAAAGATGAAACCAACTCTGAATGACAGATCAGGTTGCGTGACTTCAAAAGATCTTGATTATTGAATCACAAACTACTGATATTTTTAAACCATTTACAGTCGTAATTTGCTCTGCAGCTGCTGCTCTGGCTGATTTGAAACACTTGCATTGTTCAGTGCTGTATCATGTCTCACTGGATGTTGATCTACCACTGTGAGCGCACACATCCAGGCAATTTTTACTTTGTTTGATATTCAGTGGGGTTTGTGCCTCCCACTGTCTCCCTAGCACACAGCAAAGAATGAGACAAAAGGAATGGCACAGAGGGGCGCAAATGCGTTAGTTTACATAGAAATAACCACACGACAGCTATTGTATAAGATCTTTGATTGTTAGCCAGCTCGTAATTCTGTTTTAATTGAGTCATCGAGACATCTCTTTCCTGCTGTCATGAAACAGTGAGATAGAAAAAGAATAAGCTCTTCAGTGTCTCCCGTTTATATGGCTGTCGAGGAGGAAGAAGGACAGGAGGAAGAGAGGTAGATGAGGAGAGAGGAAGTGGGTGAGGAGGTTAAGTAAGATGGAAGGATGAAGAGAGGGAAAGGGGGGAAAGCAAGGTGTGTGATGGCTGTCAGAGTTGATCAGCGTCAGCAGCAGACAGACGGATAGATGGACACTTTGGTCAGGGGGTATGTGAGTTGAAGGGCCTTCGTTAACACAGGTGTGTGTGTGTGGGGGGGGGGGGGGTGGAGCGGCCTTGTGTGTATATACTGTACATTATACTGCATAACACTTTAAGCCTTAGCTCATGATGGAGAGGGTAGGGCTCGACACTTCTGACTTCCCACATCAATCACAGCCTCATTCCCTCTGCCAGCCTGAGAGCTTAGCCGCGACCTCTGACCCCACCCCTTCAATGTTCCACATGGAGGGCCAACGGGAGCAAACTTGCCCTCCACAATCAGAGGTCAGGTACAACAATTCCCCATGAAGCGGCCGTCTGAGATTTACTCCACCCAGAACTTGACATGGCTGAATAATGTAGGGTACGCTGCCGGAAGAAAACGGATGTTGTGATGATGATCTGCACCTCTTCCTGTGAAATGAAAGATTGAATTCCAAGAGCATTTGGGATGATAACACAACAATGCTGCACGGGTCAGGAACTGTAATGTTTGTGGTTGAAACAAGGATCCACACATCACACTGCAAATCACGAAAACCTTCCCCCAAATAGTTATTCTCCAATCATAATTAGCTGGAAGCATAACAAACCTTGGGTTGTGTTAAGGGTTACCAACTTCCTGAAATGAAAATAAGGAACACTGACACAAACACACACATGGGGTGTGGGGGTGTACGTCAAATTTCTTTACATGTCATGTTGGGAAACACTAACAGCATGTTCCAGCCTTGCTTGTTGTAAAATTATCATCAAACCTCCTTTAAAAAAAAAGGCAAACAAACAAACAGGAATTTGATCAGTTTTGTATTTTTAAGGAAAACCGGGGGGGGGGAGGGAAAAAAGAAAAAGACAGTAGGGATATGAATATAGGTGTAACAGGTCATCCTTCAAGTGCAAAACAACACAAATCACTTAACATATATTATTTTTTTATTCATTTAATTCCGCTATATTTTATATTTTAAGCAAAGAAAAGGATATAAAAACACAAGTAACTATCTCTGGGATGAACTACGTGCAACTGTGCAAAACATGCAGATACATATAAAACAATGTCAATAATTAGTGGAAAACCTTTGATTTTAAATTGAAAAAAGACTGGTGTATGTCGAAGTATTAAGGACTAGTTTAATTTGCTCACAGCCTGAGAGAAGAAGCTGCCCTATAGCTCTATCAACCACATTTTTGCCTTTTAAAAATGATCTGAAGATTCCAGAGGGACCTTGAGAGTGTTCCCTTAGCACTTGGCAGCCTCTCAGTCCTCTTGAGATTTTCTCCAGATGCTGTTCAATGTCACGAATTCCTCCGTGACAAATAGAAAAAACATGGTTCTCAACCATTGACACAAATTTTCCAATTCTCTCCCGCCATCTTCTCTTTTTTTTGCCAGCGGACAGCGCTCGTAAGTCGACATTTGTAAATATCCTACCACTGCTTGGTCGTGACGTGTGCCTTGACTCACTGAACACATCTGGACCAATGAGAAGCGCATTCTGTGTTTGGGGAAGTGAAACATGACATCAGAGACAGGCTGAGGGATAACAGAGCAGAAGGGTTTACTCTATGTCACACAAAATACAGAACGATGACGGTTGGCAACACTAGTTGTGTTTGTAATTTAAGTTAAAATCATTTTCATGCCTGGCTAACTAGCAAACCGCTGATAGTGGTAACCAACCGTTTTCCAAAGCCAAAGAGCACATCATCATTAGACAACAGACCTGAGTTAGCATTATTTTTTTTTGACAGACAAATACAGTAAGTGATTCCTCATCTTGGAAGCCATGATCTGTGATAGCATTTAGAGGGAAAACATCCTGATGATGTGAACAATGAGTCCTTTGAGGTATTTAGCCAACAGGCTGAAGTCCTTTGAAGGCTTATTGAGGCCTTCAAAGGACCCCCGAGTCTGAATTTGTTTTTCAAAGACAAAATGTTTTCTTTGGTAAGGCTTTATCAGAAATAACAATTAACTAATCTGATAGAGACAACAATCAACTCAAAATATGTTACAGGAACCCGGTGGCACAACCATGTGAGACACTACCGACCGATACCTAGTAAATGTTCTAAATTTGTACAGACGTAATGTTGATGCTATTAAAGAGCAGCAGTTATGGACGTATGTAGAAGGTTTGATGGTCTTTGATGGTTGATGGTTTTTGTTCTACAATGCAATGATCAGTGGGGATTTTTAAAAGCTTTCTTTTCATCCATTCACTTATACTACAGCAACTGCTATGCTTGGTCATTCTTCCTGCTTTCCAGTTTACAGTGACCACATGTTATTAGTTATTTAGCAAATTTATCAAAAATTAAAACAATTCACTCTTTTTCAAAAGTATTCACATGCACCACTGAGGTTGCTCTTACACTCCTCCAATGAGATTCCTGTTTTAAAAACAGTAAAAGTTCAGTCAGGTATCGTAAATAGCTAGTTATTGTTGATATAATCTGACAGCTGTGATTAAAGAAGTCACAAAACTACGATTAGGGAGTGTGTCACTGTTATCAAAGTAAACTGTATAACAGATTACTCTCACTTCACCCTGCTGCTTCTCAAGTCTCACATATTCCTGTCCCAAAAATGCTGTCGTCAGAAGAACTCGCCTTCATCTCACCAACTTCCTGCCCCTATGACTACAAATCTGTCACCTGCTGGATGAAACCTCTCCTTCTGTTGTGTGACTTTACACGTTTCTGCTTCCTTCCTTCTCCATCTCCTCGGTCCTTTATTCCACTTCTCACCTCTCAGCTCCATCGCAGCCATACCTTCGCACCCAACAGGGTTTTCTTTTCTGTTTTTTTTTACTCTTTCTCTCATTTAAAATGTCCTTGGTTTGATGCCCCAGAACACAGGCTGAGGAAAAAGGGAGATGAGCGATGGAGGTGGAGAGAAAGAGCAACAACAGTATGCATCTGGCAAAGGGAACCCTCCATTATAGTACTCTGAACTGTGTGTGCCTGTGTGTGTGTGTGAGTGTGCATGTGTGTCTGCTTGAAATAATGGTTGCCCTTGAGATAGAATTCCACGTTTGAAGCTGCAAAGTGCCTCCATAAGCACCTCTAAAATGCCCCCCCACCCAAAAAATACAGTTCGGTAAACTATTTCCACAGCCCTGACTGAAAGGAAACACAAATAAAATGTTTGTTCTGCTTGTTTAGCTGAGATGACATCTCTAGTTTCGGGTGCAATCAACTTTAGCCGGTGGATCAATGGAGCTCTACATTCAATTCAAACCTAATTCACTCAAAGAAATAATAGTTTTCTAACCCTCAGTGTTGCACTTGTGTTTTGCTGCATTGATGTAGAAGCTTTGATTTAGGAAAGTGTGGTGTAAAATTGCTGAACTACTCAATTAATCATGTCCAGTGATCCTCCATGAAGACTTCATTTACAGAATAACTGTATCTACAAAGAGACATGAGGTAGAAAAAATGTTTAGCTTTACAATCCAACAGCAACTTGAATGGATCAATAGTCTGTCTTCTTTCTTTTCAATGACAATAACCAACAACTTTGATCTCAGTGAGGGGGGCTGGCTCTCCAAGAGTTTCAAAGCTTAAAGCTTCCTTTTCCACTCTCAGGGGGGCAGGGATCATCGCAGTTATTTTTGTCTTTGGTCTGTCCAAGCTTCAGCAACAGATGGTAGAATTTTATCTTGGGACTTTAGACAATCGACTGAAAGTTCCTGTAAAGGTTCCTCTGAACTCTTCAGAGATCATTCTTGTTTCTTTACCTCTCTAGAATAAATTACCCTCTTCAGTCACCTGTTCTTATTTTGAATGTCATGCAGGTAGATGTCACTATCATACAAGGCTCTGTACTGAAGGGACTGTGCTGCTGTTGGACCCAAACAACTACATCCAACAGATTGAAATCAAGAAGTCAAAAGTAGAACATTGAAGTTGTTATCAAGTTGAATCTATATGACATAGCATCTCATCACATGAAGTTGACAGTGTCGTAGAATATCATTGATGTATCTTGAAACACCATTTTTGTATTTGCATAGTTGTCAATCCAGATGACAATGATTTAAGTATGTACAATTATGTTGGATCATTTTTCACAATTCAGTAGCTGTGTCCCAATTCAGGGTTTGCCTCCATTAGAGGACACAGTCTACATGGCCCACGAAGGTGGTGGTCTTCGTGGGTGATGTAGACCATGAAGGCAGAATCAAAATCAGTATTTCTGTGATCGACTGTTACTAGCTTGTCCGGCCCTTATTGTTTTCACAGAACTGCAGTTGGAGATGAAGAGAAAGTTGTGTTGCCCCTCAGTTTTTTGACATGTGTACCATTAGCTGATGAGTTGAGTTGAAGTATGAAACTTAAGCATGAAATGTCTGTTTGCTTTCTGGCACCATTACTTCTTTAAAAAAAAGGTTTGTTGCCAAAGTGCAATGAATCCTTGGGTAGATTGACTCGGGAAGGATCCAGTCTTTGGAGCCTTCAAAATGGGACAGTCCAGATGCAATCGGTTTTCAAATGCAGCTTCCAAAAGGATGCAGCCCCTAAATTAAGATACAGCTTGGGTTGCAGAGAAAGAAAGACTTGCAGCACAGGAGTCAGGAGACAGGACAAGACCTAAATTAAAGAGATTTTGCTACAATGAATAATTGTGTTCATCGCCATGGTCCATCTTGTCAGTGTGTTGAACACCAGAACGAGCTTGGTGTATTGTGGTTGTGGTGGATGGGGTTTATAGATGGTTCCTCTACTCAGCTCGTCTACATGTAAAAGTCATTGCACGCCACTGCATCTCACTGTGGCAGTTTGTGCTTTTACTATTCCTGCCTGCAAAACGGTGCAATAATACTTAAACGCATTTTTAAGATAGAAAAGCTACACTATGTTGCTGATAAATGCATTGCATTACTTTTAGCTACTTCACAATAAATGCCTCCCACTGGTTCACCGATAAAAGACTTGTGAAGCACCAACTGTTATCACATTTGTGATAAGGCTTAAAATGATCAGTAAACAGTAAAATAAGCCTGATATCTGCAATACCAAACAGGAACACAGGAGTGAAATCCAACTCCAGGCTACATAGATTAATTGTAAAGCAACATAAATAATGCAGAGTACAGGAAAAACTCTTGATGTCTTACAACACAAGGATTGGAGTCTATCATAGTTACATGGTGTTTGGCCCAGTTAAGAAGCAGCACCACAACAGTGTGTCACCACAATTCCATTACTAAGGAGGCAAGGGTTTACCCACTCCTGAAGAAACCCACCCTCAATCCCTCTGAAGTAAACAACTACAGACCTGTCTCTCTTCTTCCCTTTCTTTCCAAACCACTTGAGCGTGCTGTCTTTAAGCAACTCTCCTCCTATCTTCACCAGAACAACCTTCTTGATCCTCACCGGTCTGGTTTCAAGGCAGGCCACTCAACTGAGACTGCCCTCCTTGCTGTCTCTGAGCAACTTCACACTGCTAGAGCAGCCTCTCTCTCCTCTGTCCTTATCCTTCTAGACCTTTCTGCTGTGTGAGACACAGTGAACCACCAGATCCTTATTTCCTCCCTTCAGGACCTGGGTGTCTCAGGCTCTGCTCTCTCCCTGCTCTCATCCTACCTCAACGACCGCACTTATCGGGTAACCTGGAGAGGATCTGTGTCTGAACCATGTCCTCTCACTACTGGGGTCCCCCAAGGTTCCTTCCTGGGTCCCCTCCTTTTCTCTCTGTACACCAACTCTCTCGGCTTTGTCATTCACTCACATAGCTTTTCCTACCACAGCTCAGCAGATGACACCCAACTAATCATCTCTTTTCCCCAATCTGAAACACAGGTAGCAGCACAAATCTCTGCCTGTCTGACTGACATCTCTCAGTGGATGTTCGCTCACCACCTGAAAATCAACCTTGACAACACCGAGCTACTTTTCCTTCCAGGGAAAGGCTCTCCCACCTATGACCTTACTTTCACCATTGACAACTCCGTGTTAGCCCCCACCCAGACCACAAGGAACATGGGTGTGACACTCGACAGTCAACTCTCCCTTACCGCAAACATTTAATGTATTTGCACTTTACTTAAGTAGATCTATTTTAGGTACTTTTCACTTTTGCTTCAGGATATATTAGATGTTAGGCTGCTGTCTTTACACCTGGCCAGCGACCACAGATGTTATTTTTACTAAATGTATTAAATAAATCACTACATTTTTTGAAAGCATTGTGTTGCAATATTTTTTAAATGATCAAAAACGAGAGGAGAATTGGTCCACTGATCCAACCCGAGTGGGCAGGAAAATTAGACCCCCCCCCCCAGTTTGCAAAGACAGAAGCTGTCTCACGTTTGCAATTTGCAAATTATGTGAATATCTTAAATCCAATCAGACCCAGGAGTAAACCCTCAACAGCCCCAATATGAGCTCAGAGGCCTTCTCTTTTATCGTTGAAGTACCTCCTGCACCGTGAGAGACTGAACTTTACGTGTGAGAACGTGTATTTGTTCTTTTTTACTCTTGATGCTGTAACCGCTGATACAGAGTAATGCTCCTTTATCTTCTATCTATCTGGCGATCCCTTCTCACTCTCGCTCTCCCTCTCTGTGTATAGCTCTCTCTCTCTCTCTATCATGGTTGGAGGTTGACCTGAGGGTTTTCTCTGTGCTGCATGCTGAGGTTCTGATTGGAAGCCAGGATAGCTGCAGCCCTCCCATGGTCACATTGTGCTGAAATCAAATGGATTGACACTGAGAGGTGCATCCTTGTGTAGTATCAGTAACTGTAAGTGTGTGTGTGTGTGTGTGTGTGTGTGTGTGTGTGTCCGTATGTGTGTTCAAGTTACGTTTTTATTTACTGCATTCTCTATGTACATATTATTTATGTCTGTATGCATATATTTTTATGTTCTCTGTGAAGCACTTGAAAGGTGTTGTTTACTGTTATCACTTTCTAACTTAATGACTAACAGCTTTAACACGTGTCTCATGAAGGTTGAAACACACAGACATTCTGTATAAACGTGCAAAACGTCATTCTGACACCTGCATGTAGACTTTGCTGTAGCTAACCTCCTGTTGTGTGTTTGTTATTTGATCTTCTTTGCAGATGGATACGTCATGCTGATGCTGTCTCCTTGGACAGACAACCTCTCACGTCTGGTCTTCTCTTTTTGTTTTAGAACACTTCTCAAAGTCATCAACATGTGATAAAGACTGCGCTGTAGAGTTAAATGGAAAATTCCAACCTTGAAATATTCTACATTGTTATAAACAGTCTCTGGTGTTAAGCCTGTTATTTTATCGTCCCAGATTAAGCTACAGTTGGCAGCTGTTTTGAGTGAACAACAAGAAAAACTAAGAACAAAAATTTACTGAGCACTTCAGTTTAGTTTGCAGCCAGTCTGTGCTTCTTTGATTTGAGCACATCAGAAGCCTCAATCACTCCATCAATCATTTTCTTTTTATCATCAAGTTTTTTTCTTTCTTTTTCTTTTTTTTTTATTGAAGTGTTGTCTTCAATGCATTTGACATGAGTGATGTTTTGTAATTAAAGAACATTAGAGAGAGCTCTGTCTGTTATGACTGTTAATGATTCGTCCAACATATGAGTGTATGGAGAAGATTTGTCTCTCTTACTTGAAGGGCCTCAGGATGTTAACATGATGTTACATAGTCCTGAAAAAATTACAATACTTGTTGACAGCACTCCATAGGGTCATGTCAAATCTGGTTGTGTTTTTCACATTAAATAAATTCAAAGTTACAAAAGTTACTACTGAACACTGCAGCCAGAATATTAACTAAAACCAAATTAAGGTTTATCAGAAACCAGATCCTCAGACAACACTGTAACCTTTACTGACCATATCTCATCTGCAGACTTTCCTGCATCAACTGTACACTACAGAGCTGCTAGCTGCTTTTCTCCTTCTTAGATGATGCTAATCTATGCCTTAGATTAAGTCAGGGTTAAATTAAGGGTCACATTAGGTTAGGTAAGTGCACAACATAGAAATGCAGAGATGTAACAAATAATCCAGTGACAACAATATCTTCTTCAACGGTACAATGGTGGTTGAGAAATAAAATTAACACTTCACTATAAAAACTCTACACTACAAAAGTGTGGAGTTTTCCTTTTTCACTGTGTTATCATTTCCAGCAGCCATCTTCCTCTTGCCTTTGCAAGGTCTACGTGTTGTAGGGTGTAATTTTACTCAAGGCAGTCATAGATTAAGGTTTTGCCTTTCGCAGCTGCCACTTAAATATCAACTCAGCCAGTAGGGGTTTTATGACACCAGAATAACCATTTCCTATTGTGTTTCCTTGATAGCTTCCATTGTCTACCGTCCCCCTTTTCATAAGGAGGAAATGAAGCAGAGGAAACAAGGAATGAAAAAAGCTAAACAATGGGGGGGTCTCGTTACTGCTTAGGGGATTGCTGTCTTTCTATCTGTCTCTCTCAACCCTTGATTTCTAAATCCCTCGTGCTTGTGCCCTTAACCAGCCCCACACTACAGCCCCACTTCTTGTTAGCAAGACAGGCTTGTATTACAGTGACAAGTCGATGGTTGCGTGTGTATGTGTGTTTGGCAAAGAGAGCAAAAATGTGAGCGGACTTACGACATGTGTGCAGGGGAGGAGTCATTTTCCCAAACTGGCCCTGATAGCTATCCTCATTCAGAAAGCAATCAGGGACTCTGAGCCGGCCTCTCTGTCTTTCAATCACTCCCCCGTCTGATGTAATTTGTCATTAGCAGCAACGACAAAACTTTTAATTGAGTCTCAACTGTTGGGGAGCAGATGACGACTCCTTGCTCGTTTAATTTGGCCTGTTTTTTTGTTTGCTTAGCTATTGTGTGGGTGTAAAGAATAACTTTTGTTTTCACCATATTTTATTATCCCTTCCATGTGTGTGTGTGTGTGTGTGCGTGTCTGCGTGTCTCTGTGTGTAATGCCCAAATATGTTTGTATTCAGAGTCGTGGGTCAGGGTGAATCTCCGGCTGCTTTTCCCATTTTGACCCCTCCAGTTAACTTCACCATTAAAGTTGGATTCTCAAGGTGAATTGTGGGAATTCACAGAAAGGTCGGTGCACTGTATTTATGTATATTCAACAAAATTTTAGTTAAGCAACACTCATTAAAAATTCACATAGTGTGGTGGCTGCTCAGGGGGCTTGAGTGTGGTGGAGAATGGCATTAAACATTTACTGTTAGAAGCCATCTGAGCAGAAGGAATGTAGTCGGTCACAGTCATGAGCAGCAGCTCAAGTACCAAGGGAATAAATGTGTGAAAATACACCATGTGCACGGACACAGTTACATATATGTGAGAGAAAATCACCCGTTATTATGCTCATTTATAATGCTCTGTATAAGAAATTAAAGGTGCAAGTTAATGGCTTCAATTAGCCTCCAGTATGACATTTCAGTTTGAGTTTTCATTTGTTTATTATGGGAATAACTCCATAAGTGTCCAGTCTCATGATAAATCAGAGAGCGCAACAGCGATTGATCAGGTTTCCTCTCTAAGTGCCATTAGGATGAGGGTATTATGGAGAGAAGTAGGCCTTGAATTATAACACACATCATTTATTATTATGATTTATGGCTTCTTTGATGAGGACTTATACAGACTGTAAACATATATATATATATATATATATATTTGCAAGAGTGTTTGCTGAGTGGAAGCAAATTTTGCAACATCCATCCCTTGAATTAGAAACTGAGTCAAGTGAAATTCATTTAAACACACAATTTGTAGTAATAGCTACAGATAGCCACAGAAAACTGGACATGAGTACAGGCTGGTTAAAGTGATGAAGTTTGCAATAAAGTTCTAGTCATCAGGTAGCAAAGTGCAGGACTTTGCTCCATTCAGAGAAATAAACTGTTTGAGCAAAATATGTTTTGCAGGATGAAACTCTACAGTTGCCACTTAAAGCTGCCATGGCAGATCTGCTGCAGCTCAGCAGTCTCATTATAACATTTAAACTTTAATTGATTACAATCTATGGAGCCTGGAAATCTTACAACTAAAAATATTTACTTAATTATTTTAAATGCAGCAATGGTAATGCTATATTTGCTTTTTGTCCAAGATCTTCAAGGCCCAATTGTAAAGACACTGGCCTGAAAACAAGTATTTGAACCATGTGTAATCATCTTAAAACAGCTAAAAGGTTAGTCTTGATCATGTAATCTTTATTAGCAAGACTTTAAACTTTAAATTATCCCTAACACTTATTAGTACACTTTATCTTATTTGTTCTTCTACTTGTTTCTGTATTTCCTCTTTATGTCCTGACAGCCATAAATACGTACATTCTTCTGACAATGAGAAATAGATAAAAGCCGTATGTCTGTTGACCTCACGGGGACTATAATAAACGCGACCAATTGTTTAATTCGGTCTGAATAATGTGATTGGTTGGTGTTCCTGCATGTCTGCATGCACCCCTCCTGTGCTCTTCAGCCGGGGAGACATACACCGCTGAAGCAGAGATGATAGTCGGAAAGCAAGGGGGGGGGGGTCACTTAAATAATATAAATAATATAACATATAGAAACTTTTCCAATTAGTTTGTACATGAAGTGTGGTAATATTGGACCATTGCACTTTTGGGGGTTTTGTATCAGAAAGTTAGATTTTTTTAACAAATAAAAGTCTAAAATGTCTCGACACAGAAGCTGTAGATATTGTGAGATTGTGTTGCTTTTTTATTGAAGCCACTTCAGTTTCTACATTGTTATCTGACAAAAAAAAATAAATAAATCTATACTCATTCATGCCAGTGTCTAAGCACAAGTCGGACAGCTGTACAGAAGTGGAAGAAGCACAACAAACTGCACATTATCGATCTCTGCTGATGCACATGCTACTCTTTAAACTCTCAACATTAGCCGATAATGCTATCACAAACTTTCTGGCCATATAGAGGACGTGTAAAGATTTACTAAATACTGTGAGTAGATTAGGAGACAAAAAGAGCGATGTGATACTTGAAGAAAGTGCTGCTGGCTCAGAGCACAGGAGGCATGTGGATAGTCTCTCACCTGCATCACAAAGTCTGAAGTGCAGATGTGCATGAAAGAGGAAAGTGGTCACCCGCTGCCTCCAACTGTGCACAAAACCACTAAGTCACATTCAGTCTCGGATTGTGATGATCATGGTTATGTACTGTGGAGCAGCCCATCAGGTTTTTATCTGAAATATTAATTTTGAGACTTGTGAATGTGCTTCCGAGGCAAGGCAAGTTTATTTTGCTGTCGGCAGCAAATTAGCATATTCATTCTAATTCGTGTAAAGACGAGTGCGGTGCCTGTTCTAAACTTGTCTGGTTGGGTTGGGCTGTTTGCTTGGTAATGCTCCTTGCAGCTTTTTTTCTGAAAGTGTAAAAGTGACCTTTGATGAACAGGATTCTGAAATGAAATTCAATTTGCTTTATTACTGTTCATGTGTATGGCTTATATACAAGTTTGAATTATTTACTTTGCCAACCTTCCGCTGACTTCAATCCCCAGCTCCTTGGGTCCTTGGGCAAGATACTGAACCCGAATCGCTCTGGATAACTATAGCATTAGCCTAGTGTAAGAAAGTATAAGTGTAAGAGAGGAAGCAGTGGCACACAGTCCATTGATTTGGAAGAAGTGACTTGCAGCAGGTCTGCAGTTCTCTGGATATGGCTTCAGCTATGTGGAGCAAAAAAAGTGAATGCTTCCTCTCCATGCTTAGTTCTGAGTCTGAGGACAGAGATCTGACCTGTCCCCGATGACCTGGGGGGCTGTGGACTGGAGACGGTTCATGTAGCAGTAGATCATAAATGTCTTTTGCTACCTAAACTATTCAGTGCTTTATAAACCATGGGCAGTATTTTCAAATCAATTCTCTGACAGACAAGTAGTGTAAAGATATGACATCTGCACTGATATGATTCAGGTTATTTGTCTTAGTGTTAGCATCATCTTAAGGCTCCTGCATTGATTTCTTAGCGATACCTATAACAAAGTATAACAGTCAAGTCACGTCGATTATGGATAAATGCATTAACAGGTTTTTCCTTTTTTCGTTGCATTTCCTTGCAGGTGGAATTCAAAGGGCCCCTGCAGTAAAATGTCTGAGCTGAAAGGGTCATCGGGTCAGTATATTTGCTGGAGCACGGTGAAAGTTTTTTTTTTTTTGGCCATCTCGCTTTGGGGCCATTGGGCAGCCAATGGTACAAAATATCCCTGGAGCAACATTAGAACAGGCAGAGCAAGCAAAATAACATTGTTGATTGATAACTTATTCCTATCACCCCTTGAGGTTATATGAAGAAAGATTTGATAAAGAAGCAAACATTTGGGGAAATTGGGGGTCTTCAGGGCTGTTGTGTTCCCTCAAAACCAAAGTCACAGGGTAAAATCAATATCCATTTTACTTGTGGATGTAAAGGATGTGTTTAGCCTGACTTCAGGGAAGACTGGGACCAGAAATGCCTTCCAAGAATTTCTAAGCTGTCATTGGCAAGTACAGATACATCTTAAAACAACCTAATCTACAGTTGCCCACATATTCACTTGTGTGATCCCCCCTGAGAACTTCTATGTTCACTTGACTTTTAAAGTGAAATCAAGTAATATCAGAGGCAAACAAGTATTGAAAAGTTAAATAAAGTGAAACATTTTTGAAAGCTTTCCAAAGCTTTTTCTAGCCAGCAAAGAACATTTTTTATACTTGATTTTCAACAACTCTTCCTGCAGATAACATCAAGTTCTGAGATATATTTTTAGGTTTAGGATCTACCCACAGACTCTCAGTGGTGTTAAGGTCAGAAGACTGTGAGGGCATTTCCCAAAGCTTCAGCTTGTTTTTCTTGAAGTGGTTCATGATGGATTTTGCTTTGGATAATCCTGTTGTAGAAAAGCTTTTTTTCAGTTTCATTTGTTGATGGACTGCAGGACATTTACATTTAGAATCCACTGATATTTATCCAAGCTGTGTTAATGTGCCACTGGCTGCCACACGACCTCAGAGCAGAATACTTCCTCCCTGATGACAGATGGCAAAGTGCTGACTCAGTAAACGCTGCTTCTCCAAACACCTCTGCTGATTGTGGCCAAAGAGCTCAGCTTTTACTTCACTTGTCCACAGCACTTGTTTCCGATTTAATCCAGATGTTGCTTCGCAGACTTCACGTAATGACATGAGATTTGAAGCATCGTCACATCCCAATCCCTACTCTGTCTTTTATTTACTTCATACTTTATTTAAGTGTGGAATCTAAGTGTAAGTGTGCGTGTATTGTTTAAGTGTGATATCTACACACTGTATTCATCTCATGTTAAACATTTTAAAGCTAACTTGTTCAGGAGGAAACACACTAGTTTGCTAATGAACTGCAGCTTCTCTGTGTTCACATGCAAATTTGCCATGGAGGACTGCCCAAACTTCACTGGTCAGCTTAGTCTTTTTTTTTGTGTTTGGTTAGTGGGGCCGCACCTTTTAATGAGGGAGTACCTTTCATTGTAGGCGATAATAAGAAAAAGGTTTGTTAAACTTGACAAGCAGCCAACCTCCATTTCGCCTCAAATGGAACTCGTAAAACCCGTACAACCTGAGTCGCGTACAAAGTACAATTGGTGTTTAAGTGGTTGAATCATGAGAACACCTGACAGGAACATGCACACCTATAGATCCCTTGGTGTTCCCTTGTCATTCTTGATGGTTTGTGATTTAACAAGCTAGTATGCAATACAAGAAATGCAGAGGCATATTGAGCAAGGTTCTGTAAAATTACAAAGAAACCTTCTAAATGACGAGATGACTGCACGTGCCTGATGGAGCCACACATCAAAGTGTTAAAGTTTTGCCAGTAAGAACAGGTTTACAGAGGAAACTGTTCATCTTATTTCTGTCTTTCTCTCCGTCTCACATGCATACAGTGTTATATATACAGTATGTGTGCATAAACTGCAGATACATTATTGATTAAATGTTTTGGTGTGACAGCTGTTTGGCCTCAGTGGCGATGATCACTTGAATCATGAGATCCCCGGTGATAACAGTTAATTGTGCTGTTCAGAACCAATTTCTTCATTTGTATCAAATCCCTGTGGCTCACTACACGACTTAGGCAGTGACACCTCGTGCATCAAACCAGCTTTGATTTTTTTTTTCTCAGTATCTGTGTAGTTCCTGTAACTCTGAGGAAGAATTCAATCAATTCTCCCTCTTTGCTGCGTGAATTGATGGCTCTTTAACATCAACATTTCCCATTTACCTCACAGCTTCAAACGTTGGAGTGCAAAGAAAACGGATACACACACACACACAAAAGAAATACACAAAGCCATGCACAAACACAAACAGACAGACACTCTGCTGGGAATATATCAAAAGTCATATTTTTGTTGGATTGTATGCTTGATTGTTACATGGGCTCAGCCTTAGAAGTACAGTGAAAATTGCAACTAAGGTAGAAGACAGAAGGCTGTAGGAGATAGGAAATAGCTCTCTCTCTCTCTCTCTCTCTCTCTCTCTCTCTCTCTCTCTCTCTCTCTCTCTCTCTCTCTCTCTGTGTGTGTGTGTGTGTGTGTGGGCACTCATGCTTCGATAATGGTATGTCTGGATATATCCCAAGTTATTACTGTAAATCAGGCAGGCTTTCAAGACCTTTAACACAAAGTAACAGTCCCTAACAGCAGCCCCATGCTGCCATATAGAAAATTACATGAATATGGATTAAAAATAAAAATGGAAGAAGAGGAATGAGAGAAAGATGGAAGGATTGAGTGAGGGAGAGGAGCTGAGGATGAAGAAGTATTCAGAGGGAGAGAGTGAGGGCAGTGAGAAAAAGATGCAGTGGAATGAGGATGGACAGATTGAAGGGTGGAAGGAGGTTAAAAAGGAGAGTGGTGTTTGATAGAGGTGTAACAGCAGGAGGGAGGGAAGAGGGGGCAGGTGGAGAATGTGCAGGTGGAAGGGCAAATCGGGGCCAAGGTTTGGAATGGGAGACAGGGATGTGATGGAGAAATGGATGAAAAAAAAAGAAGAGGAGCCATTTTCACATCAAGAGTCTTTCAATACAAGTGGACCACTTCCACCCCTGGCCCTTTGGCTCAGGCTCACAACAGGCTGCACTCATATTCAAACCAAGGAAATTTATGGAAATGACTGGTCCAGTGTGGACTTAAAAATAGGATCGGCTCTCCAGCCCGCTCATGAATCATGCATCCTTTTTCGAGTCAGAGACTTTAACTAATGGGTCATTGTGAGGAAAGGACCCTCATTTGGCACCATGCTATTGTATATGATTATTTCAAAAGCATATGGTGGCCTTGACATGCAAGGAATCAGACTTCTTCAATATCATTCTCAACCAAACCTCGTCAGCTAATCAAGGTATTGCATTTTTTAATAGAATTTAAACTCGGCAACTATTGGATGGACTGTCGTTCTATTTTGTACCGATATGAAAAGATGATCCCCTTTATATGTGTGGCTCACTTTTTTTAGTGAACATGTTTGTTTAACTAATCCAAAAGTATTTTTAATGAACACACACACACTGGTACTACATCAACTCATATTAACTAGTGAGGCACAATTGTGTGACACTGCAAAATCACTTTGATGACAATGAGGTTGCACAAAGTCAGTTCACCAGTATTACATTTATTCTTCTCTTTCTTTTAAACAGAGGAGGCACAACATGTTGAAAAGTGATGTTTTGGGACATGGTTGGTAGAGGCAGCCTTTTATATACTGCATTATATTTTGAAGAGAAATGATTAGCGAGCCGAAAATAATTTTGTTTGAGAAAAAACTAAAATCTGTCCTCTGCATGTTTACAGTTATCCAAATAACATGCAATGATGAATGTCTCACTCATAAACACTTACACAAATTCTATGTGCTGTTAGACAGACACACTCTCACCCTTTCTCCCTCTCAATGTATATATATGTGTATATATATATCTCAACTTTGCCTATGACACACTCAGCGTGGCATAGCGTTACAGTTGAGCCACAAAATCAACCAATCAGAGGAGGTATGGTGTACCAGATACTATACGAGTAAGTAGTGAGTATAATAAATGTGTGTGCATTTGTATATTTGTGGTAATGTTATGTGCTCAAGCGGGTATTAAAGTATCACCGGTAAAGAGGACCTACCCAACAGGCTTTGCTGTACTTTATCCCTTGTCAAAGAGATTTTCAATTATCCCTCAATGCCAAACCTTTAAATATGAATGCGCACAAGCACGCATACACACACACACACGTGCACACACACACAGTGTTCAGGTTTTCCCTAAATGTCCTCAATCCTTTAACCAGCACATCAGAAAACTCCAACTTCCTTTTGGGCTCAGAAGTTAAGAGTTCAAAGAGCTTGAAATCCACATATGCAGTCACTCACCCAAACAGCCCACACACACACGCACGCGCGCATGCATGCACGCTCACCCTGCAGATGTATTCCCACTATTACTGTGCAAGGAACACTATTAAGGAAGTGCTGCGGTTGCATCTGTTCTGAGTGTGTGTACAGCCCTGAGCGAGTCATCTATTTCAGCAACCTTCCCCTCTCCTCTAGTCAACGCAACAGAACACTCAGCGCCTCTGAACACAACTCTCCAAGCAGGAGAGGAACAGGCCTCGTATTTCAGCATGTCTCAGTGTAGATTTCTCTCTCACATTATCTGCATTTCACACTTTCCTACACTTGTTCTCAGAATCTGTCCATCTTTCCCTCTGGGTTTTTTTTCTTTTTCTGTTAATCTCAATATTGTATCAACGTGAGTGTTGAGCGCGTCTGCTCGTGAAACAGAAGGCGAGGGAGGAAGAGCGAGACGCTGACTGTGTGTCTGCATCCAACGGCATGAGTGACATTTTGCAGATAGTAACGCTGGAGACAGATAAAGTGTCATTTGATATGCGCCTCGCGACAACGATCAGAAAGTGGAACTCGTAACACAAGCATTCGTTTCTGATGCATGTGGATGGACTCATGTTTGCATGCGTGTATGTGCACGAATCTCAGTGCCCCATCGCCTGCTGTCAGAACGCACGGAGAGAAACAGAGAAAATAAATTTTCGCATTATTATCCCGTGACATTGCAAAACAGTCAAGGAGCTTGTATACTGTACTTTCTCCGTATCTCCATGGAACAATACAGACATGAAACATGAAGCACAGACATGCTGGGTTTGATCGCACACACGATGCTGTTTCTGAGTACTGGAACATCTTCTGTCCGAATCTGGAAGCTCTTTTTCATATACATGCATGATCGTGGGTGCACATTTCCACGCACAGTTTGTGTGTGCCTCTGTGTGTGTGCTTGGATTTGAAAGTGTGTGTTTGCATGACAACACAGTGTTTTTTCTGCAGTACTACAGTGCCATCTACAGCCCGCTCTTACTCGGGAGCAGAGCAGCACAGAGCAGGTGGCCATAAACGAACAGTGATCAGAGAGTTTCCTCTCAGCGCGCGTGTGTGTGTGTGTGTGTGTGTGTGTGTGTGTGTGTGTGTGTGTGTGTGTGTGTGTGTGTGTGTGTGTGCAGAAGCACAATAGACATACCATAAAGGTGAGACGATGCAGGGGGAGGAAATAGCCTTGTGTTTGTGCGTTTGCATGCATGTGTGCTCCTTTGGCTTTTCACTTCTCTGGCAGACAACTAAAATACCATACTTCTCCTGTCGAACAGACATGGCCTTTTCTCTTCCCCTGCAGCCTCCTCTCCCTCGCTCTCCCACCCTCCTCCTTCTGCTCCTCCGTGACTGCCCCTTTTCTCTACTCTCCCCTCCAAAGTCACTGCCGGCCCAGAAGTTTTGTTCTCCTCTCGTACTTCAACATCCTTCTCAGCTTCTCTTCTTGGGACTGACACTCCTCCTCCTCTCTGCACTCTGCCTCTCTTCAGCTCTTATCTTATCTCCACTGTTTGCTTGAATTATAAGATGCAGCTTCCTCCCAGACTCACCGACATAAATACGGCTCTCACAGAGAAATTTGAATAGACTTTTCACCAGTCATTTGAATTCTCTTCACTGCAGTGCTGCGAGTGCCTTTCCAGCCTGACTTTGTGCTCCGGTCTGTTCGACAATGTGACTCAAATATTCGTTGATTTAAGGAAGAACTGGGAAACTGTGATTGATGACAGTGGCAACAAGATGTATAAATAAGAATAGTATTTGTTTAAGTGTGTTTGGACAGATTGGTTACTTAAGTGTCTCTCTCTCTCTCTCTCTCTCTCTCTCTCTCTCTCTCTCTCTCTCTCTCTCTCTCTCTTTATCTCCTCTATCTATTTATTCATTCTCTCCCACAGAGACACTGCTATCCTCATCTTCCGCTCCCCATCTTCCTCTCCCTTCCCGCAGTCCCTCTGCTGAGGTTAATGAATGACTTGGCAGGAGGCGGTAGCTGTGGCTGTGGGGAGCCAGTAAGGCTTGGAGAGGTGAGGAGACGCTCTTCCTGTCACCCCCGCCACTATTCTCATTCACCGGGTTACACTGCACGCAGCCCTGCCAGGAACAGGATGGCACCGGCTTATTGGATTATCTTTTAGAATGACTTCCTGGTCCTCATGTGCAGCTCTAAAACAGACTGGATCTCGAGCCAGATTTGTTTTTCTCTCTGTCAGCACACAAAGTTGAGTAGGAGAGAAGCAAACCGATGCTCAAATTGACCTTACACACAACCATTAGGGCACCTCCATGCAGATACACATGCCCGAACAATCATGAGTCAGTCTCAGCTCTCGATCACAACGTTTCATCCTTCAAAAATGGATGACATGAAGGCCCCCCAAAAGTGAAGCCAAAGTGTTTTCATCGCCCTCTGGTGGCTGGCTGCAGTAAAGGAAATAATTCCTGCCTCCTCCATTTGGATGGGATATGGCCCAAAACTACAATGTCAAAGTGCACATAAAAAACATTTTCTCAAAGATGTTCTGATGCTATAAAACCATGTTGGGATGTCATGATTGATAACTTAGATGGCAATCGGTTGAGTGCATATATCGTTGGGACCTTGCCACCGTGACTCCATCCCCTGATCACTACTGCGCAGACTGTAGCTCCAAAGGTGCAAGCTGGCCGCATTCAGGTCGGAGATATTTTGGCTTCTTATCTGGACAGTGGGAGGAAGTGGAGATGCGTCATTCATCTTTATTTACAGTCTATGGTCACCGGACTATTCTGACTCATAGGATGTCGGCTGCAGATAAGACTGTCATTGACAACCTTTTTATATGTTCTTTCCTTCCACTTCCTGCCTGTTAACATTTTCAATATTTGATACATGAAAACAACAACAACCTTCAAGCTGACGCAATGTATATTGTATGTTTTCCTTTTGTGGCATTTTCTCTCAGGGGGAAACAGACATTTCAATGGTCACCTCCCAACAAGCAAATGTTCTACCAAAAAAAGTTCACCCCTGACAAGATATCGCACTGATGCTGCCTGGGCTCAGCGTTGCGAAGATTGTCGTTGTAATATAGTAATACAAACAAGCCAGAGCATTATTTTTCTCTCTAGCAGAATGATAATAAATGCAGTCAGACCATTTCCCAGATCTGATACATCACAGGACAAATTTAAACATTGCCTACAGAACCTCAGCAAGCTAACATTGTCATGGCTGTCGACTTGAGGTTGGCAAATAATGGCCCATTGACCAAATTAGGCCTAACCAAAAATATTTGACCTTTGACAAACGCTCAAGTCATCTCTTTCTTAGTTTGTATGTTTTAACAGTTGACACAATTCTTCATCAATAAAGGGAGATAGATAATGTAAATACAGTTCCAATAACTACAACTTCAATCTTATCCCAAATCTGACTGTAATCTAATGCATAATCTATCAAATAATCAATTTCCCTGAATAAGGAGGAGAATGTCATGTTAGATAAACTAGAATGGCACTCAGTAGAGCGCATACCTTCGCAAACAGTGCCCTTTAATTGAATCAAGCTGCACCACATTTCACACATTCATAGATATCAGTTCCCCAAATATGTCAGATTTGTTCATCTGGAGCCTTGAATTATTTTCTGGGGGAAAAAATCCTACTTTGTAGTATAATGTGCTCTTACCATATGTTAGCATGATAAGATTCTGATTATTCATGCTTTAGTTTTTATATTTGCATCACCACGCCTGCCAAGGAAAACAACCTTAATCCCAGTTGCAAGTGGTTTTCGCTTCACGAAGCTGTGATCTCTTGACAATATAAGCCAATGAATACAAATACATACATATAAATATTTGCTGAAAAACAAACACTTATTTTACTGCAGTTATCCAGTAATAACCTATGCTGTCACTGTAGCCAGACAAAACTTTTACTCTAACTAGAGGGAAATTCTCAGCAAAGTTATGCACACTGCAAAAAAATGAATAAATAACTGAACTTTGACGAGATTCAGTGGAAGAGATGCCAGAGAATGTGCACTTATGTGATTTATTTACTAAGCAGTTTTTCCCCCAGATACAGATTCACTTCTGAACCTGCAATAAGCCAGAATCAGATGTGCCAACAGACCCTTTTTCCTACCTGATGAATCCTTTGAAAAGTGACTCTTCTCCACTCACTTTTGTGAATCCCCTAATGGTAGTTCAAATGCTTACAGTGCTAATGGGTGCAGATTTGAAAGCTGTCATAATTCTTTTGAAAAAAAAAGTAGCAGATCACTGACTTTATAAACTGTCTTTGTCAACTGCCTGCGAGCGGTTTATGGAACGTGCGCGTGCGTGTGTTTGTGTGAAGGGGTCTCAAGACTGGGCTTTCACAAAAGCACCACGTCGAGCTTGAAGCAGCCGTGGAGAAAGACTCAGGGCAAAGTCGCAAACAGACAAATGAGCTGATTTGTTGGCTGATTGAGCACCGCTTGTCGATTAAATCCCTTTCAGTGTTTGGAGAAGATGAAGAGGGAGAGAGAGAGAGAGAGAGAGAGAGTGAGTGAGAGGGAGAGAAAGAAAGAAGGAAAGCAGGATAGAAAGTGAGCAACTCACAGAAAAGGGAGCATGAAAGACCAGGCTGGGGAGACAGAAGGAGGCCGCCTCTGAGACATAAAGCTTTTTGAAAAATCACAAAGGTTACTTGTGGGAATTTTAGAAATGACAACACCCCACCCCTGCCCCCCACCCCTCTGAGTTGAAAGAGGAGAAGGAACAAACACGGGAGGAGGGGTGAGGTGGGCTGCAGGGGGACGACTGGAATACTTTTGTGCAAAAAACGCGTAGTCAAGCTGAGAAGGAGGGATTGTACTTGTGTGCATGTGTGCGTGCACGGGCATGTGTGTTTATGTGCGTCCTTGCAAATTCCAGTATGACTTGTGAGTATGTCTCCGCCTATGTCACCCAGAACAACAGTTGTCATGGGAACATGGCTGTCAGAGGAACAGGCATATTTCCACACTGTCTTTGTTCTTTGTTCTTCAGTCCCCCCCCCCCCCGCCACCACCACCACGCACACACAATTCCGACAAGTTTACTTTGGTTTCGATTTTGATTTAGTTTTATCTTTTTTTTCTGTCCTCACTTGTTTTACCACTTCTCTTCTCTTATCTCGTCTTTTAACATGTTAGATGTTACCTGACTGGTTTAGTGCTGTAACATTTAGCATAAGGTGGGTTTATCACAACTCTATACCTGCGGCTGCTGACAGTGAGGTCAATAAGAAAGATACTGAACCAAGTCAGTAAAGTTATGAGCCACTAAATCAAAACAATGAGCTAAAAGAGGCTAAAACACTCTCTAAAGCTGAGAGAGAGAACTGCCAGATTCAATCAACACTATCTGAGGATTTGTTATGGCTGACACAGTTTCGTCATTTGATCCATCATTGATCCATTTCATTAATTTTAGATGAAATAAAAATATTACTTATAGTGCTACAGACTGTATAAAATGATGGACGTCTTCATCCTATCGTACAAACATTCAGCCAAAATATCCCGTTGCCGCTTGCACTGGTGACGTCAATTGAAGCCTGTTTTTATCACATTTAGCAAGTAGCATGTAGCCTCACTTTAGGGGAGCTGTCATGTTGTCCATCTTTATCTACAGTCTATGGTTAGTTCAACTTAAATATGTATCTATTAATAAATGTAGTAAACCTAATACTGCGATTGTGCACCTCAATATTATGATTATACAAGTATGGCTGTGTCCTGTCAGCATTCAAAGCCCTGTTTAAAGGTTATTTAATTATAGAACTAGATAATGTTTAACAAATAACTACTTTGTGCATCAGAGTTATAATATTTGCAGGTCATGAATAAAGTGAGGTTCAGGGACAGCTTCTTAAATCCAACTTGCCAACAAAAAAAACATTCTAATGCCCTATCTCTCACGGCAGGTGCAATGCATCACCTCTATGGATAAAGAGTCAACACAAACTAATTGGCTCTCTCAACAAGTATATTGAAATTATGGATGTGAAATACATTTGATATCAAGATATTTAATCATCCACATACAAGAAAGGATTCATTTAATGTTTTCCACACATTTAATATCTCGATATGCCCGTGTGGCTAAACGTATGCAGGCCAAACGAAGTGCCATCTCAAACTGAGTTTTGCTTAAGATGAGGCTGGCAATAGAAATGGAAAAATGTATCCTGATTTTGCTGGAATTACAAAGAGAATAACAACTGTCCATCTGCAAGAGTACAGCCCAATTCCCTGTCATGTTAACAGTTTGTAAAATGGTGTCATTCAAGTATAACTCCATAACATAAAGATGTATTTTTTTTTTTAGATTGGATGAAAGTCATATAATTTGTTGATTGATTTTGATCTTCACTTAAGATACTAGTGTACTAATCAATGTGTTTTTTTCCCCTCATGGTTCAGATGATAATACTCTGCAGTGTGACAGGGTCGTCCTTCAGGGCTGCAGGCCCTTCTTTAGCATCTGTCACCGCTTTGATTCAAGTGTATTGATTTTATAACCACATAACTTTATTGTTTTGGTTTAGTCTCCTCTTATTTCCATCAACCCCACTTCCAGAAGCAGGAGGGGATTCTTTTCACCAAAGCATGAACAATGTAATAACCCACTGTCAGCTACCTGCTCAGCACCAAACAGCAGACATGCACACTTAGTACTTCTCAGTAAATATTGTGGAGCATGTCTGTTGAATTAATAGGCAGCTATTAAAATGAACAACTCAATTAGGTGATTATATGCCAGTGCTGTGTTTACTTAATTCTGTGCTGCCCCAAAGTGGCCAATAAAGACAATGCAAAGTGCTTATCACTACTGCAAGCTAAAGTACAGAGTGGGTGCACATCAACGTACTTATCTGTTGTGTCAGAGTTAAGTTTTGTCTGTCTCCAAAACAAAATGTCACATTCTCCCCACCAAGGCTCAGCTGTCCTCTTGAATTCAATCAGGCTGCAGGTTTCATGGAAATCCTTACAGTAGTGTTTGGGGAAATCTCGCTAAAAAACAAACAAGCAGACAAGAGCAAAAACAAAACCTTCTTGGCAGAGGTAATAAGTAAAAGTGTAATGTATTATTACACATATCCTATGGAGGGATACAATTTCTTAAATCACTATTTCGGTTACCTTGACTTAATTTAGCACTGCATCTGAATTAATACACTTAAATTACTCTGTTACTTAAATTAAATGTACGGAGCCATGTCACCATTTTAACATGACAGATCATTTCAATCTGAAGTCATACAACTGTTTATGCAGTTTTAATATTTCATGAATGAAAGAGCATTGAAAAACATTGGTTGTAATTTGATTTGTATTTTAATCTCCTGCTGTCACTAATAGCCTCCGTCAACAAAGCTTAATAATTCAGTTGGTATGAATCAACACTATAAGTTAGCAATTTCACAACCGTTAGTAATGAATGGTGCTTGAAAAGCACATGAACAAGGTACAGTATGTGATGTGTGTTATCTGTTATAATTCAATGTGTATACTTTTGAGTTGCTTACACTGCACTGATGGTATAATGCAAATAGAGGAACCAGGGTCGAGTTTAGGCTTTCATCAATTTCCTGCCTGCCATCCTCACAGGAAACACACTCACGATAATTGACTCACTGCGTTGGAATAGCAATCATCACCATCATCATCATCCTCATCACATGTGTGTTTATGTGAACACTAACAAGCACTCGCTGTCCCCACTGTGCAGGGTCTGTTGTATTTGTTGCCTTGTACACATGCAGGCACACCACTGTGACTTGTTTTCTCTTTGTCCATTAGGATATGCATTACTGCTATGGATGATAACGAATTCATTATCCTTCGACGACAGGAAATAAATTATTTCTCCTTTGCCAATTTGGAAGTAACACCTGCTGAATCCTATCAATTTACACACTTCGCCACCCTTTCTTTGGCATCAAAGTCTGACTCTTTATATCCTTTGAATTCCCACTGTTGTTTGTGAAATGTGGGTAGGAGAGGGGTTTTGTTACTGCGTCCAGACATAGGAGAAATACCCATTCACCAAGCTTCTAAGTAGCTACCAGCTAATCTTTTGCTTGTTCTAAGCGATAGATTAGAACATGGGGCGTGTTATTGTGATTTTTGTTTGTCTGTTGGCTCTCTTATTTTATGGAGGGTTTTTCCCCACATGCAAGCTGCTTAGAATATCAATAGCAGGCCAGATGTGTCTGGCACATTCAGTATTCACCTCAGGTGCCGGTCAAACAACCACGGCATTTCTTTCTCTTTTATGTCTTTTTTCATTCTCCTCTCCTCATCTTCCAATATGGTGATTTTTAATCACCTAATATCATGGCACAATGAACAGATTGCCACGAGTCGCAAGTGGAGGCCGCGCGAGACAAAACAAAGAAAGGTGGCCCTGCCTCTAATTAAAAAAGTGAATCTGATCATTGTTTGTGTGTGGGTGTGTGTGTGGGTGGGTGTGTGGGCGGGTGTGTGTGTGTGTGTGTGGGGGGGGGGGGGTTGCTTGTTTGTATGTCCGTTCTTGGATTCATGCTTACATGTTACACCTGCACCTGTTTTTATCAGCATAAGAGACAGCTAACAAAGCAGTAAAAGTTAACAGGAAAGAGAATGAACATTAAGAAATTGTTAATTTTTCATCCACCATAATCAAACTCCATTTGATGTCTGGATTATGATTAGAACTTCAGTACTTGAGGGGCAAAGCTGAATACATCACACATGAATAGAAATGGAAGTTGAAATTGACAATTACATTTTTACTGGAACATAATGTCTCTGTCACCATTGGATAGTTTTGTTCTCACAGTTGCAGACTTTAGAACTTCATTCAAATTCAGATTAGGCCATCAACAACTATTTAGGTCCATATGATAATATTAACACAGTTGAGTATATATAGCAATGCAAGTGGCTGGGCCCAGCTGTGATTTGAGGTAGTCAGTTTTATAGGTTGATTACAATGACAATAGCGATGTTAAGAAGGTTAAACACTTACCATACTCACCATTAAGAGTAGAGCCAAGTAGGGTGTCCCAGACCTCCCTCTCCCTAGCCACGCTGTCCAACACTTGATTCTCAAGATGGGATCGTAATCCCTCCAGTGAGTCCTGGGTCTACCCTGGGGTCTCTTCCCGGTTGGACGTGCTCAGTAACCCTCCAACTGAAGGCACCGGAGAGGCTTAGATGGTCAAACCACCTCAACTGTCCCCTTTTGACATGAAGGAGGAGCGCTTCTACTCTGAACTCCCTCCAGATTGCTGAACTCCTCATCCTATCTCTGAAACGGAGTCCAGCTGATGGAGAAAACTTATACTGGCCACTTCAGTTGTGGCAGAGATCGGCTTGTAAATAGAATGCTTTGCCTTCTATTTACAGCTCCCTCCTCACCACAATGGTCTGGTACAATGCCCATATGAATACTAATGCCGTATAGAACCACCTGTGAATCTTACCTTCAATCTCCTCCTCACTTGTAAACAAGACCCTAACAAACAATCATCATCAGTCGGAAATTATCTGCCAGTCCATCTAGAGGAGATTGAGACAGAATTTGTTGAAAAAGTTGTGAAAAATTAGCAAAAGGCATCTAAAAAGTCATTCAAACTCATCATATTGGTGCTATTAACATCTGCACCAAATTGTATGGCAATCCATCCACTAGTCTCGCAGAGGCACCAGAGGAAGTCAGCAGATCACCCATGTCAGTGGGATTCATCCTCTGGGAAACATGAACTCTCTATGGCAAGTTTTCTATTATTTGCTGACTTGTTTCTGTGTAGAAACAGATGGATATTGACATCTTTAGAGCCATTTAGCTAGAATGGCTCAAAACTGCATAACAATCCTTGTAATTGCAGTTGCCACAGAAAAGGAAATTGCCCCCAGGTACAGAGACACACTGTAGCACATGTTTTATTACATTTTTTATAAATTATTTTTCAAACATGGAGTGGATACAGCAGACAACACAACAAGTATTTCTGCCAAACAAGACAGGCTGACTAACTGACTAACTTGACTCTACACTTGGCGACTAACAAGCAGAGAAACTGTGCAATATTCATACTATAGAGTAGTTCTTTACTGAAGGAAGACAAACACTATGAAAACAGATTACAGTCTCATGCAGAGCCTGCTGCTGAGAGCACAGATAAAGAAGTATGGTCGAGAATATGATTGAATAAGTAGGTGGTTCCTTTGTCATGTGAGCAGTGGGTTCATTCACTATCAGCACCATGGACAGCAACTCAACAAGCCCCTCAGTGACAGAGCAACAGTAAACAGAACAGCCACATTGTAATGCTGTCCAGTAACACACGTGTAATAAACACCATCTTTGTGAAAGTAATTGCATTGATGTGTCAAAGAGGTAATGGTTCTACTTTTATTGTTGAGGTTATACTACATGTTGCTGCTGCATCGGCTTCTGTTACATTGTAAGTAAACTATTTTCCAAGCACATGATTTAGTGCCTAACAGAAGAGTGGCTAAGACAGTAGGAGTGTCTTAATTCAGGGACTGTTCCATTTCAAAGGCTCTTCAAATGAGGCCGACAAATGTGCCCATCCATCCCCAAGCAACGAAGGCTCAAAACCCATGAACACTGGGACACGTAGACTGTGTCCTCCGAGGTAGGCAGCCCCTGAATTTGGACACAGCTAGTGACAGCAAGGCGAGCCCTGGAGGAGGCCCAATTGAACAGACATGACACTGGTGCGGCACGGGAATGGGGAATCCCCTAATGGTGCAAAGCCCATGAAGAAAATAACTTATGTGCAGTTGTTTAATTAGGTTTATATTGTGGATGCTGTAGACTTGATATGTAATGCTAGGAAACATAGGAAGATGTTGGCTCAAGCATTTCTTCTCCTTTTAAAGTTATATTGGGTTATGGCTCTGGAGATCAACAGCACTTATCCGTCTTGGACTTTTAAGGCCGAACCGCTGTGTTGTCCGAGAGACCTGTATTTGATCAATTTCCCTGGCAGCATTTACTGAACATTGGCTATGGCAGCAGGAGACATTTATTGTGTGTGGTTTCTTTTAGCAGGCGGCGTGACAAGAGGCAAAAACGACACTTTGAGTGCTCACTCAGAAATGGTAATTTGCTGCTTGAATGTGTCACAGCAGCTCGGACGGTTAAAGACTCTCAGTAGAGAAAGTTGTTGTTTCCTTCTCCTTGTTGAAGCCAGATGCTTCAGTGCAACAAGGCGAGACCTTTAGAGGAACTCTTAATCTAATGCTAATCCCATTCTAATCACTCGACCTTGCCTTGCCTCAGTAAGTAATTTATATAGCGCTCTGGTACTGGAACTCCTGGTGCACTATTGACAGTTTGAAGACAGATGAATGCAGCACAGGACAAATATTTCCTGGCACAGTAAAACAAATAGGGAGCTTTATGAAAGCCGGAAAACAGGCACCAACCATTGCTTGATTCGATTTTTGCTTGGACAAGTATACATTTCAGAGGCCTTTAGGGCTTCTTGAGATTTGAACTTAAAAGCTCAATAATGGACCCAACCCCTTACTCGCTGTTATCTCCAAGTCAAATCTGGACCTGTTAACATATAACCACCTGTGTCACTTGTGATTAAACACACATGCTACAAACACAGTCGCTCACATCAAATGGGTTATGGCATTGTCCTCTCGTTTTGGTGGTTTCTCGTTTTAGTTGTGTTCTTGTAAAAGTATCTGTGAATTGTTGCAGCACCTGTGCTCCTGCAGCTGTTAATGTGTCTCCTCAGCAGTGACATGCCTGTAGCTTGTTGCTATCAAAAGCTAATACATTGTGGCATTTTTTACAAGCAGCCAAGCCACTGGCTACTCTTTATATGATACATATTGATGTTCTAGCTAGTTTAGTGTCAGTAGTGACCGTTTTTTGAGCAGAGTTGAAGGGTTAAAGATGATGTCATAGACTTTCACAGTTTATCAGGCTTCATAACAATCATATGAATTTGGGATTTTTCCAGGAAAAAACATACGATTCTTTACTTCTCATCCACTGCTAGCCTGTACTCATTTAATTTGTACCTGTGCCCATACCCTTGAATTTATATAAATATGGTTTTTACCTGTTACACAACTTATTTGCGGGTTGCTCGTCGGGCACCTGACTTTGACTAGTAGTGTGCGATAGTCACCCCCATGGTGGCTTGCTGGAGCAGCGTGTTTCAGCAAAGAATATTGAACAGTGTGTCTTACCAAGTCAAACCAGCAATACATTTATTGAAGCCCAAGAAGATTAACTGGAATCTGAGCATTGATGGTTTCTGGCATTTAAAAGAAAATAATTGTAGTTTCATACAACGCTCTCAACCCATTGCTGTGGAAGTGTATGTCACGCTGACTTTTGATGTGTCTACTTCTGTCAGATGTGGACAATCCTATTGATTATCTCACCGACACCTAGTAAATTAATAGAAGTGTGATACAACGCAGCTTGAGATACAGCAGTACAGTTTGAAAGTAATGGGTCTGGCTGCTGAGTTAAGGGGCCTTTCTTCAACTGAGATACAGCAGACAGAAAGCCACAGTAACACACATTCGTCATTCCGGCTGTCCACAGAACCTTTCCCCCATATTTATGTCTTTTTGAACTCCTGTAATAAAAAATATAGAAAAGAATAGCTGTGTGTGTGTGTGTGTGTGTGTGTGAACATAGAGAAGAAGAGTAATACATGGTGATGGGGTTGTTTAAGGTTTGGCCAAAATGAAAAATTTAGTTTTGTTATCATGATTTTCATTGTTCCATATACAGTACCTGGCCCGCCAAAAGGAATCTGCTGCTGTGTTGAATAAATTGCGTTTGTGTAAGATTACAATCACCTCCGAGATTTTAAACAAAAAAAAAACCGAAACCGATGATAGGCTATTACAAAAGCAATACGTAGCAGAGCCAGTGTTTCTCTCTGCACAGCAGAGTTGATCTCACAGATACAGTTCCAATCTGTGTCAGATTGCTTTAATACCACACCAAGAATCAACTCTTCCCACCCTGCTCCACACTATCACGCACATGAACCTACACTGCATTGTTAGCAAATTACATTGATATAAAACCATTTTATATCCGCACAATGCATTTAGGTGGAAAAATGGAGCGTTGCCATATCTTCCTCAGCTTATCCGACAAAACCTAAATGTAAACAGTGCTAACTAACAGATGATTTGTTTTTCCTGCAGTAAATTTCAGCTTGTTATTTTGCTGTCTGTTCTGCAGCTTTATGTCACATTCACTCTCAGAGCTATGTTCTCTAGGGCTGCAGCAAACAGCCGTTGGAGGTTTGGTGACAAGGAGAGGGGATCATCAGAGTCATAACAAAATTCATCCACCTGTCACAATCCTAGTTTCGCAGCTTAGTTTCGCAGCCTTCTCCTTCAAAATGGTGGAGCAATTGACTTCGCCACCCCGAACAGCCACCCTGCTAGATTAACTACAAATGTCTGAAGTGCAAGGAGCAACCCGTCATCATTGATGAGTCCACTTGAGGTGTACATGTATGCATGTATCTTTGCAAAAATGTAAGTATTTACCATTTACAGAGTGAGGAGTTTTCCTGTGGACTGTGGACACTATGATAACTCATGGACGAGAAGCAGGGAATGTCTTTGACAGACATAATAGCAGTACACACACAGGTGTTTCTTTTTAGGCTGTTATCAACTTGCAGTATCACAAGGGTTCCACATATCCAAATACGGACTAGAATGACTCAAACAGTGTGACACACTAAAGCTGTAGTACTGTGCAAATAAAGTAATAAATTATATTTAGAGAATAATGTCACAGTTTTAGGCATCATTTTATTCTATTTTAATTTTAGAGGGTGGATATCAGATCTGTCTCCTGCGTTTAGAAGAGGAATGTGGAGCACCTTGTTAAGTTAAACTTTAGTATAGGTTTCACAAATGACCCAAAATGAATCTTTTGGCTCATCGGCACCACATTAGTTTTGGCTTTGAAAAGTTGTGCAACACACAGACTGTGCATGTCAAACAAACACATGGCAAATCAACACAATTCTAAATTGGACATTAGAACTTCCTCCAGTTTACAACCTGCTCCTTCTTGTTCACTTTGGCAAGTTTTATAATCTTAAAAATGTTACACACACACACACACACACACGGGACACATGGAAAGAAAATGATTCATAGTAAATGTGAAGAGAGGCAGTCCATGAGCACTGACAGAGGGAATAAGAGGCTGAAACAGCTGAATGGTTAAGTAATGGAGGTTTTATACAGTGGCCATGTCTGTGCTCTGTCACACAATGTTTCAGCATGTAAAATAAAATGTGATAAACCATTATTACATCAACTAGCTATTAACTACTTTCCAACAAGAGAGTACTTGGCTTAATGCATCCCTGTGACCCTGTGTTTAAGTGAAACGACAAGCTGTGATCAGCAAAATAAATGAATGCTCAGGAAAGTAAATGTCTGTTATTTTCAGACCAAATTACTGGTGTTAGAAAGTGTCCACAAACACCACTAACAACTACAACTCTACAAGCAGCCAACAACACTCTCTGAAAGTTCCACCATTTGCTGTTGCATCAATGATAGAGTTGATTGTGACTGCAGTTTCCAATTATTTTAGTCCAGTTGGGTTCAAATCAGGAGAAAATGAAATGGTGCAGTCTGTGGTAGATCAGACAGAACAGGTGATGGCAACAGAAACAATGTGCCAAATGTAATTATTCTGAATGTAATGGCTTCATAAACATGTTTATAGGTATGTAACACTATGATATAACCGAAGTATCTTAATAAATGTTAGAGGGATTGCCAAGAAAGTTTTAACAGATGCACACTTAAATGTTTTTTTTTTAGCTATAAACTACATCACATGACTGTTGTTTGATGAAATATATTAATGCAGGTTTTAATATCACATTTATTACCAAATAAATAAATAGAAATGTACATTTATGGGTTGAACATGGCTCATAACACCTCTTTCAAACTTTGGTCTCGAACCTTGCAGGGCCAATTCTAACATAGAGTCAAGTGTTTGCCACACATACAATCAGTAATCAAAGGTGGGCTCTGAGTGGTAATCTAGAAAGCTGCGGCCATTTTCCTATTTATGCTGAAATTAAAAACTCTAAAATACCACACCCTCAACCAATCAGAGATGTCCCCCATCCTCTCCTGCCCCTCGCCTGTCTCAGACACACTGGCCAAGTGCTTGAGGTTCAAACATTGTTATTAATGTAATCCAAACACTGATGTTTGCCCTGCTGGCTCCACTTGCGTGTTTCCACTCGGCCCATAGACTTAACATTAGAATGACGACATGTAAATAATAGTAGCTTTTCTCACCTCTGTGAAGGTAATACAAGTAAAAAACCTTCATGGACTAAAATATAGTAAAAGGAGTAATGATTGACCTTGCAGATAAAGCTGTCTTGTATATTTTAAGAGACCACATGTCTCCAGTATTAGCTTCGCTACACTGGCTTCCGGTTAAATCTAGAATAGAATTTAAAATTCTCCTCCTCACCTTCAAGGCCCTTAATAATATGGCACCATTATACCTTAAAGAGCTGATGGTACCTTATCAACCCACTAGAGCACTGCGCTCCCAGAATTCAGGCTTACTTGTCGTCCCTAAAGTCTCTAAAAGTAGAGTAGGAGCCAGAGCTTTCAGCTATCAAGCTCCTCTCCTGTGGAATCATCTCCCACTTTCAATTCGGGAGGCAGACACCATCTGTATATTTAAGAGTAGGCTTAAAACCTTCCTTTTTGATAAAGCTTATAGTTAGAGCTGGTACAGGCTTGTCTTGGACCTGCTCTTAGTTATGCTGCTATAGGTCTAGAAGGTCGGGGGACACATGACACACAGAGCTTCTCTTTCCAGCTTCTCATTCCTCTTCTCAATCGTTATCATATCAAAGTAATTCATGTCTCATCAATACATGTTACTGACTTCACTTCTTCCCCGGAGTCCCTTTGCCTTATTGTCCGCAGATCCAGGGCCGCAGCTGTGGCCACATCATGGATTAGGATCTGTGGATCACGTATCAGAGATCGTAATGGTGGATCCAGTATGGTGGATTCTGTATCGTGCTGGCTGATCGTGACAATAAAGGCGGATCCTTTATCGTTTTGCCATCGGAAAATGGTGCTGGACCACGACCAAGGTGGCAGCTGATGATGGATCCTAATGGCGACAATGAACAATGACTGTGGACTATAGTGGCATCCGATCTTGATGGTGGATCATGATCTTGCTGGCTGCTGACCATAGACTATGATTGCAGAAAGACTGCTTGACACATAGTATTTCTCAGATACTTGACCCTTATTGACATTAATCCACCAATTCACTGACCTTGATGATGTTTCCCTTCACACTTGACATCTATTGCACTTCTGTCCGTCCTGGGAGAGGGATCCCTCACATGTGGCTCTCTCTGAGGTTTCTACGTTCTTTTTACCCTGTTAAAAGGTTTTTTGTAGTTTTTCCTTACTGTTGTTGAGGGTTAAGGGCAGAGGATGTCACACCATGTTAAAGCCCTATGAGACAAACTGTGATTTGTGAATATGGGCTATACAAATAAAATTTGATTGATTGATATTTTGTATTTTATCTCTGTGACACATTAGCAGCATTGGCAGTCCTCCTAATAGATCTATGGTGAAATCTCAAAGTCCCTAGTGCAGCTTTAGATTCTCTACATGTTACACATATGTTAAATAGCCAAAGGTTAAGTGTGATGTAATTATACCTTGTGTTTGCCTTGATGTTGTGTCGCAGCATCTGGTTTGTTCTTTAAAATACAGGAACGTATCATATTATTTAATGATACATGCTACAGCATTGTATGCAGATAAGCATAATGACTCCTTCTGCTTAGACAAACACTTATGTCGCTGACATTTTCCCTCATCTTTTCCTTCCATATTCATCCTTTTATACTGAGCCAATCTGTTTCTCGTGCGCAGTACTTCACTTGACTGGATTACCTGCCAGCAAAGGCTGCCAAATGTGTACAAGCTTTTAACACTGTGACTCAATTGGCTGGGTTCCATGCCTTTTGAACGCACGCATGCATGCACACTACGAAGACACACACACTCACACACACTAAGACGACACAGGCACACACACACACACTCACACACACTAAGACGACACAGGCACACACACACACACACACACACACACACACGCAATGCTCAGCAGCTGTGTTGATATTTGTGTAATATCAACAGTGGAGCTTTCTACTACTCTTTATCTATCAGCTAATGTTTCTTTACCCTCAGTTCAGTTGATCAAGTCATTTTACAGAACAAAAGCAAGCAAAGAAGACACAGATCAGTGTTTTCTGTATGTGTGGATAAATTGCATTTTGGGAACTGACATGCTGACACAAAGTACACAGTTATTCCCATTTAATGTAGTATTTCAATGATGTTCGTAGTAGACAGACACCATCAGACGCTCTATATATAACATCTACAAAACTTCAAGCTGCTAATACAATAATCCTTCCACGGCAGCCAGCTGATCAGGTGTGTGTAACTTAATGCAGTGTGGTCAACCAAAATAGTTAAATTAGTCAATACTGTGCTATAATTCATGGGTGTAGAGGGAAACAAATGAGACTTTAGAGAAGGAAGATAACATAGGGAGCACTGTTTTCCATATAGGCAAAGTTCTACGTGTGATTTTGTTCAAAACAAAACTGCACTAAACCTTGGGAACTGATTTAGATTGGATTTTCCATAAGAACACACAATGGAATATGTACATCGAACTGAATGTAGCAAAAGATGAAAGGTATTGATGAAACTATGTAGTGTGCAGCATAACACGTCCATAAAAGAAGAGAAAGACAAATGTCTTGCACAGAGTTTAAATGTAATCAGTGAATTCAGTATTTTTAGGAATACGGCAGCTAGCCTGTAGCCGATTAGCCACAACAACTTTTATCTTCACTTCTTCCAACTTACATGGGTTAAAGATTATGTTTTTTATTTTGGACAATTGAACATTGAGCGACAATAGCATATTTTAGCTACTAAATCTTCCCTTGGTTCACAATAGCTGCTTGTAACTTTGTTTACAGTTTGACTTGTTACATGCAGCTAAAAACAAGGCTCATATGAATGGCAAGAGTGAACAAAAACAGCAAAAAAGATTGACTGTGAAACCAAACTAAGGGGCTGAAAGATGTTGAAACGCTCCATAGAGCTGAAGTGAACTGCAGAGTCAAGGGATATTCTTGCTATTAGCTTCTTAGTGGTGTCCGGCTTTAAATGCAGTTTATTTATTCACTTGTCACACCAGGAGATGCAGAAATCCCTCCGTATATGTTTATTGTACAAGCTCCTGCTGAATAGGATGATAATATCTGTATTATTTTATCAGCTCCGTCATGCTGCTGTTAACTTTTTTTGCCCTGGTGTTGTATTTTTTATCAAAAAATCATACTTTCCTGTCCGTCAGCATGTTTTCCAGTTGAATGTAGGGCCAGGGAAATGTGAGGAAACTCCCTGTCAGTGTCGCCTGATCCTATAGACAAAGCACAGTAATGAGTGCGGAGGTCAGCATTTTCTATTTCTTTGACTTTGCACAAGCAAACACTATGCACTCTCTCTCATGCACACACAGATTAAATGACAAGCCCCTCCGTTCCTCCGGCCCGTTTTCAAACTGGAGGTTTGTTCCACTTTATTTTCTGCCAGTTTCAATAATATCAGCGATGGTGGCATTTTTTTTCCTTATTGAAGCTCTGACTGACAGTCTAGCACTGATGCTTCCTGGCAGAGAGGAGTAATCAGGGAGAAAACGGCCATGTCTCTCTTTCACAAACAGGACGACTTTTGATGTTTGCTAGACACGAGACACGGGTAGAGAAAAGGATTGTGGAGGAGAGAGAGGGGGAAAGACGAGATGAGACGAGACGCAGACGTCAGTAATGTGAGAGGAAGGATCACATCTCTCTTGCTTGGGTGCACACAAGGTTGTGCAGTAAGAATGCATTTGCTACAAACACTGTATGCATGACATTTTTTTTATGGATCTTTTCCAACTCATTTGGATGTTTTCATAGTAGAGCTTTCTGTGCGTATTTCACAGAAATTATAATAAAAACTGACAGATGGTGTCGAAAGGGTTCATTGAGTTGCATAATGTAGTTCAAAGTGAGAATTATCTTGACTCTAACAGACAGAGATGCCTGTTCTTTTGATCACAGTTGAACACAGAGGATTTGGAATTTAGGTAATTTTCTAGATAAGTGTTTAGATTATAAATCTCAAAGAAATACACTTTATGAATGAATGTACGTGGATGAACAAATGCCAGCCTTGCAAAACACAAGCAGGTAGCATTAAGCACGGTTTTCCTGCTGTCTCTTTCTCCGCCAGTTCACTCACGTCTTCTTCCAATCACAATCTGACAGGCTCCTGTATAGCCAATAACTCGCAGGCTGTCAAATGTAAGTGTTCTCTTGCTCTGCTGTCATTCAGCTGTCGTTTCAGCACCATTGTGAGCCACGTCTGTGTGTGGATATACGGTTTGTCCATCAAACCCTCTGATCAGAATTTACTCTCTCATCAAGGTGTTGCAACCTCAGGTCCCCTTCACCAGCATCGGGGTTTCGGCTCCAGGGGAAGTTTCCTACATCCCTTATTCATAGGTCCACTTCCTGTGGTCATCTACTTCCTGCATAGGTCTAAGTAAGTCTCGCCTGATTGAAATAAAGTATGCGAACAGTCAAATATTTCACCCATATGGGATTACTGCACAACATACTCTTACACTATGTGAATTCTTCATTTATTTATTGTTTCTTATAAGGTCCAATGATGCAATGTTCAGAGCTTCAGCTAATTTGCGACACCTATCATCAGATGGGCCATCAAATACACAAAAGTCAGCAGAAAAACACATATACAACCAACAACGAGCACAAACATCTACACAAGATAAATAGTTAGAATTGATATAATGCTCTGACAGCTTTAGCTCTTAGCCTCTTGCACCAGACTGGGGAGACTCACTGCTTCAGTGTTCCAGAGCATTAGTGAGGCAGAGTGGGTGACAAAGCCAGACTGGCTGTCATCATTGGATGGGGTTGAGGTCAGGGCTCTACACCAATATGAGAAAAACATTTTTTTCAGACTTTGCTTTGTGCACAGGGAGCCTGTCATGTTAAAATGGGAAAGGTCCTTCCCGAAACTGTTTAAATAGCACCATATGCTGCAATTTTTTTTTTTTTCTTGAGTGGAAATGAAACTTTCAGCCCAAACTGTGACCTGATCACGCCATGAGAAACTACAGAGCGCAGGATTGGGGAGTAATAACAGCTTTCCCTCAGGGAACAGTAGACTCACAGCACTTGTTAAGGTTTGAATTAAAGGGTAGACTCTTAAAGCAGAACACTGGAGCAGGGACAAAGGATAGCTTCAATGGTTTAATATACAGTAAAGAGTCAAGAGTCCTACAGGCAAATTTGCAGTTTGCAGGGAAACTGCAAATTTGTGGTTCAGAGAGGTTTAGTCTGAGGCAAAGGCTGGCAGGTGTCTAACTTGGGAGTGTAATGAGAGATGGCTGAATGTAGCAGGAAGTGAAGTCAGGCAGATGATCCCAAGCAAAAAAGCAGAAAAAACACAGTGATCAATATTCAGTAACAGATACAAAAGGCAGAGAGATGAATGTTTCTACAAAAATATAACGATCTGCTACTATGCTCATGCAAGTACTACACAACTAAAAAACAAGACGTTCTTTAGTCATTTGGATGTCAGTGCTGTTGAGAACAGGCCACACAAATTCTTTGAGATGAAAATACAATCTACAATACACCTGGTCCAACCCTCCATCTAACTTTCTTTGTAAACTGTTTACATTCTAACTAGTTCCTTTTGTGGCCCAAGTCAAACGTTTCTCCACACAAAACACACACAAACGGTACTTTTTGTGGTCCAGACGACATTTTGGCTGATCTCCACTAATAAGCCAATAGCTGAAGCATTTCAGTCCATGTGTTCCACCTCTTTTGTTCTACACACTGACCTGCAGCCAACCAAAGCTTGCTCAAACATGATTGGTCTAACCAGAAGCGGAAACATGCACCTCACCTACAGTTTCTACACATCCACATAGAGAATCTGTTAATAGAGAAAACTGGAAATATGAGCATCGAAATGAGTGAAGTCTAGTCCCGTCCAGTCTCAGAGCACATTTCACATGACTGCAAACACTTTGCTTTTAAAATTAAAAGCATGACTTAGCATCGACCTTGAACAGTAGTGCCACACAGGTAACGAATCAAAGCAAAGAAGAGAAAGGAGAAAGAAAAGAAAAAGTGAGCCGCAGACCGGTGTAAGAAGTGCTCATCTCAACATGGTTTGCCTGGCCCTCATAACAAAGCAAAACAACCACCTTATTTCATAAATAACATCTTGTTTGCCACCGATAAAGCAAATCATATTCTCTCTCCCAACAAATGTGGCTCCCGAATCTCATTAACCTCCTAACCTTTCATAAATCTGTGTTCTTTTTACCTCCTTTATCCTTTCATTCTTTGTTTTTCTGTCTTTGTGACCCTCTCCCTCCCTTTTGGATCCGTGGCGCCTCTTTACTGTCGAGATAAGTCATGTCCGGCGGGATTCTTTTCAAGCACAATGCACTTTTGTTATGAAGGTTGCAGGGATTAGAGTTTGAGATTAGCTGATATCATCTCTAACTGTTACCTAAAAGAGTATATAAGGGCTAAGAAAAAGAGTCACTTGCTTATTGCTTCCTGAATGCAGACGAAAACTTTTGAGTGCTGCTGTCAGATGTTTCCACATTTGATTGGTAGGACAGATTCGGGGGTGTCTTTGAGCCCATATGTGCATGTCGAAGAAAAGACTTCCAACCTGCGCTGAGCTCAGAGCCCAGACAAACAGAGCAGAATCCAATCTGTTGCTTGTTCTGATTTGTGTAAGATAAGAGTTGTGGCTGGTGTTTAGCTGGATTTGGACCCTCCACAATCATGTCACATTGACAGGGTTTAATAGGGGGCAGGGACTTTGAATGTCCAAGTGCAGTGGAGTTATGATGTCCCCCACGTCGTTATCGCTATCAATCTGGATTTGATAGACAGCGACAAAGAGACTGGTTGTGTCTGTGCTGTCGTCCCTGGGGCCACGTGATCCCCTGTTCCTCTTTCTTTCTTATTCCTGCTTTGCCTCTGTTTTGTGATAAAAAATAAAAAATAAAACTGTTTTGCTTTGCGAGCTGAAGAATGTCTGGTTTACCAATATCTCCTAAGAAAGACAGAACCCTAGGTTATGTAAATAATGACAAAGAGACACACTCAATATTGGAGATAGAGAAAAGACCCTTGATGGAACAGCAGAATAAAAGATTAAAGGGAGGGAGATGCTTTTAAACTCTCCTCTCCACTTTTGTTTTTCTCTCACGCAGATCCAGTGTCTATTTCATTTGTTTATTAGTTTTTTTAAGCTTTTATTTTTTGAGGTGAGCATGACCTTGACTCACTTTGGTGAATTGAGGAGCTTTAAAAGATGCACTTTACGTGTGTTTGGGCAATTTCAGAGCTGCATACACTCTCACACACATCCCAGCTCTTTCTATACCATTTCAATGTACTTGCCACACCTCTGAATAAATTGAGTCTTTGTTTTTTCTCCCTCAACACACACACAAACACACACACATAAACACAACTCCCCCATCTCTCTCTCTCTCTCTCTATCTCCCTCTGTACGTCCCTTCCCTTTTACCCCTCAGTCTAATTATTCAGCGAGCAAGGGAGGCAATCTGCTCCTGAATGCGAGGGAATGCACCTCATCTTTCTAATGAACTGATCACCTGAAATGAGCTGAAAGCTCTCTGGCTTTGTGTGTGTGTGTGTGTGTGTGTGTGTGTGTGTGTGTGTGTGTGTGTGTGTGTGTGTGTGTGTGTGTGTGTGTGTGTGTGTGTGTGTTTGGGCGTGTGTGGCAGCAGGTATAGGGATGCAGGGGATCCAGAGGCTAAGAAAAGAGAATGCAAGGAATTAATTTCAATAAAGGAGTAAGAAAAAGAGGGAAAGAGATACGAGTGGCTTGGACTCTTTATGACTGATTCACTGGCTCCTTGTCTCTATTTCTTTGCAATGTTCAAACACAACAAGTCGGCTCCGGTGCTTCTGTTTCCGATGGCTGTAGCTTTACACTTACACACTATCTCTTCCACGTTCTGGTTCAGTATGTCACGTTGCTCACTTTGTATGTTTAAAATAAAGATTTTGAAAAGGTAAATTTCTAAAAAAGAAAAAAATAATCCCACATAGGCAGAGCTTGACAAATGACCATGAACAAGTAAAGGGGTGTGGTCAGTCCATATCTTTAATGACTGCAGGACAGAGAGATATATGTAGACCATAGAGATGAAATATTAGAGACATACTGTGGGGCTTTTTCAGTTTTTTCATTGATTTTTTGTGAATGTAAAAGGTCGGCATTTAAAAATCCCAAGTCTGCAGTAAAGGGAGCTCCTCTTCCCTCATCAGGTTTTTTTGTAGTCACATGACACACAATGCACGCCTGGCGGCTAGTCTGGCACTGCCCGCGAAAAAGCCAGGTAAAGCAACAACAGCAACCTGTGAATGGGACACCTGCAGATTTTGGCTGACAAATCTTTTCATGGTTTCCCACAATCCATAGCTTGTTTTCATCCACATGTTGAAAACAGAAAAAGTGTGTGGTGTCCTGCCTCCAGTAATTAGTAATGACTGTCAATATCAGCTGTTAATCAGACTACATTAATCTGCTGAATCATTACTGCCAATATTATCTATTATCACTCTGTACTGACCTTATTAGGGACTAAAAATAGTAAGTTCAACAAATATACAATGATATGAATCATATTTCTCAAAGTGACAACAGAAAACAATTACAATGCTTTCAATTGTCTAATAAATTCAGAATTTTAGAAATACATGAACTTAAAAGGACATAATTGGTAAAATATGTTTATAAAATATTGCAACAAACTCATCAGTTTTTTGAAAGAGGAATGAATTCATACAACTTTCAAAGAGATCACAAGTCACAATTCAACGTCTTCTCTTGAGAAAACCATTAAAGGGTTAATCATCAAACCAATATGAAAGTGCCTATCCAATCAAATACTGAAAAAGTAAACTCCAAATTAGGTGAGATGCTGTGTCCACATGGGTGGTGATCAATAGCGAGAGAATGAATTGCAGTCACCCCAGAAAATGGATGGCAACGCACAGTGACAAGGAATGGGAGGAAGAGTGAGAGATGATGTGAGAAGTGGGATGAAAGGGAGGGAGGTGAAGAGAGAGAGAGAGAGAGAACAGGAGGAGGAGGTGTTGGTGAAGAGGAAGAGAGGAAAAATGGTCCTGTCCCTAGGTTTGGGTTAGAAACACTTATAACTCAGGACCATAGATTATGACAGTCCAATCTTCTGGGCTGCTGCCTGAAAAATAACCACATGCACCCTGCTACCACACACACACACACACACAGCACCCTGCTACACACACACACACACACACACACACACACACACACACAGAGAAACACAAGCTGAGGGAGATGGGGTTGAAGTGGAATGTAGAGAAATGAGGGGCCAGACGAAAGAGAAAAAGTGGGAGGCAGTGGAAATGAAAGGAGGATATGGATGTATGCAGAAATGGTTGAAGTGAAGCGAGAGCAGAACTGTAAGTGGGATTGATGAGAGCATAAAGAGCAGGGGAAGTGTGAGTGTGATAGGAGGCTTTGTGGAAGTAGCAGATGGAAAAATAATGATAGGAAAGAATAAAAGGGGCAGAGTGGAGAACAAACAGAAAAGGAGGATTACTTGGATTAAAAGGCATAATGTTGCTGGATGGTACAGCGCCATCTTTCGAAACCAGCCTCTAGCGTTGTCATTATTGGTTTCATTTTATGTACGCATAGCTTGATCTCATATCAATTGAAAATCTCTTTTACAAGGCAGATATAAAAAGTAGGACAGAAAGGATCACATATCCAACATGGACACTGATAATTAAAGCTACATTCAAGCTCTATGTAAGTGAGTTAACTAAGGAAATTATGAATGTTTTTTTCTGACAAAACTAGTGATGTATATGACAGTATACACTTAAAGAGTGGTAACTAAAGCTGCCTCTGTTTTTCATGAATCTGCCAAAGTCTTAAAGATTTAGTTAACTTTAAAATACATATGGCCTTCATATATTCACTCACTCGGTTTCTTCTGAGCTTATTATATCAATCAAACACATTTTACAAATAATAATCAATTTCAGTAACTTCACATTGAAGTCACTCCAAAATCAAATTTCCATTCAGTCAATCCAGTCATTCAGTCCACTTGACCTCCAAAAAGTCTGAATTTATGACTCGAGACCCTCCACCCTTGAATTACAACAATTATATCACGTCAACCAAGCTAACTTTAGCACTTCCAGCAGCTCTGAACTTCTGTCTGAGCCGTCAGTGGAAGTAGAGACTCAGGACACTGAAGTCCCTGTTGCTGCTTTTAATTCCAGCTGATGAGAGAAACACTTTAAGTTGTGTCGAACCTTAACCTCGGTTGTATGAATTCCATCAGATGGTATATGAAAGTGTTAAAATTGCTAAAAACAGCTAAAATGTATCGGCACTTTCTAAACAATTTGTGAAAGGGATGTTTTCCAGATAAAATGTGGTTGTGTCTTTTGAGGACTGATACATAACTTCCGTGCTCTCGTTTGCTTCAGCTTTGGGTGATGTTTTTAAAAAAAAAAATGTTCTGGTGCCATTTTAAAGTGTTATTTGAGATAAATGGGCCATGAAGAAGGCCATCTAATAGGCTGATATTCAAAATACAGTATATAATGTATCCCTCCTCCATACAGAAATACATAATTGCCCTTATGTCCTATCACATGGATCCAATTGTCAGAGTTATATTTGCAGATTTTTCTGAAAATAACTAAACCCACTAAAAGGGTGATTGACTCCATGCCAGACAAGTTTTCCATTTTGGGGAATCAGATTCCACTTATTACTCCCTGAAACAACCCTTCAGACTAATGCAACAGGAAGGCAGGACTTTAGATTTTTCTACAGGCTGCAGTGGACCACACGTTGCGGTGAGCACAACTTTCAGAGAAATATTGTTTCTTATTGATAGTTGGACATCAACAGTGAGGGCCGGCCCTACACATAGTGAGCTGCTAGCCGCCATGCAGACTGGTCAAATTGATCCATCGGGTCACATCCTCGGGTTGTCAGCATGTTAATGAATAACTGAATTATATACTACACCTAGACTATCGCAGGGTCAATTGACCTGGGAATGTCAAACGTATCGAAGACATCATAATATCCATATTCCTGCTCACTAGCTCGAGCAAAGTCAGAGATTATGAAAATAACATTTTCTGTGTTCATTCTCATGTCTGTTAAGATAAATGCTGTTCTTTCGCCTTAATACTCATTGATGCCACCAGATAATTCATTACAGCAGGCAGTTTGGGAACCACGAGTTCACTGTATTCATATTTATCCTTTTTGCAGTCAGTTTTGTTAAAAATATGATCAATGAAAGCTGAAGTTTTACCTTGGTAAAAGGTCTATTCCAGTGCTCCTGCTCCCAGGGCAGAAATATGTCATTTTTAATACAACCATTTCATAAAAAGCAGTCACATCAAGGCTTTAGACATTTTTTTTGTGACAATTTAGTTCAGCATTTTGGTACTGCTCATTTAATGCTTAATTTGAATGCTTTAATCTCACAAATTCCCGTTTTACCAATGTTAAGAAAAACATTCAAAATTCAAACACATCTAAAAGAGGCGAGAGGCTTTCTAAAAGCGATGACCTTATCTTGGTTTCGGCACATCTTATCTGCTACCATAAAAAGCAAAGAGACGGAGCCTTCAACATTCCTCTGACCAGCTGCAAGCCAATCCCTCAGTTGTCTTAATTTATTTTGCCCTTTTGCTCTATAAACTCACTCTACTTCTCCCTGAGTACCAAATAAACCAAATATCAAATGGTAGACTTCACTCATACAGTATTCTATGGGACCAGAGTTAACTAACATTTACATTAGCAAATGTCAGCCTGTGCCGAACTGCTGCGCACAGCTCAGCCATCACTGCAAACACACATTTTAGTCTGTGCATGTTTCTTATTTATATAATTAGAGCATGAAGCATTGAAAATCAGTCCACTGCGAAATGACATTTTGCTGTTTCACAGTGTTCAGCAGCTCCTTTGCATTTTAGTGAAATGTTTTCTCTTCTGTTTCTGAAGATGCATTTACTCATCAACTTATAGGAGACTGTTTCTTGTAAGCTGCAGTCAACACTGTGCCTCTTGCAACAGAAGACACAACTTTTTTTCACAAATCTACATTTATGTATATGTAGTGTATTATGAAAAATGCTTTAATGGTAATATGGGATGGATAGGGATTCAGGAAGAAATGTCTCTGTGACCTGGAACCAATTTATTTCCTTTTCTGTCTGCAGGTTGTAACTTCGCACTTAAACCTTTTTTCCACTGGTCAAAAAAAAACATTAACTCCCACTAACATCTAGCTTTTGACACAGGCTCATATCGGTTCTGATGGAAATGGGTTATGACTCAGATTGAACTTCCAGGTGTTGGCGCATAAATAGCGATTGAGACGTGCAGTAGCAATTTCTTTCAGAGGGAAAAAGACAGAGGCAAAATCCATTACCGGCAATAGAAAAGGAGTCAGTATCCTTTTTGAGCATTTAAAAAACCTGTATATACCTGCTTATTTCAGTGTAAAAGAGGTAAACACAGACAGAAGTCTTCTTATCCAACACCTAATTAGAAATGCAAGCACCATACCCAAATATTGTACATAAAAAATATCAGGATATGCGTATGTACTGTCAGATAAACAGTTAAAGGCATTGACCCCTCCCAATTCCAGTTCACTTAGGCAGCAGTACTTTGGTCTCATCCTAAAGAGCAATCCATTAGATTCCTGATCATGTGTAGCAAGACAAAGATTGGATCTGTAGAGATATTCCAGCAAATTAGTTCACATATAGGCTTTAAAATAATTCCACATTTCCTCTTATATATAATGACATGAGTATTAGTATGATTCTCTATATGCCTGAGTTGAAAAACGTACATAATTACAGAACTTTATGTTAATACTTTATCTCTCACGTTGCACTTTAAGTCAATCTCTTGCACAGTTTCGGGATGTGTATAGACTGGAGGAATGTCTCCTTCAGGTTGTATCTCAGTTGATTAAAGGAATGCATATTAATGGAGGAAAATTAAAAAGAAGACTGAACTGGAGATAGATAGAAGACTGAACTGAAATAGGAGATAAAGAGCAGAGGGAAGAGGAAGAGAAACGGAGAGAGTTGATGAGAAGGTGGAAGGAGCAAAGGTAGAGGAAGGGAGGGGTGGAAAAGACGAAGAGGAGAGGAGTAATAGAGGTGAAAGGCCCGAAGATAAGAGAATGGACAGAATGTGGCAATGGAGAGATACACTGCTGCAGGACTGTGAAAGGTGTGTAGAAGGTGGTGGCAGAGCTCATTACTGCTTATCTCCACCATGGCGTGGGGGAAATAGTGTGTGTGTGTGTGTGTGTGTGTGTGTGTGTGTGTGTGTGTGTGTGTGTGTGTGTGTGTGTGTGTGTGTGTGTGTGTGTGTTAGTGTGTGTGTGTGTGTCTGTGTCTGTGTGTGTAGGTGTGTGTGTCTCTCACAAAATTTACATTTCACCGACCCTAATATGAGGGGAATGGTAAGAATTTGATGAAGTGCATGTGGTGTTCTGGCTTCCTCTAAACAAGTAAATTCATATCCCAGCATGCACTTAGCAGCAAGATGTTTTGCCGCTTTGCATGAAAATCGAGACCTGGATTCTTCGCAAGTAGCCCGAGCATTTCAATAGATGCTATGAGTGCGATGCTCTGTTACGACGATGCCACCGCCACGCTCGTGTCTTTCTCTCCCGGCCCGCTCCACCTCTCCGCACACTGAACTTCTCAACTCTTCCTCTTCCCGCTCACTACCCCTTTTTCTCACCCTCTTTTTGTCATTCCTTGCCCTCAGTTGCTTCCCTCCATCAATCATGCATCCAGTTCACGCGCTGCCAGTCTGGACCTCTCTCCCCCCTCCGCCCACACACTCAAGACATTAATCTCTATCAGCTGTCCGCACTGAGGAAGCCAGACAAGAGGCAGGCTTCTCTCTCCGCTCGGTGTCTTTGTCCTCACTGTTTACTGCCTCCCTTCTCTTTCTCTGTTTTCTCTCGTAGCAGCTTTCAAGCTGACCCCGTAATTTAGCACCGGCTCCACCTATGTAATGGCATTCATTTGAACCTCCCTCTAATTTCACATCCTTTACTCTGCTATTTGTTACCTTTCCCCTTCTATCCAACACTGCATTCAGACTACTGCATTGATTGTTAGGGCTTTGTGGAGTCCAAATCAGAACTAAATATTTCCATATTCCTTTCAGACCATTGCAATCATGTGTAATATGTTAAACTTTTGCTTGGAGGGGGTTTGTTGTCAACATCTATACAAGAGCTGACACAATTACTACATTCATTTATGGGTTGATAAGCAGATAGTAATTATAACTATTTTCATAATCATCGTTGATTAAGTGTTAGTCATTAGCACAAATAAATAATATATAAAACTGAATATTTGTGGGTGTTAATTTGAGAAAATTTCACTTTTTTTAATTCTGACAAGCATTGTTCACTATGTATGTTATTTTGTAGACCAAACAGCAAACTGATTAAAGTCCCTACAAGGAGATTTGAACTGGTTATGAAATGGTCTTATCTTAACATTGCTGCCTCTTTATGACCTACAACAGCCAATGAGACAATTTGGGAGAAAATTGTCTTTTTTCAGTGTCTGTGGTCGGGTTGGATTACCCGAGAGGTCAGAGCAACGATTTATGGCAGTCAGACTGGAAATGTTTAGGTGGAGGGAGAAACAGAAGTGGGGGAACCATGCTAGGCTAGACTAAGGGGTAACCCATAAAGACCACCGCTCCCGAGCCTTTACCTCGCCAACTCCACATCTCTTACAAACAAGATGGATGAGATCAGAATAAAACACATTGAGTGACTTAGTATTGTCTCAGGTGGGATGTTCCATTTGCCCACAATAACAGTAGGGGTTAAATATGTATTTCCGGTACCTGTATAAATGTATTTAATACTGAAAGGTTACGTAAAATAAGTTCTAATATTGTTAAAAGATTGTCTTTACTGACAAATGGGCTCATGTCTTTATTTTTATATGGACATGTTGAGTATTTAGACTTTTGAACATGCATGCAAATGACTGAGGTTTTTATGAGAGGTGACAATGGAAACACTACCACTTTTGTCCACAGAGGTGCCAAAATCAACGGAAATTAAAGGTTCCTTGTAGGACCTTTAATTAAAACCAAATTGTGTGATTAATCAATAGTGAAAAATATTTATAGAAAAACTTAATAAATATCACTGAAATTACAGGTGATGGCAACAACATGATGGCTTCATACAGATCATAAAAGAGTTGGATCAATAAAGAATGGCTCACATTGCATATGGATGATTTGAGCACCTGGTAGCTGGCTGCAGTATAGGACATAGATCTTGCCTCCTCCATGTTACTGGATGGGATATGGAACAAACTAAAAAGTCAAAGTACATGTCATAACTTTTTCTCCAAGATGGTTTCTGTCATCTTAGGTAGTTCTTATCACACGGATGTCTTTTCAAGTGCTATTTTTTTCTGGTAAGTTGGATTTTGATAAGTTGATGCTATAAATACAGGGTGAAACATCATGGTTGACAGCTGAGACTTGACAACTGATCGCTCCAATTCCTGATCCTATTTGAGAATAACGTGAAACCTGAAAAAACATTTTAGAAAGCTAACACTGTACTATAATACTACAAAAACACAGTACAGCATTGACAACGTATTAGAAAATACATGTTAAAAATGCATTGACTTTTTACCCTCGTAGTCTTTAGCTTCTCCCCTGTTCCTCTCACTGTCTCTCGCTGGCTGTTGTGTGTCTGCTGTCTGTTTGACGTCTGACAGTTTTACTTTCGACACAGGATCTGTGACACTCTCAATCACTCAGTTACACACTGCAAACCCAACAAAAAGAAAAAAGTTTACTGTGTCACACGCATTGTTGTCTTTTGGTTAACAGAGCTTGTATCCTGTTCAGCAGCAGCAAATTCTATTATTGTGGAAAACAATGTGATATTAAATTACAGATCTGCTTTGCTCAGCTCTACACTCATCACATGGGACCACAGCATGGGAGTCAGACATGCCATATCTACCTCAAGTGCTGTGATTTCATTTGGTGATACTATTGCAATATAATTAGAATAAATCCAGTTAAAAATAAAAACACGTCCATTTCAGAGAACATTCTCTGATAACAGAAAGTGTAAGACAGTTTGTGTATCAAAGACATTCATAAAAGAGTAGTTTGTCATTTGGGGGAATATGTTAATTCGCTCTAGCACAGAGTTAGATAAGAACATTGAGGTCACTGTCATGTTTACATATTAATTTACAGCCACCACCCAGTTAGCCTAGCTGAAAGACTGGGGCTGTATCCGAAATCACGCACTATACTCACTATCTAGTCCACTATATAGGGAATTCACCATTTTATAGTGCTGTCTGAAGGTAAAGTGAATTTTCTTTTTGAAACCCTACAGTGCACTCATTGTTTCCCACAATGCATCGTGAAAAGCAATGCACAAGTGATGGTCACTAGCCTAGCAATATAAACCATCATGTGCTGCACTTGCGCCATTGAAAGGAGGAAAATGGCGGAGAGGAGGGGGGCAGCACGTCTCAGTGAGGATAAAGAAAGAGAGGTTTGGCTGATTGTAGAACCGTCTATTTTAATGTACGTCTCTAATAGTTCCGATGGTGTAGTAAATCTGGCAGTAAAATATGTAATAAGAGCTGCACAGTACAACTGCTTTATTTATACTTTTAAACATGGTCCTTCAACGTGTAAAATAAACATTTGAGAAAATGAGCGTCAGAAAGCGTTTTTTTTTTTTTGCAAATGAGCTCATTATAAAAAGGCATCCCTTTGTCGTATTACTCCATCTGTATTTCCACCCATCACTTGCCTGATATTCTACAGTATGTGCCTCTGCACCAAGCTTGTTGTAATGCTCCTGCCTGTAACCTGTTCCTGTTATTTTCCTCCTCTTGCCTGTGCCATTGTTTGGATCTCTCAGGACAGATATTAATATTAGGTCTGAATGGAGCCAATGAGAGCTTGAGCGTAAATGTTGAACTCAGTTTAGTTCCCTCAGTGGCATCTAACCTTCGCACTCATAGACCTGTCATAGAGAGACAGGAAGCCCAAGTACAACTTGGAAGGTTTTAGAGCGACCACTTAGACAAGGTGACCTTTACTAACCACTGACCATGTCACACATCATCTCTCTTTTCCTTACCCTGTCTCACACAGCAGCCTTTCTTTGCTGTTATTCTTCTTTCAATTGACTGTATATGCACATGCATTTGGACACACACAAACACACACACACACACAGAAGGATCCAAAGGGACCCAGGGAGACATATAGGGTCTGCAGGCTGAGGTTTCATCCATCACCACTAAGCCTACCACTCCATTTTGCCACTGTCTATCCATCCATCATTCTCTCCTTCTCTCTCTCTCTTTCTTTCTTACTCTGCCTCATGCCCTCCCCTACCTCTGTCATCTCTCTCCACCTCTCTCTTTTATGCTCTCGCTCGTCTCATTCCCACTAACCTTTGAGCTAACCTCTGCCTTTGAACACTGCGCTCTCGATCCATCTTCACCACGTTGTTCCCCTCTGCTTTCCCTCCCAATCTGCTCCGTCTCCCTAAAATTTCCCTCTGCGTGTCAGTCTGCTTGCTTCTCTGTCCTCTCCATTTATCTTCCTCCAAGTCCGAGTCTCATCCTCAATTGCAGAGCTTCTCCCTCACTGAACACTCTCTACCCTTTTCCAGCATGTTACTTTGAATCCTCTTACTTCTTTCTCCTTTGTCTGTGTCGGCTTTTTCTTTTCACTAACTGTCTCTCCCTCTTGCAGCCATTGTTATTTTGTGATGTGATCATGTCCTGGATATCAGACCTGCATTGTATCACATTCATGAGTAGTTCCTCTGAGATGTATTCCAGCCACACTCCTGATTACTTTCATGATTCAGAAGCTTACTTTATTGAGCTCGCCCAATTTTGGTGCAAATCATGTTTTGGATTGTGTTAGCGTTTCAGAATCCACTCCACTCCAGTTCATCTTCATCAATCTTGACTTTAATTCAACTAGTGATTTGGATTTGATATGGATCTTTAGGTAGGGAAATCAATACTGGATCAGGGCTTTCACCTGGATTCTCTTAGTCAATCAGATTAATGGAGCGAGTGTTCAGGAGCGCAGTCCGTCTTGTACAATCAGTGTGTTTCTATTTGGGCAACCCAGCGAACACACAAACAAGCTATTGTCATGCTTCCAAAATTTTCATGCGCCCTGTGTTATTATGTATAGTGCGGTGACTGTGTGTGTGTGTGTGTGTGGTGAGTGTGCGCGCGCACATGTGTGTGTTTGTGTGACATTTAATATCATAGCTCTCCCTGGCATGCTCTTCATTACACTGCACTCAGTCTAATTTCATCCAGGCCTGCAGCCGTTTGAAAACAGGCCAAATACTCATTGAGAGATGAAGCGATGGAGGAAGAGGAAGGAGAAAAGTGGAGAGGTGAAATTCGGGAAGGGGTTGTTGATATTAAACGGCTGCTGGTCTGACATGATGCAGCCATGTTCGTACACACACATTGCACAGAGCCGCTCACAGGCACATGCACATCTGCTGCCTCCCACACTGTTCTGCATTAATCCAATTCCTAGAATCAAAAAGCTGAAGGATGTTTTGCTTCTTCGCCCCCTCCCTTCCTCCCTTTCTGCTCCCCACTCTCTCACTCTCTTTCTCTTGGCAAGAAGGATAAGAGGCTAAGATTAATTCCCTAGTTTTGCCAGGGTATTTGATAAACAGCCACTTGTCTTTGGGACATAGCTTGAGTAACTCAGTGAATGAATCTTCACAGGGAACCGAGACAAGCCGCAGGGAGGAGGTGCATGAGAAAGCAAAAGTGTAGGGAGAATGAGAATGCATAGATGGATGTGAAACTAGATGGAAATGGTTGAGCAAATGAGAAAGAAGAGAACAAAGTCACAAAAACAAGGACATGGCGGGATAAAGTCTTCTTCAGACTACCAGCCCAAATTCATCTTTTTGGCATATCCAGATTATTCCCAGATTAATTTTGAGAAAGTCTGGGCAGTAAAACTCCAAATGAAATGCAATTTCTGCAAATCAGCTCCAAACAACATTTGGAGGTGGTTGCAAATGTGAATCTCTACGGATGCATCTCAGACTGGACACTGGCATTTAAGTGTCTTTAGAGTAACAGGCACTAGCGACTTCAAATCCAGTGTGACGGTGGTTACTTAAGTGCCTACACAAGTCAGATCTGATCCCTGTCTGTCCTAAAAAATATGATTCGAGAAACACATCTGATTAGCCTGCAAGCAAGAAAGAAAGAGTTGGACATCAGAGCTGTTAACTGCACAGTTAAAGTCAAACTGAAATTAGCGAGGAACTGTGGGTAGTGTCTGCTCTTTCCGGGGGGGGTATCAGTAGGGAACTTCTGATCCCTACTGATGATAACTGATCTGGTAATTTAATTGTTTCAATATGAATGTGCAATATCACTTCTTTTCCAATGACCACTAAACATAGCTCTTCATTAGCCCTATGATTGATTTGGGAACTCGTTATGTATTACTCACTTGTCGACCTTTATATGTATAGTGTATTAGCTTTAACCCTCCCCACTCTCATGTAGCTAGTTAATGGTATAATGAGCTACTGCTCTAACTCTTAAGCCCTTATGCCTCCTACTTTACAGCAGAGGCAGCCACGGCTCATGGGTATTTCAGTATTCTGAGCTGTCTGCCATTTCTAAACATGATGAATACTAAATTGAAGAAACTTAGTTGAAACCTGTCGGATCATTTCAGTATCCGGAAGAGTCCCATGTTACTGTGTTGAATACCAGTAAGGTTATATATAAGGCAGAAAACTATATTGTTCAAAGGGAAAACTAGAAATGTAATCAATCCATGAGTATAAGTAAACATTTATGCTAAATTTGAAAGGATTCTCTCTAGAGGCATTCTGAAGACATCATGTTCAAAAGGCAAAAACAGGATTTTGTGAGGTCACAGTGACTTAGTCCATTGACCGTTGACCAACAAATTCTAATGAGGTCAAATGAATGTAATGGAATTCCCTGTGGGTGTTCTTGATATATCTCATTCACAAGAACATGAAATCACTGTGGCCTTTGACCTTTGACCACCAAAATCTTCCCAGTTCATGTTTGAGTCCAAGTGAATATTTGTATTATATTTAAAGAAATTCCCTCAACGTGTTCTAGAGATATTGTGTTCACAAGAAACGGACAGACAGATTAATTCCTCCGGCTTCTGGCTGTCACACACGTTGAGGCATTAAAAAAATACATGGGAATGGAGAGTGAGGACAAACACAGATGGACTTCACCTCAGCCAGCTCTCTACAACCAAATCCATGTTATATCCAATTTATATTATATTTAATATTGTCCAACCACTCCACAATGAGGGAGTTAGTGTGTTTATGAAGTTTCTTATTAAGCAACTGATGCTAAAAATACAAACATTTGACAGTGAAGAAGAGTAATTTACACAAAGATGCCTGTAAAATGTATTACAGATGAGGTGGTTAGTTCTTGGAGTTGCAAAAATGGCTTTAGTGTGACTTCCTCAACACAAAGAGGTGTGTGTGTGTGTGTGTGTGTGTGTGTGTGTGTGTGTGTGTGTGTGTGTGTGTGTCAGCTTTTACAAGAGAATGACAGCTGTCACTCAACCTCCCAGTGGTTCCTACATTAAGCTGTCTCAGTGCAGTGACGACATTACACAGGACATCTATGCCGCATCAACAGTTTGAGTCCAACCTCTTGCTTCTACTCGCTGCACGAAAGGCTGAACCTCACCTGACTTCCTGTTTGTAAAGTGTTAAAAAAACAAGGTGTATTTTTGTCTCGGCTCCATCTAAAGAAGGCTTGTTTGAAAGCTCCAATTGTGTTATTTTTATTGATAGATGCTGATGGGCTGGTGTTTCTCAAAGTCTCGAAATAAGGTGAGAGCGCTCACAGCGCCTCTGTGCAAGTCAATATCAAGACTTTACAGCGATTGACAAGTTGTTTTTGTACACAAATCCCTCAGTTTTGGCACGTAATCCTGTCTGTGTTGAGCTCTGTCCCTCATCCAGTCTCTTCCCTGTCAGACAGGGCAGTTGCCTGATTTTATTTTGCTGCTGCAAAAAAGGCAAAGCAGGAGACAAGAAGAGAGGTGGGGGGGATTAATACAAATCTGATGCTCTTTTTTCTCAGCTGTCTCTCCCTCTCCCTTTCTTGTTGATTGTTTTCTTCTCCTACTTTAATTTTTTTTCATTTAACTCTGCCTAACCCTGGCTTTCTCTTTTGTCCTCCAAGTTTCCATCCCACTTTCCTCTCTCCGCGGCTGTGTCTCAGATCCAAATGAAGGCAGAAGTAATTGTCATTATGAAAACTGTGGCCTGCTCTCCCTCCACCCTTTCTTCGCTCTCTTCTGACGGTCCTTTAAATTGTTTCCCAGACAGCCTTTCACCTTGATGGGGACTCTAAATCCACCAATTAAATCACCTAAATTGGCACTGTGGGCACTGCTAGAGGGTGGGAGGGGAATGGGAGTAACAGCAAAGGTGATATATATTACACCGTTATACACCACCTTTATGTGTGTATGTGCGTGTGTGTGTGAGTGCGTGTGTTTTGACAGCAGGGATTGGCTATAGCTGGTGAGCTTAGTCCATCTGTCAGAGGGCCCCCAGCCCAAGGCTAAAGGTGCTATCTGTCTTGCCAGATGACACAGAGACTGGGAGTCCATGACAAAGCGGTTATCAAATCACAGCAGCTCGGAAAGGAGGCAGGGCAAGAGGGAGGGAGGGCAGAAAGGAGGAGTAGCTCAAATATAAGAATGGATGAGAGAGGAGGAAGATAGAAGAGGCAAGGAGAAGGGCAGGGGAGGACACTAGAGGAGAAGGGGTAAAGATACTGTGAAGGAAGAAGGGAGAAATAGAGAGATTCAGAAATGGAGGCGAGATAAACCAAGAGGAATCGAGCAATAGAGCAAGACCAGGGCATTACAGGTGGAGGGAAGCATAGAGAGATTGGTGGCAGAAGCGTTGGACTATATGGCGGGGGAGGAAAGTAGGAGGTGAGGTAGGAGAGGAGGTGCTGTGTATATGACTGATAGAGGATGGAGGGATGAGAGAAGGACAGATACGATGGCTGGGGAGGGAGAACGGTGGAGGGGGAAAGTGGCTTTAAAATCAGAGAAGATTTGCTTGGTGGTGCTCTCAAACTCACACAACCATACACACACAATACACACACACACACACACACACACACACACACACACACACACACACACACACAGGGTGTAACTCTCTTTTCAATTACATGTGACAGCTGCTGTCCCCCTGATCCATGCAGTTACTGTGGCAAGGGTGACAGGAATTATGGCGGAGCAGACAGGTGAGTCAGAGAGGAGCGAGGGTGAGGGCGAGGTGGGAGAGTGGTGGGAGAACACCATGGATGAGTCGAGGAGGTGAACGCTCTAGAGAAGGCGTTACAAAAAAAACAGCTCCTCAAATAAGATCTCAAATAAATTATGCATAGTGTTTAAATAGAAGAGTGGATAATGAATGCAGTTGGCATTGTTGTCCAAAAAAACAAAGAGAACAGAAATTTCGAACGTTGGCACAGAAGACAAATTGACACTCGAACCCCGATGCCTTCATACACATGCTTACAGTTTTGTTTGATTGCATAAACACTAAAATCAAAAGTATTACACAATTATCAAAACCTTACACTCAAGGAGCAAAACATCGGCCCAGATTTGCACCACTATATGCGCAATGTCAGCTTCACACTTTCTGCAAATCACTAAACACACTTGGAGGAGAACGTGCTCAAAGAAGAGGACCAAATTTATAAAATTAAATTCGCGCAACACTAGTTGACCATGTCGTGAACCACGGATTGACACTGAGGGAGGCTGGACTAAGAGTTCAGATCTTAGCAGATATACAGTGGCATCTGTCATTGTAACCTGTACTGGATACAGAATCTTCTGTTTGTCTGATATTTGCTGAGCTTACAATGTTATGCACACGACTGTAGTAGCATGAAGACTGGGACATGTTTTGTTGTGATTCTCCATGTTGACATGTTGACTGATTTGGGTATATGGAGAGAAATAAATTCTATTTTCATCAGTCTGCAGCATTGGTCTTGTGTAGTGTTTGGTTTGGAATTTATTGTATATTTGCACTTTCTCTGTGTACTTCATTTACAGTACTCTAATTACTGAGAAGTAGAATTGCTTTAGTGTTTTAGGTTAGCAACAGCAGTGTGTAACTGGTTCAAACAGAATTAAGTCATATGCCACGTGTGTTTCATATGGTAACAAAATATGGTTTTGATAAATTAGTGTATAGTTTTTACAAGAGTGTTTCATTTTGCAAAGGATCTGAGGTGTTCTGCTCATTGGGTGTGTGGTTGTGCTGATTGTGTGTAGTGTTTTGAAACAGTGGGCCCTGTTTTCAAAATCGTGCTTAAGCAATCGAAAAAAAACTGCAAGCAATCGAGAAAAACTGTAAAGATGCACTGTCAAGCAAAGAAGTTCGGCTGGTGTAAATATAGTAAGCAAAATGACTATAAACTATAAAAAGCTTACGGCACATTTAATAAAAGTAAACGCTATGACATGAATTTACGGAGACTCCTCCTATCAACTTCCTATTGGTTATTTGTTTCCCCAATATAGCTGTATGCAAAGGTTTAGGCAAATTGATATTTTGTTGATTTTTTGAATGATGAGAATTTAAACCCTTCAGATATGAGGTGGCGTGGCAGCTGAGGCTTTTGGCACATCACTCCCAGTCCCAGTAATCTGCGTCACTGAAAATCTGTAGGTTGATCCTATACATGCTGTGCTTGGAAGACAGTCTCAGAATATCTGTGATCTGCAGGAGGAATGGGTGGAAATCTAAAATATAATTCTTCGTAGCTGGCTATAAAAAGCATTTACAGGCTGTGATGTGCCATCGGGGGAGATTTCCATGTACTTAGCCAGTTGGGTCACCCAAACCTTTGCACATGCAACGATTACTGTTTGAGGTCCATGAAATAGAAAGGAGAAAATGTGAAGAAAGACATTCTGTTCTTTGCAGGGGTTGGATTTAAGTCATTTCACTGTGTGTGCCAACCTGTACCTGCTTTGATCGATTGACAATCTGCCTGCCAGCCTGCTTTGCCCCTGTGGGTCTCTCTATTCTATTTTACTTCCTGTCAATTAACTGAGACTGATCATCAAGTGTCCTTTAACCTCTTGTGATGGATGTTTGCCTCTGGGTACAAGACCTGACAACTCAGCAGCCTCACAATCTAGTGTTGTCTCTGCTGCCACCCAATAACTATCCATAACTAGATCATTGACAGACTCGAGGACTCCATCAACTGCTGTTAGTGCAAATGTTAATGAACAGCTTACCAGACTGTGGGCATGGAGGTGGCTCGGAGAGACACATGGACACACATTGGAAGAGAGACTGAAAGAGTCTAAGCCGAGCTGAGCTCTAAAGCCGAGGCACCAGCAGGAATAGCTGGCAACTTTAAGTTGAGTTTAATTTATGCCACACAGACCCTCCTCAATCACAGTCGATGCTTCTATTCTTTAACATCTCTCCAGATCAAAGTTTGATTAGGACGACACAGATGCAAATTCAAAGCAAGCAGGCAAAAGACACAAAATATAGAGTATAAAAGTCCTTTACTCAATCACACAGGTGATGGTTTCTTCTTCTTCTTCTGCAGTTCTGAAAGCACAAAAAGATGAAGCATCTTGGATGACAGATGAAACATCTTGAAGTAACACATGCATGTCACCACAGCACTCACAAAACCTGAAAGAGCAGATCATCTGGTGCTATCACAGAAACCCCAAAATATCCAAAGGACCAATTAGATACCTGAATAACATAATCGTTATACAAAATCTAAATGGTTCCTGCTCTGGACACAAAATGATTACAAATGATTTGCATTTCTTGGGGATTACAAAAGCAACACCTGATGAGTCACTTATGCTGATGGCCTTCAAAAGACGTAGGAATCCTCTCTGGGAGGAGCATACCCACAATGCATTCCTAGTTGCCCGTCTGTTCTCTTTTCCTTTTGTTGCATGCATGGCCACTTGGATGCATGGTGATATTTTCAAGTTTTATTTCTAAAGCAGAAGAAGGAAGTCAGAGTGTCTCTCTGTTAATGCACGTCTATATCTGTGAGGGAAAATGCACCTTGCTTAATGTGCACCTCTGTTTTGTACCAAGGAATAGTATGCTGATTCAGCATAGCATTTCTGAAGGGCGCCCTCTCAACCTGCCCCTCAGTGTTGTGTTTTGAAAGTTGGATCCCAAGTTTATGGCTCTGTTTCCTACTCATGGCCGAGTCTGCTTTATTGTAACTTTGCCTCCTCCATTTGTATTCATCACTTTCATCAGCCTGCACGTCCAGATCCTGATCATCCTTCCACCTCATCGAAGGGCAGCCAGCTTTCTTGATGGAGTATCTTCGTTAGGGAAGAGGCTTTCAGTAGTTGGTGCCATCTCTGAAGTACAGTATGCCTCTGAGGAAAAAAAAAAAGAGAAAGAAAGTGGTTTGGCTCTGACATCGCGTTTCTATCCTCCCTGACTTACACTATCACCACACTGATCATCCAGCAGGGGCGCTTTGACCCATCACTAGATGAGGGGGGAATCTATTGTAGTGAGTCCTTCCTCCACATCCCATACTGTTTCCACGTCACCTACTGTACTTAGCTTTGGTGTTGTATGTTCACTTAACATTTCAAGTTCTTTTATGTCACATATAAACATTCTTGGTGGCTTCTATTTTTTGTCCTGCATTTAATGACCACATGGAATTGGTCACCTTCCTCCTCTGCTACGTTCCAATCATCCATTACAGAAGAGTTCACGGCTGTGTCTGTGTTGCTGTAGAGCTCTGGCCTTTGTTCCTCCTACTCTACTGCCTTGACCATCTTTGTGTCTTTGATTTGGTGCCTGGTCCACACCTTTGGATCGGTTTGCCACACTGACTGCCTGCCCATTAAGGGTTGTGAGCCAGCTGAAAGGTCTCCTTTAACCATTCTCCCTTCGTTTGTTGTAGTTTTCTTTTCAGGCTGTTCGCAATCACTCACAAGCTAGATTAATGATCTGGCATGTGTCAGTGTGTCGACATCAGCAGAAATGAATGTGTGTACAGAAACTTTTGAAATCAATTTGGCAAAGAGAATGAACAAGGATGAGAGGGTATGAGAAAGAAAACCTATGTAGCTCGGCAGTTTGGTCTCTAAGGGTTCATAGAACAAAAAAGGTTTGTTTGGTTTATATGTGGTTGTGCACAAGAGAAACAAGAAGGTTTTTTTGCCATTCCTCACTTTTGTTTCCCTCTGTTAGAAAACTAAGTAATCACAGGGGTCAGCATCTAGGTACAATCTAAGCTGGATGCAGCAGACAGGGTTCAAAACAGGCAGAGACAGACAGAGTGAAAGACAGAAACATGCCTTAACTGCATCTCTGTTGGTTTTCAAACTTAGTTCAGTCGTTGTGTGGCTGATATTTCTGACAACACAGCGTAAACAGTGGGGAGTGTTGGTGGTTGGCTGTTAGCTACTGTTATACAGTAGAGATCACACACACACACACACACACACACACACACACACAAAGATGAAGGAACTTTGGATTTGAAGAGAGTAAACTGCTCCCATGAAGAAAGTCTTGAGAGTGTGTGTGTGGACTCGGTGCTTCAGAGAGTGTTGCTCACCACGTTTTTAACCTGCTTCTCTTGAGGGAGTCTTGTGGGTTTAGGAGAGGGATGACAGGATCAAAAATAGGTGTATCACACGTACACAAGAATACCTGCACACCCAGATAAACACACATTTGTGAACACATGCGCACTTACACACATGCACTGTGCACTAACTACCTGCTTGATCTCGCGCCATGGGCTGCCTGCAAGCCCATTATCAAAGCCATCATTAGCAGATTCTATTTTGAGGATGAGGTCACAAGAGATCAAGTTAATTTCTTTGTATATGCAAAATACATGTAACAGTTTGTTTCAAATACTTTACATCCAAGCTGAAATGAATCCTTAGATATTTGAATTAAATAAAGGATTTTGACTTAAAGAAGCCCTCTGATGTGTTTAATCGATGTGTGCTCCATGTGTCACAATATTAAAGCCTTTAAAGTGTTTGTTTGAGGTATGTATTTACATCTATTACACTCTTCTTTGTAATCACATTTTTGTGGCATTGAATTAAAGTTAAAGGTGCTCCAGGTCTAAAGTCATCATCTTCAGAAAGGCAAAATTTATGATCGATGTAGGAAATTTTATTTCCCTCAGGACTCCTCAAAATTAATATGCATATGAAGATGGCCAGTCAGTCTATAACATCATCTAATTCCTCACCAGCAGCATGACTCTGAGGATGGTAATATCAGTCATTCAGTTGGTCTGCTCCTCTCCACACTGAAATATCACAACAACTGCTGGATGGATTTTCATTAACTTTTATCGCGACATTCATGGTCCACAGATAACTTTGGTGATCCCTGAACTTTCCAGGCAGTTCAGATATTTTACACATCCAGCGAAATATCTGACACTTTATGGCATTGACTGACATAAAACTTTTATTAACAATAGCGACCCCCTGGGCTTTTCTCTAGCACAGGGGTGGGGGGGACTTTTTTGCTTAAGGGTCACATTAAGAAATTGAACAACAGGCCACTACTACTAGTTTATGAGGGAAAAATCAACTAACACAATAAATTACATGAATGTGAAATCAGTTTCCCCAAAAGTAATGAAATTAATCTCACCCTGCTGGTCACCCTTTTTTGCATGGCATCAAAGTCCAGTGTCATTTTAGATGTGGCTATTCGCAGGACAGAGCTCCAGTGTTCATCAGTGAGCTGGGCTCTGTGACATGTTTTGTTGATGTTCATCACACTGAACGTTTGCTCACACACATATGTAGACCCAAATGACACCATCATCTTCATCTGTCTGATGTTTTGAAACTTGGTCTCGTTCAGTGAGGCATAAAATTCACCTTCAAGACAGAGTCTCACTGGAGATCAATCAGCTCCAACTGTAGCTGCTGTGGTGCCGTCTCACAGTCGAGTGAAAGGGGACATGACACCAGCTGCTATGACTTCTCAATCTTTTTAAAATCAAAAATCGACGACAGAATTCTCTGTGCAGGTTGTTAAGTGATTTGCTGTATTGTCTTTGCATGGTGAGGCGCCTCTTCCAGTTACTGTCGGGAAATGAGCAAATGATTTCTAGATCCCTTGCCTTGAGAACAACCTTAACCTGGCTTTGAAAGCTTTCACATTCGATCATAGTTCATGCACAAACACATCCTTCCTTTGTAGCTTCACGTTCAGCTTGTTCATGTGTGCTAAAATGTCCAATGCGAACGCAAGATCGCAAAACCAATCTGCGTCACTCAGCTCCCATAATCTTCAGCTGTGCTTCGTATTTATTAGCTATGTTAGCATGCAACCTCACAGAGCTGCTAACATGGCTTTTGAATTGTTTTATTGATGCCCACCACAACCCAGGGTCAGTTTAAACTGTGTGAACAAGCACTTTATCATATTGCTTTATCAATGTGGCCAGTGATATTAGGCATTGGCATTTTGGTTGGACAAAAATACACAAGGCCACTAAAGATCAACTAAATGGGAGCACACTCATAGTACTGACATCCATATCCTCTTTATTGAGGATATTCTATCTTAGTTGTGACAACATTGGTCCAATTAAATAATTTCCACAAGTCAAAAAGATGTCCATGAAAATGTAGTTTATTTTTTCTCTCTTTCTCCACTTTACACCATCACTATAAAAACATATTTTTACCGTCTGTGCCTCTAAGACAACATGCAGAATAGATATTTTTGAGAATACACAGCCATTAACCAAAGTGTTGGACCCGCAATGACAGAATCCCTCAGTCTCTTATTAAATCTGGTCATGTGACCTGGTTCAATTTTTTATATCAAAATAAAATCTCAAACAAAGCGCATGATAAAATTCAACCAAACACCACTTTAAGGCAGTAGATTGTACAAAAAATATGTCAGTGTTACCTTTTTTACATCTTATTTATTACATATTCAATGATTTCATTCATCATATTTTTAAAGCTAAATGAACTCAAACAACTGTTAATCCATTTCAAACATTTCAATGAAACTGTCACTGAAAGAGTTACAGTAGTGTTGTTCACTCTTAAATATGATTTTTGCATCCAATGAATGGTCCCTTCAACAAATACTGCTTTGCTTAGAGGTAGAAAATGCAGAATGTTTTCAAGACAAAATGTTACAAAACTTCTCTGTACGCCTCTTTAACACACTTTTCTGTTTACAATCTTTAAAAGAAGAAAAATAATAATGAGGGGAGCATTGTACAGTGTAGCTTTTTTTGGAAGGAGAAAATACAGTAGAACTTTTGGACTCAGCACCAGGAAAACATACTGTAGATGTGCATATGATTCGGATACTGACTTACTGTACATATAAATACATAATGACAACTTTCCACTGAGCCTTCCCACAGCATTATTACCTCCCACCTGCTCCAGAGTGATGAATATACTGTTATATACATCAGAGAGAATATTCTATCATATATATTGTGGCTCGAGTCTTATTGAAAAACCAGGAGACTATAGGCATAAAATAATTGATGTTTTTTTTCATTCCTTTAACTAAACATGCAATCTAAAAGTACAGGTTATTTGAAGTGATTTCGGGAATCTGCCAATATGGTTGTAAGAGAAAGGTGAAATTACTTCGAGGAAAAGTAATGTATAAAAAACAAAAACAAGGAAGACGACCCAGAGCTGAGGGCTGGAGGCTCATCTCTGCAGGCGGCATCTGTTCATGTAAGGGATGGATGCACTGAATTCATATCTCACCACATAATCATATCTCCCCACACAGACTAGCCGCTGTGTCTCCCTCATAATTTCTGAACCAAATATTAGGCCACACACACACACACACACACACACACACACACACACACACACACAGATAACAAGCGTGTAGGATGGTGTGACCTGGCCTCTGTTTATGAGCAGATGCTAATATTTGTCAAATTACAATCATCTCTTGCAGGAATTAATAATTCACACACACACACACACACACACACACACACACGTACACACACATATGAACTTGGTCCAGGTGGAGCAGTAGCTGCAGCACCCACACAGACAGGCTAAATTACTTCACCGTTGGCATGGCGATGACTTGTCGGAGAAAATGGCTGCCGCTCCTCCCCAGCTGAGCTCCTCAGAGCCTGCCATGGATGATGGATCCAAGTGAATAAATGAATACGATAAAAGAGAATACCAAAAAAAAAACAGGCAAGACTGTTTACTAAGAACAAGAAGAGGACAGATAAACCTGTGAGGAAGACATGGAGCAGATGCCGTCATGGATAAACCAAGCAAAGGCGAGATAATCACAAAGGGATTTTGCAGAGGCACCTGTGGCTTCATTATGCAGATTTCCCTCCTGTTTTTAAAGGTCCACTAATTAAATGCTTTTTGTGAGTATTATTCTTGTCATCCATGTAATCAATCAGATACACTGGACATTGTTACACAGCCTTACCATTTCAGTCACTCAGTTTACTCCCAGTGGTGATTGTTTATCCCAAATGTTAAAGCTGCAGTCGGTGGGATCACTAGAAATAGTTGATTGTAGAGTCTCAGCAACAGGATGACATTTCAGGATGGAGCCTTTCTGTCCTGGGCCCCTCCCACCAAACAATTGCGAGGAGCTGTATGCACTTCATACACACATACAACAGATGACCTACATGTTTTACTGTCCGACTCTTTTTACTATAATCCTGTCTTCCTTTATTTAGATGGCTTTAAGGCAGTTGCCAATGCTGGACGAGTGACACCGCCTGTTGTATTTTCTGCCATTGATTCAGGGCAGGCTTTCCACTGAAGGGGCATGCACATGCAACTGCTCGGTAGAACAGCCAGTATAGGAGCACCCTCTCTCTGAGCTGCCCTGTGATTGGTCCAAGACTCCTGTCATGTCAGATTTCCCCAAGTCTGAAAACAGAGCCTATAGCAGATTATAGAGCATTATGCTGAAAGGTTATTATGGAATTATTGCTCAATAATGCCAAAAATATTACTTACCCAGACTTTACGCCATGATTAAGTTAGGAACACCGGTGGCTACCGAGGGAACAGCAACTGCAATACAGAAAGCAGCTAGTTTGTCAGAAATACAACTGGTAACTCCCTTTTCCCTGTGTACTCTTTCTCCTGTGCGTGCATGCGTGGCCATGTCTTTCTGTTCGTGTCCTATGGTTTCCTGCTCCCACCAGTTCTCACACGCACCTGATTTGCTTATGATCAACCACTCACTTATCTGCAGTATTTAAGCTCTGTCCTTCCTTTCAGCCACAGTTTTTATACACATCTCTGCAAGTTGTCACCTAAATTATTTGCTTGCTTGTTTTTTTTTTTGGCCCTCCAGCGCTCCATATTCATCTACCTGTTCCTGTCAGACATCCAGCCTCTTCTTTGTCTGCCAACCCTGTCCTGGGACCTTTGCCAAACCATTCCCCTGCCTGACCTGCTACAGATTACCTGTTGGAACCCTGTGTGCATCATCACCTCTGACTCCAGCTTACGTCACCAAATACTTTGTCCCAGAGTTCGTTAGTGAAGTTGAAGTCTTCACTAAATAATTCATGTTACGAAGGTTGAACTCCTACTTTTAATGCTGGGCTGGTATTAACTGGAATTTAATAAAAGTGATATGGTGTAATGAGAGTTTACAGTAAAGTGAGGCTTTTATCAAGGAGATACGATTACACACATGTTTATGGGAATATAGTTTGAATGTAGCAGCTTGGAGATACCATTTGTTACAGATGGTAACTGCAAGATCCCAGAGTTGGGTTCAAAAGAAACATTGTTTGAATGGTTGCTCTGTTTGAAATTCTGCAGAATAGGAGCAACTTGTGTGTTTACATGACACCCCAGGAAAGTTATCGAAGACCATCAACAAACAACATAACTCAGAATTCTTTATGCGTGGATAATAATCAGAGTTTGTTGAGTGAAAGTTTATTCTAGTGATGAAATGAAAGACCTCGCCAGACATATAAGTGGCAGTGTGTTTGAAGTCCCACACTGGAACACAAATGAAAAACAGGACAAATAGAACGAAAAGACAAGTTTTCTCTATTGCCGCCAAAAAGAGACCGAAAAAGCATCGCTGGGCCACAGGTGGTAAAATGCTTCAGGTAGGAACAATTACTAACTGTCCCCATTTGACACTTTTCTCTATTCCATCTCCATGGCTACATAGGGTGGTAGGAGTCCCGAGCCCTGTTATAACGCTGGCACTATCATAAACCAGCATGTTCACTGTGAGCAATCAAGATCTGAAGTGTGCCACAGCGGATCTTTCAGTAAGTTGGAGCCAGACTGGTATCTTATGTGTACAATCACATTGCTAAATTTATACACACCTGAGGATGCAATAAAAAGAGTGTGTGTGTGTGTGTGTGTGTGTGTGTGTGTGTGTGTGTGTGTGTGTGTGTGTGTGTGTGTGTGTGTGTGTGTGTGTGTGTGTGTCAGGTCCTTTCTGTTCTGCAAAGTTTCTCGATTGGAGAGTGCCATAAGCACAATGGGTTGAACTACCCAGCTATTACCTAACCTCTCATCTGGATAAGTGGGGCTTATCTTTTAGTACTTACTCTTAGTTCTGACTCCCTGACATTCCTGAGCCCACCCAGGAAACATTTAATGAGGCAGAAAGGTAACGAAAGACAAAGAAAATGCCTTTATTTCTGTCTCATGAAAGCCTCCGCAGGGGCCATCTCTCCATTCCCTGCGTATCTCTCTGCCCTATAGCTAAAATAGCAATGATGCAGTCTTTGTAATTTCACTGTTCTACCTGGTTGTCCTGGAGATTCCTTCTGACCAATCAACAAGAGCAACCTTGGGTCTTATTTGCTCTTGCAGCCAGAAAAAGGTAAAAAGCAGACCTGCTCTGTATTTCCTGTTTCTCTACCACCTCCCTGAACTTAGGCCCAGGCCTTGCTGCCTTCTTGTTCTTCACTTCTAATTGGGCAGCAAGATCACTGATCACTTGACACAACTTTACACCATTTTTGCTCCATTTTCTTTTTTAATGAGACACCAACTGTAGAGGCCAGCAGCCAGCGATGGGTAAAGCACTGTCCAGAGGAGAGGTCTGTGTTCACCACGAACTAAAAACACAAATGTAAGACCTTTTGCTTCTTTTAAAGGTAAAGTTTGAAATCTTCCAAAAAGTCACAAAGACCTAACAGCTGTCAGAAAGATTATCTTGTATTCAAGAATAAAAAAATATATATTTTCTGCTTGAAGCAACACAAATTAAGATTCACCTTTAGGTGGGATGCGTGATTCAGTGTCGTATATAGGAGTTGCGGTCTGAGCCTCACTATGCACACAATTAAACGCACATGCAAGGGTTAGGGTAGAGATTTTACACAAAGATGATGGGTTGTTTTTATTGGTTATTGTTAAGGATGTTTTCTGGAAGCTGGTGAAAGGAGAACTCAGGCAGCAGCTGATGTCTTACGCCGGGTTCACACCGGAGGCGGAAGCGCCCCGAAGTGCAGCCACGGTTCTGCTTTCTCCGCTGGTTGTTGTATGCTCCGTTCAATGTCGGGGGTCCTGATGGTCTTCATAGCCCGTCCCCCTCCACCCCCCACCCCTCTCTTTCTCTCTGTCTGTCTGCTTGTGTGCTTGTAGTGGATGGGCAGATGGGGAAATTTCATCATGTGGGGGAAACATTTGGGGAAATTGAAACTCCAGGAGAACAGCAGGAAAATCTAAAGTATAGACCGTATTCTGTAAAACAGTCAGTAAATACACAGGTCTCAGTTCTGCAATTCACTATATGAATAACAAAAAACGTACAAAATTTTGCATAGTTCAATTCAAAAAGATGTGATGCATATTGTTGATATTCCTACATTAGGTGTAATGATGCATTCATACCAAACACAAAGCAAGGTTTGGCATAGTGTTACTTGCGCAAGTTTGGCTGCTTGATCATTATTGTTTACTTGTGGTACTCCCGTGAGCAGCATGATTGAACACAACCCGCCTGTTCCTGTCCTATTTATCTGTCTCCACTGAGTTTCCTTCTCAACGTGGATTGGCCTTTGCGACAATGCATTGCACTTATCTTTCATCAAGGTTTTCAACTTGAGTGGCTGAACTGAAAGATGCAAGTATTGTGTATTTGCTTCTATAACATACTTGAAAAAAGAAAAGACACAATACTTGCAATGTACAAAAAACAAAATTCTCTCTAAATGCACCATAAGAAGCTGCACAGACCAGGACTATATACTGCAGTTTCACTGACAAGACTAATTCAGCAACGCTAACCAGGTTTATACATTTTTGCAAATAAAAGATCGGCTGTCTAGTGAGATATCATTTTGTGTTTCTGTGTCTGTTCTGCAGTGTTGTCGTGCCAGGTGGGTACTGTAGCTTTAATGGATCTGACCTCCTGAGCCTCACTGAGTGATTTGTTCCCTGAGTTTGTCCTCCAGCCAGCACTTCTTCCTGGGCTTGGTGCTTATGTTGCCCATGGGGAAGCGCTGCCCTAAGACTTAAGTAAGGCAACAAAAGTCTCCTGTTCACAGTAAACACCACAGATTACTGTACATGAAAGACTCTCGACCTGCATATAATCTGCCAGATGCATTGATATTTGTCTGTTGCCATTTTTAGGTTGATATACGGTACATCCTTCAGCCTAGAGGTGGATATACCAGCATATACGCACCACTACACCTCTGCTGGTCCGCAACTGTACAACTACACTGGATCCCCAGAGAACAGTTCTGAGCATAATAGCCCATGACTGCAGCTAATTGCCAGCGCCTGTTTAGTCTCTTGAAATTGTGACCAGCCGTTGTTCTGTGCCCTGTGTTCAACACAGAATAACATAAACTCCCTTTCAGAGAACGTCTCCCCAATAAACAGCACCACTGCTAAATGGCAGCACTATTAGCGGCTTCTTGAAGTCTTCAATGTGTAGGTTTCTGTGTGACATGTGAAGCTAAAATGCTTGAACTGCTGCTTGTCAGTGACTTTAAAATGTTTTCTTCTTTGTCCGATATCACTCTGTATGTTGGTGCACGGCTCTCAACATTCTCTTTCTGCCATTTACTGTCATTTGAGCTTCTGAAGTCTGAATTGATTCATGTTCTCTGTGGTCCTCTCCCTGAATGGAAGGAGAAATACAGTGTCAAAAGATGTGTCTTTTCACTTATTGAAAAAATAAATCCCATAACTCAATGCTTTGCAATTGCTCCACAGTGGCAGTGGTTCAGTGCATAGCCTGAGGAAGGTCGCTGAGAAGTTGGGAACATTGGCAAGTTTTCTGGGAAGTCACTCACTGCTGAAAGCCTCTTAGTTTGCACTTTGAGACTTGAGAAAAACATGACTAAACTTGCCAAATAAGATAGTGAGAATAAATGGATGGATGGACGGAGTGATGAATGTTTGGTGGGATCAGGAAATGTCAAAGTCAGGATGAGAAAATTAGTTAAATTGATATAATTGACAAGACTCTGCTGACTCAAGGTAAAATAGAATAACATACAGCTTTTTTTCTTTCTTTCTTATCTCTATTTGACACCCCTCTCCTCCCTTGATTCTTCCCCTCTGCGTCTCTAACTCTTACTTGGTATCTTACACCTCAACTGGTGCAGAGACAGACTCACAGTTCACTTCATCTACTCTGCTTCCCGCGACAGAACAGACAGTTATGTGCCTTCACAACACAAGGTTATGAAGCACACTTAAGTGTCACTGCACAACACACACACCCACACACACACACACGAAAGTACACACTCTCAGAGCTGTGCATGGCTATGTGAAGCATTTACAATACACAAATTCCAAGTGGTATAAGCTACATAGTCACTCAGCAAGACGCACACACACACACACACACACACACAAATGAGTCATTTATATGGGCAGCCAAATGGACTGCCGAGTGCTGCTTCACCTCCTATAAAGCTGCCATAAACCCGCTCCGCCTCTGACAGCTGACTGATTGGTGTTATAACAAGGCAGGTATGTGTGTGAATGTGGTGGCTTGTGTGTGAGTGAATGCACTGAGATGGACAAAGGACTCATACTGCCAGTGGTGGATATAAAGAGATAGAAAAGTATCTATAAGAAAGTTTCATTGTGCAATTATCTTGGACAAACTGATGCCAGTGAGCAGTATTTACCTCATAATTCTTCATCTAAGATGAGCAGTTTCATAGAACCATATATTATATAATGCCAGGTGTTGCCCATGTCTTTAAGACCTGCTGGCTTTGGCTGTCACTCATAAAATATTTTCCAAAGACCTAGAAATGTCAACACTTAAGCCTATGTCCAGACAATAAGCCTGCAGACAAAGTGTTGCTTACTTTACCTTCCTCCATGATAAATATGCACTTCATCAGTCTTCTACGAAATGATATAAAAACATTTACTAAGATTATGGAACCTGCTTCAGATTTTTGCTCCCATTCAGCCACAAGAGAATTTACTGAGGTTGGACAGTGATGTCAGAAAATATGGCCCGGCTTTGAGATGGCATTCCATGTGTCAGCATTCATCCCAAATATGATGGATGCATCCATCCATCCATCCATTCATTTTCTTCTGCCCATCTGGATTTGAGTCACGGTGGAAGCAGGATTAACAGGATACTCCAGACAGCAGGTTAAACCTGGTTTAATTGTATTTCCTCTAATAAAAGTATGGCAATACACGCTACTAAATACCAGGACACCACGGTATGACGCTGTGCATCTTGCAGTCCTGCAATGACAGTAAAAACCTTGTTAAAACAAATGAAAGGATTCAGTCAACAGAAAAGCGAGCATGCCTGTTGAAAATATTAATGTTGTGACACATTCGACATGACGACATTGGAACTGGGGTGAAAGATAATCTTGTTTATTCTGCTGTGAACCGCATGCAGACAAAATAAGCAAGACCTTTGACGCCTTTAAAGAGCAACACGGCTCACGAAGGTGGTGTGGACACTCCAACCTGGTAACATGGGCACCGAAGGGAACTGCCCGACCACCTCAAGGTCTAATTGTCTAATTGGGTGATCCCTCCAGAGGACAGCTCCATCAGATCACTTCCTGCTCTCGAATGTGTCTCCACATGCGTCTCAAGCAACCACTTGTGATTGGATCTCACGTCGCTGCTCTGCATGCAAAGACCAAATGCATTGTTGTTTTTAGCCATTCTAACTATGATGGAATGGAAGTTGTTAATGTCTGTGTGAGTTAGTGAGGGAGGGAGAGCAGGGCAAGGAGGGGCTGAGTGAATGAATGCCCTTCGCACAGCTCTACATTTTACTCATTTGAAATAGAAAAAAAAAGAAAATCAATATGTGGAGGTCGGTGTTGATATTGTTGTGAGCTACCAGAAATAAATCAAAGTAAGGGAAACTATGAGGAGTGTAAAAATATTTTTCGGTTATAAATCTGTCACAGGCCAGAGGACGTCAGTTCTTTCAGAGTGGCCCAGGAGGGATCACTGCTAAAAGAAAATGTGGCCCAGACCAAGTCCAAATGTGGTCTGAGTCATTGATTTCTCAAATGCGTCTTGTGTTGGATGTGTTGATGATTATTTCCCCGTCCACTTGTAATCAGATTACCTGAGAGGAATGTTAATACCTGGTCTGAACAGAGCCTGACTATGCTGCTGTGGCCCTTAATCTCCCATACAAAACACAAGCTCCAGCACAAACGTCTGCCAGATACTCTTCACCAAATTAACCTTTGAAAAATGGAAAACTGCAACTTTAAAAAACTTAAACATTTATAAAAAATAATGTTATTATTTTCATGGTGATCATTAAAATTATGAAAATTGTCTTAGAAAAAAATGTATGTCCTACTTTCTATTAATGATTTCCATGTACACGCACACACACAGAAACAAAGACACACTTTTACACTCATTAAATAACCACAAGTGGAACAGTACTCCCTCCAGTTTATATTCTCTTTCCTTTGCTCACATTTTAAACTGGTAAAATCACTCTTTCTACCTCCCTCCCACTCTCTCTCTGCCTCACACACCCACCCACACACACACACACTGGCAAGCACTTGCAACGGCCCACAGCACTTGCAGCGTGGACAGCTCCATCCATTGTGTGTGAATAATGTTCAAGGTCACTGTGTACTCAGAGGGTGATCATAAAAACCATACTGCTGCTAACCACAAGCCCAACCACTGAATTAGACAGATGCTGGGTGAGGCAGGGAGAGAGGAAGAAAGAGGAGGGGGAGAATGCAGTGTGTGTGTGTGTGTGTGCTAGAAAGAGGAGACAAGAGAGAGGGCAGAGGAGCCTGCAGGATGGGGAGGAAAAGCACAGACAGATGAGAATAGGTGAGCAGGGTTGGACACGCAAGATGGGGAGCAAAAGGGGAGAGTATGGGACGTGTGTGAGGTAAAGGAATATGCAGCTGTTGCTTTCTGTCCCTCTGATCAGTCCAGTGATGTAGATGTTTATATATATATATATATGTCTTCCTTATACATTAATGCATACAATACTACAACAACTTGATAATGTTGTATTTAGAACACCTGCATGCACCTATCTCCACCTCTGTGCTAAACTAAACTGAGCAAAGCAGGTACTGGCTCTAATCTCATATTCACTGGACAGATGTGAGTGGAATCAATTTTATTACCCAAATTTAAGCAAGAAACTGAACAAGCAATTTTGAAATTATTTGAATTATTCCTTCAACAAAGCCAGAGTCCCCTATTTACAGTTTATTTTTTTCATCTCGATTGTTGGGACCAATTGTTAGAAATAATAGGCCTAGTTTTGTTAAAAGTTGACACAAACACTAGAACTGTATTAAACCAAATGGTGTTGGTTTAAAATCGTATAACGACGTCTAACAAGAAGATGCTGTAACAAGAAGCCCCTTGCTAAACGAAAACTACTTTCCTGCTCAACACACTGGATCCAGTCATTTAGTTATGATAAGCAAAACAAAAAAATTACGACTCAGAAATTAAGTTTGTTTAACATTGTATTTACACTAGACCATGGGTTCACATCTACTGTATGATCTATTGAATAGAACTTGCATTAAAAGATCTGTCTTTCAAATTTAAACTTTTATTTTGAAAGTCTGTGCAGAGGGCAACAGGAAAAAGGTGCGAGAGACTTGTATGGCGTGCAACAACAGTCCCGTGGACATTGGGGGTGTGAACCTTGAAGGCTGAGTGGGGCCTTGTTTCCTTTATTGTTGATCAGGGACCAACCTGATCAAAAAGCCATGTCTACTGCTGAGCCATTTGACCTAAGAGTGAACACCACTTGTGTCCTTATCCATTACATTGCAGATGTTAATAGTTATAAGTGAGTTTTTTATATAGATATCAGATATATCTGATATCAGTCCACTAAATATGCCTAATTTCTTCATCACGATCCTTTTCTTATTACCGGTACTTGCAAAATCAATGGAAACGTCAAAAGAAATGCTCTCAATGTTGAAGAAAGTCATAAATAAATTCCTGGCTCCTTCCCTTTGTCCGGATCTGACCCATGTGCCATCTTCCCACAAAGTTTCGCTCAGTAGTTTTTGTGTAGTCCTGCTGACAACAAAACAACCTAACACATGGACAAAGAAAAACACAGGCAGGGGTGAAAACATATCCTCTGTGTCGGAGGTAATTAAGTTTGTGATCAAATTATATAAGTGATGAGGTGTGACTTTGGGAAAAAAGGTGCTTTTGTGAACATCTGGCAGTCTCTCTGAAGTACGTTGCTATAAAGCCTGAACTAATACAATGCACAGTGATTGGTCAATGCCTTTATTCCCTGTGCAAGCTTATTACAAGATTATTACAATTTCAAAATTTAAGTGAAAGTAGCCATGATAAAAACAGTAGTTTAAATTGATGTGCTTAATCGCACGGAAAAAGTGTGCCCCCTCGTGTGTAGCTGCTGCAACTCCACAGTGTTTGTGCCATCAAACTCATCCTGACTCTGGAGTCAGTCAGTCCGAAGTTTGGTATCGCTGAATATCTTTACAATGACAATGAGCCCAAACAGTGGAAACATGACGCTAAACTGTGTTTTCTATGCAATAGTTATGTGGAAAGTGAAAGTGAAGCGAGCTGAGTGAAGACAACCACATATCTTTAAAACATAAGTGGACTCATAAGTGTCTATCACAGCATTCGTGACTGTCACCGTGTTGTGACGTTGTTGTGTAGACTTCGTTGTTTGTGTCCCAGACTTTTTTGCTTACTCACATTAAAATAGGTATGTAAATACCCATTTTGCATAGAGTGGGTGCATGGTAAGCCTCTTTTTATGTGTGTGTGTGTGTGTGTGTGTGTGTGTGTGTGTGTGTGTGTGTGTGTGTGTGCGTGTGTGTGTGTGTGTGTGTGTGTGTGTGTGTGGCCTGCTTCCCCTCAGTCCCCCATGCACCTACATAATTAGTGTGTTCTTGGTAATGTAGTCTAATGGCTTCACAGGAACACTCTGAAATGCTGATGAACATCTGTTTGGCTGAAAACTCAGCGCACGCACACACACACACACACACACACACACACACACACTCCGCCTCTCTCCCTCTCTCTGCTGCTCACGCCCCAACAGAAACACGCACTTAACGCAGCCAGGCGTCCAATCAACAGTTTTCACAGTGTGAATCTTTGGGAAGACTATAAAGTGCACTTGAAGAAACGATCCAGCCCAAAAATCCTAAAAATCTGTAATGACAGAAATGTCTCTGCATAACATTCTTCCTCTTTTAGCATAGCATTAATTAGCATTGTAGACATTTCTGTTGCCTATACACACACACACACACACACACACACACACACAAACATAGACTACAGAGAAGAGGGACAGTTCTGTTTCCTTTTTACAAATACACACTCACAGACAAACCAACTGGCTGAATCCTTAAGAGGTCAATGACAACATGGAGTACCATTTAGATGAGAGCAGGTGGCTTGTGTGTGTGTGTGTGTGTGTGTGTGTGTGTGTGTGTGTGTGTGTGTGTGTGTGTGTGCTGCTTGTCTGCTTGTTAGAACGGTGTACAGTTTGTTGCCCCTACCAAGGTCACAGAATGTCTCAGTGCACCCTGGGAGAAAGAGCCTGTGTGTGCATGTGTGTGTGTGTGTGTGTGTGTGTGTGTGTGTGTGTGTGTGTGTGTGTGTGTGTGTGTGTGTGTGTGTGTGCGTGTGTGTGTGTGTGTGTGTGTGTGTGTGTGTGTTTATGTGTGTGTGTGTGTGTGTGTCTGTACCCTTGCCAGCTGGCAGGGGCCCAACCTGCTATCAGTGTCACCCCTTCTCCTGGAGACAGATCCACTGACTAGTTAAGAAGGTAAGCAGAGAATCTGACTCCCTCCCTCACTCTTGCCTCTTGTCGTCCTCCTCTCGTCTTTCTGTCTCATCACCATCACTCATTCTCTTCTTGTCCTTCTGTCATTCTCTCAAATGTCAGCGCAAAGAGAAACAAGACCAAACCATATGCATTTGTAGGCGGTTGGCTCTGCATTCGCTTGTCTGCCGTCTTACACCTTAAATCCGACAGTATCCACGACTGTACCCTGAGGGCGCCTCGTCAGTTGGACCAAAATGCACATTAAATGTGGCGCCGCAAGACTGACATTCATTTATTTCACTTCCTTGCCCTCGGACTGCAGGGTGGACAGATGAAGGGATGCTGGGATGTAGGGATGAAGGAGAAGAGAGATGCCAAGAGAGCCAACCACGTGGCGACAGCCACTCAAACAAGCTGCCTAATTGGGCACAAGAGGCCTTGCAAGTTTGGTGGCGGAACACTTCAAAAATACTTTTCTAATATAAACACATGCCGGAGAGGCAGATAAAAAGGCCACATATAAATACACACACTTGCAAACACATACACACAAACACACATATAAATAAAGAAAAGAGATGATGGAGTCATGAATTTGGACCAAATGAATACTTCAGAAACACACGTTGCTCCAAAGCAGGAAGATGAAGGCTCTTTGTCTTTCAATGACACATGCACATGCGTTACTTCCCCTTACACACAGAGAGAGAGAGACACACACAAAAGCTTAATATAATAGGAGTCCCTCAGATCTCAAAGCAGTTGCATTATTTAACAGCAGGACTAGGATAGCCTCCAGTGCGTGTGTGTGTGTGTTTGAGTGAGAAATAGAGACTCTTTTTCCAGCTATAAATACACCTGCATCTGAGAATCCCCCGGTTCTCTCACTGTTTTCCTCGATCTCTCTCGTCCTTTCCTCTCCATCTGCACTGGATCTATTGCACCACATTGATTCATCTAGCATCTGAAATATTTCCTGACTTACATCTAAGTGGCACCTGGCATGAAAGCAAAATTCTGCATTACAGGATATCACAGGGAGGGAAAAGCCTTGTGTCACCGACCTGCTGCTTTGATTCGGAAACCTGCCATCAAAGGGAAATGTATGGTTTTCTCACGAACGGAGTGCTGTGATTTCACCTCCGTTTTCCTCTGAAGCTGATTGTTATCTCACAATGACAAAAGATTGGGCGGCTTTAAGAGGCATTGCTTGAAATGTCAGTGACACGGTTGACTGTAAAATGAACCGTCAGAACTGTAGTGTGATCACTGCCGCGGTCATGCATTGAACAAACCTACTGGATGTGAATCCGCTATTTCTTTGCTATTTACAGAATATATCTAAAAACACTTTTGATTTTTCTTTCCTTTCCCCTGTAGGTAAGGATGTAAAGTACAAATTCAGCTCTGATTGAACAGATATTTTCTCTCCTTGCTGTTGTTCGCAAATGAAGTTTCTCAAGCAACATGTTTCGACATTATGTTTAAGTCCTGGTACCTTGTTCAAATTATACCATCATGAATACAGAAACTGCATACTATGATAATCAGATGTTTCCGATGTGTTTCCACTTAATTTGGAGCTGGAAGCTATAAGCTGCTAAATGCTAATACCAGCTAGATTTAACTATATTCCTTGTTTGACACTTATGCGGATATTTTGCAAAACAATTATTTTGCTCTGAGTTTTGTCTCGTTCACATGCAAAGTGTTTCAAAACTTTAAAATTGAGATTTTAACAAAGGCCTTTCAAAGTGCACATTTTTCAAAAACTGTGGTATCTGCGTATCTGTGCATAGTTCAGTTCAATTTAATTAAATTATCCATAACCTTTTAAGAGCCTCCAAATAAAAGTGTGAAGTTAATGTTTTTTAAATCCAGGTTCAGTATGTTATAGTGAGAGAGAAAGAATGTCCAGCCCAAAGAATTAATACTACATTTTTGTGGGAAGCTTGCATCAGCATTGGGGGCCATGCTGCAATTACAGAACAAGGACTAAAATGGGACAATGGCAATCTTACTTACTTACTAAGGCTCTTTTGAGTTTCCCAATACTTAATTTGAAAAAAAAGCTTTCACTGTCCCTCAGAAATGGATTTCAGTTCACTTCATCTTTTTTCAGTTTAGTTCAGTGAAACTTCATCACATGGGAGGCAATTAAAATAATGGCAAGCAGCACACTTTAGACAGACGGACATGCATGAGACAGGCAGGGACCGTACACACAATCAACTTATCACTGAATTGTGACTCCTTCTCCATGAAGTTGGTAACCAAGGAACTCAGCTCAGCTAATGGACAGAGACACTGGTCATCAAAAGACAAGCACACTTTCCTGCACAGCAATTTTTTTCACAGCAAGAATAGAAAGAAATGAATTTGGAGAAACTCTTCCACCTCAGCCTGAAAATGGAAGGGAAGCTGATTACAGCTATGAAAGGTCTCACAGTCCTTTCTGACATTGTTCTGAAGGTTAGGAGGAGATAGAGTGGGAAAAAAGATACAAGCCACACCATGGCACAATTCTAAAATTGAAAGAAATAAATGTCTTGCTGCTGTAAGAATGAAATCGTGCCGGGTTAATTCTTGAATTATTTTGTTGATGACATGGTTGCACATGTTTAACCATTAGTCCATAAGACAAACATTAATGATACTTAGCTATTACAGCAGATATACAACTACACATTCCACTTAAACAGGGCTAATTCCTGGGCTTCATCTGGAATACAGTCCAAACCATTTTGAATGAAAAATGTTGCGAGTAATGTTATTAAGCATCATAAAGTAAAACCCCATCATCTCATCTCTCCCTGACTCTATATCCATCCATCCCAGCGATTCAATCCCATCCTTTGCTTTTTTGTCTGTTTGCAATTCAACCCTTACTTTTTGGAAAACTTTGCCCATTTATGCCCCTTTGGACTTTGGTGTCAGATCTGGCTGCTTACCTGCTGCTGACCTTTGTTGTTTTTACTTGATCCAATGCATCTGCTGATGGTGCTTTTGAGTATAAGCTTTGTTTTGCTGAAACAGATGTGGTTGCAGTCAACCGAGTTGGGATTTGTCAAAGATACAGTAAATAGAAAGTGATATTGTATCTGCTCTGCCCATTTATTTTGTTTAGGAATGAAAGGAATTACCTAATGCAACCTGTTGGTTGCTCTTATGATGCAGAAACCACTGGAGACTGTTGTCATATCTGTTCCCTTTATAGCGCTGTATTTCATTCTTGCTTTTAGTCAGGGCCTCCTCCAGACTCCTTTGCTGATGAAGAAGCAGTTTTGATGAATTATATTCACTGTCTCAATGGGGCTCATGCAAGAACAATTCTGTATCTGTACAATAAATACTTCTTATCTTTTACTTTTTACTGCGACTCTTGTTCAAATCTTCAAATTCCCAATTCACCAAACTCTCTTAACAGCATAAACTTTATTGCAGTCTAAAAAGGGATTCACATTTGGGAGATTTCCTTATTACCATAATCAATGCCCCTATGAATGCAGTATGGGACCTCTTGTTCCACTTTATATGTGAATGGATGGTGGTCAGACAAAACACAGGTTTTGGATAGTGAGACCCTAAATCTTTAGGCTGACTTTTTGGAAAGAAGTGGACTGGAGGCCACAGGTTGACAGTCAGGAGTCCGTCATCAGCATGAGACGCCATCATGGATGCCACCAATCTGGACACTATGTACAAATGGACAGCACTTTGAGACACTCTTCATGAGAGTCACAAACAGAATCGGTGAGATAGCACATTGCTGTTAAATTGACTAGAGCATTAGCAGATCATTGCTGGTTCGCTGACTGTCAGGTAAATATGGGAAAATGAACCTAATTGGGCACAGCTTGGCTACAGTCGAAATGTCCTGCTGGATAATAAGTCCTGAAGCACATATAATCACAAAATAGTTCCAGGAAAATGACAGTCCCATCATCTTACTCTAACTGTGTGTGACTGTACCCAAATGTGTGTTATTTTGGGAATCAGGAAGAATGGGAAGCTCGCAGCATGTTTAAAAATCATCAAAATGAGGAACTGTGTGAGTAGCGGTGTCGGCATCTTTTCTTTGAGGATTTCTGGCTGTTCTGGAGGGGAAAAGAAGTTGTGTTAGACGCTGTTGAGCTGTACCTACTGAAGAGGACATTAATGCACATGAATCGATGCGAAGAGTACTGTTCAAGTTGAAACGTCATTAAATCATCTCCTTCAACCTCATCCAAGAGCAGCTAGACTTTCTAAGACTCACACAGGCCATTAGAACAAAAAAGCATTTAAGGCACTGTCTAGTATTGATTTTTGTTTACTAGTAAAAATGGAATAACTCCCATGTGTGGACCTATTGGCAAACCATTATGTCTACTTTTATAGAACGGTACACAAAAAACACACTCAAACTAAGAATCTCCTTCCAAATTTCCAGGTATCACTCAAATAATAAAAACAGAAGACAAAAGCAAGTGAGGAGGAGGAGAAAGAGAACAAACTAAAAGGACACAGTTGAGAAAAGGCAGTTTCATCGGGGTTTCAACAAATGCACTTGCAGTGGGAGAAGAAAAAACACAAGATGATTAAAGGGAGCACAGGGAAGGGGTGTCTTAGTTGTTCTTATTTTATTTTTTTTCATTTTCACATGGAGAGCAGGAAAGAGCCGAGACATGGTGGGATGTTTCACATAAATTTAATATATTTTGCTGTCTCCTGCCACTAATTTGCCAAGGGAAGGAGTCTTGTCAAAAGGGTGAGACGTGGAGCTCCGGCTCTGACACGGGCAATTGATGGTATTCACTTTTGAGTCCAGCTATAAAAATAAGTGGGCCCAGTGCCCAAGTCTGAGCAAATTGAGAGGGTTAAGTGAGGTGAAAATAACTTGGTATGTTTGTGTCTATTCAGCCATGTGAGAGTTCCTTACCTGTAGGATAAGGTTGATCCTTTTTTTAGTCATGTCACCTGTAGTTGCTCTTGTGGTTGTTCATCGACAGAGCTCTCCCTCATTCAGGACCAGATTCACTCCCAAATTCCACTTGTTTTCTTCGTGTTTATCCATCTCAGTGCAGTTTCATTTGTCTTGTGTTAAAAAGTTCATCCACTATTGCAGCTGTCGTGCCTGAGCAGACAGACAAATGTGGAGGAGAAAAACAAAACAGCAGGATCAAATAAAAAGTGTCAGAAAAGCTTTGCCCTTCTGGTATCATTTCTCATATCTGTCTCATTTTTTCTCTTTCTTTCACATCCAAGTTTGACTCACTGGAAACTTAGCAGTTAGACACTTTTGCAGTGTCAAGAACCGCTTGTTTTTTTCTTTTTTAGTTATTACAGAGCCCCCCCTTAAAGGGTAGGATACAATTATAAAACTATGTCTAGTTATCCTGCTGCTATCATCTCATTAGTAATGACTGTTGGCCATGATAATATTTTACTCATCACTTCTATTGTAGGGATTTAGAATCCAAAAAAAGGTTAACTATTTCTGTTCTGCTTTTTATTCATGTTGTTGGTCCTTACATAAGACACAAACTACAGAAAATGTCTGGATGCATGGGGGTCAGTACTTCGTCTGTATGTCTGTACATATGAACAGGGGCAGCAGGAGATTCAGTCAGAAGGGTTCACATCAACACTGATGTCTCTGGAGCAGTTCAGGTGAGGGATGGCCCAGCAGGCAGGACATAACATATTAATAACACTGCAGCGATAAGGAGTTTTTATTTACAGCACATCGACCCAGGCGTCGGCCCTTAACACCAACAGTTCTTGACTCTTGTCTCTCAAAGTCTTTCCAGTCTTCATCGATGTCTTTTACCTGTGTGACACCTCTTTTTCACCCTGAGATGTTGGTGTTCTTTTTTCTTTTGTTTTGTGTCTGTCCCATGTTATAAACGCCATCAATGCGCCCACGCACTCGAGGTGAATCCTCTGGACTGGAGGATCTCCTTCTGTATTGTCACATGGGCTCTTTCGAACATTGAGTTCTTATTTGGGTGCTGGCAGGAGAAACTCTGGAGAAAGTCGGCTGTGACTGATTTTGAATATTTGCTTTTTCATATGCAGCCCCTCTGGATGACTTAGTACATGTGTTAGCGCTGCCACATAGTCCATGGTCCAAGCAGAGCAAGAGAGAGACTTTCAGCACAGGAGAGACAGGCAGCACAAAATCACGAGACAGAACAGGCCTTGACTTGGAGGGAGATTGGCTCCTACTGCTGTTATTAATAAGGTATGATGTTGTCCAGTCCAATTTGTTTGCCGGTGTAATAAACCGTTGAATTACAGATTCATGATGATGGTGGGTTTTGTTTGCAGACCTCCTTTAGAGCCTGGGTCACTGTGTTCTATTAGTATGAATGACGCCACACAAACACCATGATAATTGGATGAGACTAACAGTAGCTCAGCACCCTGGGATCTGTGCTGTGTATGTATGTTTGGAGCGGTCGGGATAATGGAGGTTAGCAGACATTTTTCCAGTAACTTGATGATGTTGAGAAATAAATATGTTGTGCATCACAGGAGAGTGAAAGTGAGTGTACAAAAATGAGGGATATTTGTTGTTTTTATGGGCATGTTTTACATTACATGCGTGGGCGTGTGCGTCTCTGTACACATTGTTGATGTGCTGCAGCCACTGATCAATGATTCCCTGTCCTTCTGCAGCCGACTACATCAGACTCTGTCCGCCAGCTCCGTCGTGTCCCAATAACACCCTTGCCTCCCGCAGATAATTATCTGCATGGCCGCTCCCCTCGACTCCGCTCCTACTCTGCATCTGATTCGGAAAGACAAAGAGCAAGTTTGTAAAAGAGCCTGAAAACTTAGTTAGGGAGTAAAAAGGGGGGAAAGAGAGCGCGACGGTCGGGTGGGACGGGGAGAGGGTTCAGGGGAGGGGCAGACGGCGGAGCAGACAGACGAAAGGAGAGGAAGGAGAAATGATGATGATGATTGTGGATGGGCAGGGAGGATTGAATCTTTTAATCTCCCAAAGTGGGAAGAAAGCGACCTGAGGCATTTGTGATTGGATTTCCTTTAAGTCCACAAGTAGGTCAATAGAGCTAGCATTGCTCATTAGCAAAGAGGGAGGAGAGGGAGGAGGCAGAGGCAAAAAAGTTTTTGTGTCGATACAGTGAGCATCATTCATTCGCCCTTTCTTCAGAAGAGGGAGGAGGGATGTGATGGAGCAGGCAGAGTGTTAGGGGAGGTTTGTGCAGTGTGGCTTTGTTGACTGTCTGTAAAGGATGGAGGAGAGGTTGGAGCAGGCAGCAAATAATGAAGTAGAGATTACAAAAGGGCATTCAAAGTATGAACTACAAGGCTTGTGGAGAAAATTAAAATTGCTCACTGTTAACACTGAGAGGCCTTGTTAAGCTGACTGACAACCATCTGACGGCACCTCATGCCAAAAAGAGAATAAGTAAAATTGAAACCCCAACATATGCAGTCGTTCATCAGCCCTTAATATGACTGCCACAATACTTCGAGGTGTGAATGAAGCAATGAATTAGCCATTTGGTTAAATAATAAACAAGCACTGAAGGGCTCGGGATAATTCCTCCAGCCCAGATTTCTTTCTGCACAATTACATTTTGCCCCTAAAGCACAATGTGGTGCCATAGAACAATGGGAGAGAAGAAGGAGAGACGTGGTTGAGCAGGGGGGGGCAATAAAAAGATGCCGAAAGGTTAAAGCACAGTGTGTATGGAAATGTCAGGATGTTTTTAAAACATTAATTGGCCTTGGGTGGGCTTTGCTTTCCAAACTGCAAGAGCTTTGTCATTCTGTCATTCGAATGCTTTCTTTAAAATGAATTGTTTAGTGCAGCTTAATTATGAAGATGATGGTAACAACAATACTCCTTACTTTACTCAACCTGAATTGCAGCATGCTTTTAATTAAAGTAAGCTTCACAATGCAGGTTTGGTGGCAAATATCCTGTTTTCCAATATGTGTGTTGAAGGCAGTAGAATTGGATGCTACAATATATGCATTCTGGGTATTTCAGTGAATACTATATACTTGTAAAGGGTTATCTTAGAAAACCCATTCTACGATTAAATAGAGTTGGCGTTAGCCACCATGCTACAGACTGTACCATATTCTGATATATGTAGTACACATCTGAAATCTGATTCTAGTTGTTGTTGTTAAATCAAATGTTAATGTAAAGTAAATTTAGATGTTGTTAAAGTTACATTTCTGATGATTAGCTGTTCAGCTGATGTGAAATGTTGCCTAACACTTGTTTTGGTGAAACTGTAACATATGACACAGGGACTGGGTGTTGGTCCTTTCTGTGATGGTTCATGTGGGTTTTCTTCAGGATCTCTGGTTTCCTTTAAAATTGGCTATTTTAAAGACATGAAACTCATAGAAGCTGAAATAGATGCTACATGCACAGTCACTCACATCCACTTGGTTAACTCATTGTTCTCTCGTTTTGGTGGTTGAGTTGTGTTCTTGGACCCATAATGTGCTTATAGCTTGTAGCTTGCAGTCATCAAAAGTTGATACATTGTGGCACTTTTTACAAGCAGCAAAGCCACTGAGAACATATTCACCACTGGCTGCTTTTGTCTTTATGTGATCCATTTTGATATTCAAGCTAATTCAGTATATTCAGTGACAGTTATTTGAGCAGACGTGAGGGGGCCATAGGCTTTCACAGTCAAATAATCCTTGCACCTGACCAGGTTTCATATAAGCTGATTTAGATTTTTAAATTACCTGACCTCAAGAACTCAAAGCTGGACATTAAAACATTTCCAACCAACTACTTTCTTGCTGCTTTAGGTCACATCAACGTCACATTTTCTGATGGTATAACTCTAACCATTAACCAGATGAAGGCTTCTAGTCATCAGAGAACCAAGCTGAGAAAACAGTCTCTTGAACAATGAAGACTGAGGGAATCCAAACCTTGAAACAAGCTGAGGATCTAGAAACAAGCCTGCAGCACCTCCTGACGTCCTGTGTTCACCAAATAGCGACAGAGACAATGCTTCATCCAGTCACTTAAGCAGTTCTGATAACAGAGGAAAGAGCTATAGGGATAATTTGTGTAGTCCGGGGGTAAAACTTTCCTGAGCGATGATCACTGAACTTAACAATAAACCACCATTTGTTGGAGTTATTTAACAGTGAAGATAGCAAATATGTACACATGTAATGAAATATTACAAGTGTGCAAATACTACATGCAAAGTTTCAAGTTAGCAGCATGTAAATGGGTTCCAGTTTGTCCCCATCTGTAATGAAAAAAAGGAGACTGAAAAGTGTGTGATGATGGACGACTGTAGCTTACACTGTTGAGCAGCAGCAGCAGCAGCCTCTTCCCATTTTGTGAAGCAGCTGGCTACTATTTTCACCCAGCTGGACATTGCATGCACTTGTGGATAACCCTGTGCATTCTGGGATAAGCTGTGGTTCTCACTGTATGTGTGTGTGTTTGTGTGTGTCCCTTTAACACTGAAACTCTTCTCTTTTGCTCGATACAAAATCTTCCTGAAAAAAAGGTCCAACATTTACATCAGTTCCTGGTTAAAGACTCTTCTTCTCTTCTATTCAAATTCAGAAATGAGAGAAGACCTTGATGAATGTCAACTTGTGTATAGTTTGTGTATAATTATACATATTTTAGGGCCTTTTGTAATTTCACATTGACTGTATTTAGTGTAGAGTCTGTTGAGAGGAATATGGACTGCAGTCGTGCTCTACTCATATCATTTGCACTGAACTGAAATTGAAGTGCATGTGAAATGTGTATGTGCACAATCAATCTTGCACACACTTTTTTTTACAAACAAATATTCATAAAAGTCCCTGTGCATGTGCACGCGCACACACACACACTCACGCACGTAATGTGCAGGGAGGTAATGCTGATGAAGCAGTGGCAGCCTTTGGGCTGAGACAGATGATGGATGGAAGGGAGTTGATGACTGTGTTGGGTGGCTGCTCACTCCCTTTCTTTTCCCTTCACACCCCTCCCTGTACAATGTCTCTCACCCTTTATCTCTCCTCCTATCTCTCTCTCTGTGTCCCGTCCTCCTCACACATCCATGTCCGAGTCCCCCCCCCCACATTCGTCTCTCTGCTGATGAGTGATGGAGGGAGGATCAGCTCTTCCTCCCTGCCACTCAGGGTGTCAGCCTCTCCCGTACCCTGTGTGGACCCCGGATAATTTATAGATGCACTTTGATATGGCCCAGGGTGTGGGAGGAGGGGGAGACGGGACGCAAACAGACATGTAGGGAAAGAGAGAGAGACAAATTAAGAGGTACGAAAGTTTTAATTTGAAGAGGAAGCAAGAGACAGCTTAACTGATCAGACCAAACACAGCTCCACTTAGTCTGTATCAGTGATCAGCAGCTTATACCATGATCCTCCATGTTAATGATCTCTAAAGTCACAACCGGAACCGAAAAACTTTCATCATGAGCGTAAATCCAACGCTGACCACATGGGAGACTGGATGTCAAACAACAGACGTCATGACAACCGATTAAATCGTGTGAGATGGTTATTAGGATTAGCACAGAGCAATTAAATGTTAATGATGTAATGAATAATGAGGCCCCACTCATTCTCATTAGCAAACAGTTGTTAATTGTATACGAGGCTGCTACCCACTGAAGCAGAGAGGGGATTCGAGATAGAAGAGAGGATGGAGAATTAGAAAAAAAAGGAGAGAGAGATCAAGCAAAGCAGGACAGAAAGGCACAATGGGTGCAACATTCCTTTTTAATTGTGATTTTTGGATTAGCGCACATGATAGATACCTCAGTCCGAGTCCACAGTGAAAGAGGCCTGCCTCAGTATACTCCCTGACATTTGGTGGAGACCCAGGAGCAGGTTGAGGAGCTGTGCAGCCGCTCTGGGTGCTCGGGACCTCTCTCATTTCCTGAAAACGCCCAGAAATCTGAGACAGCGCTGATAACAAAAGTAGTGTTCTCAAAAACAGGATTTTAATAGAGGGTTAGGGCCTGTTTCTGAGAAGCATGTACTATTTTTTGGTGAATAACCAAGTTATTTATTTCTTTTTTTTCCCTCTACATTTGTTTGTCCTGAGGTAGTCGGGGTTTCTTCCATATAACAAGAGCGCCCCCATGAGGCGGGAAGCTCGATCCGCCGACTGTCCAGAGGGATGAGCATCACTTCGGGGACCTGGCGGCAGAGCACTGGAGTAGATTAAGAGGGAAAATTATTTATAAATTCCCCTTCAATTATTTATTGAGCAATTCCTTGCAGTGTTTACTCAGGGGTTATAAAATATTATGCTGCTAAGCTACTCAAAAGACAGAATCGTCAGAGGACATCCCGGGATACTTTTAATTCCAGCGTTCACAGAAATCACAGAGCTTCCAGAAAAAAGCATGCTCAATGCAATTAATGGAACGGCTGCTCGACCAGTTTTCTCACCATTTCACTTTTGTCCTCCTCTTCCTCTCCTTTTCATTATGTTTTTTTTTTTTTTTTTTTTTTGCAGAAAGGAAAATCTGCTGTCACTGGCCAAACACTGTTACGTGTGTCTGTGCGCACACACATGGACACCCGTGCATGCCTCGCTGAGAGGTAATGGAATAACTGTGGCTCATGGAGCTAATCCGATCTGTCTCTCCTTCTCCATCTCCAGCCCCTGTCTTGCTTCTCTCTATCTCACTCTCTCAGTACATTGAGAGACAGACCTCTGTCTGCTGGCTCAGAGGCCGTCAATAGTTTGCCCAGATAGTGGCAGCAGGCTTAGCCAGGGAGAGGAAATGTAGCCCTGGATTTTTTTTCCGTCTTGGCCTCCACAACAAGCCATCTAATAGGTTTTTGGTCAGAGACAGAGAGAGAAACTTTAACCCTGATGAATATTATACAGCTGTAACAGTCTGAATCTGCCTGGTAAGACTCTGATCAGGCACATCGTTCGTCGTACTGTTGCCTTCTACAAATTGCCATTTGTATATATACACACACACTCATTCTGCAAAACCGTGAAAAATTCACATTAAATATGAAACCTCACAGGGACGTGTGTGACATTTCTTCAGCCACTCTTGCTGCTTGTTGCCCCTTGTAGGGATTCATTCCATCTGCTCCGGTCCCTCATGAGCAAGAAAGGAAAAAGACTGAGGCGTGTGTGTGTGTGTGTGTGTGTTGCACTGGGTGGCTCACTTTACTGAGACAAAAAAAGGGGGAAAACACACACCATAGCTATCATTCTTCTCCACTGTCACCCACTCTCAGTCTGTCTTGCCTCCTCTCCCTCGCTTTGCTTTCCTATCCTGTCTGTGTTTGTTACAGTGTGTGTGTGTGTGTTTGTGAAGCACACACACGTGTGCGGCCAGAGGGTATAACACTTCAAAAAACAGAATAAGACCAATAAGTCAGAAAGTAGCAAAGCGAGAGGAAGCAGTGACAATAAAGAAAAATGTGTAATCTGCTTGATGTCGAAAAGAGCACAAGAGATGAAACCACAGGCAACGTTTTAGAATGTGTGTGTGTGATTAACTTAGTTGTGCTCCAAATGACACTGTGCACTCATACACATCCCCCAAAAACTGTGTTCACCTTAAAATGTACAATTTACATGACTTGCTATAAGTCCCCATAATGTCCCTATGTAAACAGATTTAGTTCCTCAAAACAAGAGTAGTACATAGACACACACTCACACACACACACACACACAGCTCAATCAGTACACGCTGGTGGTTTCCAGCATTTCCACGGTGCAACACTGACCCCTACTGAACGCAGCCCTACTTGAAATATACTGTACATACTATGTGTATCTGTAGGATTCTCCTAATCACTGCATTTCATACCAAGTCTGTGAAAGCAGAGACTCAAGGAATAATAGGTTTTGAAGAACAAAGCTTTGAGAGCTGCTAGAAACACAGACTAACAGCGAGGTCTGGTTGTGAAAAGCAGACGTGTGATGTAGAGTATTTTCATGCACAAAAAATCTCCACTTTCTCTCCTATCAGAACGAGCCAGTATAATTACACTGGCAGCTGATGCACAATAAAGGAGCGGGTTTTAATGAACAACCACAGGGAATGTGAGTGATTGTGTTTGAAGATTGAACTCTCCTGTCTCCTTCTCTTTTGTTCTCTGCTCTGTTCTGTTTCACCAACACTGTGAGAAGGCCACGTTTATCATGTTTGGTTTCAGCAGCATAAACTTTTAATGACCTCCGTTCCTACTCTCTTCAAAAGTAATGATTGTTCAGGAGCGCGAGCTGGTGTATTTCTCGCGCCACGTTTAAAGACCATTGACGACATTTTCAAATGGCTGTTTGAGGACTCAGCAGCAATCTCTCGGCTGATTGAACCTCTAATGCGTCTGTGTGTGTGTGTGTGTGTGTGTGTGTGTGCGTGTCTGTCCACTTGTGCATGAGAGAGATGTGTTTTCTGATAAACCAGTAAAAATGAAAAGTGGACGAGGCCCCACCTGCTTAAATTCTCAGTTTTTTAATGTAGCTATAATAATGGTTATAAAATATGGATATTTTTCATCTTTTCCACAAAGACCACTGTACTTTGCCAATTCAATTGATGCTAATCTCTTGCGTAGTTCACACCTAAAATGACATTCTTTGCATTTGATACAATTATTTTTGGTTTTATATTGCGTTTTTAGGAAGTACACTAACTTAAGCGTGTGCGCGGGATGTTGCCGCATTGTGAATTTGGTGTGCAGTAGTAGTCTGAATGAAGAAAATGCAGGATGCTTTTCACTTCATTTATTTCATTGCCACTATAATATCATTATGGTATTACTAGTTTAAATGCGCCAAATGATCGTCCTCATCGATCAAACATGATATTATTGGAGGTGAAGACAGCAAGCAATCCTTCGAGCCGCTTCTGCTTCTTCTTCTGCTTCTTTTTTAATTGTTTAATGTTGTCACAACTTCCTGCAATAGGGCCGAAAGTCCAAACTCTCCAAAACCTTTTTTCAAACTGCAAAAGAACTGGTCCATGGTTCAAGACTACCTGTTTTGGTCCAAGACACCTTTCACACCTGTTATTGTTGTTTGGACTAAACAGAAAGGTCAGAAGGTCCAGACCAAACTAGGTTGGTGCTAATGTGCCTCAACCCCAGGGTGGAAATGTTTACAATCACTCATCTAATAAGTAAAAGTGACTCAGATTAATATTTTCATCAGCTCTTCTCTTCTCTAATCTGTACTTTGGGAGGTCAAAATTTAAAAAGACAATATTTATAATTTGGTTAGAATAGCAACAAGAGACATGAGTGGAACAAAGGTGGGATTTTGAAAAGCAGGGTGACACCCTTGTGTAGAGCTCATCTCTTTAATAATTCGGAATTCAACCTGACATCTTTAGCACTTCGCTGAAGCATGTTGGGGCAAAAACAGAATCCTGTAAATGAATTAGAATCCCCAAAAGTCTTATGTCTTTTGTTATAATTTATTGGTGGGTCTTTATAGGGATGGCAAAATTGAACTCCACTCCACAACACTTTAATTCAAGGACTGAATGGATTATCATGGACTTTTATACATTAGTGGTACCAAGATGAAGAATTTTTGTTGATTCTGGGATTTGTTATCTAAAGCCACCACCTTCTTATTATTATTTTCAGTTAAATGAAATCTACTTGATTGTTTGCTATGAAAGTTGGTACAGACATTTGTGATGTCCAGCAGATGAACCTAAATGACTTTGGTGAGCGCCTGACTTTTCCTCTCCACCAGCAGTCGAGTCAAATCACAAATCACATATTTGCCTTAAAGGGCTTAAATTATTTATCTATTATATAAAATACAGTGGCTTCAAGAATCCCTTCACCTTTTGTTTGTGTGTTTTATTGTGTTGTATATTATTTTTTACAAAACAGATATAAGGATACACTTTTGACCATTAATCATTCCAAGGAAGAGATAATGACAAAATGGAAAAGGTTTTTAAAGATCTAAAACTGAAATCCCTCATTTACAATTGTATTTAGAACCTTAATTCACCACTTTTCTGCAGCCCCTTTGGAAGAGTCAGTCTCTATAAGATTTGCGTCCAGATTTGAACAGTTTATCTCACTCTTCACTGTCAAATCCTCTCAAGCTGCATCAGACTGGAGGGGACACATCTTGTAGTCTCTCTACAGATGGTCTATAGGGTTCATGTCTGGGCTTCAGCTACTTGTAAATCATCAGAGACTCGTCCCAAAGCCACTCCAGTGTCGTCCAAGCTGTGAGCTTCAGCTCATTGTCATGAAATGGCCTTTGATAGGAAAGAGTTTCCTCAAACCAGGTCGGGCCATCACCTGATTTGACCAGTCATCTGCTAAACTAATCAGCCTCTATTATACTTTATGTGTATGTTGTTACTAAGCAAATGCTAAGTAACAACATAACATGTTTGCATAATATGATAGCATGCTAACATTTGCTGAAATAAGATGGGGAACATGGTATAAACACCTGGCATTAGCATTTGGCTCACACTAGACTATAAACTGTTACTGTTGTTATTGCAAAATAATCTTTTTAATATTTTCAGAGAAAATGTATTTAATAGAAAAAATCTCAAGCAGATTATGGAAAGTGTACATTTACCATGAATTGTCATCTCACTTGTTTGTAGGTTTGTAATTAAAACCTATGTGGTCAGTTGGAAAGAGCATTGTTGTCAGTTCTGAAGAGAATAAAAGAAATACAAAGAGATACTTTTCTATTAAAGGGTTAAATTACAAACAACCTCTGAGAGATGCATACATATACTGTAGTTATACACACACTTAATTAGTCCAAAGGTAAAGCATGTAAAGAACAAGACTTAAATCAGCTCCCTATAAAGTGCAAATATATAAAAAAATCACAAAGTGTTCTGTAAATACAGAAACACAGAAGTGGCATTTCAGCTTCCTGACAGGGAGACAGAGCCGCTAGTTAAACAGAATAATAAAAGTGCAGCCTGATGACGGTGGTGACAGGAGCCAGTGTGTGCTGGGAGTTTGAGTTGGGTATGTGCCTACAGCTATAACGGGAAATAACTAGTCGAATTGGCACTTTTCAATGTTCTACCAAGGCAACATGAGTAACACTATGTTACGCTGCTGAAATTGCACCACAGCAAAGGGCCACTATTGCAACTCAGTGACAATAAATGCAGTGATCAACATGTTCAGCTCTTTAACACCCACACTAAGAAAGGAGAGGTTAGGGAGGTGAAGCTGAGAAAACAGGTTGTACAAAGGAGGTGGACAGGAGAGGGGGGGGGGGACTAGACCGAGAGACGAAATGGCCGAACACCAAAACGCAATGTTAAACATACACAGTCAAATTATAATAGGTTGAACAGTGATGAGCATTAGTTCACCATAAGATTCTCAACAGCAATATCAGAAAATGAATAAAGTAATGTAGTCAATGTTCAATTTACCATTGATATTTAGTGAAGAAGAACTGTCCGGACTTTTTAAAATTCACAAATACTGTGTCAATGACAACATTAAAAAATCACATTAACAAAAAGGGAAAATAGTCAGTGACCTGGCATTCACACCACTGCAGAGTTTCAGAGCCACTTAAACTGAGAAGTTTGGAAAAGCTGCTGACCCTGTTTTAGTCGGAATACTCCGGGGCTGTGTTTTATGAAAGTTGGGCAGAGACAGAGATGTTTGGTAACGATGACATAGACACTCACAAACACTTCCTGATTGAGTTTTTTTCGGTTAAGACGTAGCCTTTACAGGGTAAACAGTGTTGCAGCCAAAGTGACCCCTTCTTCAGACGTAAAAAACAACAGAAAGAATATATAACGTGTCTCCATACTGCTCGTCTGGTGTCATCCAAGTGTCCACAAGCCCCGACATTCATATTTGTCTCGAAAATGCATCATTTACACAAAGTTTCAAGCCTTAAAGTCTGCCACTGGAAGCGGCGATGCTAGCAGATGTAGCGATGCGAACGGACACCCTGTGCGTGCCCTTGGGCGAGAGTGTGTGCGGTTTTCCGATGTGTCTGTGCGTACCTTAACGCACCTCCTCCGAGGATATCAGAGGGACTTAAGACTAAAAACATGGTGTAAATGACCTTGTTTTGGATTTGGCTGCTACACTGTTTACCCCTGAGACTGCTAAAGTGCTTTGTGGACTCAAACATTTCACCCACCCCTCCATCGGCATAGTGTTGAGTAGATAATGAGTGAATTTAAACTTTGCGGTGAACTAACTAACTATAAATATGACCACTTTGACCAACTCCTTTAGTTTTTATCTTTCTTTCATGACATATATGCATAGTGATGATTGGATCTTCAAACACTTAAAAAAGGTATTTGAATTCCAATTTAAGTATTGAACTGCAACTATTCTGTTTCCTCACTTGGAGAAAACATTGGTGTTGTTGTGGTGTGCACCAGCAGCACTACACCTACGGTCCTGCATTATTTATTATCAAATCCTGTGGCCCTGTCTTGCCATGTGTCAAAATCTGGTTTGAAGAACTTAAAACTCCAACAGTGTTTTGACCACATGGAGGCTGTCATACATTATCAGCTCATACTATTGGTGAGTGTGTTAGTGAACAATCTGAACATCCAACAATCATGGTGCAACATTATCATACATTTGGAGTCATGTTTCTGGCCACCTGACACAAGTATCCGTCCTTTTAGATCTGTTTTGGTCTTCATACCTTTACACATTGTGTTCATCAGCTAGTCGAGAGTTTGTGGGTCTGCTGTTCGGTGCTGGGCAGGTTGTGTACAATCATCAGAGCTTTGGCTGGAAACAAGGGTTGATGAGGGGAGTGAGACTGATCCATAAAAACAGTAAATCTGTGGGCCAGAGAGACAAAACACAGAGCTGAAAGATGATGAAACACTGGAGTAGTGAAGGGCACTGCAGAGTCTGGTCTCTGCGGGGTCATCGCTGTTAGTAACATAAAAATATTGATCAGTGCAGCTTTATAAGATGAGAAAATACTGTCAACAAATGCTATGAAAAGACCAAAACCAACAATATGTTAATCTGTGTCTCAATACTTCACTGATTCCGAGCAAATGGAAACATTAATCCTTAAAAACATGTCACAAATTCAGTTTCATTCAAAATGTTACTCTTACTCTCAAACATAAGCAAATAGCACATTTGTTATCTGTGGATTAATACACTCTTGGTGCACTATTAAGCATTAGTGACAGCAGGACTGTGTATGTGGGAATGACTCAAACTTAAGTGATGATATTCATCATAATGAAGGAATATGTCTCTCAGTGTAGGTTCGTTTATGTGTTTTTCAATAGGTCATGTCCAATGGAAGAGCTCTAGAGGAATAAGCTGTATCAGGGTATGGGATTTGTTGACAGTAATATAAAATATTAAGTACCAGCCTTCGCTGTAGCCTATGTCTTATGTTGCGTTTAATTAAAATATCTCAGACTAATTCACAGAGGAAAACATGGGGAGAGTTGATATTCCAGCAGTGTACTGGTGAGTTCCTGGTTGTTTGTTTCTGGGCAAATGTTTTAATCTGCCGTGCACTGGACACAGTGTGATGACACCAGGTTATATACATAATGCAGAGAGATGATTGGACAGTTAGCGAGTAATTTGCCCCAAGGCCCTCATAACACATCAAACTGGCCATGTACCCAATGATATATTAACATTCATACAATTGACTAAATAGAAACTTTTACTGGCTTAATACATCTAAGGACAAAATTTAATCAGTTAGAGAAAACACTCCAGACTCTCAGATTCATTTCAAAGGCCTTGTTAACAAGGATCTGGCCTGACCCTCTGCTGCTCTGCTCCACGCCAGAAGGCTCTCTGTGGACGAATGTATTATAAATCAGACATGTAATTAATACTGCTAGAATAAACTTTTAGTGTGTGAGCAGGCTAGGAATATTCAGGGTTTTAGTCAGGCATGGTCTCTTAAAGTCCACACTTGAATAAATAACTCTGCATTTGCTTTCAGAGAGAACACTGATATTGATGTTGACAATTTTCCATGTGATATTAAAATGGATGAAGCTCGCCAGGTAATTATAACTGTAGGTTTACAGTGTTTTCATATTCATATTGGCCTGAAAGGTTCCCATGTTTAGGATAAAGTTTCAGTATGATTTCACTTGTTTGTTTGTATAAATAAATAAATATATACATACATACATACATACATACATACATACATACATACATACATACATACATACATACATATGTCCAATCCTTCAACCAAGTTTTGTGGAAAACCATTCAGTCATTATTGTGTCATCCTGCTTATAAACAAACAAACAAACAAATAAACCAACAAAGAGGTGAAAACATACCTTTCTCACAGAGGTAATAACACTGAAACTTTATCCTCTGCATCAGCACCATACAGGCCAAAATAATTATCGAAAGAAAACTGTAGATCTGCTGTTATTTATTATTTATTACCTATATCAACATCACATGTAATCTTTCGACATCAATATCTGTGTGCTCTCTGAAAGATTAAACAAAACAGATGCAAACTTTGTTTGCATCTGTCCAATCAGAACATCTAAGTCAGCAGCCAACCTCTAGAAACAGAATCCACTCCAGCCCCTCTGTGATGCACGTCCCTATGAAAAGTTTCATGAAGCAGAAAGCCTGAGTGAGGAGCTCTCTGAGGGGTTCTCTGAATGTTTGTGAAGACACCCCATGCTCATAATATCTGAGGAGAAACAAGGGAAGTAGTGTGAACTTCATAGCTGTGCTTATTCTTTGATACACAATAAAAAGAAGGTGAAGCTCCAGGACTTAAGTCCCCATCTTAATGGATTTACTGGACTTATACAAAAAATGGGAATAGGAGTTAGAATGGAGAACACATCAAAGTTCAATTTCGTCTGCCTGAGCTGCTTTTATGAAATATGAAGGTGTTATGAATAAGGCACACTACCCTTGCAACACTTGGCATAAATCATCCACGACGCACTCCGTAGCCTGTTAAGCATTGAATTTAATAATGGAATTATTTGACATAGAGGAGAATAGAAGAAGTTTCTTTTAAAAAATAGCAATCAATTCAGGCAGATGGAGACATTATTTTCTAAGTCTAGCCAGGCTCTGCCAATAACACAGATTGCCTCGTAAAATTGAAAAAACAGGAGGAAAAGAGTGACAATAACGTGACCATATCAGGGGTCCAAGATAAATACTGAAGAAGGTGTAACTCTGTCTTCTCAGTCAAAGCAGTGGTATCCTCTTCTTCTTCTTCTTCTTCTTTATTCTTCTGAGTTTAATTTCTTCTCGTCAACATGTTTTCTACTTTGCTTCTATCTCTCCCTGCTCAGGGAGACGTTAACGCTCGCTGTAATGAAAGGCAGCAAAAAAAAACAAAAAAACACTTAAACCTAAACATGTTGCAATGTTGAAGATATTAAAAAACATATTAAAAAACAGTGAAGGCAAAGCAAAAACAATCATTTATGGATGAAGGAATACGCAAGAGGTTTGTGTGCGAGGCATAGAATGTATAAAAATGGACATTGACCCTGGGTCTGGAAAGTAAAGCCAATGCTGAAACCTGGATTCTCTCAAATGAATAAAGAAGAGAGTTTCAGTTTGGGAGGCCAACACCCTCTCTATTTTTAAGAGAAGCCTTAAAAATGTCCTTTTTGCTTATAGTCAGAGCTGGCTCAGGTTGGACCAGCTCTTAGTTATGCTGCTTTAAGCCTAGATTGTTGGGGGACATGAAGCTTCTCTTTCCTTCTCTTCCTCATCACATTTATGTCTCATCAATTCACGTTACTAACTTGACTTCGTCCCTGCAGAGTGCATGTGCTTTATCGTTTGCAGACCCAGGATCGCTGCAGCGGCCAAATCGGGTTGATGTGCTCTGTTACACGCAGCATCTGTTGCACTTCTGTCCATCCTGGGAGAGAGGGATCCCTCACTTACAACCCTCTTTGAGGTTTCTACAGTTTTTTCCCTGTTAATACATTTTTTTAGGTCGTTTTTTCTTGTTGCGGTCAGAGAATGTTGCACCTTTGTTGAGCCCTATGAGGTAAATTTTGATTTGTCATTATGGGCTATTCAAATAAATTAAAATAGATTAATTGATTGATGCCATATGAATCTATAGAAAACATTTTCATACAGAGTTTGTGGTCTCCATTGCTAGATTCAAGCCTTCTTCAATTGTCTCCTCTCCTGTTGCCGGTACAGGTTTGTCTTTAGTTTTTTTTTTTCCTGCACGTTAAGTTTGACATCACGAAAGCAACGGAAACTGAGGCGCCCTCTCACCTCACTGTAATGCCAAATGAATGCGTTCGCCAGGTGTCACTTTTCCATCACTTCTGACCGGAGCCGATTAAAACCTGTGTCTACTGCCGAGTCATTAGACCCGGGAGAGAATGCTGATTGTATCCATTCCCATTGAAGACAAAAGTTCGATGGTTGTGGCTGTTAGTTGATTTTTGGAAGAGTTGAAAAGGGGCTTCATTCAGGCTCACCCTCCCTGCTCCTCCAAATACATCTCTGGTTCCGAAAAACTAACATGGTGCTGAACAAAATGCCAGATTCCAGTCCTTAAAAACAGCAGTCAGCAAACCAATGAGTGACATCACGGTGGGTTTCCAGTTGGCTGTGAGGGGCACTTGACTTTTAACATATTTTTCTCATTTAGAGACTATACAATAATAAAATTAGACCAAATAGTTCCATCTAAAATATATATGCACAATATGCTGAGGTAAAACTACTGCAGGACACAAGGCCTTCAGCACAGAGCTGTTGCCTCCACTCACTAACGGCCATTTATTTAGCAGCTGGAAAAGGATTTCCCACAACTCCTTCCAATTAAATGACAAATAATAGAGTGCTGCCGGTTGCAAGGTTTTGTAGACCAACATGCAAGTTAGCATCACCCCAGTTCCCTGGACAAAAGGCAATGGGATTTGTCTATTTGCTTATAGATGTCTGCTGAAATTAATGAACACCACCTTGAAGTCAACTTGATTTGATGAGCATACTTTCTTTAAAAGGTCTTTCCTGTGAATAGAGACAGTAAGTGTAAACACAATGAGGCAATAAAGGCCGACTTAATACTCTCATGTCTGGCACGATGACGTTTTAAGTCCCTGACACCTCCGAAGTCTCATTTACACACTTGTTAGCTGCTTCCTTTTTTTAATGCCCTGTTCAGTCCTGGTATTGACGTCGCTTGTAGTACTGGTGGAGAACGAGACATGACTCAAAATCTTCACCTGCTGCTTCATTTTATTTCTGTCACCACTCAAGTGCAAGTGCAGGTGTACAAATGTGCAGTTTAGAAAAAAAGACGACAAAAATGTAAAATATTAAACTCTTCAAAATTATAGTAGACAACTCAAGTCACTTAAATACAACAATACAACCAATACTAGGCCCCTGTCTATTGGGCTCTATATGCTGCCTCCAGGCCCTGATTACAGTTAAAAACAAAACTCTGGACTGGCCTACATGTGGTACAGAGGTGGTGCAACAAATGGGGTTAACATAGCACATGACAAGTAAACACAATTCTCCTACAGGGAATAAAATAGAACTGTATGGCCCTTGTGTTTGCAACCTTACATATTACAGGGCATGAGGTAACCCCATGGCATCCCTCCTGAGAGATCCGAACACAAGTAAATGGTCTGTATTTATATTTATAAAGCACTTTTCTAGTCTTGATGACCACTCAAAGCTTTTACAGAACAGTTTTACCATCCACCCATTCACACAGTGTATCTACGTGCAGCACGTTCACACATCATTCATTCTGGGTTCAGTATTGCCCAAGGACACTTGGGGGAGATGGGGATCAAAAACTGATGTGGTTGTCAGTGTTCATTTTGTGCTGGTGGCCACAAGTAAATCAATGCCTGGTCAAATATTGCATCCACATATTGTTATTGTTATTGTTATTGTTATTATTATTATTATTATTATTATTATTATTATCGTCATCATCATATAATAATAATAATAATACACTTCAACATGAAACATGTGCTGCTTTATTGTTGTTTGGGGAACTTGATGAAAAATTATTTTCATGTTTTCCTTATAGAAATATATATCCAATTTTAGATATGGGGGAGGTTTTAAGTAAGTGATAAGTCCAGCGAAAACAATTATATTCTGCACCCTTACCTATGCCAATCATTTTCTTACAGCCCCTTAGTTGATGTCATGTGCAGCATGACACAGAGGAAGCAGGCTGGGGTTCACTTTCTTGCTCAGGGATACTTCAATAGGAGTTGCCAATTTGTACAAGCTTGTAACAATATCGCTACGTGCTCCATGGTTGCCCAGATCCATTAACTCTCTTTCTTTGTGTAACCTTTTCCAGTGTGTGGTCTCTTTTTTTTTTTTTTCAACCAAATCCAATTTAACAGCAGCTCAGCGCGCAGCTTTTAGATATGGCCAAAAGGAGAGCCAAACAGATCTACCCTTCACATAGAAACACCGACTCTTGTTCATCACAATTCTGCCGCCTCAGGCTGACTGGCTGCTCTCTGAAGGGCAGGAGAGAGAGTATGTAGAGGGAACAGAAAATGGGTCCAAATGTGAAGGCTAAGGACAGAGCGAGGGAACAGGAAATAAAAGCGCTTGTGGGTAGTTTCTTTCCAATTTGAGGATATGCTGAGGATCCACATGAGCTTAATGTATTATAGATTACAGCTCATGTTGTAGCTCATAGGTTAGAAACACTTGGCCAACATACAGGGATGTGTTCACGTGTATATGCAGTATATCTGTGCACTCCATCCCCTTGGACTGAGAGCCAAGAGGCTGCTTCTCTTACAATTCCCCTCACACGGCAGCCTCCACTATCTGTAATGCTCACTGCAGATTCGGCTAAGCAGGTATTTCTCCATCGCTCTTCAACTGCTTGTTATTGGGTTCAAACATCAAGAAGAAAAGATATCATCTAGAACAGAAGCACTGCTTTAATCCACATGCTGTTCGTGTGTGTGTGTGATAGAGAGAGAGAGGACACTCTTTTTCTCACCTTGAAAATAAGATTAAAATGTTATCAGTTGTTCCACCTGCACCGTCCTGCTCTGACTCAAACTAGATACAACACATGGAGCTTAGCTGAACACCAGATATATAACACACACAGACTCAGACACACATGTACGCCCTTAAACAGTGTCTACTGAATTACTGTTACTCTAACAGAGTGGTTTTCTTCATGATTACTCTTCTGTTCGATTGATACATTCACTGCTTAGAAATCATCTAGCGCGGGACCTGATATTTGCAGTGTGGTGAAAGGGTGACACCAAGTGGTCATCTGAGATACTACAACATTCTGTTAAACTTGACGTGTTATTTTTGAAGTGAAGTATTATAATAATTATCAGTGAATTATCAGAGTAAAAATCCGTCTTGACTCATGATTCAAAAGTATGTTACGTTGATCAGAAGGTGACGGTTTCACAATTTTAGTAAGAAACAGAAACAAATCACACTTTTACAAAACTACATGGACCCTCGATTGTGATTACTCAGTTAAGTGTGAGTTCACAAGAATCATTTTATGTGCTCAGGGCAGGAATAATCCGTAGTTTGTTTATTTAATCATTTTAATGGTATTTTGCTTCATCCATTGTTCATATTTAGAAAATAAATAAATCTGCATTTTTAGTTTTGATCCTGAAGGACAACAATAGCTATTATTGTATAAAAAATGTATGTATGCATAATTTATAAATATACAAATAAGTACAACATAGAAATTGTCAGGTTGCAGAAATAAAAACAAATGTACAGAATAAGAATATTATGAAAATAAAATGCAATTAGACTCAATCTACACTATTGTGAAATAGAATGAAACTCATCCGAGTGCATACCTCTTACAAGGTGAAACAGTCCCATTATAAAAGCATTATAATCATTAGATCTGGATTTCAATGGAGATCTGAACATATTCCACGCATTAACAATCAAGATCCATGAAGTATTATCTGAGAATGTAGAAAAATGCCCTGTTGTTAAATGGTAAAGAAAGTGAAAATTCATGATCCGAATCTGCACCAAAATTGAATGGATTCTTTCCTGACCAATATCTTGTCCTTCCACCATGTTTCGTGGTAATCCATCCAGTGGTTTTGTGTAATCCTGCTGACTAATAGACCAACAGATGAAAACATATTCTTGGATGAGGTGATTGTTTATTCATCATGAGTGAAAATAACACACGTCTCAGGTGTTCTCACCTCTCGTCCTTTATTTCAGCCATGAAGGATTTTATCATCACGCTTTTTTGAGTTTAAAATTTGACTTTTATAAGTTAAATAAACAGGGATTGATCCATGGTTGATTGGTGTTTTTGTCACTCGCTCACAGGCACCGCACAATTGATATCATGAAAGAATATTCGTGTTCACAGAATAAATAGTATTTTATTGACCAAAAGTGACAATTGACCTATCTTTGTGCACAATACATTTCACAGCACACTGCCTTTAAGTCATTTAAATAACATTAACACATCTCTAGAAGTTACTACATGAGTCTCCTGGATTTCACAGAAGAACTTGGGACGATCACTTCAAGAGACGAGTACACATAAAGGATTTTTGCAATGCATCATAGTTACACTGCAAAAGAAACACTGTAGCATCTCAAAGAAACACACAGCAATTGTGTATATTTGTCACTATCTGTCCACCCTCATACATCCAAGTGGATCCTCTGGTGACGTTTCAGGTTACATTTCTGGGTGAAGCGTTTGCCACAAGCCAAGCAGCAGTATGGCCTCTCCCCAGTGTGGACCCGGCGGTGGGCTTTGAGGTTGCTCAGCTTGGTGAAGCTGCGACCGCAGAGCGAGCAGCAGAAAGGCCGCTCACCTGTGTGAGTCTGCAGATGAGCCTTCAGGTTGCTGGGGTGTGGAAAGCACTTTCCGCACTGGCCGCAGCGCAGGATGTTCCTGGGGCCAGTGTGAGAGTCTGTGTGGGGTACGGGGCTGGCGTGATGCGAGAAGGCAGACTGGGATCTGACGCTGACCCACGGGGCACCGGTTCGGCTGACTGGCGCTGCCTGTTTGTCTACCAGGTGAACCCGCTGGGCCGAGAGAGGAGGAGGTGGGGCGGCTTTGGATGTGGAAGGAATTCTGTTGAGGGGATTTGAGTTCACAACCTGAGAATGGGCTAAAGACAAAGCTGCTGTGCTGCTGTTCGAGAGTGTGTGAGGTTTGTTTTTCAATGGTCTGTGGAGGTGCTGTATAGCTGCTTGCAATTTCAGACCTGTACCGGCTTTGGAATGCAGCTTCACAACCTCCTGCACAGTGGCTTTACGGTAAATGTGGTTCCGTTTGTGTGCTTCTGAACTCAGTCTGTGCTGTTTCAAAGAGCATGAGAAAGACTTCATTCCAGACTTTGGAATTTCTTTCTTTTCCGGATGCTCACTTTCCTCACAGCCGTCAGAATCAATAGTTATTTCCTGCTTTATTTTCACACCCAATGTTTTGCTGTTTTGTAGTCTAGCTTCAGAGGATCCTGACGTTGCATTCTGGGTAGCCTGAGCGTGAACGTCTGCTGTTACAGATTCAGACAGCTCGTGTTCTGTACGCTTTAGAGAAGCTCTCGTTTTGGCTGAATCATGATCATTCTCAGCCCCAAGTCTGTGATTCAGCAGAAGCCCAGTCCAACTAGTGTCCATTTCCAAAGCTGGGACATGTGATGGATCTGTAGCCATGTGCGTTTCTTCTAGTTCTTCAGGAAAACAAAATGCTGCAGATATCTGTGAGCCTTGTGTCATGATATCCCTCAACGGCTCCTCACTGTTCTCTGGAGTCTGTTTTGGTTGTGCCTCAGTCCTCTCAGTTATGCTTTGTGATTCCAGTCCTGCTTTGCCTGAATAATGAATAGAAATGGGGGTTATATTAATGACATTTTTTTGGGACTAAATAAGCCTAACTATGTAAGAGGATTGATGATCTAATTCTGTTTATTACAGAAGCTAAGTGCATCTGTGCAACATAATTTTGAGAAACTGCCTGCATGTGAAGATATTAACCTTTCTATCTACGAGACACAGCAGCAGATGTATTCTGAAATCCACCAGCTACAGAGAAAAAGTGAAAATGTTCCCACATGGACGGATCAATAGGAACAATGACATTTGTATACAAGGAAGAAAAATCTGTTCCTTTTTGTAGATATTAGTGAGAAAATGGGGTTGATGAAGCCAAGATGTTGAGCCCTTATTCAAGTGCACGGACTCTCATCAACTGCTCAAGGCCTGTTATCTGTTCCATTTTCCTATTTAAAATCCAGAGGTGACTGTGAGGCTGTTCCACCTAAACTTTGGAACAGGCTTCCTCTTTCTATCAGATCTGTTGAATGTGTTGTTTGTTTTATAAAGCTCCTGAAAACTAATTTATATAGATTCGCCTTTTTTTTTTTAATCAGTCTACGTTTACCTTAAGTTATTGATTATTTTGGTTAAATGCCTAATTGATGCCTATGTGTATTGGAGAATGCTCAACTGTGTGTAGTTATACTTTTCTGTATGTATTCCTGTATTTAGGCTTATTTGAACCTATATGTGAAGCACTTTTTATCTATTAAAGTGCAACATAATTAAATTATTATTTAGGGTATGGCTCTTTTAGAAACTAAGAAATAGATATATGCTATGAGAATAAAATGCAGTTAATGGATACTCAGTTTTTGTGTTAATCATTTGTATGTAATTGTTTCCATGTTACCTTGAGGCAAAGTCAAAGCTCTTTTGTATTCAAAGCTCATTAAACAATATTATTATCATCATTAAACTACATTAATCCCATTTTGAATGATTTTTTGCTAGTTTTACTAGTAGCACACTTCTCCACATTTAAAGAGCACTAGATATATACAGATAGATATATAGATGGTGAGAGAGGTCATTATTATAAGAGATAATGATTTTACTATGTACTAGAGATCAAAAAATAAAATTGTGTATTCGTTCAAATATATTAAATCACCCCATAATCCCCATGCGAATGTAGTCAGACATGGTAGAAAACTTGCCCTACTCATCTGTGGCACCTCCTCCTCTGCTGCGAGCCCACATTTGTAAAGCGACAGCCCCACTCTGTAACTGCACAATTAATCCTCACTATATAATTTGAACTGTTCCATATATAGGGCCAGAAAGTGTCATAGAGCTAGAATGATAAATCTACTAAGCATTAGCTTACTGCAGGTATATCCATGTGTTGACTGATAAGTAGAAAAAAGTACAGCTCAGAAACTGAACATAGCAGTGTAATATATGTGCAGTCTCCTCAAGACCCTCAAAATGTCACTGTATTTTTGTGGTTGGTGTAGCAACAGCTGAATCAAACACTGATATTATGGAGTTGTAGTTGGTTGTTTGGCTCCACTTGAGCATCTGTAAAAGTTACCGCACCCCACTGATCTACATCTATAATCATACCTGTTAATGGAGTTTTTGAACTCGCAAATACCTCAAATCAAAAAGGTCAAAAAATAATGTCCTATGTGCAACATAGTGGACTCAAATGACACAACACTCACCATCAAGAGTATCACTCCACCCTCCCAAATGCACAGATGAGCAAGATGGCTTAGTACCTTCTTCTTCCTTCACATCCACAGCAGGCACCACTTCCTCATCTTCTGCTGCCTGGACAGTAACCAGAATAAAAGAGCACAGGAGGATAAGGACATACAATTTATTGAGTTCACTCGGTTTCCAGAGTTGATATCACATGCAAAATCTCATTTACTACAACACAAAAAAATCAAATGTATGTGAGAGCAATTCTGATCTCATGCCTGCACGCCATACAGGCCCTGTTAAGACCTGGTGTTAACCTCCATCCAGAGGGATCTGTTCACAAGGCGTCAGCACTAAGTTTGTCTGTTCACAGCTGGCAGTCAAATGCATCCTGAATGTGTCTCATGTGACTACTTGAGATCATATCTTCACTTCACTTCCCTTTATATGAAAATAAACATGTAAGTCATTTGTGTTGGCGGAGAGTCTGAACAAGTTATGTTGCTGTATTTTTTAGGAGGGGTTGAGTGAATCAGCTCTGCTATGGAATAGGATTTTACCCATTTGAGAAAAGAACAGAAATCATTACGTGATGATCAGTGTTGATATGTGGTAACACAAACACTGATCCCTCAGACCACATCCAGAGGTGGACTGGGACCATGTGGCTACATTCTTTTCACTGTGTGAACACAAGTGCTTCCTGGACCGCACATGAAGGACCGCCCACTCAGCTGACGTCTCTGACACACTACAGTTAGGGTACATCATTTTAAAGCTTCTCAGTGACCATATGTTGATTTGTTTGTGCTCACCGCCAAAGTATCAATCCTGATCACCACGTTATGACAAATACTTTTATTAAATTGGTCAAATCTTTCTACAAAGTGTCACAAGAATCATTCAGACGGGCATTCCTCTCTCTCTCTCTCTACCTCTTCCTCTCTACCTCGCTTGTTCAGCCACACAGACACCATCACTGTTACATTGGATGCATCTGTAAACTCAGTCTAGGTAAAAACAATATAATTTGGTCTTCATGAACAAAAATGACGCACAATATTATTTGCATGCAGAGAAGGGGAAGCAAGATCACAAGTGGTCACAGGGGACACATTCAGGATGCATCTTAATACCAGATGTAAACGTACGTGGCCCAGGATGCATTGACGTTCACCCAGCTAACAGAATATGGACACGTGGACCAGACCAACTCCCAATGTGCGTTCACACCTGTAACAGAGCTGTCCGCTTGTGATCAGATCACAAAAACCACATGTTAATACCAGGTGTCATAGTCACATGAAGCAGCCCACCTGTGACTCCCTCTCTGGGCTTGGGGCAGCTGAAGCGTTGTCTGCCTCCTGTGGCAGCTCTGATACGACATCTTGTCTGTGGCCTTGTGGCCATCTTTCCACAGGACCCCCCTCTTTCTTCACACCACAGACCCTCAGCACATCTGGAGAAAAGAACCACCATTACAAACACATTAGACATCCATTGAGATACATCTGCACTCGTGTGTTCCTGCTCTTACCATCCTGCTGGTGGTCGCACCTTTCTTCTGCTGTGTCTGTGGACAGCTCCACGTCCTTCTTGGCGCAGTCCACACACCTCCCTGTCTTCCCTCCCTCTCTGTCACTTAATTTCTTCTCAGTCCACTGCAGCTGCATCCTCAGGGTCTCCACCTCCTTCAGAAACCCGTCCTCCACCAGCCTGGTCACCTCGTACATGGCCGTCTTCACCACAGACTCCATCACATCCGAGAGCTGCGTCTGAAAGGTGACTATGAGAGAGTCCAGGTCCGACATGACGGACTCGGTGTCTGTCCCCAGTTACACGACGTGTCTTGAGTTGGTAAATAAACGAGACAGACAGAGTTGTCTTCTTGGGAGATTCTACCACATGTTGTTTAGGTTTCTCGCCATTGTCGCAGAGCTGCCTCTGTTCAGCGATACATATTGTTGTTGTTGTTGACCACCTTCATGACAGCTAGCAAGCTAATGTCACTCCTTAGCTTAGCTGTAGCATCCGTATGCTAACCAACGTTCGCGGCATCAAACGGTGAACAAAACGAACACAACTACGAATGACACAAACCATAGTGTAAACGAACGTGTTCAACTACGTCGGTGCGCGTGAGTAGTTTCCACAGCTAACGACTATTCAGCAAAACAAATTCACGTGTGCCTGACTTGTCATTAAGCCGAGCTAGCTAGATTTTTTTTAAACAAACGCTGATGCGCGTTGCTTTTGCTCGTGACGTCGTACATGCCGTAGTACGGTGGCCTTCCATGACATGTCTGAATGAGACAACGCGTTTTTAAAAAAGTGAAACCCATAGGCTGCACCACGTCGGTGAAGAACACATCGTTCAGTATGGGGATGATTGTGGCTGCTGTGCAACACATCATCACGAGGAGCACATGTGTGGGTACTACAATGACATCTGTTAAAGGGGGCAAAACAAGAGTGTTGCATTTTTTTTAAACCTGTGCCGATGATTAACACACAGACTGTATGGATTCACATGAGCTGTTTTCAGACATGACCTGCAGGTAAAATCAGGGGATGTTGGCTACAGACTTTACTCTTAATCTCCCTAATATAGGATAAAGAAATGTTGAATTCATACTTTATTATCCCCATTAGAGAAATTTATCAGAGGCTTTTAGATTACCAGTATATATATATATATACCATGACAATAGATCGTAGCTAATGCATACTAAGTGAAAAAAGGTTTTAACGATTCGTATATAATTATTTTTATTTTACCTGGAGGGTTCTTTTTGTATTTAAAGCTCAATAAATCACATTATTATATCATAAAACTAAATTAATCCCATTTTAAATTAGTTTTCACTTTCATCATAAGAAACTGTCATTAAAGGATAACTGTTCCATTTACAGGGCAGAAAATATATGTACCATAGAGCTGGAACAATGAATTTGCTCGGCCAATGATTCAGCTGTATATGTTGATTAATCACACTTTGACATTGTGGTTTTTGGGGAGAGAAGTTTGAACAGTAATCCTGTTAATGAGGCAAAGTCATTCCTCAGAAGGTAAGAATGGATGATGGAGGTGCATTCAAACGCTACACAGACATAGCTCAGCTGGCTCTACAGTGGCCAAAAACAATGGAAGAATAATGTATATATAATTGGATGCAATTTTGTTTAGTATTCACAAGAAATAGCTGCTGGTGTGAACCATGGTCTCAGAAGAGGGTCAAGAAAGGTTTATTTGACTAAAGGTGGAAAGTTACCTCAAAGAGTTTAGTTCTTCATCAGTCCAAAGTGACACAATCTACTCATGTGAATACTCTCAAAAGTGGGCATCAAGCTAAGGTGTCGCCAAAGAAACAACAGACTGATCCGAGCAGTAAAAGTATCAACCCCAGAGTAACAGCAAAAGCCTTAATGGAATCATTAGAGCTGGTTAATCTCTCCGTTAATGAGTCTTTAAAAAAGCAAATCGCTGCCCAATAAGGACAGCAAAAAATAAACAAACATAATGCATTCATAATTATAATTTCATGTTTATTTCTCAGTATGTTATGTATTTGTTATTGACATTTAGATTCAATTCTACCGTGCCAAAAGAAGAGGTTCTTCCTGATCAAGACTAATGGTTTAATGATCACTACTCTCAGATATAGACCTTGATTTAAAAAACAAAAGTTTGAACAATGATGTGATAGAAATGAGATTATATCTCATGAATTTGGCCTCATTGATTTTATTTACAGAAAACATTTACAGACACAGAAGACAAACCAATGATAAAAGAACAAGGGAAAGAATATAATTTTTAACTTCCTTTTCAATCTGAAAAGTAGTCACAAGGATGATGTTCCTCAGTCTTATTTATGTTTTTTTTTTCATTAACAAAATATGCAGCACAAAAATAGGTATTGGATGTTAATTTAGTATTTTTCACAACCATTTTTGGATAAAAAGAAGAACATAGTTATCCCAACAGAAAATACGACTGAATTTTTGCTATGTTCATTAAAAACAACCATGACTTACAAAAAACTCTTAAATTATCTGATGCTCTTTCCCCCAATCGCCCATTGTTTCATAGGTCTGACATGTGTTTGCGCTGATGTGATTTCAGATGGTCGAGGCGTTTGAAGCTGAGGCCGCACACAGCACAGCAGTATGGTCTTTCCCCCGTGTGGGTGCGATGGTGAACCTTCAATATATCCGCCCGTGTGAAGCTCTTATCACACATGGTGCACCGGTGAGGTTTTTCCTGTGTGTGAATTCTGCGGTGCAGCTTCAGATTCCAGAGTCGGCTGAACTTGTTCCCACACACAGTGCAGCAGTACGGTTTGTCGCCTGTTTGGCCACATTTATGTGTCTTTAGTTCAGAGAAAGAAGGGAAACCTTTTCCACAATGGCTGCAGAGGTGGAGCCCCTGACCCAAGTGAATCCTCTGGTGGACTTTGAGGTTACACGCTTGAGTGAAAGTCTTTCCGCACTGGGTGCAGGAGTATGGCGGCCCTTGTCCTGTGCCTTTATGTGTCTGCTTGTGAGTTTTGAGAGAGGCAGAATCAGGGAATGACATGGAGCACAGGTTACAAATGTGTCTCCTCCCTCCTCGCCCTGCTGCCTGATGCTGCAGCCTGTCTCCCAGGTTTAAGGTTTCACTGTATGAATCTGAAGCCCCATACATATCCTCTGTGCTGTCTAAAGTGGGGTCAGTTCGGAATCTGCCACCTGAATCGCCTGACACATGGTCAGGGTACAAGATGCCCGGGTCCTGTAGATATCCTTCCTCATTAATTAATAAACAGCTGAATCCTCCACTTACATTAATGTTAGTCCTTGACGGTGAGCCTGCAGGTGAACTGACCCTTTTGTTCCGTGGGATTCCTGTTTGGTACGCTTGATGCTCATTGTCCTCAGGTGCTTCCACATTCCCCTCATAGTGCCCCATGTAATTCAGATCCTTACCTAGATGGGACGGTGATACTTGTAACCCATCTAAGTTGCCCATTTCAATCATGCTGGCATCGCCATAGCCCGTCTTGTCAAAGCCAGCCAAGTCTTCCATGTCATACCTGTTTGGGAAAAGTGGTTCGGACTGGTCGCCTGAGTGTCCATGTTGGCCAGAGTCTGGCCTCTGGTCAAAGTCAGCCTCCCAGGTCACATGACACTTTGGGATCTTCTGGTCACTGAAGCGTTTACTGGGCCCTGGCAAACCTGATGTATCTGTTTCTGTCCAATGAAAGGAGGAAAAGAAGCATTATAGGTGTACAGGAACAAACATGCTAAATCCAGCAGTGAAAATGTGAATGATATCATTTATATTTTTCTAATACACCAGTAGCTGTAATAATGATATACCTCATCACTTCTCTGTAGATTAGAGGAGACTTTTATTTTGAATGTTATAATTCCCTTTTTCCAAATTTGTAAACTTTTCTATGAAGTGAGTAAAATGGAATATTCTAAGTCACTAAAATAGTTTTGAAATTATCTTTATAGGCATTTCCCTCTGAAAACAAGAAGTTTATTTTCTATTTAATTTCCATGCTTTGTATATATGTATATGTGAAGTTACTTTGACGTAACATAAAGTGAAAGTATTTATATTTTTAGAAGAAAGATTTCTGCAAGAAAGATCCTGTGAAAATTTTGTGTGTTTAATCCACGATTATACGAAATAATAAAATGTAAGACTTAATATAGCTTTGTGCTATTATTGGGTATTTGTCTCTCATTTGTCCTTGTTTTTCCTGGATAATGCTGTATTTCTGTCCCGGGAAGAGTTTGAGCCACAACACCTACACTTGATTCAATTTGATACTATTACAGATTCCTTTAAAAAAAATTGCTTGTTAGACTCTTTCAGTATCTGCACACTGACCATCCAGATTGACTCCCCATCTCTCTTGGGACTCATTGGTTTCTGACGGCATGTGAAGGGCTTCCTCCTTGAGCAGTCTTTCCAACTTTTCACCTTGCACACCTGGAGACTGGCAGATAAGCACAATGACAGGATTAATACAGGAAGTGTAACTCTGCACTCCTCAAGAGAAACTCTAAGCTTGGCATTTAATTGATAGAAGGATTCAATTTTGTAGCATAGCTTTAAAAGAAGAAATGAACGGCCACTTTACTAAACACTTATTGTAACACTATAACCTAAATTAGTGAAGCTCATTTAGTGTAATAAATTGCCCTCTACCTGTGTTGCCCTCATAGCGCAGTGGCTCCCTGGTTTCGTGTCTTCCACTTCATGGTCATGTGTCGCTACATCAGTGCCCTGGGAGCAATTTATCCCTTCTTGCAGCATACTCTCTTGTTTCAAACCTTTCTCTGTAACAGAAAAAGGAGATGTTTTTAAATTAGACAATATGAATGATCTGCTCTGCATCTGGAGGATTTGAAAAAGTGCAGATGAGGCATTCCTCTTCCTCGATTCCCCCAAAATATCCTAACATTAAAAGAAAAACAATGTATCTAGCAAGCCTGCACAACTGGTTTACTGTCTGGTAAGTTGCCAAATTATACAATGCTTTCACTTTGGTGTGTGAATGGTAGAGCTCTTAGCTACAAGAGGGGAGTATTTCATGGCCAAAATGGGGGAGATTGAGGAAATTTAAAGAAATGCTGAATAGTTTCTGGTCGCTTGGGGCTAGCAGGAAGATCTGTAAACCAGGGCTGTGACAGAATCTATCTCTCTCTCTCTCTCTCTCTCTCTGATAAGGGACACAGAGGAGCAATAGTTAAAACTGTAAAACATAACTTTCTTACTGTCCAAACATATATGAAAAGACACCAAATGATCACTGATCATTTAGACTCATGTATGATCAGGTGAATGGTGGCTGAATATGGATGAGAAACAGACTCACCTGTAGCTCTGGGTCTCTCCTCGACTCTCCCGCAGTCCACACACCTCCCTCTCCGGTCCCCCTCTCTCTCCTTGCGTCGACTCTCGGACCACCGGAGTCTCCTCTTCAGGGACTCCACCTGCTCCCTGCTCCGAGTCACCTCCTCCAGAAAGCTGTCCTCCACCAGCCGGGTGATCTCGTACATGGCAGCCTTGAACACGGTTTCCATCACACCGGACAGCTGGGACTGAAACGTTACTATGGTCTCAGCCATTGTAACAGTGTGTGTCAAACTCAGCCGATCACTTCCAGTAAAGTGGGTAGAAGCGTGTTAAAAGCTCCTGTGGAGTGAGTGACGTGTGTTGACCACATCCACGGACCGTCTCTTAAAACTGACGTTAATTAACGCAAACCTCTCAGTGTTTAACACTTTGTACACATGTATTCGGCTGTCTGCATTTACTCGATGGTGGTTTTTAGCGAATGTTACCAAACGGCTGAGTCGTTGGAGATGCCTGCTGCGCTAGTTTAGATTCGAACACCTCCTGAAACGCACTACATGAAAACATTAACCTGCCATATTTGGCACGAATAAAGTCTGTGTCAGCTGCAGCGTTTGTCTCTTAGCACAAATAACCCGGATGGTTTCGCTTTGATCTATCGTCGCACACTGATGAGCTTTTACGTTTCCTCTTGATTCCGTAAACAACGGCACTTCCGAGATTTACAATTACGGGTCGTGAAGTGGGACAATCTTGAGATGTTAGCAAAGTGGGTACCTGTTAATAAATTGTGTATTCTGCTTGAGGGTGACACGTGGGGCATTAATGGTGAAGATTAACTAGAATAATTATCATTTTATTGTATTTTCTTACCACAGGAAAATGTGTGAAAACCCAGATTAGGATTGATGCGGATCAACCGGATGTAGCGCTGGACTCCCTCCCTCCTCGGAGTATGTGTGCGTCACACAAAGCGGAGAGCGCGTCTCACAACGCGAAGGAGCCATGTTGGAGCAGCTCCCGACCCTGTGTGCTTCACCGCGCAAAGCCTCTGTCTGAAGAGGAAACTCTGGGGGACGACACATCAAACCCCACGATGTCCACGGACGATTTCCAGACCAAGTATGCCTCCGTCATGGAGAGCATGCTCAAGAGTGCCATCGCGGAGACCACCAAACTTTTCGAAACTATGGTCGACGAGCTGAAGGCAGAGATCTCCAGAATCAAGAAGGAGAACGAGGACCTCAGGGCAAGATGCAGCCAGTTTGAGGAAAGACAGTCCTCAAAAGACAGACAAAACCAGGCTCCTCCGCAACCATGCTGTGAGAAACGAGACACAGCTGTACAGTGTGGTGAGTTAGCATTTAGGTCAGAGAAACGTAAACAAAGGACAGTTTGGACTATTATATTAACTGTCTGCTGATGATACGTGATGTTTTCAGGCTAAATACTGAGTGTATTTGTGTTATATGCTATATAAATATAGCACCTCCTGTCTATTCGTCTATGTGAAGCTCAGCATACAGTCTTAAAGCGTGGGATCCAAACCAGGAGGGAAACCATACTGTGCTATCTTGGCTAGCAGAAGGGTTAGATCCGTACACTGATGATGTGAGCATTTGGATTCCATTATGTTGGAAGCTACAGGACTTCCCATAATAACAAAATTAAAATAGCAAGAGCAAACTATTTCTCCAAACTACTCACCATAATCCCAGATTCCTTTTTAAAACCACCAATAGACTTATAATACCTGCTTCTTTCACATACTGACTGTGAAAAGTTTTTATCTTTCTTTTAGCAAAAAATCCATGACATCAGAACTAACATCACATCAGCTACCACTGTCGTCCCAAATATCACAGAGCATCCTGCCTGTCCCATTCTAATTAGTAATTTCAGCAAGCTTCACTTCCTTATTTCATCGACACTGTGTCGCACATGCGGTCGTCGTCAAGCCCTCTCGGCATCCTACCCACATCACTCCTCAAAGAAGTAATCAGTACTAATGGTCCTAGCCTTCTTAGAGTTATTAATTGCTCCCTTTCTTCTGGCCAAGTCTCTGATTGTTTTAAGAAAGTCACCATTCAGCCTTTATTGAAAAAGCCAAATCTTGACCAATAACTTCCACAAAATTCTTGAAAAGGTGGTTCTGACCCAACTGGTAGATGTCTGTGAGAATAATACAATTTTTGTAAAATTCCAGTCAGGATTCTGCAAACGTCACAGTACAGAAACCGCTCTCCTTAAAATTTACGTTATTAATGTCTGCCGTTGCTGGTGGTTGTGACGCATTACTACTCCTTGACCTCAGTGCCGCATTTGACATCATTGATCATAACATTCTGATCAATAGACTAATGCAGTGGGTCGGAATATCTGGAGCTGCCCTTAGATGGTTCAAGTCACATCTCTCAGATAGACAGATCTCCGTTTCCATTGGAAGTGCCACAAGGCTCCATTCTTGGTCCTATCCTATTTTCACTCTACATGCTCCCATTAGGAAATGTCATCAGCCATTTTAAAGGAATATATATATATAATTTGTGCTTCAAGCCAGGCAATGTCAGCCACTTGAGTGTCCTAACAGAATGCCTATACGTCATTAAGGAATGGATTTCACTTAACCAGTCCCGACCAGCTAGCAGGCAGACCTCAGTTTTCGGTCCCCTGGCAGCCAATATTAAAACAATAGCTAAAAATCTAGGTGTCACATTTGATTCTCATATGAACTTCAAAACACATGTTAATCCTATCATTAAATCTTGCTACTTCCATCTACAAAACATTTCTAAAATCAAATCGGTCAAATCTCCCTGACTTAAAAAAGCTAATACATGTCTTTGTTTTCTCCTGCCTGGATTACTGCAACGCCCTGTATACATGCCTCAGCCAAACCGTAGTAAGTCGTTTGCAGCTTGTTCAAAACACTGCTGCTCGTATTTTAACAAAAACAAACCGTAGAGCTCATATCACGCCAATTCTTACATCCCTTCAATGGTTAGCAGTTAAATTCAGCAAGATTCTTTTTAAAAACTTTTAATGCTCAACATGGGTTGGCTCCCATGTACATTTCGTATCTCTTGACTCCGTATAATCCTGGGCGTAACCTCAGATCGGCCAGCCTGTCCCTATTGGCTGTCCCTAGGTCAAGGCTGGCTACTCAAGGTGACCGGGCTTTCTCTGTCAGGGCCCCGAGGCTCTGGAACTCCCTGCCTGATGAGATTAGACTCGCCAGCTCACTACCTTTTATTTAAATCACTGCTCAAAACGTATTTTTATTGGAAAGCATTTCTAACATGCAACTTGTAACTATTTTTATTACAACATTCAGTCTTACAAAGTTCGAGTTTGATGTTCCTGATCTGTTTTCAAAAATGACCACTAATCACATTTGTTTATGTTTACAGATCTCATTCCTTTACGCACCATGCTGGTGGAACAGTGTCAATCATTGGAATATTCAACATTGCAAATCGAACAGCAACAATGCTGTCAGTGGGAGATGGAGAACAGTTTACAGGATCACAACTATGGGAATGCAAATTCCCAAATGACACATATGCTTGTCAAAGAGGAGGTACGAGTGTTTCTTAGCAGACGTATTTTATCTTTTGTATATGCCCTCTCGACAGTGACATTTGTTTAACTCCTCCACAGGAATCTTATGATGATTCGTCTTTGCTGCCTGTCATAAAGCAGGAGGATGTTGAGCCCAACGTATCTTGTGGCAAAGTCACAAATGCAGGTGAGAGAAAATTACTTTTTTCCCCCAATTACAGTTGAATAGTTTGTAGAATTTGATACATCCTACATAATTTGGTAAAATGTGGTTAAAATATAACTTCTTATTTCTTTTTCATTTATCCTCCATGTAATCCTCATCACTGCTGTACTTGGGGTCAGCACGGGGCACTGCTTGTGGAAATGAAAATGAAGGGTCTCTCATTGACCACATGTGTTCAACTGGAGAGATGTTTGAAAATGATGAAGAGACTAGAGTCCCCTTGGAACTATGCTGTCATGGAATGGATAATGATTTAGAAAGAGCCCAGAACCAACCATCTGAACCAGAGCATCCACTAGTTATCACAATAAAATGTGGCATGGGGGACCAGACAAAGGGACAACTTGTAACGTCTGAAGAACAAACATTTGTGACTGCTCAGCAACAATCCATGGTTGAACTTCAAATGGAGCAACTGTCAGTGGTTCCACAACAATGTCACAGAGAGGGGGAAATGTCAATAAGTGAACAGACTGATGCTACTGTGCAGCAATATGCAAATGTGCAGTATACAGAGGAACATTTACCAGAGCCCACAACACAAAACATAGAAATGGCATGTAAAGAACAAAAAAATGGCAATGCAGAAAGTGATGCTAGTACCCAGCCTGTACGCCGTAGACGAGGACCGCCACCGAAGAAAGTAAAACAACTACAGCAGCCTGTCAAAGAAACTGATGTAACAACTGAACAAGATGTGGTGAATTCCCCTTTAGTAAGAGTGGAAGAGGTTGAGGTTTCTTCTGCCATTGATAAGGTTGACGCCTCTGAATCTGCAGCTCCAGTATCCCCAAATAAACTAAACATTATTAATCCATCAGCTCTGCAGAGAACTATGGAGTCTGCTGTAGGAGACGTGGAGAACAGTGAATTAGGCTCTTTACCTTTTACAGTGGAATCTTTGACTCAAGGATGTTTACCTGAAAGGGAAAAAACGTCTGGATCTCAACAATGTTCCATGGAAATGGAAGCTCCACCCACTGAACATTCATCTGCAACTGAAACATTAAATTCCCCACCAGTAGAGTCACCACAAGCATCACCAGTTGAGCTCAGAGAACGTTGTTCCTCTGTAACGCTTCAGGATGCAATGTTACTCGTTGAAGCCATGAATCTGTCATCAGGGGAAAATTTGTTATCCTCTTTCAAAGGAATGATGGAATCACCTCAAACCCAGTTTGTTCCTCACATGGATACGTCACAAACTATGGACAAGGTCCCAGCAGAGCCACAGACACTGACACTTTCTTCTGAAACTTGTGACGCTGCAGGCAGTCCAGCCATAACATTGCTGTCCACAACACAATCGACAGTACAGACACTTAACACCAGTCCTCAGGTTACAGGTTCCCATTCAACCAATAAACCCAAGCCCCACATTAAGATTGTCATTCAAAAACATTTGGTCAAAGCATCCAATATTGCTACACAGCAAATGCCCTCATCAACCTGTGCAACTCGAACCAGTGAGCAGTCAGAGCAGCAATTTCCCCATCCTGTGATAAGATGGTTAACACAGAGTAAACAGAGTAATGCCAAGCCTAACAAAATAATTGTTATGTCAAGACCAGAAAGCTTATTAATGCCTTATCAATTTGCTGCACTGTCCCCAATCCAGCATCCTACTCTTGTGTCAACAATTGTTGCTGCACAGAATAATAGTTTACTTTCATCTTCTACAGAAAGACCTTCCTTTTCCCTCCCTGAGAACACAATATCTGCTGCCTCCAGGAAAGAAGTTCCTGTTGTCCCTTCGCAGTTGGTAGCCACCTCAACAGAACAGCAGTCAGGGTTTCTACCCCACACAAAAGCAGTTATATTTCCAAGACAGGTGTCAGTTGTGGCATCAGAGACACATCAATCACAGACAGTTTTTACAGCAAAGCAGGAGTCAGCAGAACCAGCTAATGCTGTGACATTGTCATCACCACAGCTAATTTATTTGTCACAAGAGTCAATCTATTCTGTGGTTGGACAAACTGCTGAAGTGTCTGCAATATCATCTCAAAAGAAGGATAATACATCTTCCAACTTTGGATCTCCCAAACAAACTGCCTGTGTTTTTGAAACGACAAATGTACCAAAAACTCATTCCAGTTTAATAATGTTGGTTCCAACTAAGTTTGTGCCAACCTCTGTATCTCCACTGGAACAGAAACTCTCTGCAGTGGTCAGATTAACCAGGCTGCCAATTTCTGTATCAACAAAAGAATCTGTGTTGGTCTCAAGACTGCTCTCAAATGGATTTCATGAATCGCACTCAGTTTTGAGAGAGGGTGCCACACAAGGTAGATTACCTGTGGACATACTACAACGGCCGTCAGAGATGCAAGTGACGTCCCCTAACATGTGTCCCAGTTTAAAAGAAACTGCAGATTCGGTGTCATTCAATACCTCTCAGTTGTCAAAAGAGAAAAATAACAATCAAGATATGTACGACAGCGAGCATGTGCCACCCCCTACACCACCCAAGGTGTCAGCACCAGTCTTGGACATATCAACAGAAGCCATCAGCAAACCATCAGCTGTTAAACCTATTTCTAATTTGGAGAAGGAAATATTCAGCAATGCAATGCAAGGTTGTGCACGTTCTAACTACGCAGCAATAGCGGAGAAAGGATCAGCTAACCTGATACAGCTGACCTCCATCCCGTCCAAGGACAAATCTGACCCTCATTTGCAAATGAGCAAAACCCAGTTCTTGGCGCAGTTGGCAGTGTCACCTGTTCAAGCCCCCAAAAAGGTAAACACTCACAATTTTAAGTAAAATGATTGCTACTGTCAAAAATAATATTTGCACTGATAACCACACATTCATGCAGCCTCAATTGGGAAAAGTGAAGATGTGTTGCAGCTTATGATTTTAATTTTGGATTATTGTGATTATTATCTTTTAATTTACTTGTTTAAAAAACAGCTAAAATGTCATACATCTTCCCACAGCCTAATGTGATTGTACACAGACGTCTTGTGTTTTCAATAATGAATGACAAAGAGAAGCAGAGTAAATCTTCCAGTTTAAAAGCTAGAACCATTGACTTAATCGTTTCCTCCAATAAATCCTTGATAAAGGATACAAACAATTTACAGAGCATCAAGAGTTGCTGAATAGTTTTCTGTTCATTGGCTAATGAAACATTTTTTTTGTAGGCCTCCTTCAATGATGTTGCAGATACAGGAGCTTCTAGCGCAGAAACCAGCACCAGTAGCAGGAAAAGGTTGGAGAAAAACACCCTCATGGCCCGGCTCCGAAGTCACCTCAAAACTCACTTGCATACTAGAAGAAGTGAAACAAAGCCATATCCATGCACAGAAACAGAAGCCACTACTGTGAGTCCGAAGAAACATAGATTACAGAATGAAAATCCAAATAATACAAACACAACCACTGAACCTATTCCTGTTAAACCTAAAAAGTCAGGTTTCGTTGAAGACATTGGCATCTCTAAATAAGGCTGCAAATGCCTCTATTCCTATTAGTCCAAGGACTGGATTATGTAGAGACCCAAGACCCAAGAGGAGTGTAAGTGAACCCACAAGAAGGTCAAAGTCTACTAGTGAAACCACTCCTAAAAGTGGTAGGAGGTCTAGCTCAGGTAGAGGTAGTGTAGGTTCTAAAACTGTTAAATGCAGTTCTGTTACTCATGGAAGGCCGAGTTCAACTAAAGATGGGGCTAACCCTAAAAAGACAGAAGGCGGTGTTACCCTTAAAAATACAAAACCCACCACCAAGAGGATTAGTTCAAGTAAAGATGGTGCTACCCTTAAACAGACTAAATCCTCTTCTGTGAGTGCTAAAAGGTCTCGTTCAACCAGAGAACAGTCAAGTCTTAAAAAGATTGAATCTTCTGCTGTTCCTCCCCGGAAATCTAGTTTAAGTGAAAATGTTGCAAAATTAAAAATGTGTACTGGTGAAATGATTACTGTCAGCCATAGGTCTCCTTTCATCCAACACAGTTCGAGCACTGAGACAGATTGAAAGGGAATCCAGTCCTTTAAGTCTTTGGAGGAAAACCACAGATATTGTTGGAACAAAGAGTCAATCTGGCTCCTCAAGTGTTTGTTGCCCTAAATTGGCTAAAGATGGTGTCAGTCCTGGAAATACTGTAGAAACCACTCCTGCTAAGAAAGCCAGATTGATTCAGGAAGTTACAAGGCCTGAAAAGAATTTAGCTAAAGCAGCAAAAGCCACAACACCAGCTAAAATTAAAAATTCCAATCAATCCAAACTTCAGAATGCAGCTAAAACAAGACAATTAACAGAGAAAACATATAAGACCCAAGCTGTGTGGATTCCTCCTACAATACCAGCCAGTAGAACATCAGCCGGGGGAAAGGCATCACCTATAAAGAAAGAGACAAGATCTACAAGACCCCAGAATCATATTGCAATTTACCAGCCTAGTGTTTCTCTCAACGCCATACCTCCCAAAGCATCATCCATGGTATCACCATTACAGCCCTTATCAGTCATTGGTGGGCGCCTGCTTAAGAATCAGTGTGGGGAGTGTGGCCGCATCCTCAGCAGCAGTGCTGCACTTGAGAGCCATGTCAGTCTTCATAGAGGACGCAGACCTTTCTCTTGCACGCTTTGTGGGAAGAGTTTCCCAGACTCCAAGGGTCTGAAAAGGCATGGCCGGGTGCACCGCAATGGTAGGATCCACATCTGCCAGGTGTGCGGAAAGGGTTTTGTCTACCGTTTTGGCCTCACCAAACACCTTCAGATGGTGCACAGCAAAATTAAACCCTTTGTCTGCCAGATCTGCAACAAAAGCTTCTTCACAAAGCGAGATGTTGAAGCCCACATACGGATCCACACTGGAGAGAAACCATTCCAATGTAACCTCTGTGAAAAACGATTCACTAGAAGAGTAGAACTAAATGTACATCTGAGGTGGCATAATGGCGAGAAGAGACACTGGTGCTCGTACTGTGGAAAAGGGTTTTTAGATCTCAATAACCTGAAAAGGCACAAGTACATCCACACAGGAGAGAAACCACATTCCTGCCCTCACTGCCCCAAACACTTCACACAGTCAGGGCACCTGAAAAAGCACGTGAAAAATGTACATAAAATCCACTGATAGAGAGACGTAGAAGATAATGTGACTATAACTAAAGATTTTTGTTTGTTTTCTTTGACAAACATCATTTGCAAAACGAATATAATTGGAGAGATGCAATCTGTTTTCGCTTGTCGTTTATCGGAGAGTAGTGTATTGTGTTTTTAAAAAATGCTAAAAGGAATTGTTAAGCATGATGTGTTTGTCTTCTTGCCAAGTTAACCATGGTCATCTCCCAGTTCTAGCTCCATATTTCATTTACTTATTTCATTTTATTTACATTTAGCAAAAGCCTATTTTCTAAAATGTCGAAGAAATCTTTTTAAAGTAAAATGAAAAACTTATTTCCAGGAATATTTGTGAAAACACAACATTCATTTGTCTCTCTTTGATTTTATTTGAACTCATAACCCTTTTTTATTTTTGTGATAGCTGATATCAAAAGAATTGTGAGGTTATTTAAAACACAGTTTTGAAACACTATCTCTTACTTGATGGCTTGTTTGGGATAATGTGATAGAAAAGTGCTATCACATTATCATTATGAGGCTAATCCGACCTCTAGTGGCCTTTAAAAATGTACATGAGCTCTCTTGGACACTTGATCTTTAGAGTCCTAAGTATTGGAGCCCTCGCACTTTTTTACTGGAATATATTTCACTTTGATTCCTAACAATATCTTCAGTAGATATGTTAACATGTCTTGCTTTCTTTATATCACTATTTAAAGTGTTGAAAATATAGTTTTACTTTTCAGAGAAGATGTATAGAAAGTATAATTTTACAATAATTTTGATATTTATTTGTTTAAGCAATTTTTAAGCAGAAAAGCCAAACAATGTATCATTTTCGTAAAAAATGTTGAACATATATTGTTTTTTCTACGAGGTACTAAACAGAATTATTGTCAAATAATTTACAGATCCATTGATGAGTCATGTTTTATTATTATTTGCATTTATTAATTTATAATTTTTTTCTTTTACAATTTTTCTAACGAAAAAAACTAAGAGGTTGAATGTACCTAATATTTGACAACTGTTTCAGTATGAGTTTCGGAAAGTATAGTAAATGATTAAACCAGACTAGGGAAAAACCTAGTGTATGTGGTAAGACCATGTATTGGACATGTGCCAAATTGAAGGTTCGACTGAAAACCTTTTCCTTCGCTGGCTCAGCCCAAAACAAATAATTGTAAGTAGTTATTAAACTGTAAAAATGTCAATAGTATGAATTGTTTTAATAATTTTGAATATTTGTTGATTCTATAAGTATTCTACTTTTACTCCTGTTACAAAAAACACAAATAAGGGTGAACTGCTTCTGCTAATTTACAAGATCATAAAAGTGTCTTCACACTTGACATGAAGAATTGCATCACAATTTAAGAAAGAATTTGTTTTATTTAAACAAATGTGACAGTAGAGTCATGGTGTCTAGTGGTCTGATTTACATTCTTTACAATAATGACAAGGATGTATATATTTAATATTGCTATATTTTCACTTTGAGCAGGTGCACATTGGTTTCAGTTCATGTTGACTGACTAAAGTTGGAATTAAAATGTTTATTTTGTAGTTATGAAAGTGAAGGGGTGATTGCTCAATTCTTGTTTTAGTCTGAAAGATGTGTTTAAACCTTGTCTCCCATTTCTCAATTCTTACTTCATTGAAGAATTCTTGGACCCTCTAATTCAACCCTATTTAGGAAATTGTAAATATTCTGTATATGTTGATTTGATCTTGATAAGAAAATGTATATTTTCTTGTTCCTGAAAACGGGTAATAAATGTAAAGTTGTCCTACTAATCCCTTCTTCGCACTTTTTTGTCAAAACCATTTGATTCAGTTATTATGAAAGTTGGTTGACTTTCATTTGTCATTTTGATTTCAGATAATTTGTATTAATATGAAATGAGTAGTTTGATTTCTGCCCACTCGCTTGTGGGGGTCCCAACGGGGAATCCCCTGCTGCTGTGTTCACACATCGTCTTCTCCTGGATTTCTACAGACTTAATAGGTCAGGCGGATAAAGTCCATAGAAACTGTAGAAAATCTTACTTGGACATTTGCGTTCACACATGCACCTCAAAAATGTAGAGGAACTGTGGAGTCCAGTGCATGTCTAAAAGCAGCTTAAGTCTACCATACCTGCTGCTACTAGGTTCTCTGCCCTCTGAAGGCAATTTTCTTTGAGTTTTATTGGATTTGTATTAAAAAAGTCTTACCACAGCACCCCCCGACTGTACCATGTGCACTAAACAGTTTGCCCTTAAAAAGAGTAATTGTCCATGTTGTTCCATAAATTAATGTGGCTATAATGATAATTACTAACTCAGATTATCAACTGACTTTTTTTCCCTACTTCCCCTGAACATATCATATCTATTAGAGCACTTTGCAAGAAAAGTTACAAAATTTGAATGGGTAAATCTTAAGTGCTTCTTCCTTTGCATAGCACAGAAATGCCACAATCTGGATGTCTGTGATTCCTCACGAAATGCTTCACTACACCGACCACACTGCAACCAAAGATTTTTATTGCAAAAACTGGAACAGGAGAAAATATTTAGGCAGTACAAGTAAGTTTTTTTCAAAGTAAACATTTTATAAGAAGTGGTTGATAAACATTTCCTTTATCAGTTGTCGTGTTTTATTTAAGTATTTAAACCGTCACCAGCCAAAAGTTTCCCTCTATGACAGGCACATTGATTTAACTTATTTAGGATAATGATAACCAGTTCATCCAATACCTGCAGCAAACAAACACAAAACACTGAGCAACCTTTACTGAAGCCTTTAGGGTTTCACTATAAAGGCAGACACTAGAAGGCAAAACCACAGTGACAGTGAGAGAGCTGAAGCAGGCGGGCCACCGGAACGAACAATTGAGTGATAGCACTTCCCCACGTTGCCAACGTCATCTACAGCTATGATCTCAACGATCTGTGAGCAGCAAGAGGCTATGTATTTTGCGTGGATGATGGTACTATTCAGGGGGGTATGTGTGAGGGTTCCATTACCCTGTTGCAGGGATATGCTATCTATCCCACTGCCATTTCCGTCAGTAATGTTGGCAGAATACTCCCATTGGAAAGGTCCACAGTCAGACACATCTTGAGGGCAGTCATTAGCCAGCACATTAACCACTTCACACACAGGCGGAACAAAATCTGTAATCTGGACAGAGAAGAGAAAAATACATTTATGCATGGAAGGCAGCTAAGGGAAGAGATCTGTTGATATTATAACTTTTGACTAAGTGCATCTATTATATGCATATTTCACATACTAAACACATGTAATGCAGGATGTATATGGTTACCTTGTTAACAACAGACAATCTGAGAATAACATAATTGGAGTCGACACCATCGGATGATCTGGCTTCCATAGTCAGAGTGACATCAGTGCCTGACGGTGTGTGGGCTGGTGGCGTAATGGTCAACGTATCATTGATGTTTTCTCCGGTTGTCAAGCTGAGGCTGTCAAGAGAAGACAGAGAAAATAACCCTCCTTGGTTACAGGAACTGTAATTGTGTGCAATACATTTTTATTTTAAAGCTGTAGGGGGTGAGAGGCAGCTGTGGCTAAGTAATGCCTTTGGGTGGTGTAATCATTCATATCCAAAACATATTGTATCTAAAAACATGACTCACCCTTACCTTTACTCCAGTTGAGTTAAATTTTATTGGGTTAAATTTTAACCCAGTGTTGAATCAATAGACCATGCATTACTGCTTCAACTGGGTTCTAGCATCACTTGGTTGTTGTGACCCAGTGTTGGTGTAATTTATGTACTGGGCCCTGTACTACAAAGCCAGATTTGTGCTAACTTGCTCCTGGGCAGGTTAAGTTGGAGAGAAGAGATCAACCTGTATATAAGGACAGCCCACTGGCCAATCAATTCCTTTGAGGCATAACATCTGTGTTCTTAGAGGATCCCATGGAGCTGGTGTGGATTGTTAGTCAGAGCGGGATAACCAGACATAGTTTAATACTTTAACCTTTAAGTAGGGTTATCCTATGAAATTCAATATTTATTTGAGGAGGAAGACCTGGGTTGACTTATCGAGATGATAACCAGCTTTGTGTGACCGCTTAGCCTGAATGCGATTGTTAGGTCAAGTTCACTCAGATGTCAGAACGATATCCTGGGTATGTTGAACTCACCTCGTAGGACAGACCCCTGGTGTCTGTCAGCAGTTCAAAACAACCTCTTTTTTATACTGTTCAGTCAGTTTTAATCAGGGTTTTTAATGAAAGCAGGATGGGTAGTTGAGATTTGAAGAGACAATTGAACATTTCTACATAACATATGTCCTTATGTGTGGCATTTGTAAAACTCCACCCTGCTGCTGGTTAGCTTAGCACAAATGGCTCAGTCCATTGGTGAAGAAAAATCTTTGTATCCGCATCTCTAAAGTTTACTTATTAAAGGTTCAGTGTGTAGAATTTTATGATATTTAGTCGTGAAGTTGCATGTGGTAGCCTTCCATTATCTTAAAAACTCAAAAGGTGTTTAGTTTTTCTGGTTTGGACCACTTTAAAAAACATGGCTGCCTCCTTAGAGAGGACCCTCTCCCAATGTAAATATAAAGTATTAAAATATGAAGGGCCAATTCTATGGTAAAGAAAACAACAATTTGTACGATTTAGATGAAACACACTAGTTAAAACATTACTTCTGCCAAAAGATCCCTTTCACCTATATCTTACACACTGAACTTCCAACATTATCTCTGGCTTGTTTAATTTGCGCCGAAAATTCACAATTTTGTGGATTATATCTTTGCCAGGACCAGTAGTTTACAAGATGTAGATTTAAAGGTTTGGACCTTTCCAATGTTTGACCTTAACAAACTTCGTCAAGAAAAGTCAAATATATAAAACTTTTGCCATCATTGTTGACAGGGATATTTTACGATGGATTTTTTAAAAAGTTGCTTCCCCTCACCTGCTTGGGTAGTCCATAGGGAAGTCTCTGTCATTCTTGGCATTGATGGAGAAGATACCACCAGTGCCCTGGGTCATTACACTGAATGGAAGCTCTAACGATTTCCCTGGCTCCATGCTGCTGGACACCACAGCCTAGAGAGAGAAAAAGGAAGAAAAGAAAAAGATGAAGAAAAGTGATGTAATTCTCGATGCATGCTCCTATTTTTTAATTGGACTTCAGTTTTTAGATACAGTATGTTTTGTATCTACACTGGTAGATATTACACTGGTTGCCAGGAAGAGACAGACCTGGATGTTCACTTTGGACACGGACATCGCGGTGGTGGACTGCCTCTGAAATTCACTTTTTGACTCTTTGTCTTTTCCAGTCAGAATGACCAAAAACTCCCCCTCGGGGACCTCATCAACAGTCACCAGGATGTCTCCACCGCCCATGTCTGTCATTCTGCTGATGTTCACAGCCTCAGGTCCAGACAAAGTTACCAGGCCAATGTTTCCCACAGTCAAGGAGGACGGCCCTTTCTTTCCCACTACTGAAAGCAGCAGGGTGGCAGGCTGGCCTGGGTTCCCAGAGAAAACAGGCAGAGAAACCAGGTAGGGAGAATAGTTAGAACATTTATTTTTATGGTTAAATGTGGTTGATTGTTTCAAGAATAAACATGATACTTTTAATCATAGCTGTTGAAAGGAAGCCTTGATTTTCAAATCTCAATCAGGAATGTGATGTCATATTTACAAAATGTTTGCCGGTCCTTTGCACTAAAATATTATCTAACTTGCAATTTAGTTTAACAAACATGATTTCTTTGGTCCCTTATGAACAGGCTGTATTCACGTTGTATTGATGTTGTATTACTGCATTTCACAACTTGATGGTGCTGTTGTAGGGCAATGGGGGCTCTGTCCACAGAAAACACTGTTTCAGTTATTACCCACACTGAAACTTTTTTTCACTTCCAGTCATCACGTTTTAACTCAAGGATAAACATTTGCATATTTGATATTGTTTAAACATCAAAACATGCTCTGTGATTGAAATATATGTAGATGGTGTACAACTGTAATGCTGTCGTGTAACAGTAAATCTGATTAATTGCATCTTACCTGCTGGTGGACGCCCGCTCAGCAATGCATAACCTGGGTGAGGTCCCTTGAACATTTCCACAAAGTTATAGATAAACGTGATGATACTCTGACCTGGAAACATAATAATAGCATAGTACACACAGACACACAAACAAGAAATCAGTGAATCTACCAACTGTGACTTTCAGACTGTGGAAGAAACATCAGTCTTTATCAAACTTTGCATTGACAGATAGCAGAGGGAATAAATAGTCTACTGATGAAAAAAAAGTGTGCAAAAGGACAAAAAAGCATTTTTGTACTGAAAGTGCATGTGTATAGCAAATGTGCAGCATCTGACCTGTGATTTTAACTGTGTATGGTTGCAGGCTGTCTATTAGGACCTTCCAGGTTCCTGCGTGGTTGTCATCATTGAGACGAATCCTCCTCAGGTTGCCAACTGTTTGAATTGTCCCCAGTTTACCACTGGCCTCAGAGTTGGACTGGCTCACACCTGCATTTGTTTAGCATGTCTAATTGGTCACAGAGATCTATTCCAACAGCATTCTCAACGAAGCTAATTTATCAAGTTTCAAACTCAAGACTCTGACTGATGCAAACATGGCATTGAGACAGATGAGCTACCTGCAGGGTTGGTCAGTGAGAAAACGTCAGCTTCTGTGATGTAGATGGTGACGTTTTTAATAGATTCGTCCACCATGAAGTGGAAGGTCTCCTTCTTGCCAGGGTTCACTGCTCTCTGAAGAATAGTCACCTAAGACCAGAGGAGAAAAATGTATGATCTCCACCATATACATATATACTTCGTTGTATGTTTCACTGCTACCTTTCTCTTACATTTAAGGGATACACATTGCTTAAAAAATACCATTTAATCTGCATAGGAATATTCCAGTGACTATCTCAAGCCAAAATGAGCATCATATCAAGATTGTTCAGGATGAACCAGTAGAACAGCAGAGTCCTACCAGAGCTGAAGTAGATGTATCACGGATGATGCTTGTGGCCTGGGGCAGCTGTTTCTTAGTCACCAGGATGGCTTGGCCTCCAGAGGCCAGGGACAGGTTCTTGTATTGTTCAAAGGCTTCAGCTGAGGTGGAGCGACGGCGCCTTCTACTGAAGCTAGTCATGAAGAATGTCACCTGTAGAGATCAAGCCTGCTGCCTTTTAAAGTTTACAGATTGTGTAAATACAATGTGTGACTGTTTGTCATGCCCGGGGTTAGTCAGAGTTTACCGTTGACTTGGTGCGCCTGATGAGGGCAGTAATTGTGTCCTTGAGTGCGATGTCTTTGGCTGCAGCATCAGTGAAAACATAGATGTGGGAGCCGGATGGAGCGCCAGTCAGAGCCAACTGTAGAAAATAAATGGACCTACTCAGTGTATTCTGAATCACTACAGTCTTTTGGGGATGCATACAAATACATTTCACCCCTAATCAATGACAATCCAAGTTACAGTATGACAAAAGCATAACTGTAGTACCTGAATTCCTGACAGACACATCTCAGGGGCATCGCCCCCTCCACTTGGTCTGAGTTTCGCAATTTCTTTTTTCATCTTATCAGGGTCTGATGTTCTAATCATAGGTCCAAAGGCTACATAAGAAAACACAGACAACATATTATTAAACTTAATCCCACACAACCACTGTGACTGCTAACTAATCACTAAAATATAACTAGTATCAAACTATACAGTCATACTATATAAAACATTCAATGGAATAGGGTCTAATACAACTAATAGTAGACTAAACATCATCAGTAGGAAATCCGAAATTATACCAGGGTCATTGAAGGGCACCAGGATGTACTCAGAGGGCTCATCCTGCGTTCCTTTTTTGCTGTCAATCATTTCGTTGACAACCGCCCTGGCTTCAGTGATGTCATCAGACATACTGCCAGTGGTGTCAATAACAAAGCACACAACAGCTGAGCGGGCAATGCCCATCATTCTGTGAGAGAAAATATATTATAGAAATTGCAAACCGTGTTCTTTCATTAATGTACAACAAGTAGATACTTTTTCATATCTCATCAATATACCTAAGGAATTCTTTATCCCCGACAGCTAAGCGGAGGTTCTCCAGTAGCTGGACGCTTGCAGATGTGGCTATATTCACAGCAGTATTGTGGAGGGCCACGTTGTCAAAGCGTCGCTCACATTTGCTGATGCCACCGCGGGGAACTGTTTTGCTGGTCAGGTCACTTTCCCCTCCATGACTACATTTACCTGGCACAGGACAGAAGGGACAGTTAGAACTTGTGGGCTTGTGCTGTATTCCAGGGAGCTTTTACTACTCTGTACATTTTAATTAGTTTGTCTTGTTCTCTCGGTAGGACAAACTGGGGCAACTTAAATTCCAGGTGTACACAGTATCAAATGTTGACGTATAGGTTAGCCATGATATCTTAATTACCTACAGAGGGTAAAGGAATAGTTAAACATTTTAGGAACTACATGTATTTAACAAGAGTTAAACAAAAACATTGAAATCACTCATATTCTCTGCATAATTAAATATGAAACAAGTACAACCCCAGTCGAAAATGCTTGTTTGTTTTAAATGGTATAATTTTATTAATCAACTACTCATATTATCGATATTAATAATAATAATAATAATAATAATGAAAACTATATCTAAGCATTCTAAAAGAAAACAAAACCAGCAAACATGCTTAAAACGTACCCTATAGAACTCTCACTTGTGTTTCTTATTATTAAAAATGTATTTAAATATGTTTCGGACCTATGTTTGTCACTGTTACCTTGAGGCTTGGATGAATAGAAGACTCCCAAGTAGCCTGATGTGAGTTTCATTTCTTGTAGGATGCTGGGGAGGAAGGAGTTGGGGCAATTTCCATTTTCACAGTCACTGCAGGTCGGAGTGTTGACATCTACACAAGCAAAGTGCAAATAAGATCAGGGATAAAAAGCACATTTTAGTTCTGACCAAGGGAAATAGACATTGCCTCATTTAATAACTCGCTCACATTTTTACTCACAAAAACATACTCACAGTATTTGTGAGTATGTTTTGGGATAATTCACAAAAACTGTGTTTGGAAGTGGATTATTCCCCAAGTGGATTATTTATCTTCTACTGCCGTCTGTGTTTTATAACAGGGAAATGATTGTAATTCCTTTTGTTTGTCAAGCTTGATATTTTTTTTTCAATTGAAATAACTCAAACATCCAGGTAACAATACAATAATTACCTGGCTAATAATTGACATGTGTTTTGTCAATGGCCCAGGGAAATTTGGTGTGATTTGGACTCATGATAAATTCAATATTAATAAACAGGTATCAGTGCTCTGTAGCAGTCAGTGGGTGATGCAGTGTGCCTTCACTCTATGGAACGAGCTGAACGTGTCTTCTTCTATGTCCTCTGATAAACTACAGCAGTGGTTGGCAACTGGCAGCCTTCAGTCAATAAAGTCTGTCCCACCGGTTCATTTTGATGATTTTTAGATTTCTTTTAATTTCACCATATCACACTGAGACAGACAGACATGGCTGTTACAGGTGCTGATCTCCGCCATGGCAGCAACATTAACAGAATAAGCTATAATAAGAGCATAACATTTGTTTTGTTACTGTGTCACTACTCATCCAAAATTAAAAAGCATCAAACACTCTTTAAGTCTATTGATATGCTCTCAGATGGAGTTCAACCAGTTTTTCAATTATAAGACTATTACCTACTTCATGAGCCCATATTCAGCCTATACACAGTTCCCTTGTGAGTATAATAAGTTCACAAGCTTGTACACAGACCTGCCAGGTTTTCAAGTGGCAGATCTGGACGTATGAGGTTGATGTACGGCTCTGTGTGTCCCAGCTCCACCCAGTTACTGTGGCTGTAAAAGTCCTGCAAAATACATGGAAGCACACACATTAACCCGTTTGTACATATAGGCAGGTTTCATATTCAGTATTTACACACCCATTAAAATTAACATTAAGATTTTTTCTTTCTTGTAGTTTCTGTATTTTCTTTTTCTGCCTCCTGTTACCTTCATCATTCTACTTTCCAGTCTCTTTATTATTCCAGCTCCTTTATCATTTTGTCTCTAAACTTCTTTATGCGGCATTACTCTCCCACCTGTAGTGTGTGAAGGACGCGGCCCAGTGTTTCTCTGGCAGCCTGGAAGTTCTCCTTGCGAATGCTCGCCTTAATGGCCACCATGCCCTCCGTGATTAGGCCACGTCCCTCTAGGAACGCCTCTGAGTTGAAGTGGTGTGGAGCACTGGAAATGTTTTTTTGTACAAGAAAGAACACATTTGAAGCTTTGTAACACATGCTGTTGCATTATTTTATCATTCTTGATAACTGTTTATTTACCTGCTGACAAAGTCACGGTCTACCAGTCCATTCTGGGTGTAGATTTCTTGAAGAGCAGAGCGAAACTTGGCCCCTGACACTTGTCCTGTTGCTGTGGGTCCGAGACAGGCCTGAACCAGCTCCTCAGCAGAGGAACCCTGGAGGCAGGAAAGACCATTTGTTCAATCAATGCAGCCACGCAGAGAGTATGGTAAAATGGTTGGAAAATTGGCCAATGGAGCCAATCACTTGTGCAAAATATGAAGCCCATAACCCTGAGCTACATTCCTTGCTTTGATGACTTTTGTGAGAAGCTACAACCAGCAGTGGCTTTGTCCACAGGTCAAATGATCTTCATGCTATGTGGTTGGTTGTAAACAACTAAAAGGGAGAAGCACATTTCCCAAAATTTGAACTATTCCTTCCAAAATATGGTATGGGACAAACCACAACATAGCATGTTGTCCAGTGCCATATTCCCCTTTTTGCTTTATACGGTTAATTTGACTTTTTAATTGACATACCACACAAGTATATTAAAATGTGGTTGAATGTCTGTATGTCTATATGTGTATGTCTGAGAGTGCATGTTTGTGCACGTTGTGACTAGGTTTATCTTCCATCCTACCGTGGGTTGGAACTCGTGACCGGCTTCCTCGATTACTGTCCGACAAGCCTTGGTCACTTCTTGTAACAGAGCCGTTCCAGTAATGTTGACATGAGAGGACATCCCACCCCCGGCAGAGAGAAAGGCCACAGTGGTCCTTGCTAACAGGGCCAAGCTGAGCAGTGCTACTCGAAGCACTGACATCATGATTAATCTGCAGGGAGTGAAGGTCATAATCAGACATTATCAGTCAATGGCAATTGCTGCAAAAGAAATGTTAATGTCGTTTGGTTAAATGTATAAACTAGAATTACCGCACTGCGGTTGTATACCTCCGCCAAGCAGTGCCGTTTCCGTTTACATATTTCTACATACTTTTTTTCCCGGATTCATATAAGGTCACTTATAAGGTGACATTTGACCACTGAAATGTAATCACTTTATCTTTGAGTCCAAGTGACAACTGTGATTAACTGAAATCAAATCAGTTAATCAGCGGATCCAAGTGATTTGTGCCAGATTAAATGAAATTCCCTACAGGCAGTCCTAATGTATCACATTCACAGTGACATGAGGTCACTGTGACCTTGACCTTTGACCTCCAGTCACCAAAATCGAATATCTTCATCTTTGAGTCCAAATGAACACATGCCAAATTTGAAGACATTCCCTCAAGCTCATGTTCAAGAAAAATACTTTGTGAGGCCACTATAACCTTGATCTTTCATTTTTGTACCAAAATCAAGTGATTTAATCTTTGAGTTCAAGTGAGTCTTTTTGCTAAGTGTGAAACTTACAGAAAAGTTATCATTTAAATACGTCAGTGGGATAAGAACTACCTAAAATGACAGAAACCATCTTTGAGATATAAATGTTTTTGACGTGAACTTTGCCTTGTTACTGTTCGTTCGTTTTTGGGGAGCTGTCATGTTGTCCAGGTTTATAAGCACACAAATCAGGTATATTAATGGGACTAAGTGTTTTAAGTGAAGTTAACCGGATGGTGACAGAGACATATTGTAACCAAGAAACCAAACACATCCTCCTTTTTCGCTTTGCTCTGAGATACAGTGTCTGTACAGTGTGTCATCATAGATATTACACAGTCTGAATAGTCAGGGGAACTAGTTCACACAAGTCAATCCTTGGTATGCTGATGTATGACAGATAAGGTTGTGTCACACGTATCATATTTCTGTCTCTGTGACTTCCTGATTTCTTTCTTTTGCTTATGAGATTTTGCTGTGTCTCGCACTGTTTCCTGTACCTGTCTGAACTGAAACATCCGTGAACACTGCTTCCATCTTCACACTCATCCACTCATAAAAAATCGAATCAGTGTGTGGGGTGGAGCAACAAGGAGGTGTGTATGTGAACAGGAATCATTCGAAAGATTCTCACTTTTCTCCCTCCACTGTGAGTGTCACCACATCTAGGTGAGTATAATCTAAACCTCTAATTTAATGTTTACAGTTTCGTGATGATTGAATGTGATTGTGATGACATGAGCTATTTATTATCCTACAGCAGTGTTTTGTTACCAAGCCAGAAAAATACAAATAATCTAAATAACATTGTGTAATTGTGCCATATTCCTGACTTCCTTGAGTTATTACTATAACAATTTTTTTATGGTTATAACAACAAGTTATCATATTATAACTTGTGATGTTTCAGCAGTATAACAAGATAAATAACAGTAAAAGTTTCTTGTTTAACCATGATACACATATTTTGTATACAAAACAGATTTTCATAACGCGATACCAATCCATTTTTCTGGCATGGCAGCAATACACTTCCTCGGCATTGCCATTGCATCTAATAATGATGCTGACTTTTCCTGGTTTTGATCAGATTCTTTAAGTGTTTTGTTTCATTGTTGGCTTTTTATGATACTCTATATCAGTGGTCACCAACCTTTTCGAGCCCAAGATCACTTTTTCATTCCAAACGTAAACCGAGATCTACCACCCTGATATCTTCCAAGAAACCCACTTAGGAGGGTCATATTTATTAGTTTTTGCAATTTCTGTTAAAAACTGAATGTACGAGCATAAATATATACAAAGAAAGGCAGTTATGCAACTTTAGATCGTGAGTGAAGACTGCGTGACTGGTAGATCGTGATCGACGGGTTGGCAACCACTCCTTTATATTTATATGTTTGTATTATATTTCATTATACGTTTACATTTCTTATTGTTAATATTTGGTTGTTTTTGTTGTTATTGTAGACCTCTTTTTCCATGCTGCACTAATACTCCAACAGGTATGTTTTTGTTTATTTTATTATATATTGTACTTTTGACTGATAGTTAAATTTCCTATCCAATTAGGTGATAAAAGTGGTGGCAGGTTTAGTTATGAATTTCATGTCTTTTCCTTTAAGAAATGATTCTGATACAAGATATTGTTTCGAATGAGCTCCTATCATGTTCTGTTACATACAGCATTCTTCTTTTGATTTTAATAGTAGAAGTTCAGTTTTCTGTGAGAATGCAGCTTTTACAACATCATATTGTGTATGCACTCAGTTGCCAGTTTATTATGTATATCTGGACAAAGGTGCTTACTTTTTTCATGAAACTGGTTTACAGAGATCTTGGATCGGTTTTATGGACCTCATAAAGGCTGTATTTGAAGGGGCTGTTAAATGTTATTACACTACACTGTGAGCTTCTAATATTTTATAAACAAAATTTATATAACTGAAAATGATAAATAATTGCTAGGTGTACTGAATAAACTGGCAACTTACTTTGTATATTAAATGTCAAAAGTGCCCAAAGAGAGCAGCTAAAATAGCAAAGTTAAACACAAGTAGAAAGAGCTAAATGTCCTTATAATGTTAATTCCAACATTAGGTGCACTGCTATCAATGTAAACATAGGCACAGGTACATCCACACTTACACACATACACAACTCTATATTCATGAAATTGAAAGTATTAATTAATAGAATCAAAATCTGATTCAACAGCGTGGAGCATCGGTTGAGCTGCCAAGTGTCTCACTTTGACCTTCATTATTCCTCTGTACTGCTCAGTATTTCCCAAATCTGCCTTTCATACTGTTATACTGGTTATTCAAAATATTAGTGTTTTATTTTAAAGGCAACTTTCACACCAAGACAGTATAAATGCCTTTTTTTCCTGGTACAACTATTCACTGCAGTAAAGAGTTGAGTCACGTCAGCATTGTGTCATGGATATCTTTACTCACATGTCTGCATTCATGTGCATACACGGTGCAGTGTTTACCTCATCCAGACAGTATGTGAGGGGACGTGACTAAGTTACCATGGCGATGGCTGTGTATTATCAGGATTTAATGATAACATTCAGTTTGAGAGGAGTCCAATTTTTTGTCAACACTACTTAGTGATAACTAGATGTTTTTTTCTTTCATTTGTCTCTGAAGTACAAAACTGAACTAATAGAGTACAACTCGTTTTTAATGCTATTGTATCACAAAGTGCTCTGTGTGTCAGTTAAAAGCAACATGCATTTAACACCTTATTCAATCTACTGTTGATGCCACTGTCAGGAAATACCATCTTATCCTCCAACCCAAACAACCATAGAGGGCATATATACCCTCAGATGTGACCAATGGGAGTATAGCAGTGACGTGCACAGTGTTGTGATGTTAACACACTCGAAGAGGCAGTGGAACAGTCACCGTTTTGATACCTTACGATACAACGTAACTGTGGGTTATAATGGGAGGACAGTCTCACATACACACATTCATCTTCTAAACTAGCTCTATCACTCAACATTCACGTTCACTTGTACACATTAGCCCCTTTAGCATATAGAAACTGGTTCTCTGCTTTGACGCACTCAGTTAACAGTGTGACATACATTTGCAACCATGGATCTCAGCAGGTCAGGCCTCACAGTTATGCTTGTTTCAAAGCTAATGCCCATAATGCTAATCGACTTATATAAAGGTGGACGACATGCTCCCCCAAAGTGAAGCCAAAGCGTCTTAATCGCCACCTGGTGGCTTGCTGCAGTATAGGTCATAAATCCTGCTGTCTCCCTGTAGGTGGATGGGATGTAGACAGATGATTGTTTCTGTAATTTTACGTAGTTATCACACTGATGTATGTCCAAGTTCCACTATGTTTGATTTGAAGTAGTTATTAAATGGGTGAAACGTCTTGATTGACAGCTGCGACTGACTTATGATTGGTCGAGTGGGTGTATCAATGGACGTCATCACTGTGCGTTCCTTGCCCCCATTAGCTACTGCACAGACTCTGTCTTCAAATGTGCAAGATGGCAGCATTCATATCCTGGATATTTTGGCTGCTTAGTATTTTATTGTTTTATTCCTGACTAATTCTTTTCTTGGTGACAGACAGAGTTCAGTTACATCCCCTGAGCTGTGGAAACACTCTGAGGGGCTTTGCAGTGGGGGATATGGCAATTCTATTTTTGTCTAATTCTATTTATTCTGTTTTACTCTGAACAGACTTAAGTGATAATATCAAAAACTATTGCTATGATGAAATATGTTACATATATCAATGACCATTTTTTACATGTCTAAGAGGAGACGATGATGAGAAGGCGCTGATGTCATTAAACTGGGACTTTATCAACATTCGATGTTGTTTACAAGAAGAATGTAATTTGAAATAAAAACCTTTACCATCAGGACACAATAAGTACCGACACTCACTTACTAGTACTTAACAATGAAAGCAACAGGGATTTAGAGAAAGAAACAAGTTGATGTTTGGACCTATTTTCTTCCCAGAGAGCCGGAGAAAAAAATCGATGCATTGCTTTACCAGAGGGGAAGCGATGTTACCATTAAATAACTGGTTAAAAAAAGACTACAAACCTGGGCAACTTAAGTGATTTCAAAACTTTCTGTTTTCCCAACAGCTCTCAATGGTCTATAACAATTTTAAGGAAAGTATCAAATCCCAAGTTGTTGTTTGGTTTAAAATGAATTTGCAAATCCGAACATGTTCCATGCCTTAATGTGTTCATTGAATGATGCCATCAAACCACCAGACCATGGACATCTGCAAAGCTGCATTCTCATTCATCCAGCCTGCAGTGGGTTTCATCAGATAATGATAGGACAACAAAAATGGTTGGTATTGGTTAAAGTAGATGGTAAAAATCTCAAAGGTTTTTGATGGAATAAACATAGACTTAAGAAGTTATGTTTTAGTTTTCCTCGACTGGGATAAGACTATTCCTGGGCTTGCAGTCAACTAAAACTTGACCAAATAAGCAGGGTGACTACATATGATAACAAACAACAATCATTTTTGTTAAATATAAATACCTGACAAAAATGGTAGATTGATAAATCTTACCACAGATAATACTTAAATCCTTACAACAGCCAGCTGGTATCTAAGTCATAAGACTGTATTGCCCGTCTAAGTATGTGTAGTTGCTCAAGAGCTGGTATGTCAGCAGGCGTCAGCATGTTCTTGTCACAAATAGAAGATTGTTTTCATTTGGCATCCTCTTATTGCAGTTTTCCCTACAGTTTCCTCGGCAGCAAAGTGCATTTATAATCATGATCATTTAATTTAATCATAGTCTGAAAAAAGGAAGTGGTTGTTTATCTGACTTATGAGCACCAGCTTTGGATCAGTTCTCCATAAATGGGTCTTACTTGTCTCTGTTTTTTCTTTCAGAGCACAGATGTCAAATGCAACAAGCGGAGTGCTCCTCTGCCCCCTGCTGCAAGACATGCAGAATCATAACCTCAACAACAACAGCCAGGCCAATATGGTGGTGGTTTGCATCCATGGTCTGGTCTCCTGCCTGGGGATTCTGGAGAACGCTCTGATCCTCTGGGTGGTTGGCTTCCGCCTTCAGCACCGCACTGTCACTGCTGTCTGGGTGCTCAACCTGGCCATGTCTGACTTCCTAGCCACCCTGACCCTCCCCCTCTTCACTTATTACTTCCACCAACTCCAAAGCTGGGAGCTCGGCAACACACTCTGCAAGACACATGCTTCCATCTTCTTCATAAACATGTTTGTGTCAGCCTTCTTGCTGGCTGCAATTTCACTTGACCGCTTGCTTCTTGTCGTCAAGCCAGTGTGGAGCCAGAATCATCGTTCAGTGGCAGGAGCATGGAAGGTGTGTGGATTAGGTTGGCTATGGGCTGCACTGAATACAATACCTTACACCGTGTTCCGCTCAGTAACTAAGAAACAGGATGGGGGGTATTTGTGCTATCATAATTTTGCTTTGATTTTATCCTCTCGAGACACTTTTGAGAGAGACTGCGAAGTGAGACAGGCAGCAACAGCTATCTCCAAGTTGCTGCTGGCATTCCTCTTTCCCTTGGTGGTGATTGCAGGGAGTTATGTCCAAATAGGTCTTAGCCTGAGGAGCAGGAGCAGGAGGAGGAGGAAGCAGAGCACCACCAGACTAACTGATGCACTGATCATGTCAAACAAAGGCCAAGCATCAGGAGCTACAAACACAACAACTAACATCATCCTCAAGCCTCCGTCCTCCAGTCCAACTTTAGCTTTGACGCCAACTACCATGTCCGCCACCATCTCAAATCAGACCAATCTGGGCCAGCTGTCCCAGAGCTTCATCAAAATGGTAACATTTGTGATCACTGCATTTGCACTGTGCTGGGCTCCCTATCACATCTTGTGCATCATCGAGCTAACGGCACATTACTGGAGGAACAATCTCAAAGTGGTGGAGGTGGGCCTTCCCCTCGCTACAACCATCGCATTCTTGAATCCGGTGTTGAACCCCATTCTGTACGCCTTCAGCTGTCCACACTTCTGCGTGAAGATACGACAGAGTCTGGGAGCAGTGTTTGACGGACTGGTAGAAGAGGATGGAGGGTTCCTAGTCGCTCAAGGGAAGAACATAAGAGCTCATATAAGGCGGAAAAGCAGTCGAGATGTGAGCCCTGCGACACCAGGGTCATCAAAGGGGTCATCATCACCTGTCATCCGACCTGCCTTCCCTCTGCCTTTGGCCTCTGAAAACCTTGAAGATCATCAAATGGACAAAACAGGACAAGAATCCAAAATTATGGTGGAGCAAAGCTGAGGTCCCACTTGGTTTTTGGTTTATATTTGTGTTAATGGTATGATAGATGTATCCTAATTCATGACACATACGTCTTAGTTTACATGTAAGCCTAATTCAGTCAAAGGACTTGGACATATTGCATAAAAACTGAGGCTGCCACAAAATGGAAAAGGAAAGGAGTCAGCAGGAAGGTTTGGTTGACTACCTTTAGCCTTGCTGGCGACATGGCTCTACATCTACAGATAGCATTGTCGATCTGTGTCCAGTCTAAATATCTCACCAACTACAGGATGGATGCCTGTGAGGTTTTGTGCGGACATTTGTGCTGCTGAGAGGAAGAATCCTTTTGTGATTCTTTGACTTTTTCTCTCTGGCAACAATAAGGTTGATACGTCTGGTGACATTTGAGAGGAAAAAATATTTCGTGGCCACTTATAGAGGCTACATCATGTGATAAAATGCATCCAAGAGGCTTCTTCAGTTTAATTAGCCAGGGCTTGTTCATAAAGAACAGATTCATAGTTATTTTAATTATTCCCACAACTAAATAACTTGTGGCCGTGACTTATTTATCTTGTATTATATAATTTTGTGGCCACGCAATATTTTTTTCCCCCATATGTCACCAGACGGGCTCCAGACACTGTTGGTTATATTGAAATATCCCGTTAACTGTGTAAAATCCTGTGAAATTAGGTACAAGCATTCCAAAGAAACAGTTAAAGAAATCCTAACAGGACTGCAGAGGAATAAAGGAAGAAAACAACAATACATTCCTCCTGCTCTAAATTATGTTTATTTAAAAGTCATTTTTGCAAATTCTTATGTAGGTTTACCTCTTTTGGCCCCTTTAGTGTATTCAACTGAAATGAGAAATAAACACGAGTACCCAGTGCTTATGGAAAATCCACTGTTGTAAATTGAGTGCCCATGCTATGCCCATTCTGGCCATCAGAGAGCAGTATAGCCCTGATTGCTTAAACAGACATGAAATTATATGGTAGGATTATGCTTTTCAGGTCCTGTAATCCAGGAGCTTCTAAATCTGAACAGACTAACGTCAGGCCACCTTTCTGAGTGATTGGATTTCATCATTTCTGATATTCATTTTGATTGACTGTCTCACTGCCGCCGCCACAATCGTCTGGTTCCATCAGACCCAATTGGAAACACGCGGCCACACAGGCCGAGGTGTAATTTAGGCCACAGCAGCAACAGGATTGCCATGGAGGTAGTTGTAATTTGGTGAGAATATCGGAGGGGAAGATCCAGAATATAAACACAGTGCAGGATTAAACCTAAACGGGTCAGACTGACATACAAAGTTCCACTTCCCTCTCAATCATTCAGTTCCAGCAGATTATCTTTCTCTGTCTCTCTCTCTCTCTCTTTTCATACATTTTTCTCTGCACTGTGTCTTTTTTGCTCTACAGCAAACGCCATAGAAAGGGGAAAAATAACATACATTTAATTGATGTGTTTGAAATGTGTTGGATGTGAAACGTGCATTGCAGAACAAGACTATAATGAAAATGTATGTAGAGGCACAGGATCAGCTGGTGGCTCATTGGTCAATTTGCCAGTTTTGATAAACAAAGAATAAACTGCATTTTACATGGTTGAACATCATCTAAATGATCTGCACAACTTCATAATAAAAGTATAAATCAAGTTCAGCATGTCATGCCCAGTAATAACTGGTAATTTATCAGCTCTTTGTCATAAAATGAATTCACGATTTCTTTTCTTTTTCTTCCACGAATTTGGCAAATTGTACGTCTCATCTGAAATTTGGTGTCTATGAGAAAATGATGGTCACATTAGGATATGGTTTGAATTCCAGTGCACAGTCATATAAGATTTCATCTATCCTTTTCCCTTGTTTTTAAGAATGTGTTGATGATAAACTAAACCACTCAGATACTGTATTTTAACGTGTTAGGGTTTGTTTGTTTTTTAGTACGGTTCTATGCCACGTGGAGGATCTAAGGTAGAATATTACTAAAGCTGGAGAGGGTCATGCTTTTGTAGAAAAGAGAAACACAAGATCAAGCCCCCCCTGACTACCCCAACAATTATCATTCAGGGGGTCAGAGGAATCAGGGATATGTATCTGAGACAAAACCAACAAACCAGTGCCAGTGAACTAAATTAAATAAATCTTAAAATGTCATGGTGTCATTCAGAAAACTTCTCCATATATGTAAAGATACATGTAAACAGAGATCACAAACGATAGAGCCACAGAGATTAATTGAGAGATCAGTGCGAAAAAACAGTTTGTACAGATGAGAGATAAGGAAGGAATAGGTGGAGGGAGGGGGGGAGGAAGGGGTGGGGAGTATTGCTTGGTTTAATGCACTGCCACTGTACTTATAGCTGACAGATGCTAGCCGGAGATTTAAAGCCGAGTTACATGTCAGAGATTTCCTAATATGAAGTAGACCATTTGTTTTTCTTCTTCTTCATAACAGAGGTAGAGAGTGATTCATTTACATCATCACATTTGAGGTACTACCAAATTATCATTAGAGAAATCTTGAGCTTTTAAATTTAAAGAAACAAAAAACACATTGTTGGACAATGAACGCTGTGGTTTTCAACCTTTTGGACTTGTGACTCCTTAATATTTCAATATAAATAGCGGAGAAATTGTGAACGGCTGTGGCTACAGGAGGTAGAGTGAATCGTCCACTAACCAGAAGGTCGGTGGTTCAATCCCCTTGCAGGTTTTGAAGTGGTGAAGTGACCTAAGGCGAAAAACAAAACCCCAAATGTCCCATGATGGCTGTGCCAGTAGTGTGTGTGTGAGTGGTGTTTGATGAAGAGGGTGTTGCACATAATTGAACTGTGTGAATGGGTGAATAGCAAAACTGTACTTTAAAGCACTTTAAGTGGTCATAAAGACTAGAAAGGTGCTACGTAAATATAGATAATTTACTTTTTTTCATGAAAACAGGTCTGTGTTGCAGATCTTTGTTTTTTTTCTTACACACTTGTGCAACTCTTTGTAGGCACAAGCTCTTGCGTTGGCAACCACAGGAACAAGCAACATAACTTTATATGATATAAAATCAGCTATATTATGATGATAATAATATATCAGTCACAGGGTCACTTTACCTCAGAGCCACAACTTCTTCTTTTGGTTATCCACTTTACTGCCCTCTTACTTACTTCTGATTATTTTTATATGCAGAAGTTATACTGGAGAGGTATGAGTTCTTTGATGTAATAAACTTTCTTAAAAAAGGATTTGATGACTTCTTCCACAGCTGCTGGGTTTATTACGTCAATGCAAACTGAGTGAAACACAACGGTTAACCGTTAACATGATAACACGCTACTACCCATGAGTACTCTGTAGTCATTACTACAATATTACACGAGTAGTCTGTTGTCATTAATATGTTATTGTATGGGAACTTAGTTTGCATCGGTCAGACCACACACAATTTTGTTCACTGTCTCCATTTGGATCTGAGCGAGACACTCCTTCCTGCACTGTCCCCACACAGACAGTCCTATAAATAACTGCCAGATAACATAAAACTTCCTCTGTGCTTGTTCCCAATTGTGTTTTCCAGGACCGTATTTTACCATGATGACAACATGATGACAATGTAAATTAAATTATGTAAATACAGTTATAATTTGCATGTGTTTATATAACATAGTTAGTTCTCTTGTTTATGACAGAAGTAATTCCTTGGTTTGTATTTGTGGCTTAAGGTCAAATCTTTAACAAACAGGTTAATACTTTATACTTTTCACATAAAGTTAGATTCAACATTACACCATCAACACTCAAAGAGTTTCATAATTCCTGGTTCTGTTAAATGGAGGTAACTAATCTGAAGAAAGTAACCATCTTCATATAAAATGCACATTTACTATTTTAGTGAAAGCAGCAGAAATGAATAAGTCAACTTGGTGTGAATCTCAGTGTTATACTCACCCCAGAGCTGTCAGGTCGGACCAGGACTTGTTTTGGCTTCAAGTTTGTGAAGAAATTTCGATTAAAATATGTTGTTTTCCTGTCAGATTGTAAAAAGTGGGGATATTGTTGGTTTCTTTTCAAGTGAAATACCATAGGGTAGGTTTGTCAGTGCAGGCAGAGACAGTTACTCTGCTTTGTTACAGCACATGCAACTGTGTGAATTTATATGCTGCTGTGCAAGTAAATACTTGGTTTAAAGGAAGTGGGAGTGAATTTGGTAAGTTTCTTGTGACAGTGAACCAGTAGTGTTGTCAGAAATATTAATTTGGGTGGGTTCCATGTGGGCATGATCCAAAGGAGAAAGCGATCTGTGGATTAGCCCAAACTGTTTTTACTCTCATAAAAGCATTAGTCACAGTATTGGTGGCAGCCCTCTATAAAGTTACTTGGCAGTATTTAATAATTTCAACAGATCAGTTGGCAAATTATTGCCACAATGATTTTACCAATAACAAAACAACACAACTGTGGCATTTAAAACAGTCAAACATGGAGTTAGAGTGGCACACTCCCAGAACATGAACAGTTTTTGTTTGTAAAGCTTATTTGCACTTGAACATAGTGAAGGCATGCCACCTATAAAAACTAATTAAACATCACTTATCCATTAAAACTGCACCAGTGTGAGATTAATAACGTTCAGCTTCATTAATAAACCATCATTACATTCACAATCTCTCAGCCAAGACCACTAGGTTGCATTACTTTTTTAAATGACTGCTACCCTTACAAAGCACAATTTATACAAAAACAGTATGATTTTATGTCAGCAAATTATAGGAGCAATGTCATGTCACAGACATACCACAGTAGTATAATGTAAGATGGTGGGACTCGGTCTGGACAATTGAAGTGAGCTAATTTAACTAATTTAAACAGATGCATTTAGATTACAGTTTGAATAACAGAGTCCTTACTCTAGGATTCTACTATTGTGACAACTTGTACTTTTCCTGTGGCGCACCGACCCGATCTCACACTTCACATTCTTCAGACCTACCTGTTGACTCTTGTTCAGCAGCAGCAACGACTCCTCATTTAACCATCCTGTGCTATTAAGTTACTGCTACAGTTCCTGCCCTACCTTTTCTCATTTAGGAAAAAGCATCTCAGACACGGATGTCCCATCAGACCTAAGCAGGAGTATTATCCTACACCTCATACATCATGCTGTACGTGTAGCGATGTGTGCTAAGTCTGTGTGTTAGTACGTGCACTGCACAAGGGCCATACGGTGGATGTAATAAACAATGGGAAACACTATAAAGTGCAGAGGATTGAGGCCAGGAGTACATCAGCATCAGAACAGACGAGATCAGAAAGAGAGAGAGAGAGAGAGAGAGAGAGAGAGAGAGAGAGAGAGAGAGTGGAAGGCAGGAAATGAATAGAGGATTACGGGAGATGTCATATACATGGACAGAAAATAGTGTCAAGCTCAAAAAGAGACCGTGTGTGTGCACAACTGTCATCATTTTCAACACTTGACTTGACTTTTCATCAATTGGAAAAATTGACCTTATCCTAAACCTAACCTTAAAACATGTCTTCACCTTAAGACAAGTCCCCATAATGTGACTGTGAGAACAGATTCAGGTCAACACAAAATGGCTAATGGCTAGAAAACACACACACACACACATTAGGTGACATATTAATGAAAACCAAGATGTTAAAAAGATAGAATCAAGATCGATATTGCTCACTAATGTGCCTAAATATGTGTGTCTGTGTGAATTCCCATCGGTGTCCCAGTTGTGTCTGCATGGAGATAAGAGACGGCAACAAGCCGGCAGATGAAAAAAGTGAATGATGGATACAGATGCAGGAGGAGGGATGAAAGAGATAGAGAGTCAGATGTGAGAAGGAGGAGCAACAACAGTGGGAGATATGCCTCAGATTATCAACCAGTGTCAGATGCTCTAGGGACAGATAAAGAGGACGAGTGGACCAGATTGTGACAGGAGGGAGAGAGAGAGAGAGAGAGAGAGAGAGAGAGAGAGAGGACGTGCATGCAAGCTGGGCTGCAAAGATGACTGATGTGAAAAGCGTATCGTCCGTGGAGGTGCAAGATGGGAAGTTAATGAAGAAGGTCAGTAGACGTGTACACCAAAAATGAACTGAATTGTGTTAAATCCTGCCAATGTTCCAGTTAGATACTCAACATGTTGTTGTATAGTAACACAGGGTTTGTCATCCAAGGCCTGACTGATATGGACATACTTTCACAAACAAATTGTTGTGTTAAGTTAAGTACTCATTTTAACACAGTGTCAATTTTAGAGGATTATTCGGGTGCAAGAGCATTTACATCAGTTATAATCTTTTTCTGACACTGTCAACTTGTTCTGTTTCCACCATGCAGGATCCTGTCTGAGTTGTTACATTATGACAGGTAGATGAAATGTTAAATTCTGCTTGTGTCAATGCTATTTGAACACAAGACGTCTTTATCTTACCTGTGTCGCAGGAGCTTCTTTAGCTCAACTATTTTACCAAATCCTTGCTTTCAAATTACGTTGCGTTCAATATTGGAGTGTGCAGTGAGTTAAATACATTTCAGTTCATCATAAAACCTGCTGCATGAATAATCATCTGTCATTAAGTTTCCTTTCTTGTTGCTGTTCTTTCATTTTTCTGTCCAACCACTATTTTGTGTGAAATTATTTTTCTTCACCTGCATTTCAACTTCTGCCGAATCTTCAACCTGTGTGTTCCAGGGCTCCATCAAGAAGAAGATCGAGTCGTTCCGGCGATGGAGTTCAGCCAGCATAAAGAGGGCTCCGAAGTCAAAGGCCAAGACCATGAGTCTGTCCTCCCCGGTGGAAAATCCTGACGACCTCTGGCTGCAAGAGGGAGACAGGAGGAAGCTGCGACCCATCGTGGACTCTGTCTTTGGGCAGGTAGGATACTGAGCAGGGCATCACAGCCCAGGTGTGTTTGTGTAAGTGCACTTAAAATGACATGTATGCTATCTTGAGTATGTACTACTTGGCTAAGACACACACACACACAATTGAAGACGGCATCAACCTTTTGGACACTGTTTGACAAATATACTTCTAGCAAACTCAACCACACTCAAGTGCTTATAAAGGAATGACAGAATGAGAGAGTCTCACTGTGACGGTGTGAGTTTATCAGCACATTTGAGACTGTTTGTGTGCCTGTGAACAAAAGTCTAAATCTTGCTTGATTCAATGTGGAGTTGTTGACAACTACAGTGATATGGAGTTTTGTTGAGTGCTCTGCTTTGTCTGTATTTCAAATCAATGACTCAAACTGAAAGCCCACACTCTTGACTAAAGGGAGGAAAAAAACACAATTCTCAACATTGCGGGAAAAGGAAGGGGGAATCGCTTGAACTCTATTATTATTGTTATTATTATTATCATTATTAGTTGTGAATGTAATTAAAATTTGATAAAATCTATTAAAAAGGTTTAACTTATGGTTTGTTTCTCCATTTTTGGCAAAATTGTTAAAACAACCTTTTTATTGCACACCTCTCTCTGTTCATTGCATGGCTCAGTCTTGCGTAGATACACTGAATCATGTTGCTTGCTTTGCAGTAAATCAGCCACGTAGAACAGGTAGATTTGACATGTCGTCCACGAAGTACTCTGGATATCAATAACGAAAAGCGAAGACAGCAGAAAGTTGCCTCTGCGTGGTCATAGACAGTGAAAATGATCTTTCAACACAGTTTCTATGTTTATCTGTTAAATATATGTCACTAACATTAATGTTTGCAATAATTCCTGTTCCCGTTTCTCAAAGGGTTTTTATTGTGAAATGTTTTCAGGAGCGGAAGATGTACAGCTTCACATTGTACAGTACTTTTTGTAAAAGGAAATAGAGCTCATCTGGTGTAAAGGGGTTTTTTTGTCATCCTTTTTATGATTATTATATTTTCCAATCAACCACTGCTACTGATGAAGTAGGCCAGCTCATTCCAAATCAGCAGATTGTAAGTGTATTCTGATAACTGTATTATTATGTCACAGTGGGGCATTACTGGTGTTTGACAGACTTTAGAAACATAATGACCAAAAATTTCAACTCTACTGAATTTGAAGGAATTCCTCAAAAATATTTTTTTCACATGTTGCTTTTTGCTCTTATTGGTAAGTATTAGGTAACTAACACGACAAGACACTAGAGCTACTGGTCTACAAATTATTAAACTATGGGTCGTCGATTGGGTTTTATATTCTTTTATAGGGTCAACATTTCTAGCAGGGCCCCTGACTGGACCTGTGTCATCATGGATACTGTAATAAATATGCAGATGGTGTTGTGAATTAAAGAAATAACATTGATTATCAGTTTCACCTGTGTAATGAATAAAGAATGTTGAGTGAGATAAAGGAGGGTTTGTTAAGAACACATCTCCATGGCAGGTCACCTTTAAACATGACAAAAACAGTTGAATATAATAGAACTGCAAAGAAAAACATAAATTATGAAGAAAACAGGGGTAACCAAGCAAGCAGGCATCATGACAACATTCCTGTGCCCGTGTTTGCAAACATGTGAAACGTCATTCAATTTTTAATTGATTGACAAAAGCCAACCTTTCTCTGAGGTCTCAGCCTCAATCACCTGAGACACCACAGGCCAGAGGAGCCTGTAGACTACAAGTTACAGTGTAGCCCAAAAGTCCGAGAATGCCTACTCAGAGACCGAAAGAGCAGAACGTGGGAAGTTCATTTTGAATGAGTCAGAGTGAAACATGCATAAAGAATAATCACTCTGTGAGTAGATCATCAGAGCAGCAGCCTCTCGAACTCTAATCTGTGACCTTCTATATGACACGTAAGCCTTGCACAGTCTGTCTCTGTCTGTAGGAACATGTTGAGTGTGCTCAAAACGCAAATCAGAGCAAACAGATGGGATAAGTGTGGTAGGATGCTGTTTTTTTTTCTCTTTCAAAGAACATACGTTCGGATGATGAGTCAATATTATCTATTGTATAAGTGGATTTGAATCAGTATGGTGTGGACGACATGCTTGTTGACTATAGAGCGTAAAAGTGAATGCCCACTTTAAGAACGCTGTTGGTTCCAGGAGTAAATTTTACTTTCTCCATTGATGTTTATTATAATCCTTATAAAAATAGTTCAAGCCAGGAACCAGGCTAACATATTAGATATGGAGAAAAAGAATATTGGACAATAGAAAAAAGGCAAAGGAACAAGACTGTGTAGAGAATTATTTTAAGAGGGAAGGAACTACGCATCCCATAAAACCGCATGAATGATCCCTATCCAACGACTGCCAGTTCTTCTTATGTAGTGAATTTCACCTCTTTGTATTCTTTTTCTCATCTCAAAAATACACAGCATGTTAGATAGTGAAATCATGTTTGCTCTGTGGTAAACGTAATGTAACACTAAATTAACTATTAATTGATAGTAGCCAACCATTTTTTTGCAGAAAATGTATCCCTACTAACAGCAAGCTTCACCACTCACAGCTGTCACTATTACACCTGAGGATTGTGGCTAATGTAGTTCTCCTCCTTGACATCGGCAATTGAAAAGGTTTTTCTTCAAACACAGTTGATATCATACAGACTCGTGACTTCTACAGGAGAATATAAAATAATTTCACAATCTTGTAGCTTGTGTTTAAGCCTACCATGGATGGTTAAAATATTATGGCTGATGATCAAAATCTCTGGTCAGATAATGGGATTTTTACTTCCAGAACCATACTGTTAAGCTGTATACCCGGTTGCTGTGTGTAAGTGTACAGGTGTGTAAGTATGAAGTAGTGTAAAAGGTCTGAATGAGTGTAGTATATGGTCTCTGTCAGAACTTGATCTGTGGTCCTGGTTGGCGTGCAGCAGCCTGAAGGAAACTTTCATAACACACGGTTGAGTTGTGCCCTAAAAATGTCTTGCCTCACTGTTTCTCACTCCATTTTCATCATATAAATGTTTTCCAACAGCAACTGTCCCTGACTCATCCCAAAGGCGTCTGTATGACATGTGGCCTCAAGCAGTTCCCAGTCAGGTTTCGCAAAAACAAAATTACTGTCGTAAATTTCAGTTTGACTCATTAAACTCTTGCTCCTCTAAAATGACATGTACCCTAAAATTAGGACTTTGTTATGATAATATTCTTAATTTATTCTAGTAATATAATGACCTTATTATAACAGAGCAATGGTTATGTGAAAATGAAAAAATCTTACATTGATCTTTCATTTTTTCTTATCATACTCACATTGTTCTCATTCTGAAACTCAGATGGAAACATACAAAAGTCAGCCCAGGGACAACGCCTTAAACAAATGCAAGGAGTACTGATGCTTGGGTCAGGGTTATTTAATACCCATACCCACCCAAGTTAGTTACCCCCCCCCCACACACACACACACACACACACACACATACATACATACACACTTTATTTCAATATTGTGGCCAACATGTGTAGGACCACATTTTTGCCCTCTACACATTATAGTCCTGGTGCAGAGAGATGTGTGCCAGATGTTCTGTAATGCACATTACTGAGCCGGGGGAATACAGGGACCTGTACCCTCACACGTGTGTATGTGTGTGTTCTATTTTAAGCAAAGACCCTACAGAGTGAGGACATCTTTGGAAAGTGAGGACATTTTGAACTGTCCTCACTTTTTCAATGGACTGTTTGAGGGTTAAGACTTGGTTTTGGGGTTCGGGTTAGATTAGGTTTAGGTTAGGCTTAGGTATTTAGTTTGGTTGGTTAAGATTAGGGTAAGGGGCTGGGGAATGTATTATGTCCTCACTAAGATATGAGTAGAAACATGTGTGTGTTTATGAGAAAAAAGGACAGAGATGTGCACTAATCACAGCCTATTGCACATAAAAGTTATTTATAGGGTAGTTTTTGTGCTGCTGTTTTAAACCTGACCTGCCAGAACCTGTGATATCTGCTGTATGAGCTTGTAAGGATGTGGATCGACCTGATCATCTGCAGCAGGGTTCTAACTTTAACTTCATTAGATCGATGATAAAATCTGCCAGGCGACAGCAGCCATTTAATTAAAACTGACAGTTGTAGGTTAAATATGTATTAGAATTGGAGTGGTAAATCTGACTTTGTTATCATTACCTCTGCCAAGGAGGTTCTTTTGGTCCCGTTTGTTTGTTAGTTAGCAGGATTACGCAAAAAAATACTACCAATTTCCATGACGTTTTGTGGAGGGGCAGCTCGGGATCAGGGGGTGGAGCAAGGATTTTTCTTTTTCACTTTCTTTAACATTGCATGATATTTTGTTAATGTCTCAGAGAATCATTCGTGGATCTTGATGAAGAAATGAGGGTGTGCAATTTGGTGCAGATCCAAATTTAAATCTGGATCTAGTAAATGTTAAATGTGGTTTCATAAAGGGACTGTACTGAGTGCCATTCTCGTTATAAACTGCAATATCTGCCATACAAAGCCTGACAAAGAAAACAAATAGTTAATGAAGGGAGCAGGTTAAAACAACAGTCAATTTATGGCACATGTTTTATACTCTCAAAGTTTGTCCACAGTTTCACTGGATTCATAAAGTGTCCACTGAAAAGAAAAAAAGGCCCCACTCTGTTGTCTTTTTTTTCTGTTGTCATTGCCCAGATGAGTCATCCACGCAGTGAGCAGCAGATGGAGAGAATGATGAGAAACTGAGGAGGGAGGGCTGGGATGAGGGCAGCGTAGCTGTGGACGGTTGGATATCATCAAGAAATAGAGAAGAGATTGATTGCGGTGTAAGAGGAGATTACAGCTCAAGAGGACAAAAGTAGTATGTAAATGAGTGTTTTGCGTACGTTACTGGTTTCCACCATGGAGCATTACGGAGAGGAGAGTGACCACAAGCACAAAGCGAAATTTAATGCAATGGAATTGGAGGTGTTCGTGGCAAACAAACATGTTGTTGAGCTACAGCAAAAAAGTATTAATATAACTCATAGAAACGCGATATGGGAGAGTATCTGAGAGAAAGTAAATGCTGTGGGTAAACAAAAAGAACAACCGATGAAATTAAGAGAAGATTGCAGGACACAAGAAGAAGAACAAAAGAAAAACTAGATCACAATAAAACCTCGGCAAATAAAACAGGTGAGGGGCCAAAGGAAGAGATGCCTCTGACCAATATTGTGCAAGAGGTGAGAGCTGTGTCCTCTGTGGCACGAGCTCTGAGGCGCAACACTCAGGCCATTGTGGCGCACATGGTGTGACGATATGCCATCAGTGTCCTGGCAAGAGAGGGATTCTTTTTTGCTTCTGTCAATCCAAACACGTTAACACAAGCAGAAAAAAGGTTCTCACCACCTTCTTCCTGCCGTCTCCTCCTCAACACAATAACTGCAGCCATACTTCTACATGCAAAACTAGATCTTTCTATGAGTCTGGTGGTGTCGCCGTGGTCTTGTCCTCCTTCTTCTTCTTCAAAGGATGATGAATCTGCAGAAGCATCACCCACTGGGTCGTAGTCTTCATCGCCGTTGTCGTCTTCGTAGTCACCGTCGTCTTCGTCTTCGTCACCGTCTCCGTCCTCTCTGTCTTCTTCTCGGTCTGCTTTTCTATCTGTTTCTCAGTCTGCTTCTCCATCTCCTTGTCCGTTTGCTTCTCGTTCTGGCTCTTTTGCGTCGTCTTCGGGTTCAGAGGATGGTTGCTGGGAGAATAGCTGTTGGAGAACCTGTTCTCTGGTGAAACACTCCTGATGTGACATTGTGCCATGGTCTGGGAGGGGGGCACATGGAGAATGATGCACCGGCTTCTTCGAGGGTCTAATGTACCCCCCCCCCCCCCCCCTACATTACAATTGGAATCAGGTGTGGGTCTAAATGACCCCACAGAGCACCACAGCGCCCTCTCTGGGGGTCTAAATGACCCCCCAGGAGACACACCCTCACTCTGGGTCAATCCGACCCAGGAACAACACGAGGGTTAATAATGACAAAAGTGTCTGTTGTTCTTTGTCATCATTGCCCAACAAGTACAAGAACACCTATAATTAATCCTGCCGGATTTGCACATGAAAAAAAATTGTCAATAGCATATTTTATGAGCAAATATTGTGAAATCTCTTGCTTGTAGTAAGGTGTGGTAATCAAAAGTTGTTGGGAACTGTTAGACTTGTGTCTAGTAATCAGCATTACTCCTTACCTATAATAGACCCAACACTAATATTTCATTTGAAACAACTTACCCAAACTGACTGAATTCTATTATTAAATCCATAAATATCTGTCCTCTCTCTCTCTCCCTCTCTCTTATTTCATTTCAATGCTTTGAGCCTCAGGCACTGGCATGTCACAGCACACACAGGCTAAATGTCACCTCAAAATAAAGTTCAAACGAATTCGATAACACAATAGTTTGAATACCTGCATGTTCACACAAGAGGTTGAAGACCTGACATAACCTCACTTGTCTGTGGTCCCTCCTCAACTGCCTCAGTTGGCTCGAAAAAAGTCCCATTGCTTCTTTGCTGTTTATGGTGTAGAACCCAACATACTTTCACATCTTACTTCTCTGATCGTGTCATGATTGTCAGCTCGGGACAGCTTTTCTTGCTTGATTCCTCCATTTTCATACCAAAACAACGTAACATTACTGACTTACTTTACTAATAGGTCAAGAGGGCATGCAATAGGTCAAGCTGACAGTGACCGCCCTCTGCTGGATCACACAGCAAACTACTTCAGACGGTCTGATGCAATTCTCGGCTGTATTATTAAAATTTTAAGAATTTCCTCACAGTTTCAATATGACCCCAAACATCCACACACACACACACACACACACACACACACACACACACACATTGGAGTGAATGTTTGAATTTGGAATAAGAAGTGACAGCCCTATGACACAGCCTACAGATGGATAACCAGTCTATCTAAGGTAGACTGGTTTTGTTGTCATTATTCAATATCTCTCATTATCTTTCATTCAAACTTAGATCAATCAATTTCAAATGTACCTACATTTTCATGTTTTATTTTATCTTAACATATGAATGAGAATAGTCCCCAATATTTTACCTTTTAAATTGTTAATATATTCATTAAAATATATAGCAATGATGCAGTCATGACAAAGTTACATTGCCTTGAGCAGAATTATTATTGTTAAACCTCAGTGTTTGGAGACAATGCACACGGAGCAACATTAAAAAACAGGAGCAGATTTAGTGGACAGATTAAAAAGTGGGTTAGTTGATGGACTATTACCACTGGGGCAGTCGGAGCACCAACAGTTGTGTCCTATACGCATGCATGGAGGTAGAGAACACAGAGTTCCAACATTTCTGTGACTTTCTATCCCTTCATCCTACTTATCACAGAGAATCTCTAATCCACAGGACCGCCAGGACCTCAGAGGAAACTCAAATCTAACTTTTAGGTCACATGAAAATGCATGAACAAAATCTGGACAGGTGCAAAAGGCATTATCCTCCTTTTAGGAATAAGTGGACGAGAATGAGAGCAGGGAATGTGGGACAGTCCAGACGGCCATATGTGGTCACGTGTCCAACAATTTCACATTAAACTGACTGTTTCAGTCCTTTTTCCTTATATTACCTCTTGGCCAAGACAATTAGTCTGGGATGAAATAATAGCACATACATGATGATTATACAGATTCTTTTTTCTGGCTCATGCTCACACATCTGTTTTCTGAAGTGATGCTAAATAGAAAATGTGCCTGAAGCGCATTCACTGAACACAGGTACTTGGCGTTTCTGTAAACTAGATTGATAAGGGACAAAAAAAACAGAACCAAACAAGTGCAGGCTATGAATGGCAAAAGCAATGATTTGACAGTTAACTGAGGGGAACTGAAGAGTCAAGAGAAAATATTGATTAGTGCAATTATTACCTCCAATAGCTTATTATAGAGAACAGCTGCTCATAACACAATATGAATCGATATTTGAGTTGATTTGGAGCTGATTGCTAATTGCTCTCCTATTTCTACTTTTTAATTGTGTTTGTGTTGCCCTTACCCTTGGGCAGGTTGTGTGCAGATGATCACAGAGCTTTCTTTTTGTTTTTCCTTAAGACAGCCACATCTGGAATATGTTGTGGACAAGAAATCAATACAACAGGCTGAAAGACACAAAGATGCTCCATTAAATCATAATTCTTTTTTTTTCCACTATAAGCACAATGAGTGAATTGTGAGTCTTTAAGGAAAGGTGTATTTATCATTGTGACATCTTTAGAACTTTACATACAGGAGTAACTCATGGATTCGTCATTGCATTACCACTGGGTCATTCTGTTGTGAAATGTTGTACTTTTGTCAGTTTAGGATCAAGTACATGTTTGTGCTCGTATAAATTCCAATGTAGAACATAGGAAAGGAATATGCGAAAAGCTTACATTGAGAGTTGAGCATGTGCTTGTTTCTTCTTTTATTTCCAGTCATTGTTAGATGGAGTGGCTTGGTGGTTACTTCTCCTGTGACCTTCAGATGATACGCGGTACAGATAATAGATGGATGGCACTGTCAGTGACCTTTGTTGAAAGTGTTGACATATATGTGTGGATCTGGCGAGTGATTTCAGCTGTGTGCAGTGGGCCGTGTTCAGGTCAAACTCATCTCAGCTGGGTTCAGCTTGATTCACCTCGACTTGATCCACTTACCTACAGATGATCTTACAGACATTTCTTAGCAGATATGACCTATAAATTCCAGAGATCAGATGACATTTAAGGTCAAAAGGCATTGGTCGATGTATGGATGTACACTGCATCCTTAATGAAGGGCTGAGCATGTTACATTTCTGTGTGATGTCAGATAGGCTTCATATACTACACATAAGAGTGTTATTACCGATTTAATGCACTGGGATTATGGTACCAATATTACCCACAGTCTGATGACACTGATACTATGCAGCTCACTGGTGTGTAGTCACAATATATGAATATAGATTCAGAACATGCTCCCAGTTTTTAGATGGAAGGAATATCTGCATACTTTCATTTGTAGGTCAGCCCATTTACCTCATATGAACATATGATTTACAGTGTCTGCAATAAACTTGTTTTGTATGTCAGTGTGCTCATGTGAGCATGAAAGTACACATGTACACACCCCCATGTCATCCAAAATATTTGACGTGACCTGACAGAGCTGTAAGTGTGGTGTGGCATGCAAATATCCAGATTTTTGGACTGAGTCCATTGGGTTGTTTACTGGCGCTGGATTTTCTGTTGGCCTCTCCTCCATCCTTGTCTTTCAGGCATCTGGTGTGCTTGTTGTTGTCGAGGGACGGAGCATGAATTCACGCCCAAATGTTTTTGGTTTTATGGCCACAAAGCTTTCAGTTCACACCAGGCTTTTTATCTAGGCAGGGCATCAATGCTCTGCTCGGCTTTCTTTTCTCTCTCTCTCTCTTTGTTTGCATGTGCTTTTTTATGCACATGCAGGTGTTGAATTTTTTTTACAAGTAACTATGTATTTGTGCAGGAGGTCTCCAGTTAATACCACCTGAAGCCATCTGTAATATCATGTGTATGTGCATGATATATATCATAGGAAGCAATGGAGAGAGAGAAAAAAATCCATGACTGAGGCTTCCATCCACTAATCTGTAGGTGTCCAGCTGGAATAGTGGGATAAGGCACATACCATTATATAACTGAGACACTGTGGATTCAAATCCTTTGTCCCAAGTCATATAATCACTCTCTATCCTCTCTACTTAACAGATTCTCCATGGAACTTCTTTTATTTTTTTATTTTAAGTGCGTAGAGAGGTCAGACTGCAGAGTTGTGTTTTAAAATCAGGGTTTTCCCCTTTAACATCTTCAGACTCAATGTTACACATCTTTTTTCTTTTCGGCTTTGCTTGATGTCTAAAAACAAAGAAATAATTAAAATACACCATGAAAATACAATAATGGGCTGTAGTCTGTAACACTAAAGCATTAGGATGACATCTGTTGGTTGATCATGGATATTACAGCTAAGCACAAGTAGTTATTTTTACCAACAACAATTTGAAATTTACTCCCCTCTGCTGGTAATACAGTCACAGAGTAAAGCAGAGGGAAGCTTGCGGGTCAGTATTGATTCCTGTTAACGTACCACATGAATGAGATATTGTATAAAGGTTTGGCTTGTGAATTCTCATTTCGCACATGTGGCGTGTGAGTATGTAACAGCCCAGCCCTTTATGAAACCAGAAGAAAGAAATCAGAATAAGAGCGGCAATATGGAAAGATCTACAATACAAAATGGGGTTGTAATATTAACTGAAAAATAGTAATATGCATGAAACAATAAAAGCAGAGAAACTCGTTGAAACCGATGAATGTTTACACGCACACATATGAAGAAATGAAGAGGGAGAAAACATGATAGTTTTTGTAAACTGGCTGTGGAGGATTAGGGCTGCAGGCGCTCAGAGCACTAGCCTTACACATACTGCACTAATCTCTGACACACACACACACACACACAAGCTGTACCACACCACCAGCAACATACAACAGGCAGCAACACACACACAAGCATTTAGAGGGGGATATGTGTGATATGTTGTATTCAAATGTGCAGACAGCTGTGGAAATTAAAGCTAAAGCACAACGTCTGATAGTTCTGCCAATCATAAACTATGTGATCAAGGAATAATCCCATCAATATCTAAAGACTACTACTGGAATCTTGTTTTTTGTGCTTCAAAAAAAAGTAGCTAGACAAAACAATTGTCCTTTATTAGTTCTAAACTTCCTATAATATAGACATTAGTAGGAAATAGTACGAATTAAATATACGATACAAACGAAATATAAAATAGCAATAATATATACAGTGTAAAGGGTATATACAACATAAACTGGACGGCACATGGACAGGAGTGCACAAAGAAAGATTGAACGACTAATTGTAATTGGACAAATAGATTGATGTTTTATGAAATTACACGTTTGTCAGACTTCTGGTGTATGTGGTCCACTGGGAGCAGTGCAAGTTGTAAAGCTCATGCTAAAAGTTTAAAGGACAATCTCTCTGTAATTCAGTTTATTTTTGAAGTGGATCAAAGTGTAAGGCTGAGTTTAACTGGCCTGAGATCTGGTCAAGGGATCAGTGGTTTTGAAGTTAAGAATACAAGGAATACTGACGCAGCTTTTGCTGGACTCATTTACAAACTAGAATGGTACTCAGTAGAATGTCTACTACTGCCAGGGTCCAACAGTCTCCTTATGAAACCACATCTAAATTGCGTTTTTTGTTGGATCTGCATGGAATTGCAAACTCATAGATATTTGTTTAATCAAGATCCTTGAAATATTATCTGAGAAATTGGACAAAATATTAAAGAAAAACGTTTACAATGTTACAGAATTGTCCAGAATCCAGAGCAAAATTAAATGGGTTATCTTCTTGGCCTCAGTCCCATCCTCCCACCAAGATTGTGGAAATCTCTTTAGCAGTTTTGCTTAATCCTGCTGACAAACATACAAACAAACAACATAACAGATGCAATGAAAACATAAACTCATTGGCAGAAGTAACGGATATAATGCAGACCCCATATTGTGGCAAGTGACGACCAGCATTCAGTTTATTAGACGCAGACACTGTGGTGGACAGAAATGTGAATGTGGACCCATCACAAACAATATTTCCTGCTAACACAGAAGGACATTTATATATATCATTCAGTTACATACTGTACTGAATTTGATCAGATACAAAGATAAGTACATTATACAATTACACACATATTAAACATGTTGAGTTTTTGAAGGCTATTTCTACAAGGAGACAAAACCAAGACTATAGTAACAGGATGCATGACTGAATAGATGAATAACTAAAGAAAACTGATTTGATTTGTGATTTTCATTAAATTGAAATAAATTGAAAGTTAGATGCGTATGAGATTGATATGAAATGTAACTGCTTATTGAAAATAATCAAATGAAAGATTTTATATTTCTGAAATCAAATACCTTGCAACATATTATACCGTAGAGATAGAATAATATATAAATAAACAGATTGATAAATGCAATAAATACATTTAAATACTCAACAGTTTGGTTTATTGAGATACTAAAAAAGTTTCTTTGAAACTGATTTGAATTTATGATGTTAGTATTTCTGAAACCATGTCCTGTAGCTGGCATTACACACATACATTGTTTTAAAAAAAATTATATATACTGTATTTTTAGTTGAGTACCCTCTGTCTTTGCAACCTGTTTCCAGTGTCACCAGTTCCTTTCTTATACACTTTAATGTGATCTAATTGAAATGTCCGTTGTCTACTTCTCCTGCTTCAAGCGCACACTCCCATGGCCTGTCAACATAACTCGCTCTAATCTGAAATGCCAGGGATTAAACAGGCAGCCAACTCTCCATCCATAAATCTACCATCGCCTACTCCTCTCTCGCTCTCTCTGTCACGCACACAAACACGTATTTTCTGTTTATGTTACCCCCCTCTCACCATGAGTGATCCCTTGAATTTGGACCAACTTAATCTAATCCATCCAACCTACCATCTCCTCTCCGCCTCTCTGACATCGTGCTTAAGGTCTCCAAATGACTAGCCTGGCAGAACTGTGTGTGTGCGTGTGTGTATGAACTTGTGCTTCCAGCTTTGTGAGGACCAGCTTGACTATTTGAACTTACAGATTGAGGACAGTTTGGCAAAGGTAGGACAATTTGGCCAGTTGTCACTTTCCGGCATGACTTCAAATGGACTGTTTCCACTGGAGACACAATTGTGTGTGTGTGTGTGTGTGTGTGTGTGTGTGTGTGTGTGTGTGTGTGTGTGTGTGTGTGTGTGTGTGTGTGTGTGCGTGCAAGTGTGTAGTATGTGTTTTGCATAAGTGAGAGAGAGAGGGAGAGAAAAAGGGAGAGAAAAAATGGTTGAGTCATGCAATCAGATTCTGGCAGCAGCAGGTTGTTTCAGTGCAGATATGAACCACCCCACCCGCCCCGCCAATCCCCTGCACCCTGCCGCTGTTTTCCCTAATATCCCACTACACATCTCAAAGCTCATCATGACAGCCTCCGGCGACCTATAGCAGTTCAGGATTGGATGCAACATCATATACCCATACCTTGTCTGTCACTGGACCAATAGGATCTTGGATTGTAGCACGTGCACTGAGAGGAGACGCTTTTCGTGGTAGTGGTGTCAAGTGGAGTCGTTTTCCTCTACCTCACTGGGTGTGAAAGGCCAATGAGATGCAAAGGATGTAGAGTGGAGTTTGGACTTTTATGTGAGCTTTGAGCGTGAAGAGTGTGGGGATAAACAAATAGCAAGGGGAGGGGGGGAGACATTGAAAGAGAGAAGGCAGGGTGATGGGAAACATCAACAAGGCGTCTAAAAAGAACAGTAAAAGGAAGAAGGTAAGACATTATTCAGCTGATTTTAGCTGAGGAAATTGTTCAAGTTTGTTTGATTTGATTAAGATATTGAAGTTGTGTTCTGTTGATGTCAGCATATAAACTTTAAACATCTTATTTGAAAGTTGGTCATATATCAAATGGACACAACAGCCTGTCAAATGGATCTGGTTTATTATATAGATTATACAGTAAATAACTCTATACTTACATTTGGCTGTTTTAACTGTAAGAAGTTGAGATTTGAATTATAAACTTAATTGCAGTCAGTGGATTAAGCAGTAACTTTATCTGGTTCCCCTCCTCTAAGGGGGTGTCACCCGTAGAAAGAAGCAGCTCCCCATTGGCTGCCACCATGTTGGGGGACCTGGGTGGTGCCGATGAGGTGGACACAGACGACGAAGATGAAGGAGGCAGCGAGCGGGAGTTTAATGAGCCCCTGTGCGCTCTGGTTAAGAACTGCAACATGCTGCACAACATAGTGGGGCCTGCTTGTATCTTCCTTAGACAGGGCTTCGCACAGAGCCAGCTTGTATGTATGACACACACACATACACACACATCCCACAGAGTCATTATATCCCAAATCTCCCATAAATCTGTTTTAACTCGTCCATTTTGATCATGCCCTGATTGTCCTAAGGAAGGTGAGGGCTCAAAATCACTTCATCATTCTTCCCCTCCAATCTCCACCAATTAGAGTTTCCCTCTGGCAATACCAACCAGCTCATCCTCATCCACCTCCGCTGACCACCCTCCACCCCTTTCATTCCAGCACATCACCACATTCACCATCCACAACGGCAGTACAAGATCAGTGCTGTATAATCATTTTTGAAAAGAAGGAAGGAAGGAAGAAGGATCACCTGCTCATATGATTTATCCTACATGATTCCTGAGCTATGAAGAAAATAATTGGAGATACTGTATATATAAGATTTATCTCTAATGACTGAGGGACTGACCTCAGTTTGTATAATATAGATCATAAATCCAACCTTCCAACAGTGCTTGAGATATCACGTGTGCCTCTTATCCCACATTAATGTGTCATGCAGAGAAGGTAGAGATGTCCGAGAGCAATAACAAGGTGATTTCCTGACTGAGCTGCTCACAGGGCTAATTGAAGATAGCCATTAAGATGGTGGTGTAGTCACTGATCACAGGTCCTTTACTGAGCCATAGGCTCCTGACGGTTAAGAAGTCCTTGAGCTGAGTCAAGGAGGAGAATGGACACAAACACTTTGTGACAAATCTATAATTGACCTTTTTAAAATAAATGTAATTCTGCTGAAAAAAAACTGAATCAGTCTTTTGGTCTTAGTCATTTACATTTTTTTCCTGATGCTATTTTTGTGGATGGCCCCTTGCTTTGAGCAATTATGCTTTTGTTTTCTTCAGAGAGGTTTCATGTCTGTCTGATAAATATGAGTCTACAGGTTAGCCTTACCTTGCTGAAAATTTCTGAATTCTTTGGAAAAGTCAGAAGGATATTTTTTCCCAAATATAATTTTCATATGGCCCTAATCCTGTTCGACAGGTTTGGCAAATGAGATATAATTCTAAGTGAAATTTAGAGGATCTGACCTGCGTGGTCAGAGCAATGATTTACGGCAGTCAGGCTGGAAAAGCCAAAGTTTAGGCGGAAGGAGAGGAAACAGAAGCGGGGGAAGCGAGCCAGGCGACGTGCTAGGCTAAAGGCTAGGCTAAAAGCTAGGCTAAAGGCTAGCCTGTACAGACCAGCGATCCCAAGCCTTTTCCTCTCAAACTCCACGTCTCTTACAAACAAGATGGATGAGATCAGAATGAGAATCAAGATACATTATCTCATTGCTATACATCCTGCAAACAGCTCTGTGTAATGGTGTGGTTTGATATTCCGACCAACTTTAAGCCCCTACACATTGAGTGACTTGCTATTGTCTCAGGTTGGATGTTCCATTTGCCCACAAGAGGAGGGGGAAGTATGGATTTTAAGCAAACAAAATATAATAAATAGTGAGATTTACAGGTAGTGTTTGGCAGATATTATTATTTATGTACAGATTCAGGCTGGCAAATTAGCCACCTCCTGCTTGTAGGAGTACGGATGTAATTCTTGGCAAGAAACTCAACAATGAGCTCACACATTTTCAATCTGGCATCAAAAGTGCAAAGTATCAACACAAAAGCAGCACCTGAGAAACTTAATACAACTATACTATGGCATGTATTAAGAGGGTAAAGAACCATTATTCCTATTTCTCACAAAGCTATACAGGTCTTTGGGTTGGTAAATTATTCCTGAAACAGTTTTTGATCGTATTTCTTGAAATCCTTTTCACGTCCCAATATCCATACAAAATATTTAGCCATAGCCTTGACTAAAGTTGTGAAAAAAAATTAAGAAAATCAGGTCTGTAGCCCTCACAGGACTGTATTAAACACAGCCATTAATTTCATTCTGACTGAATAAAATGATTGGTCAGCCATTAGCTCCCTGCCCGTGCGAGTCTTCACAAGCCAGAAAGACAAACACCACTGAAGTAGAGTCAATTACCAGAAGTTAGGGAGCGAGTCACGGCTTCTAGCGGTTGACAGAATGCTTTGTGAATCACCGGCAAGCTGGGAGAGTGACCCACAAATGTAGTATTTTCTCAATTAATAAGGATTTAAAAATTATGATAATGATTGTAATATCTTATTTTAATATCATTTCAATGTATTATGGTCACTTTTTTCACAACAACCTTAAAAAAAGATCGCACAAGCGTTAGCATGCTAGCATTAGCTAGCATCAACTGATGATGTAACGGCTTCTTGGGTTTTCCAGGATTACCAAACCCGGCTTTAAGGAGCTACCAAGAGACACTGTGGATTCATGGATTGTTTTTACTTCACAAGAAGGGAGGGTCAATTGAGATTGACAGTTATAAATGGTAGCAAAAGCGAGATCCACAAAAAAATGGTCCATGTGTGTTTGCTGCATGTTCAGCCTGTGCAGGTGTTGTTTCAACAAGCGCAGGTCAGACTTTATTTGTAGTTGCAGATGCAGATGAAAGAAAGTCGGCAGTAGATAGGGAAATGAAATAGTGATGAGCCTCAGTGATTTATAATACAATTTACCGCTGTAATCTCCCTAACCACTGTTCTCTCCCTCACATCCTTTAATCCAGGCCTGTATTATTTCTGCTGCTGATGTCACAGCCCTGCAGAACATGCCGTGAACATACTTATCCTGGTATCACCTTTTGTTGATGCCAACACATTGTGAAGCCAATTCAACTTCAACCATAAACAGGGGTTGTGGGTGAAAGTGTTTTGTCTTTTAACTCCCTTTGTACAATTTGATTTAATGAATGTACTGATGTTAAGCGGTTGCGGCTTTCTTTGGTTTCTCAGCAGTTTGCCAACATATAAATCATTTCATCAGCTTTGTTCCGCGCATGCATGCATTCGTGTGCCTTATTTCTGTGTTTGAAAAGTGGAGAAAGAGGCTAAAAGGAGACTCTTTGTATTGTCATCATGCATCTGCAAGATTTTGTGTAACACATATCGTATGCTCAGCAGACTCTTAAAGCTTCTCCAGAATGAGATTGGACACGAGACTGTGTAGCAGGTCTAAAATGATATTGGGGTCAGTCAGATCAAAAACCATATAATCCTGTTATAGAATCTCTGCTTGGGCAGATGAACATGGAGCAACAAATGCTTCACGGAAAAGGAGTGAAGGAAACACTTTAAACTGATGTTCTAAAAATGTTTCCAGCCTGATTTGTGAATGTGGCTGAGTATATGAAATATTCAGGGTGAGATCAAACTACTTGTGTGTAACCTGCCTGACTGGATGTCCATTTCTCTCCATGTATGTTGTGTCTTCTATCCGCACCATCGCAGGACAGAGATCTGAGACCAGAGGAAATGGAAGGTACAGAAAAATCCAAATCTTAATCCAAATCCTCACTTCATCATCTCTCCCCTGCCTTCTTCATGAACTGCTTTTCTCCCAACGCTTGTTTTTGATCGTGACAAATTGTTGAGCTGCATATGGCAGAAAAAACATCTTTATTCATCCTCTCCGTGAATGTCAGTGAGAATCAAGTTCTTTCCTCCTGCACTTGAATTTACTAAGATCAAAGTGAAGGATTATTTGTTTCACACTTTCACATTCAGAGCATTCCCCTACAAGGAGTTTTGAACTGGTTATGAAACTATTTTATTTTAATATTGCTGCCTCTTTATGACCTATTCACCCAAAAATCTGTATTCACACATTATCTACTCACCACTATGCCAATGGAGGAGTGGGTGAAACAAATGCACATGCTGTCTTGACCACGGTTTTTACCACAGGTTACAGTGGAAACACTAATGCTTTTGCCCACAGAGGTGCCAAAATCGACAAAAATGAAAAGTTCCTTGTAGGACCTTTAAAATAAAGAATAAATTAAAAACACACACCAAACACTGACTTGTTATTTTGGAGAGAATAGTAGTAACTAAAAGAAACCACGGTTCCCCCCGAAAATAAGTAATAAATTAAACAATAAAGGGTTCATAATTTGATATGGTTTATTGAAGGTATATTGTTTACCATTGCTTTATAGATTTGGGGTTGCCCGATTAACAAATGTACTTTAAAAGTGCTCCAACAATTTAGCATTAAGTCAATTTCATGCAATCACAATCATCCACACCCACAGCTGTTTCCTTCCCTCTCTAGTTTCTGTTTTTCAACTACCTAGACTGAATAATGAGAATAATGAGCCGAATGAGATATTAAAATCAGCTCTTTTATCCATGACAGTTGGTAGTAGCTGAGAGTCCAAGACACATTTTCTACTAAAATACCAACAACGTGCTTTGAGTTGTCCTACTTTAATGAATCCCCCACCTGTGCACCTCTCTTTGCACCTCTGTATCTCTGAACATGGTTCCAGATGACTACATGTCAGAGCTTGGGCTCATTGTGGCAGACTCCTATTCCCCCTCCCCACTCACATTCGCAGATCCAGTTCAGAGGCACTGAATTGAACACATAGATAAGACCCATTTTCACCTGGACTGCATGTCTCATGTTTCTACAAAAACCTCAACTGAAATTTTTATATTCACATAAAAACTCTACAGTATGGGTGAGTTGTATAAGATGTGTACAGTTTACATTTAGACCATTAATACTGCCCTTGTTTTCTCACTTATTCACTCTTATTCACACACACACACACATCCACAGAGCTGCGTGAAGCCTTCAGGGAGTTTGACAAAGACAAGGATGGCTTCATCAGCTGTAAGGACCTTGGGGAGTGCATGAGGACTATGGGATACATGCCAACAGAGATGGAACTGATCGAACTCAGCCAGCAAATCTGTAAGTCCTGCATGAACACATGCACATGTGCACAATCCGAGATATCGATTGTTTGGAAGTTGTAATTGAGTTGTTGATACAGGGCCCAAAATATCTGCTTGTCCCTGTACCTGCTGTTATATTTACATTATTAGCATTAGCAATGCTATTAACAGGATCACTACTATTGGTTTTACTTATGTGTATACTTATTGCTATGTAGAGATTGTAAGTATGCTGTTACACATTTTGTATAAATCCATACATTCACAAACGGGAGCTGTACACCATGCCTTGCTGATGGGCCCCTTGCTGGCAGTGTCAGAGGGACAAGAAAATAACTCACTGATCAACAACTAATATATAAAGGACCTTGAGTAAAGAGCAACTGGTAAAATACATTTGTATTATATAAATCTGTTCAACAGAATCCCCCAAAAATGTATTAAATAAACATTTAGTAAATCTATGACTTTAACAACTTTTATTACAACTTAAAATGTATCATTGGTCTCATCAGAATATGGTATCCTCATTTTTTAACTGTTGCTAAACAATAAATTATTGATTAAGAATCTGAATGAATTTAGCCAATAATGTCACCAAGTTTTATCCAAGAATGTGTCTCTCAACAGGCAGTAACTAGGAGGTTAACCTTGTTTGTGCAGTACATCCTGGTGGTATTTACTGCTGATGATGTTAAATGCTCGCACTATTACCATAATGCAGAGTTCGTAGAGCTGTGGCATCAACACCCACATTATAACCGCCATAGACACCCAATGTATGTTACAAATTGCATCATTCATCACTTTAGTTCCGAACTAATTGATGTGGTCTTTATTTTCCTTGCTTGTTAACAAGACAAAAATATGTCTTTCATTGTGTATTTATGTTATTGCCCTGCAGGTGGTGGCAGAGTGGACTTTGAGGACTTTGTGGAACTGATGGGTCCAAAGATGCTGGCAGAGACTGCAGACATGATTGGAGTCAAGGAGCTGAGGGACGCCTTCAAAGAGGTCTGCAATATTACTGTGTTATGCATTACAGTTCCGTGGATATCCTCCACTTTCACCTTCAATGCATTCCTCTTTTTTTTTCATTTCACTTTCTTAGTTTGACTCCGATGGCGATGGACAGATAAGCCTTGCGGAGCTCAGAGAAGCCATGAAGAAGCTGATGGGGGAGCAGCTCAACCACCGAGAGATCGACGAGATCCTGCGAGATGTGGACCTCAATGGGGACGGACAGGTGGACTTCGAAGGTGAGTTATCAAGACTTTGGGCAAGAAAGCAACAAGAACAAAAAATAGAGGGAAAAGCAGAGGAATGGGGGAAAACGTCTGCAAAGTCAGGAACTAGATATGGTTTGAGGTCAAATTTCTTGCATTATACAGAGGTGGTAGATAACAGAGATTTTAAAAGGATGCTCAGGCAAGGCAAAGGAAGAAGAGGGAATTCTCATCCTAGTAAAATCATCCTTCTCTTTTCCTTCTCTGAAGACAGCAACATATGTTTTTCTTCACAGAGTTTGTGCGGATGATGTCTCGCTGACTCTTCACCCAACTCCACTCTGCTGCACTGAAGTCGATATGGACCAGACTGCACACTTTATGTTCTTGTAATTCTTGATGTACAAACTTCTTGATGTCTGTATTTTTATCAGTTACCCCCATCATCTCTCAAATATAAGAGAATCCCTTCAATGTGTTAACTGTTGTATGATAGTAATATGTATTTTAATATGTAATGAGAGATTATAGAGTGTTGAGTCAGCAAGGAGATGGTTTAACCAAAGCTGTGGGGTTAATTTACATTTGAATATATTGTATTTCAACTGAGAATTCCATGCAGCAATGCTATGTCTATTTGTAAAATCTTATTTAAAGGACAGTACATAAGGAACTTACTGCATCAGTTCACACAATATTTAAAAAAGATCTCACCTACCCCAACTTGCTGCTAGTTGGCCCTTACCCTATCCTTAGCTTGAGCTTTAGTTGCCATGTCTGAGATTTCTGTCTCCACTGTTGGAGACAGATGGAATTTAGTTTGTTGTGTTCATAACATAGAAAATTATATAACTTTAAAAACCCAGTCAAATATATCAAATAATATGTATAGCTAGATTTATCTATTTATTTATTTTTGTAATTTAACTAAATATGCAATTTATGACACTTGAATCTGAAATAAGATGTAAGGATGTGGGTTTATTATCAGAATTTGAATAATACCACGTTTAAAGTCTTTAATTCAAACTTGAATCCAACTGTTTGACTGTGACTTTGATACATCATTGTAGTATAGATAGTGACAATCAATTTTTGGCTTTTAATACAGCAAAATACATTATATATCTATAAACATGTATATCCACTAACCACATACACTCAGAGCATATCAATTACTTTTGGCATTATGTTCAACTTTGATATTTGGTATAATAAACCGATGAAGACAAAAGATTATGCTAACAGGATAATTTCTGGTGTCTGCTACACATCTGTGCACATCAGGTTCATGTCCATATTCCTGCTTTCTTATTCAGGTGAGAATTCATTGACAGAGGCCGTCTCCAAGTACACGTTACTTTATTGAAACACATGTACATTTAATATTTTATATATACAGTGTTCTACAGGTCAGATCTTTAAAATGCACTGTAAATATAAAACAGTGTTAATAAATTACTTTTTATTGTCTAGATACCCTGTCTTTATTTCTTTTTTCACATTAACTGGATAACATTTTGTTAATGAAGCAGCTACCATAAAGTTGTTCCCATTAGTTTTTCTTACATTTCTCATACAGCCTTCCAAAAGTTATCTACCCTCAAGAAGTAGCTCCACAGTGAGTGTTACTACTCCTTTGTCACGTTCGTGGCAGTGAGTGTCATGAACCATCTGTTTTTTCAGTCCCTCTGTGTTAATGATCATGATGCAGTCACAGCCCAATTCCTCCCTCATGTCTTTGTTGACATTTAGCCGCTGGATGAACGCCCCCCGGGTGCATCTTCCTTTGCTGACGGCAAACCTACCTCCAAACATGGTGTTGAGCAGTATAGATCCAGAGAAAAGGGCTCCAGACGTGAAGAACAAACCGAAATTTGCTTGTCAATCTCTGCAACCTTTCAGTTTCTTGATGAGATTTTTGCAGTAGCTGTTTGTATCGATCGTGCAGAGATGACAGCTAGGGCGCAGCAGATTGTCTACTTCTATTTCCATTTTCTATTTTGCTGAAGAAAGCCATCTGAACAGAGAAACAATGCTGTTATCAGGTACAGGGGGATATATAGATAGATAGATAGATCGAAAGATCGAAAGATCAAAAGGTCGATAGATAGATGTACTTTATTGATTCAAATTTGGGAAATTGTTGTATCACCACGGCATGTCAAGGGCATTTCACAGTTCACAGAAAAAAGGCTAAATAAAATAGATGAAAAAAGAAAATGACAAAAATATATAAATGTGACCATAAGATGTGAAAAAATATTTTTAGTATATAATACTAGTACTATTTAGTATAATATTTAGGTTAGAGAGAAGTGTTTGAACATTTCTCCTAAACTCTTCTGTGCCTCTCAGGAGAAATGTGCATCTTCATCTTGATATTTACATGATTACTGCATATTACTTATTTTACTGTGGTTTTACAACAACCGGCATGTTAGCATGTAGCATTTAGCTTAATGTATAACTGCCTTTCAGAGCCACTAACATGGCTGACAAAAAAAATGAAAATAAACCAAATATCTCAGGGTGAAAAAGTGGAGCCACACACGTATAAGACACTGACGAATATGTCAAGAGAGTTTGTGGTGATTATAACTGACAAAAGTGTCTGTCTTGTTGGTCATATCTGAAAACGGCTTATGTCTCAACTTGTGTCAGTACTAATTTATATTATATACAGTATCTCTGCCTCTCTAATGTATTCCCTTCGACATACTTACTTACAACTCTCTTAACAAAATACATTTTTATATGTAATATGAAAATGAACAGTACCCGTACATTGATATTCAAAGCTACACAGACCGTTCAGCACTGTAGAGACAGATATAGTGTACTCTGTGTCTGGCTCCATGTCTGAAACATCTTGTAGCAGTCCTTGGTGTGCATTGCTCACCATTCTTTCATTGGACTTCTGACACTGATTAGAGATTGATGTAGAACTCCCTCCATAGTTGTCTCCTTTGGTCCATTTAAGGGACAGAGCTATGGCCCCTGAATGTCCTTTTGTTAAGTGTCAAGGGGGCGGCACTGCTACAAGACATTTGAAATAGAAGATGTGAACGCACTGCAGTGAAAGGAGTATGAAATGTCTTGGCATGTCTCATATTACCTGTGAAAACAGATGCAGTGATCCATTTACTTAAATTGCCCTCCTCATCCTCTCTGGCCACACTGAAGAAATACTGTCGTCCAAACTGAAGGTTGTTTATTTAAATTTTATGAAAATCTTTGATGACCAAGCAACCTTCCACCTTCGCACAGGAGCTCCACTTCAGCTGGAAGCTCTCAGGCCTCTCCAGTCGTTTTGGGCAACCCAGCTCAGGACCACAGATTGGATTCACTGACAGGAACTCAATCTCACCAGGAGGGGGCACCACTGGCAAACATAAGACAACAGCTTCGTGCCACCTGAGCAGTAAGTTTAGACCCAATGACCAAACATGGTCAAGGTAAGAAACACATTTCTTGATTATACAACCTCTTATATATCTGGCTCCACTGCCAATGAAGTCAGCACTTTCCCAAACAATCAGTGTGGGTACATCAAAACTTGAATTCAGTTAATTTGTTAGAATTATTGTTTCATTGTGCAAGTATGTGTTTTTTATATTGAGAACCAAAGATTCCTTTAGAAACAGTTTTCATAAATAATTGTTTAGCAAATCCATCTCCAGTAAATCTACAGTCATAAGTAATTACTGGTTTGGCAGTTCAGTCAAGTCTTTAGATTCTAGAGAATATAGGATAAATAGTGAAAAGGATGGATCCATATGTAATATCAGCAGTGTACAATACTGCACAACTCACATTTGATAGATTTTACCTTTGTTCAGCCATATCAGACACAATTCTTACCTTCGGCAAAGTCAGAAATATATTATATAAAAGAAAGACTTCATTCTCCTTAATGGTCCACTTTGATATCACAAATTTCAAAGATCATTAGATAACGTTTTTGAACTTCAGTGGTTCCAACAGCAGAGTTAAATTACAGCCCTCTACACAAAGTTTTACTGTTTTTGTTATTTTTTAGATGCAGTATTTGTTTATCAAGTAAAGAATTTCTGTATTGCTCTTTGACTGCTTATTTCTACTTTCAGGTGAATGAAACTGAAACACTAGACAATATATATTACATATATCAGTTTGCCTGTAATTAGAGACCACTTGTGTGTTGGTCTGAAGTGTACTGACCTGTATCAGGTCGATTAGGATCCCGGTACTCCTCATCACCAGACGTCTACAATAGAATAGTATTAATACGCATTATGCAACACATTCCTATCAAACAAAATGTTGTTGCCTTATTTGTACATTTGTGCATCCTCACCTGTCTCCTGTTGTGCTGTACCCTCTGCGAGAGGATGTCATGTCCTCTCTGATTTCCCTGGGCACAAATGCTGCAGATCTGCATCTGATCAACTCGGCAGAAGAAACCTTTGATAGTGCAGGCAACGTTTTGCACCTCTTTCACCTCATCACACACGTCTTTGTGTTCTCCTCGACAGTGTGGTACTGCTGCACATCATACTCATAGTATAGGAGCTGTTGCAGGTCAGGCAGGTCTTCACAGCTGCAGAATGGCAGCAAATGCCACAGACTCCTCTCTTTTTTCAAAACGAGAATTAAAATGCAATTACCACATCAAGTAATAACAGTATCGTATACTACATGTGCAAGATGTTAGCCTGGTTCTGAACCAGAATGATTGGACTAATTGTCAGATGATGCTGTTTGCTAAAGAAGGCCGTGTGCTGAAGTATTCATAACATAGACAGTGTCTCTTTACTTTGATGCTAAGTAATAAGCTAACAACCACATTTTAACCTGTTATTGTCAACAATAACAATGATCATGTTAATATTATTCCAAATTAATTTATTTCATGATTATATTCAGATTTATCCAATATTGAACACTTTGGGGCTCCATATCTATTAGATGTGTCATCAGCATCATCACAGCTTGGGCTACGAAATTACAAAAAAAAACCTGAATGAAAGATCACGTGGGAATAGACAAAACGATGACAAATGTAAGATCCAAGGTATTCCAATATTTGAGCACTTTATATTTTAGTCATTATTAAGAGTCTGTATTTCTAAAATAATATTCCAAATGTTTTTCAAAGTAAGAGGCCCCATTTCCAAAGTATCGCACAGTCTTCAATACTCTCGTGCAAAAAAGCTGTGTCAGGAAGTCTAATATAAGAAATAACGATAAGAAATAAAGGGAAGACGGCTGTCCTTCGAAGACAAGTCCGTCTCGTAGGCAAACTGGTCACAGTCCCATCTGAAAGAATAATAATAGCAACTGATCATTCATTGTAGCTCCAACTAGCCACAGCAGACATGTCAAGTTTGGACTCACTGCTGTTGTGTGTGCAGAGCTATATGAGTTTAAATTCAAATTTAAAGAGGCAATATTCTCCATCTTTTTTCGAGCTTTACATATATCAAAACCTATATTAAAACATCAGGAGATACAATGTAAAGAATGCATTTAATTTGATTTTACCTGCTCTAATGTAAAGCGCAACCATTTGCATGTCCAGCTAACAACATGCAGTATTTTCATTGCAAAACTTTCTTTATGTACAACAGAGAACAATTCATTTAGCAGTTTTCAAAACAATTATCTGATTAATTGATGTTAGCATTTAGTCACATAATAACAATATTTAGATCATTGGTTCAGCACTTTAGACAAGTTGATCCATATCCATTAGCAGGTCTTCTGCTAAATAAACTTTCATTTATAATAGAATAATTTCTTTAATGAAAATTCTTGATCAGGTAAATGGTAAGCAAAATATCTTTACACTTTTACACGGTTTTCTTTGTCATGGAATTTAGACACAAGACTACATTTAGCCTGCTAAGTGTTGGAACAGGTACAGAGCTGAAGTGCAAGTCTGCAAGGTAGTTCATCAAGATCCAGCTGATTTTATCATGATCTACATTAAGTCTGTACAACCATTTGGAAATACTTGTACTGAAGTACCTAAGTAAACACTATTGCATTACATGTGCAGCAGCAGCCAGACATTCTGAATGCCAAAATTCACATTGTTGTTGCGTCCGTGACTCTGTTGGTTGGATGGATTGCTTGTAAAGTGCAATATTTGTAAATTATAAAACATTTGGATTCACATATGTGTAAATTGTTATATACATTTTTGCCTTCTCTCGTGTTGTTCCTCTCCTCAATGCATCAAGCATCAGTAAAATGCTTCTGCAGACACCTGGGTCTCTTGAACGTTCTTCCAGCTACTGACAAGATTTTTCCATCAGTTATTGGACATAATCTGGGGTTTTGCAATGTTTCCATTAACAAGTAACAAGATTGACCAGAACTTGTCGAGCACACGAATGGTGTTTCCTTTGAAAAAAAAAAAATCATTTGAACTGGGAAAATTGCTTTTGGACTGGGCTACTTTAATTGTGGCCATGTACAGCATGTAAATACAACCTGTATTGTTTGGTTAGTATTAAGTATCAGTCTAATAAACTGCATGAAGTATTCAAAATTCTCAGGGCTCAGAGAGAAATGGGAAAATTTCATAATAAAATTAAAAGATTTCTGACCTGAAAGAATTACCTTGTGAATGAATGTTTGTAGAGCTCAAATTTGAGAGAGTCATTTGAGAGGTTCATCCACTGATCAGCCATTAACTGTATATAAAAGATGGACAACATAACTGCTCCCCAAAACTGAAGCCAAATCATCTGGATCATCTGTGCACTTCATTATCATGTGTTGAAAAACTAAATGATGTGACTGAGTTTTAAAAGAATGAATGGGCCAATATCTCAATTCAGAGGAGTTTTATTTGCATGGGAGTTACATTGAGGAGGAAAGTGTGTGTGCGATAGACTCCATCTTCCAGGCGGTCTGTAAAGGTGGTCTGGAGAGGAATGAGTGGGATGTCTATTGGAGTGTCACGTCATATGGTGGAGGAGATTTAGGTGATAAAGAGAGATCAGACTCCTCTTCTTTCAACACTGTATACTGTTTATCAATTTAGGTGGTTATCTTATCAAGCAGAGTGGGTTGAGCTTTGATGCTGTGGTACCATGATGATAAATGTAGGTCAGAATAGCTTTCTCAGTATTATGACAGACCATAACAATCTTTAAAACTGCTATTCACTGCCACTAGATGTTCAGCATTTATGAACAGAAAGGCCTGTAATAGAATTCTCTTTATCTATTTATGCTCGCCCAATGTTTTAACCCTCGTGTTGTTCCTGGGTCAGATTGACCCATGATTGTGGGTGTGTCTCCTGGGGGGTCATTTAGACCCCCAGAGAGGGCGCTGTGGTGCTCTGTGGGGTCATTTAGACCCACACCTGATTCCAATTGTAATCTAGGGGGGGTACATTAGACCCTCAAAGAAACCCGTGCGTCATTCTCCATGTGCCCCCCATGTCAAGAAACGGGGAAATAACATGGTCCTCAAGAAGAGGGCCGCTGCTCCTCCTCCTCCTATTCCTCCTCCTCTGCTGCAGCTCAAAGCGGGGTCCCCCCGGGCCCCACGTTCCACACGACGAGCCCCACCGGTGACCTAGCCTCGACAGCCTTCCACCTGTTCATCACGCCAACAGTAAAGAGCATCATCCTGGAGATGACGAATCGGGAGGGTCGTCGAAAATACGGCGAAGAATGGAAAGGGATGGATGAGACCGACCTGCGCGCCTACATAGGGCTGCTGATCTTAGCAGGCATGTACAGGTCCCGGGGCGAGGCCTCCGCCAGCCTGTGGGACACCGAGAGTGGCCGGGCGATATTTCGTGCCACGATGCCCCTAAAACTCTTCCACACGACCGCTAGACGAGACGCACAAGACGAGCCACGGACAAATTGGTGGCCATGCGAGAGGTCTGGGATGCGTGGGTGGCGCGGCTACCGGACCTCTACACCCGGGGCCCGAAGTGACCGTGGACGAGCAACTGGTTCCGTTCAGAGGTTAGTCTTTTTTTCCGTTTTATGTTATGTTATATTATGTTATGTAGATAGCGGCTGCTAGTCCTTGTCCTCATCTCATCTCATCTCCTCTCATCTCTTCTCCTCCTGTTTTTCTCCCTAGACCGGTGTCCGTTCCGTCAGTACATGCCCAGCAAGCCGGCAAAATACGGGATCAAGTCATGGGTGTCCTGCGATGTGAAATCCAGCTACGCTTGGAAGATGCAAGTGTACACCGGAAAGCCGAGCGGTGGACGCCCAGAACGGAACCAGGGGTTGCAGGTAGTACTCGATGTAACGGAGGGACTGCACGGTTATAATGCCACGTGCGACAATTACTTCACCTCCTACGAACTCGTGCGGCAGCTCCTGGAGAGGAAGCTCACCGTGGTCGACACAGTTCGGAAGAAATAACCCGAGCTCCCGACCGGGCTGCTCACGGTCAAGGGAAGAGAGGTGTTCTCATCCAAGTTTGCATTCACGCCCACCACCACTCTGGTGTCCTACATCCCAAAGAAAAACAGGAACGTGGTGCTCCTGAGCACACGGCACACCAAGGAGGGTGTTCCTAGAGCAGCTGGGAAAGGCTCTCGTGACTCCGTTCATTGCACGGAAGCGTCTGCCGCGGTTGTGAAGACTGTAAAAGCCGCCTCCGCACAGAGGGCTCTTGACCACGACGACTATGACTTTCTACCTGAGAGTCCGGCCTCCTCCATAGCCCTAGCAGCAGCCCCACTCGTGGCGAGTTAGACGAAGAGGTGTCAGATATGCCCCAGGAAGAAGGACTGTAAAACTCACACCTGCGTGCCGCGGGTGTAACAAATACATCTGCAAGGGCTGCTCACTTGTCTATTGCCCTACATGTGTGTCCTAATATGGGGTGGGCTATGTGAGGGGGGCCAGGGGAAGCAGGGACAACACAAGGGTAAAAGATGATTCTGAACATTTATTTTGATCCTGACATTAGGCGAGAGGCGGGGTTCATCCTGGACAAGTCACTAGTGTATCGCAAGGCTGACATACATAGACAAATAACCATTCACACTCAAATTGACACCTCGTCAAGTCTTCAATTTACCTCACCCGAATCTGCATGTCTTGGTACTGTGGGGGGAAGCCAGAGGAAACCCTCCCAGAAACAAGTAAAACATGTAAAGACCCCAGTTTCCAAGGTTCTTCTACATACTGATGAACTCTGAGTGATTTATTTTACAAATTGTAGAAAGTGAATTATTTAATCAGCAATCAGATTGTATGCTTGAAAATGTAAAATTTGTTTATTTAGAATGCAGAATGTTTTACAAACGGAATTGAATTGTAAGCACAGCACAGTCTTTTTTTCAAATGTACATCTCAATAGTAAAAGCACCAATTCAATGGATATTAATGATGCAGTAGTAATAGAGTATAGTGTATGTTTATGACTAAGGCTGTTATCCCCAAATCAGTGTTATCCACATGTGCATTTTGTGCTAGTGGTCACACAAGAAGCAACAACAACTGAGTACAAAATAGCCAACATGAGTAAAGTAACACTTTAAGAGTACAGCACAGGAAATGCATTCATTAGTCATATAGTCACGTGATTACAATAAGTGCAGTATGTCAATCAAATCAACTTGACATAATCTGAAAGTGTATTTTTCTATATATTGTTAACTGTAAATTATATATCAATCCATTGAATTATTTTAGTAAATATCAAATCATCACAGATATAGTTTACTTGTTACCCTTCATTACTATTAAACAGTTTCCACAGTGTGTACAGATATCTGTGGAAACCTCAGTCACCCTTTAACCAAGCTGTTCCAAACAATTTACGTCAACCTGTGTCTGCTCCACTTTTATCAGCTGGGTCTTCTACTGGGTAAGATGGTCACACGATATAGATTTCTAAGCAAACACTGACTTTGTTTGCATGGGCATCAATATTCCGACATTAACCTGATTAAGACAGCAGTCTAAATCAAACAATGCTGTGTAAACAGCATTTTCTGATTACTCAGCCGGAATAAAGTCGTACAAAAGGACATAGCATTAATCGATTTGAGAGTGTATTCCAACCTTAGTCACATCATGTAGACATGAATAGGACTTTTTACAGCATTTTGTGAAATTGACATTCAACAGTTACCAGCTGCTTGAAGATGCATGTCCTCTTCAAAGGATGGCTGCTACTATGAAGGAGGGAGAAAGTAGTATGCTGTGCATTTTAAGATGAATGGATGTTATGAAGGGTTTAGATGGGCGCAAATATTGCAATGGGGATATTTTCCAAAAGGTTGTGGAAAAGTCAGATGTATGACCTAGTATTAATATTCTTAACGCAACTCAACTAAACCATAATCATATGATTGTCTTATTCTGAATAAGTTCAATAGTTGGAATATTGGTGTCCATGTAAATTTAGTCACTGTGATTAATATTGTCATTATTTACAATGTACTGACGGCAGTCCCCAATGTTTATTCTCTGTACACTAAACAGAGTGATTATCAATATTACAGTTACTAGTGTCAGGTACGTAGCCAACATTAAACAAAGCACTGCCCATACAGGAAAAACACTACCTTTCACAGATCCAGTTTTGTTCTACATTACAGTTCTCATCATTCCATTTGCCTTTCCCTGACGCACGGTGCCAGAACTCCACACAGTCCTGGTCTATCCCTCTATGGCTGTCGGGCTGGCCTGCATCCCAGAACCTGCAGGACAAGGAGAGACAGCCACAAAAAGAATTAATGCTGCGCTGTCATTGGCTACAAGAAGTCAACATTACTTACTTTTAGTTTTGTATATTAAGAGATGTGCGTTGACTTTCTTACGCTAAGGTGAGTGGTGTCCCGTCCACCCATTTCCACTCGCCCTCAACTCCTTCATCAGTCAATCCAATCCAGGCTTCTCTGTCATTTCTAAACAAGCCATTGATGAAGTTCTATGTGGGAAGCATCGTGCAATTAAAAGTTATTGAGGTCTTTATGTTTTCCACAAATTAAGATGCACCAATATTAGAAAAACTGACTTAAATATTTGACTATCATGTCAGTCATTAAGTTATACAGAGCAGCCCCAAGTTTGTCTCTTATTCCATTGCTATCAGCTGATCAAATAAAATCGATTGAGGAAGTAAATAAGTAAACAACTTATTTTCCATCAAATATAAAGCTTAGATAATACTGTACTTTTGTGTGGAAAATAGTGTCAAGTGTCAAATGTTCAATTATTATAGTATTCAAATGAAGAATTCGCATTAAGGGAACTGATAACCACAATTGTGTGAAATGTGGTTGGACTGTTTGACCCTGGCGGATGTATATGCTATTTCTGGATTCATCGTATGAGCAAACCCTTTCACATACTCCCATATGAAAATGTTAATTAGTTGAGCTGTAACAATGTAAAATACTCACACATTAATATGGTGACATTGTAGCACATGGCAGTGCAGATGATCCACATCATGGATTATGATAACAACTAGATTGCTTAGACATAAAATATGCCAATTTATATATTACTGCCAATGTAATATGACAATCTCTCCATCATTACAGTTGTCATTCCTGTTCCCTTCATCTCTGTCAGATATATGGTGTATGTTTTCCCTGTTGATTGGGTAGTTTTTTGTAGTCTCTCCTAACTTTTAGGTGAAAGGGATCTAGTGGCAGAAATTGACTGTAAAATAATCCTAGTGATGTTTTATTTGTGTGTTTCATCTAAATTGTAAGAATTGTTGTTTTCCTTACCCTAGAATTTTACATTTCATTACTTTATATTTACATCTGGAGCAGGTCCTCTCTATGGAGGCCACCATGTTAATTACGGTAGCCTAAACTGGACAAACTAAACACCTTTTGAGTTTTTATGACAACTGAATTCTACCATAAGTTCTCTTTCATGTTTGGAATGGGAGGGGAGGTGAGGGGTATTCAGCTGCAACATGAAACTTCACTAGTAGATGTCACTAAATTCTACACACTGAAACTTTAAGGGCAGATGATGTCACATCTTGTTAAATCCTATGAGGCAAACAGATTTGTGAATATGGACTATACAAATGAAATTTGATTTGTTGATCGATGATCCTCACGGAAAAACGCACCATTTCATTTTGGCTTGTGATGATTGCCAGGTCTGCTCCTTTGCTTTGACAGTATTCTCTGCTCATCTGCCAGCTTTTCTTGCCACTAGAAAAGTAGTAGCAGCTGTACTCGAACTTCTGCCAGCCATTGATACACTTCTTATCTGTACATGTGAGATATTGATTCAACAATAATCAAGCAGTGAGACAAAAGTGTTCAAGCGCTGAGATGAAACTTTAACATATAGGATTTTTGGTCAGTACTTTTTACATACCTTGCATTGTCTTGTTCATTTTGTCAACTAGGCCCTGGAGATAATCTCTCTCGGCAGTCAGGTTGCTGATTTTCACCATCAGCAGTTCTCCCGCTGCAGTCACATTATTAAAGCTGCTTTCAAGCTCTTTTTTTTCCTGAGCCAATGACGCGTAATTATCCCGCAATATGTCTGTTGCTTTTTGAAGAGAGTTGAAAGTTTCCTGAAGAGTGTCTCTTTCTGTCGTTAGGTTTTGGTGACTCTTTGCTAGCGTGTCCTTTTCACTGGTAGATGCGTTGTATCTCTCCTGTAAATGTTCTATGTCTTTAATCAAGTCGTTGTAACTCATCTGCAGTTTCTCTTTAGATCTGGTGACATTATTGAATTTGTTATGGAAATTGTCCCTCTCCCTGCTCACCGAGTCATGACTGCCCTGTAACTCATCTTTACGTTTGACCACTGTGTCATATTGTTTTTGTAACAGCTCTTTGGCTGCAGACAAGACATTGTAATTGGTATCCAACCGGCTTTTACTGTCTCTCAGCTGTTCAATGTTTTTGTTCAAAGCACTGTTAGTGGTCTCTAACTGGCTTTGGCTGAGCTTTAGTTTGTTCGTTTCTTCGCTCAGCAAATTGTTATTTGTCTCTATTTGGTCTCTCTTTTGAGATAAAGCATTGTTATCTTGCTGTAACTGAATCCGTTTGGCTTCAATATCCTGTTTCTCTTTCTGCACTGACTTCAGGCTGTCCTGCAGGTTCTCTTTCTCTTTGTCCATGACTTTTACATTGTCTTGATGTTCTTTTTCGACTTTTTGATCTGCCAGAGAGGAGAGATTGTATGTTGTCAATCAATAGAATAACCAACACATTTTGGCTAATTTTTAAACACACAAAGACATGGACTTACAGTGGATGCTCTGACCTATGATACCGGCCAGCAAGAGAACACAGAGGAGCCCGAGGCAAACTGTGGCAACCCTGTAGGAACTGCTCCTCAACACAAACTCTGAGTGAGAGCGGAAACAGAAACTTGAATTTCATGAAGTGATCTGGGGAACTTTTGGTTTTATGCTACATCTGGATTAAATCTTACTGGGATTGCAAAATACTGTCCAGAAGATACATTTCCAGCAAAACTTGTAAACAAAAATCATTGTTGGTAAAATGTTATTTTAGATATAGACATCATCATATGTCATTATTGTTAATTGATTTAATTAATCTACAAACAAAATATTACATACAAACATAAATATCTTTAAACTGTATAATTTGTACAACATAAAGACAAACCAAATGATCTGTCAAGAGAGTAATGGCTATACCTTGAGTTGGGTGATTGAATCATTTCTCATGGCAAAATGTTTTATATTATTCATTTTTTTTACACCCAATGATTTGGAAATTGAATCAGTAAATAAGTAGACAGGAGTGGTTAGTCCTGGAAGTTAAATATCAGAACAATCAAGACACTTAATTCCATGAATGCAACTATTCTATAAATGCTGCTCTGTGATTTGCAATACTGCCTATATTAACCTAATACAACAAAAGATATATGATAAAATAAAAATATATATATGAATGTTACAGAACCAGAATCCCTAAATGTTTATATATATATGTTTGATATGTTTCTAGTGATCAGAGAGATTCAAAGCCAAATTTTCACTTTACTCTGTTTACCAGTGACTCCTGAGCGAACTGCTTCTTTGGGTGTTAAAAGCTCTGTATTGACTTTTTATGACTCCAAATTAAGGCTGCAATGTTGCGATGTTGCAAATTTAGCACAGGTTTGAAAAGATTTTAAAATTGTAAAAAACTACATTCAATTTGACTCTCTCGTGGTACACATCAACTTCTTAATAAAAAAGCTCTTATTTCATTACCTGAATTGCGGCGGCTTCTGCCATCCACGAGAAACAGCTTAGAGTCAATTTTACTTTCTTCAATGTCCATGTCTGTCACAGTAGAAACATGGTACTGGGCAGTCATCTTTGTAATGGAGTCTTACCAGAAAAAAGAAAGATTAGATTCTGAAATAGCTCAGTTTTCAGTATAATTCCTATAAAAGCTGCGTCCCTTAATTTATTTTCTTTATTGTTGCCTCCAGTAAGTTTACATTTCCATGGCTTGATTCTAGAAAAAGTGCAAGACTTCAAGAATGTAAGAGAAACAAATAAACCTTACCTGTGTTTGGAGAGATGATAACACAGTCAAATAATTGTAAAGTGGAGTTATTTGGTTTTGTGCAGTCTCAGAAACTAAAGTCTGTAACTTCGCTCTGCACTTTATAAATCTGCATGTGTTCCCCTTTGCACTTCACAGAAATTAAGGGCTGGTCAAAAGGCGGAGCGAGAGCCTCACAATTTATCTGTTGACTTTGAGAAATACGATTTCTCTGTTTGATCAATTGGAATAAAACTTGCGAGAGAATAAACACCGGCCACCTTTCAAGCCACAGTGGCACTTACGTAATTGGGCAACACTTTCTTTGAGATCATGGGTAATTAAAAGGAATGACACGCACTTGTAATGAAAGCTCAACACAAAAGCAGCAGCAGCACCTATTTGCCGATTCCACAAAACGAAGCCCATAAAAAGGTTTTGAGGAACAACAGATTTCAGTACCACAAATATGTTGAATGGGCAGTTTTCATTGCCCTCACTTAGATTACTCCACGTTTCGCTGCAGCATCCATTTCCTGATTAGTTCCAAGTAGATCTTTTTTCCCCAGAAACAGGTATGATAAAAACAAGAGGTTCACTATTGGTTATAGCAGTAAATTAATGTTGTAGGTGTGTCAGAATGCAAATGTAGCAGTTGACCATGCCACAGGGGCTCTCACCACAGCAGCCAGACATGAACCAGTCAGGTTTTAACATTTTATTAACTCAAACAGTTCAACAAACTTCAACTTAAACCGACGAGGTTTACAGCTCCGTCCTTTCTAGAGTCTCAGTCCGGGGACCTACTCCCCACGGACCAGGAGAGGAAGCCAGCTCACCCACTGAGGCTCTCCGTAGGTTGAGCAGGTGGGCGTTGTCATGGGCAGCGTCTCGCCAGAGGCCGGGCAATGCCGCACGGGTGCCCTGGCAACAGGTAAAGGGCCTGCAAGCATCGGTCTCACCACCGACGAGGGACCAGGAACAGGTGCTGCAGGTGTCGGCATCTCCGCCGATGAGGGACCAGGAACAGGGGCTGCAGGCGTCGGCTTCTCTGCCGACAAGGGTCAGGGGACAGGTGCTGCAGGTTTCGGCCTCTCCGCCGACCTTGGGGTAGGAACTGGAGCCGGGGGCGTGGAAACAGGAGCAGGGGACACTGGCTTCACCGCCAGCTTGGATGCAGGAGCAGGGGACGCTGGATTCTATCTGTTCTCCGCTCTCTTCTCCCGGTACGCGGCAACAAGGTCCTCCACCTGCCGGTCTGCGTCTCTGGCTGCTTGGAGCCCCACGTTGGGCGCCAGTGTGGAAGTTGACCATGCCATGGGGCTCTCACCACAGCAGCCAGAGACAAACCATTCAGGGTTTTAACATTTTATTATCTCAAACACACTTTAACAAACATAAATAAACTTCAACTTAAAACAACTAGCTTTACAGCTCCATCCTTTCTAGAGTCTCAGTCCTCCGTGCCTCCATGTGTCTGAGTTCCTGTGTCTCAGTGTCCCCTGAGGCAGCTCAGTTGCTGCCTTTTAAGTGTGAGGACCAATCAGCTAACAGCTCTCACCTGTTCTGATTGATCCTCTGTGGTGCAGGTGAAGGCGCTCTCCCAGCCCCTTCACCTCCACAGCAAACATTCCTGTTTAGTTTTTGTATCATCAAAATACAGTCTTCACCCCACAAGTGTCAATCCACATAAACTTGCACCTGCTTAGGCCTCTCCAGTCCCCTGTAAGTACAATGTTGTATGTAGGTCTATGCAGGTCAACATACAAAGTAATATATAAGCTTTTAAGACCCTGATACCTTCTCCATTTCACTCACATTCAGCTGAACTGAAAAGTAATTGTTATAGTTACAAACTAACTCATAGCTGCAGGGACACTAACAGATTAGAAGGTATGTGTTTAATATCATAGTGCATTATAATTAATCATCTTGATAAAATACAAACTACAGTGCAAAAAGACAGAGGATGACACTTTCCAACTACTGCTGACAGCAACAAGTCTTAGTTTCCTCTGAGCAAGTCAACTTAAGTCAACTTAAGTCACAGTAAGAGGAAGTGAGGAGTCCTGACAGAGCTGCTCATCCCTTGCAATGTTCTCTTATCTCATCCCAGCACTTGTGTTTCTCACAGTCAGTTCAGATCAGAAGAAGAGCCACACACAGATGACTGTTTACACACCAGAATATAAGCCGCAAAATAAAAACATATGGTTATTTGGTTCATTAGAAAGTTTGCAAAAAACGCAACAAAAAAACCTGCAGGGCTTTGTGAATATGGGCACAAGTGAGATTCGTTTTCAAATAATTTACTTCTTTGAAGTGACGCTGTTTTACACCAGATCAGGTTTTTCGCCCTTGAGTGCACTTTCACAGAAACTTATAACAGGGTTAATGTGCAACCATGAGCTGTAGGGTTTAAAGAATGTGAGCATTTAGGAGGAAGGAGAGTCTAAGGAAAGTTAGGAAATAGCATTTGGAGTTAAGTTAGAATATTGTAGTCTGTGCTGCTTTGGCTTTTATCTGTCTCCAGGGAGTTTGTCCTCTTTATTAAAATACGATTATGTTTACATATAATTAATTTAATCAGTTATACCATTGAGCTCAAATTCAATTATGTAAGACAAATGCACATACATGGTAACATACTGTGTATTTAGAAACAAATTATTTCATCATTTATGCAAATAGGGTTATATGAAGGGATAGTAATTACTCATCTCACATAATTGAAATAAAAAGGTAAAATGTAATTTATATATACATTGTACATTTGTCAACACATAACATTTCAAATGGCAATTCCCCCAAATCCTCAAATTTATACAACATAAATGTTTTCACGCTGAGAGACACTTTAAGCTCTGAATTAGTCACCCAAAACAAAAAATGGCATAAGTTGAAATGAGCTTCTTTAATACTACTGGAGCAGTGACTCCCAGAGTGTGGTGCGCCCCCCCCCCGCAGGTGTCAGCCTCTCCGCCGACAAGGGACACGGGACAGGGGCTGCAGGTTTCGGCCTCTCCGCCGACCAGGGACACGGGACAGGGGCTGCAGGTGTCGGCCTCTCCGCCGACCTTGGGGTAGGAACTGGAGCCGGGGGCGTGGAAACAGGAGCAGGGGACACTGGCTTCACCGCCAGCCTGGGTGCAGGAGCAGGGGATGCTGGCTTCACCGCCAGCCTGGGTGCAGGAGCAGGGGATGCTGGCTTCCATCTGTTCTCCACTCTCTGCTCCCGCTACGCGGCCACAAGGTCCTCCACCATCCATACCAGCACCAGCTCCGCCTGCCGGTTCGTGTCTCTGGCTGCTTGGAGCCCCACTTTGGGTGCCAGTGTGGCAGTTGACCATGCCATGGGGCTCTCACCACAGCAGCCAGAGACAAACCATTCAGGGTTTTAACATTTTATTATCTCAAACACACTTCAACAAACATAAATAAACTTCAACTTAAAGTGACTAGCTTTACAGCTCCGTCCTTTCTAGAGTCTCAGTCCTCCGTGCCTCCATGTGTCTGAGTTCCTGTGTCTCAGTGTCCCCTGATGCAGCTCAGTTGCTGCCTTTTAAGTGTGAGGACCAATCAGCTAACAGCTCTCACCTGTTCTGATTGATCCTCTGTGGTGCAGGTGAAGGCGCTCTCCCAGCCCCTTCACCTCCACAGCAAACATTCCTGTTTAGTTTTTGTGTCATCAAAATACAGTCTTCACCCCACAAGTGTCAATCCACATAAACTTGCACCTGCTTAGGCCTCTCCAGTCCCCTGTAAGTACAATGTTGTATGTAGGTCTATGCAGGTCAACATACAAAGTAACATATAAGCTTTTAAGACCCTGATACCTTCTCCATTTCACTCACATTCAACTGAACTGAAAAGTAATTGTTATAGTTACAAACTCATAGCTGCAGGGACACTAACAGATTAGAAGGTATGTGTTTAATATCATAGTGCATTATCTGTGTTAATCATCATCTTGATAAAATACAAACTACAGTGCAAAAAGACAGAGGATGACACTTTCCAACTACTGCTGACAGCAACAAGTCTTAGTTTCCACTGAGCAAGTCAACTTAAGTCAACTTAAGTCACAATAAGAGGAAGTGAGGAGTCCTGACAGAGCTGCTCATCCCTTGCAATGTTCTCTTATCTCATCCCAGCACTTGTGTTTCTCACAGTCAGTTCAGATCGGAAGAAGAGCCACACACAGATGACTGTTTACACACCAGAATATAAGCCGCAAAATAAAAACAGATGGTTATTTGGTTCATTAGAAAGTTTGCAAAAACCGCAACAAAAAAACCTGCAGGGCTTTGTGAATATGGGCACAAGTGAGATTCGTTTTCAAATAATTTACTTCTTTGAAGTGACGCTGTTTTACACCAGATCAGGTTTTTCACCCTTGAGTGCACTTTCACAGAAACTTTTCACAGGGTTAATGTGCAACCATGAGCTGTAGGGTTTAAAGAATGTGAGCATTTAGGAGGAAGGAGAGTCTAAGGAAAGTTAGGAAATAGCATTTGGAGTTAAGTTAGAATATTGTAGTCTGTGCTGCTTTGGCTTTTATCTGTCTCTGGGGAGTTTGTCCTCTTTATTAAAATACGATTATGTTTACATGTAATTAATTTAATCAGTTACACTATTTGATTATGTAAGACAAATGCACATACAAAAGACAATATACTGTGTATTTAGAAACAAATTATTTCATAATTTATGCAAATATGGTTATATGACAGGATAGTAATTTGTCATCTCACATGATAAATGAAACAAAAGGTAAAATGTATTTTATATATACACATTGCACATCTGTCAATACATAACATTTTGAATGGCAATTCCCCCAAATCCTCAAATTTATACAACAAAATACATGTTTTCACACTGAGAACAACTTCTAGCTCTGAATTAGTCACTCAAAACAAATAAAACAGCATAAGTTGAAGTGAGCTTCTACTACTGTCAAGTTCTTAGGTTTTCTGTTCAAGTCTTGCCCAACTTGAAATAGCCTGGTACATAGGACGCACGGGACAACTCTTTCCAACACAGCTCAATATTTATTTTTCCTTATTTGTTTGTTGTTGACTGGTTGGTCCATCAGGTTGAAAACCTTCAAAACACAAAAAGAAGAAGAAGTTATACAAATGTGCAAATATATTTCAAACAATTTCAATTCAATGAATAAAGTAAATACATGTTTTTTACAGTGTACCTAGGTCAAACTGAAGGAAATAAGTACCAAGGACTATAACAGGTGGAATTGCTGAAACAGTCTCAACTCATGAATGAAGGACTGTTTAATTGAATGCAAACAGTATTTAACATCACTATAAATTGAACAAACAACTAAGTACACTCAAACAAAAGGCCACACTTATATGCATGCAGCAAACTGATATGCATGCTGCCTGTTTGCTCTGTGCTGCTTGGTTATTATTTTACAATTCATCAAACAAGACATCCTAACATCAATGACTATAGCAGCACTTCCAATATTAAATAATCATCAAAATAAAGGTCTGGTCACAGCACCACTGGCTTCTTTGGTTGTACCATGAGTTGAATCCTTGTTTGCCTCTCTGTCTCTGCTGAGAGTGACCTTCCATTTGCAGGTGTTCCAACTTAAGTCGTAATGAGTAATGAGCAGCCTGCACTTGCCTGCTGGTGGTGCATTATGGGACTTGCAGTCTTTTAGGCAAAGTAAAGTGAGCCGATGTGATGAGGAACTGAAATGAACTTTGAAAATGGCAAGTTTGGAGAGTTCCATCTTTTTCCCTCAACACCTCCCACTTGAGCTCCTGGTTTTTTAAACCCAGGGAGGTCACACCAGTCCTTCAAGCCTCTGGTTGTTCTTCAATAGGTAGAACTATGCAGAATTGTCACAGGGATTTTTGTGAAGAGCCTCTTGGTTCCTTCCTTGTTTGTTTTTGTGATCTCTCCTCTGGTTGGCTTCGTGACTGAGACGGGGTAGCTGGGAAAGGTTATCACATGTACATACCTTTCAATGCCTTTCCTATCAGCGTTGACACTGACCACTCTAGCCAACTTGTATTGACCTCTCAGGGCATTTTGTTCAGCCAGCCATACCAAATCTCCTTCTGCAACATTTCGCTCCTTGGTTTGCCACTTGTTTGATATAAACAGATAAGGACCAGCCAACTGGCACCACTTCTTCCAGAATTTGCTGACTTCTCCTTGAATACTTTGGAGTCTTTTGTATGGGTAGCCGTCAAACTTGAAGTCTCCTGGGTCACCCTTTGGACTGGCCCGTCCTAGCAACAAAGAATTGGGGGTGATATACTCCACACATTCTTCCCTGCTTTGAGTTCAGGCATCGATGGGTCTCTCATTTGCGAGGTTGGCTGCCATGAAGAAAAATGTTTGGAATTCCCCCCAGGTGAAACCTCCATCCCCACCAAGATTGCTCAAGGCCCACTTCACGATCTTGACAGCTGCCTCAGCTGCCCAATTCCTATGGGGAGAGTCTGCAGGGTGGATCCGGCAAGACCACTCCGTTCTATGCTTGGCAGCGTTTTCTTCAAGCTCAGACCTGTTCAGTTGGTCCAGAAAATTGTGAAGCTGCTTCAGAGCAGGCTTGGCCCCAACAAAGTTAGTGCCAGGGTCTGACCACAGTTTCCTGGGGTATCCCCTCAGTGAAGTGAACCTCTGGTAAGCCAGCAGAAGTCCTTCAGATGACTGGTCAGTCACCACATCAGTGTGTATGGCTCTGGAGGCCATGCAATAGAACACAATTCCCCACACTTTGAGTCTGACTCTTTTCTTTACTTCATCCCTCACTTCATAAGGGCTGGACAGGTCCATGGTTGTGAATTCAAATGGTACAGTTGTGCCTGTTCGCTCTGGTGGAATGTTCACTCAGGATTTGTTGACACTGCCTTGCCTTGTTTCTCCTGCAGACCACACAGCTGTCTACCATTTTCTTGGCATGGAGTTTCCAGGCTTTTTTCCTCGTTCCGAGAAGGGTTCCCGCCACTCCCTCATGCTTTGAGTTGTGGGCTTCTTGTGCCAACAATGTAGACACACATGCTTCATATGGTAAAATTGGCACTGCAGTCTTGTCGTCATCAAACATCTGAATTCTACCTCCACAAACAAGAAGGCCAGAGTCCTAATCTTTGTAGAGTGCTTAGAGTCGTGTCTGGAAAAGTGACACCTTCCTGAGCTGCGAGAAAGAGGTCTCTGAGTGCATCCTCACGTTCTTCCACAGTCAGCACAGCTCCCTTGGTCTTTTCCTTGAGTGACATTGCCTCCCACTTTGACTGACCTCTGGGCTGGCCCTTCTCCAGCCCTTCTCCAGCCACTTATGTGCAGCTCGCCACACCCAGCTGATGACCTTGACCAGTTTGGACAAGCAACTGAACTTCCTCACTTCCACAAGATTTTTGATACCCAGCCAGCAGGTTTCCTTCTTGGAAGAAGAGGAGTTGGGTTTGATGCAGTTTTTTCCTCTTGAATTTCACTTTTTTGGCTCTCCTGCGGGGCCTGCAGGTTTTCCTTTTTCTGGCCCATTTTTGCTTGAGCTCTTGTCAATACAGCTGTGAATGCATTCCTCTGGAGTTTGTTTACACTCTCCCTGGCATGAGCTGCAACCTCTCCAGCAGACTTATTAGGCCACTCCTCTATCGGCTACTTCAAGAAGTCCGGTCCATTCTGCCATGTGGAATTCTCCTTTAGATCTTCAGGAGTGCCACCTCTTGTAAGGATGTCAGCAATGTTCAGATTTCCCGGTATCCACCACCAGTCTTGCAGTGGTCCAGCCTTCTGGATCTCGCCCACTCTATTTGCAAAGAACCATAGCTTTCTCATTGAATGGCCCCCTGACTGTCAACTAGATGGAACTATCTCTCGATCTCCATTCTTCCGTGCTTTTCAACATATTTCCTGATCCTGGCTGCAAAGACAGCTCCACAGATCTCAGCTTTAACTGCTTCTCCCTTTTGATCCAGTGGTGTAAGCATAGCTTTTGATTCAACAAATCGGACTTCAATTCCTTGACTTGTCTCCCACCTCAAATACTTTACAGCTACATAGGTTTTGTCACTTCCGTCTGAGAATGTGATCCTCCATGGTTTACCTTTCCAGTCAGCTGGTGTGAGGATCCTTTGGAATCTATTCTGTCCAAGCTGCACATACTCTTCAAAAAGCTGAATGGCTTCTTCTCTGATGCCTTCTGAGAGAGGTTTATTACAGGTTTCGTGGGTCAGTTTACCACCTCCACCTTCCTGGAACACTTTCTTAACAAGTATTGCCCCTTTCTGTTTGACAGGTGTAACTAAGCCAACTGGTTTGTACAGTCCAGCTACTTGACCGTTCGTCCTCGAAGTGAGCAAACATGGGCAGGCTTGCTGTTAACCGCATAGCTACCTGTGCAATGCAGCTGGCTGGTTTGTCCCTGATGTAGCCCTACTCATCCTCTGTGGCCACACTGAAGAAATACTGTTGTCCAAATTGAAGGTTGTTTATTTAAATTTTATGAAAATCTTTGATGACCAAGCAACCTTACGCCTTCGCACAGGAGCTCCACTTCAGCTGGAAGCTCTTAGGCCTCTCCAGTCGTTTTCCCACACACAGCCAGAGACACACGGGTTGCCTTTACGCAACTCTATTAAATCACCAAACATAAACTTAAGTCAAACATAAATCAGACTAGCTTTGCAGCTCAGTCCGGGCTTCTCTCCAGTGTCTCAGTCTCTCCAGTGTCTGAGTATATATTGGTGCTCTCCCAGCCCCCTCAACTCCACATACCCCCATCACCAGTTTCAGGCCAGGGATTCATCCGGCCTGCTCACCTGCTGCTGAGATGTCTGTACAGGAGGAAGATGGTGTGGTTTCACCCAATGAAAGCCGGCTGCGTGGTCGTTTGAAAAATTCTGAATTTTGGCCATTTCTCCAGTAAAATGTCTGCTGAGTTGTCTGTTTTGCTCAACAACTATATGTGTTTGTTTAATGATGTTCCAACTTGTACACACTTGTTGGAGCATGACATTGATGTAGGTGATGCACAACCAGTCCGCCAGAGGTTTTACAGCATATCTCAGGGAAAACTGTAAGGTACTGGAGAAAGAAATAAAGTACATGCTAGACAATCGCATTGCTGTAATCGTTAGCTTCCAGCTGGGCATCTCCATGTTTGCTTGTGGATAAATCAGATAAAAGTCCTCGGTTCTGTACTGACTACCGTAAAGTAAATGGTGTAACAAAACCTGATGCTTATCCACTGCCACGCACGGAAGACTGTAGATCAGATTGATGCTTTGGTTCCTTTTTCAGCAGTCCTACTGTTTGGATATTCATCACATCAAGGCCTCTGAGAACATTGTGGCGGATGCATTGTCTCGAGTGCCTTGCTCTTGAGTATTTTACAGTTGTCTTCTTAGTCAACTATTTGTCTCCTCTGCCTCGCTTAAAAGTGCTTCTCCAGACGTCGGGAGTTGCTGGGTGGCAGGGAGCAGAGTGAGTGGACTATAGAGGTGAGTATTGTAAACTACAAAATAGAGTCAAATTTAGTAGAATGTTAAAGAAATTAGTTTGTAATATTAATTGAGCTATTTGAAAAATGATATACCCTGATGGTATTGTTGTTAGTAATGTGGGATTACCAAAAAACATTGGTATGGTATGTGTATCTTATGGGGGGGGGGGGGACGGGACACAGGGACACTTCTTTCCCCTGAGCTGTAGGTGGAGGTGCCATCAGCGTTAATCAGTGCACACCTCAGCCAGGTGTGCTCTGCCCTTTAAAAGGCTTCACCACGTTCATGCCTTCTCTCTTGCGCTCTCGGTGGGACGAGGTTGGCTCTCCCTGACTCCTGACTGCAGCATCCTTTTCTGTTTTTGTTCTTGGACACACGTTGTGTTGTTGATTATAATTTATTTTGTGTGAAGTCGTCTTGCTGGTTTTATGGCTCCTGCCTTTGTGGTTCTGCTGTGTGGTGCAGCGGTTTTGCTGTTCGTTGTTAGGCCGGACCTCGTGTCACTGCCTGAAGGTCTGTAGAGCTTGGATTGTGAGGAGGTTTCCTTGGTGAGATGAGCTGCAAGCTGCACCTCTCCTCCATTGAGGTTTTCGTGGAAAGATGAGTCGAAAAGTGGCTGGACACATTTCTCCTCTCCAGGGTGGCGTAGAAAGAGGAATTGAGGAAAAGAGGTGTGCTCCTCTCAGAGAGGTGCATGGAAAGAGAAAGAAGAGGACATGGCACATGGCTTATATTGGCTCGGTGACCTCACGGGTCATGGGGCCCAGAGTGACCAATAGGACTTGTGTACCTGGTCGGTTTTCATACCTCTGTGTGACGTTGCCGCACCCTGGGAGACCCTGCTCTGGTTTTCTCCAGAACAAAGGACATGCAGCCTTAGGCTTTTGACTACCCATGTAGGCCGAACTGTAGTTCACAAATACCAGGTCCCAACATTAGCCTGGTTCTGAACCAGAATGATTGGACTAATTGTCAGATGATGCTGTTCGCTAAAGAAGGCCGTGTGCTGTAGTATTCATAACATAGACAGTGTCTCTTTACTTTGATGCTGAGTAATAAGCTAACAACCACATTTGAACCTGTTATTGTCAATAATAACAATGATCATATTAATATTATTCCAAATTAATTTATTTCATGATTATATTCAGATTTATCCAATATTGAACACTTTGGGGCTCCATATATATTAGATGTGTCATCAGCATCATCACAGCTTGGGCTACGAAATTACAAAAACCTGAATGAAAGATCACGTGGGAATAGACAAAACGATGACAAATTGCACTGAGAGAAAATGTAAGATCCAAGGTATTCCAATATTTGAGCACTTTATATTTTAGTCATTATTAAGAGTCTGTATTTCTAAAATAATATTCCAAATGTTTTTTCAAAGTAAGAGGCCCCATTTCCAAAGTATCACAGTCTTCAATACTCTCGTGCAAAATAGCTGTGTGTAAATTTTCCTACAGACAAATCTTAAATCCTGTGAAACTGAGGTCAGGAAGTCTAATATAAGAAATAAATATAAGAAATAAAGTGAAGACGGCTGTCCTTCGAAGACGAGTCACAGTCCCATCTGAAAGAATAATAATAGCAACTGATCATTCATTGAAGCTCCTACTAGCCACAGCAGACATGTCAAGCTTGGACTCACTGCTGTTGTGTGTGCAGAGCTATATTAATTTCAATTTAAAGAGACAGAAGAGACTTTTTTCTAGCTTTACATATATCAAAACCTATATCAAAACATCAATAGATACAATATAATGAATGCATTTAATTAGATTTTACCTGCTCTGATGTAAAGCGCAACCATTTGCATGTCCAGCTAACATTTTCATTGCAAAACTTTCATTTTTTTCATGTACAACAGAGAACAATTCATTTAGCAGTTTTCAACAATTATCTGACTAATTTATGTTTGCATTTAGTCACATAATAACATTTAGATCATTGGTTCAGCACTTTATACAAGTTGATCCATATCCATTAGCAGGTCTTCTGCTAAATAAACTTTCATTTTCTTATCTTTTGCTCTTCTCCTTAAAGCCAAAAGACTTTTTCTGTTGAATCTTTGTCATGGAATTTAGACACAAGACTACATTTAGCCTGCAAAGTGTTGGAAAAGGTACAGAGCTGAAGTGCAAGTCTGCAAGGTAGTTCATCAAGATCCAGCTGATTTTATCATGATCTACATTAAGTCTGTACAACCATTTGGAAATACTTGTACTGAAGTACCTAAGTAAACACTATTGCATTACATGTGCAGCAGCAGCCAGACATTATGAATGCCAAAATTCACATTGTTGTTGCGTCCCTGACTCTGTTGGTTGGATGGATTGCTTGTAAAGTGCAATATTTGTAAATTATAAAACATTTGGATTCACATATGTGTAAATTGTTATATACATTTTTGCCTTCTCTCGTGTTGTTCCTCTCCTCAATGCATCAAGCATCAGTAAAATGCTTCTGCAGATACCTGGGTCTCTTGAACGTTCTTCCAGCAACTGACAAGATTTTTCCATCAGTTATTGGACATAATCTGGGGTTTTGCAATGTTTCCATTAACAAGTAACAAGATTGACCAGAACTTGTAGAGCACACGAATGGTGTTCCCTTTGAAATTGCGTTTGGACTGGGCTACTTCAATTGTGGCCTTGTACTGTGTATTGTTTGGTTAGTATTAAGTATCAGTCTAATAAACTGTATAAAGTTTTATTAAAAATTCTCAGGGCTCAGAGAGAAATGGGAAAATGTATAATAAAAATAAAAGATTTCTGACCTGAAAGAATTACCTTGTGAATGAATGTTTGTAGAGCTCAAATTTGAGAGTCATTTGAGAGGTTCATCCACTGATCAGCCATTAACTGTATATAAAAGATGGGCAACATAACTGCTCCCCAAAACTGAAGCCAAATCATGAACATGTAAAGACCCCAGTCAACCCAGGATTCAGGAAGAGAACCCTCTGAGGTTAGACCACTAACCACTGTACCACCTAGCTGCTCCTCCTTGAGAACGACTGCCAAAATTAATACGGTCTAAAGATTTAGTGTATAATATCTATACATAATAGCTTCATGTGCAGTTTCCAAGGTTCTTCTACATACTGATGAACTCTGTGATTTATTTCACAAATTGTAGAAAGTGAATTATTTAATCAGCAATCAGTTTTATGCGATTATATGATTGTATGCTTGAAAATGTAAAATTTGTTTATTTAGAATGCAGAATGTTTTACAAAAGGAATTGAATTGTAAGCACAGCACAGTCTTTGTACATGTACATTTCAATAGTAAAAGCACCAATTCAATGGATATTAATGATGCAGTAGTAATAGAGTATAGTGTATGTTTATGACTAAGGCTGTTATCCCCAAATCAGTGTTATCCACATGTGCATTTTGTGCTAGTGGTCACACAAGAAGCAACAACAACTGAGTACAAAATAGCCAACATGAGTAAAGTAACACTTTAAGAGTACAGCACAGGAAATGCATTCATTAGTCATATAGTCACGTGATTACAATAAGTGCAGTATGTCAATCAAATCAACTTGACATAATCTGAAAGTGTATTTTTCTATATATTGTTAACTGTAAATTATATATCAATCATCATGCATTGAATTATTTTAGTAAATATCAAATCATCACAGATATAGTTTACTTGTTACCCTTCATTACTATTAAACAGTTTCCACAGTGTGTACAGATATCTGTGGAAACCTCAGTCACCCTTTAACCAAGCTGTTCCAAACAATTTACGTCAACCTGTGTCTGCTCCACTTTTATCAGCTGGGTCTTCTACTGGGTAAGATGGTCACACGATATAGATTTCTAAGCAAACACTGACTTTGTTTGCATGGGCATCAATATTCCGACATTAACCTGATTAAGACAGCAGTCTAAATCAAACAATGCTGTGTAAACAGCATTTTCTGATTACTCAGCCGGAATAAAGTCGTACAAAAGGACATAGCATTAATCGATTTGAGAGTGTATTCCAACCTTAGTCACATCATGTAGACATGAATAGGACTTTTTACAGCATTTTGTGAAATTGACATTCAACAGTTACCAGCTGCTTGAAGATGCATGTCCTCTTCACAGGATGGCTGCTACTATGAAGGAGGGAGAAAGTAGTATGCTGTGCATTTTAAGATGAATGGATGTTATGAAGGGTTTAGATGGGCGCAAATATTGCAATGGGGATATTTTCCAAAAGGTTGTGGAAAAGTCAGATGTATGACGTAGTATTAATATTCTTAACGCAACTCAACTAAACCATATGATTGTCTTATTCTGAATAAGTTCAATAGTTGGGATATTGGTGTCCATGTAAATTTAGTCACTGTGATTAATATTGTCATTATTTACAACGTACTGACAGCAGTCCCCAATGTTTATTCTCTGTACACTAAACAGGAGTGATTATCAATATTACAGTTACTAGTGTCAGGTACGTAGCCAACATTAAACAAAGCACTGCCCATACAGGAAAAACACTACATTTCACAGATCCAGTTTTGTTCTAAAGTACATTTCTCGTCATTCCATTCGCCTTTCCCTGACGCACGGTGCCAGAACTCCACACAGTCCTGGTCTGTCCCTTTATGGCTGTTGGGCTGGCCTGCACCCCAGAACCTGCAGGACAAGGAGAGACAGCCACAAAAAGAATTAATGCTGCGCTGTCATTGGCTACAAGAAGTCAACATTACTTACTTTTAGTTTTGTATATTAAGAGATGTGCATTGACTTTCTTACGCTAAGGTGAGTGGTGTCCCGTCCACCCATTTCCACTCGCCCTCTACTCCTTTATCAGCCAATCCAATCCAGACTTCTCTGTCATTTCCAAACAAGCCATTGATGAAGTTCTATGTGGGAAGCATCGTGCAATTAAAAGTTATTGAGGTCTTTATGTTTTCCACAAATTAAGATGCACCAATATTAGAAAAACTGACTTAAATATTTGACTATCATGTCAGTCATTAAATTATACAGAGCAGCCCCAAGTTTGTCTCTTATTCCATTGCTATCGCTGATCAAATGAAAGTAAGTAAATAAGTAAACAACTTATTTTCCATCAAATATAAAGCTTAAATAATACTGTACTTTTGTGTGGAAAATAGTGTCAAGTGTCAAATGTTCAATTATTATAGTATTCAAATGAAGAATTCGCATTAAGGGAACTGATAACCACAATTGTGTGAAATGTGGTTGGACTGTTTGACCCTGGCGGATGTATATGCTATTTCTGGATTCATCGTATGAGCAAACCCTTTCACATACTCCCATATGACAATGTTAATTAGTTGAGCTGTAACAATGTAAAATACTCACACATTAATATGGTGACATTGTAGCACATGGCAGTGCAGATGATCCACATCATGGATTATGATAACAACTAGATTGCTTAGACATAAAATATGCCAATTTATATATTACTGCCAATGTAATATGACAATCCCTCCATCATTACAGTTGTCATTCATGTTCCCTTCATCTCTGTCAGATATATGGTGTATGTTTTCCCTGTTGATTGGGTAGTTTTTTGTAGTCTCTCCTAACTTTGTCAATTGTTTAAGATTTAGGTGAAAGGGATCTAGTGGCAGAAATTGACTGTAAAATAATCCTAGTGATGTTTTATTAGTGTGTTTCATCTAAATTGTAAGAATTGTTGTTTTCCTTGCCCTAGAATTTTATATTTCATTACTTTATATTTACATCTGGAGCAGGGCCTCTCTCTGGAGGCCACCATGTTTTTTTTACGGTAGCCTAAACTGGACAAACTAAACACCTTTTGAGTTTTTATGACAACTGAATTCTACCATAAGTTCTCTTTCATGTTTGGAATGGGAGGGGAGGTGAGGGGTATTCAGCTGCAACATGAAACTTCACCAGTAGATGTCACTAAATTCTACACACTGAACCTTTCAGGGCAGATGATGTCACATCTTGTTAAATCCTATGAGGCAAACAGATTTGTGAATATGGACTATACAAATGAAATTTGATTTGTTGATCGATGATCCTCACGGAAAAACGCACCATTTCATTTTGGCTTGTGATGATTGCCAGGTCTGCTCCTTTGCTTTGACAGTATTCTCTGCTCATCTGCCAGCTTTTCTTGCCACTAGAAGTGTAGTAGCAGCTGTTCTCGAACTTCTGCCAGCCATTGATACACTTCTTATCTGTACATGTGAGATATTGATTCAACAATAATCAAGCAGTGAGACAAAAGTGTTCAAGCGCTGAGATGAAACTTTAACATATAGGATTTTTGGTCAGTACTTTTTACATACCTTGCATTGTCTTGTTCATTTTGTCAACTAGGCCCTGGAGATAATCTCTCTCGGCAGTCAGGTTGCTGATTTTCACCATCAGCAGTTCTCCCGCTGCAGTCACATTATTAAAGCTGCTTTCAAGCTCTTTTTTTTCCCGAACCAACAACGCGTAATTATCCCTGCAATATGTCTGTTGCTTTTTTAAGAGAGTTGAAAGTTTCCTGAAGAGTGTCTCTTTCTGTCGTTAGGTTTTGGTGACTCTTTGCTAGCGTGTCCTTTTCACCGGTAGATGCGTTGTATCTCTCCTGTAAATGTTCTATGTCTTTAATCAAGTCGTTGTAACTCATCTGCAGTTTCTCTTTAGATCTGGTGACATTATTGAATTTGTTATGGAAATTGTCCCTCTCCCTGCTCACCGAGTCATGACTGCCCTGTAACTCATCTTTACGTTTGACCACTGTGTCATATTGTTTTTGTAACAGCTCTTTGGCTGCAGACAAGACATTGTAATTGGTATCCAACCGGCTTTTACTGTCTCTCAGCTGTTCAATGTTTTTGTTCAAAGCACTGTTAGTGGTCTCTAACTGGCTTTGGCTGAGCTTTAGTTTGTTCGTTTCTTCGCTCAGCAAATTGTTATTTGTCTCTATTTGGTCTCTCTTTTGAGATAAAGCATTGTTATCTTGCTGTAACTGAATCCGTTTGGCTTCAATATCCTGTTTCTCTTTCTGCACTGACTTCAGGCTGTCCTGCAGGTTCTCTTTCTCTTTGTCCATGACTTTTACATTGTCTTGATGTTCTTTTTCGACTTTTTGATCTGCCAGAGAGGAGAGATTGTATGTTGTCAATCAATAGAATAACCAACACATTTTGGCAAATTTTTAAACACACACAAAGACATGGACTTACAGTGGATGCTCTGACCTATGATACCGGCCAGCAAGAGAACACAGAGGAGCCCGAGGCAAACTGTGGCAACCCTGTAGGAACTGCTCCTCAACACAAACTCTGAGTGAGAGCGGAAATAGAAACTTGAATTTCATGAAGTGATCTGGGGAACTTGTGGTTTGAATCCGACTTGGATTGCAAAATATTGTCCAGAAGATACATTTTCAGCAAAATTCATTAAAAAAAATGTTTGTAAAGTGTTATTTTAGAAATAGACATTATTATTATCATATGTTATTGTTATCTACAAACAAAATATTACATACAAACATAAATATCTTTAAACTGTATAATTTGTAAAACATAAAGACAAACTAAATGATCTGTCAAGAGAATAATGGAGATTGAATCATTTCTCACGGCAAAATGTTTTATATTTTTTACACCCAATGATTTGGAAGTTGAATCAGTAAATAAGTAGACAGGAGTGGTTAGTCCTGGAAGTTAAAAATCATACATCATCATCTTGACAACAAAAAAGCTCTTCTTTCATTACCTGCATTGAAGCGGCTGTTGCCATCCCCGAGAAGCTGCTTATAGCCAATTTTACTTTCTTCAATGTCCATGTTTGTCACAGTAGAAGCATGGTACTGGACAGTCATCTTTGCAATGGAGTCTTACCAGAAAAAAGAAACAGTTGCATTAGATTCTGAAATAGCTCAGTTTTCAGTATAATTCCTATAAAAGCAGCATCCCTTCATTTATTTTCCTTTATTGTGGCCTTTGTGGTAAACGTCCATCAAGACATGGAAGTTTAACCTTCCATGTCAGAAAAAGTGCAAAAGAAATTAAATTACACTTCAAGAATGTAAGAGAAACAAATAAACCTTACCTGTGTTTGGAGAGATGATAACACAGTCAAAGAATTGTAAAGTGGCGAAATTTGGTTTAGAGCAGTTTCAGAAACTAAAACCAAACCTTCTGTCTTCGTGTAACTTCGCCCTGCACTTTATAAATCGTATATAAACACTTTCTTTGAGATCATGGGTAATAAAGGAATGACACTCACTTGTAATGAAAGCGCGACACAAAGCAGCAGCAGCACCTATTTGCCAATTCCACAAAATGAAGCCCATAAAAAGGTTTTGAGGAAGAACAGATTTCAGATACTGCAAATATGCTGAATGGGCAGTTTTCATTGCCCTCACTTTGAGTAGTCCAAATTTCACTGCAGCATCCATTTCCTGATTCAGTGACACATAATAGTTCCATTTTGAGTTTCTTTCCACAACAGGAATGAAAAAAACAAGAGGTTCACTATTGATCATAGCAGTAAGTTAATGTTGTAGGTGTCTCAGAATGCAAACATTCCTGTTTATTTTTTGTATCATCAAAATGCAGTCTTCACCCCACAAGTGTCAATCCACATAAACTTGCACCTGCTTAGGCCTCTCCAGTCCCCTGTAAGTACAATGATGTATGTAGGTCTATGCAGGTCAACATACAAAGTAACATATAAGCTTTTAAGACCCTGATACCTTCTCCATTTCACTCACATTCAGCTGAACTGAAAAGTAATTGTTATAGTTACAAACTAACTCATAGCTGCAGGGACACTAACAGATTAGAAGGTATGTGTTTAATATCATAGTGCATTATAATTAATCATCTTGATAAAATACAAACTACAGTGCAAAAAGACAGGATGACATTTTCCAACTACTGCTGACAGCAACAAGTCTTAGTTTCCTCTGAGCAAGTCAACTTAAGTCACAGTAAGAGGAAGTGAGGAGTCCTGACAGAGCTGCTCATCCCATACAATGTTCTCTTATCTCATCCCAGCTGTCAACAGTAGAGTAACCGTGAGCAGCAGCAAAGTCCAGAACTTTCTACCTACTATTATAAGTAATGCACCCGTCGTCCGTTCGGGGCGACTCTTGACTACCCCGTGCTACTGATTTGGCCGGGGCTGTGCGTTGAGTGCCCATAGCTATGCTGTAATTTTCATTGCTTCTAAATAAATACTTGTTGAACCAAACCGAGACCGCCTCTTCTCATATGTCAGGATAAAAGAACACGACACTTATTAGCAATTTTAGAGTTATGAACTCAGACTTATTTTTGCAGTAGTTAGGTTTAACTAGATCTCTTTAAACCAGTGTTCTTGATCTTATTTCAAGAAGCTTTCACATGTAAATGACAAAACTGTGATCTTTACAAATTAGGATAGTTTCACTCAGTGGTGCAGAGGTTACACCTTTTTCTAAAAGGTACTAACTCCCTTTTAAGAACTATCTCCTATAAATATATCAGGCTTAATATTTGCCTTACATAAGTAAGTATGCTATAATAAGTGTAATCAGTGATACAATTTCAATTACAATTATCTTGAAGTTAAATGGTCTATATTTATATAGAAGCTTTTCTAGTCTTAATGACCACTCAAAGTGCTTTACAGTTCAGTTCTGTCATTCACCCATTCACACACACATTCACACAGTGTATCTATGTGCAGCACTTTCTCTATCACATATCAAACACACACTACCAGTACAGCTGTCATGGGCCATTTGGGGTTCAATGTCTTGTCTAAGGGCACTTTGGCACGCAGAATGAGGAAGACTGGGATTGAACTGCCGACCTCCTGAGCCACATCGCCTTACACATTTTTCCAAGCCGCAGAAGCGATCACAGAAACATGGAAAGAAAGTTACCTGTCATAGCAGCATAGAGCAGGAGACTCTCAGGGTGATGTCTCAAGCCTCTGAATGCAGTGTCTGGTATCATCTCCATCAGCCTCATAGAAGATCCGCTTCTATGCTTTGCACTCCATTCTGATGTACATTTTTAAACATGTTCTTCTCAATTTTTGCACCATGGGATGCAGCTTGCATAAGATGCAGGTAAAACAAATACCTAAAGTGTGACCACTGTCTGTTAAGGTACTGATTTTAGTTTAGACCCCAAAGCAGAGACTGAAATACCAGATTGGAATAAAGGAAGAGTTTATTGCTCAACAAGGCAGAGAAGAGCAGGTTGTGGAGGCAGGGAGCTGGCTGGTTGGAACACTCCAAGTGGTAGCATGAATGCTGAGCACCAGGAAGGGAAAAAACACTGCACTGAAAACAAACGCCGGCGAGCAGCAAGGCACACAGGACACCTGGGCAAAACGGAGGAAAAACACTGGTAAGTTACTTCAAACAAAAACACAGAGAGATAATAAGGAAGCACACTACCGAACTAGACGGAATTATCTGGCAGAGTAGTGGAGTCAAGACCAGGCTTTTATGGGGAGGTTGATGAATGAGTGAGAGCAGGTGTGCCTTGTTTGCTGCAGAGGAGAAGCCAGCCACACCCCCTACCACACACATAACCTGCAGGGGAAGAACAGAAAGGGGAGGGGGAGAGAGAACACGGAATACAACAAAATCAAAATAAACACAGAATCATCACACTGTCAACTTTGTTAAGCAATCATCTGGGGGTTTTTTGGGAGTGTGTTTTATTTGGGGGGGCAATGAGGTGTCTACAGATAATCTCCTTGGGATTTGTGTAGGTTTGTGACACCCATTTGTCTGACTACACTCACTTAACATAAACCAAACATTCCTCACAGGCGGAAAAAGAGATAACGGCACTATTGTAGATGGTCTGTAAGGCCCTTTAATCAAGCACAGCTTGACAATGGCGAGTATGTTTCTCTTGTTCTGCCAGTGTGAGAAATTGATGATGAAAAACACCACCAGCATTTTCGAATGTCCGCCAGGATGTTTGATGATTTGCTCCGCTGGATTAGCCCACTGATGATACACCACACATTCCCTAATACTACCGCTACACTGCCCCTACAGGTCAAGTGCATATTGCATCTGGCGTATGTGCAGCGTTAATTTCTGAGGACATGCACAACCAATGCTCCAAATGGACGCAGGACACGCGAGACACGTAAAAAGTACAACATTTTCTCTGAGATGTATTGCAGTAGAAGTATAAAGTAGCATGAAATGGAAATTATCAGGTAAAGTGCAAGTACCTACAAATTGTGCTGAAGTACAGTACTTGTCCACAAATACTGTAAAATATGTAGCCTAAGGAACAATCATTGTCTTATGTTACCATCTAGTGGATACTTTGTGATCTGCACTGCTGCTAACTGTGGCTATGCCAATATTAATTTATTTGTTTGATAGCAACTCAGCCAAATAGACAAAATAAATGTTCTTGATTTGCTGCACCTTAAATAAAATGTTATCTGATGAACTGAATTATTGTGAGACTCACAGGTCTCTCTTCATAATCAAAGGTACTGATGGATGACATTTTATCTGTTGACCACATTGTCATTTTAGATCCAAAGTAATTTTATTGAAGACCTGTCTACACAATGACTGTTTAGTATGTAGCTTAAGGAACAACCCTTGTCTTGTGGTTACTGGTGGTATTGCTATGTGAGGTGACCATAAAAAAGCGAATTTTATGCAAATTTTCGAAATTGTCATGGTGTAGTCTTTTCAGTGCTTAGTTTCCGCCTCTTATAACAGTGTTTTCAGTTTATTAGTTCCCCCCTCAGTGTTTCATATATATCCTTGTGTTTATTGTTGTATGAGTTGTTTCTGTGTCCCTGGTTTTCCCACTCCGTGTTCTGTTTCCTGTTTTATTTTGTAGTCTCTGTTCCTACTGTGTTTTCTTTCTTCACTTCCTGTCTGTGATTGTCTGCACCAGTCCTCATGTGTTCCACCTGTGTTCAATTGCCCCTGCTTTCCCTGTGTGTATATAAGTCTCTGTGCTTCCCTTTGTCCTTGTCAGTTTGTTGTATAAATGTCGTGAACTCCTGTGCTTCGTCTCCTGTGCTTTTTGTTTTGCCTCGTCTCCTGAGTCCAGTGTTTCCCCTGTGCCTTTAGTTGTTTTTTCTGTTAAAGACTTTTTTCATTAAAAATACGCTTTTTGTTAAACTCTGCATCCTGGGTCAATCTGCTTGTTGAGAGTCGGAGGGAGTGTCACTGTGAGGACAGGTTATCTGGAAAGACGTGTGCAGGGGCTGATGAAGAGCTAGCTGTTGATGGTCAGTACTGCCAAACTAAAGAGGGGCTCCTTTTCTTCTTTTTTTTCTACATGTGTTACACCTTTGATGTACCTGGTCTGAGTGATGAAAGGAAATGGTGGTGATGAAGAGTGAACAGTATGTGGTTCATGGAAATTCTTAACCTACCACTAATCTGCAAATGGCTTAAGATCTAAACAGGAAAATGACAGAAGCAAGATTTTAATGGATACAATAAGAAAGATGTTACTGTGTTGGCTTAAGATCCATGAGCTCTACAAAGGGGATTGAGCTGTAATACTGTGATATCATAATTTCCACGGAATGAAAATAGACTAGGACGATGACGGCAGAAGGCAAGGGGCTCGAGGAGGCAGGGAAACTGGCAGAGAGTGACTCATTTCTAGTCCACAAACTCTCCAAGGGTCTGTTGCGATCAACAAGAATCATTGTACATCAGACAAGACCGAACATGCCAAATGTGGCATGAGGTTGGATTCTATATCTAATTTTAACAAAAGACTCAAAAGGGAAAGGACAGTCAATAAAGGCGATGATCACCTCCTAAAACTATTTCAGTGAGTTATGAACAGAGGTGCTTTTAAAATAATGTTTATGTTCTTAACCTGAATATGTCAGGTGCCTTGGGATAGTATATGTTATGATATAGCGCTGTACAAAAAAAATAGAATTGAAATGAAATTGAATTTATGTTTGAGGATAGATCACACAAATGCAAATTCATGAGAAGGCTTTGATGAAATCTCCCTGAATCAATTTGTTTATGTTACAAAGACATGAAATAAGAGATCAATAAGAACATGTTAGCAATAAAGCAAAGACTTAGGGGGGACAAAATGCTATGCTAAAATAAACGCTCTAGCTCTGCATTTAATACACAGTCAAGAAAGTGGAAGTGATCTTATCCCTGGTCATTTTCAAAATGTTGAATTATTCCTTTAAAGCCACTCTGCAAGATTTTACAGCTTAACTTCATTATACTTCTCATCAAGCCCTCCCTCCTGACTGGCTCCACAATTTTTCAGTCTTAACTTGAACTGCGTTAAATAGTGGCATGACATGTCCTTGTCAGTTAGCGGTTGTATCTGCTTTTTTTATTTTTTGACAGATAAAACATTTTCTGCTTTTCATCATGCCTGTGTGTTGGGTTCAGACTGACTGAAGATTTATCAGAACCAGGAGAGTTTCTTTTCATCCAGCTATGTCATTTGTTATCTAGAATTGCAGCTGCAAGAGTGATAGCTTGTTTTCAATCCAGACCATTCCAGGAGACTGATTTTAAAATTTCAACCATGCAAAGTGTGTACTGTCAGCCACAAGAGGAGGTTAATGCATTCTATTTTATAACAACAAAATCTGACTGGGCAACACATACCTTTGAAAAAGATGAAACAGTGTCAGAATAGTTTGCTAGTCCAGTCAATTCTCATGTGTTTGGCTGAAAGTGTGAAAGTTAAACAATACAACTGCAGCATTACAGAAATGCAAAGTGTCTGTCGGATCAAACTTCAAAATAATAATCTAAACAGAGGCATTCATCCCCAAGCGATCCGGGAGGTAGTGATCTCTGTAGCTGTGTAAAACTTCAGTCATTTATGTTAATGTCTCTGCTCTCGCTAGAAAGGAGAAGAGAGAACTGGATCAGAGCCAGGAACACAACAGTTCTCTCACTCACACTGCAGGGAAACAACTGGCCTTGTTGTGTTTGTTAGCGAGCGCTGGATTGAGTCGAAACCCCGGAAGACAGAGGCTGTTCCGTTTGTGCTGAGTGGGCTACAGTGTGAAGGCCTCTGTCCGTCAGTTCCCTGTTCCCCCACCATGCCTCTGGTCAAGATGTGTTTGCTGCAAACTGTCTGTATTGCAACCAGAAAGTACAACACTGTGATATGTTTCCATTAGTTGCAATCCAGTGCATTGGATAAGAAATAAGATTAGGTTGAAGAGAATGTTAACACCCATGAAAACTATAAGTCGCTTCCACTGTAAGGGCAAAGTAGTACAAAGAGTGGGTCTTTCTGTTCAACAGTTGAGCAGATGAGTAAATTTGACCATCCAATGAGTTACCTTCAACTCAGCTGATCATTTGTTTCACTTTCTGATCCGTTAACAATACACTTCAAAGTCAACTTTATTGTCAATTCATAGACATATGTACAGGACACTGGGTTGAAATGCTGTTTCTCTCTGTTTCTCAGTGTGAACATAAGTAGACAGAACATATAAGTATGCAACATATTAAGTACTGAAAACATAGTACACAGTACAACATAGTCTGCAGTCATGAGGCACACGGTGGATAAGATGTATCCAGAAATAGTGCAAAAATGGATTGAGAGCAGTAATGTGCTAAAGGCTCCAAGCTCAACAGACTCTCCAGCCATGTCTTCAGCCATTTTCAGACATGAATGGGTCTGGGCTTTCTCTGGAGTTCGACTTGACACACATGAACAATGCAGGAGATTCACCGTTCAGTTCTTTCGTAACAACAAATAAATCTACGGAGCGTTTCATGAGACACATCCGATCCTACAGGGTGACCAGCAACAAAGCCAAATGTCATTCCCAAACACCACGTCACCTCCACCTATTCAGCACAGCATCTCCAAAGCTGAGGCTAACATCAAAACATCAATCTCCGATCCACATGCAACAACTTGCATGTCTCCTGCACCAACAATAGGCCAACAGCCAAAAAAGCCTACTCAGCCCAGCAAGTGACAAAACACACACTTCTATCTGTAATGTCATCAGCTAAAAACAAGCCAACAACAACCAGCAAGATGGCGCCGCGGACGGCTGCCTCAGTGTGTTGGTGCGTGATGTTTTGTCTTGTTTTGTTAGTTAATTCAGTGTTCTGCCTAAGAACTGGGAGCTCTTTCACCAGAGAAATGCTCATGAACATCAGGGTCATAACTCCTGAGAATTTATTTCCGACTTTCATTGCCTCATCTGTCGAAATTTTGGATATTCTGGTCAAAGGTGCCCTCACATGTGGACATACAGTGAAGCGACGGAGGAGAGGTAAACGTGCCGGTTCGCTTGTGCGTCTCTGCCGGCGGGGACTTTGCACACTGCTACCAGGTATATTCCTCTCCAACGTGTGTTCACTGTGCAACAAGCTGGACGAACTCCAGCTACTAGTTGGAAAGAACAGAGACTTCTCCTCATCTTCCGTTCTGTGCTTCACGGAGACATAGCTGTGTGGTTCGATACCGGACTCTGCGCTGCAGTTGGCTGGCTTCCAACTTTTCAGAGCGGACCGCCACACGGAACTCTCCGGCAAGACGAAAGGTGGAGGAATCTGCTTCTATACTAACTGCGGCTGGTGCAACGATGTGACAGTGATTCAACAGCACTGTTCTGCTGATCTGGAATACTTTTTTATCAAATGCAAACCCTTCTACTCCCCCCGTGAGTTTGTTTCATTCATTCTGGTCGGTGTTTACATTCCACCGCAGGCTAACGTGAAAGAGGCACAACGCATGCTCGCCGACCAGATACTGTGTGTGGAATGGACTAACCCGCGAACTCCCCAAATACGAAAAATGTATTAAATGCCCGACCAGAGAGGAGAACATTCCTGATCACTGTTACACCACAGTAAGCCGTGCCTATCACGCCGTCCCCTGGGCTGCACTGGGACTCTCGGACCACGTCATGGTCCATTTGATTCCTGCATACAGGCAGAAACTAAAACTCTGCAAACCTGTTGTGAGGACTTCAAAGCAGTGGACCAGTGAAGCTGTGGAGGATCTTCAGGCGTGCTTGGACTGTACAGACTGGGGGGTGTTCAGGACTGCTACAAACAGTCTGGATGAGTACACAGAGGCTGTGACTTCATATATCAGCGTCTGTGAGGACAGCAGTGCTCCATCATGCACCAGGGTGTGTTACAACAATGACAAACCCTGGTTCACAGCCAAACTCAAAAAGTTAAGGTTGGAGAAGGAAGAGGCGTTCAGGAGAGGGGACAGAGACAGGTTTATAGAGTCGAAATACAGGTTTAGCAAGGAGGTGAGAGAAGCTAAACGTCTGTACTCTGAGAAACTCCAACACCAATTCTCAGCCAATGACTCTGCCTCTGTCTGGAAAGGGCTTAGGCAGATTACAAATTGTAAGCCTAGAGCCCCCCACTCCACTAACGACCCACGCCTGGCCAACGACTTGAACGAGTTTTACTGTTGCTTTGAAAGACAATGGGACAGTCCTGACACCACCACCCTCCAGCCCATCAACTGCACCTCCCCCACCATAGCAAAGGCCTGCGCCTTTCCACAACTGCCCACCTCAGAGCCCCCTCCCTCCTCCCCTACCTCAGTGACGACTCTCTCCATCCTGGAGAGGAACGTCAACAGACTCTTCAAGAGACAGAACCCCCGCAAAGCAGCCGGGCCAGACTCTCTCCATCAATCCTGAAACACTGTGCTGATCAGCTGTCTCCGGTGTTCACAGCCATCTTTAACACCTCACTGGAGACATGCCACGTACCAGCCTGCTTCAAGACCTCCACCATCATCCCTGTCCCCAAAAAAACAAAGATCACTGGACTCAATGATTACAGACCTGTCGCCCTGACTTCTGTGGTGATGAAGGCATTTGAGCACCTTGTTCTGCTCCACCTCAAAGCCATCACTGACCCTCTCCTGGACCCCCTGCAGTTTGCCTACAGAGCCAACAGGTCTGTAGACGATGCAGTAAACATGGCCCTTCACTTCATCCTCCAGCACCTGGACTCCTCAGGAACCTACGCCAGGATCCTGTTTGTGGACTTCAGCTCTGCCTTTAACACCATCATTCCGGCTCTGCTACAGGACAAGCTCTCCCAGCTGAGTGTGCCTGACTCCACCTGCAGGTGGATCACAGACTTCCTGTCTGACAGGAGGCAACACGTGAGGCTGGGGAAGCATGTCTCTGATTCCAGGACCATAAGCACCGGTTCCCCTCAAGGCTGTGTTCTTTCCCCTCTTCTCTTCTCCCTTTATACCAACAGCTGCACCTCCAGTCACCAGTCCGTCAAACTCCTTAAGTTCGCGGACGACACCACCCTCATTGGGCTCATCTCTGGTGGGGATGAGTCCGCCTACAGGTGGGAGATTGACCATCTTGTGACCTGGTGTGGTCAGAACAACCTGGAGCTCAATGCTCTGAAAACAGTGGAGATGGTTGTAGACTTTAGAAGGAACCCAGCCCCACTCACCCCCATCACCCTGAGAGACTCCTCAGTTGACACTGCGGAGTCCTTCCGCTTCCTGGGCACCATCATCTCCCAGGACCTCAAGTGGGAGCTGAACATCAGCTCCCTCACCAAAAAAGCGCAACAGAGGATGTACTTCCTGCAGTAGCTGAAGAAGTTCAACCTGCCAAAGACAATGATGGTGCACTTCTACACCTGCATCATCGAGTCCATCCTCACCTCCTCCATCACCATCTGGTACACTGCTGCCACTGCCAATGACAAAGGCAGACTGCAGCGTATCATCTGTTCTGCTGAGAAGGTGATTGGCTGCAATCTGCCATCTCTACAGGACCTGTTTGCCTCTAGGACCCTGAGGCGTGCAGGTAAGATTGTGGCTGATCCTTCCCACCCGGGTCACAAACTCTTCGAGGTACTTCCCTCCGGCAGGAGGCTGCGGTCCATAAGGACCAAAACCTCATGTCACAAGACCAGCTTCTTCCCGGCTGCAGTTGCCCTTGTCAACAAGGCCCGGGACCCCCACCTGACTTGGACTCTTATCCCGCCCCCACGCCTCAAGTCTGTATTACATTAACACACATTACATTACAGTACATTGCACATTGCACATTTACATTGCACTCCTGTTTTACATTTTGCATTTTACTTCACTTTTTATATCTTTTTATTTTATACATTGTTATTTTTTTCTAATGCTGAGTACTTATTGTGTTTTTATGTTTTATGTTCATTGTATGCACCTTTACACCAAGGAAAATTCCAGGTAGGTGTAAACCTACTTGGCAATAAATACTTCTGATTCTGATAATGGCAGACTATCTGCCAGCACTCAAAACAAGACCAAAACTAAACGGTTCCGGAAACTGAAAAGTGATGATGGCTGCAATATATACTAAACTGTCTATGGCTGAGAATCAAGTGTCTGTTTCTGTTTGATGTAGACTTCATGGTTTGCTATGAAATTTCTCAGGATGAAAAAGAGGTGCCATGCAGAAAACGCTGAAGAAGATCATGAGATTCGAGAGCTTTTGGTGATAAGGGTCGTTGCTGGTGTTGATGTGCTGCAAACTAAAACATGTGATTTCCACAGCGGAATTTATATGTTATTTCCTTCCTCCTGCATGCTCTGCATGGACGCAAATAGTTTTAAAGCACCTCTAGCCATTTTCCAGTCATACACTGTGTGCACAATTATTAGGCAAGTGTGTATTTTGACCATATCATCATTTTTATGCATATTTTCCAACTCCAAGCTGTATAAACTTGAATGCCTATTGGATTTAAGCATATCAGGTGATGTGTATTTGTTTAATGAGGGAGGGTGTGGCCTAAGGAGATCAACACCCTATATCAAGGTGTGCATAATTATTAGGCAGCTTCTTTTCCTCAGGCAAAATGGGCCAAAAAAGAGATTTAACTGACTCTGAAAAGTAATTTAGAAGGATGCAGCACTCTTGAAATTGCTAAGATATTGGGGCGTGATCACAGAACCATCAAACGTTTTGTTGCAAATAGTCAACAGGGTCGCAAGAAACGTGTTGAGAAAAAAAGACGCAAATTAATTGCCAAATATTTGAGAAGAATCCAACGTGAAGCTACCAGGAACCCGTTATCCTCCAGTGCTGTCATATTCCAGAACTGCAACCTACCTGGAGTGCCCAGAAGTACAAGGTGTTCAGTGCTCAGAGACATGGCCATGGTAAGGAAGGCTGAAACCCGACCACCACTGAACAAGACACATAAGTTGAACCGTCAAGACTGGGCCAAGAAATATCTGAAGACAGATTTTTCAAAGGTTTTATGGACTGATGAGATGAGAGTGACTCTTGACGGACCAGATGGATGGGCCCGTGGCTGGATCAGTAACGGGCACAGAGCTCCACTTCGACTCAGACACCAGCAAGGTGGAGGTGGGGTACTGGTATGGGCTGGTATTATTAAAGATGAGCTAGTTGTACCTTTTTCGGGTTGAAAATGGACTCAAAATCAATTCCCAAACCTGCCAGTTTTTAGAAGACACTTTCTTCAAGCAGTAGTACAGGAAAAAGTCTGCATCTTTCAAGAAGACCATGATTTTTATGCAGGACAATGCTCCATCGCATGCATCAAAGTACTCCACTGCGTGGCTAGCCAGTAAAGGCCTTAAAGATGAAAGATTAATGACATGACCCCCTTCCTCACCTGACCTAAACCCTATTGAGAACTTGTGGGCCCTTCTTAAACGGGAGATTTATGGTGAAGGAAAACAGTACACCTCTCTGAACAGTGTCTGGGAGGCTGTGGTTGCTGCTGCACAAAAAAAGTTGATCAAGAAACTGACAGAATCCATGAATGGACGGCTTATTACTGTTATTGAAAAGAAGAGTGGCTATATTGGTCACAGATTTTTTTTTGTTTGAAATGTCAGAAATCTTTATTTGTAAATTGTGAGTTGTTTGTTTATTATTCTCACTTTAACAGATGAAAATAAACAAGTGAGATGGGAAAGTTTTTTTTAGTTGCATAATAATTCTGCACACTAATAGTTCCCCGATAATTGTGCACACATAGATATTCTCCTAAGAACCTCACTTTTACTTTCTTAAATATTCAGGTTTGAGGTTTATTAACATTTTGGATTGACCGAGAGCACTGTAGATGTTCAATAATAAAATTAATCTTCAAAAATACAACTTGCCTAATAATTGTGCACACAGTGTACATACGATCAATCCAGAATAACCAAAACATGAAGAGACATGATGAGGATACAACAGTTCACCAGAAAGATGAGTATAACTCACACTTGAGTGATACAGACAGTCATCCCCGCTAGAACAGAACAGGACGTGCATAAGGATGACAGAGGGAGAAGAAAAGAGGAGGAGTTGGAGAGAGAGAGGGAGACAAAGGTTGTGGGAGGATGTTGGGATAAACTCAAAGTCTGAAAAACATGGACCAGAAGACAGAATGAAAGACGAGGGCAGTGATCTGAGGGTGGGCTTCATGGAGAGGTTCTGGTTAAAGCTAGTGATGTAGCTAGTGAGTCTTCATTCATTGCTGCTGCATGATTATATGAGATAGAGAGATCAGACGTGTCCACCCCCCTAGTTTCCAGAAATATTTTCTTGGCCTCTGGCAGTTTGTAACATTAGCCAAAATAATTAACTGTGGGACAAACCACTGCTGCCTCCATATCATTAAATAGTCATATATGCAGTGTTCATTTCCAAACTACTGCTAATCCACTTTGGTAGGAAGTATTGAATTATTTATCCTCCAGAATTTCTTAATTGAAATTGTTTTTCCATGTCATGTATCATATGAAAAGCCATATTCTTATTGTTTTGCAGCTCTTAATAGTTGTCCTGTTTATCCAGAGGTTTTCCCAGGTCAGCTGGGGCGGCTTTATTTTAAAGGCCTTGAAAAGTAACTGTGTCGTAACACATGATATTTATGTCAAGATGGCCACTGTGGCAATTCTAGAGTCACACATTCTTGTTGTGTCGTGACTGAGAGACATGAGAAAAACCTAACATTGCTCCCCGACCAATCACCATTTGCTGTCTTTAACAACAAGCATCAAGAAGGAAGCGCTCGTGACTGACTGACTTCCTGGGGCAAGAATGAAACCAAACATGTTGTTGGAGGTGATGTGTAAGATAGTGGCCAGTACTTCACAGTTACTGACTTGACTTTTTCTCTGGAATCCTGGTGCTTCATCGTTCCAGATTGAGGATCATGGATTATGATTACAACTCGATCGCTTAGATACACAATATGCCTGCCTACATATACTACAGGCTACACATCTTCATTAATGTTAGACCCTGTCCTTTCTCATTAATGTGGTTATATTGTTATATTGTGCTGTGCTACACATGGCATCTATTGCACCTCTGTCCGTTCTGGGAGAGAGATCCTTCACATGTGCCTCTCACTGATGCTTCTACTTTATTTCCTCAATAAAAGAGAAACAAAATGTCCCATGTCTTTCGACAGAAGCCCTGTCAGTTGTGCGTCAATGTCACAGAAGTGAGGAAATTCTTTCATGGAGGTTTGTAAAAATCGAACATGTCTTATTTGCACAACTACTTGAGGAACAATCTTACATTCAACAATGACATGCTGTTTTTGATTAACTCACCTCATGGGCTAACGAAGTGGAGTTGGGTTAGGTTAGGTAAAAGCAGAGAGAGAATTCAGTGAGGTGTGAAGAGAGGCACAACAGATTAAACCACCATTCATTCTGCTACACCCTGACCTATAAGTACCGTTAGGTGTTATAATAATAATAGTTTAAATTTATATAGCGCCGTTCAAGAGACCCCAGGACACATATATGCCTGTGGGGACAAAAGAGAAAATAAAATAAAAGTAATTAGCACAAAACAGGATAGAAATAAACTGCACTAATGGCAGGGGGGAGCATTAAATGAAGCCAAAGGCTTTAGTGAACAGATGGTGTTTGAGTACTTTTTTGAAGCTGTCCAGAGATGTAGCGTCGCAGATTTCGGTGGGGAGAGAGTTCCAGAGGGTGGGGGCTGCGACAGAGAAGGCTCTGTCTCCAGAGGTTTGCAGTTTGGTGTTGGGGATGGAGGTCGTGTTCGAGGACTGCAGCCTTTTGAGCAGCGTGGAGGAGGTCAGTTAAATATGGTGGGGCTAGGGCATGCATGGATTTATAGGTGAGAGGGAGGAGTTTTCCTTCTCTCCTCACTTTTGTTTTTGGTCTCAGTCTTTCACACTCCTTCCCACCCTTCAGTTAGTCTTGGCCCTCTCTCAATTTCTCTGCTTTTATTTCTGTTACGTTCATGGTTGTTTTCTTCCTCCGGCCCTCCTCCTCTTCCCTCTTTAGCATCACACTTTAAATGACAACCTGACAGATGAATGTCAGAATCCATCTGAGGCATCTACTTGAGTGTGTCCATCTGTTTGCCCTGCAATTATGCTGGTATGTCTCTGTGTGTTTTGTATGTTCAACTGTGTGTGTGTGTGTGTGTGTGTTTCTTCCCTATTACATCAGGATATCTGTAAAAGGGGGATGTTATTGTAAAAAAAACAATGTCTATGAATCACAGCTGAGTTCATGACGCATTCATAACCTCAGAAAAGCTAACGTGTAAATGCTTATGTCTGAAAACATGCAGATTATTTGGAGCCACCTAGTTAAGAAAATGTGCCTGTGCCAATTACGCATGTGAAAATATCGTTTGTTTGCATTTATGTAGGTGTGTGTGCGTGTGTGTGTGTCTGTTTAGGGATACATAATGTGCTTGCATCCCATTTGTGTGATGCTATGAGGAACGTCTGTCTCCCAGTGGGCCTCTCTCAAGGCGTACCAGCACCAGCAACAGCAAACACTGCCAATGAGGGTGCGTTAGCACGTGTGTGCGTGCACACTTAAGCCCTCTGAATGTTCACGGCTGCAAAGAGATCCAAGTACATGACTCAACTATCACACCTCTTTCTGTCTCCCTCTCTTTCGCACAAATTCTTCATGTCAATCAGTCGACAGCGAGTGTTGTTTTCCACCCCGTTTTGGCGTCAGTGGCTTTTCACCTTTTCAAGTATTTTTCTTACACACACAAACACACACACAGTCACTAACTATTTGCGCTGAGGGTCTCTTCTATAGTGTCTGGCATGAGCATGGATGTAACATCACACACATGCAGCCCTTATATATCTGCTTTTGAATGAATATTATTTCATCTTCGTGTGGACACATTTCTATGCACACTAAAGCTTTTTAGCCTTGCATGTTTGTGTTTCAGATACATCGAACCGTGTCTCACGGCTACACACTGGATCAAAGGTCTCTCTGTGGTCTGCCTGTTTCTCCTCTCATCTCTTTGAAATGGAAAATGTGCTGCAAAGAGACAAAATTACAAAAATGAAAAAGCTGTGTATTAAAAATATGAATCAAAAGTGACTGAGTAATTAGAAAGGGAAATATTGTTGAAAAGAAATCAAAATCTGGGCATAGAAACAAGTCAGTCACAAACCAATGGGAGAGTAGATGTGACACATTTCTTGTAGACTTTATGAATGATTGAGAGAAAATGTATGAATCAGAGGAGCCTGTCACAGGAGAAAGAAAGAGAATGTGTGAAAAGCGAGCAGGCAGAGACCTGGTGACAAGAAATGATAGAGATGTTATCTTGGATTCTGAGAAGTTGCAGGGAAGTCTGCTCCTGAAAACAGGAAAAAGGTGAACAACGTGCAAATTGCGTCTGTGCTTGAGAAAGTGAGAAGTGTGTTTGTGTGAGTAGGAGAGAAAGAGAGAGAGTGATGGTGGCTCAGCAGGGGGGAGACAAGTTGTGACAAAGTAGTGACGCACTTGCTCTCCAACCTCCTCCCCATCTCTGTCTTGCCCCCTCTTATGAATCAACTGGGAGTCATTCATATTCATCTATTCAACGTGCTCTACAGCTGCCACAGATATGCTGATGTCCCACCTCCTCACCTTGCTCGCAGTGATACCCATTGTGTCTGATGGTTGAGTGACATGGATGTCGTCCAATCAATCCCACACGATTCAGAAGTGCTCTGCGAAGAAGGTGCGTCATGGAATATTTCTGCCCCACAATAGCTTGGAGACCAATAGGGAATGATGAGCTGACTGATGCACTTGTTTAATCCTTATATAGACAATACTGATCCCACCGAGTGAGCTCCGTGCCAGAGTGGGATCTCCATCTGTGTGTGTGTGTGTGTGTGTTAGTCTATGAATTTTTTCTGTTTGCGCAGAATGAAGTCTAGTATAGACATTGTTGGAAAAAAGTTACAAAAAAATGATCAAAGATCCTTCCTCGTAAATTCTACATTATTCGATGTATAAAATAATGGAGTTTGTATATTTCCCTGATCTTCCCAAATACTCGTGTCTCTTGTTGGTTGCAAATGTTAATGCATTACTACACTGTGTGACATTGATGTCATTACTACCTTTACTTTACTATTACTATTTTAGTTTTCATCTTTTGCCTTGAGACCAATCAGCTCCAAAAGTAAACCATCTAGAGCTACACTCCCGAGAAAAGTCGGAGATCTCTCCATGCATGTTGAGTTAATATGTCCTCCCAGGCACCCACACACACATACATTCTTATGATGGAAACAAGACACAAACTCCTGTTAGACGATATATCCAAAACAAATAGTCACATTTGAAAGATTAGTTAGTACCATGGCTTGTGAATAAAATGCCCTGGTAACTCTTAGTAATCCACAGACCTCAGACAGGTCTCAGACACAGTTCTTAGAATTGAGGTCAGACAGTTAGATCTTAGTTTTTATGAGACCAGCTCCAAGGTGATTTCATGTTTCTTTCCCTGAGACGAGGCTCCCGTCTGGACAATCTCTGTCATAAAGCCTGATCAGTGGGGTGCTGCAGGGCTGGTTTTTCTTCCTGAACTTTCTTCCATCTCCATATGGATCTGTGGAGCTCAGCCAAAGTTGCCACCAGTTTCTTGGTCACCTCTCTGACTAAAGCTATGTCCACATTACTACGTGATTACTTCTTTAAAAACACATCAACACTGCTACAGATCTGCACTAGAGTTTTTAGTGCCACTAGAATGGAGAAGTTTGCAAACGTTGCTGAAACATAGGCACTCACAACTGCTTATTGATTGTGTCTTTCTGGTCACATTGTAGCCTTCGCTGGTTTGTCGGGCCCCTACAGGACTCCCCTTCGGGAAGAAAATAAATGGCACAAGCCTTGGCTCCTTTCTCTATGATTTTTTGGCTTGATTGCTCCACTTGTTCACTGAGATATCTTTGCTCTTGGGAACCTTGAATGCAGCATAATTTTGTATAGCCCTCCCCAGATGTGTGTCTCCAAACAAGTATCTGAGATCTGCAGGCAGCTCTTTCAACCTCATTGCTGTGTTGTTACTTTGATGTGCAAAACCAGCTGTGAGGCTTTTTTATAGACGGATGTTTGCCATTTCTAAATAATGTCCAATCAAGTGAATTTACCACAAATGGACTCCAGATGGAGAACCATCTAAAACATCGACCAGGTGATCAGAGGCTGTATACTTATGTCAATGGGATATTTAATTTTTCTTTTTTTTTATACATTTGCTAATAAAATGTCTGTTATTGCTTTAGCCTTGTGGGATGTTGAATGTAAAGTTGTCAGGGGGATGGGTTTGGCTGCAATGTGAAAACGGCTCTGAATAGTTTCTGAATGCACTAAATGGGCATGAGAGTATTATACTGAGATTAACATGGAAAAATGTGAACCTTTCCTTTAAATCATTCTAATTTTAGTTTTTCTCTAAACTTTAAGGAACACATGTCCACAACAATTTGGGCTTAATGTGTCTGAAGAGTATCACAAACTAACTGCTCATGACTCATGTGCAGCACCACTCTATTTAGCAACTTCTTCCTTTCTTCCTTTATTAGCGATTATTCTCACTACAAACACCATTATTATTATATTACTACTATTGCTGTTGTTTCTACTTGTTTGATGATAATCTGTTGACAGATTGCAAGAGAGGCTGTTGTTTGCAGATGTTGGAGAACCTGATGAATAGTAATGAGGGTTAAACTGCCCATGTTCTGTTTCCATCTCTGCGCTTCCTGTCCTCCATCTTTCCCAGCAGTTCACAGTTAAAGAAGCTGGACAGCTGCCTGGGGGACTTACACAATGGCGACTGTTTCTACATGTATGTGTGGGCAAGTGTGTGTGTGTGTCTGTGTGTGTCTGTGTGTGTGCTTGCTTTGGGTGTTTGACAGGAGCCAAGACATAGAATGAGACGCCCACACACACAAAAACTGTTTTTGTTAAAACAAGTATGAATTTATTTTTTCTTTATGCTGCATCTTTGATGAGCTTCATCTTCTACAGTAAAAATAAATAACAAATAAGCCAATCTGTCATATATAATCAATATTTCTTTCCATAATACAAAACACTGAACATGCATGGTGACAGACTAAACAATGAATCTGAGGGGAAATGGTATAACTGGCACTTTGGTCATCTGACAATGACCTCACTGTCATGGCCACTGAAGAGCACCCAGGCTCAGTTTGACCTCCTCCACATTACTGTGCAAAGACACTGAATAGAGAAAAACACAGAATATTTCCCGGAGTCATTGGTTCTTCATCACGAGAAAAAAAAGAAATGTCAGTAAGGCTTTAGTCAAAAGGAAAAAAATCTCTTATCTCATTATCTCTCAAAGCTACATGGCTTTGCAAGAGGGTGTGTGTGTGTGTGTGTGTGTGTGTGTGTGTGTGTGTGTGTGTGTGTGTGTGTGTGTGTGTGTGTGTGTGTGTGTGTGTGTGCGTGTGTGTGTGTGCGTGCGCATGTCTGTGTGTGTGCGTGCGTGCGTCACCCAAATCCCTCCCACCCTTTCACTCCTACTATATCTCGGCCTTGCCCTTGTAACCTCTACTAAAGCTACAGCAACTCTCTCCCTTCATCATTTCTGTCCTTGAGAGATGGATAAAGCTTTAGAAAAAACGATGTGTATAGATTCAAAAGAAAGATGTAAGGAGACGCTATTCGTTTTCTTCATACGAGGCAATGTGGAAACATGTTTGGAAGGAGGACCAGTGGATGCCTATATTTGGTAACATCCTCCTTCTCCCTCGCTGCTCGCTCTGAACACTTCTCATTCCTCCTGCAGCCTCAGCACTAACATTTCCCTGCACCTTTGATTTTAAATTCCACATAAATTCACATCATCTCAGTGTGAGTCCGGATCTGCCTGCTGCTCTCTCCAGCTCCAGACTCCTTCATTGCTCTCTTGGTGTATTTACAAATCAGGCAATTTACACCTCGTCTGTCCATCTGGCTTCTCCGAGCTATGAGTCAAACTTACTGACGTATTTGCCTTTTGCGGTGTTGCCAGCTTGTGAACTCATTCATCCTCATTATCTGTGTGCACACACACAGATGCCCATAACAGCCAGAGCCGAATCTGCGGCCCTTGTCTGTGACTTTAGGGTCCATGTGGTCAGTCCTTTTACTCACTGCTTATTCACTCAGCTGCAATCTGTTCCTTTCTGTTGGATTTCTTTTTCTACTCATCTTGTAGAATCTTCTTTGATAAATTTGCCCCAAAGAACATCATGATAGACAACGTGATTCAGGAAATATTCAGTAAATCATTTTATCTCATCATCTGCATCAGTTTAAACAATCTTTTACACATCATTTCAATATGTCACAAAAAGACATTCAAAAACCTAAATCTTCGGCTTCCTGACAGGAAGCATTTTTGTTCCCTGTGGTAGATGCAACATCATATTTACAGAAGATGGTGGAATGTGTAATGGATGGATTTAACAGCTGTAAGTGGAGTTATTACTTCTCTCCTGCAGGTTGTTGCTTCTACTGCCAGCCCTGTCCTTCATAGTGTCTCACTGTGTCTTCTCTTATTGCTCTTGCTCTTTCTCTTCTTCCTCTCGCTGCCCTAGTCTCTGTCCCTTCTGAAGAATCTTTGTATCCCTTGCTCGCTCTCTCTCTCTCACACTCTCGCTGCCCTCCCTCCAGACTACTCTGTATATATTTTCTTCTCCTCTCTACTCTCTGGCTCTCTGCACGTCGTGCTCTGTCCTGTAGGAGTGCAAGCCTTCACAGTTTTCATGGGTAGAGATGAAAAGGGACAATGCTGGACCACAGATATTAGATCAAAACACTCACAGGATACATATCTATGTACATAACACTTTAAGTGGTTACAGTATTGTCATTACTGTGCACTGACTCTAACAGTAATTGTAGTAACTGTCTCAGGAGCCAGTTAATTGGATGCACCAATAGCACTAGTAGTTTTAACTAAATTGAGGTGACAAAATCCACAACATCATTCACAACTGCCTATAAATCATGTTGATATTAGTGATGGAGTCAGCCCTCGTAGCCCTGATTGCAGAGAATCATGACATCATACAGGCGAGACACAAAAAGTCACACCTGTAGAGTATTGTAGATGTATATAACCTTAGCTCAAGAACTCTTAGCAGCCCTGAAATGTGTTAAGCCCTGTAGGTGATAGATTCAGAATCGAACCATCCCCCTATCTCCCTCGCTGTGCCTTGAGAATTGGCTCACAGCATATTGGGCAAAGGGGTTATCAAGAGTCTAACAGGGGTCCTCGCAGCCTTTAAAACAGGCTGGAATGGATGAGGAGGGTGGTACTAAGAGTCTCATTTAACCAAATAGCAGGTTGAGGTTGAGGCAGAAGCTGAAGACAGAAAGGGCTAGTAAAGAGAAGAGTGACGGCAAGGAGGATGAGGGAGAGGAGGAAGATGGAGGCATGTCAAACTCAGGTGGACATTCAAGCTCGAAGCACCGCAGAGTGACACCTGAATCCTCGTTGCCGTAGTTTACCCAGTACTCTTCTGGGTCAAGTTTGGGCAGCGCCAGCTCTTCCTCCCCCAGCTCATACTTGACTACTGAGGTGGTTGTGGACGGGCCTTTCCCATACAAACCAGCCTTGACGGTCTCTGAGGCTTTTTCAAAGACACCTTTCGTGGATGACTGGGGCTTGTTCTTGTGGAACCACCAGCGGGTCTTGGTGCTGAAGGTGGTGGTGGTAGAGCCAGCAATGGAGCCTGGGTCGGCCAGGGGGCAGAGGGCAAAGTCCATCTCACGGAGAAAGCGGAGGTCCTGGCCGCGGCGGTTGGAAGGGGAGGCGCAAATCAACTCGGATGAAGAGACACGGGCCTCACGGAACCACTCCCACAGGGCGCGGGCCTCACAGCCGCATGACCAGGGATTGGCGTTGAGGCGGAGGAACTCGATGCCCTGGGTGTCCCTCAGGGTCTGGCTGGGCAGCTCTGCCATGGTGTTGTTGAAGAGGAAGAGCATGGTCAGGCGGCCGAGGTCGCGGAAGGCCCGGCGGTTCACCTGCCTGATGCGGTTGTCATGAAGGAGAAGTCGGTCGAGGTTGACCAGGCCACGGAACACGTTCTCGGAGAGGGTACGGATGCGGTTGCCATGCAGGAAAAGCTGGCTCAGGTTTATGAGGTCAGAGAAGATGTCGTCCTGCAGGAAGTGGAGATTATTCTCCTGAAGAGGAACAGTAAGAAAAGGAGAGATGGTTTAGTATGAGCAGAACAGACACTGGGATTTGTAATATGTGTAAATGTGTGATGCTGTTTGTATGTACAATGTACATGTGTGTGGGTGGCTGCATGAGTGTGTGAGCATCCAACTCTGTGCCAGTGTTGCGCATTCATTTATATGTCACTCTTGCGCCCCTACCTGCAGATAGAGGAAGTGCAGGCTGTAAAGCTTGTGAAAGATGTCATGGGGCAGGGCAGTGAGCCGGCAGCGGTGCATGTGGAGGCTCTGGAGCTTCTCTAGTCCGCGGAAGGCTCCCCCCTCCAGCCTGTGGAGGTTAGGGTTGTCCCCCAGGTCCAACTCCTCCAAGTCCCGCAGCTCACTGAAGGCCCCTGCCTCAATCCATGTGATGTTGTTAGAGAACAGCCACAGAACCTGACCAAGAAAACACAGGGATGCAAAGGGGATTATTAAATATAGAAAAGAATATGTGTAACTTTTCTATGTGTAAGAATTTAGGGGCAGTTTCGCACGCCTCTGTCCCTTGCTGCACACTCTTTCATACCTGAGTTCCGAAGCCAAAAGAGCCAACTCTGAGCTCCGTGATCCGGTTGTTTTGGAGAAACACGCGCTGCGACTCGTAGGGCACTCCGACCGGGACGGCGGTGAAGTTCTGCGCCTGGCAGCTCACAGTCATGGGCGTCGGGTAGCACACGCACAGGTGCGGGCACGCCGATGCCGGACTTGGCTTGCCGAGGACCAGCCACACCACCAACCAGAGGGAGAGACCGCCTGGAGGAGAGCGGGGAGAGAGAGAGATGGAGAGAGGTGAGCGTCGCTGAAATCATCCCATACACAGACACCAGCATCATCCAGGGTTCAAAGCGCTCCTTTTGCAGAGTGTTGTATCTTAAGTTAGATTGTTTACTATATCAATGCACTGCTGGTTTAGTTGTAATTGCATTTGGAATGAGGAGCCTAGCAGCCTCCCTCGTCCTTCTACGTCAATTTGCGTCTTTGCGCAACAGCACCACACTTGCAGCGAGCAGTACGCACAGCATCATCGCAAATGTATTCAGTCAAAACACAGGAATTCTTCTTTTTAAAATGATGTTTGTATTCCGCTTCACATCCTGCACATGTAGTTTGACTATTACAAATCATTAAATGAGAAAATAACTGACTAAACTTCCATAAGTTAACTGACCTTTCCTTCTGATTATGTACCATCCATCGAATCTATGTTACATTCATTATCCCAAAATACCTCAGCAGTTCTCAGTTTAAAAACAGACATTGTTGCACATGTTATGTTAAAAAGCAGAAAACGCTCTAGGACTGAAGTGTCTATGACCAGAGTCCAAAACCAAAGAAGACAGAAACAAACTTACTTTTGCAGTTGCGCACGATGGAGCATCGTCGGCTCCGATATATCGAAGAGGTTTCCATCCTGAACCAAAGCTCAAAGCGAGTTAGCCTAAGAGGACAAAATAAAGCCTGCTATCTCCGCTGATGCCCTGGTTCCCGAGTCGGAGCGACTGAGAGTGTGCCGGTCTGTGGCTACCAGTGTCCCTTTTATACCAGAGCATCCTGCAATTGCCTACGGCAGTGGGCACGGTGGAATCTCCTACGTCACCGATCCGGGGTCATGAATGAGTGAGGGCGGCAAGAAACGGAAAGAGGAGGGGCTGACCGGAGGGGATTCTCTTGGAAAGCCGGTTCGTGCGTAAAGACGCTGGATGGAGACGTGCGCTGTGCAGACTCTGTGAGAGGAGGAGACTTTCCCGACGCACATAGGAACCAGGGAGGGAGGGGGGACGAGTGAAAGTAGAAACGGTGAAGGGAGGAGGGGAGGAGCGGGAGAGACAAGGCACGGTGCCCGGTAATGATGACTGCGCTCTGTGGAGGAGTGGAGGACGGGTAGGAGCAGAGCGCACGGATCGTTTCCTGACTGGCTCTCATACGCACCGTTATGGTCCGTTTCCGGCGCGCTGCAGCCAGACACAGAGATAGAGTGAAGGTTGCTTAGATGGTTGTGTCTTAGTTAAAGAGGATGCCCCCAAATTATGATTCAGCCACAAGGGAGAATTCTGTGCCAGAGGAGAGTTACTCAAAACAACCATGATTGAGTAGTACCTATTTGTTGCGGAGGTTAATGCTGCAGTCATCCTGTTTGTAGGATACGTTAATTATAGCTCCTGATGTAATCACTGTGATGGTGGAGATATGAGCTGGTATTAATTGGCTAAAGGAGGCAGCAGTGGAGAGACAGTAGTGTGCTCTTCTTCTTTCTTTTCTGTCCAGGCCTATTTGGTTGATTTCAAGCTGAATTTGCTGGAGTGAATTGTTGAAGTGTTAATTCCTCTCACTTCTTCATGTGTTGGTTTCTTCTTGCACCATGTCAGATATTGTTAATTAGCTTCCCAGCAATGGTTGGCCATGATGGCAGCAATGGACAACAGATGCTTTCATATGCGTGCCACTTCAAGTTCTGTTTGGCTGTGTCTGGGCCTCAAGCTGTCACTGCTTGTGTTTGACCATCAGCAGGAGAGCTCCAGTTTGCAGTGTGATGACAACAACTGTCATTTAATTTGATCAAATGTAAAAATGTAGTTTCAAAAACTAATATGGCCACTACTTCGTGAAACTTTTGTTTATATTGATAATTCCCTGTTAGAAGGTTATTTGTAGGACAGAGAATGTTTCACCTTTGTGAATATATGGGCTAAACTAATTTGATTGATTGATTGATTGACAATGAAATGTTCTCATTTAGGCATCTGCTAGCTGATTCAATTTAATTAGAAAAAATTGTATAGCACCAAATCACAACATATATTATCTCAAGGCACTTTAGGGTTGAGACCTTACAAAACGTTCCTATAACGAGCCAACGCTTCGTCGACTGCGGAGAGAAAAATCTCTCAACAGGAAGACACCTCTAGAGACTCAATGAGTACGGCCATCTGCCTCGACTAGTTGGGGTGAGAGGAAAAAAATGGGGCAGAGAGGAGAGGTGGGTGAAAAAGAGGGGAGAGATGAGACAGAGAGATGAGGAGGGGGGAGAAAGGGGAAGAGAGAGGAGAGAGAGACCAGTTGTGCAACCATCATATTTAAGCTCTGTCAGACTGTTATCATCAAAATAATAAGGGTTATACATGTAATAATGATAGCAGCATCAGTTATTAATAATAATAATAACAGCATAGTGGTCAGTAGATAATGAGTGAATTTTCATTTTTCTGTGACCTATCCCTTTAGGTTTTGAGTCTTCTGCAGGCTTTCAATAGAACATCAGATGTGAAGGTCTCTCCAGAATAGTACTATTTGCTGTTCTGTGACTCATTTCAGACATGCCTGTACAAAGAGCTATTTTACAAAGAGTTGTGTAAATGTGTGAACTTGGAAGCTTCAGAGCATTCTGCTTTTGGAAAATTCTTTCAAGCAAGACATTTTTGTAAGTCGCTTTGGATAAAAGCGTCAGCTAAATGTAAATGTGTGTAAATGTAAAATTTAAACATAACCTTCACAGTAAAAATGTTGAGGCGCCAGCAGTTATCAACACTCCACAGGTCAGGATCGGCCTTTGAGAATAAGTTCAGTTTTCTTTTGTGTTTGACACAAAAAATAAATGTTGACTGCTGCTGCTCAGGCGGATAACCATGAGGCTGGAGACAACAGACGTGCACCCATTCATAATAATTCACAGGTGGCTGAACAGATGAGCTTATGTAAGGGGGGGAATCACACACAAGGGTGTCCAGGGTGTGGATGCATGGCTGCACACGTGTTCACTCCTCGAAATGTGTGCTGTGCAGTACACACACCATTTGTCTCAATTAATTCTATTGCATGACTAACAAATGAGTAATTAAGGGGATCCATTACACATTGTGTGCTGTTGTTCCCTCACACCTCCTGCTTTGTCCTTATCTGGACTTGTGGACGCACACAAGCTTCAGTGCCCACCAGCCATCCGGGACCAACACCTCACAGGCTTCCCCTTCACACACCCACGGTGCCAGCTGTGCAAGTCTATGTGTCAGTGTTTCTCTGTGCGTGTGTGCTTGCATGCCTGTCCACCGCCAAGGCACAACTTTGTCTAAATGCCATCGCCAAGTGTCAGTCAATTGTTGTTGTTGTGCCAGTCACCCACACAGCAAGTTTGCGGTACCGTGTAGGCTCCTCAATGAGTGTGATCATCACTACGTCGTGTTTGTGTAATCCCAAAACAGACAAAACGAGGCTTCCCCGGCCCGTGCTCACACCAGCACATCTGCTAGCCCATCCCCTCTCTGTCCTTCTACGCGTCTCTCCTTATCTGTCCCTCTGTCTGCATCCTGCTTAGCTTCGATCCACAGTTAGTTACACACTGAGAAGTGTGTCACTGCACATACCAGCACTTGTGTAGCTATGTTGCTCTCTGTGGTGTTAGGGCACCTTGTAATAAACAGATTCCACTTTCAGTCAGATGATCCAAAGGAACCTCCTGGATTCACGGTTACAGGTGCAGCTACATAACACTGTGCCGTGACGCCAACACCGTCATGCTGATTGCAGCTTCAAGATTGGAAGTTGGTGACGGGATGCTGTGATAGAGGTGTGACTGTTGCCAAGGTAACATGTTCTTGGGTTTGTGACAATTATTAAATACAGGTGATATTTTGTTGTTATTGAGCTGCAGCCCCCTTTGGTGCATCTCATTAGTGAACTTAATCATAAAACTGTGTTTGCATGCACAACTTGTGCACTCTGTTTATTTGCTTCCTACCGGTGGATGTGAGAGACACATAAGGATGTGCACAAATACAGCAGTGCACGAGGGGAAAGAGACAGATTTGGTGATGTAGAGAGAAAGTCACAGTGCACAAGCAGCAGCAGTGGAAGAAAGAAAACCGGGACATGTGCCGTACTTGGATGGGGTCCAATTGCCCTCGTCACCATCCTTTTGCATGTTGCAAGTTATGCTTGCAACATGCAAAAGGATGGTGACTCAACGTGTCTAATTGTTTTGGAGCAAACTATCTAACAAGCTGCTCTGACCCGTCCAACTGTCACAGACAAACACGCTTGTGCCATTGGTCCACGTTGTGCCCACCTCCCCTCTCCTACAGCGCTCTTCTCTTTGTCCTCCAGCACTCCCTCCTTTTTTTATTTTGTTTTTTTTTCATCCTGGTTTCTTTCATTTGTTCTGTCCCTTGGCGTCACCACTTCCGCTTCACCATATACTGCGGCGCTCTCTCCACACATGGGCACACAGTCTGCAGCACAATAGATGCTGGAGTGGCATGTAATTAGTTTCTTCTTCTTATAAGGCAACATGTTGTTTTGAGTTTCTAAAATGCTCGACAGCAAATCAGGAGGAACGTCATTTCTATTGTATTCATATTTCTTATCATGTGTTAAATTAGACTATTCACTCAATGGTATTGATTTAAACTTTGTGTTATTTTTTCAGCAGTTTTTTATTCGATCTTAATTATCTATACATTACACTGGGACATATGTACCTGTTATTACCATGTATGAGCTCTACTCTATGTCCCATATTTATTTACATCACAGTGCCAATACCAATACTTTATAGGACTATTGACCTATAAGGTATTCAAGTAATGCTCAGCTGAACACATTGTGTGTGTACTAGAGGTCTAAAAGACATAAAAATATATTTAAATATAATAATTAAATATATTTTCTTCCCTATAAAAAAACGACATAAACAACATTGTGTCACATGGATGTGCAGTAGACACAAAATAGGTGCCCTCTTCAAAAATCAATGCTAAAACACTTTAAATCATACATTTGAGTCCCTTGTATGTTGTATTTATTTGTATGTATCTTACCACACACATTTGCAGTAACTGCTGATGAATTTCATAAACTACCTGGAGCCTTCGTTTATGGTCTGTGCCCTGGAGCAGTTTCATCTGCCATCGGTGTGTAACAGGTATATTATTCTGGACCTCAGATCACATATACACTGCTCAAAAAAATGAAGGGAACACTTAATCATCACAGTATAACAACAAGTCAGTTAAACTTCATGGGTATCAATCTGTCCATTTAGGAAGTGCATACACATAAATATACATCAACTCAGCAGCAGGACCCGTATCTGCTCCTTTGTGCAAGGAGGAACAAGAGGAAAGCCCAACAAAATGACCTCCAGCAGGCTACTGGTGTGCATGTTTCTGACCAATCTGTCATGAGGGGGGCATGAGGGCCTGACATCCACCGTGCAGCTCGATTGGCATTTGCCAGAGAACACCAGAATTTGCAGGTCCGCCACTGTCCGCCCAATTCTCTAATAATTCTCGAATAATTTGTGTGATTGAAGTGTTCCCTTCATTTTTGGAGCAGTGACCTTATAAACGCATGTCGCATTCTTGAATCACGTACGTCATCTTCAGTTCAAAGTAAATGGTAAATGGTTTTGTATTTATATAGTGCTTTTCTAATCTTGATGACCACAGTACATTCATACAGTGCATCTATTAGCAGCACTTTGTTGTTCTATGGGGGGCAATTCAGGGTTCAGCATCTTGCCCAAGGCCACTTGCAGGACTGGGGATCGAACTGCCGACCTTCAGGTTGGAGGACGATCGCTCTACCCCTCAGCCACAGTGCTGTGTAAAATGACACTCTCCTTTGAAAATACAGTTCAACTAGAGATTGGTGGGACTCACTCTGCTTTCTTTGGTCAGTACAGCTTCCTGTGCTCTTTTATCTCCAGCAGAACACTTGTATAACACTCAGCCATACGTGTTTTCATGTGCTCAGATCAATAATGTCCTCTCTCTCCCTCCTCCTCCATCCACACACACACTCGATCACTCTCTCCATTTTTCTCTTTAGAGCTGATTGGCTCAGTCTCCCCTCATGGCTTCCGCTTGCAATCAATCAATCTATCTTTCTATTCAGACAACAGGATAGAAATAAAGGATTGATTATCTTCCACATCATTAACATCAAAAAAAGACAAGAAACAGATCCAAATAAAAGCCTCTTATTTTGGTGCGACGGACCATAAAGCTGTGGTTTTTCGATGTGAATAATTAATGAGGATAATAATCCTGTCCTCTCAGGGTTTTATTTTATTTAGGATCAATATGTCAGTTTGGAGGAACAGCAAATGTTGGTCTTTCTAGTTAGTAGGGGTTAAAGGTTTTCCTTTTAGAATTGAACCTTTTCTTTCACCACAGCAGCCCTCACATTGTTCTGCATTATAACCGAGCTACAGTAAAGTTATAGAGCTGAGCAGTAATGATAGAAAACCAGCAAATCCTTGTGAAATTAATAATTGATCATTAAACCGAGCACTGATCATTTTTCTGTTGCTGACAGATTGATTAATGATACCATTTCAGCCCTAATTTAAATTGTGTTTAGCTAAAGGTTGAAGTAAAATCAGTGTCAGTGGTAATAAGTGATTCTTTAGTCCATCTGTGTTGAGAAATAGAAAGCAGCTGTAATGTTTAGTGCACAATAACCTTTTCACTTTTATACACATTTTGGAGATTGCTTATTATGGTAAACAACATATTGCACCTGACTTGGTTGCTAGCGAGCAGTCCTCTTAATAGACCCCCTTACAGAAAAAGGGCTCCATCATGAAAGCAGAGAGGAAAACTTCCATTGATTAGTTTTCATGGCACCTTGTGTTTTCTCACATCTCTCACACAGTCTTTGCTTTGCGTCATTCTTCACTCTGAATATTATCTGTGCTTGTGTCCCCTCTGTGTGTGTGAGCTTACGTCTTCACGAACGTGTTCCTAATTAACACTTATTAACACTTCCTTCAGGTGTAATATTTTGCTTGCTCTCCTTCGTTAAGCTGCGTTCTTAACATTGTCTCAAATTAAAAGTTACTTCACTAAATAAATAATGCTCATTGAGAACAAAAGAACAGGTTTGGTCAGTATTACATTGATAAGGACAGTAAAGGACCCTGGCTGAATTATTGGGCTGGGTTGATAGGGTCTGGTGATGCTTTGCACCAAAAGACAAAATGAAGTTATAGCCAGTACAGAGTAACACACATGAGTGAGACACTAGGGCTGCATTCGTAAAGTCAATCTTGCTTAGGAACCTTCAGTCAGGAGTGAAATGACCCGGACATATTTCCGCGGCCGCCATAATAAGAGCTGTTCCAATTCTCTAAATGATAAGGAAAGGAGCTTCAATGCTCCCTAACTTATCTCCTTTAGCACAGGAAACACTGGACCATCCAATAGAAAATACCGTTCCACAATTCTTTGCGGCAGCAACATTTAAAACGACACAACTTCATAGTTGCACTTGTACACCCTAACCCACATAAATATAAGAAACAGAACAGCTGTTTTATTGTCCTGACATAATCCAGAACTGAGCTATTGATTTCCTCCGTCACATCTGTCCAGTCAACAACAAGCTTATACTTGTTGTCATACTTATAGTTACACAATATCGAAATACAACTGGAATGGACACAATCATTTTTTTCTCCACTTATATAAGGTTTTCTCCACATATGTTACTCACATTATTATATTATTTCAACATTTCAGTTTGTTTTATTTTCATTTTCAGTCCAATCTGTTTTGTTCCTGGAATAGTGTAATAAAAGCTTCTGATTCAGCCTCTAAGATGCAAGAATGTGCAAGTGTGAACATCATGACTTGAGAATCCTTCACCAGCACAATAGGAGCATGGATAATACAACAAACTGGACAATGAGAATAGACAGAAGAGACAGACCAACATCCACACACAGCACATCTCAAGCTCTACACATATGTGAGGAGCGGCTTGTGTAGACAAACACAACAGTGACACAACCGAGCTGATATGTGCGAGTTGAGCAAGAGAAAAGATGGAGCATCAGAAGGATCTCTCTTGCCACCCAGGGTCTCCCAACACAACCAGACAGTGGCCAGTCACCACTTTCTAAAACAACAAACATAAAATCCAATTCCATTTCCAGACAACCTCTTTCAGGTCGCCGCTCTGCTCTGTCCGTGTCTGGGACTCCTCTCTTTGTCCCAGATCCTCTGGGCGTCAGTCGTGTGTTTCTCCCTCATGTGGCAGTAATCAGTAATCAGCCACGCCCACAATCTCCAACTCACATGAAAACGTATACATCACATGACCATTCACATACATTGGTTATATACGTGTAGGTGTAAAGAGGACGCGGATTGTCCACTCTGCAGTTGGTTGATTATTTGCACGAAACACAATGGACAGGAAACAACAAAGGTGAAAAGGTTCAAAACAACACACGCAACGTAGCAGTCTCCGTAAAAGGAATGTCAGTAATTTGCACACCAAGCATAAAGCTAGCACAAGTGATGAACTTTAAAACTATAGCGTATTAGTGTGGACATAAGCCCAAAAGCACAGGCAGAGTATAGACTTGTAACCTCAGTCAAATGAATACATGGAACAATTATAAATGTTCTATTTCTCTTGTTGTTTTTTTAGATCTTTTTAAAGGTTGATGCTCGACAGGTGGTCTTATTATTATTCTGTTACGGTTGAGAGACTGGAGCGTTATCACCAGTTCACCACCAACTGTTTATTTCAATGGTCCAATGGTGGATTTCCTACATAAAATCTACACATCTACCAGTAATACATTTTTAAGCCTGTATTTTTACACACACACTTGTTCTGGTTGATTTATCCTCTTGTTTAGTGTTGTCATGTTTCACCACTACACCTACAGTAAGGCTGCAGGCACCAGTGTCGACTCTGCTGCAGACTATAGAGACACGACAGCAACCTGCAAGTACTTCAGCTTTTGTCTTTGACAGGTGAGCCACCTGAAAACCATTGTACATTACTCCCGCTGCTAGAACACAGGCACTCATATCCAAGCTGTCAGTCTGCATAAACTAGAGGCTGATATTTGTGACCTACTGACAAACTTCAAACCAGACTTTTACAGACTTGACCTTGACTGCAGATGGACTTCCTAAAAAATGTATCAGTTACCTACATCTTATTCGAAATTCAGCTTCAGGAGTTTTAACCAAATCTAAAGCTGCCCACATCACCCCTGTTTGTAAATCTATACACTGGCTGCCAGTAAGCCAGAGGAAGTTTCAGTTTAAAACCTCTCCATTAACAGAAGTTTGAATCTGTTAATGGAGCTGACCTTAAATACATAATGGACATGCTTGACCGATAAAACCCTGGGAGATGTCTGAGACAGAGAGCGGTCTGCTAGTGGTACCCATGCAGAGTGAAATCTAAACATACAGCAAACTGCCTGATGGTCTTAGGAATGCTCCTTCTATTTCATTTTTAAATCCAGATTGAAAACTTATTTATGAACTAAACTATTTTACAAACTCTAAGGTCATTCCATCATTTTATTGGGTTTTATTATTTTACAAATATCTATCTATTCTAATTGTGTTATATTACTTATTCAACTTGTTTAAATAGAGATTTATCCTTATTAATTCTTAATTATTGTAAAATTCTGCTCTTTTTATTTTGCTGGAAAATTGTTTGATTGAATTCTTTTAGTTTTGTGTCTCTGTTGTCCCTCCTGCACAGCACCTTGAATCGTGCTTCATAAATAAAACTGCCTCGCCTTAGTTTAACTGCCTTGCCTTAGTTTTTACTTAAGACTTGATTACCAACTGAGATAGTTGCCTCCAATGCGTCAATTAAATTTTAATTTTCTTTGGGAAATTCGTAGCTCCAAAGCACAAATTAAGAACATGCTTAATGTGGGTTGTGTTTATTATCTAATATTAAGTACCATAGTTTCACTACCATCATTATTTAAGATTCTTGGGCCAGCAAATAATGTAGCACAGATAAGATGAATACACTTTGCACTGAAAGTGGTAAAAACAGGGGCCACTAATGGCTTCGCATTTCATTGTGTATTGAGTGTAGCTGCGCCAAACAGCCACATTAAAAGACAGGGTTAGGGCATGATAATCACTCTCAGACACATTCTGCCAGAAGGCATTCAAGGTGTAGCACTTGGTTGTACACACATAGAGTGACAGAAATAGCTGTGTGAGGAAGTAAAAAGAGAGCCTGAGAAGTTCAGCTCCTGTGTGACCCTCTCATCTCCACCTCCCTGGCCTGTTACCGTGTGATGTCAGATTGGCAGTGTCAGAATGAACTTTGTTAGATTCAATGTGGCAGGAATAGGTTTCAAATACTGTACTGAGGCTTTACACACATAATGATCCTCAATCCATTACCTTAAATTCAATCCAATACAATTCCGTTTTATTTGATTTCACATTCAGCTTTATTTGTCACTTGCATAATACACGTAACAGGATAGAGCTAAATGTTGTCCTCCACAGCTCGGGGTGCAGGTCCCATTAAAGCATATAGCAACAACATAAAGACACATTATCAGGGTTTAAACTGAACAGGTAGTCAGTGGATATGTAAAGTGCTGCTGCAGTTCTGGAGTGTTGGAAGGAGGGATGGAGGACAGAATAGAAAGATCTTGCACAAATGCTCTGAAGCCAGAGTGCAAAAAGTTAGTGGGGGTTGGGGGGTCAGATATTATGACTCACTGCTATGTATAGATGTTCACTAGGGAAGGGACAGAGTCTCCTATAATCTTCTCTGTAGCTCTCACTTGTTCTCTGCAGGGACTTGCGCTCAGTGGCTGCACAGCTCCCACAGAATGTTTGCACCATGAATGGAGGGGTGCTTTGTCTCCACAGGAAGTAGCGTCACAGCAGGGCTTTCTTGGTGAGGGTTGTGTTGTTGGTGGACTAGTTCAGGTCGTCAGCAATGTGTGCCCCTTGGGAACTTGGTGGTGCTGACTCTGAACACTGCAGAGGGACATGAAAACTACGACCCCTCCTGAAGTCCAATACCCCCTCCTCAGAGGATGTTGCTGCTGCACCACATGGCCAGTAGCTTCGCCTCCTCTAATTAGCTTCAGATCACAACATGCATATGTCATGGTACTTTACATTACAATATTATAGCGACATCCCACATTTCACAGAATGTGCAATCGCTTGGTGACATACACGATTTTTACATAATCTAAATCTCAAATCTTGACCTCGATCCTTGTTACAACCGAGCTCATGAGGCTGGAGAGGCAACATAAAATCAGGTGTTTTGGGTAAAAATCAAAGATTGAAAAACTAAATAACAAGCCAGTGACTGACGACAAAGGGGTACAGGACGAGTGGGTGCTGTTTAACTCAAATAAATAAATAGAACCAAAATAAGAATCTAGGAAAACAGAGCAACCCCTGCTCTTAGTGTATCTTGAACAAGAGTGTTTCTAGTATGATTAGCGCAATCAGTTTAATACCTGTCCTGGTTCAGAGGTGAAGACCATATTGAGTTCTAAACTAGAAGGCACACAAATCAAAAAGCCGCTCAGAATGAGGGCCTGCTCACACACATGCAAATGTATCAGGCACACACCTTCAACAAACGTGTGTGTGTGTGTGAGGGCCCTTAATGTCACAGTCTTGATTGGTGCATCTGTATTGGAGAGCCTGGAGGCTGCTCCAACCAGGTCTGACACCAGTAGGATGGGATACACACCTCCAGGCAGCTATTGTCCAATCCATTGTGAGGGTTCACATCCTGTTTGACATAACTAAAGTAAACTAACAAGTTTAACTCTGAAGGGTTAAACTGGAACATCCTATAGACCTCAACACTCTACGCTAAAAATGTAAAGCAACCATGACCTGAAGTATAATCATTGTGACCCCAAACCTATAACTTATGACCAAACTACAGCATATGTCTCAGAAATGATTTAACTTTCAACTTTTTGAGTCATCATTTGTTCGTACTAAAGAGAGTGTTATCCCCATCACTCAAGATTTTGTGATTTTAAATAGGATCTGTGTCAAGTGATAAGAAAAAGTATTCATTGCCTGTGTCGGCTCAGAGGCAACACATTAACAGGTAATGGACTGGAGAATAAATATGTGAACAAAAAACTGTTCATGGATAGATCTTCTTTTTTGCTGCTGCCTCTAAGATCAGTCCATCCCTCCCCTCTGCTTTCTCTCCTCCATATCTTCACCCCTATAGTCCCCGTCGCCACTCTCCTTGCATCCTGTGGTCGGTTCCACTTTCATCTATTATTTTTAACCCTCCGGCATGCCTCATGTGTGACGCAGATGGTGGCGTAATACAGACACAGCAAACTAAAGAGGGAAGAAGGGGTTGAGAGAGAGAGAGAGAGAGAGAGAAATGAAAGGGGAGACGCAGGGAGACGCAGGGAGATGCAGGGGGTCTTGTTATAGACAAGGAGGGGAAAGTCTTGGAGTTAAAGTCTGGGGGCGAGGGATGAGTGGTGAGGCAGAGTAGAGAGAGAGAGGGGCAGGAATGATAGCATCACTCATTTTGCACATTAGTTCCTAAACATTTATCACCTGTCGCACATTGTGTAAAAATCTGCCAGCAACAGTCTTTCATCCCCTACTGTGATGTAAACTATGTCAAAATAATGAATGTATAATGAGCATTGTTCTTTTCCCACATCTTGCCACACCCCCTCTACCCCATCATCCATCTTCCTGAAAGCTCTGCGCGCCCACTCGTTTGTCTGAGCAGAAAGAAGAGGAGTTACATATCAATCTTACATCACTCAACAGTCAGCCCAAGACTTTACATAGAGGCACTGAATGAGCATCAGCGCTCTGTGACGCACACCAACTGTCAGGTTGAAGCGTTTGGGCACTTGTGTGTTGCTGCACGTGTGTGTGTGCGTGAGTGCAAATGTGTGCAAATATATGTGTGCATGCTGAATCTGTGTGGCTGCATGTCAGAACCCAGACAGAAATCATCATCAGACTCACAGAGCAGAGAGAAAAGTGAGAAGAAAGAAACCTTTCTCCTCCATGTGGCTCCCCCTTTCCCCCTCCAACTTATAATAAGGACATGACATTAGTCATAATTAGACAAGAAGACTAAAATTGTCTGTCCTCTCCTACTCAAAATATGTTTGCCGGCTGTTTCCAAAATTATACATCACAATCTCTGCACGCAACAATGGCAGCATCCAAATTACTGCCAATTGTAATGATTCAATTATTAAAATTAGTACAGATGACACATTCAGGTTCTGGGAAAAATACATTCTGTGACTTTGGGAGAAATAAACAATAAAGAGAATCATCTGCTCTGTGGTTTAATTTTATCTGAAGTCACTCTGCCTAAACTCATTAAGCTTCCTGAGAAACAGTAGCAGTGCATTTAATGGGAAGATAATGGCCTCAGTCTAAAGTATGGAGGACCAAGTCTGACAGAACTAACTATTAACACATTCATTTAGTTGTATTTTTTTTAAAGCTGAATCAAGATCTACCTTGAATCTAAGTTTTAAAAAAAATGCATGGCATACATATAGTTAATTTCTTTAAGAAAAATAATTGCTACAAATCAAAAATGTAGTAGCACTACAAAATATTAAATGGGAAAACATTTGCTCTAGTGGAATTATACAGGAATGTGCTGGCATTATTACTTTACATTACATTTCATTTAGCTGACGCTTTTATCCAAAGCGACTTACAATAAGTGCATTCAACCATATGAGGGTACAAACCCAGAACAACAAGAATCAAGTACAATTTTCTTCAAGAAAGCAAGAATATGAATATGATATCTTTTTAATTGTAATGAACTGATCCTATAATATTTAAATTTGTCTTTTCCACTTAACTTTCTTTTTTGTGCCCTGTTTTTTTATTTTTTATTTATGTATTTATTGTCATTCCTGCGGTTCATATTTCCTGGTTTTACTGTGCTTAAGGAAACAAACAGCTCCTAATGACTGTCACATTTTGACATAGGTTTGGGCACTTGTGAAAATAAGAAAAAAACAATCATACATACATAAATACATAGATATATTTCACACAATGGAGTATTAGGGCCACATTGAAGAAAAACAAATTCAGACATTTCTAAAATAAAGTCGTAATATTACATTATATGTGCCAAAAGATTTAGTATTTTGTTATTTGTGAAACATAAACTGAAGTATAGTTTCAGGCAGTGTTGTGCATGAACCCATTCAATGAACATGAGCGACGTTCACTCCAGTGAGAGAGTGAACGTCCCATCCCCACTCACTCGCTCAGAGCATTACACAGTGACAGGAGCGTTCAGGGGAAGCAGCAGGTCAGTGACTTTGTTGAAGAACAGGAAACAGTAAAAAACACAGAGTTTCTCTGGTCACAGCTGCTCAGTGATCAGAGCAGAAGCTGCAGCTGGTTTGTACTGAGCTGGAGTTTCTGTGTCCTCCTCCACTCTGACCTGCGCTCACTTGAACTAATAAACACTCATCACTAGTTATCAGGACCTGATCAGTACATGAAGTAACTTAGTGTTTGTTTGATTCGTTCCAGAGTTTATGAGACTGCATTTACACATCATGAAAAATGACTTGTGAATGTTTTACGGCTCATTACAACATGAGACGTGACGCTCACAGTCAGGACTCAGTGTTAAAGTGACCGGAGTGACACGCAGACATGATCCGACACCATCGATTCATAGCCAAACACATGACCGTTTGTCACCTAAATCCTCCCAATAAAAAAATTAACTATGAACGCAAACTAGATAATTTTAAGTGTGAACTGGCACAACACTGGTTTCAGGAATCTCCGCGCTTGTCATTTTAACACAGGTGCAGGGTGCTTTTCTAAAATAACATGTAGCCTAAAATTACGACCTTTTTTTCATAATGTTGTTACTTTTTTCTCATAAAATCATGGCTTTATTGTCGGAATATTATGATTGTTTGTCTTCAATGTCCCTTTTGCAACATAAATGTAAATTGCTGCATTACTAATCCACAAATCTTAATGAAAGTTCCATTTTGATTTGAAAATGTTGATTTTTCCTGTAATAAAACAATTCATGAATCAATGTGAGTGTTAAGGCAACGTTTTTGCATAAATGACTGCAACAACTGAGTCAGGAACATATTCATAGACTTACAAAAATCACAAATGAAATCTGTTGTTACTTAAAAACCAAGCTCGGTGCCAATGTGACTTCACCTCTGTCTGAGAGCAGATGTGACGGGGGAATACATGTAGAACTGAAGAGAACACACCTTATCGTCTTTACTGTATAGCAGCAGTGAATGACCATGTTCTCTGAGCAGTATGTCAGGTGGTCACAGCCGCTAACTCACCAGATTGAAAGAGAAGTGAAGTGATGGATGTGAGAAGGTGAAGAAGAACGGGTCGACATGCATTTTTCCCTCCTCCCTCTTCTCTCTCTCTCTCTCTCTTTCTCTGTCTCTCTCTCTCTCTTTCTCTCTCTCTCTCTCTACTCATTATTTAGCAGTATTGTTCCACAAGGAGTCATTAAGCTCTTATAAGCTTTCCCATAATGCCCTGCTGCGGAAACAGTCCCAATTCACAGAGTGACATCAGAGGCAGGGCTGGAAATAGTAGTAGCTGCATGTGTGTGTGTGTGTGTGTGTGTGTGTGTGTGTGTGTGTGTGTGTGTGTGTGTGTGTGTGTGTTCTAGATGTTACTTACATTGTGGGGACTTAGATACAGTATGTTTTTTAAGATTAGGTTTAGGTTAAGGTTTAGGTTATAGACATAGTAAAGGGTGAGGCAAGTATTAGTTATGGTTCAGGTTGGAGTATGTCTCCAGGAAACAAATGTAAATAAATGTAAAGCCCTGTGTCTTCTTGTGTGTGTGTGTGTGTTTGTCAGCTTGCACTTTGGTCTACTCACTTATGCACCTCCATATGTGTGTGTGTGTGTTACATTAACTTGTGCGTATTTGCTAACGTGCGCGTGTGTGTGCCGGCGTGCGTGTATCAGGGTGACGTCAATACTCCTCCGATCCACATTTAACTGCATAGTGCTCACAGCACATTGTAGGTGTCTTATCTCCTCGTATTTATAGACTGAAGTAAACAGGGTGCCAGTGTGACAGGTGAAGTGTGGCGTTCCTTCTGGTTTGAGTTAAACTAAGGGAGTTTATTTCTGGAGTGGGACTGCATAGGAATTTTCTCCTGATAGAATTGGGTCTTTCTGATGTTTCAAAAGCAGTATTTTTAGGATGGAGGGATACAAAAAAAAAAGAGATTGTTCCTGACTTGTTCCCAAAATATGTGATGGAAACATCAGAATAACATAAATGGAACTCATCCAGTTCATGTTTTTATAAGTAACGAAATGTATGACTTTTTCCTCAGCTGGAAGACCACTTCTCCTCCTATTGAGTTTTCTATTTCTGTTTCTTTCCCCCCACCCACATGTTAATTTGGTGACGACTGTGTGGTACAGCTGTATCCTCTGTATCTGTGAGGTAATTTCATGTGAGAGCTGCGCATTTCACCTTCTACTCATATCTGAATAACACAAACTTGCCGATCAGTGGGCTGTCACAGGAGAGCAGCAGAGAGGGAAGAGCTAAGTTTGTCCCTCGTCAGTCCATCAGACATGTTACAGTAATAATAATTACATTGCCCATAAGCCCCATCAGCCCTTTCCACGGAGAAGAAGCCAGCCAATGAATCACAGTTGGATCAAACCCAGACAGCTTTATAGTTTTCTCTAGAACCAAACACCAAATCAATCCACCACAACCCAAAGGGCTTTGTTCGCAGGGCGTTTGTTCGGTGTGTTGTGTTCAATTGTGCAGGCGGTTATGTTGTGTTAGAGTGTACTTTTCATGGCTGTAGATGCTTATTTTTTATTACGTCTGTAATACCTGAATTATTTTGCCTGTTGGGGGCAGCAAAAAAAGATGTAAGCATATCATTCATTTTCATTTTAAATCATTTTTAAATGGTGTTTTAAAAGTGTCATAGATTCTTAATACTCTCTGTACATACTAACACGCCAGCGACCACATATCCCATGACCATTCACATACACTGGTCATGCATTTGCCAATATATACAGAAAGCAGATTTGCAGTTTCTGCTCTTCAAGAATAAATTGCAACCCTGTCATTTTTAAACTAAAACTGGATCAGCAGTGTTTTGAAAAAGTTCCGTTTGAGGGGCTCTGAAAGTCCAGATGAGTGTGGATGTCTGGTGTTATAAATGTGTATCGAGACAGAGGAACATACATCATTTCTCTTTTGGCAACAACAGGGACAAACTGATAATTATTTAAAAGTAAACACCAAAATTCAATCAAACTTTATGTTACGTTAAACTACTGAAATATCACCTTTTATGAACTGTAACCCCCATTACAGCCACGAAACACATTTGTCATAGTGGGAATAAACATGTTATTGTATTACATCAGACATTTTCTGGAGCCCTTCCTCTCGACATCAGTGGCAAAAATAATCTTTTGTTGCAGTTAAATGGAAAGCAGTGGTCGGAAAGGTTGGAGAGAACATAGTGAGTGAATCATGTTTATGTAGCCATCAATTCTGGGCTGGCAGTGACTGAATTATGCTCTAATGCAGTTTACTGAAACTTGCCTCATTATATTTGCATGGTTTGGAGCACTCTCAGCTATTTAAAAGTTGTGTTCTATAAAAGTCTGATCATCACTGACGTCACGCTGTGCTTAAAATGGGTTTGCACAGAGAGACAGCGCAGATTACAGTATGAATGATAAAGTATTTCTGAATAGTTGATGAGCCTTCGGTGGAAGACGTACCAGATGCATAAATGATCGCATTTCACAGAAAGAAGGTGTGAATGCTTTGAATGTGGTCGAAACAATTTTGGTGCTGACGTCGGGCATCAATAGTCTGTTTGGTGAGGGGGATGAATAATGAATGAAACCATTGATTGCAGGAAAGCTTCAGAGCTCAATGTTTGGGTTGATGCAGAGCGATACGGCGGACGAGGTGGAGAGTGTCTGTCTTTCACGGACTCAAAGTGTTTTCCATCAGTATAAATCAAATCTGTCTCTGTACGCATCATATTGAGAGATTACACTGTGTGTGTGGACTGAAGGATAGATATCCCAAATTACCTGAGATGAGCTCTAACAATGACACATCCAGCGAGTTGGTCGATTCTCCAAGGTGATACGTGAGTATATAACAGAGCATACTGAGTCTCCAACATTTTACAGTGTTTTGTCGTAATGGAAGTCTCACTCCTATATCTTTTCCAATTAATGCAAAATAAATCTTTGAATGTGCAGCTCTAGTTGATTAGAATTATAATCATGAGACAATAAAACCCAAACGGCTCATTTGAATCTATTTCCAAACATAGACACATGTGACCCTAAAACCACACGCACTTGTTGGATAGTCCAAAGACACAAAATCAAAAATAGTTATAAGAAGCTTCCCTATGTCTCATTCATTAACAATTGGTTCTCACTCTCCCTGCCTCCTCTAATCAGCTGACAGTTGGGTGTTTTGATAAGCCAATAAGATTTGGCTTTCATGGCTTTAAATTATCCAATCATCTTGTTGCTGTCAAAATATGAATCGGTTCTCCTCTCTGTCACTGTCAGCTGTCAGTGCAGGGATTCCCTCCTCTTCCTCAGTCACCTCCAGTCTCCACATCCAGAGCCCTGGTCAAGCCCAACTCTGAGCCCAGTCATCTCATCTCATCCTCAACATTATCTAGATCCTATCACCAGTGTTTAGTTCTTAAACTGTGCAGTTGCATCCCCTTCAACCTTGGTGACATCACAAGGGGTCTAATCGCCAAATAGACTCTCATTCATATCACTTTAATCTCTTAAGATGCACAGCAATAGATTTTTCTTATTTTTTCAAACAAAGTGTCTCCTGTTTGAAATTCTGATCCTTTGTTTCTGCTCTTTCTTTGAAATCCTCCACTCAAAAATGAGTTTTGCTTGTTGTTGCCTGGATGTTTGAGCTTCACTGTGCAGAATAATGCAATGTGCAACTTCACAAACCTCTCGAGCTGGGAGTTATCTCCAAAGTCCAGTTCTAATGATAAACAATACATCTGAGTTCATTCAGATGAAGATGGCAAACCGTTTTATACTTGTTGTTAATTTGATCATTTACAGTGACTGCTTGTCATATTCTCCAGTCTCGTGATATCCAATCAGTATGGCTTTGCTCCACCTCCATCTTTGCTTAGTCTCCTGTTAAGTCAACAGGGGCATAATAAACTCCAGGTGAAACTGTGAATTCACTTTTCAATGAAGTCAGAGAAATCTTCTCTCCTCCTACTTTGCAAAATGAGTAAATGTGTATAGATGTGTTTTAAAACTATAACATATTAGTATGGACCTGCTGTGACTCAAAGTTAGGTTGATGAGAGCAGTGAAAGTCAATCAGAGGGCCTGAAAATCCAAAACAATTAGCTGAAAAACACCTCTCACCTTAGCAAAGTACTTATTTTCAAACCCTTTATCTTAACCTAACCAAATAGTTTCTGAAACTAAACTTAACTAAACCTTTCTCACTGACATTCATTTATTTTTCAACGTTGTTTTTTTGGTTTTTTTATCTCACATTTCCATATTTTGGGCCATTTGAGGGTAACTCAGGAAACGTTTCAATGAGTCGTGTGAGACAAACAACGTGTATCAGTAACCACCTGGATCCAGTGGAGTTCTGAAGTACAGGGGGCCCTTAATGTGCTGTGCCCATCTTCAGACCTCTGGTCGTCATATGTCACAACCATATGTTAAATAAGACATCATTTCAAGTGGAGCAGGATGTGAGATGCTTTATTGGGGATCAAGGTTGATGTGGCTTCAGGCTCTGAGCACAGAGAAATTGCATCCACGCTCTTGTTGTGGCCTCCTTCTGTCTCGGATCCCCCCCACATAAACACACACAATATCCACACTGGTACCCCCACCCCAACCCCTGGTCTCCCCCACCACCTCTCCTGTCGGCCTCTACCGGGCTGAGTGAGGGGCTGACGTCGGCAGGATACAGGAGAGAAGTGTGTGAGGGGGAGAGAGGAGGCAGGGAAGGAGAGAGAGGAGCTGACAAACAGAGATGGTGAGAGGGGGGAGAACAAAAATGGAGAGAGCATTTATTATTGCTGCATGTAATTATCTCCTTCTTCCTCTGCTACATTTTGAATAACATTTCATTGTTCAGTGGATTTCAATGCTCCACCAGCGAGAAGTAACAAGCTGCTGTTTTCCCTCCATCATGCACTTAAAACCACCAAGAGTATTTCTGGGACAGAGGAGGAAAGTATTACACCCTCTCCCTCTTCTCCCTCTTCGCCTTCCCCACTGCTTCCCCTCCATCTTTTTGCCCGCCCTCTGCCTTCATCCCTCCTCCGATCCCTCTCTTCCTCGGCCTCGCTGGGTTTCATTTGGAGGTAATGGTGTAGCAGCCGTGTGGGTGCCACTGCATGTCCCGGATGCGCCTGATGGACTGCATCTGGGGGGAGCGGGCGCCAAACTCGTTGAAATGCCTGTAATCGCCCTTCTCCAGCAAGTACTGGCTGCCACGGTAGCCAGGGAACTGGTAACCCACCCAGCTGCAAGAGAGAGAGAGAGAGAGAGAGAGAGAGAGGAGAAAGGAAAGGAAATAGAACACAGGAAAGAAAGATGAGTAACAGATGAGTAAAATGTGAGAGACAGACCGATCACACATCTAACAAATTAAGACATCGATCTGTTTGTCACAGCATCAAACGTCAGGTCAGTCTGACTCCCAGCTGTTTGTTGCAGGAACAGCGGGTGCTACAAATGAAGTAATCAGAGCAGATAAGAGGCTGAGTCTGCTGCCTGCCACACCCCTGACTGCACGGAGCCGCTGACGCTCATCACACCCTCGGCTAGCTGCTGATGAAAAAGCCTCTGTTCCTGAGCTTGCTCCCAGACAAACACTTAGATCTTTCAGATAGTTGTGAATTATGCTGCTGGCTCAGTTTGAGAATGACGTCAGCCGGATGTGGAAACTGTCTGACACACGCTGGATTTAATGGAGTTCGGCTTTCTTTAAACAGAGTTGTTGCAGACATTGGGTGCAACTTTTCAGAGCTAACTTTCTGCTCTGTCGGCAGCCATTCAAAAAACACAGAGGCAGGTCTTCTTGATGTTTAAATGTAGTTTTTGGAAACATAGAATGTGTCAGGCTGTTCATCAAAATGTGAGCCCAGAAGCAAATTGTGTATTTCCAATTACCAGTGCAGTGCCCGTTCTAAACCTGCCTGTTTTCTTGTCCTGTGTTAACGCTTCGGAGCTACTACAGAATTACTCCTCGTCATTATTGAGTCCTCCTGTAACAGTTCTACAATAAACTGTCACTTTTTGTGTGCAGAGCTTTATATAAACAATCTATGGTGCAGAGTGAAGTTAGAAAGGTTTTGGTGTTTTTTATGAATTTGAACTGAATTTGCTTCTTTACTGTTTGTGTGTGGCCTCTATATACATTTGAAGGATTTACTGTCGTATATTTCAGAGGTCTGTAAAGCAATCAACACAATCTACAGACCAAAGTTCACTACGCTTTTCTAAATAAAAGCTCTGTACTTCAGCTGAATATAAATCATTACAGATTTTTTGGGCCACAGGCTGCCAGTTGCCAACCTTGCTCCATCTCCACATCAGAGCACTGGTCGCCTATTCATTCAAGTTTTAGTAGTATTGAATATATCATGTGTTTAAATTGCACCAAACTCAACAATACACTTCCTCCAGTTATTTACAATACACTTACCAAGTATGAATGTATGAATGTATGGTTGTAAGATCTATGGTTTGTGAGATACTGTATGTGTTCCACAGACAAATGGAAGTAGTTTGGAATTAGTCTGTAAATGCTGAACTATTCTTTTTGAACAGATTAAAACCTACCGATATATATGTCTGGATATGTGTGTGGTCAATATGCAAAATTAAGCTCAAAGTTGAAAATTGTTATTGTATTAGCATATTCATGAAATCATCGTGTCAGATTTACATTCTTCCTATTGTCAGCTGGTTTCAACCCATTATCTGTCTGCTTCTCTCCTACTCCTGTGTTCACATATACAGTCATTTTATATCAAACTATTCTCATTTACATGTTTTTCTGTCAAAAAATGGAACAAGTATGAATCTGTGACTGAAACACGTCCCATTAACTCTACATGTTAACCAGCAGTAATTTCCAAGCTGCTGCTCTGCTCTGCTAAAGCCCTTATTTTATAGTTGTCTAATGTTGTCTGACAAAATCAGACACATAAGTTAAAGACAACTAATGTGCTGTGAGTTTTGGTTATATTTTTGCCTCTCTGAACTCTGAAGAGAGAGGTGTGTCTCAAACTCGCCCGGCAGTGCATGTGACTCTCCTACTATAGAAAATAAATAAGCTTTGTCCAAAAAGCTGTTACAGTTTCAGCTCGTGTGATAGTTTGGCAGCGCTGCCTGTTTACTCCCCCTGATGACGCAACAGAAACAGAAAACAACGGCCGATATGGAAGTGCCCACACTCAGCCAGCTGACAAATAGTGTAATCAGTCACACAGCAATCGACTGATCATTAGTGTAAGACTACGGTCATGCATTTGTGAATGAAGCACTGGCAAACCTTTGCCTTCCATTTACTTCCATCCTGTGTGAGTGAGGGGTCGAATAAAACATTTGCTTCCTGTGGCGGAGCAAATCCTCGCCTTCATTTTAACTTTGGGGAACCTCGACCGGCAACGCCACAGCCTCAACCTATGGCAAAACGTTTGTGTGATTTGTGACCTCAGTCATGGACATTTGGGTTTACAGGTCTAGCCCCACTGTTAGGGTTCAGGCAAAAAGCAAGAAAATGGCTGTAAGAAGTTGACTCAATACTCACGTTCCACAGTTGACCATGATGCTGCCAACTCTGTCGGTGAAACCGTAGGCAAACAGGCTGGGGACATCATCATCCATGATCTCCATCTTACGACCCTTGAACTCTCCGACCTCATGCAGGCAGATCTTATGCTTCTCAGGATCCTGCAAGGTGGAAGAAAAAGGAGGGGCCGTTAAATGGAGTGAAGAGATGAGAAGGAAGAGAGCCTTGGATATATAGATAAATCTTGTGTGAAGTGGAGGGGTTTACCATGCGGACTGGTCTGAAGGACAGCAGGTAGTCGTTCTTCTGGCAGTTGCTCCAGGAGTCCCAGCGGGGGTACTCGCCCTTCTCCAGGATGAACATCTCACCACAGAAGTTCATCTGCTCAAAGCCCACGAAGCTGAGAGGGAAAATGACACAAGGGGGAGGAGGAGGAAGGGGAAGAGATCATTGTATTGTCTTTTTGAAGGAGACATCTTGGAGGAGCAGTAAACTTGAGTTTACTCATGAGTACTGAAGAGCCACTGCAAACAGTTGTATAACGTGTTCAGTGGTTTGGACGCAAAAGTGTTTTCAAGGTTTTACAAAATAATTACGATGTCATCAAATGTGGGATCCGTTGTTTTTTTTTGTTTAATCCAGACTACAGAGTAAGAATCAGGATATCTCAATCCCTTGCCCCCTCACTTTTGACCATTCTGTTTTTAATGTGTCTCCCAAGTGAAGTCCAATTTTACGGAGGTGCAATTCAAATATGTGTAAATCACAGGATGTCCGCTTTGACTGGCTTTGATCAAATGTCTTTCTTCTTGCTTTTACCTCTGAAAAACGATGTCCTCCCTTGTATGTTTTATCTCTCATCGCAGTCACTGTTTGTGGCTTTGTTACGTCAGTAGCTTGGGTACTGGAGTTAATTCTACTGCTGCACTCTCTGCACATCACTCAGCATAAAAGCATCAGATAAATGTCGAAATGCAAAGTGTGAAATGTTGCATAATGGCGAGGTACCGCAGTGAAATTATCCGCTCTTTGCTCAGACGAGTGTGGGTGATGGGTACATTATACGTGCATATGTGGGAGGGTGTGTACATGTGACTGTGCGTGCTCGGGCTACTTACGGTCCAGAGTCGACACGCAGGGAGCGCACCCTATCCATTCCCATGTCACACACATTCATGCACTCGCCAGTGATCTCAATGCAGCGGCCCTGGAAGTTCTCCTGGTCGTAAACGCACATCTGGACAGTTGGGGTGAAGAGAATAAGGGTGAGAGTGAGAAAGGAGATCATATGATGGAAAGACTGTGGCAGAGGAGAGAGTGTCTAAACAAGAAAGAGGGAGAGAACAGTGAAGCGACTGTGTTGTTATTACTGTTACTTGTATTTGGGGACCATCTCCCACCAAGCTACAAGAACCAACAGGTTGTGATAACAGACATATGACCTGAAATGTTTGTGTATGTTTGTGTGTGTGTGTGTGTGTGTGTGTGTGTGTGTGTGTGAACATGCTGTACCTTGTAGGACATCATGCCCATCTCTGACATCTTGTTCTGAGCTGCCTTCCCATCAGTCTGAGAAGCAGACTTGGATTTCTCTCCCCCGGCAGACATGATGACTGAGAAGAGGAGAAGAATCGCTTTTAGTACGGTTTTACTGTCACATTGAGAGACTGCACAAAAACGACTGGAGTCGCCACTAATAACCTAATATGCACAAATAATTTGTACTTTAATTAAAAATTTAAATGTAATATATTAATGACAGAACACAGACACAAGTTACAAAAGTAGTGGAATCGTCTATGGCCAAAACTGTGGCAGACATACAACAGAATACCAACATTTTTCATCCTGTGACAAATGACGTCAGTTCTGGATAGATCATGTTAAATCAATTCTAATAAGATTTTATAAATATAAATATTAAAATTACAACATTGACAATTCTAAAATACATACAACTGCATAAATGCTATTATAATCACATTTAAACAATTTGTAATGCAAGAAAGACAAAATATGAGACACAAACCTCCCATTTTTCTGATCGTCTCTCGCAGCCTGAATCATTTTCACACATTCCACAACAAAGCTGAATTCAATTCAAACTTAACCACACAAATGACCATCTCGTCACTTAGCTTTACACACAGAGTTACAGTAAAACCTCCATCACAAATCAGCAATCAAATCAATTCTACTAACCCTAACCCTTTACAAATATCCAAAACTGTACAGTACATTTGTAGTACATGCATAAAGAATTCGGCAGTTTAAAACTTTTCTTTTTCATTTTGAGCCTTGAAAAGAAAAAATTGCATTTTGTGGAACCAACGTAACTTTTTAAGTTAAATGTTAGATACCACCAGACAAAATGTAAGTATTGGTTTAAGCAGAAGTAATAAAGTTTTTATTGACCACTTTTGGAATTACTCTAAAGAAATTCACGTAGCTTGACATTTATATCTTAGCTTGAACTAGAACTGACTTTCCTATGTCTTTCCTATTTAAAGGTTTGACACCAGTACTTTCTGGCTCTCTCTCTCTCTCTCCCTTTTCTTTTTCTGTATGATGTTTGTCCACTGTCTTACCTGTGGCAGTGTGTGCGTAAAAGTGTAGACTCTGGGCTGGGACTGGTGGTCTGTGTGAGAGTGCGCCGGGCCCCATGTGGCTTTTATATGCTGGCGCCCAGAGAGAGGGGATTATAGAGACAGACAACAAACTCGCTGAGCTCACAGCCCCCACAGAATAGAAATACCCCCATCATCAAAGAGAGCGAGGAGAGAGAGAGAGACATAGAGACAGTGGAGCAGGTGGAAAGGCAGATAGATGCCACAATATACAGTATATCTACAACTGTACTAATTCCACAAATGTCTGTCTGTCTGTCTGCCTGTCTGTATGTGGAGCGCATAACCAATTTGATACGTTATAATTTAAATATGAATACAATTTGTATGAACAAGTGACCAACACTGTGTTGATTGCTTAACAGACCTCTGAAATAGCCAGCATGTAATGTATGAAAAAATAACAGCAGTTCAGTTAATCATTATAATCATAAGCCACATATGTGAAAAATAATAAAGCAAATTCAATTTCATTTTATGAAAAACATTGACTCTAAAATCTATTTAAAATCTTAATTGCAAATAAACCAGGCAGGATGACCACAAAGGGACAGGTATATTGTAGACTAGTTTGAGGAGGACTCACTGATGACTAATAATCACTGATAATAATAATTCTGAAGTAACTCCAGAGCATGAACACAGACCAAGAGTACAGCCCATTCTAACCAGGCAGGTTCAGAGCAGGCGCTGCACTAGTGAGTTGAAAATCAAGAGGAATATGAGGAAGAGAATATGACAAACTTCAAAAATCAGAGTACGCATATATTTCACCTCAGACAGGCTGAAAGACAAAACCACTTCCTGATGACTTGAGCATACAATAAATCCATTAAATAAAGAGAGTGACATAGAGAGACTTTAACACATTCTGTGGTATACAAGCTATTTTCTGAGACCTAACCTAAGAAGCAGCTCCAAATAATGACGACCAGGCTGACCGGGCTCACATTTAAGAGCCTGTCACAAAATTATTCATCCCTACTCCCCACAGTTCTATCATCAAGAGGTGCTGGGGAGAACAATAACAGGAAAAGCAATAAGCTGTGAGAAGCAATAACCTTGCCGTTCCACCTCTGGGTGAGCAAAGAGGTTTGGAGTGTGCACGGACAATAATCTGAATCGCCCTCTTCATCACAGTGGAAAAAAGCTATCGAATTAAAGCCTGCTGTCAGCTAAAATGGTGTGGTGGGTGTCGGCTGCAAGAGGCAATGACAAGTATCAGAGGGGTGATGCATAATCTGAGGGCTCTATATGACCCAATAAGACAATACTAACTTTCTATATATATTGTAATGGTGCCGTGCCGTAATGACGTCATTCATTCCATTTGATAATAACAAAAAGGTCATCTATGCAAGCCTCTTGGTGTTTAGTTTGTGGTGTTACTTTACAATAGCACTTTTCAGTATAGTTTTGCCATTGACCCATTCACACACACATTTGTACAGTGCATCTATGTGCAGGACTTTGTCTTTCAGAGATCGCTCACACTGACAGAACAGCAGTCAGGGGCGATTTGGGGTTCAGCAAGGGACCGCATGCCAAGGGACACTTTGGCATGCGGACTGGGGGAGACAGGGATTGAACCGCCGACCTTCTTGTTAGTTGATGACCCACTCTACCTCCAGGGATAGTTTTTTGATGAATATAAGCTTCAGATTGTCTCTTATTCAATTAATTGCAGAGATATCTTGGACAATGTGTTTTGTACCTTGACCTTTGACCTCTAATTGATCAGCTCCAAAAATAAATAACACCTAAGGAATAACTGCACCAAGTTTGGTGAAAACATGTCCATGTGTAGTTGGGTTATTTTGTCCACTCAAAGACAGGGGTGAAAACAACACCCTGCTTCCGGCTAAGTAAGCACACAGGGGAATCAAACGTGTGGCTACACATACTGCCGTACAGGTGAGGTCACAGGAAAGGAAATGAGGGGGCAGCTGTTCACCAAACGAGAATCTAATACCCTGGGGTTCAACTACAGGCTCATAAAGCATGTTGTTTGAATTTCTTCTAATCATCACGTGAGAGGTCAGAGGAGAGGGAGGAGTGAAGTGGTGAATCGCACACATCCCTCTCAGCGACTGTTGGACGTCCTCCATCAATGCAGAGGAAGTTAAGTGAGCACCCTGAGTTACAGCTCTTATTTATGTATCTTAGTCTCCTTGATCAATCACAGCAGGATTCAGTGACTGCAGACACTCAAAACCTGCCCCCAAAGGATGTTGGAGCTGGCAACTAAAAAACTCAAAAAGACTTGGCGCAAAGAAACACAGTCCACAGTGTGGATGTCCTTCATGAAAATCACCAGAGAGTCAGTATCTGATGAACAAAAATAACAAAGAATCTGAACTACGAGGACACTGACAAATTATGACATTTACGTAAGCCACAATAAAACACCACATATGAAAAAAATTATATTCCTGTCAATTTCAAACAATAATAATCCTTTCCCTCCTCATATCACACATATCTGCGAAAAAGTTTGAGATAAATCAGATCCTGGCAGTTATGGGTCCATAAAATAATTATATTCCTAAAAATCTATATGGGAATAATACTAATAACACTACTATTACTGCTAATACTAATTAAGTGAGTTTAAAAAAATGTGACATGATGAAAATTTAAATTGGTTTGATTGATCCTTCTTACAACAGTAGAGAATAAATAACAGTTTATCGTTCATGTGTGGATGTTTATATATACAGGCCTTTATCATATATTTAATTTGATGTCTGGATGTTTACGTTGAAGAAATGAATGGAGCACTGGACAATCTTCAATGCAATAGGACACTGCACCTTCTCAGCAAGACCAAGTTTCAAGAGTTAAAATATATATGTCATCCAAAATCGTTTCAAGGTGACAGTTGACTGGAAAAACAGGACCTACTGTGGCACATACATGTGATGCCAGTTCATGTAACCCACCCTTTCTCCCTCATTTCAATAAGCACACCTGACAGATGGGTGTGACTAACAATCCACCCATTGGTCATTGCATCAGTCCATTCATATGTCTGATTGTCCATCAACACATATGTAATAATGTATCACAATGATTGTATCAGTGTTGTTTCTCATTTTCACAAAACAGAAAACCAAGTTTGTATGTATGCAGGGAAAAAGTGAGAACTACAATATTTCTGACAATTAAGTAGAGCATGGTTCCCCAGCAAATAATGATGGCGTTTCAATATATTTTGGCTGCCTACTCATGAGAGTTATCCAGTGAAAGTCAATCATCTTGTGGAGCCGTTACTGTGTTCTTCATTACAGAGCTTCATCAAGTCAAGTCACTTATATTAATAGAGATCAGAGCTGCAAATCACACTGAATTTGTAAATGAAGGAGTGTGAGTGCTGAAAGTTTGCTGGGAAAACGGGGGTGACCAGTGTGTGTGTGTGTAACATATATTTTCATAAATTACTTTTCAAGCTGTTTCTATTACTGATTCACATCCTCATCAATTGCATTTCTTTCTTCCAATTTCCTTCACTTCTGGGCGGAACCATTGAAACAGGCCTCTCTCCAAATCCTCCTCATTCTCTGCCTATAGTCCCGACCATTGTTGCTCTATATGATGGCTCTGCTGACCTACACGAATACACCAACAACAGCCCCGCATTCACCGGCCGCACCTCAGCTGTGTACGATCTGCTGAGTCGACAGACAACACGGTCACAAAGAGGGAGGGGGGCGGGGTGGGGCGGCAGGGGGGCCCACAGGCGCGCGTAAAATCCGTGTTTGTTTGGTTTTACGCACCAACATGAGCGCACGTTCTCACCTGCGTCAAGCTGCTCACAGTGAGTCCGAGGAGCAACACCGGAACTACTGTCCCTCCGGCTTTAAAAGGTAATATCAGGGAATGAACCCCCCAAAAATCCCATAGTAAGTATGCTATAAAACAAGACTGTGATTAAAGGCATCAAAGTTTAATTAGCTGATTATTTCGCATGATCCACAAACTAATTGTTGAGTCTCTGAACTTATTCTACTTCTATAGATATTCCAATTCTGATCAGCCAATAAAAAGCATCCCCTTTTTGAGAAGCTGAAACCATTGAATTTCGAAAAAGATTTGACAAATGTATTTAAAATGAATTATGGAGCTGTTAATTTAATCGAGAATTATATTTGATTAGTTACTTAAAAACTCAAATCTAATGCAATCAATATTGTTTTCTATTATCGTGTCAAGAATCTAGAATGACTTGAAATAATCTGGTGTTTAACACAGTTTAAGTTTGAAAAGGCTCACCGGAAGTGTGCTGTCTAATTGAGATAAAGCTGCTCACTTGACAAACTCAGCTCGTTCACAGTCATCAGTAAAGTAGAGTGGCTGCACACGCACATGCGCGAGCACGAGGGCCTCGCGTGGACGACGGTATAAAGCAGAGGCGCCAGGTTGAGACAAAAGTCTACGTCAGGAGAACCCGGTGCATGAGGAGAGCGAGGACACATATCAGGTGATATATGTTTAAATGTTTATTAATTATCCATAATCCCATATTTTGATTATTATCATTATTACTGCATTTTATTACTTTCTCTGACGACACACTGCTTGCATAATTCATTTCAAAAGGGAAAGTTTTTTACAGCAAATAGGAACGTTTAAGCAACGCGTAAAAAGTATATTTAATTAAACTGTTTTTCTGTGATTTTGTTGTGAATTTGTCTAATAACTGTGACATTTTAGTGATGAAACTTCTTCTCAGCCGTGACCCTGATTCTCTCTCTGACCTTCTTTACTCTAGAAATGTACAGAGTCAATAAAACCAGCATGAACATACCCATGTCCTTCCCCAGCATGGGTACAGCCCCTTTCTTTAAGGTGAACATACACACACACACAAACTCTATTGTGTCTCCATGACATGAGTGGACATCACATTGACTAATGATTTCTTGGAGACTTATAGTCTAACTTTAGCCATAGTTTCTACTTTGCCTAAACCTAACCCAAACCAAACCCAAACCCAAACCCAAACCTAAACGTAACCTTAACCTTAACCTTAACCTTAACCTTAACCTTAACTTTAACCTAACCCTAATCTAGGCCGAACCTTAAAACATGTCCTCACCTGAACATGTATGATTTATGTCTTGTTTTTTGTTCCCATAAGGACGAGAAGTCTGTATAATATGACTATGCAAACAGATTTATGTCCCCACCACATGAGTAATCCTGGACCACACACATACATGGAGTAATGACATGACTGCAGCCTCATGCCCACCCCTCCATGCCCACAGGTGACTGTGTTTGAGCAGGAGCATTTCCAGGGCAAGAATATGGAATTCACGTCCGAGTGCGGCAACATCCACAACTGCGGACTGGACAACATCCGTTCCATCCGAGTCGAGAGTGGAGCGTGAGTCACACAGCCTGTACGCCTGCAAGTCTCTGTGGACAGCTGACTGACAATGTGTGTGTGTGTGTATTTGTTTATGTAAGTGTGTGTCTGTGAGACGTAGAAAGGTAGAAAGATGGTGAGATAAGTGTCCAGGCTCCCACCACAAAGCATCTGAGGCCCCAGGAGTATGCATTCAGCTCCCTGTCTTGTTTCTGCCAGTGACCCTTTTAGAAGGAACACCACAAAGAGTTTATTCAAGATGCCCATGGAAGCTGAAAGGGTTATTATTCCTCCTTTAAAGGATTTACTGTGTGGAGGCTGTTCAGACCTGGCTCACGTGCCCCGTCTACATGTGTTCAGCAGTTATCACTGGTCAGCAGTGGATTACTGATGGTCACATGATTGCTTTGATAAAACGGTGTATCTGCTATAAAGCAAACTAAATACTGAGAAACTCCAAACTGCTCTGAGAACTGACTACATAGTATAAACTATTTTAAATCTGTATTCATTATTGTTTTATCAATATTGTTAGTGTCTATTCCTATGATGTGGATTTTGTCCTAGTCACTAAATACATTCAGTTTTAAAGTGTAATATCAGTGGTGAAAAGTAACTAAATACATTTACTTTTACTTACACTCAAATACTTTTCAGAGACAAGACAATTCTTCTCAGATTAAGATTTTGCTTACAAAACACAACCGGATGGAGCATTTTCTGAAAATTTTACTTTTTATTAGAAACTGTAGACTATACAATAAGATGGATGTTGCCTCTCCACTTCCTACCGCTTTTCAAAAGTTGAAGCTAAAATATAACGGTTACAGTTGTAGCCATCTTGGACATTTTATGTCATAATGAGCTAAAGTCTAGGTAGTGACGATACACACACTCGACCAATCGGAAGTCAGTCTCGGCTGTTAATCATGACGTTTCACCTCATTTATATAGCATCAAATAACTAATTAAAACCAAACTTAATGGAAAATGAGAATGTGAACAATCAGCAGTGAGATCAAATCAACCTAAAATAACAGAAACCATCTTTGAGAAGTGCTTTGACTGTGCTCTGCTAACATTACTTATGCATGCTGCCAACCACCAGAGGGCGATCAAGATGATTTGGCTACACTTTCTGGGAGCAGTCAAGATTTATTTACAGTCTATGATAGAAATAACCAAACATTAGCTCCACCTCTATCAACTCCAACTCTGAAGTAGCACTTGAATGTTTATAAATCATTAAAATGATCCAATAATATAACACGGACAAGAACCATTCTGTGTAATGAGTATGTTTATTTTTGATGGTTTGAATATAATAATAATTAATGAAGCAGAATAATGAAGGAATATTATTTCTCTATTGTGAAAATGCTAGCTTTAAATAAGTAAATGATTTGATTACTTCTTACACAACTGGATGTTACTTTTGGAACCAGCTATAAAAATCAGCAACAGCTCATTACATTGGTTTTGTGACAGAATAAGGCCAGTGCGCCAGTAATGAAAAAAGTTAGTAAAAGCAGCAAAAAGTGGGAAACAGGAGTGGTTCTGTTGTAAAGTGGAGCAAAGTAAAAAAATTAACCCAAAAATCATTGCCCTTTGTAATGAATCAGTCATTAGTAGGCCTGTGTCAGTGCTGCTGACTTTAGATGGAGGATGATTGTCTCCTTTTTTCTCATCAAATCACAACTTTAATCTCATCACATTAAGACTTTTTTCTTAATTCTGACTTTATCCTCATAATATTGTGACATAATTTGGGAAATCTCTTTTTTCTTTGTCTTCAATATGTCCCTGATACAGTTTGTTATTCTTGTCAGTTTAAGGTAACATATATGAAGACAATAATCATGTTATAGATAGATTATAGATGTTGCATATAGATATCTGATGCATTGATTGGTACACTAATTATCAAATTGAACTCTTAGATTGATTAAATCAGCTCAATCTTCATTGATAACCATGTGGTTATTCACAAGCCTGTTTATTTAGTACCAGCGGCCTGTCATCATAATGTGTCCTCTGTTTTCCCCACACAGTCGTCTGTACACTCAGACTCGTCACAGGGTGAGAAAGCTCACTCTGATCATTTAGGAGCTGAGGACAAGTTTAAACACACGCAAACTTTGTGTCACCCTCCGTGTTTTGACGCACTCAAGAGCAGAAGCTAACTCTGAGCAGATTTATACGTAACAGACCTTAGTCATGTTGTTTTCAGCTCGAGTGAACATTCTCCAAACACCTGCTGAATGAAGCTGCTGACAGCTGAACATTTTTCACACTTAGGAGAAGTAGATTATGGTTTTTTTTAATTATACACATATGGAAAGTCTTTTAAATATTTCTTTCTGGTTCACACTCTAACATCTTACGTATTAGTATTCTGTAGTGTTTTGAGTTTAAATTCTTTTGCGGAAAAAGAAACACAACACACAACAAGCAAACTTTAAAATGAATTTGACTGATTACTATTATTTTTCCATAGTTAGAAATATTTTGACCATTATAATCAAGTAGTAAATATCTGATACTGGGACTGCTCTATTACTGACTGTTTTGTGGAAATGGAGAGGATGTAAACAAGCCACAGGTTACAGGTGACATTTGCATGGTTTGGAAGTTGTCTCTTTACACTCCAAGTCTTTACCATTGACTCTATATAAAGACAGACTCCACTTCATCCCACTATCCAGAAATGAAGGCAAAATACCCTGGATATGAACGCTGCCATCTTGTACATTTGGGGCCAGAGTAGTAGCAGTAGTAGTGGTCGGGGAATGGAGCCACAAAATCAAGGTCCTGCAAACATTTGATACAATCACAAGTCAGTGTCCCCTGACATTTCATACCGTCTTTACAGCATCAAATAGCGAATTAAAACCACATTCACTAGAAAATGTAGCCTTGAAGATCAGTGTGATAATAACTACCTAAAATGACAGAAACCTTCATTCTGAAAAATTAAATGGGTAATTTGAGTTTTTAGTTTGGTCCATGTCCCTTTCACTAACACAGAGGAGGTAGGGCTTATGATCTCTACTGCAGCAAGCCACTAGGGGGCAATATTAAATGTTTTAATCCCTCTTAAATTTATATTACAATGAAAGTTTTGAAGCAAGAAATTATGGAAATGCTGAGGGGAACTTTAGCACCTGGAAAATGTAGGAAAGTCATCTCTCTTTTGTCGGATGTCCCCTGTCACTGTATGTTTTATGTTCAGACTGATCTCAGATGACACTGTGAAACATTTTCGCTCACCCATGTGACCTCTTCCCCTCGTGTCTCCAGCTGGGTGGGCTTTGAGCACCACAGCTTCCAGGGCCAACAGTTTATCCTGGAGAGAGGCGAGTACCCCAGTTGGGACGCCTTCAGCGGCTCCCTCTCCTATCACACAGAGCGCCTCATCTCCCTTCGCCCCATCTACTGTGCTGTGAGTACCTGCGGGGGAGGGCAGGGCTGCAATGAGCCAGAGGAAGAGATGAGTGGGAGTGAAAGAGCAGGAGAGAGGGCGAATGGAGATGGCAGTGATGACAGAGTGACAGAAGGAGCGAGTGGTCACAAGAGTGAGCCACACTGTGAGCGTGCTCAAAAATAGAAATGAGACAAGTCAGTGGCGAATGTACGTCTGTCTGACAGGACATACCGCTAATTTTAACACCAATTCTCTGTTCTGCCCAATCCACAGTCGCACCAGAGCAGCCGCATGAAGATCTTTGAGAGGGAGAACTTCCAGGGCCGCAGCACTGAGCTGGGCGACGACTACCCCTCCCTGCAGGCCATGGGCTGGCTCATGCCTGAGGTGGGCTCCATGCATGTGCAGTGTGGAGCGTAAGTCAACAATCCCGTTTCATATTAGTTCATATTGACTGATGGTGTTTTATTATAAAAGAAGAATCTGATGAGATAAAAAGTAAGTCGAGAAGTGAGTGGGAGGCTAATAAGCAAAGCTAGGTGGTTAAAATAAGTGAACTAACGTACTGTACCTGTGTGGTCTTACGTGGTCATATCAGTTATGAGCGGTGAGCCACCTTTGATTAGATGGTATTAACTTTTTAAATAAATGTCATTACGTAGTGACATCCTAAACTTAAGCTTGGGTCCTGAAGGGTAATTAAATATGAACTACTGCCACATGTTGAGAATGTACATGAAATTGCAGTACAGACATGATAAAAACTATTTGTGTTAACTTAGAAACTATTTGTCTTCCAGAGAAAACTATAAACATTATATCACCAACTTTGTGTTTTTAAAGATATGAATATCTTGTTGATATCGACATCAAAGATCCAGCATATGTCGAGCTTTGATTTGAATAACAGACCCTATGTTGGCTCCCATGGAAGCTTATAGAGTTAAATCAAATACCATGGAGACCCTTGGAGAATGTCTTTTAAACCCTGCTCCTCACTTACTCTACCTCCTGCTGCCTCTGTCTCTGTACAGCTTTGTGTGCTATGAGTACCCGGGCTACAGAGGCCAGCAGTACATCATGGAGTGTGAGAAACACAGTGGAGACTACCAGCACTGGAGGAACTGGGGCTCCCACTGCCAGACTCCCAAGATCCAGTCCATCAGACGCATCAGGCACTGAGAGGGAAACACATCTGCACCGGCCGCAGCAGAAGCAGCAGCAGCAGCAGAGCTGGGCTCAGGCTAACACCTGGGCCCCTGCTTTGGATATGAGTCCAAAAGGCAACTGATCTTAGGGCTTCTTTAAGACAATGCACACCATCGGTGACGTAGCAGCTACCTCTTTATTCTCGCTTAGATTCCTATTTCTTCTAATACTCATCTTGTTTTAGTGAAATAAAGTTCAGATTCAGAGCATGAGAAGTCTTGTAATTCCTGTGTGCGTGCAAATACTCAGAGATGATCAACAGATCTGTTGAGAATTATTCTGGAAACTATTATATTTACACTCTGTGAGAACACATCATGTGTGCAAATGTAGTGTTTTATGTGCTTTTTGATGCACAGTGCTTGAGTGTTTCCTTCTTGGCAAAATTTATTTTTTTTACTAATTGATCATTGAGTATCTCTAGATCTAGGTCTATTGACCAAGATAATGCATTTTAACCTTATATTAAAAATGAATGCATCAGTACTTTAACAGAAGAAAGTGATGCAGGTTATGTAATTATACTTCTAATGTTCTTTGCACCTTTATACTGTTCATTACAGTATATGTACTCTTATGTGAGTTAAATACATGAACAGTTTTCATTGATGTAATCTACATTTATAAATGTCATAACAACTGTAATGAAACATTTAGTCTTGCTATTCTTTGCACTGGTCATACATCCAAGTTTCCATGGCATTACGTGTTTGGCATCCACCACTGTCTGAATATAAAGTTGGTGACTTCACTAGGTGCCACCCACCAGGGACAGAAACAGTCACAGTCAGCAGCAGTTGATTTCAACACTATTTAGTTGGTACCAGTGAACACAGAAACATAGTAACAAAACATCACATAAGAGAATAACTTCACAGGGAACAGTGCAGCATCACGTACCTTCGGCTTTTACAGTTTACAGAAAATCACGAGTGATTTAAATTGCAAAATTAAATGTTTAGTATCCACTATTGGATGTGGATTCTATTCATTTCCCCTACAGCTGGTCTCAGTGAACAAGTATTGGTACTACAAAAATATATGAAATGACAGAGCATCAGTGTCAAAGCGCGACAGCTTTCAGTACTGAAAATAAAAAGCCTGCTAAGTCCAAGTTATTTTCATGAGCATGGTGTAACTTCAGAAAATATAAAAGGTCAGTGGAACAATTGACTGCCAGGAAATACAGTAGCAACTGTATAATAAAGTAGAAACTGTGGGAATAAAATATGTTTTTTTTTATTTAATAATTATACCGCATCCCAATACTCCCAATACAAAATCAGCCAATCGCAGGTCCCCAAACTGACCAAATGAATGTGCCTCTTTCAGACATTTAAATTTGTCATATTAGCAAATGCATCCGAGTTACCAATAACAATTACAATGGTGCCATTCTATTCAAGCATCATGACAGTGTGACAGTGATAGAGCATCACCAGGACCCTGAATGTGTAAATGGAATTCAGCCATAGTTGCTTTTGTCTTTTACACCTATGTTGTGTAAAAATGTGTAAAAATGTCATTGGAGGAAAGGGTCTGTTGTTAGAGGGCATTCAGGACAAAAAGTTGTCTTTGGATCACAAAAGATTTCTAAGAACTGCATTGTAGGTAACAACCTTAAGCCTTAATTTTAAACATAGATTTTACAATGCGTTTAAGTATTTGTAAGAACATGTGGAAATCCTGATATTTTTGTAGTTTCAACACATTATCTGCTGTTAGTACCAAGTTCCTCACATTTTAACTGAAATGTTTCTTTGTCGATTGAAACACCACAAGTACATTTTTGGTCCCTAATTACTGGCAAAACTAATACTTTCTGTACTTTCTGTTGAGTGCTAACTTGGCAAATGTCAGCATGCCAACATACAAACCTGAAATGATAAACCTGGTAAACAGAGAGATACAAAACCTATATAACTGAACACAGCCTCTCATTCAGCCTTTCTTTTGTCTGCCTTTATGAAAAAATTACTCTTGTTCCTGTCATTTGATTTCCATACTCTAAAACAAATCACCATCCACCACAGCAACCACTGTAACATTTGTACTGTAATCATTGTTTTACATCGATAACAGAAAAGTACAGCTCCCATGACAGCCCAAGCAGCACAAGGTCATCGTCACATGGTTTAATTCATGTCCCTGGAAATCACTACACCCTCAGTTATTTATAGTTTTCCTAGTCATAACATCTGCTGTCCACAAACATGCAGCGTTCACTGTCCTGTTAATGCAAACGTGTCTGAATTAGTCAGCTCACTCATGGACTCTTCTGTCAGGGCCTTATGGGAAATGGAGTTTGTTAAAGGTAGATAAACAACAAACATTGACCAAACAACAATATAAGATCTTATAAGATCTTTAAAAACTACAATTCTCATAAAGAGATGAATCAAGCCACTCAATATTCTGTTGACAAAGGCTGAAATTGTATCATAGTTACAAATGTCAATTGGATTTTTAAGTAAAACAAATTCTTGCTTCCAGTTTTACTTTGGCTCAACATCAGTATTTACTGATGAGTATTTTAACATATTATCCAGTGTGTAAAACCATCTGAGGAGCAGTCTGTTGCAAAGCATTATGGTCCTTACCCTTTCTTTACCTTTTCATCAGGATGACAGTTGGGACTAGAGCTGATTTGAGCTTTTCGATTAAAACAGATGCTAGAAAACACATTTCTGTTTTTTCTAGAACGAAGCGTAAATATCTGTAAAAATATGAATGGAATCATGAACACAACCGGATCCAGAGCATCGGAATCTCTCCAGTCATCTGTCCACCATTTCACCTCCTTTTTCTTTTCTCTCACAATCCCTCACGCTCTTTCCTCTCTCCCCCATTGACATTGGCGTCATCCCGATTCTGGTGGTGACCTGCGGCTCCTCTCCTCCTGGCTATAGGTGAGTCAGCTCCGTGGGCCCCTCCATCCTGGCCCCTTTCCTCCCTGCCATCTGCTCCCATCTCTTCTAACACATGCTGTTCGTCCTCCCTGTTCTCCTCCCTATACTCCTCACTTCTCTCCGAGTCTGACTCATCTGAGTTGTCCTCTTCCAGGTAGCGGTAGCCTTTTACCTGCGGAGACAAATGTTACAATAATGAGTCACTCTGAAGAAAAGAATGGTTTTACAGTCACCTTTCTTTTAGTTTTTCACTAAAAACCTCAGACTATAATAAGACGTCTTCTACTGAAGGGTTCCTTCCACAGAATAGAGTACCAGACAAATCACTGCATGCAGGAGTTCAGATCTAGCTACAAAATGGATCAGGAGAGATTTTGTTCTGCATGACAGAGAGAGAATAAAGAGTTTAGATGCTGAGTGTAAAAAAGAAAACTCTTCTATCTGAATGAGAAACAAAGAATAACTCATAGATATGAGGTTTGCAGCCAGATGCAGTCTGTCCGATTACATCAGATTCTCTTGACTGTTAAAGCTTTAAATACAGAAAAAGATAATAATAATAACTTTATTTATATAGCACGTCTCAAAACAAAGTAACAGCATGTTTCAAGTATAAAAAAACCACACAAGTAAAGGTACATAAAACAATTAAATTACATTAAAACAAATAAAAACGCAGTCATAAAAGACAATAATCTAAATAATTAGATTATCAAAGTAAATACTAAATATTATTTCTGTCGATCGACAAATCAGCTCAGGTCTGTATGTAACCAAACCCAAACGTAACAATAAAACAACTTTACAGCCACAGTGACACTGAATGTATCAGGCCATGTTGCACTTAGCTGAACAGAAAAGGAGAGAAAACCCTACAGTGGCAGATTTGACAGTCTAACATTCATCAACTGTGACCTCATTAACAATAATACATAAAAAGACTTTCCGCTTCTAATTAACCATGTTCTAAATTAGTGCATAGGGTATTTCAGATTACAGGTAACCATAGCAACAGCACTTCTGATTACTGCGTTTAAAAATGCATTATTTGCTTATGTGAAGTGGCCTCATGAATGAATGTGATATTACACTGAGATTTCCTAATTTATATAAAAAATGTACAACTTTTCTATACATACAGTAAATTGCAATGAGGACAAGTGTAGAAGTTCCCATTATTTATATAATTAATAGTGAGTGAAGTCATTCAATGTAAAACTAATTGCTGCTCACTCATTCTGCACAACCTGCCTCATTTCCTGTGGGTTCTTGTCTGAAATCATCTTGCTTTTCTGTTGACTGAAGTTTTTTATTGTAATATTTGCAGGACCAGAAGATGCACAGCTTAATTATGTTGCTGGTATTTGGTTGAGTAAAAAGACCTTTTATTCGAGGAATTACAGTTGTCATACCAGAGACCTCCTGTCGTAGCAGACACCCTGTGTGACCAACAGATGCACGCGAGAGGCAGGAGATCACCAAGGTAACTTTACCATAGCTGGCCTCACTGGCAACTGTTAACTAAACTTAACTTTGTCAAGTTGATGACACTTCTTCCTGTGCGGTGTAATCATTGGCTGACAAAATAAATCTGATAAAGTGGAATTATCCAGATTAACTCTTGAAAGCCTGTGACTGGTTACCTTGTGCCGTGGCCGAGGAATGCGAGGCAGTCTGGGGCGCACATCCCTGGCCAGCCGACGCTCCATCACACAGTAGCAGTAAGAGGCTATCAGTAAAGTGACCAAAAGGATGGAGATTTTGGCCTGAGAGGTGGGGACAACACACAGGTAAAGACAAAAATAGGAACATTTGGAACTTTTCACAAATGCACACTAAACGCTGTCAAACACAGACAGTCCCATACTGTACCCTCATAGGCAGGTGGGACCAGAGGTAGACTATGAAGATGGCGATGGCCTGGCACCAGTGATAGATGGTGTACACAAAGTCCAGACGTTCTTTTTCCTCCGCATACAGCATACTGAGCAGAGCTGACAGACACAGCAACACACACACACGCAGGAGTTCATACGGACACGTCATGTGTGAACAAAGTTATTGCACAGTACATATAGTCACCCCGCCACCAGCCATTACTCACTGCTGAGGCCCGTCTTGTTCAGTGCGGTGCCGAGACCCCACAGCACAATGATCACCAGCAGAGGGCCCATATACTGTTCGTAGGACTCGTCCGGCTGGCGCTTTAGAGAGAACACCATGAGAGCCACCAGCAACACAAAGTGCACGGCGGCGCCGCTCAACAAACACACCCAGCGCGGGAGGCGTAGGCTGCAGAGGGAGAGGGAAGAGAAGATGGAGCAGGAGAAGCCGTAGACTGTGATCAGGAGCCACAGCTTGTCCAGGCCCAAAATGCAGACACCATAGGTCTGTGGAGGGAGGGAAAGAATCAAAGAGATTAGATGAAACATACATTTCATTTTCTATTTTAATTTTTGGGGTTGAAGTTAAGCTTCTATTAGTTCAACAAACTCCTCTGACAGAAACGGTACCAGAGAGATTCCGCTGATGGCAAACAGCGCTTCAAAGCCGCTATAGAAAAAGAAGGGGCAGAGCAGTCGCAGGCGGAAGTCCCTCAGGTGTTTGAATGGCAACTGGAAGATGTTTCCCCAGCCGATGCTCCGCAGGTCAATCTCCTCTGTTGGCCTGTAGGCGGCGCCACACAGGACAAGGAACTATGGGTAGCAGCAAACAGCAATCAGGACTGACCATGCTTTTCTCCAGTGTGAATAATAAGGCAGTTCTTTCTGGCCAATCATAGGACAGAAATAGCCCTTTACAGAGCACAGAACAACTCCTGCATTGTAGCATTGGCTTTGTAATAGAATGACTGTAACTTCACTACGATTCACACTGAACCAGCTTTCTGAACTCTTCATTGTACATAAGTGTAGATGTGTGTGTCTTTGTGTGATAGAATCGACCAATGCATACCGGAGAGTTAAGAAGTCTCATTTCACTGTATTTACAAAGATCTAACATGTTCAATTTGTTCTTAAATGCAGAGGGTATAAAACCACAAAGACTTTTGTTCTAAAGACTTTTTGGAAATGTTTCCTAGTGCAAAACGGTTTCCTGAGAATTACGCCTCCAGGCGATGTGGGTCTTCTTACGAAAGCGGCATGTGTCACTATGTGTGCGTGTGTGTATGTATTTAATTATTTTTAAGTTCTTTTTAAATGCTTGCTTTTGTATCGTCTTTTGTTGCTTTTACAATTTGTCTTGGTGCCATTTATATCTCACGTTAAGTACTTTAATTTGGCTTGCTTAATTGCTATAAGTGCCAAACAGATAAACTTGTGTGTGTGTGTGTGTGTGTGTGTGTGTGTGTGTGTGTGTGTGTGTGTGTGTGTGTGTGTGTGTGTGTGTGAGGATCCTACAATGATCATGGACAGGAGGGCGAAGCCCATGAAGACACTCTCCACCTGGATGAGCAGCATGGAGCGAGGCAGTTTTGTCAGCACGGTGGTGTTGAAGCCAGGGATCAGTCCACTGACAACTGCACCTGATAGAGGAGGAGGAGGGTTCACACATTAGAGGAGTTGATGGGAATCTGACATATGTCAGTACTACATGTGTGTTTCCTGCAGTTTTCCATAACGAAAAACATGAAGTAATAAAAAGCCCAATTGCTTAATTCAATGCACTCATGGGCTTTGCTTCTACAGTCTTACTTGGTCTAATAAGAACAGTAGCATACGTTGGATAATGTTAGCTAATGTTAGTAAACTTCATATAGATATTGCTGCAGAACTGATATCATACAATATCATACACTGACATATTTCCCTAAATTGATGACCGTGCTACTTGCCACTGTTAAACCATTTTTTAGCATCTGCATCGTGTCTTGATGCCGCAGCAGCTGCTGCAAAATCGGTTACACAGTCTCCCCTTAACTTTGAATGAAATATCTCATTGGATAGAAATGAGTGATTCCTCATACATAATTGTCATGTGGTTATTTGTAAGTAATCATTCATTGGAGGAGGTGGAGTTCTGTGTGTCTTTACCACAGGCTTTGACATTGTAGAGAACGTGGTCGTTCTTATGCAGGTAGCCGTTGAGGACCAGACACATGGGGAACTCCGCAAAGACAAAACTCAACTGTTGAGTAAAAGAGAAGACAGGGACCAGTGTGGTATATTTTTTCTCTGAAAGTAGCACACAACAACTTGTCTCCTGTTAAAGACAGCAACAAAAGCATTAGAGAAGAAAACATGGCTGAGGACTCACGTGGAAGATGATGTGGAAGATTGACTGGAAGATGATGATGTAGCGGTGGCACACTCCTTTAGGAAGCTTCCTTTGCTCCTGCACATGCTCTTCCTTGTAGTTGACGTACTCGTAGTACTGCTGTGCCATCCTGCATGTGTTTGATAAGACAAGAAAAAAAATAAAAACAGACATGTTTATGTATTTTTTTTAAACACACTTAAGGTACAATGAGTATGTGTTAGTTTGATATACACTAAAGCTGCTTTCAGACATGCACCAAAATCAGTTGCTGCAGAAATTTTCTGGAATTCTTTCAGAAAACAGTAAAAGCTTGGATATTGTCCGAGTTATTCCATGTGAGAATACAGCAGCAGATTATCTCGTGAGGGAGTTAGCACGATAATAACATTTCAAATCATCATGTGACAGGTGCAAAAAATGAAAAAAAAACTAAACAAATACAAATATCTCAGGATGGAAAAGCCATACACGGAAGATATGTGGTGATGAGGCAGATGTCGGTGTCAATATGCTGTCAACAAAAACTCAAGCAGTGAAGTGACTCCCTCACCTGAACGCTCTGGAGTAAATGTGTCTGAGCGCCTCCTGCTTTGTTTGGAGAAGGTTCTCCTGAGTTCATGTCAGAAAACTGCTTAAGAATGTGCCTTACATTTCTTTTTTCTGTTGCTTTCCGAATTCAACTTTACAGAAGTGCTATAAAAAAAACATCTGCTAGCTAAAATTTCAAACTCACAAAAATCCAGAGTTTGTCATGTGACCAGAAGAAGTAGCCATTGGCTGCTTTCGCTGTCCATGAGCGGACAAAAGTGCCGTAATGGTCCATTCCGGTTAAGGGAGCCCTCTGTGAGCTGTTATGTGATGTAAACGGTTTGATTTGACTTTCAAAGCTTTGATTGTTATGTTTAAGCATTACTGAAATGGTCAAGATGAATGGTTTTGTTCGATTGCAGATTCTCAGGTTTAGTGATCAGGTGAGAAACAGTTGAGTTGGTGAACATGTGTGATTGTGGTGCAGTGAAGGTAAGAACAGCAACAGCTCATCTATCCATTGCGCTTTGTTTGCTCTGATGCTGTAAGGGTCAGACCTCAACAGCTTGTGAAACGTCTTCACCCACCCACCTGCATCATGTTTCTTACCTGGTGATATAATTTCCCAAGGAGGCCCAGAGTGGAACTATGGCCACGCCAATGGCCACGGCTGACGGAACCAAGGTGTAGTAACGCTCCCAGTAATTGGTTGAGACAAAGAGGGCATAGATTCCTGAAGCCAGGAACATCATCCACTTGGTACCAAGAAACCTGAAAGAGATATAAACAGAGTGTATAGAGGCAGAACAAGGGTGTCCATGAAGAGAGGTTATATTGTTATCCTGTGTGTGTGTGTGTGTGTGTGTGAGTGAGTGTGTGTCTACCTGATGAGAACAGGGGTATACAGCAGGCCTATAATAGGTGTGACGTTAATGCCCATCAACATCTTGCGGTCAATGTCCTCTAAGCCAAGGTTGCTATACTTGACCTCACGGTACGTCATATCATAATGAAGGATCAGTTGCATTTGCAGAAGGCCTGTGGTGAACACACACAAACACACACACACACACACACACACACACACACACACAATTAATGTAAAAGAACATATAAGAGTCTGCAACTCTTTGTATTTACCTGCCGATCTTTTCTCTTGTGAATCTCACCCATGTATACACTGTACACAATCATGGCTCCAACACTGGTTGCAAGAACATTCTTGATGACCCCCAGCCTCTTCCTCCTGTAGTATTTCCTCTCCTCTTCCTCCTCATTGTACTCTGAGTGCGGACCCAAAAACTCCTCCATCTGAAGAACAGGGGCGGGAAAAAAAGGTTCTGTTAATGTTTGGTAAGAGCAAAGGTGTTGATGTTTTATCACACTCGCGGAGGAGTGAGTCAGAATCACAGAGACTGTCAGTTCTTCCTTTCCCAGGACAGATGAGCTCACCTGGCCCTGCAGGTTTTCCTCTTGCCCCACATGCTGCAGTTCATTAATGCCGCCATCGGGAAGTGCTACAAGATCAGCATCTCTGGCGTGCTCTTCTCCATCAATTGCCTCCATCTGGTGACCAAAAAGCAGAACTACGCCGGATTACTTAATGATTAACTGAACCTGGAATCACCCAGATTTGCTAATCCCTGTATTGTTCCTGTGATATTGTTTTTATGATATGCCAGCAGGGACATGGCTTGTCAAATCTGTTACAGCCTAATGAGAAAACTATTTGATGAAGTCTCACAGGCCACAAATATTCGTTAGAAATTAAGAATACATTCTAAGGCTGGATGAAAAAAAACTAGTTTAAAATGCCAAAAGTTCTGTGAAAGCAGCTTCTTAAACACAGTAATATATGTCATAGATGCTGGTACAGATATTTGTTATCAAGTAGAGAATCTCTTGCATCATTCTCTCTGATTCCTTTTAATGCCATTTAGCAAACTCCAAGTGGAAATGTATTTGACTGAAATTGGTGTCTCTCTATCTACTCTACCATAAAGGCCTGCTTGGTGGAGGGCTGATGAGATGGTTGTTATTTCTGAGGTCTGTTAGAGTTGATACCTGACAGGAAAATGAACACCAGATAACAGTGAAAACAAGAAAAGTAGAGTAAAGTAGAGCAAAATAGGGTAAAGTAAAGTTTAAAAAGTAAAGTACTGTTAAGTTCTATGTCATCTCCCTGACAAGACCTTACTTGCTTGTTTGGACTGCTACTTAAGTCTAAATAGGTTTAATGGGCACAGTGAAAGCAGTATCTATAGTTTATGCTGAACATCTTTATGTTTTAACAGCCACTGCTGCTGCTGATGGTCAATTTGATTGTGACAGTGAGTGAGAAAGTGAAAGCTAGGCAAAGAGCACTGTCCTCCAGTTCTTTCTGCTGCTCACGCCTCTGCTCTGACCTACTTCCTGTTTTGCTTCACTGTAGCGGGCAGTTTCAACTTACAAAAATAAATCACAGATCCCAAAAGAGGATGCTCACCTGCACACACAAATTCTGCACATGCACCACTCTCTGTCATATGGGATAGGGGATGGCAGAATTGGCTGGTGGATGGATTTTTGGTAACACATCATACAGTGGGTTTGATACATTGGAGATGCTGGTTTTTAAGTAATAGAGGTGACATTGTTATTAGTTTGTCGGCTAAGTGCAGGCACCTCAGGCCTTTGGGATTGTTCAGACGGAAAGCACCAGGACAAGAGAAAGAGAGACAGAGAGAAAGAGAGAAAGACGTGAACATGAGCAGACTACAAAGGGTTGTAAGTGCAAGATCATTTTTGCTTTAGCTTTTGCCAAACCTACAATTTATAACATTTAATGGATCACACAATTAATTGATTTATCAACAATATAATAGATTAATTTATTAAAATAATATATAATTTGATAATGAAAAAAATCTGTCTGATGAATAAAGAAACACACACAATGGGCATTCGTTGTTAACATAATTGAATTCCACTGAACACCTTTTAACAATGAGCATCTTTTAAACAATTGAGACACTACAATCTTCAATGAGGTCGAAGGTTAAATAGACCCCTGTGAGTTATTACAAAAACCAAGTGCAAGAGTGATCCTGCCATTATTTATACATCTCTGTTCAAATCTACCACATCATATATGAACATCTGCTGTGTTTTGGTTCCTTTCATTTTAACTGCAGTTGAACCACATTGTCATAAAAGAGGATATGACCCTCAAGATGTTCTCTAAAATCTTCGCAATCAATAACGCATTCTTCCCTACTCTATGACATCATCATGTCTGTGAGAACCATGTATCTCTATAAATGCTTTTCATGATTTCAGAAAGACATCATCAATATCATCAATATCAACTGGTGCTACTATCATTAATAACATCTGTACACACACTCTTGTTGTTTTCATAATAACAACCAGTCTGACAAAACTTATACTGGTTACAGTCTGGTTCTCGAGGTTTTTTCCTGTTAGGAGATTCTTTTCTCTCAAAAGTCGCCAAAGTGTTTGCTCATTGTGTGAGCTTTTGGGTTTCTCTATAATATTGTATGGTCTTAACCTTACTATGTCGAGTGCCTTGAGATAATGTATGTACAGAATTGAATTGAGATTATCATAAACATGCAACATCAACACATGGTTTACACACACCCATCTAAAAAGTAACTAAAGCTGTCAGACAAATGTTGTGGAGTAACAAGTACAACATTTGGAGATGGAGATGGAGATGTAGTGCTGTAGTAGCTGAAAGTTGCACAAAGGGCAATAATGAAAAAGCACAAGTACATCAAATGTGTACTTCAGTACAGGACTTGAGTACATGTATTTTAATGTCCACCACGATTAACAATCAGAAGAGGACTTCACAGATCTGGATCCCCCCACCTCTATCCTGGGAATAACAGAGAGTTCTCTCCCTCAATATCACTGCAAAGATAGTTGTATCATTTTGCATAGCATTGAATGCAACATGAAGCGTTTTTAAGTTTTGAAAGATTGAAGCCCCCTCTCATTCTTCTTTGGTCCTTCAGAATCCTTAGGACAATAACAAGATATTAGAGAACTGATTCTTCCATAACACTAAATCTAATTTAAACCACTAAATTAAATATAATCTAGAGATCAGTTTATGGGTGTTGCTTCTCTACTACTACGCATATATATGACTTATTATGGACACTAGTAAAACTATTACGGATGGCATAATAATAAATCGAATCTATACACAAGTCCTACCTGAACAGCTCGCGCTTCTCTTAAATCCACACCTGTGTACTCACTCACCGTGTGTGTGTGTGTGTGTGTCCTCACGAGCACCAGTGAATCAGGGTGTCCACCTGAGACAGGACACGCCAGCTCTGTGCCCGGGACCCTCCTGGTTCCTCTTTCAGAGCAGCAACAAATACAAACTGGTTTCACGAAGGAAACGAAAGTAAGACAGCTTCACTTCCTCTCAGCAGTCAGAACTGGAGCTTCTCTTAAAGGGACAGGACCAGGCTTTAGTCCTGACCCCCCCCCCCCGCCCCCCCCGAATGACTGCAGCCTCAAGTTCACATCAAGTTGGACTTTGTTTAATCAGAGTAACCAATGACAGTGAAACACAACAGGAAGAAAAAAAACACCACAGTCCAAAACATGGTCCACTGACATACAGCACAACAGACATGACGAATGATCAAAGTGCAGTCTGTCTTCCACTAAACTCCATGTAACCACAATGACCAGGCTACTAGTCTGGGTCTATGCAGTGTCGTTGTAAAGCCCGACAGATATATGGACTGACTATATCAGTTGATATGAACCTTTCACAGTGAGTATCACTGACTTTGTTTACATGGACATCTATGTTCAGATTATTGACCTTATTCAGAAACACACGACCATGAGCTGCTAATTCAACATTTCAATCATATTCTCATTGACATGTCACAGAGCAGAGCCCGACATGACTCGCAGCGTCTGATGTTATTCCCCCAGTTTCAAAACCCCAACACATAATAGTTTAATGTATGATGCTACCATGTACCATTTGGGTTGTCTTCTTTGGAATTTCCCAAAAGCTACAACTCTTTCTTGTTTCTCCGACTTGTTTCCACCCAGGGCACGTGTCGTAAAGCAGCTGGTAGCTGTCACAAAATGCTGTGAAAACTGTAATAGGATGTTATGGGGTTATGACCTATACATGTCTACATAAAAGGGACTACGGTCAGAATACTCCATGCCTTAATTTGATTGTTTATTCCAAGCACACCCCATTTCAGCTTCAAATAATCCATTACATGACAGTGACTTGTTCAGACCATTGTCTTAATCAGACTGATATCAGAATTTATGTCCATGTAAACTTAGTCAGTGTTTCTTTGAAAACGTTTTATTTTACAGAATAAACAATTCAGAAAAGTTGTATATATTTACTTGTATTTGATTTTTATTCATAATCAAGTATAATGAAGTTTATGTTTGAACTGTAAAATATCAAGACTCAATTTCTTTCTAATAAGAGTTTGATAACATATAAGGAATCATTGCCAATTCCTTTTATATATATGGACCGATCTATTTGAAATGTTTTCACATCTCAATATCAGCATTAGTCCCCAAATTATTATCAGTCAGGCTCTAGTGTGTAAAAACTTGTTTTGGCTCGCACCATACTTTCACATAATTAATTCAGTGCACGCCCTGCTCATGTATCTGTATTTGATTTGCTGTATTTCAAGGTTTTGAACAGGAGTAATACTACTTAGTCTGCATAACAGACGACTCCACCTGAATATCAAGATGTGGTGCAACCTTAAGAAGAGGCCCGTGTTTACTTTCAGCCCTTTCACAAAGAAAAACTGTTCAAAGAGCGACTTAGGATCGAAGGTTGATTTCAGATCAATAGTGCTTGTTTAAACTGGCTGCAAGTACCACATGGTTGGTATCACAAAGGTTCCGCAGCAACAGCAAAGCAGCTGAAAACAAGCACAAAGTGGGACTTAAATAAACGTTAAATGTCCCAGGTCTTTCTTCTCTCCACTCAGTTTGCAGTTGACTGCTTGAGGACCAAACGAATCGGACTGGTCCAAAGACGCCGGTGGACGCGCGGAGCAGTTTCAAGATATGCAGTAGTTCCACTGAGTGCGTCCTCTAACCCCGTCTGCAGTTTGTCTCAACATTAATTTAACGGTTTTGTTTTTTTAAGTTTATCCACCCTTTACATTAAAACACCAGTCTCTCATTGTATAGAAACCAGACATGCTAACCCCATCCCGTAACCCGGTAACACCCACCCCCCCTGCCACATGTCATTTCCTTCATCAGTGTCTCTATCCGCTGCCGACAGCTGCTTTCCTCATCAGTTCCTCGTCCTGCACAGAGAGGTCTGTCAGCTTGCGACCCAGCTTCTCATGGAGGTCCAGGTATTTGGCCACGCAGCGGTCCAGGCACACCGACTCCCCCTTTGTCAGCTCCGCCTCCTTGTAGTGTGGTGGTACACACTTCCTGTGGCAGGCGTTGGTCATTCTATGAGAAAAGGAAGCCAGGTGTCAGGCATGTTCTTCAACTTTTTTTTGTAAAGATCAATATGATTTAATGTGAAAACTCTTTTACCAGGGTATTCCATTGTGCCTGAGCATCTTAACTTGATGACCCACCAATTATCATACTGTCATTTGTTTATTCACATAACTGTAAGTTCTTCATTTGATGCATGTGTTGTAAATATTACAGACTTTTGACAAAGATCTGTAAAAGATCATGCCATTTCAAACTCCTTTCTCTCACATTATGTGGATATTATGGCAAAAATGTATCAGTCAGTTATCAAGAAATAAACGCAGAAGAAGGCGGCACGACAAGATGGCGTAATTAAAATACAGAAAATAACAAAACAAGATAGAAATGGGACATTTGTGTCATGAAGTTTGAAAGATCTGATGCTTCTCCTTCGTGTTCTCATTAGTAGACATGTCAGTCACATGCTTCACGTAAGGCTAACTGATAATGCATACAGAAACAGGAGGATGGAAACACTGCTCTTGACTGATATGATCAAAAACAATCACTCCACAGAGGGCACATTTAAAGAATCCAAACAAACCCATGTCTTAACCATAGACTGGATATAATGACAGACAGGCTCCCCAAAAGTGAAGCACTTGAATGCCCCCTGGTGTCTGGCTGGAGTATGGGTAATAAAGCCTGCCTCCTCAACTATCAGTGGATGGGACATGTTCAACATTTTAGACAGTTCATGTCACACTGATGCTATTAAAACCAAGCTGAGATGTCATGATTAACATGTGACTGACAAGCAATGGGTCAATCACGTGTATCGGATGAATTATTAATTATAAATGATTTATTTTTGTCAAGTCAAAATGTCTGCTATGATAATGGCCAGCTAACAATCTGCCCGCAGCTGGATACAGAGCAGTCCTGCTTTCACATCCAAAGCTGTCTACATACAGCATTAAATGAGTTCCCCTCAGATTATCTTGGTTCAGTTCTCGTTTCCACCATTAAACAAACTGGACCGAAGCTTCATCTTCACTCCATCCACAATCCTGTCGCTAACTCAACTTCAAATAAAAGGATCTAAGACAATTGTTCATCTGCTTTACGTTCCGTGATGGCGGCCCATATCATAATAAAACCTCTGTACCTTTTACACTAGTACAGCGGGTCATACTTCACCAGTCTGGTCCATCAAGAATGGACAAATGTGAGATGGCAACAAAAAACATCAAGCTGAATTCTCAAGCAGATAGTTAAAAAAAAAATCCACTTGGCAAAATCATTCCATCACCATCTGATTATAACGTCTGCTCAGTGATTTGCAGAGTCATCCCATTCAAAAGCTTGATTTCCTTTGTGAGGGCAGTGATGAATAAGTGGGATCCCTTGTACAGACTCAGCTAATGAGGTTCCTGAGAGAGCCCTCCTTCCATCTCAAAACTGCGTACACATGATGGATCGATCATCAGTGTGTTGTCAAAGGCCGAGTTAAACGATGTCTGCAGTATACTGACAAACTCTACATTTCAAACATTTTTTGTTTCATGCTTTACTGATTCACAGATACTTATTTCATTATTAACAATGTAACTTAAGCCCAAAATATATTAATATAATACATGCATTGTGCAAGCAGAGTGATTAAAGATAAAAACGCATGATTGATATACCTCAGTCCTGTTTCGCTGTTTATAAAGTGTTTGTCCTTCTCTGCATATAAAGACGAGTTTAAAATTACAACCTTCACTCTGGAGCAAAATCCATTATTTTGGCTCATATCACCGACCTAATATATTTGGAATATATACGCTGAGTGGGCCATTACTGTTAGTAGCCATCTTTAAAACACATTGAATTAACTATTCCTGCACAATTTTAGAAATATAGGCAAAAACAATCATTGTCAATTCTCCCATTTGTTATATCGGGCAAGATTGAGTGCTTTATAAATCAAAATCATATCCGGATTTCTCATTTGGTTTAAGGCCCCTTCTTATTCTTGTGCAGGATCACATCAGCTGTCCACATCTGTGCACTTTTTACATTGATCAGTGACACGGTGTGAGTCACATGCAGCTCCTGGCATTAAAATGAATCAAAGCCAGCCTCGATCAAAGAGGGACTAAATAGTGACTGTAGTTAGATGACCTCTGCAGGACCTTTGATGAAGACTACGACGAAGGCCATCAGACGGTTATGGGTAGCAGCATCAATAAGAGAGAGCTAGCTGGGCAGTTAGCTTATCTTAGCTCTTACCGGTTGTACATGTCTGCCATCATCTCCACCTCTAGCTCCGCCGCCAGCTGCTGGGCCTTCATGGGATCCATGTCCGCGCTTCACCGCTGCTCACTCCCGCCTTCAGCCACACTGTGTCCGTCCTGCCGAGCCTGCACAGCGGACAGTCAATGAGACTTCTATCGGCTGCTGCTGCTGCTGCTTCTGTAACCTTCAGCAACGTAAACACGTGTGTACTGTTTCCTCCACAACTTCCGCTGTCAATAAAGTTGGATTCAGACGGGGGCGAAGAGGAAGCGCGCCCTCTGGTGGAGTGAGAACACAACCGTGGTTTTGCCAGAGGAAAAAACACTTGCATGAAAAGACAGACCGTTTTTAATATGGCTATGGTATTATGGTGTTTTTCACACAAATACAGACTCAGAATAACGTTTATGTTACTTACACAGATGTTACGGCACTGAAGTGCCTTTGATCTTTAACAGTCTGACCTTTCACATTTCACTCAAAATGTAAAATTATTAATTAACTAACATGTAACAACATTAAGAACTTTTCTCAGACTTGTATAAATGCTTCAACATGTTGTTAATCAAAACTAAACAACTCTTTCAACCTAGTCTGCTGAACGAAATTAATGCAATAAACCTTTGATTCTTACATGTACAAAGCTTATACTTTCCAGATACAAAGCAACAGAAATGCCTGGAAAATCTATTATTTACACACTTCACAACTGTGTGAACTTAATACAATCAGAACATAGAGAACATAAAACTGTATCTGAACTTTACTCTTCCTCATCTCCAGTCACATCAATCTCATTCATGTCTTCCTCCTCCTCTTCATCTGGTATTATCTCCATGTTGTGTAGTCCATCCTCTCTGGTCTGCAGTTTGACTGGAGAGTACAGCAGGACTTCCACCTCCTCCTCTTCCTCCTCCTCACAGCCTGGGGTCCTGCTGATCCCACCAGCATCGGACAGACCTGGACCAGTTTTCTCAGGTGTCTGGGGCAGCAAGTAGTCATCTGAGGGTTTGTCTTTCTGAGGCAGGTCACTGCCATCATGCTGGACGGCAGTCTGCTGTGTTGTATTTGACGCTCCTGTATCATAGGTTGTTCCAACCAAAACAAAACAAGATAAAGATAGATTATTCGGCCACTTTCTGAAGTTAGTGAGCCTTTTTAAAGTTTTTTGCAATGAGAAAGAATTTAAGGATGAGGACTAAGTGATTCATTTTGTGAAACTTCATCCTTTTGTCTGACATGCAAAACATGGCAACTGATTGATGTAAAAACAAAGCTGTGTATTTGGGTCTCATGGTTACTTGTCATGTCTGTGACTTGTTCACAGTACCACCAAAAACATATTTCCTCTCCAAACTTCTCAGTTGCTTAAAATATTGGTTTTTAACTGAAAAGAGATTATGGCAAATTTATGTAAGAGAATTTAGTTGTTCGTTGTTTTCCAGACAGAGCCGACCTCTATGTTGGGACCACACATCTAACTTGAATAGGGATGCATTAGTGTTAGAGCTGAAATAAAAACATTCACAGATGCTGAACTCACACGTATGCGATGCAGTTACCTCTTGAGAGTGGGCGTGCCAGACGCTTGGTCCCAGTGTGATCATCATAACATCAACAAATACTGTTATATGCTTTCAACACACAACACAGCTGTGTCATGCTAGCTGTCGATACAATGTTTAAGATAAGTGCACAGGAAATAAAATCCACACTCAGATGAACACACACCAAGATCACCAGCTGCCTCTGGCTCCTTTTTCACATTAAATCATTCAATTGGCTGGTGCCTCTGATGCCACCTGAAAAGTTAAGCTCTGCTCAACTTCTGCGAGCAACACAGCCTAACGGAACCATAATGCAGTTAGGCAACACATGACATCACCCCATTAAAAGTCAATGAAAAGTGTTTCAGTTGAATAATTAACATACGTGCGAGTCCTGCATAAGTGCATTGTACTACACAACCACTACTTTTATCACGAGTAGACATTGTGCTGGTTATACTTAAGCTATGTACTAAGTGTAGTGTATTGGAGTATGTTAAGATTGTTGTAATGATACTTTTACATCAGGAACTTCCTCGGACTCGGACTGATACCACTAAAGATAAACTGTAGAATATGTTTGTGATCTGGTTGAACTAAGCCTTTAAACAGGGTTCCACTAATACCTGAATAAAGGGAGTTATGTATCTATCTTGTTATTCATTAAAGCTAACATTGTTCTAATCACATTTTATGCTAAATAACAATGTAATTCTTCATATTACCACCAGATGACACCAACGTTTTTCAGCCAAACCAATAAATCAAATAAAAGTGGTTCAATGGTTCATTAGCTGGAGTTCAGTTCCTAAGTTCCTAAGTGAACACAGCAAAAAAAGGGCAGAACAAAGGTCTAACCTTCATCAGGGTTCTTCAGCGGCTGCTCCCTGTCTGCTGATAACTTGGACACTTCTTCCAAAGCATCAGAGGAAAAGGCAGGTAGCTTTTCACCACAGATCACACTGGTCTCCTTACTCGTAGAGCTGCCGCTTTCTTCTCGCTGAGATTTACTTTTCTCATCGGTTGATTCGTTGAAGACTTGATTGTGATTTTTATTGATTGTGACCACGGCCTGAGATTCTTCACTTCTGCTCCTGTCTTGAGGCTGAACAATGTCCACGTCCTTCACGAACACCTCAGTCGATTCTTTACATGTGCTGTCTAAGGTAGCCACCCCTTCACTCTCTGCTGCTCTTTCAGGTTTATTTGTTTGCTGGTTTTCTTTTGACTCCCTCATCTTTAAGTTTTTACTATTAATAAGCTTCTGAAAGTCCTTCAGAATAAACTTTCGTGGTTGTTTGTTGACCCCAGGTATTCTTACATCTGGGTTTATGTCAGTAATGTCTGCTTCAGGTTGGCAATCTATCTCAATGAACTTCTTCAGTGGAACCTCCGCTGCTTCTGTACTTCTATTCCGCCTCCTTTTTTTGCACCTTTGCTTTGTTTTGTCCCCCTTTTCCAAATCATCCTTCGGCAAACTGACTGTCTGCTGATGACTTCCTTCATCGTGGCTGTCCTTTTTGTCCACAGCAGGGTTGTTGTTTGGAGCAGTATGATCTGGAGGTTTTTTCTTTGAAGGTCTTCCACGTTTTCGCTGTACGACTTCTTGTTTGTTCACCACTCTCTGGGCCACAGATTGTGCAGCTACAACATTTTCTGGGCTTGTCTCACTCAGTGATTCTTGGATTATTTTTACAAAACCCCTGGTTTTGATGGGAGTTTGGTCAGCATTCAACCCAGACCGCCTGATCAACAACTGATTTGGTTTCCCAACAAATTTGGATGGACTGTTCAAAGCGCCTGCGGCCTTTTGTCTTTCCTTCGCCAGCACATTGTTGCTTGACAAACTGACTTGACAAATGCTCAAGTTGATTTTGCTCTTTATTGCATCACTGATTTTCACAGTCTTTGTATGTAAATATAGAACCAGCAGCATCTTGCTGATGACTGGTGGACTTTGTCCTCTTTTTTTTACGTGCGACTTCAACACCTGTAGTGTCAAGTTCTTTCATCTTCCTGGGTTTAGATTTAAGCTCCAGAGGATTTGGTTGATCAGCAGATGCCGTTTTTGTCTTGGCCACTTCTTTCGCAGTACAAGATCCTGTCCAGGTTCCTCCATTCGGGTGATTCAACTCCACATGTTCTTGTCTTAGCTTTGACCAACAGTGGCCATTTATATCCTGTGGTAAAGACGCACTTTCATTTTTTCTGTGAGTAATGGTACTCAGAGGGAACTGCAGTGATACAGGTTTTTCTGAGAGCCAGGGTCGCCTTTGTAGAGATGGCTGCTGCTGAAATTTATTGCCAATATTCATTGAGTTGTTGAGGACAAACTGGTATTTTGTTGATGAAGTACATGGCTCTAAGGGAGAGAGACATCGAGGAAGTCGGAAATCAGCCATGCAAGGTAAGGGCAGAGTATGAATGGACTGTGGCTCATTTCCATTTGTCAGAGGGAAGACGTCAAAGTTGTGCAGATTTGGTCGTGAAGACGGTTCCTGGAATGCTGAGTAATTTATTTTCTGCACAGTGGAGAAGAAAGCTGAGGGTATGAGTGATCTTGCTGTAGGTGCTGCAGGACCTACACTTTCTCGAGTTTTAGACAGTGGCGTTCTCTGATGGTTCATACCATCCCGTTGCCACATGGATCTGACAGATGAGTGATACTGTGAGGACAACTCCTGCTGCTGTTGGATCAGGGCAGTGTCTGGTAGAACAGATGAAAGTGCGGAGCAGCTGGGCAGGTTCTGAGCTGTGAAACAACAGGGGATACCTGTACAACAGGTGGGAAGACTGACATCAGTCCATCATGAATTACCAAAGCTGCAGTGGTTGAATGTTAGGGTGGTGGATTTGGATAGAGGCTACATCCATACCACTACATTTTAGTATTACAACGCATCACTGTTGCTACGTTTACGTTTGCCAACCACGGTACCCTAGAGTTTTCAACCACCTAAAACGGAACATTTTGGAAACGCCGCTGGTGCCACTTTAGTTTGAAAACTCCGGGGCTGTGTGGTATGGACTGGCAAAAAGAGACGTTTCAAACAAGAAGATTGTAATTTTCCTGTTACTAAGCAACAAATTAGAGAGAAAACAATCTACCTGTTCACACTGGCACGCACATACACAGTGAACATGAATGATCATGCAACATGCGTTTTCAGTATGAACAGAATTTAATACTGAAACAATAGCTTCTGTGGACAGGTTTAATAATTATTATGGATGTAGCCTTAGATTGTTTGTTGATGTAATCGAATAAGAAGTGAGTGTACCAGGCCATACAAGATTCGATACAAGAGTTATTTTGACAGGACTGCTCTGTGCTTACAATAAGCTGAAACAATCAATTGACAGGAAATCAAACAGGAACTAAAATAATGTGAAAATCAATTCTTATTCATTCTGATTCTCGGTTTTGTGCTTTTTTTGTCTCAAATGTTAGTAAATATTATTTTGGTTTTGGGGATTTTCTGTTAACTAACAAAACTTATCTAAAGCAAACTAAAGCATCTACATACCTGTATCTGTTGAGCAATTTGGTGTCCCCAAATCCTGGTAAAACGCACACCCTGCTGTGCTGACACCAGCTTCTTTATGTGTAACAGGGATATTGCAGACAGACGATCCTCCGCCTTGGCTCTGCTGACCGTGATGAGATCCCCTGCAGTTGCTCTCCAGGTTGGGCAGGATGTTGAGGCCCATCATGATGTCCTCTAGCAGCTTTTCTATCTGCTCATCGGACTCCTCTACAGAGCCCTGACCCTGGAGGAGTGGGGAGGCCTCGATGCCATCGTTTTGGTTTGGGTTGAAGCAGTTGCTAGATGGCATTTGGGAGTCAGCATTGGGGTGAGGTGGTGATTTGGGGGAGTTGGTGGTGGCAGGCTGAAGAAAGAGGGAGTCTGGATTCTGCACTGAGCTTGGCTGGACAGTGGAGGGAGGAGGTGGGACGTTTAAAACATCCGTGTTTGGTGTTTTGTCCTATGGATGAGTGAAGAAGATCTTCTGTTAGGTGCAGGGTGAAAATAAGATTCCAATATAAAATGGGGTCATTCACAAAAACAATACCCTTTATAACTGTTTTCTGCTAACCCCACATGTACAGTTCAGACTGTGCTTATTTGGGGATATTCTTTGAAACATACTTAGGTCTGTTTTGCTTACTATATTCATTTTTGCATTGGCTAACAAAACCCTTTCACTAAAAACTAGATTGTCACTCAGAAGAGCATGTACCTCAACCAAGGCCCAACAGTCCCCTTATGAAACCATGTATTTAAATTCACTTGATCCAGGTTTTTATTGGATCTGCACCGAATTGCACACAATCATAAATATCCTCTCAACATGCCTGAATAAAGAGCCATGAATAATGCTGTGAGAAATCAATGAAAGTGGTGAAAAACATTTCATCTCGAAACGGGAAAAAAATGTAATTGCCGGCTTTAGTTTTTGTCTAATTTGACCTGTAGCCCAGATCCGCTGAATATGTGATGAGTTCTTTCCTTCCACCTAGTTTCATGGTAATCAGTCCAGTATTATTTGCCTAATCTTGCTAACAAACACATGGAGGGGGGTGTCAACGACCTCTTTGGCAGACGTAACAAATCAATTGTTAAATGTTTGTGTGGAAAATTGATTTCGAAAAATATTTTTCACTATTCTATTTTTTCAACTTCAATATATGGCAAACTGTGGTTTACACAACATGAGGAAGGCATGTTTTTAGCTATTGAAGCTTTAATTGATGTTATGCAGGGGGGTTAATATGACCCAGCTTTGTAGCTGTAGTAACATATTAGTTTCAAGGTTAAATGTATATAGTTGTTTATGATAAAACACCTACACCTTATATACACAATGCATGATGAATGTGTGGGTGGCTGTCTTCTATAAGCTTCACTTGTTATTCTGTCAAAACACTGCCCTGCGCCACAAAGACGCATTGTCCAGCATTTACTGGACATTATAATAAATTCATGTTATTATAAACACACCGTATCATCTTGTCAAATCATATATAGATTCATGGTCATACTTATCTACCTGTTTCAGTGAGGTTAAACTTGACAGGGTGTCATGTGTGTCTTGCCCACTCACTACCTCCCACACTTCTCCTGTGGTCCTCCTCCTCAGCTTCACCTGCATGCAGGGAAGAAAACACAGCAACGACGAGAACGCCGAGTTAAAGGCGATCAGAAGACATCACAAACACATCACATTCAAGCCGTGACAACTTTGTCATGAAAATACATTTTCCTTTCCTCGCGTTTCTTTTTTTCATGAACTGAAGCGTGGAACGGAAAATAGAGATGTGAGTAAACTTTACATAACAGCAGTTAAGTGGATATGAAACCTTGAAACTGTGAAAAATGTGTTTGTCAGGAAATAATCACACACTGACAACAGCAGGAAGTCACAACCTAACAATATGATCTCCAATAAAACAGTCAAAAAATGTGTTGGAATTAAGATTTGTACAATGTGATTTTGGACACTCGTCTATTCCAGTGTAATTTTGCTGTTTAGCCTGATACTGAATTGTATTTTATCATAATGAGAATAATTCCACACAATTGAGCCCAGACATTTTCCAGAGTTTGCCTTTCACAGATAAATAAAAAAAATGTGTTTGCAGCAAATCAACACTGGTGTCCGCCTTTATCACTTAAAGCTCTCTTGACATCTTAGTCTATGTCTTCTCCATGTACGGCTCTGCTTTATAATTCTGAGATATTTGTATCCTTTTTTGTTTTTTCTTTTTTGTGTTTGTCGAAACATCATCAACATATCCACTCGCTTGCAGGGAATCGTGTGGAGGATGCGTTCTCACATAAAGCCCCTCTAGACTATGTCAGGAGATTTAGGAGGAGGGTGTATGTGTCAGTGGTGATAATATGGAGTAGTGTCAGAGTTTATGTATACAACTAACCTTGACAGAAATCGGAGTGGTCTTTGTCATCTCCTGCATCTGTTTCATCTTGGCCAGGCTCTTCATCCCGACACAGACGTGCCTCTTGTCTGAAGACTTTGCTCTTTCTTCCTCTGGTGTCTCATCGCTGTTAAATTGGCTTGGCTGCTCTGTATCTCGTCTGCTGTCAGCCGTCTCCCCGTCTCTTGTTCCATTCTCAGGGTTTGTCCCATCCTCTGCCAAAACCTGTACGCTGCCCTCAAACTCAGACGACTGCTGGACGGTGCTGTCTTCCTGATGCCTTTGGGAGTCATCATCAAGAGAGAGCCGGAAGGTCAACATGTCGCTGGACAAAGCTGGAATTGACGTGCTATTGGTCACAATTCTACAGGGATTGCTTATTGGAGAGTTCCCATCACTTGGTGCACCACTGTGCATGCTGGGAATGACTGGGCAAGACATGGAGGAAAATTGTTTAACATATGTGATGCTTTGGGGTTGCAACATGACAGGATAATCCAAACTTTGAGCTCCAGGCTCTGGGGTTGGAGGTGTAGCTTGTGTGGAGCAATCAATAGACCTGACCAATGACCTTTCAGCAGCTATAACAGTCTGTGTTCCTGTAGATGTACAACTTCTCTTTTCAGCATCTGTATCCTTCCTTTCAGCCATCTCAGCCTGAACTTGTGCATCTTTCATTGTCCTGCTTTCATCCCTCTTTCTCTTTTCTGCTTGAAAGCCATTCTGTCTTTCACTCTCGGGATTCTTCCGCCTCCTCTCCTGGGGTTGTGCCCTACATATTCCCCCCTCTTTGAGGTCTGTGATCCCAAACTGGCGGGCTAACGCCAGCACGTCATTCTGCTCCTCGCTCCCTTTTACCTCCAGCTCACCAGAGTATAGCAGACCAACCAGCTTTAGCAGGGTCTGGGCCTTCACACCCTGGAGCTGGAGCTGATACTTCTGGCCGGATGGAGGAGACGGGGAGGACGACAGCTTCCAAGACAGGTAAGGGCTGAGCGCTGCAAGAACACAACTGTGGGCGGGCACTGAAATACCTTCACAAAACAAAAAGAGGTGATTAAAAAATAAGTTTATATATTTGGTTTCACTTGAATTTAAACCGTGTGCTCCATCAGCATTGTGTCTTTATAAGCTGTACGGCTCACCCTCCGTTTGTATCAGGGTATCACAGAACTGGGAGTTGTTTTGTTGTCTCTGCAGCTCTCCCACAAGCTGCATCTCAAAGCCGGGCCACCAGTACCTCCGCATGTCCACATAGGAACTGGGAGGACAGAAAAAGGTGGAGGACAAGAATGAAGGATTGGGGTTCAAAACTGTTATGGACGAATACACAAAGATCCAGAACACTCACCCGTGGTACTAGTGGTACGTGACCTATATTTGCATATGTTCAGGTGAAGCTATACCTGTATACAATGTGTCTACATTCAAAAATCCACACTAGCCCTATGCTGGTGGTCTTGAATTCCTTCCTTCAAGCTCGAGTCCTCTACCAGAGGGAGCCTGAGGGTTCTTTGCAGTAAGTTAGCAGTTCCTAGGACTCCCCCCTTCTAGACAGAGATCTCAGATGCTGTTCCTGGAATCGACTGCAGTCCCTCTCTCAGTTTGGGGTTAATAGCCCTGAGTGCTCCGATTACCACTGGCACCACTGTTGCCTTCACTTTTAAAATAATTTTCTAGCTTCTCCTTCAGCCCTTTGTCTTTATTCTTCTTGATGTCGCTGTCCCCTGAGATCACTACATCTATCATAGCTGCCGTCTTCTGCGGTTTGTCAACCATCACCATTTATCTGTCTGGACCTTTGGAGGAGTCTTGTGCTCAGCGCCTGTTCTTGTGCAGCCATGATAAGCAACTCTGTGCTGTCTTTTCATCAGCCTTTTCCAGACACTTCTTCTATCTGCATTCATGTCTATTACTTATTATACATTTGCTGGCCAAGCATTTGTTCAGGGGGTCTAAATGGCCCTCTAGTGGTTGAGTTCAGGACGTCATTTATCATTATGATGTTGGAGTGAAGTCTTTGTTGAAAAGTTGATTACTATATTTAGTCTTTTCTATTAAGTTCATGTAGTACCAACATCTTGATTATAATGAACAAGGAGGTAACTGTGTACAAATATGAACTCTGTGACTTTGTAATGTCACCACAGCCGAGTATGGGTCGGCATGGCCCGGTTCACTTTATTATGATAGCAGGTGAATGGCTCGCGCACGTGGTGCAGTAGCGCTGCACACGCGCTACTTTAGCATTGACGAACTTGACCTTTAAACATCTTTACTTTTACAGTCAAACATACATTTACCTCTGGCGCCTGCTTTAACCACATGCTTCAACTTGACGAATCAACTCCACAATGAGTTAGACGGTAAAATACAGATACTAGCAGAATTAAACACTATGCGGCTAGTAGCTAGCTAACTTATTAGCAGAGAAGGGGGGGGGGTTGCTCAACAGTCGCATATAAATATGCAATGACCACTATATTCACAAACGATTCTTTAAAAAATGTAGCCCATTTGGTTTTATAAACGTTATTTGAACTTTAAAACAGTGCAACTTCAACTATTTCATTAGCAAGTTAGCTAACTCTGTAGTAAAATCCACACATTGGGTTTGTAGCTGGAAAAGGACACTTACCAGTGCTTCCCTGTCGCAGTAGATTTGTGTTTTACACTTTAATTCAAGCGACATTGAGCTTAACCTGTGAAATAAAGTCAGAGGCTCTGGATGCTGAACACGTCTCCTCCTCACCTGAGATACTGAGGCGATGACTGACAGCGCCACCTGCTGGACGGGTCACCCATCACGAAGTGGTGTGATCAACAAACAAAAAAACAAAGGCTCCGAGAAATCATTTTCTTTTTTATTAAAAACAGTATTGCTAGTTACATAATTCATTCATAAATGAGAATGTGCAACTTTTAAGAGCCAAGGCAAAGAGATTACGGTGTAGTCCAGAATCAGATTTTGTTTTTATCCATTAGTGTTCCAGTATGTGATGACTCTGTTGGAGGATTTTGTTTAGCTAACGTATTCTGCATTTAAGACATTAACTCAAAGTTTTCAATCTAAACATAAAAACTGATTGCATATGCGTTCACCCAGAGCACCCGAAACAATTAAACCCAAATCAGAATATTAAAAAAAAGTATATAAAAATCATAAAAATTAACAAATATTCTCTTGTATATATAGTTTTAATGTGCTTTTATTGTTTTTCTCCACTTTATCGAATAGCAAATTCTGGTCTATGCCTCCTTACACAGATTTTCTACCACAAACCCTCACTCTCCTCTTGTCTTTTAGTCAGTCCGCTCTCACAGGCAACGTGTTACTTTGAGAAACTGAGGCTTCCTCTGTAGTGTTTCAGTTGGCATGGACAACTCAGAACAATTTCAAATAAAACATGGGGGGGGGGACGACAAAAATTAGCCTCCCCAGTGCTTCTTTAATCTACCACTCAGTAAGTATCTACATCTCACTCTGCACTAGAGACAGTGCTGTGTCATCTCCCAAGTACTGGTCTGAAGTCGTAAAGCCAGGCAGGCTGTGGGTTTGTGAAGCAGTCAATGATACAGAACTCAAGAGTTTTATACCTCGTTAAAAAAAAACATACATACAAGTTCACATCTTCCATCATCTTGCAGAATAGAAAACTGCTGAGTTCCATGTACAGTATTATTCCAATTAGTAACCTGCTGAGAAAAAGACTCTTTGATTGGTTACCAATGTCATGTTGAGCACACCCATCAGACCTATCCTGAATGAGCGAGGCACTCCAGTTAGCCCACTGTTTGAGACCATCTTGTATGTACACATTCATAAAGATTATGAACAATGAGATGGACCCAATGAATCCCGTGATATCGCCCAGAGAATTACAAAGAGGCTTACATGTTACAGAAAGATAGAAACATAGTACAGACGTAATGTCTATTCCTCCGCTCCATTTCTGTCCCCTTTATATCTACAGATCACAATCAAATACAGAACTATGCAGCATTCGCATGCACCTAGGGGATGGTCTGTCACTGACGAACACTGCGTACAAAACAAAACAGCTGACATTTCAATGTAGCTGCTGTTAAAAGGAGTGTGTGTGTGAAGTTCTTGCATTCAATATTGGCAGTCGCAGCAGTAGCAGTGTCATTTGGCACATGTACATTACTGTGGTACAGAGCAAAGCAAAAAGATTAGCAACCACTACCAACACAGAAGCAGAAGGTTTACACATATCTGATTACTTGATAAACATTGGTTCTCAGTGGTAGGAAGTTTTTTTTGTCATATTTAACAATCAGAAAAAAAGAAACATTCCCTCAGTTTGATCAAAACAGAGTGTAATAGCCATTTATGTTTCACCAAAAAGTGTCCCATTCCGATCCCGGTTCATTTTAATGCGTTTAATAATTCGAAGCTCCGACCTCCAAGAGATACAAAAGTCCTCAGATGACGCCCGATGAGCGTTAGTGTTGTCCAAGTCGTAGTGTTGTATTGAAGTGATGTAGTGTTTTTGCCACAGTATCTGATCGAGTGGTAGGCATCTTTTCTTTTTTTTGGAGTTTAGGGTCGCGCAGAGCTTAAAGTGGTCATAGTGTCACATCCGCTAGTCCACAGGGAGTGTAGCTCCCCCTCAGTTTTCCATGTGGTTTCATTAGTGTGTCAGTTGCCGGGGAGGAATGTGAGAAAGAGAAAGAGAGAGCGAGAGAGAGAGAGAAAGATGGGCTGCAAAAAGAGTGAGGAGGGACAGAAAAGTTGAGTGTTAATCCCATCGGCAGCGTGGTGATCCCCCAACGTCAGTTCAGCAAGGGCAGTAGGTGGGAGGAGGCTGTCGTCTTGTGATGCACACAATCAGTTTTTCTGCAAGAGAGGAAGAGGCCACCAGTGAGGGCATTGATCATGCGCAGTGGCTAACATGAGGCACTCGAGTGGGAAGAATCACATGTTTGAAAATTAAGATTCACAGGAAAAGTACGGTACATAACCTTGGCTGCAGGCAACAACGTTACAACACTTCAGACAAAAATTACACAAACTGTGCAGTGAGAAAAAAAAAAAACATCTGAGGAGAACTTAAATAAAGTTCAGTGACACTTTCCACCAGCAGGGGGAGCAAAAACAACACATTCAAATACAGTATTATGGATGCTCACTGAAAACATTGTCAAACACACAGAGTCACAGTTGTACTACACAACACAAGATATCAGGCCATACAGTGAGCTGAGAGCAGCAGCCGGGGGGACACACATACCATGCGCTGACATGCAGTGTGACAGTGGGTGTAGCCTAACCATCGTAAGAATCCATTAGAGGCAAAGAGGCCTGCCTCTCCCCATACATCCCTCCCTGAGAGAGAGAAAGAGAGAGAAAGGAGGAGTGTGTGATAGATTCAGACAGAAAGAGGAGCGAGACAGAAACAAGGCACACAGCGATGAGGGGGTGAGTAAAGGAAGAGGGTTAAAGTGTGAACGACGTGAATAATAAGAGGAAAAGAAACAGAGAAGTTAGATGGAGAGAAAAAGAGGAGGGAAATAAGGCATTGAATGAGAAGAGAAAAAGGGGTTAGAGAGGTTTGTTAATTGTTGACGTGTTTCACGGGAGAAAAAGAACACCAGTGAGAAATTCTGTGCAAGTTCCATCAACCACAGTGCTTTAATGAGGCATGAATTGTGTATGTGAGTTCTGTGTTTGTGTGTGAGCATGTTCATTCACACTGTTCTGTTTTCAGCTTAAAGGGATAGTTCACCGAAAAATGAAAATTCACTTGGATGACACCACAGGAGCAGTATGGAGGCATGTTGTGTTTTTTTCTGTTGTTTTATTGCATCTGAAGAAGTGGTCACCATTTACTTCAAAACTCCAAAAGGGTTTTGTGGACTCAACACTTCACCCACCCTTCCTTCGGCATAGTGGTGAGTAGATAATGAGTGGATTTTCCTTTTTTGGTAAACTATCCATTTAAGGTGGAAATACTGTATTAGTGGTGTCATAGTCATCACCAAAGTGACACAACATAAATTGTGCGATACCTTAATCACTGTAATAAATGAACAAGGTCAGGTATCCACACTCTGTTATGTAAACGTTGTCGTTGTTTTATGATAGCGAAAGGTGGAAACACCGGCAACCTGTACTGCCACTTAAAAACGTCATGTCCGTAAATGAGGTGGCAACGTGCATCCGCACCTACACCAGCACGCGGATAACCACCCCCAGTGGAGCATGTTCCAAAACCTCACTGGTGTCACTCCAGGCATCGTTAACCGCTGCCACACCATATACGACAAGACTAGTAAGAGATGGAAAGATGTTTCGAAACCGGACATGCTTCTCCTCCCAAAATTTGAAAATAATAAAGTAATACTGTGATACAGGTACAGTCGCGTTCCAAAAGTGACAAATACTGCGATATTAATTTGAGGCTAAATTGCTGAATAGCATCAAGAAATCTAGAAGTTCAAGAGATGTGTACGTGCCACATCACGGGATTAATCTTTTCCCTACGACTTCCAATTTTTCCCCTCCTGACAAGGACTACACTAAGGTTTCCTAAATTCACTGGAAAATGTGTGCATCAGAGTTACGTCCTGTGAGAAACCATTCTGCTGTGAAACGTGTAGGTCATATGTAATAGAGCTTATGTTAGAATTAAAGGATGTTAGGTAAATTTGCTTTAAGGTGCAATCATATGCAGGGTAATGTATGTAGGGGGGGTGTTGTGTGTGTGCACATGTGGCCAGTGGTTACCTGTACTGCATCTTTGTCAGCAGGTTCGAGTGCATTATCTAGAGTGTTCCTTCTCCCTCTCTGGTCCAGTGTGGAGTAAGCATCTTCAAGGAGAAAAATATGTTAACCCAGAGGTCAATATTTGTGTTGGTATGTCCGGCCAGTGTCGCATTTTGCATGACACAAATAAAAAAAACAATTGGCTCTCGCACATTGTTCCCAAGATGTTAAAAACAGTGAGTACACAAACGATCGGAGCCGATAAAATTCACATTGTAGACAAAAGCCAGATGTCAGTGGGTGTTTTTTGCAGGCAACACTGGATGTAAATGTAGCTCATGGCGGCTGCATCACTAATCTGTTCCGTCTCCTGCATGTCTATTGTTCACACAGTGTGTGTCTGCGTGCCTGCAGCGGAAGCTTCTACATTCTGATGTAACAACTGTATTTAGTTGAATAAAAGTATAACTATATATTCAACTACATGCCATACTCTACGGTATGAATCATATTTACACTTGATTTTAATCTCAATCCCCAAATCCCTAACCCAGGTATGTATGTGTGTTAGTGTGTGTGTTCTCTGTTTTCACACTCACCTGGTCCCAAGTCATTCATTGGAATCATATCCCGGTCCCCTTTGCCGCCTGTGTATTAAAGACACAAACACACTGAGCATCACTATCCCTGTTTCTCTGCAAAGTTAAATGTTTCTGTTCTCTCAGAGAGCCAGAGCATCTCCTGCTAAAGACAGAAGTGTGTATGTGTGCAAATATATACTTAAAGTTAGGAAACTTGTAAGTTAATGTCAAAAAGCATAAAGATCTTTGACACATATAACAGACATTTAAACAAAGTGTGGTGATGGACAACTCGAGTTGAGATTATCTAAAATATCCCACTGTGGTCTTTAAATGTATTGCATGCTAAGCAGGTTAAGAAAATATTAAGTTAATTCTTTGAAATCTGCAAAGAGCATATATAGGAACAAGCTGCTAGTAAATCAGACAAATCTTAGTTTGGACTGAAATACCAAACATCATCATCAATTCATCATTATTCAGAGAACAGAAATCAAATACTTAATTTAAAAAATATCAAAATCACAGTTAGTTGTTCATTTTAACGGAGTAGCAATAGTCAGCTTAGTATATATTGCAGGTATTAGTCTTAATAAAGCTTTGATTCAAATGAACAGAAAAATAAGAAATACTTAACGCTGCTTTACAAACAAAGCTTAAACTTTACAGAAAATCTATGGGAAGAGGACACTTTGCATCAACAACGAGCCATTCACTCCCTCACCTTTGTCTATGAGTGGCAGTGTACTGTCCTCATATCCTCCATTGGCTCTGCTGTTGTTGCTGGGGGGGTTCAGGTTGACCATGAAGTCTGTCTTCTTCCAGCCGTCCTTCTCCAAAGTGCGCCGCAGCTCCTTGTATCCCCACACGGTCTGCAGCACCAGGCCGGCGCCACGCACCTCCCGCTCTGAACGATTACTGTTGGACAGAATAGCAAAGAGATGGAATAAAAAAAAAAGATATTATAATGAGGAAGAAATTCAAAACTGGGAAACAGAGAAGCGTCTTACCCGTCCTTGTTAATGAGCACCAGTCTCTCGATGCCCTGTGAGGCCCTGAGGATCTTGGCTGCTTCCAGACTGGAGCCCAGCACCTCATGAAGCGTGCTCAGTACCGACACCACCGTCTCTTCTGACAGCGCTCGCACCGGCTGACTCTGACCCCCACCGGGCAGGTTGGCAACAAGGTGAGGCACTGCATGTTTTCCTAACAACACACGAGAGGTTAAAACATTTCAGTATTATTCTGGTTTCCATGAATCTTACTGGTATTCCAAGTTTTAAGTGTGAGCTCTTACGTAATGCAACTGAGACACACAGAAAGCACTCACCTAGTAGATCTCTATTACGTGCATCAATAGCCATGTTGCGGAGGGCTCCAGACATGGCTCGGACCACGCGGTCGTTCCCGTGTGCCAGCAGCTCAGTCATCATGGGCAGACCCTTCTCCTGGCGCAGCAAGGCACGGATGTATCGCCCATACTAAACATAGACAAACATATATTTTTGTTTAATTAAGGGGCTACTTTATAAGTGTGTGACTGACTGATGACCTGCCCTGGGTGAACACAGCCTCTGGTATCACGCATGCCGATATTACTCTCCTGAACATGAAGTGCACTATTCAGATGTGTCTGTATCATCTGCTTGATGACATGTGCTGAACCCGAGGGTGCCTCCCTGCCTCTATTCCAACGGCTTCACCACTGTTCACCCCTTGTAGGTAAAACACACATTTGCACTCAAGTGGTCTCCCATCAGTGGGAACTGAGTTTTTTTCCCTCTGCAAACAGAAACATAACTATGGAAAGAAGTGCACAAAGCACAATCTTTGGCTAAATTTGCAATAATAGCTTTAAAATTAAACAGCACATTTACAGCATTTTGTAGATGATCATATCAAAAGAAACCTGAATGTTTACACAGTATTCATACTGGAGGTCGGCAAGTATTAAGTAACATTTCAAACTCCTCTTCCTGGATTATTGAGTCTCCCACTAATTGTCTGCAGCAGATTTAACCACTAAAAGAGTATTTATGACTTAACTTGCCTGCTTTTACAATATTGAAAAGATTTATATTATTTTATTATACTCTCCAAAAACATTTTGATGTTCAAAGTCAAAAGTAGAAGCAACGCCATGGGTAAATGCTAAGTATCAATGCCTTACTCCATTTCCAGAAATTACATGATATTGTCTAAGCTCCGTTTGTTCCTGGAGAACGCAGCCAGAGTCGTGCATTGTCACTCATGTTTGCTCTAATTCCCTCATCTAATAGTTACTCAGCACAGGTGCTCTGAAAAAAATAAAATAAAAAGGGCATATAGTTGTTCTTACAGTCCAGCGGCCGGCACACAGGTTCTGAACAGCTCCAGCTGATGCTTCCAGCACAGTGGGGTTCTTAGACTCCTTTAGCAGAGAGGTATAGATGCGGACCACCTCTGGCTGGTACAACAGCTCGTAGCCTACAGGAAACGAGGGAGAGTGCGTGGAGAACAGGTGGAGAAGGAGGGGAAGTGTGGAGAGTAAAGACATAAGGAGTGATTGGTGAAAAATAAGCAGAAGAAACAGAAGGGAAGACAAGTATAGAAGAGAGACAGAAGGAACATGAGGGTTATTAGCACCTGCTTATTTATTTTCCCTGGTACAATATATACAGTGAATGTGTTGATGCCTTTACCTTTAGCAGGTGTGGTCCTCTTTGGAATGTCTATCACATCTGCAGCTGCATCCTCATCTTTCCTACCTGGAAGCAAGCAGCAACATTACAGTCTTACAAACAAATAAAATAAAAAAGATATGATAGATGTATTTTGGAGAACTGTATCTACTGTCAGTCTACATCCATACTACTACGTATTCATTTGAAATTAGTTTTAATCCCCGTCTAAATTTAAATGCAGCATTTAACTGCACAACAGTTGTAAGTGATTATCAATGTTGCATTCTACAGTGGTAGCCGAGGCTGATGCCAATTGTTGTCTATCGAAAGGGGGGCTTGAGATAGGAGCCTGGCAAATGTTGCGACCGAAATCAGCAAGCGGTTGGGAGTTTCTTTGTCGTTTTTTTCTGAACATCTCCCTTTTTTGCCCGTCCAGACCTCAATCTACGCTCTAGTGGACGTCAGGCATTTCCATAGCAGGGTTGATGTATTTTCAAATAAAAACTTAGTAGTGTGGATGTAGCCTTAGCATAATTATTTTTGTGGTTAGATGTATATTGTCAGAGTAAGATAGAAACCGACCAACGAGTGATGAAGGTAATTATCTGAATATTTCATTATAATTCTCTCACACTGAGAAAGAAGGGTGCATGTTAGTACCAACCTGTTAGCTCAGCTACAACTACTCTACTACTGCTATTACTACAACAAAAGCAGGCAGCAGAAGCACAGTGCCGTCATACAGAGGTAAAGAGCTTACCTTTGGAAAACCACTCATCTGTAGCCCAGCGCAAAAACACGAGAGAAACATGGAGAGGAGAGAAGACAGAAAAAAGGAAGGGATGAAGAGGGACAGGATGGCAAAACAGGAGGAAGAGAGAGCATTAAGATAAGGGCAAAGCAGCCATAACTGAGGCACCCAGTCAACACCTGATTACATCACAAAGGCACTGCTACCGCCACACAGTCAATTATGTGACATGCCAACTGTGAAGGTGTCAAAGCAAAGCAAAAACCTGTTCATGTAATTTCATATTACACATCGTAAACACTCTGGACACTCAGTTTGAGGCATAGAAGGTTCTTTAGATGGAATCTTCTCTCTCACACAGTAGTTATATATTCTGTCTCATTTACAACATTGTAAAATCTAGTCTGGCTCGATGTAAAAGTCCGATAACAGTAAATGTGACCTTATTTTCTTTAGAGATCACTGTTAAAAAAAATAAAATTCAACCATCAACTCAGTGTTCTGGTTACTTAATAATTATCTTTTTTATAGGATATTAAAGCTGTGATTAGTTGATCATCAGAATAAATAAATATTTAGATTATCAATAAATCATTTCAATCATTTCCCAGGACAAAATGCAAAACGATGGTCCCTAGAAAATTGTGATAAAAAAAAACTGTTGACATTTCATAAACTTCAACAATAATTTGTTAATCAATAAAGATGGATGGATAATGAAAAACTAAATTTCACACTGCCTCATTTTATCTAAATACGGGAGAACACAGTATCTGAATTATGATTAATATCAATGTTGAGAGATGGTCTATGTCACTGTAAAATCATTTTATAATTAATACTGGAATACCATAAAAGCAGCAGAGAGGGGTTGTGTAGTTGAGGAAAAAGTAATCAATACTCAGTGAAACACAGAGTGTGAGGGAGCATGAGCTTCCTCTCGGTCGGGGAAATTGTTCACATTCCTGTGCAAGCAAATGGTTGTTTGTGCACGTGTGTGTGTGCGTGTGTGTGTGCGTGTCAGTATTAGACGAGTAAGACTTGAGAGTCTGACAACAGTGACATCACAGTAATCCTGATTCTTTCTCCTACTGACTAAACAAATACAGCACATTTCTCTCTCGCTTACCTTTGCCCTTGCGGGAGCTGAAGCAGCCACCCTTCTGGCTGGAGGGGGCAGGGCCCTGGTTGATGGGCGCGGCCTCCTGGTAGCGCTCACAGCCAGGGATTTCACGGTGAACCTGATAGGACAAGTTCCTCAGCAGACACATGCTGTTCTCTATCAACTGGTGGGTGGAAAAAGAGTTGATAGAGAAAAAGAATGTAGAATTAATATTGTATAATCTTAATAGAAACTAATCCTGCAAAGTTTCTCATTAATACTACATCAAATCACCTACTGGCATGGGAACATATACACTGAATCTTAATTCAATTATTCTTTTAAAAATACCTGAACTTAATAGGCTCTATTGCTTAATTAAAAAAATTGAATTAATTGATAACTAGGGGAAAAATGCTTCAATTGTCTAATGTTAAATAAATCCACAAACCTTATTGTCAACATCTTTACAATCGATCTGGGATTGGACGATATACATAAGCGAATCGACCAATCCTGTGCATTCCCTCAGCTTCCTCCTTGCCTCACTTCGCTCCGAACTCACATTTCTTCAGATGAGTGGAAAGTTGAGAGGATGAGAAAGAAGAATGTAAAACCAAATAGGGATTAGCGGCTGGAGAAATAAACAAGTCACTACAAAAGGAATTCCTGCACACAATGCTTGAACACTCCCCCCAAGATCTGTTTGAATGAAACTCTTGTTAAAAACTCCTGCTTAACAAAGACTTCGGTTCAAGTTACAGCTCGGGACCAATTTCTTCCCTCGCTCTGTGATTGAGTCCCACTTAAAAGATCTAACAGCAGTGGATAGATGGAAAATTGATACCATTTATTTCTTCATTCACTGATACAGAACGGACGTAAAGAAAAGGACCATAGAAGGAGGAAACTCAAGACATCCAGCCTTGGTCTTTTGTGCTGGCCTGTTTTTCCTGGTGACAGACACGCCCTCTCACACAATAACAGGACACATTCCCCTCCACAGCAGGGGGCACTCATTTCACTTCACTGCAACATTTCTGATAGTAAATACAAACTAAATCAGATCAGTACAGCAGCACAGGAGAGGGCCATAGTCCACCACATTTTCTACATTTCTCTGATACCTACTGTCAGGTGAAGTCACTATCAGTGAATCCTGTCTGCGCACAGGAAGAGAAAGAAAGTATGCACTTCAATGAGGGAGGATTAATCAGTGTTAGATCTTCTACCTCTAGATTAACCTTTGAATCGACACAATAACAGAGCAGCTGTTCATGGACACAAAAGCACCAAATAATCCCACCTCTGTCTGCCAACTGCTCGTTCTCTGATCAACTTTGGTCAGCCATGTGTGAGGACACAGGGAGCTACTTGTCATAGGTGTGAAAAGTCCTTTTCAGAGAGCTGATCACAAGTGAACAGCTCTACGTACATTTGTTCACACCTGGCATTAAAATGTCTGAACGGGTTCCAAGTCTCCCATCTACTGCTTTAAACAAATTTATATACAAAATGAAATGTCACCCAATTTATCTAAAACCTCCGGAATCATCTTTTAATACAATACTTGTCAACTGAGGATTTAAACAAGTTTTCCTTTTAATGTGCCACTTATCAGATCACACACCAGTTACCTCTCCTCTCTTTTCATTTAAGCAAATTTAAAAAAAACTACTGTTTATCTTAAAACTCTCCATGCTGTATTCATATGATCAGATTCATGTTACATGGGGAGATATGTGATGCTAACAGACATCAGCAAATATGTTGAATGTGTACAAATGAAAAAATAGGTTAGAAAAAGCAAGAACCAATGAACCACAAGCACCTGAGCAATTATTATAATATACAAAGTAACGTCTGCATGTTTATGAGTCAAGATCAACATACTGTTGGTGCATTCTCAGTACTAATCTGTAGAATGTATCTGACAATGCAGGTCTAGTAATACTGTGTGGTGAACGATACTGCCCAGACCCTTTCTGCAAATACCAAAGTTTTCAAATGATCAAGATTACCAAGTTATTCACACATATTTCTCTACAGCCACAAGTGAACGCTGTAATTAACCGTGTGGCCGAAGGGAATGCACAGATAACAGAGCTGGAGGCTGGAACATACTGTTTACACTGTTTAAGTCAATGCCCCACTGTCCTCTGCTTACCCCCTCCCTGTAAACTCTTCCACTTGTCCACATCACTGGGACGATTTAATTCACCCAGAATTTCTTCTTTAATAAATAACTGACATTTAGCCCACAAGTATTTCAATGGGTTAGGGTTACATAGAGCATTGATTCCACAACAGAATTTTGAAAGTGGTATACTTGCTCACTGGCCTTTTTCTTTCAACTCAGAAAGTGTATTTTATTGAAGTTATTATATAGATATGATACAGTCCTGTTTCCCACCATATTCTTATTTGTCCCGTCCCAGTTTCAAAATGAACCAAAATATTTTTTACACTTCTCATAACATAAGGGTCTTTTACTTGGCGTGTGGAGCACTTTTTTTCTGCATGCTCACTCATGCTATCACAAACTACCACATGCTCGCACCAGGGTCAATAATGTGTTTACATCCATGCAGACAGTCAGACCTCATCGTGTTATTCGCACTGTGGCATGTAATGCATTCTTTCTTTCACTCTTTCACTTCCCAGCAATTAAAACATTAAGGTGAAATTTTTATAAAGTGTAAGGGACAGTTTACTCTGACAGGGAAACACATCAGGCGTTGGTCATCTCACTGTTTCCACACTTTGCACAAAAAGCTTCACATGAAATTGATACAGATATTATCTTTCCTCTCCATTAAAACCACTCCATTATGTGTTTCCCTCTCTTCTGCTCGGCCAACTCTTCATCGCTTCCTTCCTCATACATCCCACAGCTCCATCCATCTGTTAAGCTGGCATCTGTCCACTTTCCTCTCCTGTCTTCACCAGCACTGCCTGCCTACCTCTCTCTCTCTCTCTCTGTCTGTCTAATATATATATATATATATATATATATATTTATATATATATATAAATCACATAGATCTAATCTGCCTTCTGAGACCACCTGTACCTACATCCCTCCTTCTCTCTCTCCCTACCTCAGGCAGCCGGCTGTGTTGGTGAGGGCCGTCTCCCACTCGAGGTGTCGGGGCTTGCAGTTCTCCTCGCCGCCTCCTGCTCCGTTGCTCCCTTTCTCCCAGCCCGAGTGGGGCACCATCACCTCGTCGGAGAGGGCGTGCAGTGCATGGTCTACAATTTCCATTTTCACAGAGTCATGAGATGACAGGTTCCACAGCGTTCCTGGGAAAAATACAAAATTTTAAGTATGCAAAACGCCCTGTTTAGTTATGCAGCATTCTTGCAGCACCAACTGTCACTTTAAAAATATCCCTTTAGAAAACATTAGCTTATTGATGGTTGCATTTTGGGATTTGTGTGTGAACCAGTCTGAATAGAGGTCCATTAATTCTCTTATGAAACCTAGGGACACAGAGTCTTCCAAGTTACACCAGTTGGACAAATTAATTATCCTATTGGGGCCCATTCATTTCCTATTTTGTATTTGAGTACAAAAATTATGAAAAACAAGCTGTTATTTATTTTTGGTATCAGATCCAATTTTGGATTCTCAGTTGAATATGGAAAAAACAAATGATATACTCATATTAATGGGGTTTCTAATGTTTTATAAACCCAACAATAGGTTGATTAACCAATAAATTAATTGCTGTAGTTTTTTGTCTGACTCAGAAAGTTATATTTGGAAAATCATTGATCAAATGAGAGTACAACAACCATTAGTTATAATTAACCCTTTAACAATTGGGAAAGGCAGGTATCCAGAAGATGATATATTGTAATCTTTGAAGGAAACTTCTTATAGAAAAAGTGGTAAAAAAAACAATGAATGAAAAAAAGACTCCAAATGGTGACATTGACATAGACGTGCAACTAAATCTACCATCAGGACTGAAGGAATGATAAAGAAACAAGCAGGGGGGAAAAAATACGATTAACTGTGTTTTCAAGTGCTTCCAACCTGTGATTGTGTCAGTGAGGTCCTGGTCACGGGTCTTCCTCAGCAGCCTGGTCAGCGCAGGAACTCCGTCACAGTTCTTCATGGCGATCTTGTTTTCTTGATCTTTGCCATAAGAGATGTTCTTTAGTGCTCCACAGGCTGCGTAGTGAACCTGGAACAGTAACAGTTTAATGAGCGATTAAACGTGATGGATAATCACTTGGAGAGCACTTATAACACAAGGGCTGCACGATATATTGAAAATCTATCATCATCGTGATATCCACGTGCGCGATAGCTAGCAAAAACTGCGATAAATGGTGTTTCATACACCAAGCCTGTCAGTGAATCATTGTCGGAAGAAGAAGAGAAAAGAGAGATTTGACGGAGCCGCTAAAAGCTGTAAAGAAATAACTTCAAGGTCCAAACATGTATGAAAAGACCCCAAATTAACAGGTTATGCGATATTAAACAACCTTATTGCATATTGCATGTTTTCCTAATAGCGTGCAGCCCTATATAAACACATACGTGGATTTGGCATAGTTGGCATGCCCTTGAAACTGCTATATATATTATGTGGGTCTTGGCATGAGATTTAGGTGGCCACATTTCTTCACTGTAAACCAATGTTACCATACATTAAAGCTATGGTTGGTAATCCTGGAAAAGCTGGAAATAGCTGGAAACACTTCCCACCCCATACTATCAGCCCTCTCGTCAAAGCTACGCCCCCAAAAAACATGGACGTGCACTTTCTGAAAACTGCTAGAAGAGGACTTTTCAATAACTTGCTCGCTAACTTCTTGCTATCGGGTCCGTTTCAGTGAAATATAGGTACTTTCAGACATGCACCAAACTCCAGAGCAAGGGGTTTTGTTGATGTTCCTTATACGCAACAGACATGAAAAGAACATCAAGTGGATGCAGTTGCTGTCTGACCCATTTCCCCAGTCAGCAAATCATTCGACACACACCAGACTTCAGACTAGTTTTTGGCCGTAGAGCATGAAATGTGAAATTAAGAGGCTTCTTTGCTCTGACAGTGGAATGCATGATGTGGTTTGTCTGGTAATGTCCATTCAAACATCAGCAAAAAGTTACCACAACCCTAACCCTAAATGAAAGGGACCCATAAAAAATGTTTAAAAAAAACACAGAATGTTTTGGTCGAACCCATATTTAGCACAAATGTTGACCTCCAGGATTTAACAAGAATAGTTGGATACGTAATGCTTATTCCCACTTCTCATTCTTCAAAGATTAAGGATGAGTATTACATTCACCTTCTCCTCAAAACTCGCCTAAGGCCAATGGAATTCACTAGTTTCCCTGAGACTCATTTTGACCCCACCTAGTCCAATCATAGCACACAAAGGCAAGAATAAACTGAAAGGGAGGAGGGGAAAAAAGCAAACTGACGTCTTTGTTTGGGTTGTCAAGCATGGAAACCAGTGCTGGGATGCCTTTCATACGACGCACATCAGATTTCACCTGGAAAGAGGAAGGAAGTATGGATGTTAGTAGTGGATGGTTGTCAGGTAAAGTCCAGGTTTCTGTTTATTATGAATTATGTCATGGAAAATCCTTTAAGAAGAATAACTTCTGTGGGCAAACTAGGAGAAGTCCCATCAATACAGTTTTTTGCAGCTCTTTTTATTTAAGATTAAAACTAAAAATCTTGTCTTGCACAAGTTTGGTCTTCTATGAATGCAGTTAAAGACATTCCCCCAATATTACCTTATGCTGTATCACCACTAATATCTGTAAAATTCATCTACACTTCAGAGTTCAAGCTCTGGTCTCATATAGATACTAATTCTTAACAAGCAACGTTGACTGAACTTTTCCAAAATGTGGCGCTGAATAGTTGTTCTCAATAACTGATAAGTAGCCTCAAAAGATGCTTTTGATTTAAATTTGAAGCCAGTTTCAATTCGAAATCCTCCTGAATCACCTCTCGAACCTCCAACTTTATAAAAAAAAACTTCCACTGTACTCCCTAAACCAAAAGTTTGATGTTTCCAACAAACTCTTCATCCAAACGCTCCCATTGTAGAACAGCTGTTTTTTGCTATCATACATAACTTTCCTTTAATCAGAAACAAGTATATTTCACCCTCACACTCCTGACAAATGATTGCTTCTGATTTACAAATTTTAGCTAAAACATTGTAAGTTGCTAAAAGCTTTGCTGTGTTTGCATATGTAAATCTCTTACTTTATCATTCTTATAGGTGAGATGCTGCAGGTATGCGGCTGCATTGCTCTTGACAGGGTCTAGCCTGTAGTTGAGCATGGCGATGACCTCTGGCAGCTCTGGCTGACGCCAGCCACTGGGGCCGGGACCTTTCCTCAGTGTGCTGTCCAACGACGCCATGCTCCCTCTTTCACCCTGGGCCAGAGGTGCTCCTCCCCCCCAGTAATACATGTCCCCTGGACCACTCATGTCACCATCCAAGGTGCCCTCGTAACTCCTGCGGAGGGAGGTGACGAAAATGTATCAACAGACATCTATCAAAACAAACTGAGATAAATTAGATACCAGAGTTTACCTTGTTATTGTTTATAAGAAGGATTAGTATTGGATACCAGCAATGATCTTATGATCCAATTTGATTCAGTTACAACAGATAATTACAGCTTTACAGAATTAATCCTGGGAAATTTCAATTACTTCAACTTTAATGACTTGATTCCTTGAATATAAATGTTTATAGAAGCATATTATAGATTTAACTTTGAACATATTTTACAGTTATGGCACTGTTGAACAAGAACAATTAAAAAAACATAACCACTTAAAATAATTCATTATGCATGCATTAAAATATAATTGTTAAATGCTATTCCATACAACTACACATGGACTGCCAGTAGCCGATGTTTCAACTATGCAAAGACAAGGTGGAAATTGAAAACTGTTCATTAATTCATCTGCCCTGTTTGTATTGACATACAGCTGGTTGGCTACTGTTAGCTCCCTGGCAGGGACAGACTGAATGAAGCAGGATCCACACACTGTTCACTGTCTTCAACAAACACCGTCCCGGAGCTCAGATCAGAGTGCACTGTGATTTTATTCAGTCTTGTAAACACCATCACTAGATTTGCAACAGAATATCTAGAGTCTGCTAACTATGCTGAGCCATGACAGTCTCGTAAAATGTGACCAATCCGCAGAGACTCTAACTATTTATGTATGAGTTTACGGGATTGACGTGACTCAATGTCTGAGAAAGCCTTTCCATTAACTTGAATTGAAAAGTACTGTCTGTCATCGATGCTGCATTTTAACTTAAAATAACCTTTTTGTGCACATTGCAACAACTCAATTTCCACAAAGTAGATATGTTACTCATCCATAAATGAACCAGTCCCAACAATTACCATGCATAAACACAACATTTAGCAAAGATGTACTTGTTAACTGAGAAAAGGGTTAGGGCGATTCCAAGGGACCAGCACAGACAGGGGTGCCCAGAAAACACTATTATTGTTGTTATTATTATTATTAGTTAGTTAGGTGAAGTGTATTTACGTAGCTCATGTAGGGCTATTCTTTTTTCCCTTTTCTCTGTTATTAAACTACGAATTATCAAAAGGGTTTTCCAGGCTGGTGGGTGGTTTAGGTTATATTTGTTCATAGGTCCCAACATTTCTAGCAGCGCCCCTGCATCTAGATTCCTCTTAACATAGATGAGTCACCACAAAAACAAATATCACTTACCCAGCCCGGCGTGGGGGGCCATGGGGGAATACATGGTGGTTGCGGGGCACGGTGCTGTAGTGCATTGGGTGTCCCATCCCATAGTCAGGCTCATCATAACCCATGCTGCGCTGATCATCCTCCAGACCGTAAGGCTCTGGAACAAACCTCGGGAGGGAGGAAAGCTCCATAGCACTTCCCATACGACCAACCTACACAGAGGCAGAAGTTAGTGTAAGACAATTGGAAAGCTGGTGTCTACCAAATTGCATCCTATTCTTAAGATACAACACAAAGCACCACATTTAGCGAGTGTGGCAAGCTGAACATACCTGTGGCTGAGCAGCATAGGGGTCCAGCTGGTTCCTGCTGGTGGCTCTGTAGCTTGGATCCAGCGTTCTGTAACCGTCTGGATGAACCGGTCTGGAGAGCAGAAGGAAGCAGAGGTTGAGAATGAGACCAGAAAACATTATCCACTCAGAATGTGTATTTGTTGTCTACCCCGCCTTGATGGCTTGAATCCTAGTAACATAAACATGCATTTCAACAAGTATGGTACCTGTAGCGATCGTCCATGTGAGCGCCCCTGCTAAGGCTTGTGTAGTTCTCAGACGGAGGCCCACTGCGGTAGTCGTCATAACCCCCTGGAGGTCCGTAGTGGTAGTTTCGGGGTACGGTGTGAGTGGGATAGTCCATTGGCATTCCACTAGGTGGCGGCCTGTAGACCCGGTCCATGGGAGTGGTGTAGCCCCCCATGCCAGTCACTGATCCCCCACCATCCAGGGAAAGTGTGTCCGACACAGAAGGGATAACTGTGCGAGTGGTAGTGGTTTTTACTACTTTCTTTACCTTAAAGAGCAGGAGACGGAAAACAAGACGTTACTGCTGAATATTGACAGCCATGAAATAGTGTTATTGGAATGTAATCACAAGGATAAATGTTAACAGCTATATCATGATTCAAGACAACACTCATTTGTAACCATTTATGACAGCATGTCACTCTATTGGCATCTAAGGATTATTGATAATATATTTATTTGGATCTATGTATTACCGTGGTTTCTGTGCGCCGAGTGGTTCCATCTTCACTGGTCACAGAGACGACGGGCTGAGACTCCTGGGGCTCCTCCTCCACTGTGTACGTCTCCTGCATCACCTGACCAGGCTCCATCCTGAACTACACCCATGCAAATTCACATATTTCAGAAATGTAGCAAATAGAGGTTTCACATGGGTTGTCCTTATGGTTAAGCATGTTAACAATAAAATAAGTGGCATTGAGGAGGGCTCTAATGGATGCTTACGTGATGTGTGCCGTTGATGTAACCCTCGTTCAGTGTCAGCCTCTCTATGTCTGCATTACAAGGTATGCGGCCGTTCTGCCATGAGAAAGGAATACACATTAACACACACGCATATACACACACCAGTCACTGGGCAGTTGAACTTTTCCAGCAATACAAATAAAAAGTGAAGCAACCATCAACTTTCATTAGAATTTTGGAACCTATTGTAAAGCTCAGGCACTTCACATTAAAGTTTAAAAACTGAAAGGTTGCTTAATATTTTCCATATGACAACGATGGTAACAACTATCTAATGACAGCCTGACCAGAAACAAAACAAGCATGCAGCAGCTTTTAAAACCCAAGTGAAAATATTTGACGAATTAGAACAAAAACAAAGAAGTCTGCATGGTCGGCAAGAATGAACTATGATGATGGAATGAACAGATGAAAGAAATGCCAGTAATGAAATGAATGAGAGACGAGCAGAGAGATAAAACCTGTTTCTCTCTTGTGACGTCACCATCGGCATTGTCTGCCCAGGGGTTGTGATGGGTGTGGTGCACTTCCCATTCCAGCCACAGGGGGAACTCTAACTATCTGTTGTGCCATATCACAACTTGATGGTATGAAAATAAAGAGGCAGAGCCAGAGGGGACACTGCTCACCCCTGACTCAAGGATGAGATACAGCTGTCTCCAACTGACAAATGTATTTTCGTATTTTATTATTATTTTTAAATCTGGGAATAATTGCAATTAGCACTTTCATGTATCGCAACAACAACTTTTAGAAGTGCAACTCTGCCCAGATCAGGTAAACAAGACAAAGCAAGAGAACAGACAGTCTTAGGACTCAGTCAGAGGGAATAGCAGAAAGTGCCAGGCAGATGTGAACATGTGGGAACCTGTCAGTAATGACTGAGGTCGTGCAGCGCTGCCTAGGGAGAGTGGCAGAGGCATGCCAAAGCCTTTGGGCTATGTAAACACATATAGAGATAAGAACCCACACAAGCTACATTTCTCTCTTGCTCTCACTGTATTGCACACACCCTACCTTTTTTTCTGCTGCTAGTCAGCCACAAGAATCACCTGGGACAGGAATGTGTCCCTGTGACTGAGAGCCCGCATACAAGAGCCACTACCAACAGTGAAAGTGAAGGAGAGCTCAGTTGATTATTGTGTTTTTCAAAGGTTGCCTCTAGGCCAAAAGTGTCTGTGTGTAAGTCCACTTATTCATGCTCCGTAATGACTAAGCGTGTCAATAAGGAAGTGAAAGATTAAGAGAGTGTGGGTGGGTGTAACTGCATGTCTGTCTGTGAGGTCACTCTGAACCAGCTAACTAACTAGCCCATGATCAAGACGGAGTCAATCGTAAACCACATCACCTATCGTCTGACAAATTAGCCTCTGTACACTGTTACGCTCGATGTACAGTGTTTACAGTCCAACTTGAGTCTTTTATCACATAAGTCCAACATTTTCCAAACAAATAGTTTTACAGGTGTTTAAAGTCCAGAGGACATTTGGCTAATCTCTTTTAATAGCTATCTGCATATGAATTCAGTTCAATTAAAAAGCAGATAGCTGATGCATTTCGGTCAATGTATTCTGCCTCTTTTGCTCTCCACACCGATTGTTTACCTGTGGACAACTGAGGCCCTGTACACACCTGGCATTAACATCCCTCCTGAGAAATCCGATCACAAGTGTGTTCACACATGTGGTGATCAGAGTTGATATTGTGGCGGTGGATACAAACAAATCAACGATAAGAGGAGAACATTTCGATGATTGGTAATGAAACTGCAGTAGCTCATCTGACGTTATTAGGAGGTCCTTCATATGTGGCCCAGGATGGATTTGCATTCACACTGTTAAAAGAACGTGTACACATGTGGACCAGACCATCACCGAATGTGGTAATTGGATCACTATGGGATCTGAGTGCATTCACGCCTGTACTTCGGATCACATAAACCACATTAGGCCAGGGGCCAGTCAGACCTGTAGTTTTTCTTATCACAGAAATAAATCTAACTAATATTTAAACCAGTTTGTTGACATACTGCAGCTCCATGATGATCCAGGAAAAGACTGATATCATACCTAACTAAATATAAAGCAAGATATTTCTCTGCATGCAAAAGCCCAAGGACCAGTCACGACAAGCACAATGGGTGGCAGTGTTAAATTTGACATGGAGGGATAAGATGATGATGATGATGATGATGATGATGATGGCGATGGGAAGACTCATTTTGAAAGAGAAAAAGATGGTTTCTGAGAATGTCGATGGAGGATGGACGAAAATGCTTTGAATGAAGCTGTGAGGAGCAACAGAGGGTGAAAATGACCTCCTCAGGAAGGCTTCACTGGAAGTTGCTTTAGACACTTTATTTGACTCAAATTTGTATTTCTAAAACTCAAGCTAAATTTCATGCGAGCACCAAGAGTCCAGTCAGAGTAAAACCCACAGAGGAGGCATTTTACTCATGTCCTCTATGTTCTTCTGCCATTCAGCCAGTCCACACTGAGGGGATATGGGTGACCATGGAGATGACGTTGGATGAATTCACTCAGATCAAGGAAGGGTGAATCCGAGGGACTTTTTCGATGGAACGTGTGCGTGGGTGAGGGAGGGGCATTGGATTTGTTGCCCATTACCTGCATGTTGGGGAGGGGGCGTGGCAAGGTGCCGGCGCATGACCTCCGCTCATCCTCCAGAGCTCGGCTCAGCATCTCAAACTGCCTCTCCTGCTCCCGCACTGAGGCCAGCAGGGAGGCCGTACTCGCACACTGCTCCATTCACACGCTGAGAGCAGAGCACAGGACAGGACAGGGTCATCAACACCAGAGAGCCAGATGAGATTCAACCATCACCAAGTTTTCATCCAAAGAGGATACATGCAGCAAGAGTGAAAACCCCAAGTAGATATAGATACAAAGCAGGGCCCTAGCACAGTGCAGATCTGAGAACACAAACACAGAAGAGGGGCTAATGTAGTTGTTTGCAGAGGTTAAAAAGCAGCAGGAGCTGATGCGGGGAGGATAAATGAGGGAAGCGGGAGTGAACTGCATAGATAAATTAGCAGGTAAAGAGCGTGACTACAGACAGAACAAGAGCAAGTTACAGAGGGAGGGTGAACAGCAGGACTGAGGAAAGAGCTCATCGTGGGAGAATTCATCTAAAAAAAGTAATTGTTCTGTTTAAATTCGATGTGAGAGCAGGGACGCAAGTGAACTACTCTGTTTCAGTATATTTTTTTCCACCCTCTGCTATGCAGGGTTAAAAATAGAAGGAAAGTGAGATACACGACAGGAGAAGGTTACACCAAGTTTTCAGCTGCAGCGTGTGGAGCTTGTTATCACTTCTAAATTCAAGGGTTGTAGAGAGAGTTGGGAATGGAGAGGGAGAAGAGTGTGAGAGCATAAATTCTACTGTGCTTCGTTTACTGGCTGGAATACTAATGCCAATTCATCTACACGCCGTCCACGACACTGTATATTGTCCATACTGTGATAAGAGATGTAATTTCTTTACAGCCTGGCTGCTACCATCTCTGGTCAATGACCCTTTTTATTATGCATTTAGGTTTTATTTAGTGATCCAGAGTAAATGATTTCTGTAGCAGCAGCGAGATAGAAAACATTGCAAGCTACCAAAACATGGAGCCGCATCTTGACAGTAAAAAAAAAAGCTGCCGAAATAAGAACGAAAAAATTTACTTCTTTCTTCAGCTTGATATCGTGATGGCAATTAGGGTTCCTCCGCTAGTTTCATAAGACAAAATATAAGCCTAAAAGTCCACCAGAAATGGCTTCTGACAGTCCCTGAATGCACCTCCTCGGAAGATATCAGCAGACATTTAGGCTCAAAACCCGGTGTAAATGACCTAATTTCAAGTTGAATTTGAACGTCTAGGCTTTCTGACACTACACGAGCAGTGTTATGGTTTTTCTTCTGATGTTTTTTTTACGTCTGAAGATAGTTCACTAATTTCTACAACGCTGTTTACCCCTGAAACTCCAGAAGTGTTTTGTGGACTCACACCCACCCCTCCATCGGCATAGTGGATTGTCATTTTTGGGTGAAGTATCCCTTTAAACTCAAATTTGAATATCCCACCACAGGGCTTAGAATCAAACTACAATGGCATCAGATAAATTCTGAAGAAAAGATTAACTCTTATTCTCTTTTAGTCTAAAGATGTGGGTGAAATGATCATTCAAATGTAATTGTTTAAATTAACTAGACTACATATTTCCAGGGACATACAGAAATTTTACTTGAAAATAACCAACTGAATTACATATCCATTATTATGGAGGCAATAAATCAAGACGAACCATGATGAACCAATACCAATAACTGCTTGTGCAGGACTATATTGCCTGAAAAATCTAATCAAGATCAGCAATGAAAAGAAGAACTTTGGTTTTAATTGGCAAAGTGGCCTTTTAGAAGGAAATGTGGCCTTAACAAATGCCATAGATGACCTCAGGCTAAATACACAGGCATGATGTTAAGGGAATGTCACTCAAGCACAAATTAAGACAGTGACTAAGTGCTTTCCTCTGACGTCCTCAGCAGAGACGCTGGTAAGGGAGGAATGAGGAATCTGTGGAGGATTAGTGGAGTAGTGTCTGTCTAACAACAGGATGACATGAGCGTGGCTCATCTCCAAACCAGGGCAAAAAACATTTTCTACTTCAAAGTCCACTGACTCATGTAGATCAAATCTGCTCTCCATCCGTGCACACACGACTGTCAGAGTGAACAAAAGACTCCTGTATTACTTCTGAGTGCGCGCTCGCGCGAGTGTGTGTCTGCATCCAAGTGATTGTGGGTCAGAAACAAAATAAAGGCGGCAGGTGTGTGTTTGGCTGATGTTGATTTTATCCTTGAATACTCAAACAAGGCTGTGGTGCGTTTCAGTGACGTTGACGCTGCTCCTTGTTTCTTTTCATTTGTGTGGAAAATAAAACACACATTTGTGGACAGAAGCATGCAAGAGTCACACAAAAATACACACAGCCATTGTCATACATTCCACAGTGAGATTTAGCGTGTCATATCCTGTCTCAGCTCTTGGAAGCTGTCCTAATAAGGGAGCCCTTCAGTCTTTCATAGCGCTGCGCTCATCCTTCTCTCACACAAGGTTTTTTCTTCCCAGCCAAACACTTCAATCCTGGAAAAGGGAGAGTGGGAGCCATTACGTTCATTGACCCAATCAGGGCAGTCGACCACAAACCAACAAAGTGCTTCTGTAGTGGATAATGCGTGTAAACTGAAAGACATTTTTTAAGTAATTTCAAGTGGCAAGTATGAAAGGACAATGGTAACTTTGGCTACATGCATACTTCTATGTTTTCAATTTCAAACCAAACTCTGTTCACATGAGTGTTTTGGCCCTGTATCAGTTTTAATCCCTGTCCATACTAACACGCCTGACAAGCCTTATCACGCGACGACTCTCACACACACACACACACACACACACACACACACACACACACACACACACACACACACACACACACACACACACACACACACACACACACACACACACACACACACACACACACACACACACACACACACACACACACACCAGTGTAAATATGAAGGCATGAGCATGCCGGTGACAAAGATTTTCTTTAATAACAACTCGTCACCAAAGCATGTAAACAGTTGTTCATAGTAAAATACAGAAATTAGCTGTTAGCAAAGACAACAGGGTCAGCATTGCTTGTAATTGATTATCCATGTTGCGTTCTACACTGGTAGCAGAGGGGGGGGGGTCATGTGATGGGAGCCTGACGTATCAGCGAAGGCTTAGCCATGACCCAATCAGCAAGCAGGTTACTTTGACTAAAATTCTGCACCAAATGTTTTAAAGCAAAACGGGGTCAGCCGTGTTTCCAAACAAACTTCCGCTCTCCAACTCTGGAATAGTTTGGACGCCAGAAGTATTCAGTGGCAAAGTTAACACATTTTCAAATGAAAACTTAGTAGTGTGGGGATAGTCTTTATGTGGCAGCCATGTCTTGACAAATATTTGACGTGTCATTAAAGTTGTCAGTAGCAGATCACGTTTTACATCAGGGACCATGTATTTTCACATGACTATGAAGCACTGAGACCAGACATCAGCACATCACATCAACGTACCAATCAAAGCTTTTCTTTGCACCTCTGTCAACGTAAACACTTTCGGAGAGTGTAGAAGAAGACTGTCTCTTGTGTGCAATAGTCAGACAGACCCACAGAGCCCGTAGCTATACAAGACTCACCGCTTACATTCTTGTGGCAGAGTGCATTTGCTTGTGAGAGAGTTTTAAATGGCTTTAGCCACTTAATGCCTGGGCATTAATCATTAATCCATTGTAAATCCACTTTGCGGCACCGCTAAATTGTATCTGCTAATGGGATAGACCAGGAAATACACAGCTAAGCCACTTACTGTCCAGAGCCAACACACAACAGAGATGAACAGTTAGTGTCCACTACACATGGAAAACTCTTAAGTACACACTCAGTCAGCTTTTACGTCTGTCACCCAGTGCCCACTGAGCGACTGCAAAGTATTCCCTTATTATCATGTTGCTATTATTGCTACTTCAGCAACTCAGTCACTGGTGTTGTGGCAGGCTGATGTGCATTCTGTTCCAGTAGGCACACCCACCTACCAACACCCACAGCTGAGGTGAAGCTATGGTAAAATGCTGTTGTGGCTTGGCCAAATGCTCTGCTGACTCAGCCTCATTCGAATGGTCACACATAGATTTGGTGTGTGTGTGTGTGTGTGTGTGTGTGTGTGTGTGTGTGTGTGTGTGTGTGTGTGTGTGTGTGTGTTGACCTTGGCCCACCTCCAACTACTACTGCCTTTACTGTTCTGACTTGAAACCGTTAACCCCACCAACAACAACACCGTCCTCCCATGTGGCCTGCAGTGTGGTAGCTGCAGAGTGAGTCTATGCGCACATGCACTAACCCACACATTCATTCGCACTCGATACAGACTGTTCAGGGACCTCTGCAAGGCCGGCTGTCTAATCTACAGGACACCAACTAACTATTCTTAGTGAGGAAGGAAACAGACAGCCAGCTGTGACTCAGGGGGCACACAAGAGCAAAATATAAACCAGTGACTTCAAGTACTTCTAACTGGAACAATGATATATCTGAATACAATATTGATATGAGGCTCAATATCTCCAGGGTTTTTTGTTATTGTAATATAATGATTAATCTTGTCTTTTCATACTGCAGAGACATTTTAGCTGAGTGGATCAAACGTTAAATGCCTCTAACTTGATTATAAACCCACATGGTAAACAAGCTACTCCCAGACAAAACATTACCAATGTCAAAGTAGACATTTTTTAATCAAACACGTGCTTCAGCTAATGCACAGCTGTTATTTAATGCACCTCATTATTTATTAATTTGTCATACGTTTCATCAATCAATTGTCGAGGAAATACCCTTCACAACTTCTCAGAATGCCATATCACAATGTTCAAACAATTTCCTGATGAAAACATGTCTGTCTCCTCCAGGTTAGGGTCAGTTATATTATCAATTGTCTGGCTGGGTTGAAAGAAAAAACGATTTCAAATTTAAATAAACCTTTGGATTTAAAAACTGAAGACAGCAAGGCGCTGGACAATAGCAAATCCAAGGGGGAAAATGGAGTTGAATGACAACAAATCTCCAAAAGGATTTAACACTGCCAGATGTAACACACGCCAGATACTCAATCTTCAAAAAATTTGATCCAAAATAAACCACACTGGAGAAGCCTTTTGCATTAACATAAGCATCATATTCTCTGCATGTCCAAAAAAGGGCATTTCTAAGGATATTCACCTCTGTAATGTTGAAAATAATGGCTTCTGACACATAGAATTAATTTAATGTGAATGCAGCCACTGCAATTCATTGTGCAAAAGCTTTGTTGGACAATCACAGCAAAGTGTGTTTTCCTGCAGTGTGAGTGATGTTGATATTTGGTATATCTTACTTATAGTGACTGCTTGCTGCTTCACTTTAAAATGGATGAACATTCTATTGTCTCTCCACTAGAGAAATAATAATAAAAAATGACCACAACAGTCACAAATGTTGATATATTATTGATGCACTAGGTTGGAAGGTTTGTTATACACTTTACAGCATTAGGGCATTATCTAAAATGTGCTAATACAGGCAGAAGTTGCGGGTCAAAGTTGAACTCCACTCGAAACCACGCTGTGGATGGAAATGTTACACCCGGGTGAATGTGCTAATTTGGCAAGACAGAGAGGTGAGAGAACACCTCAGTTTTCAGCACATTCGTGACATCGAACATGATGCACCAGTTATAGAAACAGACAGGCAATCTCCTCTACTGGCAAAGGGAAAGGAGTCATTTGCCTTTTTTAGCTGGTTTACTTGCATTTAAAAACCTGTGTATACCTGTGAATTTTGGTGTAAAAGATGAATGAGAAGCAGACAACTCCATACCCAAGTAAAACTGTTAGTGTAAATGAAAATCCTGAACAGAAACCAAACTACATAAAATAGAAAAATTCTAATAGAGACCTAAAGAATCAAAACTAATTTGATTCTAGGAGCTAATGGCGACACCCGGCCTATATAATTATCATTATATAGGTCAAACATGGTGTAGGACTAATATTATAGAGTTAAAATTAATATCATGGCATCACTACATCACTGTATGGTAAATGAAACTTAAAAATCCAGTGTGTAAGATTTAGTTGAAAGGGATCAATTGGCAGAAAGTAAATATAAAATAATACTAGTGATGTTTTCACTTGTGTGATTCATCTAAATTGTAGGAATTGTGCTTTCCTTTGCCCTAGAATGAGCCCTTTATATTTAAATACTTTATATTTACTCTCTAGGGAGGCCTCCAGGTTTTCACAGTAGTCCAATCTGGACAAACTAAGCACCTTTTGAGTTTTTATGACAACTGAATAGCTGCCACAGGTTCTCTTTCATATTTGGGAGGGTGAGGTGAGGGGTATTCAGCTGCAACATGACGCTTTACCACCGGATGTCACTAGTCACTACACACTGAACCTTTAAGTTAATCAAAAGTCAACATATGAAGTAATGAAACTGGTGAGTATTCCTGCTCAATCACTACTATAGAAAAAGGCCTGCCAAACTAAAAACTAATGATTAGCAGTCGGTAAAGATTTGCTACTGGTGAACTGCAAATAGAGCGTGGTTGCTTCTCAACAAGGAAGTTGGTTAGATTTCTGCAGTGAGGACCATAAAAAGGCAAACTGGCACTGATCTTTTCCAAAAAGTTAACCACCAGCTCTGAGGGTACTGAAACACAGTCCAGCTCCACAGCTTTAGAGGAATCTGTGCACTTTGATTTCACTGTCAGTATTATCACACCTCTCACATGACACCGCCTGCATGGACTGTGTACTGACGTGCTCACGGTTCAAATAAAAACATGGCTACAGGTGGAACCGTTGGAGGTGGAGAGTTGAGGACAGATAAAAGAGAAAGAATGAGCGAGCACAGACAGAGAGGAGGAGCGAGTACAAGAAAACCCCAGCTTCTGTGTGTCAGAGGGACACACCCGTGGCGTGCTCTGAAAGCCCGTCATTACAGTGGCTCACAAATGATAGCCCTGGTTAGAACAACTGGCTAAGCAGCAAGACTCCAGCCCCCAAAGACAAAATTGCTAGGAAAAAAATGTAGGCAGCGAAAGATCCAACTTCTGATCTTTTTGTCCCTCCTTTTTGCATTTACAGAGAGGGGACATTTCAGGGCAAACAGCTTGTCCAAACTTGCTCACAATCACTTCCATCCCTGTTCCAACAGGTCAAAGCAGACATGCCCTAGGGTGGGGGTGGGTGGAAGAGGGATATGCAAGGCATGTCCATGCTGTACGGAAACTCACCGACCAGCTTGACATTATCGACGCAAATCCAAAAAAATCATAGTTACTTTCCAAGTATGTCCCTAGTGTGTTGAAAATCACCAATCAGCTGACAGTATCAACACAAATTTACAAATCACTGTAACTTCAGACGAGATGAGAGACATGTCTTTGTGTTGCTCTTGCGCAATGATTAAGTCACACAGAAACTACAGTGGATCGTGATTACAAAGTGAAACCATGAGGAGTGACCCACTGAAGCAGATTCAGCCAAGTCCCAGTGTAACCCTGGATCCTGAAGAACTGTAAGACGAGAGGGAGTCTGTGTTGCAACCCTTTTAAACAAGGGTCTGAATAACGAAGCCATGAACAGGCCTGCCACCTTACCACACCCACACCCACATTACAGGTTCTTGCACTTGTCCCTCGCTGCTTCACCACCAGCCCTAGCGCTGTGTCTCCCTGCTCTACCTGGCAGACCACACCAAGGGACAGTGGCTAAAACAACAAACTGCGCGTCTCCACAAAGTCAACACATCAAAAAGACAATCTCCAACAAAAAAAAAAGAAGGGACAAACCTGGTGATCGTGTTCACCTGAGAAGCAGCGTTCAGCACCACAGTCCGCAGAGAGTGGGCGTTCCAGGCACAGCACACAATGGGAAACTGATAAGTGATCCGAGGCTGGACTTTGACTCCCAACTTACGGTGTGTGACACGGCGGGCTACCCGGACACTTCCGTGTACCCTCACCTGTCCGGTTACACCCCGGGTGGGAGAAAAGAGGCGGACAAGCTCCCCCGTGTTTAAAGACAGAGAGCACTCAGCGTGTAATGCAATAACAACAACCCACAAACCACATCATCCATGTAATAATGTCACATATCAGCTAAACCATAATATAGTGGAGGGGCAGACGTGTGTCCAAGTCGCCATTATTTCAACCTCTTCACTCTACATGTAAAAGTTGTGTTAAACTTTCCCCCCAAGTCCCACTCTGGATGAGTTATTCATCAAGCTAACGAGTGGAATACACCGATGCTAGCTGTGCTAACCTGCGCTACAGTGGCTAGCATGCTAACGCTGTGATTACAACAAAGTTCACCACATTTTAAACTCGCTCCCGTTTCCGCCTTCCACTGTTTTTTCAAACCGGCTCCACTGAGCACACAACCCCAGAGGAGACGTGCTTCATTACCGCTTCTGGAGGCCGCTACGCTTGTTTCTCAAAGTCCATAAGTGTTTGCGGAGCTGGATTCAGGCCTAGCGGACTGCTGCTGCTGCTGCCGCCGCTGACACGACCCGCAGGCTCGGGGGAAGAAGAGGACGTGAGTCGGGGTGAGACGACCAGAAACACGTCGGTGTGGCGGAGTGGAACAAAACACCCCTGTGAAGACGGAGAAAACACCCACCTCTGCAGTTTCCTAGCTTCCTCCCTGTGCCTCCTCGGCTTGTTGTTCACTTGTCTCTGCTCTTCCTCTCTCTCCGCTGGGGGGGGGGGGGGGGGGGGGGGGGGACGAGCAGAGAGCAGAGGGGGGGGGGGCACAGGATATATTACGTTATCGTGCAATTATTTATTTAATAGCTATTGATAAACATTACTTCAGCTAGGAATCAAGAACAAAACAACCCAATAATGATTTGATTAATACTCATATCAAATCATTGTTTGGTAATTTAGTTGTTTGAATTTAACTTGAGTCACCTAGCTCCATTTTAAAGACAAAAATAACAGATAATACAGCAGCTCATGTTTTTATTGTTTAGTAAAATCATATAAATGTCTGTAAATAAAGCTTCTTTGTAAAATTCAGAAGATACTGCCCCCGTGTGGTCATTGAATGAAGGGGCGGTTATAGAGCAGACTAGAGTGTGCAGTGATGTGGGGAAAGTCACCAGTGATGGAGCGTGTTCACATTAATGCTGCAGACGGCACGTGAAAAACATTGTGATAAAATATATATAATATAACACTGACATAATAAGAGGAAGAAGAAGAATTGTTATTATTATTACAATTTAGATATTTATTCCTTCATTCATGTTTGGGTTTAAACAGTTTAGTGACTGTGGGGAAGTTGTGTGTTCAGATGGTAAATGGATTGTATTTATACAGCTTTTTAATTCTTATTGACCAATGAAAGGCACATTCACATACATACATACATACATTGCTTCTATACACAGCACTTTGTCTATCATACAGTGGTGTTGAATCCACAACTGAGAGAGAGAGAGAGAGAGAGAGAGAGAGAGTGTGTGTGTGTGTGTGTGTGTGTGTGTGTCAGCCCTGAGGGGAGAGGGAGAGGAAGCTGCAGACATCCAAGATTCATGCATCGGTCGTAAAATTAACAACGTTTCCTTCAGATTTTAAAGGCCCCATATTTTACACCTTTCTGGGATTTAGTTTGAGGTATTGGTACCCCTAAAATAATATATCAGTGGTTTAAAGTCGAAAAAACCGCTGCAACGTGTATTTCCATACCCGCTCTTCTGCCTCTCTCTGGAGCTGCAGACAGAACAGGCTGCTTTCGCCTGCCTCTTGAGCCCCTCCTCTGATTGGCTGACTGCACTTTGAGTGAACGCGACCAGGCCTATCACCGGTCTCATTCTGGCGAAGTGACTCTGGTTGTAAACGCAGCTGAAAGTCCCGTCATGTTTGAAGCTATCGAAGACCAGCCACATATTTACAATCGTTTACAACCTGTGGTTACAACAGGATGTTTCTGAACGGTAAGTTACACCGCCCTCATGTGTGTTCAAGTTTTAACAGGACAGTAACGTCCAGAGTTACAGTACAGTTCTACGTTACTCCTTACTAAGCACAGCGACACGGCACGTCAGAAGAAATAAAGCGTAACCGCTGGTCTCGAACAGTAACGTTCTTAGGAGGAATGTGCATGGACACATTCTCCTCCTTGCATCCCTCCACGTTGTAGTGTTTCTTCAGTGTTGTTTGTTGTGGTTAATCTGTGGTAGCTAACAAGCTGCTTGCTCAGCAACAAGTCTGCTTGGTGTCGCGTACGGTGTGGAGGGGTGGTGCTGGACTGGTACCGGCTGGGTGGGACTGAGAGACGACTGCGATCCCGAATGATTCTTACTGGGGTGGAAGTACGAAACGCGACGTTTGGATAACATATTTCTTAGAATGGACTGAGTGACTGTTTTCATAATTTGAGGGTCCCTACTGACCCCCTTTAAGTCATTACGGATAGTACAAGCCCAGAAAATGTATCTTACACAATATGGGCCCTTTAAGAAGACATTGTAACACATGACAGGGGCAAGTGTCAAACTACAAAACTGCAACGGCTTTTTTCTGCTGCTTTACAGTGGAAGTTAATTTGTCATCAATGAGTAACATCATCAACCACTCAATTTGTCATTTATTATTATAGTAATAGTATACTGTAATTATTTCCCTTTTTATGTTGTTTCTTTGATTAATACAACATTTAACTTTGTCATTGTAAAGATGGTAAACATGACAATTATAAAGTTCAATACAGAATTATTCAACATATTGGTCAATCAGGATGTAACTAATTTATGTTCAGTTTAGAGTGAATATTTTCTAACAAACAAGTCAGGGAAGATCCTCCATGTTGTCTGACCTTTTCTAACTCCTATAGCACTTTATCCTCTACATTCCAATTAAATCTACATATTTTATGGGGATATCATGTCCTGCAAATTATGTATTTATCTTAATCCTGGAGCCCCGTGTGTTTTACATGTGTTGAATTACCAACAATAAAATCAGCAGATATGCTTCAGATCCACTCAGTAATTTCCCAAAGCACAGAACACATGGACACAGGTGCAATGCAAGTGGTGGTTTTTTGTTAGAACTGATTGGAAACTAAATTTACTGAGATCATCTGTTTTAAGAACTTTCTTCAGGACAAACAGAAGTTCATGTATCCCCAGTACAAACATTCTTTATTTACAAAATGTATTACGCTTGAGATATTTGGTATTGCTGGTGGGTGTATTGCTATCTGGCGTCTGTCTGTCAGTCACAGAGATAACTCGGGAAGTTTTAAGTTGTTGGAATCGGGTCAGGATCTGTACTTTCGATTTTCCTTTTTTTCAAACCAGTCAAAGGTCAATGTCACAGCATGGGGTCAATGTTTTTAGCTTAATGCTAATGCAGGGAAAATACACTGAAAGCACATATACATACATATATAACAGTAACCATCTTTAATACAAGTATATATTGTAAATTTAAGAATATTTACAAATGTTTAAGTGATGTAACATATTTAAAAACATAAAAAATAGAATTGATAATAACAGCTTACATGTGCCCAGAAAATAAATATATTCTGCTCATCATGTTTTACATTCTCATTTTACAGTGACATTATGAATGTATTATTGTTTTACTATCTCTTTATAATTGTAACACTATAATAATTTGATCAATCAATAACTTTCACCTCTGATCAAAAGTTAAAACTTTTGGTGCGTAAACATTTTAACAATGTAGCTCATATTGAATATTTAAGGTTGCATGCAGCATCTCTGACTGTATTTTGATTTATTTGGTTGCACCGCAATATTTTTACCAGCAGATGTCAGTAATTGTGTGTCATTTGAAGAGTCCAGCTTTGGATCAATTTTCAATACTACTGGTTAAGAACCTCTCAAAAAGTTGAGTTATATTCTCACTCCAAAATTAAATGTCGGGGCCACAGATGGAAAGTCAGTATTTTGAGTGTTGAAATTAATATGGGGTTAAACTTTAGCAGACAGTGCACACGTAAATTAAATCATTAAAGCATCAGAAATGTTGGTTCTGGTGAATTTTAGTGTAAAATAATTTGGCAAAGGATAGATTCCAGAACCTGGTCTCTCAGGGCAGGGCCGGCCCTGGCAATGTTGGAGCCCCAGGCGAGATTTCAGATTGCCTGCCCCCCCACACATACACACACAAATTCCTTCCTTCACTCCAGAGGTTACATTCATTACTTAATAAAACAACAAATATTTTAAAAATGAAATACTGGATGTATAGGATATGAAAAACAATACAAATATATGATAACAAATATAAAAGAGTCAGTAATTTGCTGTACTGACAGCTAGCTAGCTATTCATGTTGACAAAAATAAACATTAATGAAGTGCAATTCTCCTGCGAGCAGCCGCCTGGCTGTTCACGCATTTCTCTGCACCGGTTCGGGGGGAAAATGATGCTGGTCTTCACAGGTGACTGACCTACACAAGCCTATAGCTGCCACCTCCCCACAAGAGATTGTGTGCTTGTGTGTGTCTGTCTGTTTAGACACAACCGACAAATGTGTGGATTAAGTACATAATTAAAGATGGGGAAATTTCTTCATGTGAGGGCAAAAATAGGGGAAATTGAAAATCCAGGAGAACAGCAGGGAAATTTAAAGTATGGGATGCATATTTAATCAATAACATATAAGTTATATCATTTCAAATCGATTTTCAGTGTGCTTTCTGGCCCGATTCACTCGTGGTTAGCGAAAAAAATAGAACAGACCCCGAAACCATCGCTGTAGATCGCGAGCCGCCTGGTGCAAACAGTCCGATTGATTAACATGGGAGCGGAAAGAAGGCACACAGCTTTTCGAGGCGCTTTGCGGCGCTTCTGCCTCCGGTGTGTCTCCGGGGTTAGAGGACGATGGTGTGATGTTACTGCAACGTATGAATCACGTCATGATAATTCAACCTCTTGTGCCACCCTCTCACATTTTGCGCCCTAGGCAACCGCCTATGTTGCCTATACCAGGAGCCGCCCCTGGCTCAAGGTCCTTCATCTTCTCACCTAGGTGTGAAACCTGCCCCTGGACCCAACTTTCCACCACTATTGGTCACTGCACTGTAAAACCGAACAAGTTCACAGTACTGAAAATGTTTGAGGTAACTGATTACCTGAAAAAAAATTAAGTAACAGAACCATAACTTTTAAGTTAAGTAGTACTTAAAAATTTACATTTGTCAACTTGAGAATTTAAAAAAAAAATTGTTTTAGTTTATCTAAACTTAAATATATTTGGTACATTTCCTAAAAATTTTAATTTCAGCATGCTCAATCAAATTAAATTAACAATGCTTATTAGATTTACATTGCACTGACTATTCATTTACTAAAAAAATTGATTTTGAACAACTTAAAGGCTAGGGGAAATTAACTTAAATATTGTGACTGTGCTACACTCCGACACTGACAGAAAGTCACTCAACAAAATTACTACTAGTCAACTTAAAATTTACAAAATTCATTAGTTCACAATGCTCAAAAATATGAATACAACTCCATTATTACAATTCAAGTGTTTTATTTAAAATAAAACAATTAACTTGAAACATTTTCAGCAACTTCACTATTTCGTTGAAATATTCGCATTTCTATTAAACAAGTAACCATGAATGTCCATTGCAGCAAATTTACTTAAACAATAAACAAGGGTTATTTAAAAGCACATTAAAAGAAAATAACCAATAAAGTTTTATTTAAAAGTGCAAATAAAATATATTAACCAATAAATAAAAAGGTAACCCAAAATGTTAACTTCAACTTAAGTTCCCCAATTGGAAATGTTGCAAACAGTGCAAATTGTGAGGTAGAGGAGAAAATGTAACATAATTTAAAGGAACATTGTGAGGTTGGCTTTAAAATGCTTTTAGGAGTAACAAACAACTAAATCTCCAACAACCTTTCAGTTATATAAAAGTGCAAATAACAGAAAATAACCAATAAGGATTATTTAAAATATGATTTAATAATATATATATAATAATATTAGTTATTGATAATAAAAGACTAACCAATAAAGGCTTATTATTTAATAATATATAATAATATATAATGTATAATAATATAATTTGTTATTGCAAATAAAAGACAATAACCAATAAAGGGTTATTTAAAAGTGCAAATAAAAGACAACCAATAAAGGGTTATTTAAAAGTACAAATAAAAGACAATAACCAATAGAGGGTTATTTAAAAGTGCAAATAAAATAAAATACAACTGTATTCATGCATGTTAGAGTCACGCTACATTTAACAACTCGTGCTTGAGATTCAGTAGGCACGGTTTCAGTGGTTTGTTATCATCAAGACACATCACCATCTTCTGTATGAAGGTGAATGTGTTGATTAGTTGTCGTGGATAATTTAAATGCAGTGCATAGAACAAGCCAAAACAAAGAACTAGCGCATCTGTCACCCTGGGAAGATCACGGACAACAATTTCGTCCTCCACCACAACAGAAGTGTTCACTGCATTAAAGTGGACTGCAGCACTGGCGTCTTCAGTGACGAGAGTAAGTAAAGCCACAGGAGTGTTCGAAATGTCTGGCTCATCTCCCAGCTGCAAAACACAAGCAATCCAGTTAAAGGGATAATTTCAGAAGCAAGTTTGCAAATCATGCACTGTATGCTCATCTGTAATCTCCCAAAAAAGAACAATGCATGTTTAGAGAACCTGGTCATATCATCTGTATCGAGCCTTTTTTCCTTTTCTTCTGTGCATTTCTACAAAAGTTTTTTTCTTGCTGAGCTGCAGTAAAGGGTCAATTCCTGGGAGTTGTACATGTTTATTGCTTGGAAAATATATGTACTTTAAATACATATTAGCTTCAACTAAACTGGGGGATACATTTTTGAATGAAACGAGGGGTGTGGATTTCATCCTAATTTCTTACAGTTACAAATCTAGTGTATTTGAATTGCTAAAATGCTGCAAGAGGTATTCAAGTTGGTTTTCTATACAATCTGTCATACTTACAGTAGTAACTGATATTGACATTTCAGTGTGTGAATTGAGTACTTACACAGAAGGTCTTGAAGAATTGTGAGCCATCCTCCCGTAGGTACACAGGGAGTGCACGAAGGGTCAGAATGTTTCTGTCAACATCCACTTGTTCCTTGAATAAAAGGAAAAGTAATTATACAAATATTTAATTTTAGCAAAACATCTGTATACAACGGTGGTCAGTGATCACCTTGAATTGACATTAATTCAGTTTAGACCTGTGTGCAGCATCTACTGTATCAGGGTGCCCCCCCCCCCCATGATTCAAACTTTAGATTTTTATAAAAATCTGCAGAAATTATATTTATCTTCTTAGATAAACAGGGCATAGCTTCTTCTGCAACAATGAAATTTAAAAAATCTCTACGTGTGATAATCGAGGGAAAGTACTTCTAACACTTCTGTCTGCAGTGTGTGTCTGCCCGTCTGTGTCGCTGACAAAAACTGATAACCACATGTATTTAGTTATTAATCTATAGTGTCAGTCAGATCATGATCGTTCTGGTCACTTTAATCCTGATGCCCTTACTGTGCACTTGTTGTGTTGTGTTTAGCAGATGAATTATGTGGACACGGTGCGCACACTTTTAAATACCTGCCTCATAAAATCAAAACGAATCAGACACAAAGTACACGTTAGTACTGTTCAGCTTAATTCAGCTCGTCTCAAGCTCACATAGTAGAGATGGCCCAATCTGTAATGTCTGCACAATATATATGAGCAACATTGTGCCAATGGCGAAATTCATCTTAAACTTACCAGGCAGCCATAAACCCAGAGGATATCCCGCAGTGCTTCTGCCGTCTTGCCTGTCTTGGTTGCCTTCTCCCTGTACAGGGCAAGTAGTTTTGGTGTGTGTCGATCAAGCTCGCAGTAGAATTGGCCGCCCATGTTCACATTTGTGATTCTATGGAACTCCGCAAAAACCTGCAGACATAAAAACACATTCATGTATATAGATTAATTGAGAGTTTTCTACTTGGATTTTCACAGGGAAGCATTTATGATCATGTTACTATATGGCAAACATAAGAGGAACAGTTTTTACCTGCGTCTGAACACGCAGGGCTGGCCATCTCTCCAAAAAGTCCCCCACCTGAGGATTTCCCTCGACAATGTCTTTGCGACGAAGGGAAAAGGTCGACTGCATTAGCTTCTCAATCAGAACATTGTCTCTCTCTGTCTTGACAACTTCTTGCAGGATTTGAAGTTGCATTTGCTCCAAACTGGCCTGGTTCTCTCCGCGGGGAAAGTTGGGTAGAAAGTTCACTTCAGCTCGTTTGGCTCGTTTGATGTTGCAATGGGGTGGTTGGCTTGAAGGGTTGGTTTGGCTCTTCCTGCCTGAATTGACCAGCACCTCTGCACACCCAGATCTGGCAAGCTTGGTACGATAATTCCCCATCTTGAATTTCAGGGAGATCTTCCATCCATACCATCCAGTCTGACTTGCGAGTTCTCTGAGACATGGATGTGCTGTAATGAGAGCTTCAGCTGCCTTACCCACTTCATTGTCATGTGGGTATGGTTTGAAGCTATGCATCTGTTCAGCCATGTTTTCAAGGATGTTGTGCTTTTGGGACCTCGACAGCTTCAGTGTTTTCCCAGATCGATCAAAGACAGCATTTCCTTCTTCGAGTATGCGCTCCACTTCATAAGAAAAAGTAGGCACGGGGAAATAATCAGGCCAAGACTTCTGACGCTGTGTTGACGGCACATGTAGGAGTATGTCTGTATCAGAACTTGCAGTTGAGCCATCATCACTTTCAGAGTTCACGACTTTCAATGTGCCCTTCTCAGGCAACTCCTGAATGTCTGAAAGAACGGTAAGTTGTCCACCAAAGTCTGGATCTTCATAAGCCAGGGCATGGCAAAGGGCTAACTCTTGAAAACTGGCTATGCTGCAAACGATAGTGTCTAAATAACTTTGCCAGAGTGTTTAGGGATACAGAACACAACTTGCACTTCCATTCCATTGAATCACTGGAAACCTGGTTAGCAGTGAGGAAGAGACATTTACTTTGAGGAAAACCTTATGATGCTTGTAGGATCCTTAACGTGCAAGATATGCAAATAGAAAACATACCTTATATTGCGGTAGAAAGAACAGTGTCACCCTCAATGTGATCCTGCAGGAGCACATTTAAAAACAATATGAAATAAGTCACCTTAGTCCAGTCATGGACATCATAATCAAATGCAGATTTAAAAAGAGAATTGTACAATTAAACTCACCGACAAAATATTGGCTTTCTGGTGATTCTGGAGTGGTTGATGAAATGCCTTCACCAGCAGTCTCTATAACCTTTAATGGGCATATAATACAAATTAATGGTCAGGTAAAAATATGTATTCACATAAAATGGGAACAATTTGTAAATTATTAAATATGACTTCAAGATCATAGATTTGCATATTCATCATAAAAACAGAGGACTAAAACGTTGGACTTTGGACAGAGGACTTACAGTTTATGCTGCTTTCATTTAGCTTATTAGGGGTGTAGTATTTACTCAATTATTGCACTCAATTCAAAGTACAATTTTAGGATACCCATACTTGAGTGTTTAACATTTTATGGATACTTAAAAAAGGTTCATTGGACATGTGGCTCACAAAAAAATCTTCCTTCCTCCATCCATTTTGTGTGTATTGCTTTCTTCCCATTTTTTTTCCTTGAATCAGTTCCACATTTTGTTCTTATTTAATCTTTGGACTATGCTAAATTTTAACTGCCTGCTATTCCAATTGAATAGGGGATTTGAAAATATCCCAGATTGAAGACGTTCCTTTTTTAGTTAAGTGAAAAACGTCTCTACCGGTCCTCATTTATCATACAGGTGCTGATACACGACGGAAGTTAACAAGCTAACGTTAAACAGCAACGTTAGCATGTGCGCTACGTTACAGCGCCTGACTGAAAAACATTTAAATACTTGATGGCTACTTACCCGAACTTTTAAGCAGTTTGACTCGACTCCTCTCTCTCGCATCAAGGCAGCCGTCTTGAATTTTGAAAGCCGTTACATCATGACGTCAGACGTCACGTCGACGACGTCAGACGCTACGTTCCTCCGTTTACTCATACATTTTAATTTATATCAGGATGTTCACTCAGAAACTTTGATCCATTGGAAATTAAAACAGCATCAATAGTGAACAGAACTCAGAAGTTTATTGTTGGGTTTACTCGATAGTTGTTTTTGAGTGCTCTAACCATAATACTTATGAGTTCGTAGTACTGTTCGGGTTTACAGTGTGTGTGCCACATGACCCATGAGATCACCAGGCAAATAAAAGCCCTGTTACCCCTCTGATAACTTCTCCCTTATCACTTATCCCGGAGGCGAGGTGTACCTCTCCTGCTCACCCAGCCAGGGAGACATTCTCCTTACCCAAGCACGTTTGACCTCCAAGCAGGCCTGCCTGAAGTAGACTGCTAAAACCTTCCAAAAGGCTGCAACACGAGCAATACTCAATATTTGCAGCTTCAAAAAGTAAACATTCCAGACACTAAAATCCCAGAGATTATTTCAGACGTTTGAGGCATGTTTACTTTCAGGGAAAGAACGCACCAGGCGAAACCTATCCATGTGTAAGCACACACGTCATACTAATGACTATTTTTATTTCTATTTGGCCTTTATATTCCTTTTGGAACATATGCCATTGATGAATTGTTTCCACCCTCATCTGTCTTGAGCCATCCTCTCCAGCTGTTTCCGCGTCAGCCCCTTCTTCTTGAATTCCTGCTCTGTGCTCCTTCTCCAGGTGTTTTTGGGTCATCCTCTATCCCGTTTGCCTTGTGGGTTCCATGTCAGTGCCTGTTTTGTTATTGCTGTTGTGTTTCTTCGTAGTGTGTGTCCAATCCAGCTCCATTTTCTGTGACAGTTCCGTACAAAGCTGGGACTCAGTTGCAAAAGGAAGCACGGGAGACAAAAAATAAAGTACAAAATAAAACTTTACTTTCACAATCCACGGGTCATACACAGGTAGGCAGTCAGGAAAGCAAACAAGTCCATTCAGGTAAAAGGCACAGTATCCAAAGTCGATAATCCAAGCAGAGTCCAAAACCAGGTAAGCAAACAAACAGAACTTAACGCTGGAGAGCATGTACACACGAAGGAGACGATGCCCAGATAACAAAATAAAACAGGAAGTGAATACAAACAGACACAGACTGAACGGATATTACAATTTTCTCCTTATCAGAATCAGAATCAGAAGTATTTTATTGCCAAGTAGGTTTACACCTACCTGGAATTTTCCTTGGTGTAAAAGGTGCATACAATGAACATAAAACATAAAAATGCAATAAGTACTCAGCATTTAGAAAAAAAAAAAAATTATATATAAAAACAATATATAAAATAAAAATATATAAAATATATAAAAAGTGAAGTAAAATGCTAAATGTAAAACAGGAGTGCAATGTAAATGTGCAATATGCAATGTGCAATGTACTGTAATGTGTGTTAATGTAACACAGACTTCAGGAGAGGGTCAGTGATGGCTTTGAGGTGGAGCAGAACAAGGCGCTCAAATGCCTTCATCACCACAGAAGTCAGGGCGACAGGTCTGTAATCATTGAGTCCAGTGATCTTAGTTTTTTGGGGGACAGGGATGATGGTGGAGGTTTTGAAGCAGGCTGGTACGTGGCATGTCTCCAGTGAGGTGTTAAAGATGGCTGTGAACACCGGAGACAGCTGATCAGCACAGTGTTTCAGGATTGATGGAGAGACAGTCTGACAGTCTCAGAGAGTCTGGTCCGGCTGCTTTGCGGGGGGTTCTGTCTCCTGAAGAGTCTGTTGACGTCCCTCTCCAGGATGGAGAGAGTCGTCACTGAGGTAGGGGAGGAGGGAGGGGGCTCTGAGGTGGGAAGTTGTGGAAAGGCGGGGAGTTTGCGGGTGAGATTTCCTTTGTTAAAGTCGCAGAGGACAATAACTAAGGAGTCCGGGTTAGTCCGTTCCACACACAGTATCTGGTCGGCGAGCATGCGTTGTGCCTCTTGCACGTTAGCCTGCGGTGGAATGCAAACACCGACCAGAATGAATGAAACAAACTCACGGGGGGAGTAGAAGGGTTTGCATTTGTCACTGTCACATCGTTGCACCAGCCGCAGTTAGTATAGAAGCAGATTCCTCCACCTTTCGTCTTGCCGGAGAGTTCCGTGTGGCGGTCTGCTCTGAAAAGTTGGAAGCCAGCCAACAAGTTGGATATCAGCTGTATATCTACTGTTTCTTGTTTTGTGCATTCCCACAGGTTGATGTTGCTAATTGTGTTTGGCCAGAAGACTCCAAGGATGCGTCTTAGGCAGTGGTTTATGAAGGTTTGCAGTTTGTTCGTGATGTTAGTGGTGGTTCTCCAGGTTTCGGAGCCATAGAGCAGCACGGTTTTAACGTTGGAGTTGAAGATTTGAAGCTTCGTCTTGAGGGCGATTTTTTTACTTTTCCAAATTTTGTTTAAGATGTTGAACTAATGACACATCAAGGTAAACTTTCCATGCAGCAGATCAGGAAGATGACAAAGGTGGCTTGGGAAACTGTTGTTGCTTCCAAGGCTATAGTGGGTGCAACTGAGCCTGTCAGCACAAATATTAAAGTGACTAATACATCTGACGTCTCAAAACTTAACCGTCACAACAGACCAAATGGGGGGGTGACAAAAGGCAGCGTAGACACTGAGCGTTACCGCCATGTCCGCTAACTTCCCAGAGATAGGCATTCCCACAGTAGAACCTTTAGGAAGCCATACTCTGACATTCTGGCCCAGACATATGACCAGCCAATAGACTGCTCGGATGATGACCGCAGCATTTCTGAGTACAGTTCAGACCATAGTAAATAACCCAGCAGACAGTGACAACACCTCTGAATGTTCTGTGTGCGTAAGCGTGCACATTTTCTATCTGCCCTTCAGAACCTGGGGCAGCTGCTTGAATTCTTTCTCTGGCATAGGTCACAGTTTCTTATGCGCACAGTGTATTCATGTATGTGTGATGTTGAATAAAGCTAAGGGAATACTGTAATATATAAAAGGTTAGGTATGAGAACAAGTTTAAGTACAGGGTATTGTATGCCACGAATTACAGTCCTAACAAGATATATACATATATACATGTAAAATGTAGAATTATATAATGAAATGTAGATTAAATGCATTTATCTTGTATGTAATTGTAAATATATAGTCCTTTTATACCTGCTTTTCCTGCTTCAGTTATGAGCAGCCCCGCCCTTCCAGCCTCCGGGCCGTCAGCCAAGCTTGCTTCCTTATTTTCGTGGTGCTTCTCTAGTCATTACAGCGGCTGTGAGATGGCTGAGGTGCACGGTCAGTGGATTAGGTAATGATCAAGATGGAACATTTGTGATATCTGAATGAGGATCTCTTGCTGATCACAGAAAAAAAAAAGGTAAGGCTTGTGTTGGTGTTGTATTTATACAAAGGTTATGTACAATTTATGTGTGTGTGTGTGTGTGTGTGTGTGTGTGTGTGTGTGTGTGTGTGTGTGTGTGTGTGTTGCTCCATCATACTGACTGCCTGTTCTTCTCCAGGTGAACCCTGTGATCCTGCTTTGTGAACTTTTTACAGTTTTACAGCAGCACGTCACTCTCCTGGCCCAGCAGAATCATTTGGCAACATGCTCAGAATTCAAGGGGGAGAAGTGAAATTACAACACTGGTTGACACTGTTGTCGGGGCTGGTGGAGAGTTTGTTCTTCACAGGGATTGCCTATGGCTGGGCTTCTCTTGTGTTTGTGTTGAAAGTTGATGGATACTTTGCTGCATACTGCACCAATTCCACCAGAGATGAAGATTATGCTGTGTATACAGGTATGTATGAATTGGTATTATTAAAGCTGCAGAAATAGACATGCAAGCAACACAACAGCAACAAAAACAGTTTAGAAATCATTGAATACATAGACTTTAGGGCAAATAAAAGAAAAACAGCTCATCTGGTCTATCTATTCAAATATCTCAGTAAAACAACACAGTTGGTTTGTAGATTTGACTTTTCCTGCACCACCTCAACTAAATGTCACTCGACTACAAATATCTATTAACTACCTGGTGCCTTAGGGCAAATATTCATTTTTATTAGGTATAAGGTTTCTGAGTTTAAAGATTAGATGATACAACACACATGTATTTAACTATTATTAAGTTTTTCTTTACTCATTCCAGATTGTAGTGGTCAGGACGAGCACTTCTCTCAGGTCATGTCAGTCGCTTCTATTGCCACCACAATACTGCGCTTCCCCATTGGATATGTTTATGACCGCTGTGGAACCGCAGTTACAAGGATAGGGGCAATGTGAGTACACCATCAAGAAAACTGCCTGTCAAGTTTGCAGTCTTTGCAAGAAGTACTTTTGAAAAGACTTGCTCACTGGCATATCTCCTCAGCAGCTTATAGAACTCGGGCTGTGGGAGGTTTCCATCTCGTGTTACACACCTTTTGTGTCCTGTAACCCACGATGCCTGGAGTAGTATTTTTTAACCCAGCAGCAGATATAGATGTCTGTCTTGTCAGGCTTTTAATATTGCACAGTCGAAAAAACACAAAGTCAACATGTCTCGTTCACACATTCTCCCTCTGATGCACTAGCCATCAACTCACTTCCATAAGTCCTCCATAATATTGTCTCCATCAGAATGTGGTCTTCGTAAAGCTATATATTAGTCCAGCGTAGTTGGTCTAATGCATTTTGTCTTTGCAACTCATTCAGTTTAGTTTTTAGCTGTAAATATTTTTCCTCAATGTGCAGGCTGTTCTCATCAAAGTTTCGTAGGAAATGCTACGAAAAGTAATGCACTAGTATTCGTATGAATTCCACGTAATCGTGAGTCAGGAGGCTGGGGACACGTGACCGATGCACTTCTCTCTCTTCGTGAAAACAAAAAACATGGCATATATTAAACCTCAACATGTCTCCTATTTTGCATATCAGAGTTCTAACACCTTGACAATGAAGAAAGAACCAAAAATCCAAACACTCTCATGATCATGAAATTATCTGCCTGCAGATCATTGTACACCACTGGCACACTGCTTATCACACTGTCAAATGCAGGTATGTTGTCTTTTTTATTGTATTGTGCCAATACTGTAATCAGATAACATGTCAGCTCTCTTTCCATTTATCTTTCTTTCTCACACAGAGACATCTGTATTGCTCTACCCAGCTTTGTCAAGTGTAATAATTGCTGGAATGATGCTCTACATCACCAATGCTCAGGTGTGTGGTGACCCAGTTTAAATATTTCACCTCACTTGTGCATGAGCTAGAATTCAAGAAGCTCTAATGTGGTAACTTCTCTCTTAAGGTGGGGAACCTGTTTCATTCCTATCGCTCCACCACCATCACCATATACAATGGAGCATTTGAAGCCTCTGCTGCAGTTTATCTCATTATAAAGGTATCGTATGATATCGTGTTAGGCTCTTTGATTCTTAATCACAAAATGAAACTAACAACTAACAACCTCCTTCTTTCTCTAGTTGCTATATGAAAGAGGAGTTCCTCTGCAAACATCTTTTCTCTTCCTCACCTTGTGTAACATTATTCACTGCGTCCGCACCATCTTCCTGATGCCCAGACGACATATCCCCTACCCACTACCAGAGACATACACTTACGGGTCAGAACAAACTGCATAATCCTAAGTGATTTGAGCCATTAGTTTGTTTCTGCAGCAATTTAACTGTTCTTTCCTTCACCTGCTCTGACAGGGTAAGCTGTACTTTACAAAAACGAAAAAGAAGACAGGAGGAGAACAACACAGTGCAAAAGGAGGAAGGAGATGCGGAGAAGACTGAAAAGGACGAGAAAGGTTACTTTTGAGTCTGTTTTGTACAAACATCCTACAGTCAAATAACATATAAGAGAAACCACTCTTTCTTTTATATGGACATGAAGCTGAAGACAGTCAGGCTTATATTCAACAGTATTTTATTGTCTGTTCCCTAATTATCCTGGCAGTAAAATATGTAAAAAGATGGGAGCACATCTGCACATCTAAACACCCAACTTACCTTACGTAAGTATTATTACAAAGTAAAAATTTAGTAATTATTTATTGTGGGATTTTCCCAGGGGCCGACATTGTTGTTGTTATACGTATATCATAATCTTACAATGACATGATAACCAGCATAGAGAAAAAGTGTTTTTCTCTTTTGCAGATGAGCTCACTAGTCCTCAACATACAAGTTCCTATGGGGTTGTGAATGAATGGGTGATTTTAAACACAGCCACTGTCTGTCCTTTCCAGTAATTATAGGAAATGTGGGAAATCGCTGCCTCATGTAGATGCACAGTGCACAGCAACATATCATGACAAAGTATTTTGTAATGTCTAACAAATTACAAGAACACATTTTTCATCTGAAAATTGAGTTTCCTGTTTTCTAATCATCCTTTTTCTCAATAATCAGCCACTTTCAGGAGCTGTGTGTTTTCATGGCTCTTCTTCTGTCACCTGGTGTGGGTGGTCACCATCATCCTCTGTCAGTTTATCTTCTTATCCAACGTCAACCCCATGCTCACCCGGCTGGCTGATGATGACCAAACCGTTGGTGAGGTGTAATGAGCATTTCCAGGAGTGTAACAAATAAAAGTTCACTCCTTGTCTGGATTGTAAGATAAAATGACATGTTGTTCCATGCACGCATTCATTCGCTTATATTTTGGTGAAGCAAATTAACTGGTTGGGGTGAGAGGAGAGAAATAGGGTGGGGGGGGGAAAACACTAAGCTTGTTCCACAGGAGAGGAGCCTGGAAGCTGAAGGCTCTGCCTCCCTTTCTAGTCTTTGAGACTCTAGGAACCAGAAGTAAACTTTCATGATATTGAAGATTAACTACCTAATTAGTTTTATCTGGCTTCATATATAAATAAAGCTGGATGTTATCTGTGTAACAATGGAAATCTATCTAGAACTTTCTGATAATGTTGCCTAAAAGGAAGCATATATTAAGTGAAAAGTATCAGTCCAAGTACAGAACCTTGTGGAACTCCATGATTAATTGGTATGTACCTGGAGGAGTGATTGTTAACAAAGAAGTATTGTTTAATAACTATTAATCATGTCTAGTGCTGTTTCTTTAATCCCAATAATATCTTCCAGTATCTTCAATCAAATTTTTTGATCGATTGTGTCAAATGCACTAAAATCTAGCAAAATAAGTATAGAGACAGGTTTAGACGTCCATTGTCTTTGGCCACCAGAAGGTTGATGGTAACTTTCACCATGGATTTTTATGTATTATGATCTAAATCCTGAATAAAAGTTTGCCTGCAAATGGTTCCTATGTAATTAATTACAAATTGGTTAGCAGAAGCTTTTTCAATGAGAAGGAGGTTGGATACAGGTGTATAGTTAGCTAAAGAATCTGGGTCAAGAGTTTTAACCAGAGGTTTAATTACAACCTTGAAAGTCTGTGGTATGTCACTTGTTATTAAATAATATAGATTGATTTGATCTGTTAATTACAGCTAAAACATCCTTAGTCATAGGACCTTAAAGACAAGTTGATGGTTTGGATGAGGAAACCATTGAAGTCAACCCAGAGAGCTATAGAAGAAAAGTAGGTGCTGCAGTTTGTAACTGTACTGGACATTTGTGGGAAAGGGGTGATGTTGTTCCATCATTATGAACACTCGCAGAAATGACAAAGTCTTATACTACTAGTACTTGTATCTACTAGTACTAATACTAGTATCTCTTTCACAATCGATTCCACAAAAACAAAGCTGATATGCAAATATGCAGCTGAATATCAAACAAGGACAAGTTCACAAGATGAATTTAACTTAAAAAAAATAAAATAAACATTTCCCATGGTACATTGTGAAACAATGCTTATGATCAGATCTGAGGGTTTCTTGACTAGGGTGGAGTGTGGCTAGAGAGCTGCTGAGCATGACTGTCAAAACAGAGGAGTGCAGATGAAAAAACAAGGGGTTAAAGTTCAGTTATGTGGGTACAATAAAAAGTCTTTACTGAGCAAAGATGATTTCTAGTGAGGTTGGCAGAAGACCATGTTCTGGCAGAGTATAGGGGATTAAACTATGTGTAAAGATGATTATAGAATGTGGCGCAAGTACATGGGAGAATTGGCAGGAGTAGCAGGAAGTAGCACAGAGTGGTGGCGAGGCAGCTAGACTAACAAGCCCCAATAAATTACAACACCATTTATCACCTGTGTGTCACCCGATATTTTTAGTCTGCGTCTTCGTTACGCGTTTTGGAAAATGTCATCCATTTGTAATGTACATAATTTCCACTGGCTTCACAATTTGTGTTCTTTACCACAGCTTCTTCTTCTACAAACTAAATTTTCACTTATGTCCTCTGCCCCCCCCTCCAGTCAGTCACTACACCAACGCATTTGCCTTCATCCAGCTGTGCGGGTTATTGTTTTCTCCCATCAGCGGCCTCCTCATGGACAGACACAAGCACAGACCTCTGGCTCCAGGTTAGTTACATTTCTTCCATATTATGCTGCAAGAGAGACAAGGCTAAAAATATAGTAGTATGGATGTAGCCTAAAGGTCGGGGTTCCATTTTAACCAAAGCAAAACAAATCTTTAAAGGAGACATATGATGGTTTTTCAGTTTTTCTGTCTTTGAGTGTGTTACATAGGTTTTTTGTGATACGTAAAAGCTCTACAAAGTTAAAAAGCTCAAAATTAAAAATAAAGCTTGTCTGCCCCACAAAAACAGCTCCTGTGACACCTTATCAATAGTCTGGTCAACTTCCAGGGCATTGTAATGTCATGTGACATCATGATACCCCATATTTGCATCATTCCTGTCTAGTGGAAGCTGTTGACCAATCACAACAGAGTGGGCTAGTTGGCCAATCAGAGCAGCTTCAACGGGAGGGGGGCCTTACAGAGACGGGAGCTAAAACCAAGTGTTTCAAACAGAGGCTGAAAAGAGGAGCTGCATCAATGAACAGTCCAAGGAAAGTGACATTTACATTTTTTTTGTAATAACCCAAATTCAAATGATAGAATTACAGAATATGAGCCGGCTGGATCTAGAAGTGGGTAGGGGTGGTCAATGCCCAGCCAAATTTCTACTCTGCCCACCCAATTGGTCAACTTTATTCTGTGCCATTCCAGTCTGCCAATCAAGTTTATTTCATTCGCCCGTCAGAATTTCCTCATTTCTGAATTGCTGGTTGGAAAAAAATGCTGGATTTTAGCATTTAAGTGAGTTGTGTCGCTACTCTTTTATCATCTCCTCTCCTGGAGCGAGGTGGAGTGCTCAAACACTCACTCGCTCACTCACACACACTCACACTTCAGGTGCTGTCTAAAAACAAAACACTACTCAGAGAACAACCAAGCCAAAGTCTCCAGGTTTTCACAGTTTGTTTATTTTCTAAAGCAAACCGGGCTGTTGAACTTGTTTTTTTTACGTATTTTAAATTAATGACACCTGGATCATCAAAAATAATCTTTTATTATATTATATATTATATATATAGTTTTGTGTTTAATTGTAGCTTCGTCAGTTCACAGCTTCCTTACTTGAACTTATCAAGTTCGTACTATTACTATATTCTATACCCCTATTTTTATATTTTAAATTCTAATTAAAATGTCAGAATGTATATTCTTAAGAATTTAAAGTTCATTGCTCTTGTAAGGGTTAGCATATTATGATATTATCATTATATCAGTGGTATGAAATGGTTTCAAAATGATGACAATAATAAAATGTATCACAATCAACATATTGCACACGGGCCAACCTTGATATATTTTATAAAGCACCAAGTGAGAGGTATCCTTGCACAGTTTACAGTTTTAGTTCTATAAAAAATAATTTCATATCCAAGTAAAATTGGCATTGTACATGATCTGATATGAGTATAACATGTCTCCTTTAAAATCAAATAAAAAAAACTAAAATTAATATAGTTAAGTATTCAGTGTTGAATATCTATGATCTCAGGCTATTGTCCTACAATGACTTCACAGTTCTGTTAACCATTATCTTTCCTTTTGCTTCTTAGGAGAAACAAGTCGAGAGGCAGATCTGCGTTCTTCCTCTCTCGCCCTCTTCCTCAGCTGCCTGCTGTGTTTTTTCTTCTGTGTGTGTTTCACCTGTCCTGTCCTCCCTCTGCAGTATGTCACCTTCATCCTGCAGGTCACCAGCAGCTCCTTCTTCTACGGAGTCCACCAAGCCTTCATCAGCATTGCGTATGTGCACATTCCCTCAATTCTGCCACAGACAATTCCATCAGTGACATCTAGCTTATCAATTTGATACTCTTCTCCTTATTCTTTAAACTGCTCTCTCCTGCTATCTTCCCCTCTACCACCCATGTCCTCTCAATCTCCTGTAGCTTCCCTGCATCTCACTTTGGGAAGATGTCCGGAATGGCAATGTCTTTATCATCTTTGGTGCTGCTTCTCCAGTTTCCTTTGCTACACCTCATCCAAAATCAGCTGCACGGTGACCCGCTCTATGTAAGTGTCCATAGCTTGTGTGATATTCTATGGAACCACTTTAATAACTAGTCTCACTCTGTACCCATCCCCCAGCTTTAATTTTCTGTCCTTCTTTAAGGTAAATATCAGCGTCACTGTGGTGTCTCTGCTGACCTTTATTCACCCAGTACATGTTAGCCTCTACTGCAGAGAGCTGGCCAAGCAGAGGAAGTATTCACAACTTACTCGACAGTAAGTATCCCTTTTTCCGAACTATTGTATGAGGACGACACTGTGTTGTCTGAGGGGCGGCTGTGGCTGACTAGTTTTATCACCCACAAGGTCCGGCAGACATTTTGACTAATCTCTATTAACAGTTGCATATGGGTAGGGATAGCTGATGCATTTCAGTGCAGTGTTCCACATCTACTGTTTACCCGCAGGCAACCAAAGCCTGCATGCTCAAACGTGATTGGTCAAACTAGAAATGGGAAAATGTCTTTTATTTGTGTCAAGTTAAGATTGCATCGTAGTTAAAAGACAGCACAGTTCATCAGTCTAAACTGCATCATCAAACATAACTGTCAAGCTTCTTTTATTCATTTTCAACATCTGAGTTTCTCTGTTTCCTTTCCACATTAAGATCTATAGGATCCTCTGACCAGGTGGCTGTCCCTTTGTCGAGTCTGAGCTGTCAGGATGAAGCTGGAACATCTAACCATTTACAATCAAGTGTTTGCCTAACATAGATATATTTAAGCGTAAACTGAAAACCAACATGTTTTCTCAGGCTTCTGAGTCTCCTGAACTTTTCAGCCTTTTACTGTATGTTATTTGACTCATTACACACTCTGGTCAACTCAGTTTATCAGATGTGTTTTATGAATAAACACGAATTGACTTGAGGCATGTGTCAGTATTTAAGCATGGAAGATCATAATTGACGTCAAGTTATTTAATCGTTATTCTAGATGCAAGGTCCACATACTTGTGTTCTTTTCTCTGGTAAGTTTGATTTAAATTGGCCATTTGATGCAATAAAATAAGGTGAAACATTAGGATTATGATGTCATGCCCCTGCAAATAACATCATTGGCACAAGATGGCGATCTGCCTTTCCGATATATTTTGGATTCATTCCTTGATAGAGGGAGGAAGTGGAGACGTATTGTTCATTATTACATTCAGTCTATGTTGAAGCTGCATAATGGGATTTGTGGGGGCATAGCAACTGCAAACAACTATGCAAAACAAGCCATGAAGTTGACTTGACAATCATGTTGTTAGCAAACTGCTGATGTCAAACATGGGAACAAAAGCACCTCAACTAAAACAAACCCTTGATTGGTACTTGATCAAAAAAACAAAAAAGGTTTGAACAAGAAAACCAACACACCCAAAGCTCCTGTTGAAGGATTTATTTGCCAGAAACGTTTCAAGCACCAAGGCTCTTCCTCAGGCTTCTGATAGAAAAACAGAGTTGCCATTTTAAATGCACTCAAACCTTTCTGAACAAATCAAGTGACGTATCCGCATTGCAGAATATATACTTATCATAGCAGATATTGTAATAAATATACATAAAAAAAAATAGCGTCCAAAATACAAATCTATATGTATAAAATTCATGCTGGTATTCCATAACAGGGTCAGGCTAAGCAGCTGTTGTTTCAAATTCATTTACACATTTTCAAATACGATTTTCTTATACGTATTTGCAGAAATGTATTTACTCAAGTACAAATCTAATTGGAAATTTTACACTATAAAAGATATATAAATGTAATAGATAAACTTGTAAATTATGTTTATGATGATTGAGACAACATTTTATAGATTTATAGGAAGCTATTTTTTTTTTTACATTTAGTCAATCAGACCAAGTTTGAATGGATAAAACTATGCTAAGACTTTAAGTTAGGAGGGAATAATAGCTCCACACAGACTTGCACACAGTAAGTACATACATACAAGCAGTTTGCATACAGTCAACCAGACATGTTTACTGACAAACCTAAACGATGAAGCCGATAGAGCTGTGTCCGATGCGTTCAATGATAAGTGTATTTTAAGTTGTGACTTTACAATGACTCTGCGGGTCATTTATTTAACTATCCTTTATTTTATCGGGTTATGTTAAAGCAGGTGGACCCAAAAATACAGAGCAAAAAGGTCCTTTAATTAAGGCAAAATCCAAACAGGACAAAGACGGGAAGTAAAGTGGAAAACACACAGGGAGCAAAACTTTAAAATAAAACAGGAAACTGAAAGCTCAGGGAGAACACAAATCCAAACACAAGGAGAACAATGGTAAAGGTAAAATAAACAAGGAGTCCATAATCAAAACAATACACTCTTCATTCAAGAGACAAAGTCCAGAGTAGACATATTTTACCAATTAGTTCCCATTGAGTTTCAGTATCTCTTATACCAGGAAGAGCAGCAATAAAGTAAATTAGTCCCAAAATTTGAATATAAAGGCAAATAGCACAATGTACTAAAATACAGCTACAGATTAAAAACAAAGAAGATAAATAGAAACATATAGGCATCTGTGGCTAAAATGAATTATAGAAAATGAAAGGAACATGTTAAAACATGTCATACAATGTCTTTGGATCTAATGAGTGAATGTGTTGAATTAAACCTGCTGTTATAACCATTTAGTTTAGTTATAGATTCCCAAATCAAATTGATGATAAGAATTAGTGACCCATCTGCTGATGGTACCCTGTGAATCTCTGCTGTGCACACATGAAAGACAAACTCCGGCTGGCTGCAGGGAGTAGAGTCCATGCACAAGGAAATATTTGGATCACCTGGAAATCAGAAAACAAACAACATCTCAAGTGGGGGTCTGCAGCAGGTGGGTGTATGCAGTGAGTTTGAGGAGAGTTCATTCGTCTCAACACTGTGCAGGCAGCTATGATTTCAAATGACCATGGTGCTATTTCACAACACGTTTTAAGTGTCTAGAATGTGGCTATGCCATGTGTCATTACGCATAGATTTAGTGAACTAATCTGGATTACAATCAGCACCGTCTGCGCTGTCTGTTCTCTTGTGGAGGCAGATCAGGGACATCTGACTGAAGTGTCTGCAAACTGAAGGTTTCTGTGTAGAAACAAACTATGTTTATCTTCCACTAGCTGCAGGATCATCTGCTATGTTGTTTGTGGTAAGATTGTGATTGTGATGATCCATCCAACATGACAGAGTGCTGCGCTTCATCCCGGAGGATGCATCCTGCACGAAAAGGTGAGATGTTCCAACTTAACAAGCAGAGGGTTGCAGCATTGTATGCTGTTTATTTGAATGTCTCTACTGCACTAGAAGTAAACTAAATATAATGTTTACATTGTCAGCTCACAGTCACTGTTTAAAATTGCTGCTGTATCTCTTGTTCACACTGAACTTGGACTTTTCCTGAAATGTAAAATGCATCATGTATTGTCTGTGAATTATCTATCATATGTTTAAATGGTATATATTTATTTTTGGTACACAGAACTCTTTTAAAAATATCTTGATCTCAATGGACCACCTGCGGAAACCCACCAAATATAAAAGATGGTCTTTTATCTATAGGTACCAAAATGTCTTAAGATAAGATAAGATAAAGATCAACTTTATCGATCCCACACCAGGGTTTGTTTTTAGAGTGTAACTGTTAAACTGAATTCATAACAGTACATTTATATGCCGGTATAATCTCTGTTTTAATCTGTCCGAGCAGATGTTCCATCATTCACTCACTTTGAATTAGCTCCAAAATTTCCTATAGACTCATGGTTGTCTCCCTCCCGGATTATCTCTGTCTTTAGAATATTAATGAGTTGTTCAGGATCATCTTCATACTATGAAACCCATAAAACTACATGTTATGCCATCAAACTAAACCAATGCAATATTTCCCCTTTATTTATCATTGTTCAGTACAGTGACTGTACTTTATTTTACACCGTGTAACTGGATCATAATGCTGTGTTTGTGTGTGCGTGTGTAATCATATGCTGTGTGTGTGTGTAACCATATGCTGTATCATATTGTTGTACTTCCTATATATCTCCCTCCCACCTGCTCTGTTTTTGTTCTGTAGAAAGTGTAATCTTGCAGAGACCCGTCAACCCCCAGATGAGCTGATGGTAAACTCAATCTGCTCAGCCAGGAATTAAAGGAGGAGACAAACAGAAGAGTTCAAGCGAGACCACAATTGTCTCAGAAGAAGAATCTCATACTGGACGATCAGCCCCGGAGAGAGGACGTGAAGCATGCAGGGGTACACGGTTGGTACCAGGTTGCGCTACCAGCTGACTCTGGCCACGGGGATGCTGGAGTGTCTGTGCTTTGCCGGTGTGGTGTTTGGTTATGCCTCCCTGGTGTTTGTGCTGAAGGAGGACGGGTACTTCAGTCATCTGTGTGACACTGTCCCTGGCACCAACGGCACGCTGAGCAGTACAGGTGAGCATATCTGGTATTTAGATATCAGAGGTGATAATGCTATTGGGATGCTTATTCAAGCGGACATCCATGTTTGTCTTCAAATGAAGTTAAAGTGTATTTCTCCTGTTATATGTTTCTTTTCAGTGTACAGAAATCATCACTTGATTATTAAATAAGAAAGAATATCAAGTATTTACAAAACCAAGGCACTCATATCTTCAGAGCAAAAAGTGCAAATACTCCCAATTAAAGCTGTGTCAATGCTTCTCCACCACTTAGGGCAGAAATGCAGCAACATAATATAACCTCTGCAAACTGATGTGAAGAGTGTTTCAAAATCGTTTCTATCAAAGATTGAAATCAATAACCTCCCTGTCACTGCTACCTTATTTGCAAAGATGTGTGTTGTAAATCCCAATTACCTCTATCCCGCTGAGAGTCTTACAAGTGTCTTAAAAATGGTCGACTACATAAAAACACGTCCACTCAATATCAGACTTGCTCTTGCGGGGAAATGTGCTGAGCCGCCTGTATGAACTGCGGGACGAGGTGCGCATATTTCTGATGGAGCATGGATCCCAGCTCGCTGACCACCTCACCGACCCTGACTGGTTAACAAGGCTGGCGTACTTGTGCGAAAAGACTTTCTCAGCCCTGACAAACATAAAGAATAAATACAGAGCGCAGCTAAACGTGGAGAATAATCTCCCGAGTCGCCGTTTCCAAAATAAAGCCGAGAATGGACTTGCTCTGCTCCATGCATATTGCCCACCTTTAGTGAGTTTAAGAAATTAAAGTAATGTTTAGGCTAAAATAAATAACCCTAAAATTTTTGCACATGGCAGCAATAAGGTGTCTGCAGCTCGTTTTGCATACAGACATCACCTGCGCACTTTTTTATACTTACAGCATGTGCTCACTCAGCCCTGCTGTTTATACAGGGAGTTTCCCTGTAATTCTGGTTATATTATATTTCTTAAATTGCTATAAAATAATATCATGGCTGTAAGGCTGTTGTTCTTTTGTGTTGTATTAATGCCCGTGTTTGCATAGGCCTAATAGTGCGTGTGCGTGGCTGTGCGCAGCATTAAATACCACATCCAGGGTAGGTGGGGGTCACCAGTCTCTGGCACCGTGGGGGTCGCGGGCTGAAAAGTTTGGGAACCCCTGAGTTAGTCAACCACCAACATTTCCGTCTCGTCTCGTCAACAAAAGTTAAAATTGATTTAGTCATAGTTTTTATTTTCAAAGATCCGTTTTCGTCACGTCTTAGTCTCGTCATAGTCATGGGAAAAAGGTCGTTAACGAATATTTTTCGTCATAGTTTTCGTCAACGAAATTAACACTGCTGCACATGTAAAGAAGCCTACAGAGCAAGATATTTTCTACCAGAGTTGTGTGCCTGAACACACACTTGCGGTGATGTTCACATCAGTTTGCATCTGAGTGGCTCAAAAATGTTCCCCAAACAAGTTACATCTTCCTTTCTTCTGTTTTGACTTTATAATGTATTTATTATCTATCTTTGGTTTTGACTCACAGATTGTAGCAGACAAGATGAGAGGTTCTCTCTGGTCTTCACCATCGCCTCCTTCCTCAACAACTTTAATATCATCAATGGCTACCTGTTTGATCGATTTGGCACCATGGTGACCAGGCTGCTGGGAATGTGAGCTCTTTCTCTCTGCAACCATAGAACTCAACAGTTGAGGCTGCAAATTTGTATCTACTTTTGTATTATTATTAACATATTGGTTGTCTAACCGTAAGTTATCTGACAAATATAAGCTAGCTTTTAAATCATATATTCTTAAAGAGTGGTTTAAGAGACCTCATTCACACCTCCGAGAGCATCCCAAGATAAATGGCTTTGAAGTTTAAGACATTACTTTGGCCTCAAATTTAGCAGTGAAGGCAAGAAGCACATCTCTCATTCTGCTTTATATGAAACACTCTGGCCTGCCTGAATTTCTAGAAACCAATCAAAAGTGTGAATTGTGATGCAGAGATTGTGCCAGTGGGGAACAGTGGAAGGATTGGTGACTGACTTTGCACCGTCGACAAATCTTCAAAACATCTAGCCATTTTTATAGTGTAGGTTGCCAGTTCCGAGATTGTTGTTGTTTCTTGTAGTAGAGTAGGATTTTGAAAACTGTAACAGACAGATAGCCTAAGTGAGGAGAATACTACTAAGACAAGTGGCCAATGACCCAGAGTTTACTGTCAGTCAGACCAGAAAGAAGCTAATTCTTTGAATTGAGTCCTTACTAAAACCCTTTGACCCAGGCACATTTTACACAGCGTATTCTGCATGTCTGCACACATCAACAAGTTGTTGTCAATATAAGTGTATCCTCTATTTTATTATGGTATCACACATGATGCTGATTGTCAGTTCTGTATTTTGTCTGCACAAAGGTGAAGTGAAACATGTTGACTGCTGGTGCTTTTGTGTTCTACATTGACAAATGAGGTTACTTATTCATTGCTCACAGTGGATGTGGATGCACATGCTTAGATCATGTGACATAGCTAATCAGGTTGAAGAGCAACCCCCCATCACCACCCCGCCCAATATGGACATGCCTGCTCTAAATCATTTTTTTGTCTCTCTCCAGATGTTTATACACAACTGGAACCCTTCTTGTTGCCTTCTCGAGTGCAGGTAATCACACGCAAGAGCACACAACCATGGGCGATGGGTAACATCAGAAAATGGGTCAGCAAACTGGGAGAGATACATAAAGGGCAGGGGGTCAGGGGCTCCTCCCCAGAGAAAGATTTAATTGACACCAAATGTTATGCTTTCTTTTTTAATTCAAACTCACCTAATACAGTATATAGTTAAACTAAATGGACAGGAAATGAAGATTAGAAGAATGGTTGCTTCATTATATTCATAAAAACATTATATAACCTAAAATGGTAGTAGGTTTCAGACTACCAGGTCATTTTAAGATCAAACAAGATCAAACAAGGGAAATGGCCTCACAACACATCACAATATGATAAGAATAAACAAACCTGGTAAACATGAAACACGAGGTACAAATAAACTGAAAACACTTTGGAAACTAAACACTAGAAAATACCAGACCATGACACAATCTCTGTAAAACCTGTCCTGAAAGTGAACCTGCAGCTTTCTATGAGAAACTGACATCGTAAACAATGATGAAAGCGCAGCGCAGATTGTGGAATGAAAACTGACATCATTACATGGAGGGATTCACATATTAAAAAATATATATATATCCAAAGCCTGAATAAAATATTGCTGTTGGTTTGGTAAAATATTTACTCACAAAACTTTGTCTTGATGTTTTTCTAGAGCGAAATGTAGTAAAATGTTGCTGTTAACGTTAACATGTACTAATTATATGCTTTAACTGATCTGGTGGATGATAAGGTGCAATGAGTTTATCTTCCATTGTCCTGTAGCATTTTCAGAGCTGCTCTTTCCAGCCCTGCCCTGCATTGCTATGGGAGGAATTCTGCTCCTTCTAACTAACATGCAGGTGAAAACTCCATAGTGTTCCTGTATAGTGGGTATGTCTTAGCATAGAAACACCCTAATTAGACACCACACACTAATGAGCACTTCAACAAGCTGAGAGCTTTGTATTGATGTGTCCGGTGTGTGTCTGAAAGGTGGGTAACTTGTTCCCAGTTCACCGCTCCACCATCATCACGCTCTACAACGGTGCCTTCGACTCCTCCTCCGCTGTGTTTCTCGTCATCAAGGTAAAACAATGAGGCTGTTCATCCGTGTTCCCTCCCCCAAGTAGTTGGTTTCTATGTTTATTAACAGAACAGCTTTCCACAAAACATGGTGGAAGGACACTTTCCTTAACATTAGGAGAATGCACATTTTACAGATCAGCAGCAGAAATGTGTGGCTTTAGGTCTTTCTACATCAAATCCAGTTATATTTGTGGATTGAAATGCAACTGAATCACACCATCTGAGAACACGGTGTTCTTTAACATACATATATATATTTATTTTCGTGTGTTTTCCAGGTTCTGTATGAACAGGGAGTCGGTATTCGCTCCTCCTTCCTTGTTATGTCCATCTGCAGCATCATCCACCTGCTGAGGACCTTCCTGCTTATGCCCAGAACCCACATACCGTACCCTCCACCACACTACTACACCTATGGGTGAGAACATCACATAAACTCTGGGACTACAGTCATTCATCTTCATTGATGAGACATGACATGTATAGCTATTCTGCTTTTTTTCTGATGCTCAGACTGAACTGTGGAAAGGCCAACACTTACAATGTGGAGCAGTTTGAGAAGATGAGGGATGGTGCGATGAAGGACAACACAACACCCGCAGCTGAGGATGGGACAGAAGCCCAAGACTCTGCAAAAGGTACTCAACCTCGTTGTTGATTTCTTCTCTTCAACAGCCACAAAGTCAAGATCACAGAATATGGTTGGATGATTACACTGTGCAGTACAAGTCATAATGTTTTTAAAGATGTTACTTGAGGAGCACGGTTTTCAAAACTAAGAATAGCTTCTTTATATGTTCCAATGCAGAAAATAACCAGAGGAACCACTGAAAATGACCACGTACTCTGAGCTCCCTCCCTTCCCTTTGTGAATCTCCAGAAAGCTGTCCTATATGTGTTCTTATTGTAAAGGGACACAGAGTAATATTAACCTTTAATATTAATCCTTATGGCTTAAAAAAAACTTACAACCGATATACTAAACAAATATATAATATAAAAATAATTATTTAAATATATATAGTTCAATCGTTCATTGACTTACTTATTTAACCAATAAACCATAAATTCCAAATAATATATTTTTAGTACTTTAACCATTTAAATGCGAGTTAAAAACAAATTTAATTAAATGCTACATGACGATGAGATTATCTACAAAGCCAGTTTTCATCTAGCACAGACTTGATGTCTCACGTGTTTAGCGACAAGCTTCCGGAGCTGCGTGTCGTCTTGGTTCTTCCTGTGGCACCTGCTGTGGCTGTCCATCATGCAGCTGAGACACTACCTCTTCATCGGCACACTCAACCCCATGCTCAGCCGCCTGGCCAACAACGACCCCGACCTGGGTAACTGACATCAATCTTCTCTCTTCATTCTCTCCTCCCCTTATCACAACCCAACGCCAATCTCAGTATCTCCATTTCAATGCTTCTCTCTGTGGTTGTTTCCCTCTCACCACATCTCCCACAGTAAGTCAGTACACCAACGCTTTTGCCATGACCCAGGTGTGTGGAGTGCTGTGTGCTCCCTGGAATGGACTCATCATGGACAGACATAAGGGAAAGCCCCTAGCTCCTGGTAAATCAGTGACCAGTGTTCTAACTGCATGTGTGCGTGTGAGAGAGCAAATGCACTAACTTCTTCTTCCTTTTCCCTCCTGCAGGAGAAAGCGAGCAGGAGGTTGACCTGCGCTCCTCCTCTATGTCTCTGTTCCTGACCTCTCTGCAGTGCCTGCTGTTCTCCGTGTGCGCCACCATTCCTCTCCTCCACATGCAGTATCTCACCTTTGCTCTACAAGTCCTCAGTCGCTCCTTCCTCTATGGGGGAAACGCAGCCTTCATTAGCATTGCGTGAGCAGACATACCATACACAAAAAATAAAACTTTCAACCACAGCAGAAAACACAAACCTGGTTGAGGCCACATAGTGTTTGGTTCTTATTGACAGTGACATGAAGTTCATTTCTGAATTCAGTGCATTTCAGTTCTTCTAAGTATTACTCACTTCATTTTGCAGTGTTTTTAGCTGTGGCAGTAACTTGATCTTACTGTTGCTTACTTTGCTCTTGATTTGTGTTCGAGTGATTTCAGAGAACTTGCTGCATTCCCCAATTTTCTAGTATTTTGAACTTTCTTACAGGTATGAGCAGATATTATGAGTGATCCATTAGTCTGCTGTTATTCAGATCAAGTTTTTTACTCATGTATCGTATATCTAATTAGATTGGGACAATTATAAACAAATATATACATTATACCTCATCATTCGGTTTAACTCTGCAGTTCGATTTATAAAATAATCCTAAATGTATTAATTTACCTGCTAAATGTCGTGATGGTCAGGGACACAACTCCTTTGTGTGGCAAAATTGTGCAGTTAGTCTCAGTCTTGCACAAAGTGTGCACAGAGATGTCTAGTTTGACTTGTCAATTGTTAATAGTTACCATGTAAGCTCATGATCAAGATCATGATCTTTTCAGATCATGATCCAGTTGACTGATGTTATGATGTTTTGACTCCCTCCCTCTGTCAGTTTCCCAGCATGTCACTTTGGGAAGCTGTACGGCCTGGTGATGTCCATGTCTGCTGTCGTCTCTCTGCTGCAGTACCCCTGCTTCGCCCTCGTCACAGGAACTCTGGATGGAGACTCCTTTTATGTAAGAGTGGTTGAATATCAAAGTCAGCTCTAATAAGTAACTGACACATGAGTTTTCTCTGTCTTGGTCTAACATTAGCAAAATGTTGATGTCCTGTGTTCATCTTGGTTCATGTTTACACAACTCTGGAAGTGGCAGGAAGATCAGTCCAGTCAATGATTGTACGTGTGCCCTCTGCTGGAATCCTTCAGTAGCACACGTAGTACTTAGCAAGTAGACGCAGCCGGTTGCCTACATGTATGTGAGTGGGCCTGACTGAAGTGTCGACCTTTTAGTTTGACGCATGTCCAATTTGCTAACAAGGAGGAGGTGGGGTTTATGACCTATATTGCAGCAATGGAGATGCTTCACATTTGGGGAGTTGTCATGTCGTTCATATTTATATACAGTCTGAGCTTTAGGCCTACAAGCAAAATTAAACTGTAATAGTGTAACCAACATCAGAAACTTTAGAATATTAGTTATTATATGCTAATTATTGTGTTCCAGGTGGACATCGCTCTGACTTTCCTCACGCTGCTGGTGTTTATCCATCCCATCTACGTCTTCATCCACTGCAGGAAACTCACTCACCACAGGGTGTTGAAGGCACAGACTGAAGCCGCTAATGGCTCCAAAGTGGTTGAAACCATGTTGTAAAGGGATAATAATGCAGATGTTTTAACCTCTGTCTAGATATTGTACTTTTCCACTTGTAAAACACTTTTCTGTCTCGTCTTGTTCATTTTCTTAACTGGAAAATAGATCACAATACATTTTATAACTTTTTCCTATTGCATTGATATTTTGAAAGTTTTTATAGAACAGAAGCATACGTTTTTTTAAATATTTGTACAATCAAAAAAGTATTAAATGTTTAACCAACATTGTATTTGAGTGCTTAAAAAAGTTACGACACTTGTCTAAAATCTGGGGAAAGCAGGGAAAGCTGTCATGGGGCTGTGTATTGCTGTCAATCAATCACACAAATATGTTATGCGCCCACTTGACCTGCGCACGTCATGTCACCGTCTTGTTTTGCAGGCACAAAGTCCGAATTTATGCAATTTCGAGTATAATGGAGAGCACGGCCAAGAAAAGGAAACGCAGCTACAATAAAGAATGGGAAGCTATGTACAACTGGGTGAAGCCGGTGGAGGGTGATTCTCAGAGACTTTTTGGGCTTTACTGACAGAGTTCTTTTTCAGTTTCCCACGGGGGAGAATACGATGTGAAGCATGATTTTAGACCACCACTCATCTTTGGTAATCATATTCTTTACCCTACATTTGGTTTGCTGGGATCTGGTCACCATAACTGCATATCATTCATGATTATATTTGTAAATGAACTCAAATGAGCTAGAACAGTTTTTACTTACAAAAGTATGCAATGTTTACATTACAGAAAGACCAATACATGTGTGTCAATAAGCAAAGATTCCAGAACACTATGGTGTAAAACAATAAAAGTAGGCTTAAATCACTGCTGTTTAAAATGTAGAACTGAAAAGTGCAATACACTTTATATTACCTTGTGAAATACAGCAGATCTACAGTAACAAGCAGTAAACAAGATTCTCGAAAATTTTACATGAGGCAGCAAAGTTTACTCTAAGTTTACTATAACTGTGTCATAAGTTGATTTGTTCGTGGCCACCTGCATCATCTCCAATGAGGTCTGAGTGATCAGATCTCAGAACACTTTTGGGTGCTTTCTCACATGAACTTAGCGTTGATCACTTGCGATCTGACCACTCAGGACAGACTTTAATACCAGGTCTAAACCATAGACTGTATGATCTAAACAAGCTCTAAGATTGAGAAGAATTTAGGAGTGTGTAGGAGAACCTACTGTGGCCTTACGGCACCATCAAACTTTATAAGGCTCTCTCTAAAACCAGTATTTGGTTTGTCCGTTCTGGGCTACTGCAGAAACAACAGTATGGTAGGTAAATGCAACAGATATGGATATGAAAGGCTCATTATGAGGTGAAGAAAACTGTATTCTTAGTTTCAGGTGATTCTATACTAATAAAAACATCACTATGAATGTTAATATTATTTTCCATTCCTGCCAACGGATCCTCCTAAATCCTTCACAAGGGTTGTTTCATTTACTGAAACAATTGTTGAATTCCTTCTATATAGAAGTGAGCTAATAGTCAGTCTTTGGAGAACACAAAACAAATGCAATAATTTAGTCACAAGGTGGAAGTTTTACACAATACAACCACAGAGTTTTACAGTCTACACATGTATTGTCAGTTATACACCATATGTTTCTTGGAATTTGGCATTAAGGATAAAAAAAAAAATAAGAATATCTTTCAATCTACTGTATTTAAACAAGGTAAGGCACTAGATACTACAGAGTTCATAATACACAGAAGAAATTTAACTGTAAGTCAGTCGTACAGTGATCCAATCTATACTCGCTAAATAAAGTGATGTTCGAGGAAAAACTGTCTGCATCCATAAGTTCTCTTTCTCTCTCCTCTATTTTCAAAAATCTCCGGACTGCAGCTTTAGAAGTAGTCGTGATTAATCGATTTTTTAACTCATACCTCTTTTTATCACTAAAAGGGTAATTTTGAAATAAAAAATGTTTTCCCCCAGTTCATCATGAACACATTGAAAACTGAGGCACTCTCTCACCTCGCTGTTTTGGCAAATAGCGCGTTCACACAGGTATTTCGCCACCTGATCATTGCTGATCAGAGCCGGAACTGGTGACTCTGGCCTTTGCATGACTGTGATAAACTTGACTGATTCATTTGGACTGAAAGAAATGAATGGCTGGCATACCTGTCTGTCACTAATCTACCTCCCTGCCCGTGATCTCACTGTGCAAGTCTTCATCCGGGCGGACACACCACTGAAGGAGTGATGATACCTAGAAGTTAGCGAGTGAGTCACAGAAAAGTAAACTTCTAACACTTGTTAGTCAGCGCACGTTCATCTGTTTTGTGGCCGTGGCTTTGACGAGACGGTTGAAAAGAGGGGGTGGGATGTATCGGTTGTATTTTTATACATAAGTATAGCCTGCTCATGCTAGTTTTTCCAGGATTATCAACCATAGCTTTCATTTGGGGCTTTGGTTTATAGTAGTAATCCAGTTTAAATCTGGATAAGTTAAGTGTGTGTTTGTGTTTATAGGACCTTTTCATTCCCACTGTTCTTGTCATCATTCCTAACTGCTGTTTGCTCAGCATCACAGGTGGACATGTGGTTGTGGTGCAGGAAGAGGATTGCGTCCAAACTTTCCGGTGGAATGTTGGCTCTCTTTCTGCACATGGTTCCCACTCCTTCTCGCAAAAAGTCCAGTGCGGCATGGCCTGCCACGGCGGGGGCAGCCAGGTAGGCCCGTGCCACTGTTGCCAACAGGGGAAACTGAACGGCCTTCGTCCTCCACCACTGCAGAGGCTCCACTCCCAGTGAGGCCCCCTTACCGGCCCTGAACACAGACATCTCCATGTCTACAGATTCCTCAGCAGAGCTCTGCTTGTTCTGGGGGGTCGAGCAGAACAGGTCTCCCAGCAGGAACTCCATACCAGAGAGCGCACTCTGGGAGGCCGGGTCTGCTGTCTCGTTCTCATCTGCCTCTACAACGTCACTCTCGTCGTCATCGTCGACCTCTCTGAAGTTGATTGGGCGGGAGTCTTTGAGGCGTTTGCTCCTCCGCAGGTAGTCGCTATCTGACGCTGGAGACCCGGGGGAGGAGCTTCTCTTGCTCTGACTCTTACAATGGCTCCTCCTCCTTTCCTCCTTCGCAATCCTGACAGCCTCTTTCTTCAACCAATCAAATGTGGCTGTCTGCTCCTAGAAAATAGTCACCACAGAAGTTTAGTATTCCAGGGTATCCTGGTTATGGCCACAAACAAATCCATGCATGGACAATGAGAAGAATACAAAAATAAGTCAGATTCATTATGAAGGTGCAGCAGGTCAAAGACATCAGGTGAGTGGTCTTTTGTATGTGGCACAGAACCCATTTAAATTCACACAGTGAAAATAATGTGTCCACATGCGTCCCAGACCACCTCTGCATTGCGGTTTGAGTGATCAGATCTCAGGACACATTTAGTCCAATTGTGATTGGATCTGGGCACACGTACTGAAAATCTCTCCAGGAGATCTACATGGGATACGCAAGCAGACAGGACAGCCCTTCAGAGCATCATTAACATGGCCCAGAATATCTTCAGCATGCATCTATCTATCTATCTATCTATCCATTGTGTTCCATTGTGTTCTAATTTGCTTCTGATGTAAGTTTTGTGGCTGCTTGGTCCTAAACCAAAGCATTGGAGAAATTACAAATTCGACCTGATAATGGCAGAATTTAAAAGGTTCAGGGATCAGAAAGGTTGCCCCAGCGATTCACTAACCAGTCCCCTTCATTTTAACTTTATGGCTCACCTTTTCCTCCATGAAGCCCAGCCCATGGAACTGTGGGTCAAGGGAACACGCCACGCACAGAACCCTGTTGACCACAGGGTTGTCGTAGCAGCTTGCCAAGTTTCGCCTCATCATCCTCTTCACTTCCTTTAAGATGGATGACGAATCTCCAGGCCGGGAGACGAGGTGGCGGGAGAGCAGGCCGATGAGAATGGGTTTGATGAGGGACAGACGAGGGAAGGCCTCCTTGGCAAGGGTCCGACAGGCCACGTCCAGAGGTCTGAGCACCAAACAAAGATCCTCCAGGACCTTCCAATCAGAACGCATTGTGGCGTTTGCGGAGGACGTGTTTGAGGTGGAGTTTGCGTGGCAGCTGCCAGATGAACTGGTTTCTGAAGCAGTGTCTCCTCTGGACAAGCCCTGCATTTTCATCTCTTTTCTTACATCACAGACAAGGTTTTTATGTTTGATGAGCATGCTCAGTAGAGGGTAGAGCTTATTCCACGCTGGCGGACAATGCGCCCACGACTTCAGCTCAGCCTGTTCCTGTCTCGTCAGCGTCTGCAGCAGACTCTGGACATGATGCTGATATGAGCCTCTGTTTAAAGCAGGTGGCAGGAACAGTGTTGATACAATACCCTGAAACTGGCCGAGGGTCTTGGAGATGACATGATGTGACATTAATTCCTCGATGCAGTCCTGCACAATGCTGAAGAAACATGGGATAGATGGAAGCCCCTCACTGGATTGGCTGCACTCAGAGCCATGTGGTTCCTCGGGTGACACAGATTCATCCCTTTCAAGAAATGTTGTTGAGTTTGGGTGAGGGACGCTTACTGCCGCCTCTCCACCTTTCTTCCCCTTTATTGTCCCCAGCCTAATTTTATTCCTTCCTTCCCCTCCCAGCAGCACCAGATTAGGCTGAAAGATCCCCCACTCCTGTGCCATCACTTTGACTTGGGTCTCCACTGCTCGAAGGGTGTAGTCTTTCACCCCACACTCCTTCAGTCTTTGGGTGGCCAGGGCCAGATTCTTAGAGATAAAACTGGCGTCTATGCAGTGTGCCCAGATGGTGAGGTACCTCTCGGGGTTGCCCTGCCAGTTGTGCGACCAAATGTCCACACTTACAGTGACAAAGTGATGAACTTCCCTCTGATGGCTGGGAGGTCGGCCACGTCTCCTGGGCTCACACTCGATGGGAGCGGTGTAGTCAGATATCTCCTCGTTGTCTTCACCTACTGTTTTCCTCATCAGCAGCTGAGACAGCCTCGCCTTGCCCTTGCTGTGGTGTTCTCTCAGGAGGTATTCCAGCTGACAAGGTGACGGCAGATCCTTGCAGGAGGGGAGGAGGGTGAGGATCAGCTGTTTGAAGCCCTCCCCTTCCACCAGAGCCGGGGACTGGAGATCCATGATGATGAAGTTGGTTATGGCATGGGTCACTTGAGCAGACAAAACATGGGGGAATGTGTTGACCAGGCCGTTGTTACCCATCAGTGAGTGAGGGTGTTGTTGTCCTGTTGAAAAAAACAGAAAAGAAAATCTTTAATCCGCAAATAATCTTCCACACTTTGACAAAACATTTCACCAAAGCCTGTTCGAATAGTACAAATAAGTTCTAACTTAAGTGTCTTTTTTCCTTTTATTTATGTATATATAGTTTTTTTATTATTATTTGAGAGCTGTTCCAATACCATTTTTCCTTCCCAATAACTGGACTTTGCGTACCGGCCGATAACGAGAACCGATCTGATGCCTGGGAGTTTGCTGTTTCAGTTCTTCCTTCTTTCCCTTCACTTTGGTGAACTCCTTGTGCTCTTCCTTGTGATGGTTCTTCAAATGCTTTATGAGATTTCTACGAGTGCCACCCCTCAAAAGTGACCTCTTGCATACACTGTAAACTACAAGAAATCACTTCTTCTCCGCTGTTGAAAAAACAGTATTGGCCCGTAACTGCGATTGGTCAATGTGTCCACCATATTGGTTTGGGCAAGACTAGAATGTTAAATAATACAAGTAAATGGGGGAGTTACAGCTTCTCTGGATAAAAAGCACAGTGGCGTTTACATTTCAATAAGTAATTTGGGTTTGTGATCTGTGTGGAGAAGATCCACCGAAAATGTCTCCAGTTACTAACAATTCCGATACTTCAGCTATAATAGCTGCTGAGCATTCAAGAGAGTGTCTCAATGCTAAACTGACTTACTCCAAGTGGATGCATGAGCAATCAGAAAACCGTGACAGGGGTTGACCACACTTTTATGCAACAACAACATTTTCCTTGTGCTCAGTTTTACTTTATCCTCCAAATTAGATCATTTGGCTCAACTCTTAGTTTGAAAATCTGAAAAAAATGTTTTGCTCTGTCAGATTTTGTTGTGACAATGGTTCTCAAAATTCAGCATTTATTCAGGTTTTCCCCAAATGATCGAGAATCCTACAAAAATGAGGTTCAAGTTGTGATAAATCAGAATTTGCCGTCAACCTTGCTACGTTGACGCTGCAAGGTTCCTCAACAATGTTCACACATTTTGTTACCCGTTATCAGAAGAGCCCGCTCCTTGTTGCAGTCACGTGTTCTGATGTGGTGCTTGCTGGTCAGGTGGTTTTGGAGGTCCGCTGCTCCTCCGGCGCAGCTCACACGCTCCCAACACAGCTTACACACCACGATGCTCCGGTCCAGAGGCCGACCGGTTGGGTCCGGCTCGAACCCGAAAAAGTACCACGGGCTGTGTTGCGTGACGTTTGGGCTACTCAGCAGTTTTTCTGTTCCAGGCATAAAATCATATTTTTCCATCAGCTGGGAGCTGGGGAGCGGGAAGGACATGATGGAAGTAGAGGGGAAGGCGGAGCCAGACAACCCCCCTGGATCAATAGCCGAGTCTGGATTTGACACTGTTGTCACGTCACTGATGACAGGCATGGGGCTCTGTGATTGGCTGTGATCTGACCAAAGGGAAGTGCTGCATGGCTCCGGGAGAGTGACCAACTGGATGTCTTGCAGGAGGCGCAGAGCTGTTTCCTTTTCTCCGATTTCACATTTTACATTGTCGCCTGTATAACCCCACGAAAAAACAAATGAACAGGATATTAACAGGATATTTAGCAAGTTCTGAATAAAACATACAATCACAATCTACTGTCAGCTGAAAAATGTATGTGAAAGTGACAAAACAATTTGGTTCAGCTAGTCTGTATCTATGACATGACAGAAAGCCAGTGGGACAGAACTCACCCATCCCGAGGCCTAGCAGGGTGGCGTAATCCTTCCCAATCCACACTCTGAGCTGTGCCCCCTCTGTGATGGGCTGGGAAACCTTGTAGTAGATGTGGCGGTAAAACTGGAAGACAAATAGATTGTGCTCCTCCTCATTGCTCGTATATGTTACATACCTACAACACAGAGAAAATACAAACACAGTGTCTGTGTGAGAGACTCTGACAAAAATTAATTCTGTAATTTAAAACAAAAATCAAATTGGGCTGACACGAGTAACTCGAATAAATTGATTACAAAAAAATCATATTGTTAGTTATTTTAACTGTGGCAGCACACCTCAGTCCAATTTATCCTGACACAGTTTCATTCGAAATTATTTTACACTTCTTATGATTGGCCGGCTGTGGCTCAGTAGGTAGCGCAGGTTGTCCGCTATCCAGATGATTGGTGGTACGATCCCTGTCTCCCCTATTCTGCGTCCTTGAGCAAGATACTGAACCTCTGATGCTGTTCCGGCAGTGTGTAAATGATGTGTGATGCTTTCAGTCTCATGCAGCTTCAAAATAAATGTTACTGATACACAAAAATTTGCTAAATAGGTTTAAAAGTTGTCTATACATTTCTTCTACCGACAGTGAGAACAGTGGGCAGGTTGTCATCGGTATGCGCCTGATTATCATGTTACTCTGAGTACTGTGGCAGCCCCAACAAATACACAAACACACAGGCATGCACACACACTATATCTACCTTATACAGGAGATGCGATGCTGCCAGAACCTTTTTTATGCCCTCTACAAATACAATAAACCCTTCTAAAAAGACAGGCAGTAAAGGCTATTTAAATGTATGCCTCAGATTTAACTTGTATTCGTTTTTTGTTACTAGGTAATTTGACGTTATTGTATTTTTTGGGGGGCATTTTAGAAAATATTCAGAGAACCAGATGGCACCTAAATGCACTAAATTAATTTACTTTGGGCAGATATTTCATGCAATTTAACCAATCAAAATGTAGAATTTTCTAAAAAGGAAACCTGTTAGTTGTTTACTTTAAGAGACTTTGTGTATTTATGGGTTAGGGTTAGGGTTAGTATGGCAATATATTTAATATGCCAATGGATCTTTTTTTATAAGATTACTCGACTCATCAACGGAACAATCAATAGAATACTCAATTACTAAAATAATCAATAGCTGCAGCCCTACTTTAAAGGAAATACAAATGGCCATTAAACAGAAATACAACAAAACTGTTTAAAAACATGAAAAAACTACCCACCTCATCCAATTGGATTTATTTTCATCAGAAGCGTCAATGTAGATGAAGGAAGCATCATCTCTGATCTGGAAATAAAAGCCAACTTTACTTGAACAGTTTTACCGGTAATTTATCGACGCAAACTCCAAAGTACATGATGGTTTTAGATCTGACTGAAGCTCAAGACTTGATTTTAAATTGCTTCTTAATGTCGACTGGCATACTTACAGCCCAGGAGTATTTGAGGCTGTTCGGCATTTGACCCCTGCACATTTCTCCTATGTAGGGCCCAAACATGACGCCTTGCTGGAGGTGACACTTGGCGTACACTTTCACCTCTCCCATCGGCTCCTCGCCAGAAGATCCAGGACCAGACATGAGAGACCCATCCTCCCCACACAGGCACAGGCAGGAAGGCAGGGACAGCACTGCTCGAGAGGGGCCGCCATGGAGCCAGGGCTCCCCGGGTGGCAGCACCGCATCCGGGACGTAGTTCTGATTCGAAGCGTTCTGTAGAAATGGAACATCCTCAAAGTATTCTTCATGGTTGAGATCGAAACCTAGAACATAACACAATAATTTATTCAATACAGAAATGATGTGGGATATGGTTACTGACGATCCTCTTTATGGAGCATGTTCTAGCTTGATGTTTGTTTTAGGTTTAAAACTAGAATTAGTGCCCTGTGGTCCTACACCTCTCTCAACTGATGGAAATTTTACAGCAGTTCACAGCCCATGTCGTCCACTCTTGACTTATTTCAGTCCTGCTGTCTTCAACCTCCTCCAGCTCCAGATCCCTGGTGGTGTGCTTCATAATGAAGCTGAGGTTTGCTCTGATTGAGTAACTATTTACAAACAGCTTGGAGTCTGGACGTTTGTGCTCGATCATTGTCAGGGAGTTTGTTACTCACCTTGAATTAATATTGTGTATGACTTATATTATGCCTGATCAAAGTTTTGTTCCACAGATGGTCTGACGACCTCTGCAGGAATAGCCTTGATTAGAGCTCTTATGTTTTGTATTGGGAGTTGCCTTACTGTCTCTGTCATTGTGATAAGGTGAACCTTGAGAGTCTGCACACTCTGAAAGTCCAGAGGATCTCCAGAGTTCAGTGCAGGTCTGAAAGCAGCTTTATAGTGACCTATACTTCTATCTGTTCCCTCCATTGGTATAACACTGAAATGTTCCTATTGTACTTCAAGCTTTTTGGTCTGACTGTCCACATGTACAGTCTGGACGGTCTCTGTACACATACTGTTGTAATAAACTCATATATTAAAATAAGGACAACTGAGGCTCAATGAGTTCATTCTTGTCTCCATTATTGTGAACAGCATTTAGAAATTCAGCCATCTTTCATCTGACACCTGTAGGGAAGATCATTCCTCATCCGTCCTGTTACCTGGTCAGCCAGATGTTGTAAACCCTCAGTAACACAGGGCTGGGGGGGGGGGGGGGGGGGGGGGCAGTGTTTACAGAGTATGGAGATGGTCTCCTGGTGAGAACTGCATGCATTTGATTATGCAGCCCACATTATTTACCTGATGCAATGCTTTCATTGATGTGACACGTTCATAACATCGTTCTGTGCTTCAAACATCACATGCTCTGCTGAGCACACGTGGTGTGTGTGTGTGTGTATGAGTGTGTGCTCATACAGGAACACCACCTTCAGCTGCTCCCTATATATCATGCAACTTTATGAATCACAAACCAAATGCATTCTGTCACTTCAGATGAGATGCATGGAGGAATTACAATGGCCGTCAGTGCTGTGAGGCTAAAATGTGATGCACACTTTCACATCCCTAAGTGCAGCCACGCCAAATGACCGACTGTGCGTGAACTCACCTGGAGACTCAGACAAAGCTCCGGGGGTCGTGGGGGTAGAGCTGTCGAAGAAATCTGCGCGGTGTCTTCTCTTCAGGTGACTTCTGAGGTTGGTGGTGTTTCCACCTTTCGCCAGCACTATTTTTCTGCACAAGCGACACACGGCCTCTCCGGAGTTCAGCGGCTGCCCCTTCTCATCCGCCTTCAAACCGAAGTACAGCCACACGATGGACTTACTCCTGGGTTTACTGATGAGATCCATGTCTGTGTGTGTCACTGCTCTTCAGTGATGGAGGCAGTCAGCGCTCACTTGGCTGCAGTTTGGGAAAAAACACGTCAAAACAACAGCCGCATGTATTCTGGTGCGTGTCTACTCGTAGTGTTTCGGTACAGGTGCTGGGAGTGGTCAAAAAGGACGAAAGGCCTTTTTCAGCAATTATTTATTTATCAAAGCTGATGTAATGTGTAATTTAATGTAATGTAGATGAAAATAAAATAAATGCTCATTATGTGAAGTTCAATTAAATGAATTAAAAGTGGGATCAATTCCTGTTCAAGATGACTCAGACTATGTCCTTCCCTTCAATTTTACTATACAACTTTCAAAAGGTTTAAAGTAAAAATTTACTGAATTGACAGTATGAATCATCAATAATGTCCTCATATTAATAATTATATAATATACATGTCTGAATATTGAGTGTTAAGATATTGGATAATATGAGATAACAGAACAAAACAGTACTCAGTTATGAAAGTGGGTACAAATTTATATATATTAAACTTTATTAACCAAACATATTGAAAATTATACATTTACTCCTTTTCTTTAAATTCAAAGATCAATGCTCAATGCAAAGTCAATGCAAAAAGGTCTAGAAGTGCTAGAGCCAATGATACTGTGGTGCAGTCTGATGTTTGTGGTTACAATGGATTCACTGCTGCTGTCTATAGATTGAACTAGATAGTGTCTGAAAAAACACAAAACTGTATTGTTAAACAAATACTGAAAGAACAAATACAGCTGACAATAGCAGGCCTCTGGCCTTTGAGTTTGCCGACTCTTTCTTTCTTCTCTTGCTGTTTATCTGTGTATATCCGCACTATCCAAAATGCATAAAGCACTGGGGAAAACTAAAACCGTGTATTGACAATGACCTTAATAAAATTGTATTATAAACTATAATATGAGAGTTATAAGTGTGTGCTTTCCTTATTTTTTGCTGTGCACTATTCCTTTGCACAGGATATATTTATAGGAAAAGTCAAAGAGTCAACTTCATCCACAAAAAGTAAGGGTGAGAGCAACAAAAAAAGAACAGGTTCTTGAAACCCAAGAATAAAAAGTCAAAGAAACATGTCCACACCTAAAGGACACTTTTATCTAGTGAGTAGTAATAGATGATGCTGATAGAAGTAATACATGATGCTAATAGTCAAAAAAGATAATGCTGACTGTATGGGATCAGACCAACAGACACTGTGTCATCGCTACTTTGTCCTTTGCGAAACAATATGTTCACTTCTTGTTCCCAATAAAACAAGAAGTTGCTCATATTTCTATGGTCAACAATTGCGTATTTAGATTACATTTATTTTTCATGAAGCACTGTAACATTCATTAACACTTTGCAGCTGATAACAGCCTTTATTTTTGAGGCAAATCACTGAGAGATTTATCATAGAAATTTTCTTTATTATCCTAATACAAGTAACATTCATGTTGGCAGGTTAAACGTGGTAAATTGAGGCAGGAAGACAACACAGCATCACATAACTTCAGACCATCCACCGACCAGAGGCTCAATAGTTACACATGTGCGCCTGTCTTGTCCCTATAGTCGCTTGACTTGTAACAGATGAGTAACAGTGACTGTGACAATTGTGGCCGTACAGTATTTATAATATTATATGTATTGAATATTTGAAAAGGAGTGTGTAAATGCACCCCAGGGTAAAATGTAGCAATTGTGGAAATTGCTGAGTGTATTTTCAAAATAATTGTGAGGTAGCCAAGACGTGGGCCTGAACAAGATATTTCAATGGTTGTTGCCCCTGATTATAATATTATAATAAATTACTCTGAACTACTTTTTCTCAACAGGGCCTTTTTGGCCTCTCCAAGCACCCGTATTGTAACACAACGAATAGACAGGCATTCAATCTTGGTTTTCACAACACCACTGGTCTGTATGCAGTGTTTTAAATGTGTGGCAATTTATCCACATTCGTACATGTAAAATTATTCAAGCTTCGTATTCAGTATGTCATTAAGGATGTAACATGACGTCCACACATCGTGGCTTCCATAAAGCAGACGGGATACCCGTGTTATTATTGTATGGTTCACTTACTCCACGGCTCTGACTGAGGCTCAAGACTAAATATGAAGCCAAACAACAATCCACGAACATCTGGAATCCCCCGTTTCGACTGATTTGCTTGAAATCGTCCAATCTGGCAACAGCGCTGGGGTGAGCTCTGCCAGCCACAGTGTTAGTTGTCACACCAGGTTCGCCTGACTCCAGCTCTCAGTGATGGTGATTCCTAAACGTCTGCTCGGCCATTGCTACACTTTAAAGGTAAGCACCACGAACATGAACATGTTGTTAAGCACTCAACCTGTATAACGAGATGTTTACCAGGACAGTTGACAGAGACATGCTCTCTTGTAGGACTGTGTTTCGTTTACTCTTCAGACTCTGTGGTCACGGTGTCGTGTCTGTGTTTCCTACACTTCGGTTTTAGTTCCTTTCTGGTAGATCGGTTTCACGGTTAGCTCACGCTGTTAGCCGCTGCTAACAACATCATGTCCTCGTGGACTCGCCGTAGCTTCTTTCTTCTTCTACGTCGTGCTGAGGCAGCTGTTGCCAAGGCGACCGCACTCACAAGGTACGTAGCGGAAACAGAAATTTGAAGCAGCTACTTCGTCAGCTTGAAGACAAACAGAGACCCGAAATAAACACTTGCGTCAAAAACAATGGCGTCTTGCTTGGTGCCGGACTTCCCCGCCGTCGTGGTTGCTCTCGAACACTTAAAGGAGCTGGACAGCGTGCTGAAAGAGGAGGGAGTCCCATTCGCACCTGAGGCCAGCCTCCATCTGGCAGAGCTGAAGGCTGCTGTCACCGACCTGGAGTCAGACCGACGTGCTGCCCACGAACATTTAGAAGTGGAAACCATAGAAAACAGCAAGCTACGACACCAAATAAACAACATACGTGATCGAATGAGCCAGGAAATCAAGGCTGACGTGGCAGCAGCCCGAGCCTCCAATGCTGAGGAGATGGAGCTGCTGCACAAAGAGCTCAACACAGTGTCTCGGCTGCAAGAAGCTACTGAGAAGAGGCAGGGAGTCCTCCTGAGCCAAAATGAAGCTTTGCACCCTCACAGAGAACGAGAGAAGGCCCAGCATGAAGAGGTCGTCGCTGTTCTGAATGACCAAATCTCCCTAAAGTACAGCTTGCAAATGCAACTCGACCAGACACTGGGGGGGATAGAGGAGCTGAAGATCCGCATCGCCGCTGTCAAACAGGACAAAATATCACTGGAGCAAAACATGGTGCTGGAGAGAGAAGCCTTCACTGTGAGAAAACGCATCCTGTCCGGTGACGAGAATCAGATGGACGAGAAAATCAAGCAGCAGAAACAAGTGATCAGGAGGGGCAGAAGAGAGCTGGGGAGAGTAAACAGCAAGAAACAAGAGAGCCGTGGTCGTCTGGAAGAGCTTGTGACTGATTCGGCCAAGATAGAGGGCCACCTACAAAGACTGACAGAATGTCGGTGCCAGTTTGAGAAACAGCTGGATGGTGAGACTCAAAGGCGTCAAGACCTGAGGCGACAGAGAGAAACTCTGAAGAAGGAGTTGTGTGACTCAGGAGAAGCGTTCAGCCTTGCCATTCAGAATCTAAAAGAGAGAATCACTGCAGTGGAAAGCAAAATAGAGGAGGAACAAGCATCAAAGTTTCTCTGTCAGGACCACCTGGCCCATATCCATGAGATATTCAAGGAGCAGCATGATGAAGAGAGCAACGTGAGGGCAGAGCACTCCTGTGCATCACAGCAGCTGGAGCGGTCCGGGCTGCAGCTGGAGGAATGTGTTGCCTCTGTAGTCAAACACAACAAGGAAATCAGGGAGATGGACAAGCAAATCAGAGAACTTCTGCAGGCTGACACGATCAACAAGCGCATGTTCGAGAGGAATCAGGAGGAGCTGTGCGGTAACGTGGATACAGAGAAGAAGAACATCCGCCACCTAGAGGAGAAGAGGAACAGGCTGAGGAGACTTCTGGAGGAGGCGAAAAGGGAGCAGGAGGAACACATGGCGAAAATAACCTCTGGCATCACCAGCACAAGGAGGCGCTACGAGGAGCTGCGCCAAGAGGAGGCTGCGCTCCAGCAGCACCAACCCAAGAGCACAGATGCCGACCTGCTAATGAACTTTGTGTCCCAGTGTGCAGCAGAATACAGACAAATAGAGATCCAACTCCATCAGGAGATTGAGCAGTGCACCGCAGAGACTGAGGGCATCACACGGAGCAACGAGGAGAAGCAGAGGGTGGCGGAGGAGAAAGAGGAGATGCTGAAGGAGGTGGAGGCCAGGTGGAATGAGGAGCAAAGCCGCCACCAGAGGCTGAAAACGCTGACCTCTGAGCTGAGGCGGAGGAGGGCTGAGCTGGATCTGACCGTTCAGGTGCTGAAGGAGAAAACCAGCTCTCTGCTTCAGCCCAAAGAGGAGATGAAGGCGGAGCTGGAGGAAATGCGAGCACGTCACATGGATGTGCTCGCCAGACAGGCCTCAGAGCTGAGAGCTGTGGAACTGAGCATCTATGACACCAGTGTGAAACTGGAGCAGGTCAGCGTAGAGAACAGCAGGCTGCATCTCTGCATCAGACAGATGACGGAGGACGTGAACAGAGTCGGGTGGAACAAAGACAGATACTGGCAGGAGGTTCACCAGTTCAACCGGGACACGCAGGCCTTGTTTGAGACGTTACAGGAAGCATGGAGGGAAGATATATTGGTAACAGAGGACTGTCAGAGGAGTGATGGTGTTCTGCTGGTGTGTATGAACACTCTGCTGAACCATCTGAAGACTAGGAGACAGCAGCTAGGACATGTCAACACACTCCTACACCAGAAAATGCTAGAATTCAGTAAGAGACTGGGAGATAAAACATAAAACATATCTGAGTTGACACAAGTTCTGTCACAAATACTGTAAAGTGTCCACATGAATTCAGATCACCTGTAAACTAAAGTAAAAACGTATTAAAGATCAAAGCAACAAGAACATACAGATACAGTTATGTATTGTGTTGTTAAATAGTGCTGTGCCCACTCTGAACCTGCCAGTTGGCTGTTGGGTTGTTTGCTTGGCCTGTTGCCTGTGAAACTTTTAAGTGACCTGTAGTATTGAGACACAGGAAGTAAAGACCAGCTGCAGGACTCAGTCCACAGAACCCTGAACTGGAGGATCGGTTGTCTTTGCTGTTGTTGTGGAAGTGATCGACAACGTAACGTTCATACAGTCCCAGTCACCGCTGCTACAGAGCACTGGTCTACTGCATTTTCCTGGGTCCTTCACAATACACACGCCAAGTGTGAAGCTAAGATAATTGCTTCTCTCTCAAGATAAGTCAACCACATACAGATTTCCGGGATGTGTCAGCAGTATGATGTGCTAGGTCTTAAATATCTTTTCTAAGAGAAATGTTTTGCTGGCATGCATCATTTGTAATGTCTGTATTGTAGCTCTTCCTCAACAATACAAATATGAACATAATAAAACCACAGACCAACGTGGAACTTATAACTGATTATTACACTCAGGTCAGTACTGACCTCAGTGCACTCAATCCTGAACGGAGGCCTTACGTCAAATATTTGTGTTGTGTTTCTCTCGTGACAAATCCACCTTGAAGCATTGCTGTCAAAGTAAAATGCTCACTTTCTGTGCAATTGATAAGCCAAAACATTAGTATGAAGTAAAAATGCATACAGGTTAATGCAAGTTATACATAATAAGTATTAATACACTTAATAATAGTAACTTAAGACTTAAGTCTTAAGTTACTATTGTCATCATGAATTGTTTCAAAGTCTTATAACATTATGACACACACATGTAGTCCTTCTCTTTGTGGCTATATTTCTCATGCACAGTGTTTGACAGATACAGCACCTCTTATAGATCTGTATAGTAGCCATAGCGACATCTAACTATGTATAGTGAGAACAGAGGAATCCTTTAACATGAGACGCATGAGGTGTAATGACAGAAGTGTTGTGTTTTAAATGACTTATTGGTTTCTCTTCATATATTCATATATATATATATATGTGTGTGTGTGTGTGTGTGTGTATATGTGATTGAAATTACATTTCTGTATTGCTTTTTATGAGGATATCTTGGATTCTTGTTAAGAAATTAAAAACTTATTTCTCACAATCCACATGGCGTTTTTACTTGTGCTGTTATTGTGATGCTTGTTAGTCAAATTCAAATATACTCGTATTACTCTATCCTCTAAATATACAGTATGTTTAGTGGTTTATTCAGCGTCTCTCCTGTGATATAATTGTCAACTTATCTGTTCATATGCCCCTTTTTATTACTTGTGTCATTGAAAGCACAGTAAAATGGTAAATGGTTTTGTATTTATATAGTGCTTTTCTAGTCTTGATTTTTCCGGTGGCCATGATATTTTGCTTGATTCAGTGTCTGACAGTGAACAATCTGTTTCTCTTTTCAGACTTCAGACTGCGAGCAGTGTGGTGATGAAACATTCTGTTCCTGCGCTGCTCCAACCAGCAGGTGGCAGAAGGGAACAGGATTCGGTTTACGTCTGTGACCTTGCCCTGCAGTTACAGGGTCAACAACCCACTTTGCTCAGAACAAAAACACCCAGAGACACATGCAGGCAGAGTTACACTCCCTGCTTCTGTCTCACACACTATCAGGGCCACGTTACAGCAGATAAAGAAGAGCTGAAAAACAAGGAAGCAGCAGAAGGAGTGTAGCCAAAGGGAAACCACCCGGTAAACAAGGTAAGACTGCAGATACACAGGAGGTAAACTTTGCTCTGAACTCCTTTGTGCCATGCCACCTCGAAGCTGTAGTATCTGTTGTAGTTTGGTATATTTATACTAATTTAATCTATACTGTTATTTGCACTTGTACTGTATTCAACTGGACTGATCTGTAGTGATCTCTCAGCTTTTAGTTGGAACAAGTCATGTAGGGATGGTCCATAGGTCCAAGTCTTAACTTCTGAAAAATATTCTCTGAATTATGACCTCACTGGTTCCACACAGGTCACATTTAACAGAAATAACTACCAAAGAATTTGATACTCAGAATTTTAACGATGCGATTCTGCTAACTTAGCTTTCACAGAGAGATGGGTTTTGAGAAAGACCATCAGACAATTCAGCAGTAATACTTTAAAGCCAGACAGTCCAAATGCAGCACTGATGATCTGCCTTTCGGGAGTCAGGACAATCAGTCTTTAAACTAGAATTATATTAAATAGAGCTCCTGCAATGTTTAAAAGAGTGATAGAAATTCATAAATCTGTCCCTTTGTCTAGATCTGTGCCAAAATGTATTCCTGTACCCCTATGAAATACACTAGTCAGATTGTCCAGCTCTGATATAAAGAACACTTAAAGAGTGCATTATGTGTCAACATAGATTGCATGTAACTATAGTGATTCACATGTTGTCTTACAATTTCTCCTTGTAAACTTATGCCACTTCTCATTCAAACAAAATAAAATAAAGAGGTTGCAACTTGTGAGCTTTCTGAACCTCTGTAATGTCCATGTAGTAAAACCACATATGTGTGTATGTGAAATTCCTGTCTGTTAATCTAAGTGGCCATCTTTACATAAACAGCACCTTTATGCTGTAGGTTGTGTTGAAACAGAGTTTGCAGTGCAGGAGCTTCTGTGTTAAAGGTCAGAGAGTAAGGAGCAATTCAACACCACAAACTAGACACAACATACCAGACATTCATTAAAACGTCTGCAACGGTTCACACATGTTGCCATGATGGTGTCATTTTGAGAGGGTGTTTTTAAATGAGGCTTGTTTACAGTTCAAATCACTGCTAAGTAATATATGTAAATATGACAAACTTATTTATTGCCATATTTATTTTTGTGTTACCCACCCATGCTGTTAGTGTGGTTCTAGGTATGACAGTGTTGGTCTGTGACTTTTTGATTCAAAAAGGGGAACATTTTTCAGATATTGATTTGAGTTTTATACAGATTACATTATTGTTACATTACAGAAGTAGTGCTTTCTCAGTTTACAGGCAACCAACATGATGAAAACAGCCTTCAGCCTCACACACACACACACACACACACACACACACACACACACACACACACACACACACACACACACACACACACACACACACACACTGTAATGAGGCAGCTGCCTCAATATGGAAATGTCAATATGCCACCAAAGGATACAGTGTCACATCTTAATCTGACCTATACTTTCTCTCTCAAATACACAGACACACACATACACACATATAGAGTCGTGTCTCCATGACTTCAGGGGACATTACATTGACTGAATGATTTCTTATTTTAATTATGGGCCCACTTTCCCATAATGAAAACAATTCGTTAACAACCTTTTTCCCATGACTAAGACGAGACTAAGACGTCACGAAAACGGATCTTTGAAAGTAAAAACTATGACTAAATCAATTTTAACTTTCGTTGACGAGACGAGACGGAAATGTTGGTGGTTGACTAACTCAGGGGTTCCCAAACTTTTCAGCCCGCGACCCCCACGGTGCCAGAGACTGGCGACCCCCACCTACCCTGGATGTGGTATTTAATGTTGCGCACAGCCACGCACACGCACTATTAGGCCTATGCAAACACGGGCATTAATACAACACAAAAGAACAACAGCCTTACAGCCATGATATTATTTTGTAGCAATTTAAGAAATAGAATATAACCAGAATTACAGGGAAACTCCCTATATAAACAGCAGGGCTGAGTGAGCACATGCTGTAAGTATAAAAAAGTGCGCAGGTGATGTCTGTATGCAAAACGAGCTGCAGACACCTTATTGCTGCAATGTGCAAAAACTTTAGGGTTATTTATTTTTGCCTAAACATTACTTTAATTTCTTAAACTCACTAAAGGTGGGCAATATGCATGGAGCAGAGCAAGTCCATTCTCGGCTTTATTTTGGAGACGGGTTGAGTATCTTCCCCAAGGGCACTTTGGCAGGAATCGGCAGACTGGTATCGAACCATCAACTTTCTGGTTAGTGGACGACCCGCTCCATCTCCTGAGCTACAGATTATATTGGACAATTACATTTTTGCCAAGATGAAGAGTTGAGGGATCACCACAATGTTAAAATTCCATCCTCTGGTAACAAGGTTGTTGGGTTAGGAAGTTTGGAAGAACATTGTGCTATGTGGAAAATAACAGTGAACACTGATGTAACCGTAATGATGAACTGTAAACAGTGTCGTTACAACTGAGGAAGTTAATATTGCATGACATATACACAAGGCACCTTTGTGCAGTGACACAATCATTGTGCAAATGTATGTACGAGTGCACCTATCCTTTGACGTTACACATGACATGTTTGTATGTATGAACTGGAATTTGCTCTACATTCAGACTTTAGCAAAGGTGTGTCAACCTCCAGATAAGTCAGAATAATGAGTCATGGTTCTCAATTCAGTTTTATATAGAGCCAAATCACAAATACCTTATCTCAAGACACTTCACATATTAAGGTTGAGATCTTATAAAATTATGGAGAAACTCAGCAGTCCACGGTATCCGTGGAGAGAAAACACTCCCTTTGAACAGGAATCTATCAGTAATAAAGTGTGTGTGTGTGTGTGTGTGTGTGTGCGTGCGAGAGAGCGTGTGTGTGAGAGCAGTGGTTTGGATTGCGCAGTGTATCCCACCCTGCCTCACCAGCATGTAATACTCCATATGGCTTGATGACGTCTATGCTGCCTAATCTCTCTCTCTCTCTCTCTCTCTCTCTCTCTCTCTCTCTCTCTCTCTCTCTCTCTCTCTCTCTCTCTCTCTCCCCCTCCCTCTCTCTCCCCCTCTCCCTCTCCCTCCCTGAGGTTTTAGGGGCGGCAGTGAGCAATGACGTGTCAGATTTCTGTGTTTACTCAAAGACAACACACTGTCTCGTGTTGAGCTCAGGCAGGAAACTGTAATCAGCGGACAGTAACATAGATTATCAGTCAGGTGGAAGGTATTGGGACCTTTTAGTGAAGAGCAGAGAAGACGTAGCTGTGGACATCGATGGAGACTATAGGTAAGAGACAGCTGTTCCTTCTTTCATTGTAGATGAGGGCGCGTTTGGAGGTACAGTATGTGTTGTACATGACTGGTGTCATTGTAAGGAGGTGCTGACATGACAGCAGGGTACTGTATATGTGATGATGCTGTGGAACTGAGGGTGGCACGCATAGTAATAAACATAGAGACACAATTATTAACTTTCATATCATACATAGAAAGCGAGGGGGGGGGGGGTATATGTGGAAATGAGTGGTAGCTACTGTCCTGTTGTCTCACAGAACAGGATCACACGGTCAAACACTACATGGTCGCTCCTTTTAAAGTCATATAGTTCTGGTCCGGAGGGGCAGAGGAGAAGGTAGTCACTATTTTACAATTTACATGAGGTCAGTGTCAGTTTTGTGCACATGAACATGCACTACAGTTATTTTTGAAGGTTTGGAGAACTTGTTGCATTAGTCGATCTTTTGGAAAAATGCCAAATAGGGCTGGAAAATGTACAAACTTTAAGTAGATGGGTTTTTGTAGCGTCCTCGTTGCAAATGAGAACACTGTGTTTTATTTGAACAGCTTGCTTATTGTTGTCACTGTTATCATCTGCAGTAAGTGAACAAACCTGACGCCTCTTGGCAAAACCAGTCAATATGACCCACTTTGGTTTGACCTGCTGTAGTTCAAAGACCCAACATACAACCACCAAGACAACTCTCGGAGGCATCAACTAGAGGAACAGATGGCATCTGTGTGTGTGTGTGTGTGTGTGTGTGAGAGAGATAGAGTGCACGGGAGGGTGCATATTATTATCATGGTGTGACCCCTTCAAACCTGTAATTGAAAAGTGAAACTTGCCTCCCTTAGGTGCTGCTCTAATGAAAACACTGAGATGATTCATGCCACTTAAAGCCGCTGTAATCCATATATTCAGAATAACAGTGGATCAAATGACAGTGTGTAATGTGAAAGAAGCTGTTAGTAGAGATGAAGCCACAGAATATATCCCAACGCTGCATTTATCCTTTACAGTGTTTAAGCAGCTTTAAGCATGGTTTTGATTTTCAGGTGACGCCACTTAAATGTTTTTGTAACCTCATGTTCTCAACCAGTTTGGTTGTTGGTTTGTTGGTTTGCTAGCCCGATTACACAAAAACTACTAAACCAATTTCCAACAACTTCAACTTTATTTATATAGCACTTTAAACACAGCATCAGAGATCCAAAGTGCTCTACAACACACAAATATGTGCCTTGGATGAACACCATGTAGTTAGTTGCAGATGTGGATTAAGGGGCGGATCCAGCAACTGATTTTCACTTCCTTTAACCACGCTTTCATTTAGGTTATCAGACCACTTCCCTTTTTTTAATATCCCTACGATAATAATAACTTTATTTATATAGCACGTCTCAGTGAAACAGCCGTTACAAAGTGCTTCACACAGAGGACCGATACAAACATCAGACACTATACGATCATGTGTAGATTCATTGTTTATAAGTTTATGAGGTGATGATAAGTTGCTGTTGTGTTTATAGCTTGTTCACATGTGACAAAAAAACAGTTATGACAGGTTAAACTGTGTGACTAGAGTGGAAGGAGACATAACGGGTCAATGTCAGGCCTGTGATGTGAAGTCGGTTATGACTGTTGATATTTTGATCTTCTTCATGTTTTAGTTCACCTGCGAGTAGACGGATGTTCTTAAAGGAGGATAAAGTGCGAGCTGAGCTGCACTCGTGTCATCATACTGAGACACGCAGCAGAAGTAATGAAGACGTCCCGTGAAACGAAAAAAAACAGTCATAGCTCTTGCTCAAGATGACTGATGAGACGGTTTAGTAGGAAGTACCTCCCTACTCTAATCTGAGCAGGTTGACGAGCACTAAGTGAACTGTCTGAGGATTTGTAAAACAGCACCAGCTGCTATTCAGATGTACTTATTTAATTTAAAGATGTTTGTTGGACTTTTTTCTCAGGTCTTCTTACGTTAATGTGTTTTTCTCCCGGTCTCCAGTGTGTCCGATGGGTGGAGGAGCCACCCGGCTGTACAGCGCTCTGACTCACACCATCAGCAGCAGCTCTCCTCTCCCCCTCCCTCCATCCCACCTGGACCCCCAACAGCCTGCGAATACAAACCTGGATCCAGACTTCTGCCAGGTGGCCCCTCGGCTTCTCTCCTGTTCACAGTGTAGTTTACAGAGAGATGAAATCAATATGAGTTAACATGCCCATCCTGTCTGTCTGTAGGAGCAGAGGGGGTCCCCTGCATGTCCCCCGGATCCAGTGGAGCTGCTCCGACAGTGTGAGGAGGCCCTCAGGGACCGACCACCTCGCCTCCACAGGAAGTTCATTTACCTTAATGAGGGAAACAGCGCCCCCAGCAGCCCCATTAGGGTGATGCAGTGGAACATACTGGCACAAGGTATATGGATTTCATATCACATCCCACTGGACTGTAATTTCTGATATATTAAGTAAAAGATTTTAACTTGGATTCAAAAAGGATGATTTTGAGTTCTGGTGATTAAACGGTACCAGTCCTCCTTCTCATTCCTGGTCATTTAACATATTGTTGGAGATATCAGGATGTTTGTTTGTTTCCCTTCATTTGCTTCCATTCATTTTTAAGCAAGTTAAAGCTGCAATAATTTTTTTTTATATTAACAACAGATCAAATTACTATGAGTAATATATAAGTGGTTGCTCATAGGTTTCTGTTTTTCACTCATTTTCCAGTCGCAGGCTATTTTCAGTGAAAAAGAACTGAACACTTTCTACACAGCTTCAAAAAGCAGAGTTAGTGAGTTGAACAGAACTTAGCATTAGTAGCTAAATGTCAGCACACGTTCACTTCCATGTTCCGCTGCAGACAGAGATAACTGAACAACTGACCCAGATCAAACATTCATCACCTGGTAGAAGATACAACTCCAAATAAATACTACACGTGCTCTGTGTCTGCTGGTGTGTAAATAAACTGCTGGCTGACATGTTAGACACATCAACTTTACAAGGTGATAAATACATCAATGACTCAATCAAATTTTATTTGTATAGCCCATATTCACAAATCACAGTTTGTCTTATGAGTCTTAACAAGGTGCAACATCTTCTGTCCTTAACCCTCATCAAGAGTGACGAAAAACTACCAACAAAAAGTCAAATTGGCCTTAAAACACAAAGGTGTTATCAGCATGAACATTTCTAAAATCCATGTAAGGAGACAAACTGATCACAGACCTGCAAATGTATCTATGACCCTCTTTAGACCTGGTGTTTGTCAGAATGCATACTTTGATTTGTTTGTGAACACGATATCGACACTGACCACCACACAATGATTGATACATATTAAGTTGTAGTCCACAGGAGGGCTGTGTGCAGCTCATTGATTCACTCAGCTCCTCCGAACTCTTGCCCCCTCCAACACAGACACACAAACACATTGACAACAAACCCATCTGTAAACTCAGACTGTGTATAAACACAATCATTCGGTCTTTGCGAACACAAATGACGTGCGTGTGTATTTGTATTTAAAGCGGTGACGTGAAATCCGATCACAAGGGGTCTCAGGAGACACAGGATGCATTTTAATGCCAGGTGTGAACAGATGAGCTTAGCGCTGAACACTTGTGATCTGATCTCTCAGGACAGATGTTAAAACCAGGTGTGAACAGGGCCTAGGAAGCATCGTTGTCAAACTACAAACTGAAATAAGACCTCTCTCTTTTTCTCCCGTCCTTCAGCTCTGGGTGAAGGACCCGACAGTTTTGTCCAGTGTCCCCTGGAGGCCCTCAGCTGGTCCCGCAGGAAGTACCTCATCTTAGAGGAGATCCTCACCTACCGACCTCATATCCTGTGTCTGCAGGAAGTCGACCACTACTACGACACCTTCCAGCCGGTTCTGGCCGGCCTGGGTTACAGCAGCAGCTTCTGCCCCAAGCCATGGTCGCCCTGTTTGGATGTGGAGGGCAACAACGGGCCGGATGGCTGCGCGCTGTTCTTTGACCAGTCGCGATTCGAGCTGCTGGACAGCATGAACATACGCCTCTCTGCCATGAGGATTCCAACCAATCAGGTGGGTTAGAGTCCACTTTCTCTTTGTAAAAAGCTTCTCATAAGGCACCTCTAACACACTGCTGTTCTGCCACAGGTTGCCGTTGTGACGATGCTTCGCTGTCGGAGCACGGCGAGATGCGTGTGTGTGGCAGTGACCCACCTGAAAGCCCGTGCTGGCTGGGAGTGGCTGCGCAGCGCTCAGGGCTCCGACCTCCTGCGACAGCTCCAGAATCTGGTCCAGAAACACGCCGGCGGCCCCACGGGTGACCTCGGCGCTGACATTCCTCTGCTCATATGTGGCGACTTCAACGCAGTCCCAACTGAGGAGGTGTACAGACATTTTATCACATCACCCCTCAGTTTGGACTCGGCCTATAAGAAACTCAGCAAAGACGGTTTGTCGGAGCCAGAGTACACTACGTGGAAGATCCGGCCGACAGGGGAATGTTGTACCACTCTGGACTACATCTGGTACAGTCGGGACGCACTGAGAGTGGACGCTGTGTTGGACATGCCCACTGAGGAACAGATTGGACCAAACAGGCTTCCATCCTTTAGCTATCCGTCTGACCATCTCTCTCTGGTTTGTGACTTCAGCTTTAAGGACGAAGAGTGAGAGCCAAGTGATGAATCTGCTCATGAGAAGGGACGACGAGTCAACATTGGCTCCTGGTTGGTTTCGCTCCACGAGCAGGCGCGGACGAGACGCCACGTGTAAGTGAAACGATGACGATGAAGACAGGAGGCCGAGAAATCAGAGTGGGAAGCGGAAAAGTCTGAGATTGTAATGACAGTGAGGTTGTACATTATAATGCTGCAGTGATGCTGCCATCTCCCTAAACTCTGACACTGTGTTTTCCACAGCAGCTCACTCAAACACAGTGAAACTGATGAGTAGGAGTTTTTTCTTTTGTTCAAATCAAACTGTATTAAAGGTGTTTCACTCTGCCCATGTGCTACAGAGTTGATGAGAATAAAGTATTTCTGCTGTGGTTCTGATTACTGTTTGTTATTTCATAGTTACCATCTCAGACTACTCTTTCATTGGTTTGATAATTATTTAGGCGGTTTAAGAATTAAAGTGTTGATTCACCTATGTGACTGAAGAATACTTTTCCACCTCTAGGGGTCTTAGAAAATGTGTATTGGAATTATATATACAATTGTGTATATATATTTTTCTGTTATATCATTTTATATACAAATTTTATGTATAATGTAAAATTTGAAAATTACAACAGCAAAGTGTCTTTCTGGAAAAAACAAATACAGGTTCATTGACTCGCTGAATTGCTGAAGCACATAAACAGAAAAGAACGAGTCCCGATAAAAAATGTCCCCTTGTTCTAATAATTTTTTTTTTTATTATTAGGGCGAACTGGCCCTTTAAAGGTGCCTCACTCCTTTCATTGTAGTTCAGTGTCTATTAAGAGCAAATGCCTGTCAGGACTGTAAACGTCATTATGCTGCTGTCGAAACATTAGAACCAAGTGAAATCTTCAACATGAAGAGCTGCTGTGACCCACATGCAACGATCTGACTCGTGTGTAAATGTTTATTTGTTCACATTACTACAGCGATGGACGCTTGTTACTGTATTAAGTGAGAGTGCAGATGGTGATCAGGTTTGTTAGACTGCAGACAGACGGCAGTAAGATCTCTCTCTCCCTCCACAGTATGAGATCACCACATGATGTTCCTGTTTTCATTTACTCTGTGGAGACGTCACACTGTGTGGCATCTGGAACTTACAGTACACGGACTTCATTTAACCGAGGGGACACAGAGAGGACACTGTTTTTCCTGTTGGCCTCTCGCCCTATTTCTTACCATGACATTACAACAGTTGCTTCTCATCCACTTGTGGGATTTCCTTGACCTGACGTGATTACATTGATTTCAATTGACACATATTTGTGTTGCTAAAGTTTAACCATGAAACTTGGAAGGATGGGTCTGGGAAGAAGCCACAAAGTTTTGGTCTGGATCCGGATCAGTGGGTGGATCCAGGATTGTTTTACTTTAACATTGGGAGATGGGATGCTTGACAACATTTTCCTTGATTTTTCAGAATAATTCATGGCTCAGGCATTTTTTAGGGGACTGGTATTTATGAGTGTGAGAACCAAGTGTTGATAAATGTGTGAAATGCTGTGCAGATGCCCCAAAAATCTTGATCTAGTGACTGTTGGGCCTTGGTGAGGTTCTAGTTTCAGAGCTGAATTTGATGAGTTGACTGTTGAATCAGTAAGAAATGATTCATCTTCTCTCAAACTGGAAGGTTAAGCATGCAAAGTAACTACAGAACCAGTCTGAGCTCAGTGTTCTGCTGATACATTGACGTCATCATTGATAACAAATGAGGTTAGTCAGATTTGGTTTTCTAAATAAATGTAGGCCACTGTTCACATTTTACCCCGAATCACTGATATGTGCAGGTTGGGAAAGAAATAAGTAAAACTATGTCAGAAAGAAGTGTAAAGTAACAAACATCCCATTTACAAGTTGGTCAGATGACATCAAATACCAAGTAGTAAATGTTTTTTTTACACACACACACACACTTCAGTGTGAAACCACAATAGACACAAGTGTCTGTTTTCAAACCTTTTTTTATATTTCAGTAAAATCTACTTTCATACACTTTGAAACAAGAGTACAACAAAATAGAATATACTTCAAATGTTGAATATACAAACAGTTCAGTCTGAACACAAACATCTTTCTATCGTCCCTCCTTTCAGATAAAAAAAAAAAATAAAATAATGAAATGTTAAGCCAAAATGGCCGAGACGCTATTATCTGGCAAACTGTTTTACAGGTGAAGTAAAGTGACCTAGGATCTACAGTGGTTTCATTGTTAAAGCATACATTTTGCATAAACTTTTTTTAATGCCTCTTTTTTAGAAAGTAAAATAATTTCATAACTCAAGAGTTTACATACATCGATATTACTTTTTGGTTTCTTTATTCTTTCCAAGACATGGCAGTATGCACCTGCTCTTAGTCACATTCTTTGCATTTCCATGCAGCCAAACGTTGTCGGGTTGTGAGGAGAGCGAACGAAAAACGAATTTTAAGAATTGAGACCAAGATCGCACTACAAACAATCTAACCACGGATCTACAACCTGTTACTGTTTTTCTTATATGAGAGTTGACGTCTTGATAAGCGTCAGGAACCGATGATAAAACAAATATTAAATCCCCTCGTTTCAATAATACTGTGCTTGGTACAAGGTATCAAAACACAAAAACTAATTTCTGTTTACTGTTCAGACAAAATATGAAAAAAGAAAATTTGAATTTAAATCTAAGGCTGTTCTGTTAACTTCTGCTCCGTAAACTGTATAGTAGATATATATATATAAATATGTACATACACAACCATGGTCTGCTAATAATTTTTCTCTGTCAGGGCTTCTCTCAGCACCTCTCTCACTGGTGTAGCACCACAAACACTCGATGCACAGTGATGGAGGTTTTCAGTACAAGTTGCTGGTTTTAACATCTGTGGAGGAAAAAACAGGAAACAAATGTCTACAAAAGTTTCATTATAGCCTCCACATTTTGTTTTCTTCTTCTTTGATAGTTCACATTTTACACGGTTGTAATTATTTGCCTCATTTTGTAGTGTTTGCTTTTTCTTCTTTAATATTTTCAAAGTGTTTTCCAAATTTGAGTCAGTGATGGTAATCTAGTTAGAAGGCATACATTGTAGTGATCAAGGTTGGTCCCTTAACCGTTCCCAACAACTCCCTTTTAAAGTCTTTGTGTATTCTTATGTTGAAGGATCCAGTTAAAGTTCTGAACACAGCGCTCCAAGGGGCGCCGGTGCCGGTGTGATTTGTGAAGAGACAGACGTAGTTCCCTTTCAGTCTGAGGCAGCAACAGGGAGGAATTGAAGACAGATTGAGGACTTAAAAACAGGCCTTCAGGTGTCTTTTAAGTCTCAGAGACTGCTGCTGGTTATCACAAGAGTAAAAATGACTTCAGACATGTACAAAGTAACCCTCTCTGGCAGAGATGGGTGCTGGGAAATGTTTCAACACTCAGGCTCTTCTGTCTTCATCGTCACATCAGGGCTTTGCAGGTTGATTACCACCTCAGCGTCCACCTCAGAATGCTGGACATTCTGTTGGACTGCTGCCGTCACCGGCACCTGCAAAGTCTGCACCTGGACCCCAGCAGCCTTCAGCTTCTCCAACGCAACTCCTCTCGTCCCCGGTGCTCCTATCACCAGCTCTGAGCCGTTAATGACACCGCTGATGATGTGAGGCTGTGCAGTCATCGTATGATTGGCTGACGTCACTGTCACAGTCCCCGCCCTGCCTGCGATGCTCCCCGGCTGCGACACCACTAGAGTCTGTTGTGTCTGCGTTGGCATGGTGAGTCTCATCACTTGCGTTCCCGGAGCAACGGTGACAGGTGCCAGGGCCCGAACGGTCAGGGGACTGCTGAGGAGACTAATGCCTGCCGAGGATCCACCGATGCCGTGCTTGTTAGTGCCGGTAGAGGTCTGGAGCTGACACTGAGCTAACTGGTGTGCTGGGATTGTGATGATCTTGGCGAGCTGGACAGTGATCTTGTCTCCGTTCTCTGCTGTGGCTGGGACCATGGTGGGGATTGTCTGTATCACAACCTACACAAAAATATTCATACATCTTAAATATAAATAATAAATGAAATGTAAGAATCTTCTGTTATGTTGACTGACTAACAGTTCTTCCCTTTGAGTAAGACGACTTGTATCACTTAAATTAAATTTTAGACTAAATTATTTTCTATGTACGTTCTATTTGTGCACCTGTTTTCCAATCTTGTGTACACCCCCAAATACAACTTAAATAAATTTAAGAATTCAAGACCTTGATACTGTCCAAAATATGATGATAGAATCTACAATTATTTCTGATCATATAATGCATTTAATATTACACAACAGTATATAACATTAACTCACAAGGGTATATTTCATTAAATTAATGTGACCTGGACCACGAAAGCTGCATTAAAAGGATGGATGGATTAATTAGCAACAAATCAAACATTCTCTGATAAAACCTATATCTGCACACTATGAGACATCGTGTTTCCTCGAAGATCAGATACTCTGCTGTAATATGTTTAAATGCATAAAAGCAAATGAGTTTCCACATGTACAAACCTTCTGTTGGGAGTTGGTGTTCCCAGTGTTGGTGAGGAGGGTGGTGTGGCCGACAGCCCCTGTGGGTCCTGTGGTTCCTGCCTGCTGTTGTACAGCAACGGTAGAGATCTTCTGACCCATGGATGTTGTCATGACTACAGGCACCTGCATGGCCACCCGCACTGTCCTGCAGACCAGAGGTAAGAGAGCACAGAGAGTCAAAAGCTAGTATTTGGTGTTAGGAAGAAACAGATACATTTGCATCTGCTCTCCTGAAGGTCGTCATAAATGCAGGAGTCTAACCTGGGCCCTGTGGCATTAGGGATGATCGTTGCGTGAGAGTGCTGGGTCTGACTCCCATCTGTTGCTGCAGTAAGCGACAATATATGCGCACCACCTGCCATGTTCTTGCTCCCCATGGGGGCAGGAGCTTGGACCACGTTGGCTCTGTTCCCGGTCCGCAGGATGTTGGGCTTCTTGGAGGACGATAGCTCGGTCACCTGGAGCAGCATGTCCGATGGTGGAGGCACGCGCTCATACGATGCTGCGGTGTCTGAGCCGATCAGATCATCAGGGACGGACATGTCTGTCATGTCGTCGTCAATGATGACAATGTTTTTTGGCATCTCTTTGAACTGGTAGACCAGCCGCTGGCCCTCTACTTTGGCGAGGATGCCGCGCTGGTAGTAATATCTGAAGTAAAAAGGGTTAGCAGGTGTTATGATGCTACGTCCCACAAACACAAATAAGAGAAAATGGTGTGAAATCTTCCTGTCAGTCAGTCACACACTCACCTGAGAGCCCGTCCCATGGTCTCATAGTTCATGTCTGGCTTGTTCTTGTGTTTGCCCCACAGCTTGGACACAGCCTTTGAGTCTACCAGCTTGAAGATGCCCTTCTCCCTCTGTGTCCACTTGATATACCTGGGACATGTGTTCTTGTCCTGGAGGAGATCTAATAGAAACTCCCAAAGGTAGGTGGTACTGCCTGCTGGAAATCATAGTCAATTTAGTGCACTGATAAATGCCAATTCAACTAAATCAGAGAACAACACAATAAATACAACAGTTAGATTTAACCCATTAAACCCGGGTGTGACATGTGCATCTCATCCTCTGTGTCACTGTTTTCAAGTGACTGCTGAATACATTGAGATTCGCCTAAATACTTATGGGAAAGGTGAAATGTATTATGAGAAATGCTTCAGAAAATGGCTGACGATTAAAAAGGGATATGAGCGAGATTGAAGCAGACTAAAGCAAAGTTTTATTGACGAAAACAACGATGAAAATAACAATGAAGAAGATTCAGACCCAGACAATGTGTTTGAGGAGGCAGAAGAAGGGGGATCTGAGAGTTTACCGTCTTTGTTTTTTATTTTCACAATTTTGGGAAACTACAATGATTTACACAGAAAGCCAATTCCTAAAGCTATCAAAGGTTTTTATTTCTTATCTCTATCTGTTTCAGATTGTATTGTCAAGGTTAGCAACTCTGTTATAAGAAGTCGTTTGCAAACCATGCTTAGGTTTTGGAGTGCCTTCTTATTGGGCACCTTAGGTCTTAATTAGTAAATGAATGTGCAGAAGAAACTGTATGATACCTTTCCCTTCTCTTGGTTTCTTCTTGATGCCGAGGTCTGGGGAGCCGTTGGAAACAGACGACTGATGTGTCTTTGGCTTCCGTCCAGCTACAAAGGAAACAGTTTAACATTTAACATCAGTAGACCCAGATATCTCTGACCCATGATGCTCAGTTGAGAGCCAACAATAAAAAGGTCAAGCACTAGATGGTGCTCTTGGATTTCAACTTTAAGACTAATTTAAGCAGAACTTGAGCTCTTGGGTTAATGTCTGTGGCCTGGAATTTGAAGTCAACTTTATCAGGGAACACATTTGTTCTACATTAATAAAAACAAATGTTTTTAATATTCCCTTTTTCCAAAGATTGAGCCCCATTCTGCCCTAAAACCTTTTCCACAACTTTGAAATACTGAAGACTCCATTCATAGATGAACTTTGACAAACCACAGACTACAAGATGTTTTTCGCTACCTCTTCTCTTTCTGACAGGCTCGTGATCAGGTTCTGGATCCTCCAGCATTGTCCCAATCTCCTCGTCATCCTCCTCCTCCTCGCAGCAATCCTCAGTCGAGATCTCCACCTCTGTGTCTGCTATCATGTCTGGACGCATGGCAGCGTGGAGCAAATCCGGTGTCACGATGCATGGTGAGAAAAAGGCTTCTGGGTGGAGAACAGAAGAATGAGTTTTGCTTTAAAGCTGCATCATAAAGTTTGTTTTCCTCATAGGAAAGCAGAAGGTTTAAATATGTATTTCACAGGCAGGTATATAATATATTGGGCTTTTTATAAAAATCAAGTTGGAAAGAATTTGACATGACATGCAATTTCTTTGCACAATCAGATGAGGATGAACACTTGACGTTGCTCCGATTGTCTGTGGTGCCTCCTCTGCTGCCTCACTTAGGTGGAAATCAAACAGGTGAGCTCACAGATTTCATTACATAGTCGGCAAACAGCCTGACCTTTGTTTTGAGCGTATATATTTCCACATGCTGCTTGTTAGATGCTTTAGTGTCACGATCGTCTGCTCAGGACATTTTCCATTTTCGTTGTAAAACAATGTAACATAACTGACTGACTTAACTGATAGATAAAGAGGCCAAACAAGCTGACAGTGAGCGCCCTCTACTGGATCATGATGCTCTTCTAGACTGTATATTTTAAAATGGAACGGATCACTACAGGTAAAATAAGAACGTTTCCCCTACGTACGAGTGAAGGTTTGAATAAAAAGTGACAGTCCTAATATAATACCAACAAGGATCTACTTGAGGAACAAATAATCATATTATTTGGGATCTAATAAACTGTTTAAAAAGACTCAAAGTCCAGCAATTTTTTGAGTTTTAATAATTATCGAAGTAGGAATACCATAAATTGTTTAAACCATGGCAAAGTTGAAAGGGGAGCAGTATATTGCCTTATTTATGAGACATTACAGACATCAGCTGTAAGTACAGTTTGTTCTTAATTGTGTAAACCCTTGTCTTCTCCTGTTTATCAGCTTGTGTGTGTTACCTGGACTACGGCACTCTCTGAGGCTGGATGGTGAATCCATGCGCAGCAGAGCCTCGGCAGCCTCGATGGTCTTGTCAGAGCAGTAGACATGAGTGCCATGGACAGAAGCCTCCACTGAAACATACACAAACACAAACAGAATCAATTAGCAACCTTTTTTTTTTTTTTTTAAATAATCCTGTGTCCAGGGTCCTGCACTAGAGAAACTTCATACTTAAATGTTTAATCATGTTAAAGGTCACAGTCTATGTTTACCTGTTGGTTTTGACAATGTTTCATCTTGCATTAGTCAACTCTTGAATGCATCACAAATACAATGCTGCACATGCTGCAAAATAAAATGCAACTACATGGCGCCCCCTAGTGAAAAAACTATTGCTGGGTGGATACTGCTAAAACATTTTCAGTAGTCAACTTTCACACCCCAGGACTTGATGTAAAAGACAATGGAATGTATTTATTTTCTTCTCATCCTCTTAACATTTGATAAAAATATATTTTTACCCTGCTCCTTGTAATTTTGTCTGAAGATGAAAGACAACAGAACCACTTGAAAATACTGAAGATTGTCGAGAGGTTAAGTAACCTTAGCGGCACCTACAGCTGCCCACCAGTATCTGCATGCGTGCAGTTAAAAACCCTGAAGGACCCTGGGAAGGAGCCCAGGGCACCTGCTGTTGTTGTCAATCACCGGTGGGAAACACGAGAATCTCCACCAGCCTGCCCTGTCCATGTTTGGCTATCTCACTAAGGCAACAGGCACTGCATTGGGGAGAGACGGGCTATCTTTAGATGGTCTCACTTAATTCAGTTCCTCTCACAAACAAACAGGACATACTGGCAGCGATCACAGCAGAGACCCTATAGCAAGCTGGGCTGCCCTTGAAAACACTGCTCTGTAATAAGACCACCAAAAGGTGTGAGGTCACAGAGCTGCAGCCTGACCTACATACGCACATATAGAAGTTGTAGCCTTTTCAAGTCTGTCTATAGTGTGAGGAGTTGGATTTACACTTAATTATTGAATAATAAATAAAAAGAAAACATTGAGAATTTTGCAACAGATAAGCATTGAGTGTGTGTGTAAGCGTTAGGATACTTAAGTTAACAAGATGCCTATTGTGTAGCTATAGTACAATGTAAAGGCGCCAAGAATAGCAGCAAGTCCGACAGAAAGTAGTGCTGCCTCTGATGACTTCCGTGTTTACACTCCTCATCCTTTCCCTCCAGTTCTCTTCGAAGAAGATCACAAATCCTCCTGTCACTCAACAGCCGCATCGCCTCTTATTGGCTCTGTCTGCGATTGACAGCCGCCCCCCGGTGAAATCTCATTGGACCCCAGCTTGCGTTTTAAACCACCCCGTCCGATATTGGACCAACGGGAGAATCGGTAGAAAACACGCCCCGCCCCTCACATAAACAATGCTTCCGCCATCGAAATGAGACAAAATACTTCGAGTATAACGATTAAAACAGGAGTGGGGAGCTAGAAGGCGTCTTTGTGACACATTAGACATTCAAATAATCGACAAACACGCATCAAATGAGACAAAAAAGTGTTAATGTGTGTCAAAGTGGTCGAAGGGTGAAGCCGCACTAGAAACAAGTAGAGGGAAGAAAGCGAGTGAGCCAGGCCGTCCCACGCTTCAGTCTCACACACGATAACGGAAACCATCAGACATCCGAATCACAATCTTCCACTCGACACGTGTTAGCATGAGCTCAACAACCAACAATATCACAAACACAACACATTTGATCCTGATATTTAGGTGCAGTGTGCTGTTAATCACTCCTCTATTACAGCACACTATTCCTACAAACTGCACAAACTAGAGCCAGCAACTGTTACACACTCATCACACAGGTCAACCACAACGCTGACAGGGGTGCTGGGTGATGTTGTGTAACAGCTAAGTGTCAGTGAAAATAAACCCACATGTCCTTCCGACTCAGACAGCGTGGCAAAGACGTAGGGAAGACAACATCTCTACACTTCCTGGTTGGGCAGAGCCGACGTGCAGACCGTTATTCTACATCTCCCTGCGCGGAGAAGAGCCTGCTCCACCGTGCAAAACACGCACGGTGCACACATCTGAGTCTCCGTGCACACTGAGCAAGTTTCCCTTCTTAAACCGGGCTCACACATCGTGTAGCAGCGCCATGCAGGTTGCTACCAAGGTGATCACTTCCTGATTGCCCTCCATTACTTCAGCGCGCTCCTCCGCGCACTGAGGCGCAGCGGCCCGGCTTACAAACGCGAGCCGCGCGTTCGCAGCAGCTCCCGCGTCCCGGTTAGGACAACTCAAAGTTACGTTACCGGCTCTGATGAGTAGATCGAGCTGGTTTGCATGTCCCTCATGCTGCGAAGTCGCCATGTTTTCCCCTTGCTGCAGATTCACATTGACTTCTCACTGAATTGTATGGGGAGCCAGCAAGCTCGGATCACTCCGCCGCCTATGGGAAATCTAGTCGATTTCCACGAGACGCGTTACAGCGTCCGATATGTATCCCTCCGCCGACACAGGAAATCCTTCCTTCGCCCTCCCTCACTTGCGTAATGACTACGTCACACACAGCTGCCCAGCGATAACTTGATTGAAATCAACACACTGGACGAACAAATCCACTTATTACACAACAAAGCTGCAGTTTGTACAACGAATTGATTATAACAACACAATGCATCTAAACCACAACTTTTCTTAACAATGAACAACACTCCTGTCTTTGTAACCGCTGTGACTAGCGGTGTTTGTTGCTGTCCATAAACTACTGAGTAGCATCACTCACTTCTTGGCTGGTTTGATCCAGGTAATTTCATACATGTGAAATTCTCTCCTACAAACTAACACATTCATCAGTTACAGAGACATCATTCAGATTTCTTCTTTTTTCCAAGAGTAGTATGAAGAGTGGAAAGTAACATTTTAATCTTACTTAAAATATTATTCATCAACAGTAATTAAATGCATGTGTGTTTACAGTGCAAACTATTTATAACAATTATAACTGTTTCCTTAACATAATCATAAAAGTGTCATGAAAGATGAGTAACTCATTTTAGTTGACAACTAAACAGGACTATTTCCAACTATTGTGCACATGCTGCAAGTTGTGTAGTGGAAATGCTTTCTGTGCATCTACAGCATTTTCAAACCTTTTTTATGATATCATGTTATTTAGTTAAATGGCCCTGTCTTTTGTCTCATTGGGACTTCACATACACAATGTTATGGAGTTTACCAAAAGACAGAAATTATATATTTAAAGGGTCATCTTAAACACTATGTCATTTTCAAGTGATGGTCACAATCCATGGGTGTTTGTACCAGAATTTTTCAGTCTTACTCCGACAAATTAAATCACTTCATCCTTGAGCTTCAGACAGCACATTTTTCATTTAGAAAACCGGGCTTAAAAATAAACAATATGGGCAAATCCTGTTTTTCTAGATTTCTGAAATCCAAGCAGGCAGAATGTGCAAAATGCACTTTCAAGTGACGCAAAATAATTTACTGTAACTATGATCAATTGGTGATCCTGCTTAGAAATGCTTCTAATTTAGATTTTGTGCAAATGGTGCTTGGAGATGTTATTTAAGATGACGTGAATGAGTACAGCACAAGTACTCATGAGTTTGAAATTATATTACCTTTGTATTCAATACGTTTCATAATTACTGGACTGGACTGAACAATAGTCTCTGTTAATAGGGGATTAATAGATGATAACTGAGCAATGCTGGACACCTCAGCTGTACATGAAGTGGTGACTGTTCTAAAATATCCACAAGGTGGCAGAATGTGGACACACAGCTCTGTAGATAAACAGATTGTGTCACTAGTCTTTACAGCAAAATCAGACAAATAGTTCAAGCTCAACCACAATAAATAAAAAAAACACTTTCTAAGTTTGAGTTAATAAACCAATTTGTGGACCTTGGATTGGGATTCATGTGAATGTACAAAATGTCAATATGTCCTTAAACCTCTATAATACAACAGAAAACTTTCATGTGTATGCCCAAAAGGTTTTGAAGTCAGGGGTGAGGAGACAGAAAAACCAAAGATGTACCAATAAAATTCAGGAGGAGAACAACAAAGCCACAAAATAAAGGTGCAATCACACCACAAAAAACGTATTTCAAAAATTATGCTTGGATAGTGTAACACAAAGAATGGGTACATTTTCACTGAGTGGATTAAGTACCAGGACATAGTCAGGGTAAAATAAATTAATATTGTTATCTTATCAGTCAACGTTACTGAGTCTAAAGCCATTTTCAGACATGAACTCCGGAGAATGTCGGCAAAATTAGGTCCAGACTTTCGCCGCAGTTTCCTTTTCACATAGGAACAAAGTAGTAGGAGATTCTTCGCTCCGACGTGTTAAAAAAACAAGACTGAAATCTTTGGCCCAGTTCAGATGAGGAGTGGCGCAGCAGACAGAGGCAGGATGTAACTCAATTGTGGTGTTGAGATCATGTGTTTTTGTTTACAGCATATCGACAAGGGCGCGCCCTTATCACCAAAAGCTCTCTTGACATCTTGGTCTGTGTCGTCTATGTGTGTGGCACCATTTTTTCATACTGAGATATTTGTGTACTTTTTGTTATTTTCATTTTTAGGCATGACGTCTGTTGGAAACTTCAGCAACACGCCCACTCGCTCACAGTGAATCCTGAGGTGGATCTCCTGCTGTGTTCTCTCATCAGCTCATTTAGACATTCTCCAGTTTTTACCAGGGGGCTGGCAGGAGAAAGAGATTTCTCTTGCTCCTACATTTGCCTTCTCACATACAGCCCCTCCAGAGGAAGATTATCTGGGGTTCAGTGCATGTCTGAAAGCAGCTGACTGGCAGTAGCACCAGCTGAAAATATATAAAATAATCTGTATAAACGTGAAGGAAGCCAGGGCTCCTAATGGCAAGGTCAGAATGTTGGTTTTAAAAAGAATTGATTAATTAATTATGTTAAAGGATAAATCAGCTTAGCTAAGGATCTAAGTTTACTCTGGGCATTCTGGGTAGCGAGTGTAAGTGTAACTCAGACTGTATGATAGTCACCCTGCACTGTACCATATAGTAGAAAAGGGAAGATTGTGAAGTTGTCATTAAATCCAGTTTCTGATAAAAACAGAGGTATTTATTCCTCACCTGCCTCCCCTTCTGTCTCCACCTCCTGCTCCTCGCCCACTTCCTGCATCAGGTACACCTCGTCATTATACACCACCAACTGGGCGGAGTAACGTTGCTCCTCCACCAGGCTGGCACCAGGCACCTCCTCCACTATGACTGCTGGGTAGTCCTCAGCCTCCTCTCTGTCCTGTACCTCTTCATAGGCCTCCTCAGCTTCACACTCTGCTTCCACCTCTCCTTCCAGCTCCGCATCCACCTCATACTCTCCCTCCTGCTGGAATAGTCAAGAACAACACGTTTACCATCTATGTCGATTAGGAACAAATTAGGTCAGAAATGAGAAAAGAAGGCAGAGTGAGGCTACATCCATATTACTACGCTTTCGTTTGAAAATGCATCGACTCTGCTATGAATATGCCTGGCGTCCACACTCCTTCTGAGTTTTAGAGCCACTTAATAACAGAAATTTGCAAACACTGCTGGCCCAGTTTTAACTTGAAAACATGCATGTCGATGTCAATGATGATGTAGACACATGTTGGGACCTAGTACTGTTGAGCAATAAATTGGGCCTACATGTGTAGCCAAAGCCTGCGATCACATGTCTCCTTTGTCCTGAAGACGAAGGAAAGCTTCCAGAACTCAGTGTCTCAAAATCCTTCATCTTCCCACCTAGGTGTGAAACCTGCCCCTGGACCCAACTTCCGGCCACTATTGATCACTGTGTGCCTCAGGACCTCTTCTCTCCACTCCTGGCCAGACATTCTCCCTACCCAAGATCTTCCAACCTCCAAGCAGGCCTGCCTGAAGCAAACTGCTACAGAAAGGCAGAAAGTCTTGCCAGCAGAACAACAACAACAAGAGCCAGCAAGACCACTTCACTGCAGCACATCAAAAGGGACCCTTCCCCTCCTTTCATGGACTGGTAAGTCGTTTTCTGTGTGGACAGAGATTGTTTTAGTTTGGAAACACAGTGTAGCCTTAGTTCTGCTTGTGTCTGTGTCCAACCCACCTGCCGAGGGTCCTCTTCAGCTGTGACATACTCCACCACTGTCCCACCAGTGTCAACCAGCACCACTGAGGTCATGACTCATGCTCCTGTGGGGTCACACAGCCAGTGATTCGCCACAGCTCCTCCAGTCTGGTGGGCTCTACCTATGTGGTGAACAACAGCCCCTAGAAAGATGAGAAGAGATCTTGATGAACAAAATTACAAACATTTGGCCCTGTTATACCTTCATAACCTGTGATAGGATCTAAATCACTGCTGTATGAAAAGACAAACTGTGTTTTCACTGGTCCAACTATGACAAACAGGTTTATTGTTTATTGTTTAAGTGTTTGGGTTAGTGTATGTGGGATGGAGGGAGAGTCTGACTGTGGTCAGAGCGACGTGATGATGTGTGGTCCGCCAGGTATGAACAGCGCCTCTGTAATTCAGCAATGTCAAAAGTGAGTTGAACTGAAGTCTCCCTATTCGCCTGTTCACTGAGTTCAGAACAGTTTCAGAGTTGATGATGTGTAGCTGACAGTGTATTAAATCCTCTTATGCAGAAAACATCTGAGGGTGCCTGTCAAGAAATAATTTAACCTTTTGAGAAATTTTTTACAGCACAAATCTGAGAGTGCTGACAATCTTCTCATCAAACTCTTGGTAAGACAAGTGAATAAATGTTGTTTTAAAGAATCATGAATAGTGATGCCACAGTGTGGAAGTTTTCCCACCAGGTAAAAAACTCAGCACTGGAGGACAGCACTGGAGTCACATATTACCCCAGACATTTGACGAGCAAAGACGTGAATGGGATCAATACTTAAATGTTCAACATTAGATTTCACTGTGGGCAGCCTCTCTCTTGTTGTGCACTTGATGGTGTGTGTAGATTAGAAGTGTTACTCCCAGACGCTGTCACAGTCTTCTGATTAATGTTATCCAATTGCCATATGGACACTTTTAGTTTTTGCTGTGACAATCCTCCACCTGATTGGTCAACTCTCCTCTTGTCACATGATTATAGGTCTATATAGGTCTCCCATACTTTAGACTACTTTGTGATGTGACTCTGCTCTGCTGCACAGCAGGACATTTCTGTGTATAATTGAAGCATATTGATAACTAGTATTTTACAATTTTGTGTTTATTTAGGTTTTTACATTAGTTGAACATGGGCACAATAGCTGATATGCAAACATAAAATAAATGGGTTTATTGTCTATACAAAATTAAATGGACAGGTGAAGCCTGTGGGCGAGTTATGTAACCAGTGTGTGTGACTGAACATCATTTAAAACTACCTCACCTACCCTAACCCTTAATCTAACCATGGGGTTATTTAAGTATCGGTGCATCTTGACTGCTCATGCTTCTTTACAGTTCTCCACAATTTTTACAAAATAAAAGTAATGTAACCAAAATATAACTATAATGTACTCCTTCTTTCCTGACTGTAATCCAGAGCCTCATTATGGGCCTGGGATCTCCTGCATCTAAACCCACAGGAAGTGTGTGTTTGTTTTTAAGAAATGCACTGACAGGAATCCAAATCATTCTGTCAAATACACAGTTTGTCCTGTGGACGACTGAGGCAGGCTGGACTAGAGCCATGGTAACGGTTGCTAAGAACCACAGGGCGTTCAGTTCCTGTTCTGTGCTGCCGTGCATTGTGACAATAGGATATAAGACAAAGGAAAGGCCAGAGCATGGAGAGATAGGTTAATACACACACACACAAACACACAGCATGATGTTGACTTACGCTCCACCTACTCTGACTTTGCTTGGTTCTTAAAGGGCTGTCTTACTAAGATTTGATGCACGGTTCCAGTGGTGAGGTCACAGCTTTCAAAATTAAGTTAAAAAAAATACAATTTAAGGTGCCACTAAACATGTGTGAAACCCTTTTCTCCCAAACCTATGTGCTACATCATAAGTGGCTGCTAAATTTTTGTAAAATTTTTGGTATCTTCATACAGCTACTTCCATCACTTGTCATGTAGAAAATAAAATACACCATGACATCTCTGCCCTCTGGATAACCACAGGCTTTTCACTCTGGCTTAAAGAGTGATCAGATCAGAACAGCAAACACTTTGCCTTTACACAATTGAAGCATACTGGGCCATTCCTTTACTTTATTCAACATAAACAAGTTGTCAAACTGAAAAAGGAAAATTCTCCTATTCTCCTTTTTAACCAGAGCATATCTTCCCACTTGTTTGGCTCAGGGTGGCCAACCTCTGCTTAAAGATAATCTTACACAAAAATGCTTTCAATTCTTCTGCAGGCACAAGGACCAGGATTAGGACGCACATTCTCACTGACAGTTCAATTTCTCAAACTTTTTCAAAGCAAACGTTAGACCATAATCCTAAATACCCAGAGCACAATATAAATTTATGCATGGTCCCTGGCAACTTGCTTCTTCAAACTTGACAACAATTTCTACTTGGACTCATGATTTAACTGATTAGATTTTGGCAGTCATAAGGTCAAGGTCAGTGTGATATCACTAAATAATGTTTTGGAAATAACTCAAGAATTAATAACTATTAATGATAAAAAACAATTCATACCTTTCATTAAATTTATTCTAAGTTTTGACTGTCTGAACAGACCTGCATGTAAACTGCAATTTGACTGTATGGTAAAGGCAAGGCAGCAATTGCAGTTAGTTTTGTATAAACCTTTTTAAGCAGCCTGAACATGCAGTGTCCTTCTACATGGTGTTTATGGGCACATGCTCAGTTACTTAACCCCTGCATAATGGATGAACCATGTTGTGCCAGTGCTCCCTTTGCTACTAAGACCATCATGCCATCAGCTCGGATGGAAACCCTCTGGTCAATTATTTAAACCCATGCAGCCGGCGCTCTTCTACAGAGCTGTACATACTGTTTATAGGGGAGCATCCCAGAAAATCTGAACGGAACAGGCTGACACAAGTTAAATGATCAAAACCACATAGGAATAAACCAACTCACTCTAATTTATATTTCTTCCCATCTCACATTCAAACTATTTTTTGTAATATTTCATGCTTCCTGTTGTTTCATGGTCTTTGCTCCCTGGCACAGAAACAAACAATGCATTATTTTTCTGTAAAAATGTCAGAAGTTATTATGTAAGCTCATAGAAGAGATAGAGATTGTGACACACTGGGGTTTTATAATCTATGCAGCAGATGTAACTCATTTCATTAATCAGACAGAGATTGAGTGAAAGGGAGAGTGCAGAGTCCTGAATGCATTGCCTGTACTGGATGTGTGTTCCCTTGGTCAACAGTGATAGGGCATTGTAACAGTTTGCTTTACTAGAGGCTTCATCAAAATCACAGGTGGGGAATATTAAGCCTTCACATACAACATATGATACAAGTCATAAATATAAAAAAAGCTACTCAGCAATACAAAAACTTCTCATGATATTTTTTCTTCTGTGATAAAATAAAATGAGATGGTAGACTAGCATGGCCGTTACTGCGGTCCCTTGCGCACTGTCAAGAAAAGCAGATGCAGAGTGTTGCAGTTTACAAGCAGAAGACAAGTCAGTGTGCTTAGTTTGCACGGATACAGTCATAGTGATGAAAAGGTGAAAGTTCAGCGTCAATACACCTGGAAACATGCAGCTAATCTGGATGAGCTGCAAGGACAAAATGCTCTTTGATAAAGTTAATGACAAAGTTTTGGTGTCCAACAGGTAGCTTTTACAAGACCTCATTCTAATGGAAACTATGTTACACAGGTAAGATTTGTGGTGAGTGAGCAAATAGCCATGAAGCTGAAAACGTCTTGCAGAACGAGCCTTGTTGCTGCTGTGGAGCTGCTCAAACTAGACAAAGTAAAATTGTTCCAAAGTGACATTCAGATTTTGTTTGAGCAAATGTTTTGGCTAAAACCAGCAGTGAGTCACATCACCACCACCATATGACATTAGATCATTTTCCAGTCATTGCATCAGAGAACTATGTTCAATAATCTAGTATGGCATGCAGTGTCATATGTAGTATGCAACACTGTAGGGAGAGTTCCGAAAAATATTAATCACATACACACACACTGATACACACAAAGCAAACACACACAGGATGTTTCAGGGGTCGAGTTTCTTAAGCAGCATTTGCAGGTTGTGTTGAATCAAACTAGTATTACAGGGCCTGCTGGATGACTGCGGACTATGTGGCTGCTTTGTCAAACAAAATGAGCAATGAGCTTGAATGATGAGCTTGAATTAACCATTTCAACAAACTTTCATTTTGGAAACCAGCAGGAGATATGTGTCATGTTACAAGCAAAATAATTCATCATTTTACAGGTCAAGAGCAGTCCATCAATGTGACCTTTGTATTCCTTACAGCTAGCTCCTAGTCATGTTGGTATTCCAAGATTGTAAATGTTCCTGCTCCAATTAGATTACATAATTGTGGATGAGGGACAGCTAGGTATCTACATGTTCAGTTCACTTAGAACGTTTGATTAATAGGCTGATTCATGGTGAATCAATAACAGTCTCAAGACTCAACAAGATACAGCACAGTCATCCTGACAGGCCACATTTTTCACAGCAACCCCCCACAGAGCATATCAAAACTAAAGAAAAGGAAAAATGAACAAACTTGCCTCGGCATAGAAAAGTCCATGTGACTACACTGTCGTGCATCTTTAATCCACAAGGAGACAGGGTATGAAGGAATGTGTGATGTTTTCTCGGCAGGCATGGTAAGAGAATGTAACAGAACTGTTTCTCTGACTCTCTCCCACACCTCCTCTGTCTGACATCCATCCATCGGGCCAACCATCTCCGCTGCCTGCCTGTATGTTGCCTGGGTGGAAGGAACCTCTCAGAGCGACTCAGCAGTTCTCAGACCCTGCCCTGAGCTCAGATCACATGACGAGGGCGGGACACACACGCCGACTCACACACAGAGTCACACACAGAGTCACATGATCTTTCAACAACAGAGCTTTTGTTCCAAGTAACTGGGGCTGCGTTGTGCCCTGCCCTCCACCAGCACAGGCCCGCGCACACACACACACCAATGACACAAAAAGCGAATTCATTACTTGATATCGATTTAGCCCATACACACCTTTCACTCTAACTTGGTTGTTATAGCTTTGTAGTCCTTTTATATTATTTCTCTCAGGATTCAAGATTCATAATTGTAATGCTGGTTCCTTGTGACCCCAGTTCTCTGAAAGGTTTAGGATGTGTGGTGAAAATATTCTGGGGTTAAAACAAGGTTCATTCATCTGAAATGATGATAATGATAATATAAACCAGACTCAGTAGAGTGCATACCTCCAACTAAGGTCCCTTATGAAACCACATTTAAATTCACTATAGTTGGATTTTTATTTGAAAACCCTTACTCACAAACTAACAGACTGACAAACAAATGCAGACGAAAACATCACCTCCTTGGCGGATGTAATTACAGTGCTGTCTAGTATCACAATGATGACACAACAAAGAAGAGAGGGTGAACCCATCATGGAACCAGCCTGGAATAGAAGCAAACTGTACAGCCGTGCATGGTAAAATGAGCATTCATGCAAAGGGAATAGATGCAGTAACAAGCATAGACATTGTTTATGATGTACACAAGAAATAAATGCAATATCTCTCTCACATCATCCTTAATGTTATCAAGGTCAAAGAAATTCATGATACCTGACCTAATTTTTCATTATTCATGTTAAACCACAGCTAGTGTCTGTATCAGGGTTTTCTTTCAATAGACCTGTTATTATATATCTTCAACACACAGCACTCACATACAACCGTGTCCACCCCGCAAAAACCTTCAGACCACAGTTCAACTGTTGGATCAGACTGCAGGATATACCAGCGGAGCAAAAGGCAGACAGGTCAATCATTCACCAGCACAAAGCAGAGACATCCATGACCTAACTTTTCAGATTTTTTTTAAAGATTGCAACATTTCATCAGAACTTTGCAACATTCACAAACCAACTGTAGGATTTCCTACTGGAGGATAGCTGATTTGCCAAATTACAGCACATGTCTCTATAAAGGATCGTGATTGGCCACATCTCGGCACAGTGGTCTGCACTGTGGCCTTACATTGGTTCTCTCTGACTTCCTCCCACAGTCCAAAGACATGTGGGTGAGGTTAATCAGACGGTCTTGTGCTGTTGAACTGTACTGGGTGATAGTGCGAGGTGTTCCTAGTATTTTGCTAAGCTTCATATAATAATCATGGGATGGACAAATTATTAGCAACAACTCTTAAATATAACCCAGCACAATTTGAACAGTCAGTCAACCAATTCCAGAGCTTCAGTAAAACCTGATTATGATATCCATGAAATCCAAGGAATGGGGATTTATTTCAGATTTTCATTTTTTCATTTTCATTGAACCACCAGGACACCCTAAAAACTATTTTTAATGTATCATTTTAATAAATAAATGGGCTTACAGCAACCCATTTGAACAGACAGATTCGATGGCACCATACTGAACCATGAGTCAGACAACAGCATGTTTTGAACAGGCACAGTACTGAACATTTAAAATACTCAAAGGCTCTAGAATACTAGAATAAACTAATGGATATCCACGTCAAGCATAGAGAGGGACAAGAAGCACTTAAAGTCTGAGCATGTTGACAGGCTGCCACCAGCATCTATGGCCTACTTTTCACCACCTGTTACTATATCACACAATAGCATGTTGTCACTAGTTACTCAACGGGGCCAGTGTGGGTTCAGCATGTTCACACTAATCTGGTTTGCTTGTGTCAACACCTGAGACACATGAAAAACAGGTAACGAGGCCAGAGGCACAATCAAAGTTGGCACCTGATGTAAAACCCTCTGCTTCCAGCCACAGTCTGTACTGATGACACGAACCTGCTGTGAAAGACAACATGCACCACCAGCCACTGTGCCCCTGGTACCTCTGCTCCTCGGTGCAGCTGAGCGATCAGCCGCACTCCTGCTCCACACACAGCTATTCACCTACACTGTAACCTGCTGTGCACAAGTGCTGTGGCGAGCACGTCGCACACACGAGAGGAACCGACTGTTGACATGAACTTAGCTAATGTTAGCACGCTGATTTAGCTGAGAGGAAAACGAGCTGTCAGAGAAAGCAACGCGACAAACCATGTGGCTAATGTTTGCTAGTCGCGTAGCGTCACTTACCGGCGAACACCGTTAGCTCCTTCCCCCGAACGGAAACAAAGTTAGTTCACACGGAGCAGCCTGATGTTAGCGGAGGCTAATGGGAGTTTGCTCCGTGTGTGTGACATCCAGTAACCCCTCTCCTCTCCTCTCCTCCCCTCCCCTCCTCCTCCGCGCTCGACCCTCAGCCCGAGGAGTCCCCCGGCTGCTGCTGCGTGTGTTCGGGTCGTGGAGCCCCGCTGGAGCCCGCAGGCAGACGGACCGTGTGAAGAGCCCGGTTCTCCCGGTGCTTCATGTGGGACAGTGTGTGGAGGAGAAGCCGCAGCTCGGTGCTAATGGAGACTGACTCCGCACGGTTCCTCCGCTTGTTCGGGCAAATCTAGTTAGTGACGTCACGTCGTACCATAAACAACCAGAGCTCCACAGAGTGAACTCCTCCACTTCACTTTCATATGTTCTATTATCAGGTTGTTTCCTAATAGAAATCCATATTCGCATGCATCCCACAATTGTATTTTAAAGAACTGGTTTCTAATGTTCGTGATGGTCAGAAGTTGCTCAGTAAAAAAAAGTCCCAACAAGCTGATTGTAAAAAAGCAAACTGACAGATAATCACAAACAAGTGATCTGTCTCCATCAGGTGGTTAATACACTAGATATTCACTTTGAGCAGAGAATAATATCAAGCACATCAAATCTGAGTCAGGGTTTGGTTTATACATACTTTTATTTAAAGTGCCTATGTAGACACAATCATGACAACAGATACATCGTGATTAAATGAAACTAAGAAAAAGCAACTTCACATATTCCATCAGGTTTAGTTATTATGATTATATGTAGTTCAGCTACAATTATAAAACAAAAGTATCTGGTACTCTCATAGAACTGGAGGTATGTTACTGTTCAATTAAATGATCTAATGAAAAAGGTACAAGTCAACTTGAACCTACTTATAACCTGTCTATCAATCTTTTGACACAGAAAATAAATATAGACAACACAAAACAGATATGCACCAAATTATGGGCAATCTATACATATTTTTGCCTTAAAAGGAAATATTAACATTAGTGTAACAGTCTTCACTTGCATGATCTCTCTCTCTCTCTCTCTCTCTCTCTCTCTCTCTCTCTCTCTCTCTCTCTCTCTCTCTCTCTCTCTCTCTCTCTCTCTCTCTCTCTCTCTCTCTCTCTCTCTCTCTCTCTCTCTCTCTCTCTCTCTCTCTCTCTCTCTCTCTCTCTCTCTCTCTCTCTCTCTCTCTCTCTCTCTCTCTCTCTCTCTCTCTCTCTCTCTCTCTCTCTCTCTCTCTCTCTCTCTCTCTCTCTCTCTCTCTCTCTCTCTCATTATGTTGTTTTCATGTGGATCATCATCTGGGCCGGACAGACAGGCGAGAGTTGTGGAAGGCACACCGTCTGTCTGGTCACGATTGGGCTGTCACCAGCACCATCGCCTCTGTGCTGCCTGCAAAAAACAACAAAAAAAACACCCCTTTTTAATAATGTTAATTAATTTGTTTAATATACATATACATTTGTCACAAATCTGTGTAGCCTCTAACTTGCATTAGAACACTAATACTTTCTGGAATAATCAGTTTCAAGGTATCTGTCTGAGAATGCTACTCCTCCTAAAGATGTCCATTCTACCATCTCTAGTTCTACACAGACAGCAGTGCTGCTTTTTGACTGGTTACCTTCTTAACTGTACTATTACATCAGTGAGCAGCTTTTTACAGTCCAGACATACACCTCTGGCTCTGTGGACACAGGCAGAAATACATCTGTCAGAGCCAAACACTGCAGACTCAGATTATCTGTTTTCTTTACAATGAATAAAGTGAACTGCAGAAATGTCATTATCAAATTAATTAAATGTATGATGTGTTACAGACATTGCAATGTGTGTATTGGCAATGTTTTTCTTTTTACTCTTTATACTTGTCTCCCCATGATTTACAATAACAGAAAATTGCAAATAAAAATGGATGCACTTAATATTTTTACATCTGATGCTCAGTCTATGTTTTTCTAATTAGGTATCATCACACCATCCTTTCACAAAGCATTTATTTATAAGTCCTTAAGAGTTATTTTAGGAGACTGGGCCTGTATCACCCCTGAAACCTTCATTTAACCCTACAGTCAACAAGTTTGAGTTCATATTCTAAAGCCGATCATTTTTGAAAACCTCTGTCATTACTTTAGCAAAGTAAGTAGTTATTAGTTACACTAAGATTCAGTGTGTCTGCTCTTTACTGTGCTGCTACTGGCTGAAATCCTGAAAGACTTTGCATGTCAAACAATTGTCTTCCTGATTTAATGTAATGAAAATAGTCCACCTATTTTGCATCTATAAAGAGTATACAAACAGAATGTCAATGCAAGCCAATAAAATAGGGCAATTTAAGTATTTATCACCAATTGTTAAATAATTACCCATTTTATGTTGTTACAACAGTATTTTACTATATTGTCATTAATTTCTGTTTATACACCACCCTCGACACGAAATAAACCAGAATGTATAGCTGCTTATAGTACAACCTTTCAGACACCGTACTTACCTTAGTCAATTATTTTTGTACAACCTCTAACACTGTGTGTAATCTCTCTGAAATCTCCAAGAAAACCAAAGCAGAGTTAAAGGTACATTATCTCAATTTGGAATGCCCATTGAATTAAATTGTATTGTGGTCAAATGTGAATGGTCCCTTTTTCAGTCTTAAAAGCTTGTTTGAGTAAAGAAACATCACAATTTGACTGCTGTGAAATGATAACATTTCAAGATAGTCCGGCCATTTCTGATTGATTTAATGGTAAAATAGGTATGGGGTGTTCAAAAACTCAAAGACTGGCAGCCTGTGTGTTCTAACTTACTTTGCCCCTCCACGACTGACACCACCTCCATGGCCACATGTGTTATATCCGCTGCTCCCTCACTGACCAGCTCCTCTTCTAAAGCAGCAGCTGGCACCACCTCCTCTGCAGCTGAGGGCGTGGAGTGGCAGGAGTGGCAGGGCTTTTCCTCATGTTCTGGAGCCACTGATGCAGATTCTGGTTCAGCAGCAGAAAGAACTTCCAGATCCGCTGCGGTGGAGGCTGCGGCCAACTGAGCTGTGTCCACGACTGCCGCAGCTTCACTGTGTGTTGACACCATTTCATCTGCGTCCTCTGCTGATGCTTCATCTGTTTCAGCAGCAGGTGTCATCTCGCCTGGTGACGTCTCATTCAGTGGAATAGCTTCTGCAGTGGTGGTGGCCTCCTCAGCAGCTGCATCTTCAGGCGAGGCCTCTTCCACAGAGGCTTCAGCAGGTGACATGTCCTCAGCTGTAACCTCAGGTGAGCCCTCTGGTGGATCTTCTTCCACAGAGGCCTCAGCAGGGGAAATGGCCTCTGATGCAGCTTCTTCCGCAGAGACCTCAGCAGGTGAAATGTCCTCAGCTGTATCTCCAGGTGAGGCCTCTGTAGAAGAGACAGCTTCCTCTGGAGAAGCTTCAGGGCCTGGCACCTGATCCTCAGCGCTGACCTCTCCCACCTCCTCTACCAAAGCGACACCTTCCTTTGGAGGAGATACAGTTGCTCCCTCTTCCTCCTCTGCTGCAGCAGGAGCAGGCGTCTCCTCAGTCATCCCCTCTTCAGCAGATGGAGCTTCTGCTACATCCACATCAGCCACTGCCTCATGAGCACCAGCCTCCGGAGACTTCTGCTCCTCTTCGATCATTACATCAGCTGTCTCCTCAGCTGCTTCCTTAGATACCACCTCTGTGGTTGCTTCCAGGACTTCTGGTTCCACCACCACCAGGGTGGAGTCCGGACCTTTTCCATCCTCTATTTGTCGGACAGATTTCACCAGACTCGTCTCACCAACAGAAGCTGCCGCGATCTCAACTGTGGAGCCAGCCAAGACCTTCACAGCTGTGAGCAGATCTGGCAGAGACTCTGAAGTAGGGAAGGAGAACAGGAAGTGATGGCATGAGTTTACTTATATCTGCTATACATGGTACTATATTTGTACAAATACATAAATTTCACTTACCTGGAGCAGAAGTCTATCACTGGACAGTCTATGTTCACCACAGGTTCAGGAAACTCTCTACAGGAAGCCATCTGCCCAGTTCATGCTCCTACTTTCAGTAAGTGTCCTGACACAGTAACAATCTCAGATAAAGAACATCCTGTGAGCTTAACACTTATAATTTGACACCACTGCCTTTCAAAATAAAAAGGTATCCAAAGTGACAAAGTCTGGAGGGACAAATTTCAATGATGTTCTTCTCATGGTGTTCACATATTTTATTTACACTGTATTTATGACAGTAGTAAACAATGTAAAGGGAGTCACAGGTATGATTTATCACCCATCTGTCACCCAACCCTGGCAAACCACCAGGACACCCTAAAAACAAACACTAATCTTGGATTAGTCTTAAACTGTCTGTGAGGCACCTTTAAACTGCACAATGCAAAAAAGACTGATACAAGTCTGATTCTGAAACTATGATTAACTTATAAGAAAACATTCAAGCTGTACGCACTAATGTTCAACAGTTCTAGGATAAAAAATAAAAAAGGCTTGTGGAACTCATTTCATCCATCTGACAATTTCTGTGTGCTGCCTGTAGCTCTGCCTCTTTACATAATTGTGAACCTACATCTATGTTTAGAATACTTATCTAGAATAGGTACATTTGTTTCGATAGCTTAACATTTTTACCTTGTTCTTTGCTGTTGCACAGAAGAAAAGAAAAAAGTTAGCTTTTTCAATTCATAATCTTGTAAATAACTATTTAAAAGGAATAAACTCAGATATGATCCTGTGTATCAGACAGTAACAATTTTAACAACTTTGTTTTTCCATTTTCACCACTTGAATGCAAAGGAGCATGAACATGGCATATGGGGATTTTTCTAGAAAGGTAAAAAAAAAATGTCTACAGAACAGGGTGTTTCTATATCTACAGAAACATTCAGCTTTTACCATTTCACATACATCCAAATAATCTAAGAGTGTTGAACATATATAGGTCATAAATATCAATTACTCATCAATAATTATGCATACCTGCCCCACACAATAAGTGTAAATTCAAACTTGTGTATCATCCAGTAATGCTTTATTCTTTGAACACTTATGTTTGTTAATGATAATGACAATTTTCAATGCTCAGACACAGAAGTGAATTTATTCAATAGTGTTCCCTGAAAGATTAGTATCGCAGTTACAGAGACCAGATGGAGCAGGAGCATCTTTCTAAAACACTAACCGACAGAAAATGGCTTTCTGAGAAAAGATCTCATCATGATGCGGATACATGAAGGCGTAGCTATAGACAGAACAAAAGAATGCAATTTTGGAAATACAAGTATTTGAAAAAAAAAATAAATAAATCACATTCTGAAGAGAGAAAATCTTTAACTTTGTGTCACTCTGAAGAATAAATGGTTTCATTAGGAGTCACAAATGACTGCCGCCTAGAGAAGAAACACAAACTGGTTTGGTCAGACTTCAGGGTGAAAGAGTTAAATGTGAATGAAACGTCAACTTCCTGATCCAGCTCCCTACTGTCTGCACACTAACCCCAATCCAAGTAAAAAGATTCATGCGACATTCTGTAGCTGGAAGTAAGTGTTGCTGAGTAAAGGAAAGTCAAGTGCAAAGGAAACTGAAAGAAACACAAAACTATTTCTTAAATGGACCGTTTCAGACAGTTAAGGCCACTTAAAAGATCATTTTACAAAAGACCGTTACCGACTCTGTTCACTCCCTTGTATCACCTACTTCCACACTATGATCTGTGCCAAACCATAATGTGGATCAGCTCTGCTCTTTTGAAGTGAATTCCTATAGAAAGTGACTTTTCCAAATTGAATCTGTTTAGGCAGCCTGATGCAGAATGTTATGGTTTGGCTCTAAAAGGTTGGGGGGAGGTCAAGGGAAGAAAGGCCCGTGAAAACTGGACTGATGAACCCCAAACTGGTATTCACTCACTGAAGTGAACATGTTTTTACCTCTTTACTGCAACAAAGGTTCACGTGTCATTTTTTCCTGGGCCCAGAGAGGTGGGACAAAGCACAGCTAACCCTCCTTTCAGGCCAAACTATTTTGAGGCATCAGAGCTTTAAACAGCCACCTCTGCAGCAGGGGCTGCCTCAGCCTCAAGGGCTGCAGGTGCAGTCTCTGCCTCGGCAGGTGGGGCTTCAACTACAACAGCCGTACCAGCTCTCTCTGCTGCAGGGGCTTCCGTCACTGGGGCTTCTGTTGCGGGTGCCTCAGCTGCCGGTGCTTCGGCCGCTTCTGTTGTGGCATCCTCGGCCACCTCTGTTGTGACCACTTCGACTGCGGGGGCCTCGGCTGCTTCTGTTGTGTCCACCTCAGCTGCGGGGGCCTCGGCTGCTTCTGCTGTGACCACCTCGGCTGCGGGGGCCTCGGCTGCTTCTGCTGTGACCACCTCAGCAGCAACTTCCGAAGCAGCTTCAGGGACAGCCTCTGCAGGTGGAGAAGGGGCAGCTTCTTCTGTGGCTGCTGGCTCTGCTGGAGCCTCAGTAACAATCACCTCGGCAGCAGCCTCCGCTTCTACCTCTGTGGGAGCGGGAACAGACTCGGCGGCTGCCTCCTCAACTGGGGCGGGTTCGGGTGCAGGAGCTGCTGCCTCAGCTGAAGAGGAACAGAAAAAAAACGTGAATGCAATATTCTTTGACAGACATCTCTCTAACTTTTCTGGGCCTGTTTGGAGCAGTACTCCAAATATTCCTGTGGAAAACTGACAGAAAGTCAGATCATATTTGCTGCTACGGATACAGTTGCGAGTGCAAGTCTTTTCTTATGTGCAAACTTCAGTGACAATAGGATTAGCATCATTTGGGCCTAATGACCTTTGGAGTTGAGATAATTAGATGAACATGTCCGTAATGAGTTCTGGAGGACTGAGTGGTCATACAGTTCTTCCATTGACATCAGCTACCTCCGATGACCTCACAGAAATGGGCCAAACATCTGAAACTATGACCATCTGCAAAAATGAAACTTTATACTTTTAAAAGAATTTACCTTTAAACTATTTGACCCCAAACTGATCGAAGGTCAAGAGCTTAAAAGGTCTACAAGGTAAAAGCGGCTGCTGTTAAAACTGACATGAGTAAAGAGTTGGTTAATCCTTAATCCTGACATGTCATCAGAGGGACAGAAATATACTGCAACTGCTGAGCTCACCAACTCTGCTGGTTACCGAAGGAAAGTAAAGTTTAATTTTATGAGGCAGTGGATCCTTTACAAGGAAATGAGGTGGGTAACAGAGATACAATAATGTGTTAAATGGACATTATGTCAGTGGTACAAAGAATTAGCAGCACTGAGGTAAAATAAATTTGATCTAAAAGCAGATCAGATGCTCATCTGTTAAAATGGATCATTACCACGAGTTTACTGACTCGTGTCTTATTTTCCTCTCACTTCTATTAAGCACTGGTTACTCTATACAATTTACATTCTTATTTTAACTTATATACTTAATATCGTATTATCCATTTTACTCCATTGTATATTGTGATGCTGTAAACTGGAGCAAGCTGGCACAAGAATTTCCTTTGGGATCACATAAACTCTGATCATAAGTTAATGAATATGCCCTTTAAAAACAAATTTAAACTTGAATGGGCATAAAATATTAGTACTGGGTCTTCCAATGATTTAGAAAGTGACTGTATGCATCATAAATAAAGTACTAAAGAATGAACCCGTAAACATTTTGTGCATACAGGCCATCATAACATTCAGATGAACTCTCCTCAACACCACACTGATTTGAGCATCATTCACTTAATCTTCCATTTTGTTGGTGTCCCTTTAGCTCCTGTCAGCCCTATTTGTTGAATTTGCCTTCTTTTGTTATCCTAGTTAAATGAAAATTACTTTGTTATATAAGCACAATTTGTTACAACAATCAGTGCTGGCATCAGAAAAACGTTTTCCTGATTAACAGCGTCAGCACTAAAAATTGGTCCAATGCATGATGTTACACCAAGTTCAAACATGAAAGAAAAATAAACTATTTTACTTAATATAACTAATTATAAAAAGGGGCCCACCTCTATGAAATACATTTGTTTTAGTTTGGAAACCTATTAGAAAGAAAAGCTCACATTTTCACAAGCTAAAAGATTTGCATTCATCGAAAATATGAAACTTGAAAAATTAAATAAAAACTGCTGCGGCTCCACTGTGCCTCAGAGAGTCTACATGTGCACAGTGACAGTGGGTGTTTATCCCCAGTCCAGGATGGCAAGCTTTTCTGGGCACAGAGCCACAACCTCTCCGGGCTCAAACTGGCTGAATAGACAAATTATTTGCAGACAGAAATTCAAACAGACAAGCGAGATGAAGCTATTGAGAGTATTCAATCTACCATGTGTTGACATTTGGGTGGTGAAGCCAAAACCAACTCAGAAACACTTTGTATAGGAAGCAAAACAAAAAAAAAAACAAAAAAAAAAAAGGCTTTGGATCATGTCACATTTTATCTAGAAGCAAAGATAGAGGCCTGATTAAAAACTGGTCCTAAACTATGAGGGTGTCAGATTCAAAAATATTTAAAGAATCGGTCTTGTATGATGGGAAAAAGTGAGGTTGTATTGTTTTTCTGTAAAGTGTTACGACCATGTCTGCTAGCATGGCTGTAGACTTTAGTTATGATTAATTCAAATAAGTCTATAATTTATTGATTTCACTGTAGACATGGCAGTCTCCCATTCAAATCTTTTTGTTGAGTTTTTATCTAGTTTCAGTTTTCTGCAGTACGCAGCCACAGTGTGAGGATTCTTGTTCTGAAAGTCCATGCAAAAAAAAAAAACAGCTTCCTTCTGTTTCACAAGAAGTTCACACGGAAATTAAGGAGCTAGCCAATGAGCGCAACAGAACAGGGGTTAAGAAAAGGAATTGGTCTGAGCATGGAGCCTTGTGGTATGCCTGGCAGCCATTTTGTGAAGCCAAACACCGGAAGCAAAAGTGGGTGTTTCGTTCTTTGGCTTTTTTCTTCCACATGGTGAAAACTAGTACCTTGTGTAGGGCTGGGAGATATGGGATGATGGGAATATTATCCCGATAATTTTTCTCATATCAGTCGATAGAAATATCTCGATGTAAATATATACCGAGAAAATAATTTCGCACATTTGTGTTCTAATGTACAAACATTTTTTCCTTGTGCACAAAACTGATTTTTACTTGCTTGTACAATTATCCTGTGCCACTGCACTTAACTTCTAATCACACACTTTGAACTGATCTTTATAAAAACCTGATGAATTAATATGTTCCAGGATAAATGGGGCATTGCTTCTTCTGCAAATAAGTTAATACACAGCGTTGTAATTTGCGGGAAGAAAGTCTGTCTGTAGGAGTGTCTGCTTGTCTCTGTCCCTCTTCACACATGAACTGATAATCACCTGTATTTAGTTATTAATCAATCATGTCGGATCATGTCTCTGGATCATTCTGGTCACTTTAACCGTGATGTAATGACTGCGTGTGTCATGTCACGTCTCGTGTAGCAGGTTTAAACTTGCATCTCATAAACTCTATGGTCAAACAAAGTAAACGTCAGTCCTGTATGTAGCCTAATAACTTGTGATCAGTTCCGGTGTTTATTGTTAAAGTGAGCACAGGTCAGAGGGGGAGTGTGGAGGAAAACTCAAACAGAGACTCAGACACAGGACAACCGGAGATTTAATGAGCGTCTGTCCTGAAGCAGCGGTGTTATAAATATTGAGCGCTGGAAACCCACTGAAACTATGAAGGTAGCAGAAAACATGATAATGCTTTGTCACTGCATCGATGCAGAGTCGTCCACCTCTCTACAGGAGCCCAAACATTAACACGTGTGCTGCTGCTCCTACACTCTGTAGTGCATGTGCGCCAACCTAACACCCTATGTGGGTGCAACTATTAAATCCACATGACTGGTTCGGCGAGGCACTATTATCATCATCTTTGACTGTTTGTCAAAACATGGACAGGAATAGTTCTATCGGCGTTATATCTTAAATTTCTATTGAGGAAAATTTATCGTGGTATTGTTTTATCGCCCAGCCCCAATTGTGTTTGTTTGTTTTTGTGCCTTGACTGACCCTTTGCCGGGGAGCCCATGTCTGCCAGTTTGTCCTCAGGGCGCACACCTTCACCATTCACTGTCTTATAAGCCTGAGAGAAAGAAGGAGGGCAGATATGAGTTTATTACATGCCATCACATACACACCAAATGATAATGACATAAAATAGAGTTTTTCAAAATGCTACTTTAACACTGATATGTCAGCTGTCATGACCCTGCACAGCTCATACACACAGTAAACAAGTCTGCTCAAGACAATGGCTGCATGTGCACGAGTTTGACTGAAAGCACAAAGAACATGTGTCTTCAGCTGGTGTCTGCTCCAAGCAGAGCCATCTGTCCTGAGACGGTGTTTACTGACTCCCAGTTTACCATAACTCACCCACCCACACATGTTTAAACTACATGATGACCTAAAGAAAACTGGTTTGATCCAGTATAGTCACACTTCTGGTTTAAGGTTTGATTCACACCTTAAGTTATAAATGAACTTGAAACAAATTTAAGTAGTTTTGAGGAAACAAATATATCTAAATGCTGCAGGAATGTTTGCAAATTGACTTCACCTCCATTGATCCTGTGCCTCGATCTTTTTATGCAGACCAGAAAATGTTCTTGCATCTGCGATTTATATTATTTGTCATGTTCATAGCAGTCAATATCAAAAAGGTTAAATACATTATTAATAATAATAATAATATCTAGACTCCTACAAGTCAGTGTGACCTTTTAAACACTGCAATCTAATTAATGTTCCAACAAATTCATTAAAAGGTAGACTCAAGATATCATGTTCAAGAGGCCAAAAACTGTGACCTCACAAAACTCAAATATAAATCACATAATTTGTGAGGCTCAGTGAACATTTGTGCCAGACGTACTAAAGTTCCATATGGGTGTTCCTGATATTCACAAGAACATGAGGTCAATGTCACCTTGACCTTTGACTGTCAACCGCCAAAATCAAATTAGTTTATACAAGAGTCCAAGTGAACATATGCACCAAATCTGAAGAAATTCCCTCAAGGCTTTTGTGAACTGTCGCGTTCACAATTGCAAAAATGCATTTGTAAAGGTCACAGTGATCTTGACCTTTGGACACCAAATTTAATCAGTTCATCCACGAGTCAAAACAACATTTATCAAATATTAAGAAATTACCTCAAGAAAACATAATGCCTCTGTTGCTGTTTTTAATGTTGCAGTGGCATAAATATTACATTTTTAGGTTCTAAACATTTCTTATGAACTAATTTTAATAACTCTTGACCAACACTGGAATGATAAAACACTTTCCCTGTGGGATTATAGTCTGATGATTTTTCCTAAATTTACTGTCTGCAATAAAATATTTCACCCACACACAGATTTTAAAACACATGAAATGGAGAATTTTTTTGATGCTCACATAGACGACAGCAGCAGTGAGGCCTCCTCCACACAGAAGGTAGTACGTCATGTTGGTGGAGCCTCCAGGAATCCCGAAGGCCATGTGTCGCACTGGAGCTGCAGGAGTCACAGGAAGGTAAAATTACAGGGTTAGTGTGGCAAAGTACATGGAGGCTGACCTTAAAACATTTACATTCACTCATAAATACAACTGATAATGTTGCACAAGAATGTGGTTATTTGTACCTATAGGGAATCATTGAAAACACTTATGTGCCAAAATCAGAAAGGACCATAAAGAAAACCTGTTAAATTTAACAGTTTGAAAGCATGGTTTCCCATATGAAGTGACACTAATCGGAATATGACTTGGTGGAGAACACATTCTGACTGACATGTCTCCGTCCCTTAATCCAGTTACACAATGAAGCTCTGGTCATTTGCAGCAGAGGGGATAGAAAGATTTAGCAGCGTCCAAGCTCAACACTGAGTCTTCCCTTAAATTAAATCCCCAGTGGCACACAAACACTTCCTGCTTCACGACACTAGAGTTGTATCAAAACAAACTTCTAATTTCTCAAGTGGGCTGGAATTCAGGAACAGCACATTGGTCGGATAAAGTGGATGCGTTAAAGGAGTCTTTACACAGGCTGTTGTGGTGGATAGGTGAACACAGCTCGGACGTCCTGCGTAAAGATTTACTGGTATTTAGAGGATTGCCAGTGGTGCATGCAGAGGAGGCCATAAATAAAACCACCCTGCGTCCCACACACTGCCTCGGCTTAATCTCTTCCTATACCTAGAAAAACACGCACGCATACCACAGTGTGTGTACGTGACGTTTTACAGGGCACAGCACGATGTACACAGTGTGCGTTTGCTTTACTCAGCAGTTTGAGTGGGACATGTGAAGCAGTAAAAGAACACACTGTACAGTTATGTGCGACACACCCCTTTCAGTCTTCATACATGTGTTTAGGCAAATCATAACTCAGCCTGGCAACTTTACACTGACTGTTTGATGACCTTGAAGATTGTTCACCTGTTCCATTCATAGTTTTTAAAAACACTCTAAACATTTTAACTGGTTTATGTGAACATGTTTTTTTCATATGAAAGACTTGATTTTTCAAGATGACCTCTATGAAATCGTCAATTTCATAACACAAAAAACAACCCATTACCTTACTCCGCTTTAAAACAACAACGTGGTGTTTTTAACCCTTGTTGATTCATAAACATGCACATTAGTGAAGTGAGACTGTGGCATATTTTGTTCCCTTTACACAGAGCTAGCAGTCGCCCCGGCCCCACTTCCAGTCTTTATGCTAAAAGCTGCTGGCTCAAGCTACATTTTCAATGTAAACTAGTGATGCATTAATAAAAACTAACTAAACTGATGAATGCAGAGCCAATGGAGCTGCCAAGTCCCCCCTCATCCTCTAATACCAATGACACAGCAGCACTGATGCAGGGAGTCCAAGTCCAAGTTATTTATACAGGTAATCAGTTAATCCCTGCACTGAGGTTCAGGCCTGTCAAAATGGACACGCATGTCAGGCAACAGACAGGATCGACCCCTGCCCCTTTTTTTATACCCAGGAACCCCAAGTACAGAGGCTGCAAATGCAAATGTTGTTTTGGTCTTTTAAGAAACACACTGGATCCATTGAGGCGGAAACTGGAATCTTCCTTATTACATTCAGGTTTTGCAGCATCAGACACGTTTGAAAAACAGGATATTAAAGCTGCAGTTTGCCCTCAGTCTAAATTCCACATGCTCACATAGAGAAGGAAAGGAGGACCTGAGCAGGAATGCATGAAGAGAAAGTGTCATTTAAATGCAGGTGATCAAGTCTTTAAGTCCTCTGCTTACATGCAAATTGGAAAGTGAGGGTTAAAATGCAAATCATTTATTTTTGGTTATTTGTTTCACATGTTATTAATGTAAAGGGTCATTGTTTGTATATTTCTATCATTTAAACTCACTTCTAATATGACTGTCATACTGAGGAAGGCCGACACTTGAGTAGCAGATCTCCACTTAGTCCTTGTTTGAAAGAATAATGGCACAACACGTGACAAGGAGTCCACTGAGCATGGACGTTTTTTCTACAAATACAAACTTAAGTCTTGAGCTTTAACATAAAAACAACAACAAAAAAAACATCGTTCATGTACTGAAGGTATGAAACCTGAAATCAGGGCAGTGGCAGGTTTTTTGAGATGTTCTTTCATAACCATGTGTAGAACTGAGTGTTCTCAAAGCAGGACACACCTCCTCGTGTCGACCTACACAATGGAAAACCCACGGATGCATCCGATCACGCTGCTTTCACACAAACGATATTATCTTCAGATTGAAAGAAATTAAATAAAGAAATTAAAAGTGCTGAATATTTTTTTTTTTTTAAACGATCAAAAGTGACTGAATTGAGATGAAGATTGGACAAACACAACCCCTCCACTGACTCCGTTCATTTAAAGCCTGCAGCTGAAACACACGAGCCAGTGGAAGTTGAATTGTTTCTATTAACTTCACACACACACACACACTGATTTAAAGAGATAACCTGTCCCCACTCACCATTCCTGGATGTGGGTCTGAAAACCTTGCGTGCCAGTGGCCCGACTCTCTGCCATGCCCGTCTGCAGAACATCTTTACTGGAAGAAGGTGAATGAGCGAGTGTGCGTGTATCCGTGTGTTCCCTGCAGTTTTTAAAGCTCAATGAGGAGGGGCAGTCAATATCTGACCAATGCTGATCGGTACCGAGCACGCCCCCTTTCTTCAGAGAGGATCCGCTCAGTAGGACGACACCCACAGGCGAGAGGTGGAATAACAGCAGAGTTGAGGAAACCTAAACCTGATTTGTGTGTGTGTGTGTGTGTGTGTGTGTGTGTGTGTGTGTGTGTGTGTGTGTGTGTGTGTGTGTGTGTGTGTGTGTGTGTGTGTGTGTGTGTGTGTGTGTGTGCACTTTTGTTGCCTCGTTAGGTTATTTTTCACTATAGAAACTGAACAGGACCAGTAGACCTCATGAGGACCGAAACCCGATCCATCTATTCTGAAGTCCTGGTGAAAGTTGGTCAGGCCACCCATAATGAATGGCATTTTATGCAGTTCTGATAAGCTGTGCAAGCCTATGTGTGTGTGTCTGTGTTTGTGTCATCATGGCAAACTGTGGTTCAGGAGACATCTACTCTGATGTGAACTACCACAGAGATAGTTTTAAGTACTATGTCTGTCCGTCTGTCCTTCTGTGTCAATATGACAGCATCATGATACAGTAAATATACAGATCAGAAAATAAAACTTCTGACCCATCATCCAGACGGTTCTTCGGCCTGAGTCTGGCCCACATGTCTCCAAATCTGGGCTGAATATTTTCTGCATGTGCACCTGAATGTAGGGGCATGGAACCAGGGAAGGAAGGGCCCATTTGCAGCCAACTTTACTCCCCTGCCAACATTTGCTTTTAATCACTGCTACAAGTTTATCATTGACATTTTGTAAAACTACAGACCATTGAACGAGGGGAACACACCAGTCTCAACATCTGTCACTAATGTAATAACAACTAAGGGCTCATATAATAATGGGTCATGGGTCAGAACATTTTTAACAGGTCAGGTGTGATCCCATTTCAAGATGGTTTCTAGTTTTTTAACTATATAAATGCATCAATTTACAGCAACATTTTCAAACACTTGTGTTTGGACTCTTGATGCAGACTAGGAGCAGTTGGCACATTTGCAGTTTTTGATTTGCTGTATAATCCCCGAACAATTCATTAAAATCAAATCCCTCTTCCGAATGGGATGAAAGCATGTTGTGACATCATCACTTACACTGCTGCCAAATGGATTAGTGTCCCATGTGGTTGCATGGAAAGAAACAGTGAGCTGTGGTTATATAACTAACTGTCCCAGAGAGTTGCTGAGGGCAAGAGTAGAAAACTGAGAGAGACGTAGAGCGACAGTAGCTGTTCCCTGTAGGTTTAAGCACCACAGTGACTCTCCTCTAGAAATAAAATCAACAGCCAAACTCAAATCCAGAGTTGGTTCCAACAGCTGTGCAGTATCTCTGTCGTCCCTCCTATGGTGAATAAGCATCATGACACCAACAGATGACTCGTGGGCCTACGTTTAAGAGTTCAGATTGTCTTCTTCTCTGCTCTTACTGTATTTGTGTAGGTTATGTTTTCCAAGATTATACATTTTTTGCTAAATGTGGCCCACAAGTGGTAGTTACATGATGATGGTAAATGCTGAGATCCAGTGCAACAGTAGTACAATTAAAAAGAGTCATGATGTCACCTCACTCAGTAACCACAATAAAGTACTGGTCATACCAGGCCGAGTTAAGTTGTATTCGCTAAAAAAGCTGATTATGTTTCAAAGAGCAAAAGTGCATGTTAATGTCCATGAATTCAACTTTCAATATTGAAAGGGAAAAAAGTGGATCATGTCCCAAAAGCCATGTTCTGAGATATTTACTCAAAATGGTGCCAGGTTACAATGCACTGAATGGTTTAGGGACTAAATACAATTATCTTTCTTAAGTTCTTTATTCACTGGTTTTTTTTTAAATAGTAACAGGGCATTACAAACAACCACAACCCCATTATGAGGGTAATACTGTATAACATAAAACCAGGGGGCACAAACTAAATGAGATTGTATGGTGAAGAGAAGCAGAGGAGGAATAAAAGAAAAGAATGATTGTGGGATTAAAGAGGCCATCACCAGAGGAGAGACTCTGCAGGGCATCGGCTAAAATACATTTATGATCTGCTGCTATGTTACAAAGCATCCAGACCCCAAGGCGATCAGGGTCAAAACTAAACATGGAGAAACAGCTTTCAATCACATCCGGAGCAAGCTCAGGTCTGCTGAATTTTCCACTTTTTCAATTTATTGTGGAAAAAAATTCTTTGTATCACCTTATTTTGCCTTCATAATTTGTCATGATTTGCCTGATGTAAAGTATGTTGAATAGCTTTGCTGTTGAAATGCTGTACTGATAAACTTTCCTTATGTCTTTATTGAAAAGTGTGATTATTATCTTCAAAAACATTTACACATACACTAGTTTTACTGCAAGAGCCTGTATTGCACTGACATGATGTTAAAGTACTTGCTGGTCAAAGTCTGAGCAGCTGATGTTGACATATTCTGACTTTTAGACCCTGGTCATGGTGGAGATGAGAAAGGGTTGGATCCTACATTTCCCACAATGCAACTAAAATGTGTCTTTTCATTTGTTCCTCCCTGCCTGCCTGTGTCTTTTAATCTGCATGGCCCCAGTTTGTAAATCTTTCTGTTCAAAGTTCATCACCTTGAAGCTCAAATAACACTGATGCCAGCTACATCCTCTCTGCCATGAAGGTCCCGACAACAATCTGTTTTCACAGACTCGGCAGCAAATTGTTCTTGATGTGTAAAATCTATGGAATGCCCCTGTACAGAGCTGGAAATCACTTCTGTTGCAGAGTAAAATATTGTCAGATGTCCCAGCAAACACTTCAGACACTCTGGAGCCACTTGCTTTCGTTTGTTTGGTCAGTTGTAATTCATTTTTTGATTGAGGCAGATTGAGGAAATAAACACTGACATGTTCTCTCCTCTTCCTCTTCCACTTCCAGGCTTTCCTGCAGGCAGAGAAAAGAATCTGCCACCGAGCTGGTGAATGTTGCACCAATGTGACACGGACATGTGCACACTCACGCTCACTCAGCTGCACATATACACAACCGCCTGTGTGCTGTCGGATCAAGAGGTTTGCCCTCATCATGTGACGACCTCTGAATCATCGATTAAACTAAGAATTACAACACACATTTCCATCGCCCACACTGCTCATGCACAAGACCGGTGCATGACTGCTGTGAGGCCATGTCTAGTTAGACACGGAGCTGTGTGGAAACACTCAACAGGCTGGATTAGATGGTGGTGAAACGTTCCACCACTGCTTTATACACAGCAACACAATGTATAGTGAATCAGGGAAGACACACATGGAGAATAATGCACATCTTATCTAGTGGGTCACAATAGCTGCAGCAGAGGAAAAGTATCATGGGTTTGAGTTGTGCATTTCAGTGTCATTTTCCATAAACCGGGCTGTATATTCAGTTCTCCTTGCAAATGTGTCACATCACATCACAGTCACCGTAAATGCTGTTGGTAAACTGTGACTTTAAAGCTGCAGTGTTTTGAAATTCAGGGCTCTTAATATCAGACAGACTTCTGTACATAAATCCCGTTGGACTACAGCTGAGGAGGAAGTGACAGATCTCGAATGTTTCTAAATCTGGGGCCATAAAGGGGCCACAGTTTACACAGAGGAGGCAATTATATGTCCAACATCCATGGACAATTCCTAATTCAGTAAGGTGACAATTTAAGTCCCTCCTTGTTTACGGTTAGATCTATAGATTTGAACAAAGCCACACATCAATGAAATTTGGTTCTTGATCAATCATTTAGTGCACTTCAAAAAAATAAGGAAAATAAATATTGTTAGGAAGTGACTAGTTTTTAAAAAAAGAGAAAAACTACTGACTGGACAGGGGCAGTCCAGGGGCCAATGAGATTTCAGCTGGGGCCAGTGCCCTTTATGTGATGGATGGCAGAGATGGGACAGACCCCCATGTTAAGCAGTCATATCATCAAGACGTCTGTGCGATTACAGATTTGACTGTGTGAGGATTAAAGTCCTGTACACCAACAACTAAAAGGCCACATGCAATAAATCAGGATTAAACCACATTGGATGATGGTCTTCATCTCATGTGTTTGGTTTTCAGCAGATTCCATATTATGAAGCCAACGCTTTCAGAAACAAAAATTCCAATGTAACGTTAAAGTGGCATCATCATTTCAGTTTTATTTGTATAGCACAAAATCACAATATATACTGCTCAAAGAAATTAATGGAACACTAAATCGTCACAGTATAACACCCAGTCAGTTAGACTTTCCATTTAGGAAGTACATGTGATTGTGAATCAGTTTCCCATGCTCTCTCCTTATCCTTCCTGACTCATTCTTCTCTAGTTTTGTGTTCTGCTAGTGTCCTTGTCAATACTGGTAGCTTGAGGTGGTACCTGCAGCACAATCAGGTTGGCACATCCATACATACAGTCGCAAGAAGGTTTGCTGCGTGTCCCGGCACAGTCTCAAGTGAATGGAGGAGATAGTAGGAGACCGGCCGTTACACGAAGAAGGGCATGGACCCAGCAGCAGGACCAGTACCTGCTCCTTTGTGAGAGGAGGAACAGGAGGAGCACTGCCAGAGCCCAACAAAATGACCTCCAGCAGGTTACTGGTGTGCATGTTTCTGACCAAATAAAATCACAAATATACACAACATATCCAAGTAGGACATTTCACTTTTTTTTTAATAAATAGTAAAGTCCTGCATGGGACTAAAAGCCACTATATTTTATATGTAAAAGTTGTGTTTGGTGAGAAATGAAAAAGTTTACATATATTCCCTGACACGCTCGTATAAAGAGCTAATAAGTCCAACAGTCTCTCCTCCCTCTGTGTCTCAGCAGCAGGTCCACTGCTCTTTATCTGCTCTTTTCTTGCTCACTTTAAAGGACCCATTGTACGTCACAGTGTTCGCTGCCAAAGGTTTTTTCTGTCGCTTTAGCTTGGCACCGACAGCGATGACGATGTCCTCCACCTTATCCTGCTGATATGAAACCTCTCCGTCACCTCGCTGTCCGTTCACACGCTTGAGTGGTGGGTTCTTGGCCGACGTCTCAAAGAACATCATGCCATGGGCCTTGGCGAAGCTCATCGCCTGCTCCTGGCTCACCTGGCCCTCAGTTGTTCTGGGGTCACGGAGGTCACTTTTGTTACCCACCAGGAACCTGCGAGGAGAGCAGTCAGCGGAAAGAGACAAATGATGATTCACAGAACAAACATTTGATTGATTTGATCAATGACTACACACAGGAAACCGACAGTTACCTGGGGATTTTCTGTCCCACTGAGTTCTGCCTGCACTCTTCTATCCAGGAAACCAGGCCACTGAAGCTGGCGGGGTAGGTGACATCATAAATGAAGAGCACGGCATGGACGTTTCGATAGTAATGCTGCACCATTGACTTACGAAAGCGCTCCTGTCCTGCTGTGTCCCACAGCTGGAGCTGAGGGCAAGAGAAACAAAATAAACGTTAACATACTCAGTGGTAGGGGTTTTACATACAACTCGACTTGTCCACTATCAAAAGCACAAGTAGACACTGTGCATCGTAGGCTAGTCGTTCATCTGCGGGTACAGTGATAAAGCAAAGGTATCTACAGCAGATATTCAGCAGGGGGCGCTCTTGTTACTGACACATTTGTCAAGTCATAGTTGTCATGTCCAAATTTAACACTGCAGTGTGGGCGCTAAAGCAGCAAACTTGCAGCAAGCGCAAGAGCCAGTGTTAATTTTGGCAGCTATTTTTTTGTTAGTCTTAGTCTTTAGAAAATGCATATTAGTTTTAGTCACATTTAGTATTTTTTATCCTTCTTAGTTTTAGTCTAGTTTTCGTCACATTTAATAGCCACATTAAACTCCTTTTCTTCCCTTCTCAGGCCCAGGGACCCCCTGTGTTGTGTCTACAACTGCATAATAGTCAATCCCAGCCGAAGCTCAAAAGGCATCATATGATGTGGCACATTTAATTGCACAGGCAAAAAAGCCACACACAATCGGCGAAACGTTAATTAAACCCGCTGCTGTAGATAAATAAGCCCGTGATCTGGAATCAGTGCCGCTGTCTAACGGGACTATTGCCCGGCGCATCACCGACATGACCCAGGACATAAAGTGCCAGCTGGTGGATAGAGTTAAAAAATGGAAATGTGCTTTACGGTTGATGAATCCACAGATATATTAAACTCTGCCCAGCTGCTTGTTTCCATCAGATACAGTTTTGACGGAAAACGTAACGCTGTTTTGCTCCGCGCTCCGGAGTGGACGTGCACAGGTGAGGACATCTTTACAAAACTAAAAGAAGAGGGACTATCTTCAGAAAACTGTATTGGTGTGTGTCGGGACAGGGCTGGAGCGATGCTGGGGAAAAGAAAGGACTGAAAGCGAGAGTCTTACAAGTTTCTTAAAAGTGGTCGACTACATAAAAACACGTCCACTCAATATCAGACTTGCTCTTGCGGGGAAATGTGCTGAGCCGCCTGTATGAACTGCGCCACCAACATTTTCGTCTCGTCAACGAAAGTTAAAATAGATTTAGTCATAGTTTTTATTTTCAAAGATCCGTTTTTGTCACGTCTTAGTCATGGGAAAAAGGTCGTTAACGAATATTTTTCGTCATAGTTTTCGTCAACGAAATTAACACTGGCAAGAGCCGGGAAGAAATGTTGCCATACGACCAGATTCAAATGCTCGATTAAAATCAAAAGTATGGAAATACTTAACCTGCGCAGATAAAACAGTCAGCTGCAACGTATGTCAGGCTGTCCTAAAGAATAACAGCTATAACAGCGCTTTGCAAAACCATATAAAGCTTCACCCGCTTATGGCCAACGACAGCAAAGATGGTGAGGAAATGCGCCAACAAAGTGAGGAAGGAAGACAGAAGTCAATCTGAGAATTCGCTCAACATCAAACCACTAAATGTCCTGGCTCTCTTGCACATTGACATGGGTCGGAAAATATGCCTCCTGATTAATTGACTAGTCGACTACTTCTTGGAAATAGTTGACAACTACTACAACGCAGTACTCAGTGGTGTCCAAAAATCTCAGACCACTTTCCCATTTGGAAGGAACTGACTGGCACTGAGGTTGTATAGAGAAGAAGACGTGAAAAAGAGGAAATAAATGACGAGGCACGGAAAAGAAATGGTGTGTTGAAATAATCAGTACAGACAGTAACATGCACAGAGACATACACTGAGTCATCACTGAGAGGAACAAAGTTAAGGAATAAACAAGTTGACGTGATGATCTCTGTGAGTCTTTGTCACAGTTTCCTCAAAAAACACAAATCAATGATTTAAAGTTCAAAACAATGATAAACCACGTGACTCTGCACGAAACCTATGATTATACACTAAATCCATGTTCCACATCCTACTACATGTTTGGCCTATTACTACTTAATTTTTTTGTTTTCAAGGTTTGAGTTGGCACTTGAAATAAGAAATGGTCAGTAGTGTGTTGAATTGAGTGACATCTAGTGGTGAAGTTGCATGTTGCAGCTGAACACCCCTTACCTCACCCTCCCCTTCCAAACATGAAAGAGAACCTGTGGTAGAATTCAGTTGTCATAAAAACTCAAAAGGTGTTTAGTTTGTCCAGGTTGGGCTACCGTTAAAAAACATGGCGGCCTCTGTAGAGAGGACCCCCAACCAATGTAAATATAAAGTACTTGACTATAAAAAGGACCTATTCTAGATTAAAGAAAACAACAATTTAGATGAAACACATTAGTAAAAACACCAGTAAGATAATTTTATATTCAATCCTGCCAATAGATCCCTTTCACCTAAATCTGACACACTGAACCTTTAAAGTCTGGTAAACACAGCAGTTCATGCAGAATATAGAAGAAGGGCCTTACACAGAGGAGACAGCTTCGATATGTTTGGGTGTTTGCCTTGAAATGGGCACTCAAGAAGAATGGCCAGTGACCAAAACATTACCTGGGACAGAACCTGAGCCTTTGGGCCGCTTCTGTCCACCACCTACTGCTCATCGAGTGTGGATGTGTGTGTGCTTTCATATACTTCTTGAAAACATTGCTAACTCAGCTGCACTCTCCCCTGACTACACATTCTCCTATACATTAGTCTGTGCAGCTGAAGTGGTGGGACTGCTCCAACAAATGGAACTGGACACAACTGTTGCCTCCGACTTGATTCAGGCCTTTCCCCCTAAGGCCTGGAGACTTGTTTTGACTGACTTGGATCCTCTCTTGACTGACTCCAGACTTCACCTCAAAAGCACTTAAGACTTGCCGTGATTGGAGAGCCGTCTTCACCGACTCAAGACTTAATTTGAGACTTCACACTTCAAATCCTTGACACTTGTCTAGACCGAGTCGTCTTGGTTGACCTGAGGTACGACTTAGACTTGGGCCGAAGTCTTGCGAAAAGATCTGGCGTCAGTAACTGGCCATGTTAATAAAAAACAATGTTTGGACACTTCTTAAAAAAACATTCACATTTCAGGATTTTTAACATAATGCGTTCAAATCAGGGGCGGGACCAGAGGTTTTATTGTTTGTATTGGACATATAACTGATCCACCACTGATTCAAAATGAACTGAAGAAACATGATGGGAACAAAGCTTGAAGCCTCCTATGCCCTGAAGTTAAAAACAATTTTTCAGTCTCCACTGACAGATACGTCCTCTGTCATGAGTTCATTTCTTAACACACAGGAAACAACACAAACCCACTAACACCCACCAACTTTAAATAAAACCATCACAGTCCTTTATCAACCATTCAGATCAGGAGAAGCTTCACACACACACAAGGCTCGTCCTGCAGGATGTGTTCAAAATCACACTTGAATCGTATCCATTGAGAAAACTGCTGATGTTGATTAGGAGCCGACACGTCAGTAGAATCCAGCATGTCATCATCCTCAGTGTCTGTGTTCGTTCTGCCAACTCAAGCATCTCCGCTGATTCTCTGACATCCCGAGACTTCTCACTCACTCAGTGAGAGACAGATTAAGTCTGTGTCATTTCAGCAGAGACTCTCTGCATATTATGAGCCAAAGAGGATATACTAAAGTATAAGTGACGATAAAGTCACCGTTTAAAAAAGCTCACACTTTTTAAACCTTGTCTTTATCACAAACTGGTCCCAAAACAAAATACAGTAAAACTGTTCTGTTCAATCCTGTTTTCATAGGACATGATTTGATATTATTGAGTTTCTAGTTTTTATTTTGGCCATTGATTTCATTTCAGTCTAGTATTGCTTTAGGCCTCACCAAACTGTCGGATGGAAGAAAAACATATTCCAGTATGAGCCCCTACAACATGTCAATTGAGATTTGAAAAAAGAAGAACAATTCCTAAACAATCACTGATACTCTTATAAACCAGTTTCTGCAATCATATGATACACATCATGTTTTCCTGCAAATACAATCATTTATGAATTTGTGCCAATATCTGAGGTCTTTGCCATAAATGGACATGGAGATATTTGGAATAAAACAAGGTTCTTAGCCTATTTTGGTCATTTTCATAAAACCAACATGGTATGTCGGGTAAATAGGAACATCACAAGTTCTTAAGTTTTCCATTCATATAAAGAAAACCAATTTCTTATGTCATAGAAATAAAATATAAACACGATTTAAGTATGCTCGTTGGACTAGAGGGCATTTGAGATGATAATTGTGCTTAGGTCCTGGATGTAGTACATAAGATAAATAGTGAGTGTGCATATTAGAAAGCTTTACGATATATGAATATTGTACTATGATATGTGTTGAACATGTCCCCACAGTGATATCAGTATGTACCTTTACATATTATCAAGAAAACACAAAGCATGTACCAGGTTCAGTCCTGTTGAACAAGTTATTTGATTAAAGTGATAATTTTACACACCATTGTTAATAAAGTTGTTTTTCTCAATTTTTTGAAATAAGGAACATAAAATCTAACCACTGTTATATATAGAACCAGAGTTTGTGTCTTTTTCTCTGATGACATTCTTAGATTTTGCATTAACAACATGTGTTTCTTTACTCCAGTCAATATTTCAGAAGCTTGGACACAGATGAGACCCAGTAAATAGGATTTTATTTCTTACACATAAACTCGCCAGAAAATGAGAAATGAGCTATTTCCACATAGTTTCCTGTTCTTCCTCTTTACCCCACAAACTATTTTGGTTTTATTAAAATGACCAAAGCATGCTGCCACCAAACCCAAATGTCTTCATGTGCATTTGTGGCAGAAAACTCAAATATCAGAACCGAATGAAAGATAGTATTCTAAAGACACAGCATAGTGTAACATTAATTTCACTCTTATCTAGGAATTTTAAAGCCTATTTCCCCCCCTAAATCTATAAGACCAGTGTAGAAAAAGCAAACATGCAGTGATTCAGTCAGACTAAGAAGATGTTTGTCTATCACACTACAAAGGTTTGGTGAGACCGGGACATAAAATTAACTGAAACTGGAATTGAACAAAGATATTTGACTGATCTCAATTTTGGGACCCAAACATTATATAATAAAAACAAAACCTGAGACTGTGCAGCTGCACTGTAGGACTCTTATCAAAGTTTGGTCACACAGGAGAGGCCTCGAGCTCCTGGATGTTGGCTGGTTACTGTTGGTGCAGGTTGACTCATTATTTAACATATTATTTAACTGAACTCACAGACAAAACCTGAACTTGTTGGGGAAAGTACCTCAAATTTACAAGTGGCTGTTTTGTCGGCAGGTAGTCTTCTAAGTTTTCAAAATAAAAGAGCTCCTTGCGTGTGCGTAAAGGTTTGTGCGGTCAGTGGTCTCATTAACATTGACTCATATATGCTTAGAGACGCACACAATTCACCGGTTACCTTTAATATTTCTCCATCAACGTCCAGCAGCCTCTCGCGGAAGTCCACCCCGATGGTGGCCTCCACTCTGCTGGGGAACTGTCCGGCGCAGAGCCGGTGTGTGAGGCAGGTCTTCCCCACCCCGGAGTCTCCGATCACCAGCACCTTAAAGGTCCGACAGCGGCTCAGAGAGGACACACTGCCCAGAGAGTTGGAAAACTCCAGAGATGACTCCATCCTGCAGAGAAATGTGGTCTCCGCAGATGCAGCAGCAGCAGCGAAAACAAAGACTTTGGGAAAACACGCTTCCTGCTGGAGGTGAAACTGCAGCTTCTCTGATCAGACTCAACAACTTCCCTCCTCGTCTGCTGCTTCGCTTCCTCTGATTGGTGTTTGCAGAGTGAGGAGCTGGCCAATGACGAGCAGGCCTCAGTCTCCACACACGATGGACTCATCCGTAAACATCTGTCTAACATACACGTGTTTTCTGTTTTAGTTTGTGGAACGTGCTGCACAAAGTTGTAGAGAACCATGTTTTATTTGATACTTTTCTACCAGTTGGTTGTTATTACTGGGTAAGTGTTCATGTGGTCAGAATAATGAAAACAACTTCCACGACTTCCACACCGTGAACGCAACTTGAAGCACCGAACATGATTTTATGAAAAACTAAATTTAAATTATCTGTGTGACCTAATCCTTTTTCTTTGCTTTTTACATGATCATGTAAATATTGGAAAGAAGTGTCACGGTGTTGTTGAAACACTAAACACATATATACAAAACGTTGTTTTACAGTGTCCATTCCCCACATTCAGACTTCAGAGCAAATGAAAACATCAAAATCAGAACAACTTCACAATTTGGGAGAAAGGACCCTCCGAGAACATGAAGGCACAGTGAGACCCAAACACTGGTCTCTATAGGGAGCCTAGTGCTGATTACAACTTTACAATGCTAGGAACAAACTAACTTTAGGGACCAACTCCTCAGCAAGTTCGCTAAGGGCTACATTTAACTTCCTAGCTTCAGTCTCAGTTTGGTTCAGTTTACTATTTTGGTTTGGTTCCTGAGGGGACACAGCACGGTGCTGCACCCTGCTGGTGGTCTGCTCTACAGCATGGTCTCCTAGAATATCATTTCCACAGTATTGACAAGAGAGATTTCTGCTTCATTGTCCAAAGTCTGAATTTCAGATAATATACAAAGCTTCTGTGCACATGTGGACAGTTTCTGACAAAGGATGAACACCTGTTGAAACAATGATCCACAAGTGGATTTTTATTGTTATGACATTTTGGGATGTTTGCCAGTGTAGACACAAAACATGAGCAGGAAACCCAGTCTGAACAGATGACAGCAGATCGAAGCTGGTTAGTACAATTCTGGTTTAAAAAAAAAAAAAAAGAGCCTTTACCTTTATCTATGAGAATTATTAAAGATCAGGTTAAACGACCAGTAAACGTCATTCTGACACGTGAGTGAAATATTGAAGGAGTGGGTTTTTCAGGTCATGCATGTACTTTGCAATAACAGAAAATTAGTTTTAAAAAATATATATTTTTTCTACGAAGTCTGTTTGTGGAAGATACGAGAGCAGTAAAATGCTAAATCTGTTCGGTCACACAAGTGATCTTTGTCTTTATCCTAGAATATGTTGTAAAACAAAAAAAATTACTTAAGAGAACAAAAATATCAAAATAATTTACACCATGATAACTAATAAATCACCTGTAGTTTTTTTTATATATTAGAAACTTGGAGAAAAATAATAAATCAGCTCAGGTTGAGTTCTGCTCCGTCTTTGAGTTGGTTATTAATACAAAACATTTGAATTATTAAACTGCATTTTTATATACAGTGGCTACATCTGAGGACCAACTGTGTGATGAGCCTCAATCGAAATGCTGCGAGTCTGAACTGACCCAGGAACACTGCAGCTCAGTGAGGGTAACAGAGGCTACACAACGGTTTCTTTTGTTTGGTTTTAATACAAAATTCCAGAGATATCATACATCACCATCTCAGATTTCCTCTTTCACATTAGATCCCAAATTAGAGGAAAAAGGGGAAGAAAAGAGATTATTGGAGGGGGGGGAAAGAGAGAACAGAAGTAGTAAAATAAATTCCAGATGCTCAGGCGCTTTTCTTTTTCTCGCCTTGTAACATGTTCACTTGTGTCACTGTCGGTTAGCAGGCTTTGATGCTGAATCCTGACCTTTGGAGCCCTCTGAAGTAAGACACACTGGAGGCTAGTTTCCACGTCGATTTTCAGTTTGTTCATGCAGATTAAACCATTTCCACTAGTGACGACAGCAGCAACTCAAGTGACTCTGCCAGGAGGCCCAGTGGAACCAAATCAACCAGATGTTGATTATCACCCACGATGACCTTCATTGATCCATTAATGACAGGGAGGTGTCTACGGTATTGCTTAGATCTATCCGACTCTCTCAGAACTACGTACAAAGATAAAGAGTAGCAGTGTATTTGAAATGAAGCACAACCCACGACCTTTACAGTTTCTCATTTTGTGCTACAAGTTGCTCCGTAATAAACAGACAAAGGATTAGATAATCCTGTGGTGAAGCAGGAACATTGAAGGAAGCACAGTCTGACCAGAAAACTGTTCATGTGAGGACTCTCTCTCTCCATGTGGCGGCCTTCCTTACACACTCCGCTGCTCTGCCACTTGTAGGTCTGTATTTTACTGGAGCGTCACAGCAGATACAGATACACCTGTGGCCATTTGATGTCCTCTGTGTCTACGTCAGGTCCTCAGTAAGTCCTTCTGCTCAGCCTCCTGCACATCTGTCAGGGATCAGATCCACTTGCCTAAGTCCCTTGTCCCCCAGTGACAGTTGTGCCCTATTTTCATTTAAATGAGTTTTTCTTTTAAAATAAGGGGAACACGGTATGTGACGGAAGTGTGTCGAAGCAGCGCTGAATCAAACTCGAGTGGTTGCCATCACCGTTACTTAGGAAACCGACAGTCTGTGTCACAGTTTGTCCAACAGTTTGCCATTAACTATTATTTGTTTTTATATTCAGCATTGTTGTCAGCTCAATTAAAAAGAAAAATGACCATTCTGTTTTCTCTTCCCCCCCCCCCACCCCCCGCTTTCCCACAAAATGACAACCACACAAACTTACACACACACGCTCTCAACAAACACACACATACACTCACACAGTCCTGATTTTCACCATGTGGGAGAGAGCCTAGCCATGCCAGGTCAGAGCCAATTAAGATGAGCCAAAGAGGAACACCCATTTTCAGCTTCCCAGGTTTGGCTTTACAAAATGGCTGCCAGTCGACCACAAGGCTCTGTGCTCGGCCCAATTCCTTTTCTCAACCGCTGTTGTTCTGTTGGGCTCACATCTCGTTGGCTATCTCCTCTGTTTCCGTGGAAACATCTCCGTTGGTGATCTTGGTGTTCTCCTCGTATCCAGGGGGCATGAAAGCTAACGTGTAGGGGTAAAGCTTGTGACACTCGGCACGGTACTCTTCCACACGCTCTCTACAGTCGCCTAGGATGCCACTCCGAAGACACTCCAGAGCTTCCGTACAGATCTGAAGGGGGGAGGAAAAGGACAGAAATGAAGAAAAACTAAAAATGTATTCAGGGGGCTGATAATCTTAATAGTCCATGTTTATTTCCTCTTGACCCATCATAAGCAACATATACATTTCACATTAAAGGTAAACTTGTAGCTCAAGTTGGTGATACACATTTTCTACACCATTTAATGACCGAATAATGATCTTGTCATCTAATTCCTCTCCATGAATACTAACCTGTATGGTTCTGTTGTTGAGTGACTCATCTAGTGCAGTGGCCAACTCCGCTGCCTTCATTTCTGTTGCTGAGTCCAGATACACCATCATCTTAGCAGCTGCAGGAAGGAGAGAAGAGTAAGTCTGAGAGAAAGTGTGTGTGTGTGTGTAAAATCCAAGACCAAGTCTAAAAGCAAAATTCCATCAACCACAGCCATCATGGAGACAGAATAGAAAAATGTAGAAGAGATCTGTGATTTAGAGGCCCCAACAATAAGTTTAATAAAAAAGTAAACAATTTAAAAAAACACTGTGTTGAGAAAAGATATTTCTAATTGTTTCAGTATATGGTTCACCAAATCAGACATTATGTGTGTGTTTGTGACTTACCAGCCAGTCGGTGGGGTATGGAGTTGGAGTGCTTGGTGAGGTAGGCCTGGTTGAAGCTCTTAGCATTGCTGTCTCCAAACAGCCGGGTGATCTCCTGCTTCAGCACCGTCCTGACCCCCTCTGGCAGCTCCTTACTCTCCGAGACTACAGACGAGGGAGGATGAAAACAAAGACAGAGAGATGAAAAGAACGGTGGGAGGAATGTAGAAAACAAAAGACAAGAGGAGGCAGTGAGTAACAAGTTAGAAAAAGTAATGAATAATAAAAAACAGAATGTTAAAAACTGTTTCCAACAGCAGATTTACTACACATGGTGCAGCTGTGGCAATGTGGTGTTACACATCAACCACCGTCTTACCTCCTTTAAAGAAGCGTACTAAACACTGGTGTAGCCATGGGTGATCAGGGTCAATTGCCAACGCTCTTTTCACAGACTGGAGCATCAACAGGTATTTTTCTGAAAATAAGGTGAGGGACATTACCAACACAGTGAAAACTGAAGAAAGACAGTGAAGTGACATTAAAATAAGTGAGTGTGTGCCAACCTTTCCTGAAGTAGATCTCAAAGGCCAGTAGGTGTGTGTCAATTTTGTCTTTCACCAGGTGTTTGAGAGGCATCAGGAACTTAACTGCTTCTTCCAGTGGGTTTTCTACCTGTAATGGTCACGAGGAAAATAATGTTGAAACTTTCAACAGGACCTCAACAGATTAAGGGATCATGAGGCTTCTAACACGAACCTTGACCAGTTTGTCAGGAACAAGTTCCTCTTTGGGCCCTCCGATCTCCTCGTCATCATCCTCCTTCTTCTTCTTCTGGTTCTTTAGCAGCTTCTCCTTCTCTGCATTCTTCTTCTCCTCCTCCAGCTGGGCCTTCTTCTGGGCTCGCCGCTGCTTGTTCCTGAGCTTCTTCAGCTCTTTGTCTGAAAGGTTCGCTGGAGCAAGAAAGAACAGGGTTAATGCTTTTCTTTGTCCAGCAGAGCATTCAACACAGCATGGAACAGTTCAGGTCATGTACTAATGTGAATCCAAATTTGACTATGGTTGTGTTCTGAAATCCGGTGCAGTTTCCGACTGGACCAAGTCACAATGCAGATTTTGTTGCCTGAGCCATGTACTGAAATAGTTTCCCTGCCCACAGTAAACAAACATAACCACGCGTATCTAGTTAACGTTTACACTGGTGGCAACACATGCTCTTCAAAGCCCTGGCAGCCTGTAACATTTGTGGAAAAGGGTTAATAACAAAATAATTGGAAATTGAACAGGAGAGTTTGCTGACTTTCCTTCTGTGAATAAGTTTTAATAGTCAGTTTTGTGATACAAATACACTTGCCCCCCCCAAGAGACAGGTGCAATCCAGCAGGATTTACAAATCATTTCTTGGTTCAACATCGTGATGGCTGTCAGCCATCAGCCCAACCCTGACTGAAACTGCAATTTAGTGTTAGATTTATGTAGTTCGATTAGATTTAATATATTATCATATAATATATTTCAATTTGTTAAAAGTATTGCAGTTATTTAAATTTGTATACTTTAATATAGTATACTTAACACTTAATGTTAAATATCACCTTCCAATTAGCCTTAGCAGTAAAAAAGCTGTTCTTATTGTAGAAATGTTATTTTGTGCTATTAAAAAAAATGTTCCACCCAGCACCGTTTAGGTAAGTGAACTTTAAAAAAAAATTATCTATTTAGCCCCTTATCGGAAAAAACTAACGATACCCATATGTCTTTGTGTAGGCTGACTTTACAGCCTACACAAAGACGCATCTCCTGACTCGGTCCTCTCACCAGTGTCGGCCTGCAGCTCCTTGCTGTCGTCAGTCAGGGGGTTGTCGTGGAGGCTCAGGTAGATCTGGATGGCAGAGATGGCTGCCTTGTAGTAGAAGGGATGCATCCGGAGCACGTCCTCTAGCTTCAGCAAGTCCACATAGGAGCGGAGCGTCATCTTCCTCATGCAGTAGGTGTGGAAATCAAACTGGTCGTCTGTGATCTCCACAAAATGCTGGTGAGATTGGAGGGAGGACATTTGTAAAACATACGGGATATAACCAGCACATAAAAAACTTAACATGGGTGGTTAAGGACTCTTGTGGCAACATGTGTAATTACAGATGCATATTAACATTTTAATAAAAATCAGAATAGAATGAAAATATTTCTTTAAAAAGTAAAAATAAGAAAAGAGTTTTATTTTTCTTCTGTCAGTTATGTAAATATTTATTTAATAAGATAGCAGAATAATAACTGACTGTTGGAGCTATTTACTGTTTAATAGTTAAACATTTGTTTGTTTAGTTTTTGTATAATATAACTAGTTAGATGATGCCTTTAAAATAATAATAAAAACAGTAATGTTGTTTATTTTGATTAGAAAAATAAAAAATGGCAGTGTCTCAGGGCTAAAGTTTACATATCATTTAGCTGACGCTTTCATCCAAAGCGACTTCCAATAAGTGCATTCAACCACGAGGGTACAAACCCAGAACAGCAAGAATCATGTAAATACAGTAAAATGCTAAATGTAAGCGCAACAAACTTTTTTTCTCATCATCAGAGTTGACGATGGTTATTAAACATCATCTTCTTAACCAAGATGTAGTTGGAAGAAATGTGTTTTTAGCCTGCGGCGGAAGATGAGTAGACTTTCTGCTGTCCTGATGTCAATTGGTAGCTCGTTTTGCCATTTTTGAGTCAGAACAGTCTTGATTTTGAGTGGGTCGCTCGCAGCGAGGGAGAAGCAGGCCGGTTGGCCAATGCAGAGCGGAGTGGACGGGCTATGGTGTAAGGTTTGACCATGTCCTGGATGTAGACTGGGCTCGATCAGTTCGCAGCACGGTAAGCAAGTACTAGGCTTGCCTCCATCTGATCGGCCAAATACATTGACATGCAGAGCGTGAATGCATGGCGCATGGATCCTTATATCGATAACGTGAGCTCACACATCGTTAAAACAACAATTACGATATTATCGTAGACGATATATATATATCTCGCACAACCCTAGTGACATAACTGTTCCATACAAACCTTTTTTCGAAAAAGATATAAAACCACTTACAGCAAATTACGTTCAGGTTTAGGACGAGAGTGAGTAAAATCGCTGCAGTGAACGTGACTGTGGCATCAGAAAAATAATAAAAAATAAAGAAAAACTATTCACTTTCAAACTTCTATTTCCAAATAATATCCCAGAGTGGAGGTTAGGATCCCACTGATGTATGTAGTGATCGGTCTGATTGCTCTAAATATATAAGTACTGTGGTGAAACTGGTGCGTAATGCTGCGTGATGGAATGCACGCGAATGAAAGGATGAGGAGGAAACAAGGGTTCAGCGATCACAAAGATTTTTTATCCCGCTGATATAGATTCTAGATCAACCGACATAACCGAACCATGTACCAGTACAAACACGAGCATATGAAATAATTCTGTAAAATATTATAGATTGGGGACATCACAGCTGTCTCCGTATTTTAATCATCCAAAACTGCAGGATTATTAAATTCAAACAGGCGATATAAGTTCCCTCACATTCCTGACAGTGTGACGCGATTCATTTCTTTGCCTCCACCTTTGAATTGGATCATTTTTTAGTTCATGCTCCATTCTTTCTATCGTCTTCCCTCTCACTCACTGCATTAACTACAGCAGCGTATCAGTGTATTTTATTAATTAATGACATCACTGCTGTCCCATTAAATCGCTCGTCACCTCCAACTTACTAACATACACATTGATGTCAGTGTCAGAGAGTTTCACTTCCTTTTTGTATTGTAAATCCTTTGATTAATCTTTGAATATTTGTAGAAACTACATTTTAGATTTTCATAAGCTCAAAGCAGTAATGATCAAAATGAAAACAAAAAATAAGGCTTGAAATATTTCACTTTATGTGCAATGAATCTAGAACATAAATTAGATTAAATTAAACTTTTTTACGATATGGAAATTCTTTGAGTGCGCAGAAAGACAGATTATGATGACAGATGGGAAGGACTCACCCTTTCAATCTCGTGGCACTTCTTGAGAGCCTCCCCAAACTTGTTCATACCCTTGTAGGCGAGTGCACACTCCGTCTGGAACCACATACACTGCATCTCATTCAGATTCTCCACCGCTGATGCTCCCTCCTAGATAAAGTGAAAACAAAAACACATCAATGAGAACAGCAAATGACATTTAAATTATTATATCAACTAATTATTATGACATTTATAACCAAGCCATTATTATCTCATGTTTAGAGTTCTGTTGATAATCATGACCAGACTTGCTCAGGTTCACACTGATTGATGTTATTTGCAGACACGGCTTCTTATTTCAGAACATACTCTAGTTATAGATTTTAAAGGGAAAGTTCGACAGAAAAGGAAAATTCACTCATTATCTACTCACCACTATGCCGATGGAGGGGTGGGTGAAGTGTTTGAGTCCATAAAAACACTTAAGGAGTCTAAGGGGTAAACAATGTTGTAGCCAAGGTGACCCCTTCTTCAGACGTAATAAAACAAAGAAAACAGCATGCCTCATGTCTGAAGAAGGGGGTCACTTTGGCTGCAACACTGTTTACCCCAAATACTTCTGAATTGTTTTGTGGACTCCAACACTTCACCTTCAGTGGTGAGTAGATGAGTGAATTTTCATTGAACTATCCCTTTATTGAGAATATAACAGATCATTTTGAAAGATACAAGTTTTTGTTGTATATCACAACATAGCTTGGTACCACAACTCTGCCTAAAACCATGTTACAATGAATTAATTATAATTTAAAGAAGAAAGAAAACAACATTCTTTTGTGGTACTTTAAGCTGGAGCAGATTGTAGTGGATACTTTTCTTACAGGGGTATTGTGTGAAGCTTAAAACAGTCCCTATAATCCAGTATTAATTAGTTTTTTAACCAACTCAGCTCAGCCTACAGTTCCTTTAGTAAACAAACACCCACACAGGAAACAGAAACGCCATTTGTACTTCAGACACACTATATGAAACTGAAGCTATTTTTAACCTGGGGTCTTGATGTGATTGTAATAGTATATAATGTAAATGAGTTGCTCTGTTAATACAGAAGTCATTTTGTGTGTACACCTGTTTAAATCAGAGCCTCATTAATGTTTCTAGGACAGTGTACCATGAGACTCAAGGTTTCGTTTAAATGTGGTACATCCCTGACTTTTGTTTTCAGATGTTTTGCTTGGCTCGTCAGCTGTTAGTGTGTACTTTTGTGTAGTTTTTTGTACCCGTGTGAACTTGGAACACATTTCCTCAGCCTCTTTGATCATGCCAGCTTTCAGCATGTACTTGGCACACTTGGAGTTGATGAATCTGTCAGCGGTGTCCAGAGCCTGGGCCTCATCCATCCACTGAGCGGCCTCTCTAATGTTGCCAGCATGCTGTGGGAGGGAAAAGGTCACCACAACAGTTGTGACTCAAGCCAGAAGCCGAGAACGTTTCGCAGTTACAAATGCAACAGTAAACAAACACACAAATATGCAGGATGTGTTACCTTGTAAATCTTGGCTTTGATAAGGAAGAGTTCGATGAGCGTCGGCGTGCTCTCGATGGCTGCGTTGATGTATTCTAAAGACAGTGTCTGCTGACCAATCATGTCATAGTGCTGTGCAAGGAAGTACTGCACCCAGAGCAAAGTGGTTGGCGGCTCCTCCTTTCCATCATCTGCAACAGTGCAAACAGATTCTCTAAGTTTGTCTTTACCTTGTAAACAAAAGACTACAACAGCTAAACTGATAAAAGTGTGTTCAGGAATTTCAAATATGCACATTACAATACATATACACTGAATATCATTGGTTCATCATTCGTATTTTTATATTTTCTCACCGTTCACACTGAACATTCTACAGCTTTTTAATGTGGTTTCAAAGCTGACAACCAACTCCTCTATTATTGACACCTGCAAAGAGAAAGATGACAAAGTTAAGTTACCTCAGCTGCAGTGGAAGAATGCATATGTGCATCATATCTGTTAAACGTCTATCTTTCCTCCCTTCCTTCAGTGCATTTTATAAGATGGTTTTATGTGAAGTGCGACCACACATCGTTAGCAGCAGTGCTGTCACCTTTTCTTTGTCGTTGTACAGTGATTTGAGTGTGGTGAAGACGGGCGGACAGCCTTTGCTGAAGTTCATCCTCAGATACCTGTCCAGACACTCTCTGAACTTCTCTCCTGCAGACAAACAGGGTGAGCGAAAGAGGACCCGTAATTTAGGGTTAATTTCTGAACACATGGTGTCAAATTCTAACTGAGGTTTAGCTAACAGAGATGTAATATTAGTCACACCAGCAAGAAAGTTTAGGGGCAGCCGGCGAGGAACCAGTCCTTTCGGAAACTTCTCCCAGGCATCCTCATAGATCTTTTGTCTCTCCTCTACGCTGCCTGAAAAAACATGAAAATTCAGCTTAGTGTCGACAGTTGTGGCTTGTTTATATAGAAGGACATTCTGACAATTGTCAGTGAGGAAGAGGTGATTTGAAAAAAAAACATACTTGGTTTCAAAGCATTCTCCAGGCCTCTGTAATAGGACCAGTTTTCTGGGTTCCTCTCCTGCAGTCGACGGTAAACTTCTGTTGCTTCTTCCAGACGCCCCAACTTCAACAGCACCTCACCTACAGAAGCAAGAGAAGAGCTCTAGTGTCACAGCACACTTGTTAGAAGATGCTCACATTCACCTGTTGGAACTAAAATTAACCAACTGAAACCTTAAAAGATTTGGCCAACCTCATCTCAGTGTCACCACTCTACTAGTGTAAACTGGTGCAGAGCAAAAGTTAAATACATCTCACACCATGTACAAAAGGTAATGCTAAGCCATTTACTTTAGCTTAACAAGGTCCAGTGTGTAAGAATTAGGGGTAGAGGAAATATAATATTCATCATTATGTGTATAATCACCTGAAACTAGGAGTCGACTTGGTTTTGTTACCTTGAAATCAGCCCTTTATATCTACATCAGGATCTGGTCCACTTACCTACAGTAGCCCAGAATGGACAAACCAAACAAGAAGGCCTTTCGCATATTTTACGTTACCTGAAGGTCACAGCAGGTTCCCCTCCATGACGGAAGTTGAGGTTGAGGTGGAGGTATTCAGTTGATAGTATCTAAACCTTACACACTGGACTTTAAATTATATTCAAGGATCTTTTAAAAGGGTGAACACATTTATACCGAAGTAACTATAGTTTCTTTGGTCTATGTGATTAAAAATTACAAATAAGAAGTATAACAGATTCTGGCTTTAATGGAGTGCATGTGAAGCACAGCGACCCACCTCGTGTCTCCTCCACTGCCAGTTTGTCGCAGATCTGCTTCTCATAGCTGGACAGATGCTCGAGCGCCTCCTTGTACAGACCAGCTTCCCTCAGCACCTGGTTCTGGTACAGCAGCAGCTCGCTGTACTCGTAGTCCACTTTGTCTGGAGACGTCTGGACAGACAACATGAAAGAGTAAACAGAGTTACCTTGTTTTTTGTTGGCTTCGTTTAATAGGTAACACAATGGCTGTGTGTCATGCAGATATAGGAGAGAGAAAGGGATAGAGGGAGGTAGAGCTACAGCTAATCCAAAGATGATAAGGAAATACTGAAAGGGCGAAGACCTGCATGAGCATCGGAGAGGTGTTTCAATTGTAGAGAGACCAACAAGAGTTGAACGGGATAAAGAGGTTGCTCTCATTTTCCCATTTCCTTATATCTGTGGTGGCTAATTCCAACTTGTTGAGATCACTGGTTCACCATGGCAATACTTGTGCATGAATGTGGGAGGTGGAGTCATGAAGGGAGGGGTGTACCTGTTTTAGTCTTGAGTTCATTTTCTGTATGTAAGGTGTGTTCCTAGATAAATTAATCCTCCACACAGTTGACCTAACTGACCAGTAAAATACATAATCAGACGTTGGTCAGATTATAACTGTGTTGGTATGAAGGCTGTGTGTATAAGGGATGATGACTTAGATAATAGACCGTGGTGACTTCTTGATAGAAGTGATCAGAGTTCTTATAAAGCCCAAATTATTAAACTGCCATTAGAATAATATAAAGGGCTGAATGACTGACAGTGGGTTCAGAGTCGTTGACACTGTGTATGAGACAAACTGAGAAATTACTGGAGCTACTGGGCATTTTTTCTGTTCGGGAAATTCTGCATAATTCTTCTGAGAATATGTGCATTTGCCTTGTCACAGCAGCTTGTTGTATTACACAGATGTGACAAAGGCAAGAAGCAGACTGGTCTTATCAGGGTCACACTACAGAAAGAGACTGTGGTTGAGAGCGATGCACACCCATATTTAAGAGGAAACCGGACTGGCCACAAAGCACTATAACTGATGCATCGATCAGATAGTCAGACACCTACGACACAACAAGAAATGTTCTGTTACTCATTTTACACTGCAGTGTCTGCCATATACTCGATATTCATGGACCTTTGTTAAACCAGTTTTTCAGTTCTGACACAACATGAAGGATGAAAAGGATAGTGACTCTCTAAGTGCTAAACCTTGATTGTGTCTAACCTGTTGTGTTTTCCTGAACTCCTCAATAATCTTTGCAGCCATCTCGTAGTCTTCCAGGAGGTGATATGCGATAGCATAGCCAATCCAGGAAGCCCGCTGGGCTGGACGCAGCTGCAACAGCTGGTACCTTGTCTCCTAAAGAAAGAATGAAGACAGGGTTTTAGTTTAGCCATGTTGAACATCAGAAACTACTAGGGCTGCTCCAAATGCCTCAAAGCTTCAACTGTTACCATGGTCACTGTCTTCCAAATCAGTATTTGAAGGTTGTAATTGTATTTATTATTGTTACCTCTGCCAAGTAGGTTATGTTTTCACCCGTCCATTTATTTGTTGGTTTGTTTGATGCAAGCATGAATATACACAAAAAGTACTGGATGGATTATCATTAAACTTGGAAGGATGTGACAACTGTGGACAAAGGGGTGTTTTGATGATATTGACTTAAAGAAAAGCACATATCTATGAGTGTGTTGGTGCAGCTTGACTGAATTTAAGGGGACTGTTGGGCTTTGGAGGAGGTATGTGCTCTTTTGAGTGGCATTCTAGTTTTCATAGCCCATGATAGCCCAATAAGAAATAGTATTCCAATATTCTGCATTAGGCATCATTATTAATCATCATTTATTTTCACAAAAGGAAATCTTTGATATCGTAATAGTTGTGTGCAACAGTGCTATCTAGTGTTACCAGTACATGCGACAGGCTAATAAATTACGACAAGATAAGCAAGATGTGAAGTCCCAGTTTTGTGATGATGATCCCCAAAAAGTCAAGTGCCAGATGTACAGAAGGAAACTGATCTACTGCAACACCCCCACCCCACAGTCATACTGCAATGTTGTGAGAAATGATTAAACTTCGCTCCTGTCTTTTCTGTGTTACACCTCTCTCATATGTAGCCTAACGGACTGAAAATGTGTAGGGCAGACAAATGGCAGAAAAGTGGGATGACGGTTGGCAGCGTAAGGTTTTGCTGATTCATGGTATTGACACCAGAATATTGCAAGTCTAATACAGTGTGACTCAGAGCCCCTCCCTTCTCCCTCTCTCATCCATATCTTTAATCCTTTCAGCCAGAATTTCAAGTTGCCGTTTCCCACCTCACACTAAATAAGCATCTAAATCACAGGCCGTGTCCCAGGAGAGCTGTTCTAAATTGTGATGACTGACTTAAACCTGATATCTGCATCCTTTCCAAATTAGAGCCATACTGTGCCTTGCACCGGTCACAGCGACCGATGCGAGTGTGTGAATTCAGGAAAGTTCTTCAGCCACAGTGTGTTTTGTTCTTGTATTAAAATCTTCTTTTCACAGTTGGGTTTTAGAATCTAGAGGTGTCCCTCTATAGCTGATTATGTGCTGTTGCCTTTCATTTGCTTTATAGCAACCTAAAGGATACCACAGATGTATTGACCATCCAACTCCAACACTTTCATTCAGAGACCCTCAGTCTGTGCTCACCCTGTAGCCCTCCAGGTCTCGCATCTGGATCTGAAGCAGGGACAAGTCTCGCAGGATCTGAAGGTTGTCCTTGTCCCACTTCAGAGCATTGCGGTAACACTTGATGGCCTCATCGTACTTCTTATCCGAGCGCTGCAGTAGGCCGTAAACGTGCCAGCCTGGGACAGGAAGTTAAGGAACATAACACATACACAAAGACAGTCCATACAATCTGATGTTATCTAACTAATATTAGAAGGGAGGTCATGTTTGGGTTGGTCCGATTTCAATAAAGTTGTGTCAACACATGCTCACTGTTGCTTGTGTATTGATCCCAGAGAAAATTAAGTCCATGATCAACAATGATGATTCTTTAGAAACTACAACTCATTCTTCGAACAAACAATTTAATTAGGTTTAATAAACTGCTGAACTACACCCCCACAGTGTTACTAAGCTTATACACAGCTAACAGATTTTGATTTAACTTTATCTTCAACATAATAGAAAATTGAGGCAGGGTGAGACATGAGAAAATGATAAGCGACTGATAAAGCCATCATTCGATTACAATGACCGATTACAGAGACAAACAAATGGACTTCTATCATACCGGTATAAATAAAAAAAATGCAGCAGCCAAATTTTAAATTATTTGAATACATTAGTGGACCAAATAGTCATTGTTGATTTTAGATGTTTCCCAAAAGAGCCACTGATCAGATATAACCAAAAACAAATTCATTCTAATGTTACAACTATACATGACAGACTCAGCAGTGTGTCTGCTCAGAAATACTGTGGGTGACTTTAGACAGAGCTCGGGGAGCTGGCAATTATTGACTGGAAATGTGCACAGATGTCTCTCTGGCCTGGGAGTAAGAGAGAGACAGAAGAAGAGCAGAAGAGGGAGAATATGACTGTGCTGCACGGAGACAAGAGCTCCCCTACAACGTGCAGCAGCTCACGATCCTGTGGAATCTATTACACACGTTCACCAATTTTACAAAAAGACGGTGCAGAAAATTCAAAGAACAACTTCTACAACTTAGAGTATATCTCCTTCACCAACACACATGATCCTTCTCTGTGCAAGGATACAGACGTGGCTCCGGAGGTCGTTGCGCAGTCCTCTTCTCACCAGGTCATAGGCCTCCTCCTTCTTCCCCAGACAGTTAAGGGTCAAGCCCTTCATCGCCAGGGTCTCTGAAAAAGAAAACAAAACACTTAGGGATACAGAGAATGAAAAAAACTAAACATTTTATATACTTCCAAACTTCTGCTACTTACCTCCATGCTCTGCGAACTTGGGGTTGGACAGGATTTGTTTGCAGAACTTGAGCCCGTTTCGGTACTGTTTGTGTTCGTAACATCGCTGTCAAAGGGAAGGAGAGAAATAATATTAGTCCAAGAGAGAGGGATGATTCAGAGAGAACAGCCTTGTCCTGACTTACACCAACAAGCTCACTTCAGCAGGATCCACTTGATTACTCTACTGTACATGACAGAAATTGAGAAAATTACGCCGGTCTTTATTCCACTTTTTGAGATCCACGCTGGTGGAACACAGGGAAGTGTCTCAAAGCAAGAAGTTCAAATTCAAACTTTTATAGGGAAATTAAACAAAACACAAGTCAGGAGTTTAAAGTTCTGATCACAAACTCAGATTAGCAGAAGGTTAGCTGAAGTCTCCCAATTCTTACTGCACAAAAGCAACAAACTAGAAATATACTCAGAGATTCTGCATGTAGTCTTACATAATCAATATGGGCATCATTGTTATGTGTAAATATCAAGCTCTAACTTTATTGAATTACAAAATGATGAATGCTACAGTAAAAAGGACACCTGATAAGTATATTGTATGGGCAAATGGGCTGCAGCAATTGAGTAAAGTGTAAAAAATCTTTCATACATTAAGCTAAAACTTTGATGCAATGCTGTGACCTTGACCTTTGACAGACCCTTCACTCAATCAACGTGTCATGTTTAATCCAAACTAGATTAAAACTGCCTGAGTTATCAGTGTGACAGACCAATACTACAGATAGACTATTCCTAGAAATATGCTTTTCACATAACCAAGATTAATGTTGAAACATTCTTATCAGGATAAAAGACAAAATATTAGACTACCTTAGAGATCAAAGTTTAAGGGATTACCGGCATTTTGTCCTAAAGTTATATTTAGGTATGCACAGTAGATAGTACATAAACACCACCCTTTATAAGCTGATGACTGACAGTGATGGGGGAGAGAGAGAGAGAGAGAGAGAGAGAGAGAGAGAGAGAGAGAGAGAGAGAGAGAGAGAGAGAGAGAGAGAGAGAGAGAGAGAGAGAGAGAGAGAGAGAGAGATGGTGGCAGATGGCCTTCCCTTGTGCCACCACTGACTTCACTAATGGTGAAAAAAGATGTCAACTTAACATGCGGGAGCCAAGGTCGCTTATGAAATTACAAGTAATTCACTGCTGAGCCAAGTGAAGGATCACACCATTCACTGAGACACAGGGCTGGAAGACACAGGAAACATGTCCTACGTACTGTCAGTTGGTTTATCTACGTGTACATTAAGCACTCTAGGTGAAGTGTACATATGAAGGACAATGTGCAGCAAAATTGTGCATGCTGGTGCAAAACAGTTGCATGTGTTAGATGACCATCTGCTCAGTGGTGTAAGGAGCTAATGCATACACACTAAGAGACACACATAGCCAGCTATATCTGTATCAATGGGACAACCTTCTGATTTATGAACAGTCATTTCGTTTCAGACACAGAATCTAAACTAGAAGAGTTATAACAAACTACAACACCAAAGTAGTTTGTGAACTTGTGTAAATATTTGCTCCAGGGCATCACATCATTACCGTGATTTATTCTATGATCTACACATTGACAAGCAGGAACAATGCCTCAGCTTTGCATTAAGTCTTGAGTAATAAATCTTCTTTCCTCTATGGAAAAGCAAAGAAAACCACTGTAAAGGAAGGTGTGAATTTGCTTCACTGCAAATCCCACAGAGAAAAGATAGCATTAACCAGAGTCTTGTAATGTGCATTGTAGCATTAACAGTCAAACCACTGAACAAGAACTATATAAGCTGATAACACTTGAAAAACTAAAGTTCAAAATCTATAATTCACATTCAACATTTCAAGTTTTTAAAAGACTTTGAGCAAGAAGTCGTGAATGCATTATGCAAGTATACTGATGCTACTACAGGCACAAATACTGCACCGTACATTTCATGTAAATTTAGTAACATTAACACCACCAGCTGTGCTTATCCAGCATGTTCTCTGCCTCACCCAAAATAACTCAGCCCCCTGAGTTGCAGAGAGTGTGTCAGAGCGGTGGCTCTAAGCCACCGGGTTCGCTGCAACGAGCGACAGGGTCAAACATTCAGGGAAAACATATCAAATCTTTTTCTAAAGCGCTGATGCCACATTTACGACATGTTAGAAAGGAAGGCAATGATGAGGAAAACTCTAGTGGTTGGGTTTCAGCTAAGTTGAGGCATTCGTGATCGCAGGTTCAGACCCATGTTATGCAGAACAAAATATTTAAGCTATCCGAAACCCAAGCCTACGCATAATACATGTAGATAGTCTAGGAAAAACCACAGTTGGACTCATTTCCATTCTGTTACTCCTGTCCCCCAACATGCTGAGCTCCGAGCAACTCTTTGAGTCAGGATTTCATAATTCTTAAAAGTTATCCCTGCAGCAATATTTTTGTCTTATGTCTACAGTGAACTTCAGGATTGTGTCCACTTGTAACACAGTTTTATCATTTTATGATATAACTGAGGGAGAGATTAGGAGAGCTCGGTTGGACGACTTTAGCAAGAATGTGATGTTTATGAAAATTGCTCTTTTAATGAAATGAATGGAGCAAGGCCAACTTTAGCTTGGGCTAAAACTGAGGGAAAAGTTTCTCCCCTTTCCCTGAAAGAACTCAATTGAAACTCTTCCAACTCCACTGCCATGCAGTGGTTGGACAACTGCCAGCTTCTAATAATGCATTTGGGCACCCGGTCTGGGAAAGCAAAAAAAATAAAAGAGGGGTGTGGTCACATCCAAACTCCAGCCTGTTTCAAGTCTCATATCACATTCCCGCTGCATAGAGGTTCATGGCAGGGATTTTATTTTGGGCATTGTCATTCACACAACAATAACCTCAACCAGATGAATATATTTCAGACTCCTTAAGTACAGACAAGACCAGACAAGATCAATTGTTTCTGGTGATTTGTAGGACAAAGATTACATCATAAAACTATTAAATATCTACACCCTGTCTGCACTGTTGAACGATGCAAAAGATTTTCACCTTAATTCACCCATGTAGTGTTCTGTGATGTTAGAACAAAATTAGAACTATGTTCTACTGGAAATATACAATAATTTTATTTTATGGATAAACTGTCTAAGTGGAGTGTGAAATCTGTAAAAACACACAGTGAGTCCTGATAACCGTTCAGGGAAAGGCACTGCCTGTTGAGGTATGCAGCAAATACAGAGCAACTTCTCAAGATCATGTAGAAGTCAAAAGGTCTGTTTCCCCTGCCACAGGTAGAGCAGATGAAAGCCAGTCCTCTGCCAGTGGGCTGATAAACATCCACTAACTGTAAGGTGCTTTGGATAAAAGCGTCAGCTAAATGTAAAATGTAAACACCCAGCAGAGCTCCTGACATTCAAGATTACTTCAAAACAAATGTTTATCTGAACCAGTTAGTGACAATGAGCTGATCTTTGTCCAAATCCCACATTGTGCAGTTCCTAGAAAGTGTTCGACAGGAGGTACATTGAGAGATGCTTATCAACACACATCAACAACCATGCCCATGTAAGCAGGAGAGGGAGACTTGTTTCAATGCAGTTGAAACTACGCTGAGTTCACTGTAAAAACATGCGAGGGACGTTTAAACCAAACTTCGACATTCACTCTTTCCTTTGACCTACATTAAACTGTGTGCAGACTGCAGACAGACAGCGGGGCGACACAGGGACTCACATGGGAGAGATGGATGGATGATGGGTGGGTTGCTAGTTGCCAGAGCAGAGCAGAGCAGGCCTGAAGCACATCAGATTTGCTGACACAGTCACACCGGTGCTTCCCCAACTACCCCTGGTTTTCACACAAGCTCTGGCAGTTTAACTTAATCCCACCCGGACCGGGGGCGGTAGTGTGAGCAGGCCGAGGTCCCACACTCACAGATTAACACTGGCAGTGACCTAAAGTCTGCTAGTCCTGAGAGGTCTGTGCGGCTAGCGTTAGCCGATTAGCTAACGTCAAATGGCCAGTCTGTGAGCTCGGGTTGCAGGTTAACATAGACAGAGTGTAACACATAACAAACGTGCAGCTACATTCAGCTAACAGCAAAGCGAGTACCACAACAGTAACAATAACAAACAGCGAGGGACGCTGACAAAACACCAAACACGAATGTTGCACTAGCTAGCTTGTTAGCCATCGTGGGAGCAAGCGTTACCGCTAAGTTGTGTTAGACAAGCGGCGAGGCCCGTCTCGGCTAGCCGGGTCTGGTTATTTAAACCAGGACTAATGTTTTACTACAGCTGGGACATTCAAACGCAGTCCGAATAACAACAGCACGCCAACAACCACTGAAGCTGGACGTTACAGTGACAGTGCATATCAGGGCCGGGCTAGCTAACTCATTCAATGATGCCATTTCGCTAGCCAGCCGAGGCTAATGCTAACGCCGGACAGCTACACCGACACTGAGCGAAACGCCGACGGACCTCTCGGCTCGCCGCTCGCCTGCAGTGAGCGGAGCTGCGGTTCCGCGGCTCCTCGGCGGCCCACTCACCAGAATCCTCTTGAAGAGAGCGTTCTCTTTCGGCGGCAGAGTAACTGTCGGCATCGTTGCGGTTGGGATCCGTTTCCCCCTCGACCTCAGCACATGTAGCTAAAGTTAGCCCGGGTAGTCCAGACGAATCGAGCTGAGTGGTGGCCCTGGCTCGCCTGATTCCGCCTGGTTCAGCCGCTCGATTGCTCCGTTTTCTCGGCGCACTCAACTTCCTCCTCACGTGGGGGTTGAAACCCAGGAAACCGTTTAAAATGGCGGCGGCAGCACTTCCGCACATGTCAGAGCTGAGAAGACAAAGTTAGAGAGCCCTCCCCACGTGGAAAGACAATACATACTCTGCTGACAAGTTCAGTTTAAGACTTCTATCAATGTCTTAAACGGCATTTCTCCCCTTTCTGTCTGTACACAGTTATTGTTCATACCACACAGGCCTACTACACTATGTGGAGGTTTCAGATTTCTATTTCACGCTTGTGTTAGTTATGCCATTGATTTCCAAACTAGCTGTGATGACACAATCATGTTCAAACAAATTAATCATTTTATTTCTTTAATATGTCAAAAACTGTTGATTAATATCAGCCCCTTGAACATGCCGGATTTCTTTCATCAAGATGCACTGATTCTTTTTAGAATAGTTGTGTAAAATAGCATCATCAGGTGTTTCGGCCGTAATATATTTTAAATGCTGAAAAATGTCCCTTTCTCACAATGTTAAAGAAAGTGAAAATAATTCCTGGATCTGCAGCCTAATTCTGAATTGAATGGGTTCTTCCATGGCCCATCAGCACATCTTTCCACAACATATTTCCACCAAGTTTCCTGGTAATTCGTCCAGTAGTTTCTGTGTAATTCTGCTAATTATCAGACAAAAAAATATATAATTTCATGCCTCCAAAATAAGTTTCAATAAATAAATGAATTGATTTGCTGTCTTCCTGGCGGGTGGCGGGTCTAAAGTGAATATGTTGTTTGAGGTCCCAACCCCCATAATAATGGTGCCAGAGACTTAGGACCCCCATTATCCCAGAGGATATTGATTTTACATTTATATTTCATTTAGCAGATTTAAGACAGTTATCAAACATCTTCTTCGTGCACATGTTGTAATACATCCTGTGGTTCTATAAATGACAGATGCTATGACTAATCTGTCATAACCTCAGGGGTTAAATTGAACTATTATTAAAATGTATATCTCTTAATACAAAAAAATGCAATCCCAACCTTTAGTTTGGGAACCACTGCTCTGGGATCTGATTGAAGGAAGACAACTTGTTGCAACTGCCCCCAGTCTCCCTAATATATAAACCTGAAAATATATAACAGCAAACTCTACAATTGTCCAAAAGAGCGCTAACAGAGCCAGTAAGTGACTGACAGCTCAGCAGAAGTACAAGAATGAAGGAGAGCATTCAGTCACCATCTCCCGGCCCCTGCTAGGAGGTGTTGAAGAGTCTTATGAGCTGGGGGACAAAATAATTCCTCAGTCTTTCAGGAGAGCAGGATTAAGACAACTGCAGAGTTTGAAAGTAACAAATTAAACATACAACAAACTTCAACTGAGGTTTGAATTGGTTTTCCTCCTGCTGCAGATGAATCTAAACACAGTCCTCTGATGTCAAACTCTTCACATGCATCATTCTACAAAGTGAAGTAAGAAATAACCACACATGTTGGTGTGGAGGGCCAGTTTAAAGCAGTTACAGCCTATGACCAAACATTATGCATATAAAATAAACCATGTGCCCAGATTGTTATTATGTTTATATTTTATTGTTATGATTGTTGTTTGTCCCATTTATAAGTAAGGACTAACTGAGTTTTCGGTGCTGATCCAGATCAGTGGGTGGATCCAGGAATTTGTTTTCACTTTCTTCAACATTGTGAGATGAGACCAACACAATTAATATAGACCAATAAAAACTGCAATGTCTCAATTAAACTGTGAACTGTAGTGTAACATTAACATTTTATCTCTCTCACATTATTCTAAGCACAATGCCTCTTCCTACTCCTTTTTGAAGAGAACATTTTATATTTATTGATGTTAAATTATGTTGCTGTATATTTATGTTGTTATGTTTTATCTACTACACATGATGCTGATTGTCTATAAATTAAACTAAACAATTTCATAGGAAAGGTGGAAAGTTACATTTGTACAAAGAGGAGAATGAAGTTTCAGTCAGTGGCCACTAGAGAGCGCCACATTGACAGAAAAGAGGTGAAACCACATCACTGCTCATAACCAACATAACAGTCTGTTGGTCTTCAACTGAACCATGCACCACTTCTTTGTTGAAACAGAGAGAGAGAGTGGGCAGGTCACAGTGCGTGTGAGTATGTGTGTGTGTGTGTGTGTGAGTGTACAATACACAAACATGTGCAGGTTATCTGAAACAAGCCAGGGGGCAGCACACAGAGCATTTATACCCAGTCTGATACTTTCCATTTAAATAACTTAATGAAACACAAAGATAAAGTCCTCCATAGGTAATTGCAAACCTGTGTATGTGTGTGTGTGAGAGAGAGAGAGAGATAGAGCGAGAAAGAGAGAGAGAGAGAGAGATTTTCATGGTGTTTTATTCATGGTGTAAGACAGCTTAGGCCTTGCTCTGCTGTTATCTGGTGGCCTCCTACTCTTCCACCACCACACTGGCTCCTGCAACCACATTCATCAACCTGACACCACACACACACACACACACACACACCTTTCTCTCTCTCACTCCACACTATCTCATCCCTCGTTCTCTCCGCTCCGCTCGTCTTTCCACTCCACATTTCTCCAGCTACATTTCTTCACCTTTTTACTCTCAGTGAGAGAGTGAATGATTCTTTGAACTTATCTCCTGCTCTTTGTGACACATCATTTGTCGTTCTGATTAGTGCCCATAACGGTGCCTCCTGAGTGTGTGCACAGCTGATGGTGTCAGTAAGTGTTTGGCTAGAAGAGGAAACCAGCAATCATTAAACTGGACTTGTGGCTGCAAGAAAGACAATTGATTGTGTCTATTCATAAGGCCTCTAGTCCTTTGCAATGATTTTGTAGTTTGATTTCTTTTCTCTAAACAAATTATGTGTTTGTGCAGCTACATTAATTCAGAAATGTTACTTTTGCGCTGATAATTTCAAATGGTTGGTTGGTCAATGACTTTGGTCTGAGGTAAAATATCCCTATAACTTTTAGGTGGATAGCAGTGAAATTTGTTAGAGTCACTGACGTTTTTTGGAGGATGAATCACTCTAACCGTGGTGATCCCCTGACTGTTCCTCTAGTGCTACCATGCAGGTTGGTTTTCTAGTGAAATGTCTTGACAATACTGAATGGATTATCATTAATGACAGAAAAGGCCCTTTGAACTTTACATTCAAAAACTTGAAGGTTTAGCAATTTGTCAAGCAAAAATACCAAAGGTTTTAGATTTTCAAGTGTGGAAATGTGGTGGATTTCTATTAAGAACATGATTGGTATGCTGTTGCGTTTAAGGGGCTGTAGCTCATCCACTAGTAAGAAGGTTGGTGGCTTGTTCCACATCTCGAGTCTGCATGTCAAAGTGTCCTTGGGTACAGATATTGAACCTCAGCTTGTCCCTGGTGTGTGAGTGTATGCATGAGAGAGAAGTGCTGTGTATAGAAACACTGTATGAATGGGTGAATGTGACTTGCAGTGTAAAGAAATTTGAGTGGTGGCTCGAATCTTTTTTTACTCTTTTTGTCGGCTGGATGAAATTCCTTGAAATCTGGAAACATGTGATTGGACATTATTTTTTGACATTTCACACAATAAATGATTAATTGTAAGAAGCAGCAGATTTGGTGAAAAAGAAAATTGCTGTTTTCTTACGGCCCTGAGCCTCTTCTCATCTGAATGGATTTGTGTAGGAAGGAGATGAGTTTCAATCTTCCAGGCTCCTGGTACTATCAACAGTTGTTCTACTTTTTCACACCAGTAATGAACACCTCAAGATGGTGTTCTCTGGAGATGGTAAGGTGTGTGCTCGGGGGTGGATCGAAGCAAACAGCTCCAGCTGCAGCCTCTCTCCGCCACCCCATCACTCCCCATCTTCCTCCTGTCCTGTCCTTCATCCTCCCTCCTCCTCTCGTTTTTCTCTGTCCTAGGTGGTGTCGCTACTGAACATGAGTAATGATGTTGTCATCGCTGTAAGTCTCCATTTATCAATGTCAGATGGAAGAGCAGGAGTGTAGTGGATGTGTGTGTGTGGTGACGGTGGAGAGGAGAAACAAGGCACCTAAGGAGAGGGGGGAAGGAAAGATACAGCAGGAATATGAAGAAAAGGAGAGGAAGGTGGAGAGGAGGGATGAAGAAAAGGGGTGTGGCAGACTGAGGATGAGGAGGAGGGGGTTTGAAAGGGGTGGATCGTGAAAGACATGAATTACAGCCAAAAGGTCTGGGCCCTGCGTGTGTTCTGTCTGTGTGTCTGTCTGCTGCCACCGACAGGGAGCCCTGTGATTCATCATGGCGACGACTGCCAGACAGAATTAAGGCTCTGCTCTTTAGCATATGCAAGTCTAATTATGCAAATCAGGTCTGTTAGATAAAACATTACTGCAGCAGTTAGTCAGTCTGGTTTTTAGGCGCTACATGAATGTGTGTGCATTTGTCTCTGTCACTTCCATGACCCTGAAATGAAATGACTGCTTGTCTGCTAACTGGGTGAGTATCGATGTTGTTGTGTGTGGAGGCCTGAAACAGACAATAGACTACCAGCTGATACAATAGGTTGAAACTCCTTTATTTATCCTTCGCTAACTCCTATTCTTCCTCAGTCCAGGTTTTGTTGGTTGTGTTTAACACCAGCCGAGAATGCTGTGGGGCTAGCTAGCTTAACTGAAACCGCTGGTGGCTCAACACAGTGAGCTTTCAGCGAGCTTTCTTGCTGAAGCTAACGTTCCTCTCAAAACGACACCAGCCATTTCAGGTCATGCCAAACATCCATATAATACATTACACAGATCTAAAACCCTTGTATAAACTCAGTGAACAGCATTTTAGCAATGTTCGCTAGATACTATCACTTCACCGACACCACCTTTCTATGGGCTGTGTCTGAAATCACTCACTAATCACTATGTAGTCCACTATATAGTGAGTTCGCCATTTTGTAGTGCTGTCAGAATGTTTTGGGATTTTTTACTCATTCTTTACCACAATGCATCGTGAAGATGTTTTAACTTTTATAATGATCTGTTGCTCTGGCCACCTTAGCATGGTCAACAGGTTGGAGAAGACTGTCAAACTTTGTCAAGACTATTAGCACAAATATGAATGATTTCGGCCATGTTTACCCAGTTAGGGCCACTAGGAGGGCAAAGCTCATCTTTGTCAGTGCGTGTTTCCTCATCAAGGACAATAGTGGAAATTGAAATTCTTAGTGTTAGTTTGCTAACTTTGTTAGCATATACTGTATCTTCTTTTATTAAGTGAACTATATTTTAATAGTTTCTATGCATTCAGTTCTATTTAGCATTTAATCAGTTATAGTTTGACATAGTTATATTTTAAATATTTTTTTTCAGTTTGGGGACTCCATAGGTGTGGTGTACTGACCGTACTTACAAATAAACCCAATGAACAACAAACATTCATTTAATATGATCAGCGAGAACATTCTCTCTTTATTGTATCTTTTTGAAAAACAAACAAACAAAAAGTCCTTTGTAACTCTCTTTTGTTAACATTTCAGAATTCTGTACAGGATAAAAAGAAATAAGCACTGCTCAAGAACAGAGTCAATCTCAAACTAGAAAAAAAACAAAAAACGAATGAAAACAAATTCCAAAAAAGAGAGGAGGTTTACAATACAAATTAGTAGTAAGACATTGTCTGAAGTGCAATGGCATAGCTCAGATGGGTTAAAAGTGGAAACCAAAAAACTTCAAAATAAAAATACTTCTCTATTTTTCCAACAAACAGTAAATTCTTTACAGAGTAGAGACTGTATTATCTGATGTATTTAAACCTGTAAAAACATATTTACAAATAGCCATTATCTTTTATATAGTTTTTCTCATAATCACATATATGTCAGCACCAGTAAAAAAAAACAAAAACAAAGAACATCAACAACAACTTTTGTTAAAATGTTGTCTACAGACTTGGTCCCGGTACATAAAGATTTTTGGAGGAAGCTTCCTCTCTTCCTGAAGGGATTTCAAACCATATTGAATCCTCACTCTGAAGAAAAACAAAAGGGTCGCAGCAGCTGTGACCTTTACTCTTACCCAGAAGTTTTTGTCTACCTTCTTGCCTCTTGGTCGGAGTGGTTAACCTCAGGTGTTTTCCTACACACTGCCTTCATTTCACTCTGAATTTATACATGAGCCTGCCTGTGGTGCTGCAGTACTATCAAAGTTTTGGAAGTATAAGCAGTGGAGCCACTTAGCACCACTGCTTCTCCTGCGCGAGGAAGGCTCAAACATTCCAAGAGTTTATCCAGACACTGACACAGGGGTTTCACTTGTTTTTACCATTCTCCCCCCCGATAGAACCTGGGAACACTGCAACCTATACTTCTGTCTGCCATTGACCTTCAACTCCACACAGTGAGATGGAGCACTTCTACCCCACCGAGCATGACGAAAAAACAAAGTACAGAACCTCATTCGTGGGTGCTACCAAACGCAGCAACACCTACGGGACAAACGGGCATGGTGGTTAGAGTTTGGATTTAAAGGGTTGATTTGTACAATGGAAACAACCATGAGAACAGATGAGTTGATGGCAAGAAGAGTTAGTTTACAGAGAAGAAGGCTTTTTGGTTCGTTGATTACAGCATCATCCTCCAAACGTTCACTCTGATGAACTAAATACAAAGTAATGCACGCACAGACTCATTTTCATTCATCTTTTAACCAAGATTGCAAAACAGCTGGAGGAGTAAGGTGTTATCTTACCAACAACTACTGTATTAAAACCTATCTAACAGATATTTATGACTCAACCATGAGGGCGAAGGAGTGGACAGACTACAGTTTACTGAGAGGAGGGGAGACACTGACTTCAGTGGAAGCACTGCTTGGTTTAATGCTAACTGGCGCTAACTGTAGTCACCCTTTAAGCCCTGATCAGCTGTCTGAAGCTTCTCTACTTCCTCTAAAACTTTCTGCAGTGATTTGTTTTCTTAGTAAAGCGATGCAAGGGGACAACTCGTATTTCTTCACAGTAGTGTTACAGTATAGCACAGTTATGTTCTAGTCTGGAGCGAGGGTGTGTTATAGCTGCGGTACAAGCGAAGCCGTGATGTAAAGCAGGGCCACGGTGACTTGACTTGATAACCAGCTGTGTCACAATCGGAAGAGAAGGCTGAGGTGCGACGGGAGGACAAACAGATATTAAAAAGACAACACAAACTAAAAGAGGGCTAATTTCAACTTCTTTTTTTTTGTTTTTTATGCTTTTTAAGCAACAAAGACACAACCAGCATCGTTGTTAGAGATAAAACACAGCAACGAACAAAACAATATGTAGGTGGTTTTTTTGATGAGCCTTTTTTTTCCCTTAAAAAGAAGAAGTCACTTGTGGTGCTTGAATACATTCAGTGCCCAGCGAATCATTCTGCTTCGTGTCAGTCTGATGCATGTGATGTGGTTTGTGTCACACAGGGAGAGGGTTTCATGTCATATTAGCTCTGTTAGCTGCCTCTCACACATCTGCTCATCCTCCCGGGCTGATGTTTGTTTGTTGGGTGATTGGTGTGTGTGTGAGCTTTTGAGACCAAATGCTTGCTTTAGCTGCCTATTCTCTTTGTCTTCCTCTATGTGCATACCCGTCATCCACAGCCACACACAGGAAATGAACCCCCTCATCAAAAAAAAAGGAAAAGAAAGAAAAAATAACGCCACCCAGGTCGGTTGCCTAGCAAAAGCACTAGAGGGCAGAGTGTGCTTGTCTGGCACAATAGAGGAACATCATTTGTTCTGTTGTGATGTTCACAATTTAAACAGAGAAAGGAGTGTTGAGAGTGAGGAACGAGTCTCCGGAGATAGGGTGGGAAAGACGGCAGGAGAGAGAGAAGAAATGAGGATGAGAGAGAGACAGAGAGAGATCAAGTGAAAAGAACAGAGTGAGAGAGTGTGTGGGAGAGAGATTTGTGTATGTCGTGTGTGTGTGTGTGTGTATATATGGGGGACACAAATCTAAGAGAGGAAATGGGAGCATTGAGAGTGCTTTCTACTCCCTTCAGCTCCTCACACAGTTGAGAGATCTGAGCAGCACTGAGCTGGGTGGCACAAACACACAAACACAAATAAATTGCTGTCTTGAGAACAAGTCTTCCTTCCCCTTCATCAGTCTGTGGTGTTCAATCAGCCTCTGCTGAAGCTCGGGCTCAAAGCGCTGCTGTGTAAACGGGGCTCGCTTTCAAACACTGGAACATTGGAGAAAAATTAATTCCGCGAAAAAAAAAGAAAGAAGGAAACTAATGAAACACACCTCTTAATCTCTATATTGGTTTTTCATTAATATGCACAAGACATAATGATCGCTCTCTCTCCATCACACAATCGCACACACACACACATACACTCATACATGAAATGTAACACAAGAACTCATTTATAACCTTGCCCATGTTTTACAAAACAAAAACATGCCAGTCTACGTCGTGTCGTCCTGTTTTACTTTCTCAGGTTTTAACTTTTGTCCTACTTTAATGTTTAGTTCATCCAGTAAAAACTCCTCTCCACTTTCCCTGTTGGCTATTGGCTCGGGAAAAACTCCTCCATCCACCCATCGCTTGAGTCCAGCTCCGCCCCTGAGCCATCGCCCATTCCGAAGGCTGCGCCACCTGAGGGCCCGCCCCCATATCCATAAGATGACATGTCCTGATTGGCTGTCCTCTGGTAGCCCTGCGGCTGACCTCCAACCCCAACTCCTCCGGGTCCATAGGGTCCACCTCCCCCTGTCCCGATTCCTGGTCCCCCCGGTCCTGGCCCGAAACTCCCCATCCCAGTCATCCCCTGGCCCATCACCCCCTGGTTCATTCCCTGGTTCATGACCATGGGCCGGGGCTGGTTGGTCCTGGGCTGACCGCCCATGTGAGGGCCCATCATGGGGCCACCCATACCTGCAGCTGGGTTGCCCACCCTTGGGTCCATCCCCTGGCTCATCCCCTGTCCTGGGCCCTGAAAGTGTTGCTTGGCCATGCGAGGGGGTTGACCAGGCTGCATCCCATAACCCTGGGCTGAGCTGAACCCCACCATATCTCCTCCACCACTTCCTGTAGTCCTTCCGACTCCTCCCCCCATGGCCTGCAGACTCTGTCCTTGCTGCTGCGGCCAGCCGCCCGCTCCCATTACCCCGCCGCCTCCTCCTGCTCCCAGCATGCTTTGCAGTCTCTGTGTCTGAGCTTTGGCAATGGGAGGGCCTTTGAGGGGTTGCTGGGTCATGGAGTTCATTAACATGCCCTGTCCCCCGTACCCTCCAGCTCCACCACCTCCAGGGCCTCCTGGCATACCTCCTACCCCAGGACCTGCACCTGCTTGCCTTGGTGGCCCTCCAGCAGGGTTGTGCTGTGGTGGAAGACCCATGGAGGCTTGGACGCTTTGGCTCTGGTGCTGCTGCTGGTGGATCATTTGGCTCATGGAGGGGTTGAGCCCATACAGGGAACCCTGGTTAGACCCCTGGTTGCCATAGGGTAGGCCCATGTCAGCTTGGGGTCCAACAGAGCCACCCTGGCTCTGAACAGAACTCATCTGGACCATCTGCTGCTGGCTCTGCTGTTGCTGCTGTAAGAGTCTGGCAGCTCGAATGTTCTGGAGAGCCTGGCTCCTGGATGCCAGATCCTGAGGAGGACCTGGTAATGGAGAACAAAAGGAGTTAAAACAAGAGAACAGACACTATGGAGTTAGGAAACAATTGAGCCATTTTCAGAAATGAACTCTGGAGGATGTCCGCATAATTGGGTCTGGACCTTCTCCAGAGTTTGCCTTCACACATGAACAACGCAGCAATAGATCCTCTGCTCAGACGCATTCAAAACAACAGACATTTCTTGAGAGTTCAGGTGAGGGGTGGTGCTGTAGGCAGAGGAAGGATGTAGCGTATAAATTCTGCTGCGGTGATCATATGCTTTTGTTTACAGCACATAGACACTGGCGTCTGCCCTTTTCACCAAAAGCTCTCCTGTCATATTTGTCTGTGTTTTCTACATGTATGGCTCCCCTTTTTAATCTAGAGATATTTGTATTCTTTAAAATCTTTCAGTTTTGTGTCCATCGTCATGAACGTAATCCGGAGGAGGACCTCCTGCTGTGTTCTCACATCTCCAGAGTTTTCACTAGGGGGCTGGCCCGGGAAATTCCACATAAACTCCAGAGCCTCTCACTTGAGACATTTAAGTTCTCACATACAGCCCCTACGGGGAATGTCCGGAGCTTCTCCAGAGTTCAGTGCATGTCTAAAACAGCTTTAAAGAGACAGAACTCATCGAGAAATGGGACTTTGTGAAAGAGCTTTGGTGCCTGTTTACCAGGCCCACTAAATGGCACATAAGACCGATCAAATAAGTCAGTGCTGAAGATAAGATTTATGTTCTGTGACCATCCATTTACTCTGAAAACAATGCTACTCTCCCAGTTTATTTCAAATCCTGCCACAGGAAAATAAAACTTAACACACTTAAGCACAAACACTTTACTCTCCTGGTTTTTCCTATTAGTGACTCGCTAGTGGCAGAGCTGAGGAGGTCTGCTAGCGTGGAAATGGCTCTAAGTCCTCTAATAAACCCACTTCTGTCCACTAATCCCTCACCTCACAGCTCAGACTGTAACTGTAACAGAGGAGTGAGAGTGAAGAGGATCACACACTCCTGACTCGTATATAAGTAAGTAGGTGGAGAGGAGGGCCGGAGGTAGCATAACACAGCAAAAAAGCTATGCATATTCTATGTATCGCTTCATAGAAATATGAGTATTTTCTCATTGCAGGTGACACTGATACACTACAGGACAGCTGAACTAATATATATATATATATATATATCCGGGCCAGGGTTTCATGCTGGAGCCCCGTCTTCCTCTCCACATTATCTCCCAAACTTGCAGACAGTCTCTCTGATGGCTATAAAAGGCTTTTAACTTGACTCTCCTCCTCCCTCCCTGCATTTTCTTTATCCCTCCATCATACACTCACCCACTCGTCTCTTTCTCTCTCTCTCTTGTCTTTCTTCCCTCCTTCTAACTACCAGACTATCTATCTATTCTGCTTGTTGTCAGCCCCCGCCCCCATCTCCCACTTCCCTCCTCTCATCCATCTCTCTGACTTCACCGGAACTCTAGGGGGATCCAGGACAGACAAGTTGCCGTGGTAACAGGCAGAGCAGGAATATTCTATATTTTTTTGGGGGATAAGGTGAGAGAGAGAAAAAGAGAGCGAGAGAGAGAAAGAGAGAAGCTGAGGAGTGTCTGAGTGCCAACTGATGTATCTGACAGAGACAGACAGTGAGGACGAGGTTTGGTTTCAGGGTGACGTTCGGACGACACTGCTGTTTGCTTCATGTTTTCATGAGTCTATCTGTCTGTGAATATGCCACAGAGTGAACTGTAAAATCTGTCTTGGCACACGACCATCTATACCATACTTATTGCCGACCGAGTACACATATGTGTTTTGTTTTTGTTTAACCATCTGGATGCTCTGCAAAGAAATGGAAATTGTTTTGCCAAAAATCCATTTACTAATGTGGATGTCAATAGAAATGCTAAATAATTTAGGTCAGGTCTTGCCTCCTTCATTAGAAAATCTATTGAGGTGCTGCCATTCTTGTGTTTTTGCATACATTGTGTGCATTGTGTTGCAGATAGAATGAATGCAAGCATTTGTGTCTCTCACCTTGGTATTGATTGACTTGGGGGTATGGATTCCTCTGGCCTTGGCCCATCTGTCTGGGGAGATGCTGCTGCTGTTGGAGCTACAGACACAGACATATACAAGTTATTAATTCTAATGCCCTCATAGGTATTTGGTGTATTAAGGATTTCATATCATCATAGGAGACACACAGAAACAGGGTCACACTTAACTGTAAGACCAGTTTTACTAAGCAGATTTTCTTAAAAGAGTGCAGAAGCGTTTCCAACATGCAGACAGAGGAAAAGAAGGCTACAAGACAATAATTAAATGATACAAAAAAGCTTTCAGTCTCTAGATTTCAATAATGCTGAACTTCCTGGTAAAGTTGTGCACACTGTAGACATTGATAAAGGTTGATAAAGGAGAGATGTTTGCTACAATGGATTTGATACAGATGTTGCATACAGCTGAGGCAGGGCAGATGTTTGTATACATATCACCAAGGCACCCACAAAACCTGAGAGAGCACATTGTTTGGTGCTATCAAATTGCAAATGCAGGCATACCAAAGACTCCAGTTGTACAGTATATAGTGTTTATTTAATGTGCAGGTGTCAAGTATTGAGTGATCCCGTAATTCAGTGCCAGTGACAACAGGATAATCCCTTCATATCCACACCATGTAAACACAACACCGTGTAGTGTCTCTCTGCTGCTCATTGCTGAAAAGTTCAGACTTGAGAGCCTCCTCTCAAATGAAATCAGTTTCTTTCAAGAAACTGCAAAATATCAAGAGGAGTCACATTAACATAACTAGGATGTTTCATGAAAATAAAAACCCAAATGGGTTAATGTATGGATAGACCAGTGGACATACTGAGCACTACATCCTCATGTGTTATGTTTTGGTACAGCAGAAGTGAGATAGATGTTTAGTCAAGGTGAGACAGGTGTTTTTGGTACAGCAGATGTGGGACGGATGTTTTGGTACTGGAGAAGCAAGACAGATGTTTTTTGTATAGCTGAGGTGAGACAGAAGTTTTTGGTACAGCAGAGGTTAGACAGGTATTTTTGGTACTGAGAAGTGAAACAGGTGTGTTCTGGTGGGAATAAATAAATAAACCAAACTCAGCCTAGACACACATAATCTGGGTCTTTGTAGCATAAAAACAACTGCTGATTGTGAGCCTGGACAGGAGAGGGTGTTGCTTGTTTAAAGAGAGGCATTATATCCAGTTAACAGTTCACACTAAACCCCAGCAGGATGTGTTTCCTTTCAGACACCTATATTTTGTGTGTCTGTGTATGTTGTAGCAGATCCAATTAAAACCAACATGGTGGGTGGTGACTTCAGAGTTCAGAACTCTTTAGTACTTGATTCCCTCACAGAGAGAGAGAAATGAGAAGAAAACACCACATTATCACAGCAGGCAGCCACATGCACGCACACACACACACACGCAAACACACACATAGATGAAAAGGAAGTAGTGAAGAGGGGGCTGGTAGAGGGTAATTATACATGCAACCAGACAACAGTAAAGAAGACAAGAGGATGGGGTTGCTCTTGTTAGAGCTGCAAACACATACAAATATACAGGGCTGTATGAACAAACCATGTTCACACACAAATTATAATTTAATGAGCAACAGATGAATCACTCCTCTTTTTAATCCCCACACATACAAACTAATATATAAAAGCCTCACCTGCTCAGCCAGTAGCTGCTGCTGCTGCTGCTGCCTCTGTTCTCTGAAGAGCTGCTGTTTCTGCTGCTCCATCATGAGCATCTGCACCCGCTTCTCCTGCTCCATCGCCATCATCTGTTTCATCATGGCCGCCTGCTGCTGATTGCCCACGTAGCCCGGAGGTGGTCCTGACCCCTGGTTGGGTCCCACCCCTGAGGCCACACCTCCACCAGGATGCGGAGGAGGGATAGCGCCAGGTGGTCGTGACATTCCCACCTACACCTTGCTCCTGCAAAAACAGAAAGAAGGGCACAGTTGGTAAGATGGAGTGTTGGCTAATCACCTCTCAATCGTTCAATCATGAAAATAATATTTCAAGATTGTGTCATATAGGCCAATTTGCTTTCTAGTTGGAGTACATCCTTACTACTTTTTGTCTGAAAATGCATCAACTCTGCTACTGATAAGCCTGATGTCCACACTACTCGCTACACTAGCCGTTAAAACACACTGCTGACCCCTATTTAGTTTGAAAACTCAGAGGCCGCACTTCAGTTTGGACGGGCAGAAACGGAGATGCTTGGAAATGATGACATAGATTAGGACTTTTTGGTCACGACATAGCCTTCACATTTAGTCAGGCTCACATCATATGACCCACATGAAAATAACTGGCATCAGCCTTGGCTACCAGTATAGAACGCAACAGGGATAATCAATTACAAGCATTGCTGACTATTTTCTTTGCTTACAGCTTTTGTGCACTTTAATTCTGCATTTTACAATGGTACAACTACTTACATAGAAGACGAGCTATCCTTCGCACAATCTGTGTAGACCAGCACAAGCATGTCCAGTTTACATGAGTGATCATGTTTCTAGGCGTGTATTATGGACAGGGATTAAAACTGACATGGAGCCAAAATGCGCACATGGACAGAAATTGTTTGAAAAAGTCGTTTTTCAAACACAGCAGTATGGATGTAGCCTTAGATAAGATTAGAAGCTTAGCATTCTAAAAACTACTAGAAAACCTAAAAACTGGAAACAGCCATCTTGGATCTAATCAAAGATAACAAAAACTACTCAGCAGCACTCCAACTAACTTAACTACTGTATTTTAAGACACATTTTTGCGTGGATTAAACAAGATACAATTTACTAACTAGTGGGTTTCTGAAGTGCTTTTAAGAAGATTTTGTGCCTTTGTGCTATGCTAAGCTAACCTGCAGCGAGGGATTGCTTCATTAGTACGAAACAGATATCAGAGTGGTTCTTATCTTCTCATATGACTCTTGGCAAGAAAGCAAACAAATGTATTTCCAAAATATCCAACTCTTGCTGATGATCTTTTACACGACAAACAAAGACACTTCAAATCCTCTTCACTGTCATTGCTACAGCTCTGTATCACAAGTTAAGGTATCATCATTACAGGTACAGAGGGTTTGCATATTCAACACACTCCCAGCATTGTAGGCATCTACAGTGTCGACTTCACACAATCTGTTTCAGGAACGACACTGCAGTCAAGCATTTTGCTTTATAGGAGCTCACAAAGACACAGTCCAGGTGTCTGTGAATGAGACTGAGGAGCCAGATAAAGACAGGACTGCTTCAAGATTCAGCACATCAGGCCACCCTGAGTCCTCCCAACAGAGCTTTGGTGGCTCCGTGCTGCATACATTATCTCCTTATTAGCATATAAAGAGCACTTCCTGCTCCACTCAGCCTTATGCAAATCTTTAATAGGATGAAATAGCCTGCTCTGGCCAATGGGAGAGAAGTATTTATGAATCTATTAAAGGTTAGACAGCTGAACGAGAGTGGACATTGTTTAGGCAATAAGAGAGGGAGAATGCCTGAGAGGAGGAGAGAGGACGAGTCAGGCCTGTACAGTGTTTGCGCATATAAAAATAGTACCACACACGGCCACGCAGAGCACACAAACCACAATAAAACACAGTTTCTAACTGTAGGGAGTGAATCAAAACATCAAAAGCAGGATTTCTGAATAATGGTGTTGGCTATAGTCTGCAACACACCACTATACTCGATATGTTTTGAAAGAGCCAAAGCCTCATAATCCGTACTGAGTCTCCGCTCTTCTTAGAAAGGAGTTAGGTGGAGATAAACCTCATATATTAGAGCACAGGAAAAACCCTGTGGAGCAAACAGAATTGGCTGCTTAAGACTGGCTCACCAGACAGCCAGACGAGACTGATCGATGTTCAGAGCTACGTGGTTCATCTCTGGTTGGCATGTTCCTGCTGGATGGCAGCAGAGCACGGAGACCATGCCGGATAGGAGCGGAGATGGGTAGGAGAGGAGTAGTGTAAGGATTTGACCAACGGGTGGCAGTGGTGATCTTTAAGTGTGTGTGTGTGTGTGTGTGTGTCTCTCTGTCCTCTCAGCAGATGGCTCAATCATGACGGTTCTGATCTACGATCTCTCCCTCTCCCCACTCACTCTCTACGTCTTTTCTTCCTCTCCCTCTAAACACCCCATCATCAAACTCTTTTCTTCACTCTTTCTCCCTTCTCTCACTCTGTAGATGGGTGTGTGTGTGTGTGTGTGTGTGTGTGACTGTGCATCTCTGTGTGTGTGTGTGTGACTGTGTGTGTGTGTGTGTGTGACTGTGTGTGTGTGTGTGTGTGGGGGGGGGGGCCTGAGTCATGTCCACACATTTTCCAGAGAACAAGGAATGAGGAAAGGAAAGGTCTGAGAGAACTAAAGATTTTAGTGAAGGTGGTGTGTGTGTGTTATAGTGTCAGCTGGAGAAATGACAGAAAAGTATAGTATATATATATATATATATATATACACTGTGTTTTAGTTAATAAAGATACATATACAAAAAAGACAGGCACATGATGGAAAAGATGAAAAAACAGCAAGTGCATTAGCAGAAGTATTACTGTAGCGTTGCTAATATACAATTGATTGCATGTCATGCAAATAAAGCTCATTGAATACAGAGCAGGTATCCTCTTTAGAATGAAAAAAGCTAATTAAATTAACAGAAGAGAAAAGAAAAGAGCATGTGTGAGCAAATAAGGAACAGAAGACAGCAGACGAGAAGAGGAGAGGAGAAAAGCCAAGCAGGTCTTCTTAAACAAGGGGAAGCTGTGGGGGGGTCAAGCCAAAAGAGGAGGAGTAAAAGGTGGGACTGGGGAGATAGGAGGAGAGAAGAGAGCAGGTACCCTGGCAACAGTTGCTGCGGTGAGGAGCAGATGGCCCTTGGAGGAGCAGTTATGGCCGTCATGCCTGGTCACCCTCAGCAACGCTGGGCAAACCCGGATGAGGCATACTTACACACAAACACATTTTGACTACTTCTTCCTTTCTTTCCAACCGCTTTGTCCTTATTCATGATTGTGGTCGAATAATGTAACAAAGAGCATCCAAACTGTCTGCTCTGCTGTGTCCTTCACCCCTGTCCCTCCAACTCAATCCTTCATTTCCTCTAAATCCCTTACACTCCTCTCACGCTTCATTCTGGCACCTTGGACCGGCTCGAGCCAGTTCCCAAAACTATGCAAGATTTAACATGGATGGGTCAGTGACTAATACTTAACTACTAACAACACAAACTCCAGTAGCTAGGGTTTAAAACTCTAACAGCTGCTGTGGTCTGCCTCAAAGTTACTTTGTTGCAGGAAAGACAGGAAGGCAGAGGAAAGGGAACAGAGGATGAAATGAAAGGAGAGGTATTGGTATCACATGGTGTTCCGGAGGATGTGTGTGTCTGTTTTTGAGTGTGTGTGTGTGTGTATATCAGAGGCTGTCAGCTTTATTGGGTTAGGAGGCATGGAGAGCCCAGGTGATTACATTACATGTGAGGTAAGCGGAAATGTGCGTGTGCATGTTTGTAAGTGAAGGGGGGTTGACCAGTTTATTCCTGCATCTCATGGGGCAGAAATGTATGTCTACTCTGTGTGTCTAAAATGTTCTGTTCACACTAATGTTATTTTTGATGATATTTTTCTCTATGTTTGGTCTCTTCCACACTTTTTACATACGCCTTCCAAAGAGCAGGTTTTCAAAAACTCTTCTGTGAGTGTTTGGGGGGAAAAAAGTGTTTTCTTACTGTGTGTTTCTCTCTCTGTTTGATTAGCACTGCTAGCTAAATATAACATTACTGCACCACATTACCGACATTCACAGGCATCTGCCTCACCCAATTTATAATCAGAGATAGTAAGTATAAAAATGATGAGCTACTATTGGTTTTGAAGTTACTACCGCCAAAGGAAAATAAGACTACTGAGCATGCTCACAAACTTCTTCCCTGGTATTTGACAGACCGTTGATGTAGACTTTATTGCCCACAATTGGCCCGGCATGCTTGTTTGAGTGTTTGTAGTCATTGTGGGAGATATTTTGTGAAAACAAAGGTCGTGTCGACAGAGGTTTAAAAATAAAAAATAAAAATGACAGGAAAATATTCATTCAAAAAGGATACAGAGTTATGGAGACATGGCCTAAATGTGTATCTGCAAACATAATGCACTCTTAAAGACAAATATAGCATCAACTGATGCCTTACAGTTCTTGCATGAAGGCAACACAACTACACACAAACTCGCACACACACTGCCAATGAGAGCAGTGGTGCCTGACAGCAGAGCACTAGGTGTCTGTGTGCTCTCCATAGTGGCTCACATCTGTCACCCACTTGTGTAAGAGAAAGGAGGGAGGGCGTGTGAAGAGGAGGAGAGCAGCCATGGTGTAAGATAGAAAGCGGAGTGATGGATGAATGGATGGATGGATGGAATGGTTCATTAGACTCTCACATAAACTATGGGTGCAGTAACACTCAGGAGGTGAACAGGAAGTGAATCTGCCCACATTATCTCTGGATTGTGTTTTCAGACAAAGGTCAAAGTTGCAGCAATTGATAGTTTACGTTGCGGATGCTCTGAGGGTGTTTAAGCCGTGTCTGGTTCATGCATCCAGCTTGAAGGTCACAGGCTTGATCTCTTTTAACAGCTGGAGCTTATCAATGTCTGAATGTCCTTGAGTTTCACACTGGCTGACCTTGCTCTCTGACCCCTGTGATGTCTGAGATGTGGAGAAATATGCTAATGAAATAAGCTCTAAAAATACTGGTACTAACATGATGAGATGCAACAGAAGTGGTGTGTCTACAAGTTTAAAGGTGTCAGCCTGAATCAATCAACACATTGATAGAAAAGGTATGTGCATGCATAGCAGCAGGGAAAAGCTGGGCACATTAATTCATTTAAATCAGTTTAAATCATATCATACACAAGTTATTATTATCCTCATACACTTAAGATCACATCTGGGATCGTCAAGAAAGCACTGACTTTATGATGCCACTATTCCATGGAATTTCAGATGACAACACAATCAGACAAGAACATAAGACTGAGTGAGTGGCAGGGTGTGTATGTGTGGTTCCTCAATAACCTCAGTCAACACACTCAACTTTAACGTGCACCTCATTGTATGCTACCTTCATTCTAAATAACTGTTGAGGATAAAGATGGGTAGTAGAGTTAACAGCTTCATAATTTAATGCCCTAACACAGTGGACCATTACACTCTATGTGCAATGCTTGTCTTGCATGTGTAAGTGTCACCACACACTGACATTTAATACAAAGCTACGGTGGTCCTGAAAGGCAAATTACAAAGGCAATTAAGATAACAAAACAATGAATCACAAAACACAACAGCAAATAAGACAACATTATAACACATCACAAAACAACAAATGAGAAGTTTCGCAATTTGCCATTGTGATTTGAACTTCAGGGCCACCGTACAAAAAAGCAAGCTTTAATAATACTAAACCCAGACATTTAGATTACCTACATTATAACCCCAATTAAAGGTGGCATGAAAAAAAAATTTCCAAGTTGTTAATTGTTTACAAATCAATTTTTTCTACATTTATTTAACAATACCATAAGTTGTATCATAGTATTTTCACAACTTAATCTCTGTCTTTCCTGTTAAACAGCTTCAACTAACGTCTCATCCTGCACTTTTTTTCTACACATTTTTGCAAAGAATGATATGATTTGAAATTTTAACTCCCTCTTGCTACTATAAAGTCTAACAGATAGTGACTTATGCACAGGGTTCTACGCCGTCCAATTCATTGGTTAAATCTGCAGGAGTAGGCGAAGGTGTCGGTTTAAAGTCCTCGTCATGATTTTCCCTGCCGAACAGCTGGTTACTGTCAACTCAGAGCGGGGGAGTAACGCTTCAACGCTACTCACTATAGTAAACTCCAATCAATATCTGTGACACCTACTCCATAACGTTGTGTTTTCCGCCTGACACGTAAACACATGGAATCAAATAGTGCCCTGACATATGTATCACAGCTTCTTTTAGCAACAACCGCTGACTTTTAAAGAATTTTGACAGTCAGCTAACTTTGCCAACTGATGGTGACTGAAGATGATCAGAAATTGGAAAGTTGTCAAATCATTTCAGAGACAAAAAGGAAGAAAAGTACACCAGATAAATGATGAAAACATTCCATTAAAACGATCCCCTTAAAATAGGAAAAACACCAGAAAAGAACTACCACAAAAGTACCAGAAAAATTACCGTAAAACTTAAAAATAAAACTTGAAAAAATTACCTGAAATCTACAGTATCTACAGCCACTGTACAATGTAGTAAAGCCAGTCTTACTAACTATTCCAGATTCTATGCCATTGTAAAATAAGGTAACCATAAAGGAGAGAAAGACAACCTGCTGCATGTTATCAGTTTCTTACTGCTGAACATGGTCAACGTAAAGTGGAGGAATCAAGTATGTGTACTGAAAAACCCACAGGTGTAATGTGCATTAGAGCACATGGTTAAGATATTATTATGCAGCACCAGCTGACTGATCCATAACGACACATGCACATACGAAAACACACATGCACACTAACCCTGAGCAGATGGTGGAGCCAGACCTCACAGTATTAAACTATCCCCACGGCACCAAAGGTAAAAGAAGACATCACTTTGACACACACACACACACACACACACACACACACACACACACACACACACACACACACACACACACACACACACACACACACACACACACACACACACACACACACACAGTAACAATGAAACGTGGAAGTATGAAGCCAGTGGTTTTGATTCATAGCCACCAGGTTTTCATTTGTAGAAGAACACATCCACTCTACCTATCTTAACCCCTCCCTCTCTCTCTCTCTCTCACACACACATTCTCCCTGAAGAGAGTTATATTTAAACTGCTGGAGAGGAGTCTTGCTCCCCACAGAGGTCTGTTTAATCTCTAACATCTCTCCGCTCTAAACCCTAACTGGCCTATTTCTGAATCTTCTCTCTACACACACACACACACACAGACAAGACACACAGACACAGACACACAGACACACACACAGCAAAATCCCCCCACATCGGCTTAAAGACAATGGTGTGGGTTAACAGGGTTTCTTGGGATCATCCTTTCACCATAACTGTACCAACTCGATGCCATACAGCGCTGCTGTGAAATGCATGTAGGCATGCAGGAGTGGATCAATTTAAGTAAATGAATCCCTGCAGCATGAATGCTGTTTGGAAGCACTCTGCTTAACCAAGGGATTTCTCTGCATACACAGGATTGCCACCCACAGACAGCACAGAGCCTGGGATGTCAGTTCATGCTTGTTTGCAATAACATAGCACAGAATTCTTTAAATTACAGTTTACCCAACAAAAATGTTGAATCATTTATGTTTACTTTCATTCTTAGGGATAAGATCTTTTATCATAATACAGACTACAATGTTGAAGCATTTAAAGCTAAAGCTGATTTGCACCACTTGTTCCATAAATCACTGTTCCATTAGCAGGATATTACAGCTTGTAACTGCCTCGCCTGACTGTTCTCATTGCCTACACATTCAGTTGTGCTGGTTTCGCCATCCTGACTTCACTACTGCTCCACCCAAGCTCCAACACCTACTGTAAACTGATGATTCTACAGCAGACACAGTGACAGGATATGGAAAACAGGCTTCAACATGTACTCTCAGAAATCTACAGACAGAATTAACTCCACAGACATTGAATGGACTGCCATGAAATGTTGTACAAGCATTCACAGCCTGCAGAGGATAATGCCTGCAGACATTGGTGTCACACCAGGGGGTTTGGGTGAAATGTCTGGATGAATTGTCATTTTGTGGAGACTTTTATGTTTTGTTCCCTTATAGAGGAAATGGTGAACCTTTGAGGTCCCAACCATATTTTACACCTTATATTTTAGGTTTTGATGCCCATAATAATATAGATTTGTAAAATTTCCTCAAGCAAAGGTCGGAAACATCATAATGCAAATGTGTTATGATTCAGTGCCATACATTTTGAAGAAGCCTGGTAGTTGTGTCAATGTTTGTATGAAGTCAAAAACAAATAAAATAAAGAAAGTACAATTCAATAGTATTTTAACAATGTTTGCTATTAATTATCAAGTTGAACTGGAGGGTACTCTAATGCAGCTTTAAACTTTTCTCTTTGTTCCCACTTTCTCTTGTTCAGTGACAGAAGTTAACTCTCCCGTGTGCTGCCAGGATTTACTACTGTAGAGACGAAAAAGCTGCGCAGGTTAAAATAAGACTACTGTAAATGCGAGAAAAGTTGCGCAGGTTAAAATAGAAACGCTCCGTCAAAATCTAATAACAGGTCTGGGTCCATATAGAGTGGTGCCTGGGTCCGGATCCGGACTCCTCCTCACTTCACCCCTAGTAGGTGATGTCGATTACGTCGCCCCGTCGCCCCAGCCCTATCCAGTGGTAGTTAACATCATCTGATGGGGTCAAAACAACTTTTAATACCCAAACCATATTCACAACAGAAGTCGATCCTCTTTCAGGTACAAGCTTCTTGGTATATATTTTGTCCTATAATACTTGATTAATGCATAAAATATTAGATAATACTCAAAAACACTTTCTTAAAGCACAAAAGTGATAACCTCAAATTGTTTTATTTCTCAGGCACCAAAAGTATTTAACTTATAGTGATGAATACAATAGTTTAAACAATTGTTGTCCATTCATTTTAAGAAAAACAACTCATGACTTAAACAACTGTTTGAGCAAGACTATACACTAATGTTTGATGGATCTCAGACAGCAGGTTACAAGCTTTTCTTAAGAGCTGCTTCACTCTCACTTCCGCACAAGTTGCCTCTTGTGAATACCATTAGTGCGGAGGATAAATGGCCACAGACGGCAGAATATGACGTGCAGTGAGAGGACAGAAGACAGGAGTAAATCATGTTCACGACAACAAGCCAGGAGGAGGAAGACGAGGAGAAGGAGGGAGCGAAGGGATGAGATCACTGGTGGCCGGGGAGTGATTGTGGCGAGCAGACAAGTGTACCACCCTGAGAGGGACCAGGTGCTACAGTAAATCACCTTGGAAACGGTAGCCATGGAGACCTTAAAGACACACGTGCAGACACTCGCAAGCGAGAAAGAGAGAGGCCATTGCGGGGAGTGTGTGTGAAATAAATGTGTGTATTCTACAAAAAAAAGGGAAAATAGTGTGTGAGTGAGAGAAGGGGAGAGGCTGATATGCTTCCATATAATCTAATCATGGCGGCTGAAAATGGTGAGTCTGAGTGACAAGCTGGAGCCACAGAGGGTGGACCATTCGCTTTCTCTTCCTCTCTCCATCTTTTCTCTCAGGTCTCCATTACTCTCTCGTGCACTTTATATCACACACTCCTTTATTACCACTGTGTGTACGTGCACACACACATATGTGTATTGAGGGTAATATACAAAGCTTGTAGCTGAGAAGTAGCAATAAACAGAGGGGGAAAGGAAATCAAACACTTTTGTAAGTGCGTTCTGTGTGTGTGTGTGTGAGAGAGAGGTTATCACATTCGGGTCCTTCCCGGAGAGAATTCCCAACTAGAGGCTTTGAATTATTCACAGCTGCGATCAGTGCTATTACACGGCTGTTAACGGAGGTAAAGATATGTTCCACACATCCGTCCAACCTTGCATCTCTGTTTACCTCCCTCCCTCTCTCACGTCATATGACAGTAAACTGCCTTTTCCTATCATCCTCCACCTCTGTGAACAACCTCTTCTCCAGCTTCCTCTTGCCTCACTCTGCGCTCACTCAAAATATCCCTCCATCTCCTCCTCACCTCATTCAATCTCTTTTCACCGTTCATTCATCTCTATTTCTCTCCCTATCTTTTTTAAGATCCCTCCATCAGCCACCCCTCTTCTGCCTGCCCTCCCTTCCCTCCTTCTCCATCCACCCTTCGACTCCATCCATCTTCCCCCTCATTCCTCCCTTCTTTGTTCACCTCGAGGGCTGATCCCTCCTCTTCTCGCCCGCCTCATTTTGCCTGCGGCTCCTCTCCCTCTCCTCCTCCTCACTTCACCCCTGCTTTATTTGTTTTTCTACCTGTTTCACATTTGTTTTTCTGCGTCCACCCTCATCCATCTTTATTGTCGCTGTTGCTCATTTAACGTCTGGATCCATCCATGCCTCAGCAGCTATCATTCTGCCCCCTCCCCTATATCTCTCCATTTACCGTTTTCACTCTCCCCCTGTTGTCTTTGACACCATCTTTACAGAACGGCCGTGCAACCTCCACCTCTCTTTGTCTCTCCCTCAATCCACCTCTCTAAATCTATCTCTGCCTCTGTCATAGCCCCCTCATTATGCCTTGTCGTCCTCTGCACTCCCTCCCTCTCCTTCTCTCCAGAGAAGCCATTAGGTGCTGCTGTAGGGCTATCACTCTTTTGCACTCTCCCTCTCTTTTTCTCTCTCTGCCGTAGTCTCATGGCAATAGGCTCCCCCCTTCCCTGTGCCGTTCCTCCACGGTCTCTCCATCTTCCTGTATTTCTTCAGGCACTCTTTTCTCTGCTCTCCCCTCGCCTTCACATCATCTCACTCCCTTCCTCTTTGCCCTCCCTCCATCTTGATTTCTCCACCCCTCTAACTACCCCCACCTTTTCCTCTATATCCTATCATATTCCAGTGAGATACCAAAGTGGATCTGCTGCCACATATACAGGACCAGCTGCTTCACATTTACATACTGAAGCTACAATTGAGCAGGGTAATAATGATCAACTAAGAATTCTCTCACAAGTCCTCCCAAATGAAGGACAGAATGTGACATTGCTATGGTTAATGTTTGATTAGGTTTAGGAACAATGACAAATTGGTTATGGTTTGGGTTAAAATTGGTACTTTTTTATAAGTCTGTTCAGGTTTATCATGGTGTTTCTCAAGGTTGTGATACCTTTGCTATCATAGTTAGAATAATAACACTTGAGCCCCTTTTCCACTAATATCTGGCTTTTATCGACAATGTGAACTGCTACAATCAGCATTCACTCCCAGGTCAAATGACTGTGCAGTAGATACAGGTTTTTTATCACCCCTCCGATTGGTAGTGATGAAAACATCACACCTGAGGTCCCGGGTTTAAAAAACCTGCATATACCTGCTAATTTTGGTGTTAAAGATGCATTGGTTACAATTATGGAACAAATATATCCATGACTTGCTGTCGGAAAGAAATGGGAAGTAAACAAGAGTCGCCCTTGTTTAAGTCTGTCTTGTTGTTCAAAACATCCACTCCAACCTCGATTACAACACTACAGTACTTCCTACTTTGATTCTGATGATCAAGAGTCATGGTTACTATGACTGTTAGAGGGATGTTTCACTTAAACTTAATCATATGTTGTTTTGGGGGACTTGCTGCAACAACTGGTGCTGTCATATTCCTTGAGAAGACTGAAGCTGACTCCTTCAAATTGTTTGTTTGGTTTAACTAACATGACCAAAATCCAAATTTACTCACGTAAAAGACAAAGTAAACACATCTGAGAAGTTGAAACTGACAGATTTTGGTTATTTTTGCTTAAAAAACACTAGAATGATAAACAGTTTTTAAAATTAGTCCTGCTATTATCAGTTAATTTATTAATTTATTAATAAACCATAAAATAATATGCTACTGTTTTGATGATCAGTTAATTGTTAAAGTCATTTTAAAAGCAAAACTGGACGTTTCTTGCAGGTCTAGGGCTATTAAATGTGATTATTTGCTGCCTTTTCTGTCTTACATTCAAATGTAATATTCTAAGGTTTTGGATTTAAGGACTGCTTTACACACAAGAACTGCAAATTCTTTCATTTTCATTCTCTCTATTTAAGAACCTAGAAATATTAAATATTTGGGGAAAAGAATTGTTGGAACAATAGTTAGCCAAAAAGATCGACTCATCGTTCACTCAAAATCACAGTTTCTGTAGATATGATCAACAAAAGAAACGATTAACCAGAAAGCTGGGGTTGTTTTTCAGACACAATGTAAGGCTTCAGGAATACAGCTGCTGTAGAGTTCTGGCTGGTTCATTCCCTCTGGAGAAACGATATAATGATGCAGAAATCCAATTTTCTTATCCACTTATTGTATTAGAAGCAAACATTCACAAATCAGTAAGCACACACATTCAGACAAAACACTATCTGCAAAGCACAACCTATCCTTACTTCCTTTTGTCTTACACATTTCGCTGCCTCTCTATGGGCTGCACCTTCAGCTATCTCCATCGCCCCAAACTCTGCCCATCTTTGTATGCCATTAATCTCTCCTCCTCCTCCTTTAACTCCTCTGCCTCAGCTCTCCCTCTCTAACGCAGGGGAGAGATGGTGCGAGGGAGAGAGATATGGAGACGGAGAGAAAGAGAATGACCATTATCTAAGCCAGCATCTCCAATAATTCCACAGCAGCCTATTATCCACAAAAGAGCCAAAATGGCCTTTGGTAATATGATGAAATCTGCAGTAAAAAGTAGAAATGGGACTAAAAGCGTCAGAGTGTAGAAAAACCTCCATTCCTCAGCTGCTTTATCACATTATTGCATTCTACTCATCTCTTCCTCTGTCTGCCTCCCTCCCTCCCACATTCGGTGCATTACTCTGTCATTCTCTAAATTCTCTATTTTTCCTCTGTTTGTCTCTTTCTCTCTGCTTGTTTGGTTATACCCCTCCTTCCATCAATCACACACTCAGCTCCTATCTATTGCTTTCCTCGTCTTTCACTTTTTCTCTCAGTCTCCTTATCGCTGTCTCCTCTTTCTCTGTCTATGTGACTCTCGATGGGTGTGAGTCGATCCGTTGTCAGATAACACCATGTTCTCAAAAAGGAGAAAATGGAAATTCCATAAAACTAAGTGTTGGTCTCAGACTCTTCCTGATTGCGCGCGCACACACACACACACACACCCTCCACAGAACGGACCTTCCAATCAGTAGGGTATCACAAATAAGCACAGGAAAAACAATTTGCAGTTATTGCTAACAGCTGCTGCTGCTGGTGTGTGTTAGTGTGTGTGAGAAAGAGAGTGAGAGAACACCAGGCCGATCTACCCCCACCCATTCCTTTTCTCCCGTCCTCCACTGCGTTGTCCCAAGGGAAGTGGAGAGGTGATGTATAGACCCTTTCCTGATCGCACGACTCAGCAGAACAGATGGACAGAGAGAAAGACAGAGAGAGAGAGAGAGAGAGACAGACAGAGAGAGAGAGAGGGGGAGAGAGAGACAGACAGAGAGAGGGGGAGAGACAGAGAAAGAGAGGTATACAGTGGTAGACAGAACACAAAGGCTATGAGATCGTGTGTGTGTAGGTGTGCAAATGCAGGCAGAGTATGGCAAGAGCTTTTAGTACTGTTTCAGTCATCTCTAAAGCCGGTGTTTATCTCTGTGGTGGCAATGCTCACACCTTTACTGTATCTGAAGAGGTTCTCTACACAACCCTACTGAAAAATATTGATCGGCTTGTCAGGTCAGTCGTTTCCTGGTGGACAAACCAGAGTGCTCGTTCTTTTCTCTACGCTCATGTTTTCCTGCAGCACTGACAGAAAGAGTATAGGCATTATGGTATTGCACTTAACTTCTACAGAGGCTGTTTCAGTGAAATAACAGGCTTACGACCAGTAGCATGACCCTATTTGCAGCAGTTTCAAAAAATAATTTCAATTACTGTACTGCCACTGAAAAGGACAGATCACCTATGGATTTAATATTCCTTATCTGCGGCAGTGTTATATTCAAGGTAGGGTGGATAGTTAAGGTGTTCACGTGTGTGAAATAAATATAAACGAGACCAGAAATCATTCAACCAATCCCTCGACTGAGACCAGAGCATTTATAAGACCAGATCCTAAACAAAGACACAAGATATTTGATGCAGATATTACAATGACTCGTCTAACAAGCTAACCTTGGCCTGGTAGATTTTCAATCTAGCCGTTGCTAAATACTTTACAAAATGTACAGTATGTAGCACCCACAGTGAACAGTATGTGTATGCAAAGTGTGGTGAGAGCAGAGTACGAGCAGACAGCAGACACAGAACTGGTCTTTCAAAGAGTGTCATTCTGTTCATGTAAGCTCTCACTTTACTTCTTTGAAAGTCTACCCCTGTAGATAATGGCAGAGCTTCACTGTGGTTCAGCTCACATGATGTCGTGGGGCTTCGGCACTGAGGCTGCTAAGCCAGACTAAACCGGAGCGCTCTCGGCACAAAACTGAGCCATAAAGAGCCAATTACCTCGGCTGTGACCAGAGACCCTTCCTCCCGCCACCTTATCATTTCTACAAAACAAGAGCAATCGAGGAGTGGTTAAGAGGGACGGAGCAAGCAGAGTGATGGGTGGGTGGAGGAATGACACAAGGAGGGGTAGAAGGAAAGCTGTTGATAAGAGAAGGGAGCAAACAGTCATCCCGAGGAGATGAAGAGAAACAGCCAAGGGAGGGAGGGAGGGATATATAGGGGAAATCGTTTTTTGAAGGAGTAGACTGTCGACCACTAGATGTGTAAACAAACACTGGCTATAGGGACAAAAAAGAGTGAGCTGGAGAGAGAGATGAGAAAAGAGGGAGGGGAAGATGGAAGCAGAGTGGGAGGAAGACATGGAGTGAGAAAACAAGCTCGACCATGTGTTTAAGTCAACAACAGCAAGAGAAACCTCAATAGAGAAAAAGGTGTGGGCGGGAAACACTCTACGGGGAGAGAGGAGACAGATGTAGAGGGGAAGCAGGCACTGTGAGATGTAGAGGGGAAGAAGAGACTTCAGAGATTCAGAGAGAGGGATGTAGAGAGAGAAATCAAGAGAGGGTGAGATGTTTGGAGTGAAAGAAGCAACAAGAACGTGCCAATAACTCAGCGACAGTGGTGACTCTTGACAGCAGAATAGCTAAGCAGAGGTGGGAGGAGAGAAATGGGTTGATGGGGGGCGGTGGGAATTAAATGACAAGAAGAAAAACTAACTATTCTGTGATTCTGCTAATTAGCTCTGGCTTTATTGACAAGCTCTGCAGACATTTAACCAGAGGATTCACACTACACTGATGGCCCGGGTGGGAGGGACCGGAGGACAGCCGGAAGGAGGGAGGGGAAAGACAGAGGGAAGAAGAGGTGGAAAAGAAAGGAGGGAGAGAGAGGAAGTGATGGAGCTGGACGGATGCAGTGAGAGATAAATGAACGGAGACTGACAGAAGAGGAGACTGGAAGGGGCGGAGGAAGGAGGTGGCAGTGATGTGGGTCTGAAGTTATCTGAAACCACTCCATCAAAAAAGAGAGAGAGAGGAACAGAGAGGGAGAAAGAAAGAGCAAAATCCCAGAGGAGGAACTTGTGACATCTGTTTACCCATGCAATGAGCAGCTTTTACATAAACTAATAATTAAAAAGCCTCATTTAGGCTCTTACCATTGCAGATAATGCATATGCTGGCATGTTAATGAGGGGAAGTCAACGTTAACACAGACTTATTTCAATAATTTGTACCAGACAGAAGCATGGAAGGTGTGTGTGTGTGTGTGTGTGTGTGTGTGTGTGTGTGTGTGTGGAGTAACAATGACAGGTGCTCCACAATTTTTAGAAATCATTAATTCCCAAGAATCTTTTTTCTGGGATTTCTTGTATTAAAAAGACTGTGTATAACCACTGATTTTGGTGTAAAAGAGATAAAAGCTGCCTTTTAGCATGAGCAGAAACTACTGCAGCAGAACAGTTTTTCCTGTCCTATTACTGCAATAAGTATTAGGGAATGACAGTTGTGACATATTTGTGGTTTGAAGAAAGCCTCTTTGTTGCAGTACACATATAATAGTCTTCAGTATGTGAGCACATGCAAATATCCATGATTCCTATATTTTAACCATGAAAACATTTTTGCAAGGAATTCACAGATTCAGATACCCCTCTTCGATCTGTGCACAACTGGACTTGTACATGTTTGCTGAACACATATATTCTATACTGTACATTTAAGTGTGCGAGAGAAAAAGAAATAGGTGTGTGTGTGTGCGCGCATTTTAGTGCTGAAAGCTCATTTGTAGTTCCTGTGTTTCACTCTGTGTGCAGTGATGTACGCCACGCGCCGGGAATGTGGCACTTAAGAAAGCATTAGTTTACTGATCACACACACACACACACACACACACACACACACACACACACACACACACACACACACACACACACACACACACACACACACACACACACACACACACACACACACACACACACACACACACACACACTGCAGCTAATGGTTACTGGTAGATCCAAGCACGAGTGAAGGGGGCGAAATGAAAGAGAGGGGTTAAGTCGCTGAGTATGGTGGGATTTAGACCTCAAACAGTGGAGGGGAGAGGGAGAGGGAGAAAAGGGGGGGTGGGGGAGTAGAAGAGTGCAGTAAATGACTCACTGAGCGTGTAAGTGTTTAACTGTGCCATACTGGTGTTAGTAAGTGATAGAGAAATCTACAGGGACCAACAGTGAATGTAATGCTACCACAGCGCCTGTAACATCTTTCTTTCTCTTCATTTCCCTCCTCTAGTTCTAGTTTTCTGCTTCTTTCTGTGCCTCAGGAGAAAGAGGAGGAGAAGAACATGCTGTGGAAGAAAGGATGGAAATCCCTGCATCTTATACTGCCTCTCCCAGAATCTCACTTTGTATCCTTCCCTCCATCCACAAACGGATGCTTCTTTAAGCAGATGAGATATCCAAGATTATTGACCCACATTACTTTGTGTGCATGCACGTGTGTGTTTTTGTCCAGCGAGTCTAATGTTATGCCTCCAGTTTCTGCTGCAGAGAAATCAATACGAACACAGCCCCTCCACCTTAGAAATCCAATGATGGGGTGGTTAGCAACACAAGTGTGCGTATGTGTACTTATGAATGTTTATGGGAGGTTGTTAGTGGATATTTGCACATGCTCTTCACCCCTGCAACACTGTGGGGATAACAAGAAGATTCATTGCTACAGCTATAACATATGCTCACCTACCCTCTAATCCTCAGTAGTGACAGTGTCTTTTAAAGCTAGAGGAGTTAATTAGCACTAGCTAATGGCGGCTGAAGTGGGCTAATGCGTCAGGTTCTCCCAGAGACCAGGGAGGGCCATTTGTGTCGTGGCTGCCGAGATTGATCGAGGGTGGGCTAGAGCGGCATATTGTAGCGTCGTTAGCCTTGCTCATTGACCATATGGAGATCAATACTTAGAGCAGCCCGAGGACAGTCAAAAACACACACACACACACAATCACACACACACATGTATCTAAAGACATGATTGTGCAACATTCAACCAACAGCCTGTGGTCAAAAAGTTTTGAAAAAATGATTGGAGCATTAGGGGTGAGGCATGAATCAGTGGCAATGGCTACAAGAGAGAGGCAGTATTGATAGATTATAACACACTCGTTAAGCATGTTGATACACACACACACACACACACACACACACACACACACACACACACACACACACACACACACACACACACACACACACACACACACACACACACACACACACACACACACGCACACAACAGTGTGGAGCAAAAATACAATAAGGGAACGGCTGAACATGTAGCTAACACATTATGGAAGAAACAAAGATTAGTCATGTTCTGCCACTTTGAGACCACAATCAGCAGCTGGTTTGAGTAAAGCTACAGCTAAAAACAATGATGTCCATGACGTATACAATAAAAAATAAAGAGGTCACGTTACAAAGTTAAGTACTGGTAATTTCACATATTTGACTGGCCAGCACAGTGCAACACCAGAATGTATCTGTGAAGATTCTCTGTCATCCAGGTCATGGTATCCTCAGGCGTTGTAGGAGAGTACATATAGTCAACTGGACTTACTTGTGTTTCTTGAAGATGTTTCGCTTCTTCAGTTCTAAATGACTATATCTGTATAACTGAAACCTCCCACTAGTCAGTTAGGACTGATGAAGGTTCTTGAATAAAAAATAAAACCTCTTCTAGAAACAACTCAACTTGCCTACGTACTGGTTCAACTCCAGAATGGCACCACATTTTGTTGAAGGAAAAAGTTGAGCCAAGCCTTTTTTGTGTCCCCGGCACATATTGAAATGGATGAGAAGGCAGTGATTTTTCACACAGTTTTCATGTGCTACAATAGCAATATGAATGATTGTTATTGAACTAAGAACATGACACATTTATGAAAAAAAAGCAGATCAGAACTGTTTCATATCAGCTAGACAGAATTGAAGTCCCTTAGAAGTGGGATAAAAAAGTGATTTTACTATAGCAAAATTACATGTGAAAATATTTTTTATGTGACGATTATGGCCTTGACTACTTGAAGGAATTGTTCAACATTTTGTGAACTATGCTCATTTGTTTTCACTCTAGGAAGAAAAGATCAATATTATCGTCATCCTCGTCCTTGTGTTAAAGTCTGTAAAATTAGTTTTTTCTCCATGACAATAAAGATTAATGTTTAATAAAGCCACAATAATAGGTCAAGTATCAAAACCCAAAAAATGATTTAGGCCTATGTATTATTTTGGATTAATTTAAGATTTTAACAGTCAAAAACTTCATGTTTACTGGGTAAACCAGTGAGAGAGGAGAAGAACTACGATATAAAATCTCTTACAGGAAATAATATCATGACCTCACATCAAGAATCATCAAGTACTTATTCTGGGAGTTTTGATTATACCACACAAAGCTCAGAAAGTTCTAAAAAAAAAACACCATTTCAAAAACGGCCATTTCCATCTGCTGGTTAAGATCATGTGATATAAGTCCAAAGAAGCTAATTTCTCCTTAAAAACCACACAAGGAGTTTTTAACTGGTTATGAAATGGTTCTATCTTAATATTGCTTTATGACCTACAACAGCAAATGAGACCATCAGGGAGAAAATTGACTTTTTCTATAAACTTTTCTCAATGTCTGTGGTCAGGTTGGATTACCCAAGAGGTCAGAGCAATGATTTACGGCAGTCAGACTGGAAAAGCCTAAGTTTAGGCGGAGGGAGAGGAAACAGAAGCGGGGGAACCATGCTAGGCTAGACTCAGGGGTAACCCGTAAAGACCACCGCTCCCGAGCCTTTACCGCGCCAACAACGAGAATCAAGATACATTACCTCATCACTATGCCTACTGCAAACAGCTGTGTGTAATGGTGTGGTTTGATATTCCAACCAAATTTAAGCCCCTACACATGATTGACTTGGTATTGTCTCAGGTGGGATGTTCCAATTGCCCACAATAAGAGGAGGGGGAGTTATGTATTTCGCTCTTTGGTACGTGGGCACAGGAATTGCTCTCTCAGTCTGCAATTGGAGCAAAGAGACAGTGGACTGACAAGAGGATGTAAACTGTAGTCCTTGTTATATCATTAAAATAAAAACAATCTAAAGAGAGCTGCAGTGTCATGGTGTTTTTCTTGGTGTGTGTCCTGAACTTGCAACATGTGTCTTTTTTTTTTACTCCTGCACCTGCTGTCTGGACTGATGTTTTTACGACAGGTGACAGTGGAAACACTACCGCTTTTGTCCACAGAGGTGCCAAAATCGATGAAAATGAAATGTTCCTTGTAGGACCTTTAAGGTGAGAACTTCTGTTTTCAAGGTCAACATGAACATTAGATTTCCACTGTTAAGCCTAGCTTAGCATAAAGACTAGAAGCAAGGGGAAACAGCTAGCCGAGTATGACCAAAGTGAAAATACACTCTCAGGTACTAAGAAGTCACAGTCACATGAATATGACGAGGCTGCAAAGTCAGTATCAGTGCCAAGCTCTCTGGTACAGAAGTTGCCAGGCTGAGGGGAGGTAGAGAACGACAGGAGCGTTTAGGGCCTGTATTCCCAGGTGAGTCTCAAGACACAACGCCGGCTATTTCAGTCTCATCTGCAAAGAGGGAGAAAAGGAGGAGCAGTAGAGTAGGAGCAGGAGGGGAGGAGAAGGAAGAACGGAAACTAAGCCTCTAAATTTAGCCTAATGCGACATTCCAGAGAAGAATAACAACGCTTCCTCCTAGTGCTGCTGCTAGTGACGGAGTACAGAGAGAGAGAGGGATCAGAGGTGGGGTTATGTGAAGGGGCGCCGATGAGGCAGACATTTTCAAACATATGCCTAAAAGTACCAAACTTAAGACAAGGAAACAGTGTTGCGGTGTGATAAAGAGTCCACTTGTTGGTTTGCTGGTGAATGTCAGTCTTTGGAGTCTGAATACTCAGGGAAACTATCATGTGATTCTACGCTCGTCCTCATATCCCTGACCTTCTCTAGAGGGAGGAGAGAGACGAGAGGTTAGTGACGGGAGGAAGGAGGAAGAAGGAGAGGGGGGAGGCATACCGAGAGAGAGGGGAGCTATTGGAAGAAAAGAGGCACAGAGAACAGGGAAGGGAAGATGAGAGGGTGGATCGTTGAGGATAAGAAATAAAAAAATTAAAAGTAACGGGAATAAAAACAAAACCCTCACCCCGAACTGCATTCTGCGGACACACACAAGACAATAGTTGATGGTGTGGCTCCCAAAGTTTGTTTGCTTTGTGTGTTTGTGCATGTGTGTGTGCCTGCATGCTTTAGACTCATGTATTACACACTCAGCTTAAGGCTGGTTTATATTCGCCATAGTGTCACATGTCATCTAAGGACGCCTGTACCATGGTGTTTATAAACACCAATACCAATGAACTCTATCTGGGATAGATATCAGGCCCCTATGAGACATACAACTGTGTACAGTGTGGGTCTGTGAGTAAATTAGCATGTTTGTGTGTTACCCTTTTGTTTAAAGGATAAAAACAAGCAATAAGATGACTGTGCAGGTTACAAGCATATGGTTATGCCAGATTATTCTCATAAATTAACAATCAATATCATATGTTTAATCTGGAACATATATAAAAAAAGGTTGTGGCTCTAAAGGGTCACAGTTCATCAATCAACTCAGTACTCCTGTGCAGCATCTCCACTTATTAGCTTAGTTTTTAGTCAGGCTAGCATTTTCCCACTGTTTCCGACGTTTATACTAAGCTACCTATTGAATAGTTAGCTGAGATATGAGATCTAAGAAGTGCTTTATTAGTCCTGCAATGGGGAAATTTGCAATTGTATCAACGATCTAATCTGAATGTTTGGGGGGGGTGATAAATCGTCCCACTGCAGTGTTGACTCCACTACTGAGCAGAGTACCAGTGTATGAGAAGGTAAGGTGGGGGAAAGAGAGTGACAGAGAGAGGGTGAGAGAACGATCCAGAGATCTAGGAAGGGGAGGGCAGGTTTGTGCAATTTAAGCAGGAACTGTTTGTGCTGTTCCAGACCGGGGTGACACGACGTCGGCAGGCATCAACAAATGATCAGAAGCTCCAGAAAAATCTAAAGCAAACCGGGGTTCAATTTAAGTCATTTCACAGATAAGAAAGTTGACTCAAGGTTCGGTGAAGGTATGACTGGAAAATGGGTTTAAGTGTGTGTATACTGGTGACCCCTTTTTACATGTAGACAAACAACCCCACCCAAACTATCACACTCTTAGAGGTGGAACGACGGCAGGGCCCACCCACAGCGAGGTCAAAGAGAGATTTACTTCTTTATCAACTGGACGAGACAGCTGCCTGTCAGAGGAAAGCGAGACAGAACGATGGGCGAGATGACAGGTGGAAACACGGGTGAGATGGAGGGCTGCGATCGGCAAGGTCATGTTACTATGGAGATTTTTACAGCAGCATGACGTCGAAGGCAACTGTTAAGACTATCTGACACAGATGCACACGTCAAGGTCTAAAGTCCAGAGTGCAAAAGACAGACAGGAGGGGGAAAAAAGGAGGGGGGAGGGGGGTGATAGATGGAAAATAATACAGATTTGGTCTTAGCTACAACAGCGATGGCGAGAGTTCAGTGTGTGTGTATGTGAGGGAGTGTGTTTGTAAGTGTGTGTGTGTGCTGCTGCAGCCCTCCTCTGCCAGATTACAGAGTGACGTAGTGTTATCATTTCTCTGATACGAGCTCTGCCACAAGAGGAGGATGAAGAGGAGGGAGGGGGAGGACAGAAAGGGGGAGGGGTGACGAGCCTCATTGCTGGAAAAATGGTCTGATAGCCAAGAAAAAGGCAGGGAGGGAGGGAAAAGAAGCAGAGAGAGCAGAGATAGAGACATAGTGCCACACAAAGGAACAGAGCAGACACAAAGAAAGGGAGACAGGCAGAGGAAAAAGAGGGCAAGAGGGAAAGAGAGAGCAGCAGAAAAAATGAAGAGGTGAAAAAAGGCAGGGGGCTTGAGCAGCAAGAGTTCTTTGTGTACAAGTGGGTGACAGTGAGGTGAAAAGACAACAGAAGAGTAAAATGCACAAAAGAAAGAAAGAACGAGGTAAAGACAGAAAGAAAGAAAGAAGAGGGCAAGATATGGTGAGGTGCCCCAAGTGACTGGTGGGTCACAGAAAGTGTGTGTGTTCCATTCATGTGTCCACATGGCAGCAGCAAGCAACATTTACAAAGAGGCAGCTGTTCCATTAGCTACTGCCATTGTGTCTAATTACATCCTGGTCTCCTTAGACACACACTCACACTCACACCCACACACACACACAAACAGCATATGTGCATAAAAATACACAATCGCTGCTCTCCAGCCAACCAAGAAATCCCTACCATGCACACTAACAAGGAGAGGAACTTGGAGCAACAGAGCCACAGTGTGTGTGTGTGTGCGTGTGTGTGTGTTAATCACAGTGTCAGGCACGCTCCCTTTCAACCCCACCCCCCTCAACACAAGAACAGGAGGCAGTGAAATGACACTTAAGATCCATGAGTGTCTGTGCCTGTGTGTGTATTTGTGCTAGCCAGCATCTTTATCTTGCTCAAATTGCAACACACACACACACACACACACACACACACACACACACACACACACACACACACACACACACACACACACACACACACACACACACACACACACACACACACACACACACACACACACACACACACACCTCCCCCAGCCTTTGAGGAGAGGAGGATCTGAGGCTTTGTGAAATACCAAACATACCAGAGAAGCCACATGAGAGAGAAAAAGGCAGCTTTTGAGGAGCCTCAAAAGGCACACGCGCGCACACGCACACACGTACTCACTCAGTGAGACACAGGGCGTGCAGTTGTTACAAGAATGAAGCAGACTAAGAAACACACGTTAAACTAATATGATGTAAACGTAGATACAATGGTGCGCAAACATACAAATATACTCTCGCTCACAGAGACGTACACACAGAAACACGTACACACACAGACTTCCTCACTAATCAGCTCAGTGGTGTAGCATTTGGATAAGAAGCACTCCTAAAGCTCCTTGACAATAGTGAGACAGGAGAGCTTACATTGTATTAAAGCAGACAAATCGTACACAAGCATCCTTCAAGCTAAGCACTGACTAACCTGCTGTCTGAGGAACACAACAGCACAGAGAGAGAGAGAAAACCCAGCAGGGGTGCGGGCCAACGAAACACAAGCTCAGATTTTTCATTAAGTCAGGCCAGGTTAGGTCACAACTGAAACAAAAAGGGTTTTTTTCATGTGGTGTGCAGATGATCCCTTCATCTTACCCGCAGCTCATCAAGTTCCTGTTGTGAGATTGACCAGCATTTTTGAGCAAAGCCATTTTTAAGACTTTCGTTGTTGTATGATACATAACATATTTAGATATTGACAATGTAGTTGTTACAATATGTAAGAGCTATAAGAAATATAAGAGCTGTCCATGAATTGCTGTGCTGGTAATAATCACACCAACAGAGAGATGGACTGAAAAATCTCTCTGACCTTTTTTGTATTTGTTGATATGTCAACATAATCAAATGACATGGAAGAGCAACAAACAGCTAGTATTTTCTGCTCTGTGCGCTCTGTCCCTACTTCATAGGCATGGAGCTATAGCCAGTTTTCAACATATGAAGCCACAAACAAAGCAGATATTAAGTGAGACAGCCATTTTCTGCCATAACAAAACTGTTGAGATCATAGAGTGCATACAAATATGGCCGACATGACTGCTTCCAAAAAGTGAAGCCAAACCATCTTGATGGCTTGAAGGGATGGGGCATGGGCCAAACTATAAAATATTCTCCCCAAAGATGGTGTATGACATTTCAGGTATAAGAATTCATTAATTAATTTAAGTATTCATTTCTCCGATTAGTTTGGTTTTAACTCGTTGTAATTAATGTAATAATTGACAGCGGATACTGACTGGCGATTGGTCAAGTTCGTGCATTGGTACCTCGATACTATTGTTTCATATCTGAAACACAAAGTCAACAGGATGAGAGCAGGACAGGGAGAGACAGAAAGAGAGAGGAGGATGAGACAGGTCACCCAACTGAGCGTGTTATCAACTAATCCAGACATTGTTCGCTCTCCTTCACTCATACACACAAACACACACCCACTACATGTTTCTCTCCTCTCACACTTAGGAGGGAAATGGGAGGAGTTTGCCTCATGAGTGCATTACCGTTACCTCTGAGGGCATTTTGTCCATTACAGCTTATTAGTTTCCCAAATCACTATTCATTTTGAATGTTGTGCCCTGTGGTCTTATCCCGCCATGAGGAGGAAATGGGAGGCCACACAGGAGGGGAAGAGAGAGAGAACAGTCATATCATGGACAAAGAGGCTGACCTGTCAGGCAAAGCAAACGTAACATCTGAGAAGATGCGCTTACCACCACCACTGCCCCCGCCCCCACCCCACTAATGATAGGTATGAGCTTGGTGATAAAGTCACATATTCACACGTCAGGAAGTGACGTATTAACTCTGCTGTGTAGATCACATGATTTTGTTTACAGCCCCCAGACACCGTCATCAGCTCTTACCACCACAAACTCTCCTGACATCTTCGTCTGTGTATACTATGTGGGTGGCTTTGCTTTTTTACCGGGAGATATTCACTTTCTTTTCACTTTTGCATCTGTTGCATGTTACAAGCGTCGTCAACCTACCTGTTATGGAAGTTTTCTGGAAGTGGGTGAAAGGAGAACTCAGGCAGCAGCTGATGTCTTATGCAGAAGGTTTTAATTTAGACTTGATGGATCAAGGAGACTAGAAGGTGGAACAATATACAAATGCTAACAGAGAAACATGAGCAATTGTCACCCCCCCCCCAAGTCTGAAGATGTCTCCCACAGCTTCCCAGTATATCTCCCTCTACTTGTATCACCCATTCCAACAGCACATACGTGAAAGGCTAGAATTGCTGTCACTCTCTAAGTTTACATTTGGCTTTTGAATTTTATTGGATAGTTAAGTCTAAATATGCATTCCTAAATCACATTGTGTCCTTACGTCTTGCCAATGGTGAAATACACGAACGAGTTAAAGATGATGCCTCTCTCTCTGGAGCATCTGAGTTAGATATGAAAGTCCATGAGCGTAGACACTACTGTCTACTACTGCTTAAAGAGAGGATGGAGTATCTGTGGAATTAGACAGGCACTATTCTCCTTTACAAATATAGTATAATATACAGTAGCATATACAGTAATGTGTGAGGCTGGTCAAAAATTCCTCAACACCCCCTACCCGCTTGCGGTGAATCCAGGGGGATCCCCCGCTGTGTTTTCACATCGAATTCCCCTGGATTTCTACGAACATTCTACTAGGAGGCCAGGATAAAGTCCAAAGAAACTGCAGGTCGTATCACTCGAAAATTTGCATTCACACATGCCCCTCCTTTGGAGAAAATACGGAGGAACTGCGGAGTCCAGTGCATGTCTGAAAGCAGCTAAAGTCTTCATCCCCATTTCCATCCCCCACCTTGATTTATGAGCTCAACCTGGGAGATTGCTTTTCACAAGAGAACAGAGAAGCAGCCTGCCTTTAGAAAGACACACATCGTACATGCTCGCACACACACACACACACACAATGTCATAAACCCATGGCTGCCATCCATGTCAAGGTGAAATAGAGTAGGAAAACAAATAGATGTGCTAGTGGCAAACCATTGGTCCGGTGAGTAGTGACTCTGGAGTAACTGTCTGAGACACACACACACACACACTGGAAAACTATTTATTTTCCCCATCTACATCCAGCAATAAGCAAGACAATAGGGATATAGAGGTGTGCAGATCTGCAGACTGTATCTAACATAAATGACTCGAATGGTCAGAAAAGAATTTTACCTATAAAATACAAAAGTTCCTTAATTCTTGAAAAAGGTGATTCGTGCTGGGAAAATATCCTGTGGTGGAGAAAGACTAATTTAAATCACTGTGGCGGGCAGGTATGTTACTACCCCCCACATGAAACTAGCTAATGTTCCTGGTGTGTTGATTAATGGCCACAGTGCGATGGCTCATCCTCAGGGGCAGGGTGGGGAAACAATGATGAGGTTGGTAGGGTTTGCAATATTTTGCTTACTGGTCCATGCATAGTTCAAGAGACATGGAAATTAATGACATGAGATGAAATTTGGTGTCTGCATGTCCATTTACTCTGTGTGTGTGTGTGTGTGTGGAGACACCTGGTCAGCAGTTGCTACTGCAATATTTCTATTTCAGGCCTTTAAGGATGACGGGTGTGGTATATACCAGGATGAGTGTCTACGTGTGTTTATGCGATGTGACATTGTCCAAAACAGGTCAAAAGAGACCCAAATGCCCTTGTGTGTGACACAAAATAGCACCCAGCCAAAACTCAAGGTGTCAAGCGGCTACTGAAGACTGATGGACGCTTGTTTGTGTTTCTTTCTATTTGTGTATGTGTGTGTGTTGTCGTTCCTAATACAGAAACATATAACCTCTAATGCCCAGAAATAGTCTTCTGAATGACGCTGTCAGCATGATCTGCAGTCTATTATCACCCTACCAGCTGGCTGGCAGAGCCACGCTCTGTACCAGTGGACTGTGCTGATGTGGATTAGCCTACATAACTGTATGTATTAAAGAGTGTAATGCAGGTATTTAGCATTTCTGGAATTACCTCTGCTTCTCTGCTGTCAACTACATTTCGCTCTCTCTGGATTCTAAAATTCCAGACACAATACAGGGTATCCAGATGTCCTCCTACATTTTCCATCATGCAGGGAAATACATTTACAATTGTAGCAGCTTAAGTAAGTTCAATTATTTCCTTCATCCTACTTAGCTCCCCTAATACCACACACACAGAAACTGTATGAAGTAGGACAGTGTTCAGTGTGATCATAATTGCTGTTTTACTACCTGAGTAGGTTTACACAACATGTCAGCTGTTCACACCACACTATGCAGTCAGACAACAAGGACCCTCAGAGTTAATTATCATAATTTCAACGAAAGTTAAAGTTGCTCAACAGATAATGATGGAACCCAAAAACTTCTGAGTTTTAAACGGTAAGAGAGCTGGTTGTATGTTTTTAATATAACATGGACACTTAAAGGTTCAGTGTGTAGAATTTAGTGGTGAAGTTACATGTTGCAGCTGAACACCCCTCACCTCACCCTCCCTTTCCAAACATGAAAGAGAACCTGTGGTGGCCTTCAGTTGTCATAAAAACTCAAGAGGATTAAAGTTTGTCCAGTTCCAGACTACTGTAAAATCATGGCAGCCTCCGTAGAGAGGACCCGCTCAAGATGTAAATATATAGTATTTAAATATAAAGGGCCCCTTCTAGGGAAAAGAAAACCACAAAACGTACAATTTAGATGAAACACATCGAAAACATCACAAGGATTATTTTATAGTCAATTTCTGCCAATAGATCCCTTTCACCTAATTATTACACACTGGATCTTTAACTATTTCGTCTTTGCAGATTGTATTTTTTAGCAGAATCACGGACATGGGTCCATGTGTGACTCTGGCAAAGTGAAAATTCTCCTGACGTTCAGCTGTGACGGGTTGTGCGGACAGATCAGCCTGCAGTCTGCCTCTGTCTCAACTTCCGGCTCTCCAGCTCAGCTCAGGTGCATCATTTATAACATTGTGAGTCGCCACCGCTGTCCGGGGTGCTGTTCACGGGACCACCAGGGATGTGGGAGCTGTCCCGGGTCCTCGCCATCATCAATTTGCTGAAAGGGGCAGGATTCAATGACCAAATACTAACTCGTAGGTGATTTGCCGTTCTACACACTTTTGGAATTTACACTTGGCGATAAATTCTGCTCGTCTATTGTGACTATTTTGGGTCAGTTCCCTGGTGCTTGATCTGTACTGAACACTGATGGTTCAGCGTTACATTACTTTGACCACAGAGCAACCATGATTTCACCTTCGAACATGCTGCAAGTTTTCTAAAAGATGAGGAAAAGAGTCTGAATGTCAATTGAGAAAAATGAATCGGAAATTAACGATCAGAACCAGAGCTGTTTTAAAAGTGGGAGGTCACGGTTTGGCTCTATTGGCTGCCTGATGTATCAATTTGACTAAAATACAGTGACACATAGGATGTGTAATAAACAGAAATCTGTCTCAAAATTTGAATGCTCAATTTTATCTCATAAAATACTTTCAGTGTGTGAGCCTTATTTTACTTTAATATATTTCACAGTGGGGCTGAGCTTCAGTTATTTTACAGTACAGCATACTATCTAGACTTATTCTCTTTTGCACTTAACAAAATTGATTAAAAAAAAAGTGACATGACTTAGTACCACATTATGTAACAACATAAACATTTCATCTGACCCTCAAGGCAGAAGAAACCTGTTCTAGTGAACACAGAGGAAGAGCCACAAACACACAAAAACATGTACAGGTATTGTTTACTGTACTCACACAGAGCCACAGGAGAGAATATACACGCATACACACACATACATAGACACACACACACACAGACACACACTCATAGACACACACAGGTTGGCTGTTGATAGTGCAGGTAAAGCTGTGCTTTCCCAAGCAGTTTGAATTTTGTGTGAGACTGGCAAACATCCCTGTGTGTAGGGTAAGCAGATTTTCTGCCTTCTTGTGCAAAAACTACAATAAGGGAGAATGGGGTGGAGGAAGAAGGGAGGTAGGGAGACAGGGAGGGATAAGGAGAATGACTGAATGTGTTTTAGCGCTTACCTTCAACAAAATGAAGGTAGACAAGGGAAGAAGGTCAGAAGATATATGAGAAAGGTGAGATCTCAGACAGAGCACTCACTACTTTATACTACTCACAGGTAGAGCTAAATCATGTGACAGCGTACCTGCCTCAGGGCAAAGCTGTTTACACAGCCGAGCACAGCCTCTGCTCAGCTCCACGCTGAAGCACTAACTAAGAAATGTCAGAAAACACATTTCCACAAATAAGGTACAAGAATCAAAATATAGATAAAAATAACATAATTTTTACATTGTTCTGCAGATTGACATGTTTCTAAAATACTAATTACAAACACATTGTAGTTTTTACAAAGTCATGTGTGCTATTGATTTTGCATATTTGGACATGTACTATAAAAAAATAACCTCTAATACAAAATCTCTAATACAAAGGTTTAAAGTCCAAACAGACAGACTGCTTATACAATGCAATCATCTGGGTTAAATAAGGTGCTTAGTTAATTGCAGAGGAATATCACTTTCATGTGATCTTAAATCTTCTTAACATTCAAAACAAGATAAAAAAGTGCACCTGAAGAAGAGCTCATTAAATTGATGTGTAATTCCTCAAGCATTGTGACTAAACACATTACGTTATTTTACAAGATTCCTTCAAAATCTTTACAACATATATGAGTATATAGACAGACATGGATGTAGACTGCAATTGGACTGTTTGGCAGAGGTATACACCCGCAAGGTGGTAATTCTAGTTATTCAGTCATTCTATAGACCACTAATACCAATTGTTGTGAAATTGATCACAAATATCAAAGTTTGTGTGGCATTTATAATTTCTGCACTGATGCATATGAGACAAAACAGGGAACTAGAGAAACTAAAGAGGAGCTGATGATAAAATGAAGAGGAATCCACCCATTAACTCATAACTCTGCATCCGGCGATATAAGAGATCCTTTAAAATACATTAGAGTACATTCAGCTAGACAAACTGTCACAAACTGGAAACATACTATTAACATACTCACACACATACATACAAACAGACATACCATGCAATTGGATTTTGCTGAAGCGGAAGGCTAGATGAAGCATGTGAGACTGACACGCTGTGTCTTAAATGAATTATCTGTGGGTCGCTGTGGCTGCTTCACTGCTGTGTGTGTGTGTGTGTGTGTGTGTGTGTGTGTGTGTGTGTGTGTGCTCGCACCCACTGAAGTTTTAATGTGTGGGTGTGTATGAATGTGTGCGAGAAATGTGACAGCGCATCTTTCCTGGTAAAGGGTGTGTGTGTTTGTTTGTGCAACTGGACGCGATGTTGGGAAGCTTGAGAAATAATGATATAAGGCTGAGAAACCACAGACGGGGGGAGGAGAGCTAAAGCAAATACGCACACGGTCACCTAACTCACATGTGCAGACACACCAACTGAATGTTTCTTTTTGCTGAGGTCTATGAATGTACTGTACAAGCAGAAAGTCACAACATCTTTAACATGTGACAGATTGGGTTACATTTTATTGTAAAGATATTATTTTGTTTTCATCCCTTATATCTCATTCATCAGTATTGCCACAACTGGAAGCGCTGCCATGGAAAATTAGCTTGAACTGTTGTTTTTGTAAAATGCCAACTTTAAACTACATTGTAACCCTTATTTCTGCATTGAGACATTATTTTCTATTTATACCTCTTCATCCATTTCCTGATCCTCTTTGTATTTGAGCCGTGTGAGTGTGTGTGTGCGTTCAGCTTTGCATTTGTGTCAATGGGTCAAAACAGTGGTCTTCAACGTCACAATGTTTGCCCGTGACAGTCCTTCCCTTCTCCTTTTCCCCCATCTTTCAATCTTTCATCTTTCCCTCTCTCTTTCTGTGTCTTATCATGGCGGATGTGACAATAGGACCCCTGATAGGTGTCCTGTGCCTTGCCTGATAACAGCGCCTCCCTCCAATGCAGCTGTCATGCCGGCTGATAGATGGACCCGGTACAGTCACACATGTACGAACCCACGGAGGGGGTACGGCACACATGCACACACATGTACACACATACGCGCACACACGCGCACGCCGCACACACACACACAGAAGCTGTGTTTGCTGACCATGGCATGAATACAGTGTGTACAGCATGCTAAAATATTAGCATGCTCATATGCCAACATATCCATTTATAAATCACGGGTGGTTTTCAATATAAGCCTACTACTGATCTTCAAATCACTGCTCAAAACTTATTTTTATTTGAAAGCTTTTTTAAAATGCGATTTGTAACTCTGGTACTAATGTGTTGTTTTAACTCTTTTTATCTTACTTTTATTGCAACCACATTTTTGTAGCTGCGCTTTTGACTCTACTGCCTATGAGAGTTTAGTTTAAATAAAGGTAATGAAGTCTGATCTACTGAGCTGGACACATGGCTTTCACAGTACTGCCATACAAGCCAGTAGCCAGTAAGATTTCCCTTTAGCCTCAGTTTGCCATCAGGTACACCTCATTTCTCTCCCCTCTCTGCCATGCACCTATCCTCTCTTCCCCACTTTTCCCCACTCACCCCAACCGGTCGACGCAGGTGGCCACTCACACTGAGTCTGGTTCTGCCAGAGGTTTCTTCCAGTTAATGAGGGAGTTTTTTCTCTCCACAGTCGCCAAAGTGCTGCTCATTGTGAGAACTGATGGGGTTCTCTATAAATATTAAGGTCTTGACCTTAAATTATGTTATGATTTGGCCTTAAAATTGAACTGAATTGAATACCTTTTATTTTAGTTCATTCATCTTTTTGCCATGGATTTTTTGTGAGACACTTTGTAACCTTGTTTAGATAAGTGCTATACAAATAAAGTTATTATTACTATATTATTTTGCACTGTTCTGTTAAATTAAACAAAAGATAATATTGAATCTGACACTACAGCTCTACAATTACTAAACTGTAATTTTCCTTTAGTGCATAATGTTAATAAAGTGGATCATAATGTTATAAATCATCAAATTCTTTGTGAAATGACAAATTGAAATATCAAACCTTCTGTTTGTGACATTGGTCAAAGACTTTTTCTTTAAAATAAAAAATAAACAATAAAAAAAACTGTAAAAAATAGGGTAGGGGTAGGTTTCTTTTAAATCTATGCAAATTTACTAAGTTGTAATGTAAAATCTGTCTGTTAAATTATATAGCACTGTTAAAATAACTGCTGTTGACCAAAATGCTGAACAGGCTTAAAAAAACTGAAACTGAAAATAAATTGAAAATACAAAAGCAATAGATCGTTTGAGAATTTAAATATATATTAATATATATGTTTTATCCACTAGGCCACTATAAAGGGCAAGTAAATGCAAAAGCGTTATTTGCATTTGTGAAAAATAAATGAATAAATTCTTTTTAGCAATTTTGAGTTTCATGCCAAAATAACTCTTCCTGTCTGATAAAACATATCAGCTCAATTACTACTGTATTGCATGAAATGGAATGCCTCTAGATAATAAATACATTTATACATTTTTAGGCTGAAGCTGCAGAAGTTAGAACAAGAAAAATGATTAAAGGATGTATGAAACAATGTGTCCAGCCAGTGCTGTGGCGCCTTTTCTTTCTTGTATTCTTCAGTGAAGAACCTTCTGTAGGTGGCGCTCTTGCCTATTCAGTTCATCCATATCTGACATTGCATCTTTGTTGAACTGGACGAGCATTCAGCAGCGACAGGGCAGAGAGCAGCGAATGGAAAATGTATTTATTCATTAATGTTGCAGATCATTACTTTAACCAACTAAGCATGAGTTTTATTATCAGTAGCATCTGAAATCATTGTGCGTGTTGTAGCAAAAACCCCAGAACATAAAATGACTTACATGAGCAGAGCTGTATCCTGTGGACCCAAATAATTAATCAAATTGTATGAACTGTGTCTGTGTGTTTGTATATGTGTATTCTGTGTGTGAATGAGAAGGAGCCACAGTGCCAGTGGGAGAGAGGAGAGAGAAGCAGGGAGTGAGGGAATAAAGACAGGGGAAAAGGGAAAGAGATGGAGAGCGGAAGCTTTGAGCAACCATCAATCACCTTCTTGGGGTTCAAGTTTATTTGGCTTCATTTTTCTTCAAAATACACAGAACACAGTAGAGGGAGCGGAGCAGGGGGATGGAGAGAAAAGATGGGGGTGGCGGGAGAGGGGAGAGGAGACAGAGAGGAATATATGGTCGGGGGAAACTACCTGAGAGAATAAGGAGGGAGGCAGTGAGAGAGGGAAAGGAGACGATATGTGCACCGAGAACACAAGAAAATGTTGTACAGGAACAGCCACTAATCCCAAGCACCATGAAACAAATCTCTAAAAACAGAAAAAGACACAACATGAGCCAAGCACACGTGTCGAGGTATGTCCTCTCTGTGTGTGTGCCTGCCTCTGGGCCTGTCTCAGCAACTGTTCGTAGGATACTTTCACTTTCAGTCACATTTTTTCCTCCCTCTCTCTTCGGTGAGTGTCATGTGATCGTTCTCTCTACCTTCTCTGCCCTTTTAAACGAATACACTCTATGAGCCTGTCTTCCCCTTGCTCTCATTATCCAGTCCTCTTTTTTCTTTCCCAGTCCAGCCCACTTCTCTATGACATATTGCTCTACTAACATATGACTCACAATTCCTCCTTGCCACTCAGCTCATTCATTCCTTCTGTTTTAGCATTTCTTTCTATCCGTAGAGGTCTACTCCTCTACAAAAGAAATGAATCTGGTGATTAAATCTGGCCAAAACACTGAATAAAGCAGTTTCATATACGTATTCTGTGTTTCTCTGATGCTGTTAGGCGGATGCAGGAAGCCTGGGAGGGGCTGCTAGCCAACTCGCTCCTCAGTTTGTTTCTCTGATAACTTGAGATCTGTGATGACTAAAGTCCTTAAAGTCCATCTGGATACAATATATAATTAAAAACAACTAAGCTCTAAAAGGAGTATCATAAGAACTTAGTTTAAAGTTATTTTTGATGCTTCTGAATGATGACCACAATTCTGTAACAAAGGAGATCTGACTCCATTCAAAGACAATCACATTAAAGTTACAGATTTACATTGGTTTGAAAATTGCTGGAAACTTTTGCGATGATTTAATAAAGCAGACAATTTATTTATATATATATTCACCTGTATAAGTGCTGCACCGAGCAGTGGAACCGTAGAAAAGCACCATGCTGCCTCAACACTGATGATATAATTTATCAAGACCCTGACTCATGCAGCATTTTTTATAAGACAACACTTAAACTGCATTACAGTAAACAGAGTTGTTGAATTTAACTTTGGTGATGCCTTAATGTTGGAGGAACAGGTAACTGAAGAATATAAACAGCTGGAAGCTATCGTAGCTTGTTATCTGTTATCAAAGCCATTTTATTTTTAACTTTTCTTCTGTGATAACAGAAAGGAGTGGATGCCGTAAATGTTGTACTGCTCTTAATAAATGCTGCAAACCTATTTCTTCCATTGGCATTTAAGCTAACAAGCATAACTGACAGTTGGGAAGGTTTGCTAGCATTAGCATTTTAGCTAAAGTAGTTCACCAGCTAACCCCGCAGCTAGTCCCTTTGTAGTGCTTTCACACCTAAATGTGCAAATCAAGTTTAATATATTTGTTACATTGTTTACAATTGATCTGGTATTAGTTTCACTTTGCAACTCAGGGACCTTACTGAAGAATTTTGTATGACATACGTATGTCCTGTTGTCATCATCTATGTAGTTTGCATCTACGTATACATGACACTGATTGATTCATCTTATTACCACTGTAATATCATTATGCTATTACTATCAGCATCACCAATTTCAGGCACAGTACTCAACAGTAGTTTGAATGTGCAAAATGAACGTCCTCATCGTCCAAACATTTTATTGTCTGAGGCGAAGACTGCAACCAAATCCTGTGTGCTTGGTCATCTCCGTTTCTGGAGAGATGAGTAAGGCTTCTACTTGTTTTTCTTCTTCTATTGTTAATTGCTGTCTCACAACAGAAAGGTAGAAATGATCCTGCTGGTCCAGACTGTGGTCCAATCTGGTGTTTAGATAACTATAGGAGTAAAAGCACCAATTGCTACTATAAACAGCTTTTACTGTACTGACAACAAACCAGTTTGACTAAAAGTGTTTGTAGCTAGTCTGAACATTTGAAAAGTGGGGTGCCTTCATGTGGTGCACACTTTCATTTGTCTCCTCAAAGAAATTCTCAGCCTTTGCCAGATCATACAAAAAGCGACAAATATATAATATGTATGAAGACAAGCAGTTTGTTTTATACATATTAACACCTTTACCATGCAAATATTCACAGCAGTGTACAGCATTTTTCTATACCCTTCTTTTTTTTTTACTATTAAAGAACGATGTTACGAATGAAATACTAATACCTGCGTTAGTGTTACTATATATAACATCTTTCTACTAATTCCAGAAATCTCTGTCTGTCTGTATGTTGAACGCATATGTCGAGAAAGATTCATCTTATTAGCTTCACACTTGGCATGTGTATATTAAGAACAAGGAAGAGCAGTGTCAAATTTGGTGCGATTTGGTCATGCAATACATTCAATATGAATAAACTTAAACAGGAAAACAGCGCTCTGTAGCATCAGCAACTGGAACTCATCAATGAAAGTGATGTCAACAGCACGTTATTGAAAATGGCAACAACTGATTCTTCATCGCAGGGTTCTGTGTACGGAGATAAGCTTTACTGAACTTTAAGTCAAGTTTGTGCAGCAGTTAGGTGGACTGAGTCCAGAATTAGGTCTTTACTTGCCGCGGCTCAATTGCTGCAGGTCACGTTTACAGTTTCAGTAAGAAAGCTGCAACCAGCTTCACCACAGGCCAAGCAAACAGCCCATTCCAAACAGGCAAGTTTAGAAAGGGCACTGAATTAGTTATATGGAAACCAACAATTCTCTAATCTATCAGGACCTGCAGGAAAAAAAGAAGTAAAACAGAGTGCCTGCCTATACTGAGAGAAAGTGTTAGTGTACTTACTCAAACTTGAAGTCTGATGCCCTTGCCACAGAATCACTTTCTGTAGCAGATGTAACTTAAAAGCTCCCAAAACTAAGACACCAGGAAGTAAATCAGAATCAAAAAGCCCAAAGCAATTTGGTAAAAACTGCTACTGACAGACACTGCTGAATTTCAGGTAAGGGTGTACACTGTGAGGAGGAGTCTGTGCAAAAACTTTGACAATTCTGACCATCCAGCTTTTCCACTGTGTCCATTGCTTTTTAATGGTAAATAGGCAGCAAATCTGATTCTGTTTGGAGCAAACAGAGATTCTAACACACATCGCTCTCTCTCCCTGTGCTTCTTCATCACCCCCCCTCCCTTTTTCTCTCAGTGTTCCTGTCTTCTTTCTGCCACTCTCTTTTCTCTCAGGTACAAGGCTGTTGGATTAGGCTCCTTTAAGAGCGGATTAGCTGCGCGGGAGCCGTTTGAGGTAAATTGCTCCAAGGAGTCAATCTACCACCACCACCACCAACACCACCTCCTTCCTCCTCTGTAAGACAGAGTCAAAATTCTTCACCTAATCCTCAAAGAGCCTTGCTGAACCTCCCCCTGTCCTACACCGCTCTGTCTGCCTTCCTACTCCATTCTGTCCCACCTTCCTTCCTACCCCCCCAACCCACACACACACAACCACACACACACACACAGAGAGAGAGAGAGAGAGAGAGAGAGAGAGAGAGAGAGAGAGAGAGAGAGAGGAATGATGAGGAGTGGAAGTGTGATAGATTTGAGAGATGGGTGAGGCAGGGTGGGGGTTGAGAGGGAGGGCTGGCATGCAAATGCAGAGACTCCAACAGACCACGTGTGAGTGTGTGCATGTGCATGTGTGTATGTTTGTATACCTGCTGGAGTGTGTCACTTAACAGTGGTGACTGGTGTTAACGGGAAGTTGCAATCTGCGTGTGTGTGTGTGTGTGTGTGTGTGTGTGTGTGTGTGTGTGTGCGTGTGTGTGTGTGTGTGTGATAGCATCTGACTGAGCAGATGGGGAGGATGGGGTGCATTTTGGGGACAAGGGCGGGGTCACATCTGTGTCGTCCCTTGCGGTAGTCTGTGTGTGTGCGTGTGTGTGTATGTGACACTTGGCATGGTGGCCACATTTAGAGCCAACAACACAAACAAGATGATTAGCAAGTGGGGACAAACACATTATTACTCTAAATTAATGGACTGACCTCATACTCTTTCTAATAGCCAACTGTTCTCTTCTCTCTCATCTCCCTCAACATGTTGGAAAACATTGTATTCTGTTTATTCTAGGCTTCATTCCAATTTGTGCAACATTGATAGTGCGCTGTTAATACAATCTGCAGCTGAGCCTTATGCCATATTTATCATCAAACTCAGTACAACCTGCTCATAGCCTTGAACATTTGGACAGAGAGAGGCTGTCACATGTACACACATACAGACACACACTCACAAACACAGTCTCACTCACAAGCACACACACGCTACCCTAGTCTTGGAGTTGCCATTGATTTGGTCTGCAAGGTGCTGTGGGCAATGGTTGCCATGGAAACCGGCAGCCGAGCAAGGCAGCCAAAGTTTAAGCTAGCATGAGGAGTGTGTGTGTGTCTGCATCATGTCTGTGTATTGTGTACATATATGTGTGTGTGTGGGGTGTGTGTGTGAGTGTGTTTATAAGAGGTAGAGCAACCAAGCGTGCATTTTGTGTGTGTGTGTGTGTGTGTGTGTGTGAGGTGCTGGCGGGGTGACAGCAGTCTGTTTAGTATGCAGCCTTCTGACTACATCTCCCTTCCTCCCTCCCTTTGGCCCACAGACACAGCATAAGAATGATCTACGTCCCCTCCACCCCCCTCCTCAAACACACACTCTTGTTCTTATGCACATACCAGAGTCACATACACATGCGCTCAGACATCATGTGCCTACAGACACATTGTGTCACGACTGGTTTCCAACACAGTGAGGCCTGCAGGTCAGTATTGTAGATGAAGTTAATATTAGAGAGACAGCCAGACACTCACACACACGTAATAAACACTCCACCATATAATGGCAATCCTCAGAACAAGCAGCCTGTTGGCGGAGGTGAGCATTGACATTTCCTCTCCAACCTTGTTTTCACACCCCCAGGGCGTGTCGAATGGGTGGGGATGGTCTGTCTCAGTATATTTTCTCTGGAACTGTCAGAGTGAACCCAACAGCTTCAGTCGGGGGAGTCTGCGTGTGTTATGTTATAAGGGGGGGGGGGTCACTTTCTCTCCTGCTGCTGCCAATGCTGCTTATACACATGTAGATACATAAACACACACATGTGCCTACTCCTATCTTAATGGATTTGCATAATAAACTCACTATCGTGCATGCTTGCCTGCCCACTCTCTCTCACACTCACACACACACTCACACACACACACACACACACACACACACACACACACACACACACACACACACACGTACATCTATCTTAGTGAGGACACTCTTTGGCATAATGCAATACCTAGCCCCTTAACCTAACATTAACCATCAAAACTAAATGTTTAACCCTAACCCTAAACTAAACCTAATCCTAAAACCAAGACTTGACCCTGAAACAGCTCTTTGAAAAAGGGTCAGAAAGTGAGGACTGCCCAAAATGTCCTCACTTTCCAAAAATGTCCTCTCTCTGTCGGTTGTAGGCTCAAAATTATCCTCACAAAGATACCTGTACAAGTACACACACACACACACACAGTCTCTCTCTCTCTCTCTCTCTCTCTCTCTGGCACACGTGTCAGGGCTTGAGCTGAGCTGCTCTCAGATCCTGTGGAGAGGCTCTGAAGATGGGATGGGGGTAAAGGGGTGATAGGGCAGGGTGGAGACTGCTGTGCTCTCTCTTCTTCTTTCTCTCGCTCTTCTGAGATGCTTCCTGTTAAGACACAAGACAGACAGCTCTCTCTGTGCTCCTGCTGTCCATTTCCTCTATTCTCTTTGCTCCCTAATCCCTTTGCTTTTGTGTGTGTGTGTGTGTCTATGTGTATCTAGTATAATGCAATACTGTGTGCATGTGTCTAATACAACAGTTTGTGTACAGATGTGATTTAAGTGTGTGTGTGTGTGTGTGTGTGTGTGTGTGTGTGTGTGTGTGTGTGTGTGTGTTCTTGTACTTATTTGTGAGGCATAATGTGTTTTCCTAAAAGCCTAACCCTTAACCTAAACATAAGTGAGGGTTACAATTACATTTAGGTTAAGGGTTAGGGTTAGGCATGCAGTTGTGATGGTTAAGGTTAGGGTAAGGGGCTGGAAAACACATTCTGCCAATGAGTGTCCTCACTAAGATGAATATGGTTTGCTGAAATAGAACTTGCTCAAAAATGATGTTATCGATAGGATATATTTAACCATCAATTACTCACTGACCAAAAATATTGTTGAAAATAAATACAAAACAAAGGGGTTTAAAATATTTGAAATTATATAAAAGACCTGTGTGTCGATGTGTGTGTGTGTGTGTGCGTGTGTGCGTGTGTCGGTGTGCCACATTTCAATATTATCTTTATTTGGAAGAGAAGTTATCTATATTTATGGATCAGGAACTATGCCAATCCTGTGTTTTCGATATTTAATGTAAACACAGAAAATACAATCAGGATAGAAAAGGGGATGAAAAAGAGAGAGGATGATGAGAGAGAGTTAGCTCTGGAGAGAGAGTGGGTTAGGAAAGGTAGAGCACAGGAAAGGCTTTAACAAAGTGTTAAGTTGTGTGTGTGTGGGGGGGGGGAGTCGTGACTCAGAGGGCTATTAGCACGAGTATCGTTTACTTTGTGCACTGCAGTAGGTGCGACACCGTGACAGTCCTACAGTACCTGCACACGCGCACACACAGTCTTACTATATTCATATTCATGACTAAAACTAATTTAGTGTAACACAACTGGTCTGCAATGACTCCTCCTTCATGAGGATAATTTAATTATAATGTTCACTTTATAGTGAATGTGTTTGACAGAATTGTTGATTTGTTTCAATGTCAATACCATTTATATGAATTAAGGCTAACAAAAGATTAGGAACACCTCTCACTATAAACCACTACATTTCAATAGCACAACAATTCTAGCCTCCAAAATGACCATTAAAATAAATCAACATCCACTTAAGCAGATTTAATAACAAATAAACACTTACATCTTCATGAAGGAGGATTTATTGCAGGTCTATTGTATTATAGTGCATTAGTTCAATCTAGGTGGACCTAAGAAATAGGAAGTGTATTGCAACCCTTCCCCTGAACTGGATAATCAGTATTTTTAACGAAAAGCTTTATCTAAAAAATGAAATGGTATGGATTTATTACCCCTGTAGCTAAATGAAGGATATTTTCTATTCGCCACTGTCTATGTGCGTATACATACAAAATATGTCAACAATGCATGGACTGATTTCATCAAACTTGGTAAGATTATTACTTGGGTATGTGTGTGTTTATGTGTGTGTGTATGAGGGGTATCAAGGCAAATTATAGACACGTACTGAAGCTTATTTAGAATGAAAAATAATTCATGATTATCATAGGAATGATGTCTCCATGACATCACTATGAAGACAGAAATTACACCATATAGTGTAGTAAGGCATTACCTTTTGCAGCCAACAAGATTTGAGATTGGATCTATATCTCACATAGATTAAATAATCATTCATCATCATATGGTTTAATAAAGTCATCATGGACTTGCATTATTACGAGTGCATACCTCCATCAAGGCTCATGCCCTATCTTAACATGTTAAAGACATTTTCCATTTATGTGGATCAGCTTCAAAATAGGTTTTTAATAAGATTGTGGTGTATATACAGCGTATGCAGCACCCCTCTGATGCTTTTCATATCTGGAGAAATGTGCGGTTGAGAAAATCACTGGAAGATGTACTTTGACATCAGCATGGACAATGTTTTACAGAGTTCACATACATGACAACAATCTCTAATGTTAGTTGGATAATTTTGCACTCAAACCTTGCCAATAAATGAAAATATACAAATGCTTGTTAAATGTGCTTGCTAATAATCCCAACATTAGAAACTTGGCAGAGGATAAGAAGTAAAGTAACAGTGTTTCTGTTTTGTTCTGGGATTCTTTCACTTCAAGTGAATTGCTGTTGAGCTGCTGTGAAAAGCCAAATTGTAAAGATGGACTCCAACACTTAACTTGATCATATGTAGTTTTAGTGGCTGCAGGCCTATGTGGCTGTTTTCCACTGCTTTAACCCAGTGCAACCATGTTTGCAATATACTATTGTTGTGATGGATGATGTTGGTTATGTGGATCCAACAACTCGGCCTTAACACACTGTTGAATGTTTATATTTTTAAGTTTTTCAAGAACCACTCATCCTAAAATCGAAGGAAGGTCAGAAGGAAAGAAAGAAAGAAAGAAAGAAAGAAAGAAAGATATTTCTCCATTAATAGTGAGATGACACCAACAGCCCTCCTCTGAGGCCAACACCTGGCCTCAGTCAATTTATTCTTATCCAATCATCACCCAGATAATCCCAAAGACCCGAACCAGTGCTGCTAGCTCCACACAGCTGCAAACACGCTTGTGTAACAAGTCACATCCATCTCACAATCATTCTGTCTCTCACACACACACACACACACACACACACACACACACACACACACACACACACACACACACACACACACACACACACACACACACACACACACACACACACACACACACACACACACACTGAGGCCACTGCATCATCCGTCACATGCAGACCATCACATAAACATCTTCCACAGACTTGTGCACACGCCCTTGCTCCCACTTGCTGCTTCCACTGAGACATCCACCACCGTGGCGACGGTAACCGCGACAACAGGCATAAATTAGCGTCATGGTGATATGCAAAGCAAGGGAGCAACAATTAAAGCTTGACTAACGAGCTTCTGAGGAGCGAGGCTGAAGTTTCCCCGAGCAGCTGCTAACTGGATTAGCCTGCACACACACACACACACACACACACACACACACACACACACACACACACACACACACACACACACACACACACACACACACACACACACACACACACACACACACACACACACACACACACACACACACACACACACACACACACAGAGAGATGAGAGAGGGAGGAAGAGCAGAGAGACTGATGTTCAAGCACCACCTGTGAGACTACAACACACACACACACACAGTCAAAGGCTAATGTATATGCAGCAGCAAAAGCAGACAAAGAAAACAGCATCTAAACAGCCAATATCACTTCACCCAAACATCATTACCAAGGTTGTCCCAGGGTACATCAACATATCAGGACAAATTACTCCATCATGAAACATACATCCATTCTAACACATATAAACCTTACATTTTTAAGATGAGCTCTGACAGTCACCAAAAGATGAGGCAAATGTTGGTCTACATGAAGAGTCCAACCAAGTGTCTGTAAAGTGAACAGCTAATTAGTCTTAGAAAACATAGAGTGTGAAAGGATGGAAGGTGTTCTGTAAACACAGCACAAATAGTAAACAGCCATTTAACAGGTTTTTCTAGGGCAGAGGGAAAATATCATTGAACCATGGGATCTGATGAAGGTGTTGCAGCCAGTTAATCAGGCAACATACGAGCCGCTGTTGGGAAACCTTCAAAATACAATAATTAAAAATGATGAAACACAGCTTACTATCCGTCTCTGAGGGGTATGTCCATCTACGACATCATCTGGACCAACCAATCAAAGATCCAGTGCAATGAGAAAGGACACTGTGAATCCTTTTTCTATTGGTTCAATTCAGCTTCTAGCTGCAGCACCTCCTTATTTGTTACAATTGGTATATGTTGTCTTTATTTTCAAGATTTCTTACCGTGACAAGTTTAGCATTTTTTTTGTCCACTGTGTGTACAATTGACCTATTAAGACCAGATGCAATACATGTGTGCATATACCTTTAAGAGCTGGGTGAGACTCATCCACAATGTCATCATTTTTAGGACATGTGACTGCTCAAATACATCTCAATTCGCTGAAATACTTGCAGTAATGGTAAAATGGATTCTGTGCGGTAGCAGCATTTCTAACAGCATTTCAGACAATGGCTGAGAATCTAAGTGAGGGGAGCATTATAATAGCAGATTTAAAGTGTGTTGATGATAATAACAATAAGGAAGATTCACACCAAGATGGTGACCCTCTGACCAAGGCTCAGTCAGTAAGGGGCTTGCTTGAGGAGGATAAAGAAGGTCACTATCTGCTTCAGAGGCTGAGAAATTAAAGTTTTTGTAAATTTTCAGGAAACCCTCAGTTTTAATACCGCTTCAACGCGTTTTTATATGCCAGCTTAGGTCTTAATGGGTTAAAGCACAAATGGTTGGAAAACAAAAATTAAAAAGCTAATTTCCATGGCATGTCTTACAGCTGACAAATAATAAAAGAGTTAGCTGAATTAACAACACGATGTAAGGCGTCTACAAACCCATCGATGTCAAGTATACAGTCAATGTAGGTGATGACAACAGGACATACTGTATGTCATACAGAGGTCTTTAGTCTGCTCCTTAAAATGCAATGTGTCACCAAAACTAACCAGATCAAATATAAACAATGTAAAAAAAGCAAACGTTTCTGTGAAAACAAAACACCCTTACAAAATCCTTAGTATGGCATACCCCACAAAAACTACATACTACACATAATTCCATCTGAGGAATTTCCTGTATGTTAAATTCAAGTTTTATTCAACAATCTTTCTGATAAAAAAAAGTTGTCTCCAAGCCAGTATAACCCTGACGACATCACTATGACTCCACCCTTAGACATGTCGAAGCTCTTTCTAAAGATACAGGAGACAACGAGCGACTGTTTTCACAGACCTGTAAACTCCTGTTGATGTAAAAGCCATTATGTTGTATTTTTTGTATGCTTTACAGTTGCTAGTTTATTAGTGACCTTAGTCACCACACACTAAAAATAAATCAAATTATTGATTACACTAATTATAATTGTGCTAAATGTAAGTACGATAGGGAGTATCTAATATTTCAGACAGTCCAATTCTGCATCGCTCTCTTATTTTTCTCTGGGGACTTTCTTTTTAATATGCTCCATCCAAACTCCACAATAAATCTCTCTTTTTCAGCATTTGCCTTTCTTCTTTAAGTCGTTCTTTTTCTTCCCTTCACATCCCTCTCTTCTCTCTCCTTCCAGTCTCCAATTCTCCCCTGCTCACTCAAATAAATCCACCCCCCTCCCACAAACACACACACCCCTTCCACCCACCGCCCCTTAAATCCATGACACACACACAAACATACATGTGCACGGACTCGCACTCACTCATGCACACAACACACAGCCCTCCAGGCAGGAGCCACAAAGGCCCCATATTAATAAATCTGCTCCTTTATTGGTGCTGAGTGTCTCTGGCAGAGGGAGGAAGGAAGAGAGAGAGAGAGAGAGAGAGAGAGAGAGAGAGGAGAGGGGGGGGAGGGGGGGGGAGGAGGAGGAGCAGGACAGGAGACGCAGAGATCACCAGAGGGGAGAAGGAAGAGGAGGTGACTGACTGTTGTCATATCATAAACACAAGGGAGGCAGAAGGAGAGAGACAGAAAGATAAAGAGAGAGGGAGACAACATCGACAAGTGCATCATCAACACACACACAAACACACACACTTCCTATTGACGATAATACAATGCCCTGAGATAATGAGCAGTGAGAATTTCACTTGTTAAGGTACAGTCCACTCACACCTCCTTAACGTCCACTGCAGAGTGGATTATTGAGGACACCTGACACCTGGCAGAGCGACCGAAGCATGCAGAGTGGACTATGCTGGTCGCTGGGCTCAGGAAACAAACTGCCTGGGGTGGGCTCTCTGTAATGACAGCAGCTAGCTTGGCTTAGTGGTCCAATCTCAGCCATCAGTCAGCTGTGACAGATTGGGGATATGAGCAAAGGAGCCGTTTAGCTTTGGTGTTTGGTGTGGTGTGTGAGTGCATGCGCTTGTGTGTCTCGGGGAGGTGGAGGAGTAGGGTGGGGTGGGTGGGGGCTATCAGTGCTGCTAGTGTTGCAGAGGCATCAATACACTCTCGACAGGCCATTTTCCTATGCCTATTCCAAGCCCTGGTTTGTTGCTGGGGCAACAACCGCCATTTTACCTTCCCTGGCTACACCTCTGGAAGATTTAATAAAACCACAACCCATGTTCTGTAATTTCTCCCAGACAAGTGTTTGAATATGCTTCGCTCCTGCTATTAATTCTGAAGCATGGCCTTTGGGCATTTGGTGTATCAGCTCAAGATATCAGTAAACTTTATAGATAACCTGCAGTGGACAGCCTGTTTCATACAGCTTCTCAAGGATTGACAAGAAAAGGTTGCATGGTGTTTTATACTCCTCCCAAGGTTAAAGGTTGAGTATTCTATAACATCACCAGGCATCTGAAGAAAGACCCTGGAATCAGAGCTCAACCGTTCATCAGGGCCAAAACAACATTGCACATCCAACACGAAGGCTTGAAACTGTTCCCTTACCTGTCCATGAGGCTGCATGGCGCTGTAGGGCATGTTCTGGTTCAACACTTTCTGCTTCATCAGCAACATCCTCTTCTGCTCTTCGCTAAGGTGGGCCGTCTGTCCCGGGATTGGGCCCTGGGTCTGCCCTGGCCCCGCCCCCTGGCCCCCACCACCCATGTAGGGAGGCATCATGGGGTTCTTGACCTGATTGTTCCCTGCCATTGGTGGAGTCATCCTCTGACCTATGTGATCCACACCGCTGCCGCTGAAGTGACTCAGTGGTTTGGTGTTGCTATAGGACAACATGGCTGCTGTTTGCTGCTGCTGCTGTTGCTTGGACAGGGTGTTTTGGTTGATACTGTTTGGCTGTTGCTGTCCCATCATGCTTATGTGGTTGTGAGGGAGGTAGTTGCTCATTGGGGCTTTGGGCCCATTGTTGGGGGCCATCCCTGCCACTAGAGGGCCCTGTGGTGTGTTAAAGGCTTGTGGTGGGTACATCATGGGGCTGTTGGGTTTGTCCTGGTTAAAGGGACCAGAGTTATAGGGACTGGTTGGAGCACCTGCAGGGGACCAGTTAGCTGCTTGTTGCTGCTGCTGCTGCTTCTGCTGCAGCAGTTTAGCACGTTGTTGAGCCATTGCTTTTAACTGCTCGGCTGGAGAAAGTTCTGGCGTCACTGGACCTACAGGCTGACCTCCGGGGGCGACCCCAGCTGCTCCGGGTCCTGTTCCTGCCTGACTGACCCCCGGGCCTGGGTTCATTATGTAACCATTCCCAGGCCTGGAGACTGCTTGTGTCTGAGCCTGGGTAGGGGTTTGAGGGGAACGAGCCACGCAGTTGTGCAATGGTGAACCCGATGCCATGGCAACGGCCGGAGACTGCTGCAAAGGTTGCTGCGGAGGTGTTCCATTGGCAGTGGTGGCAAACTGAGGGCCAGACGATGATGGTCGGACCTGAGGAGGGGCATCCAAACACAAAAAAATCCGATGAGACTTGTGTACAAATAAAAAAAATTAATAAATAGTTTAACATGGTGCTGGGGGGGAAACAGGAGGAAAAGCCTGGCTTACTCCAAAGTTCAAACAAACATCAATCAACACCTCTTAATCTTTCTAGTTAACACACTGTTAACGGTTGGTACCATCTTGTCTGTACAGTAGTATAGCCTGAGCTCAACCACAGACACTACACAAAATCATTGAGAAGATGGTGACACTGCAGTTTGTCAAGAAATAGTCACAGCCTATGACTCCCCCTACACTCGCCACTTGCTGTTTTACATTTCTATTTGTATACATGAGTTAAAATAGATTGCAAGTAACTCATAGGTAGGTGTCATTATTAACCTTTACGGTGAGTCAGACTAGCTGTTTGCCCCTGGTCTTTATGCTAAAGTAAGCTAATCGCCTGTAGGCTTCAGCTACATAGATACTAGCACAGACATGGTAGCTGATCATCTCCCACTTCAAAAGCAAAGAGGGTATTTCCCAAGAATTCAGTCTTACTCGACCTCATTCTTCTACCTCTCACTGCAGAGCCATATCCGTCCCCTAAACTAAACAATTCATATATAAAAAACTATTATCTAGATATTATTCCTGTTTTGTTATCAGACTTGACTGTTCAAAGTTGCTAAGTGATGTTTTGATTAAAGAATAAAAATAGATTGTTTTCAGTCTTGCTGGAAGCCATATTGTCTCAGACCAAAACACCTCACAGCTAACCAATTAAACTTTATTTCATGTTTTTCTGCACATCTACTATAATTTACAGCTTTATTCATGTATCAGCATTCAGAAATAATAAACTGAAGGACGCATCTGTGTAAACTTTGTATTGTAATGGGCTTCTACTTTCATGAGAAAAGTGGGTGAAAAAGTAGGAACTATCAGGAAAGTAATCGAATAAATCTTTCAACAGGATGTAATCTTTGCATCAAAATTGAAATGTAATTTGAACTACATGCAATTTCAACATGGTTTATGTAGTGTTGCTGTTTCAACATGGTGACAGACAGCTTTATTGTGTCTGTTACAAGCAAAAGCTAACAATTGCATTAACTGGTACTCACAAGTGAGTTACAAGTTGCAAGTTCAACTAATATGTGATTGAACTTGGGGCAAGTCATCATGTTGACCCTTTTAACACTGACCTGTGGCGAACCTATAGGAACCTGTGGACCTCCCTGTGGGGGCTGAGGAGGAGGAGGCAGGGCTGCTGCCGGCGCCGTCCCCCCTCCTGGTGCCGTCGTATTCCCTGCTGCTTCCTGCGGGCCCGGTGTCTGATTGTTTGCCGGCCTGCCAAACTCTGCCTCCTTCTTATCCTCAAAGTCCTCATTGAAGAGGTCATGCATGTCATCCTCTGGCACAGTGTTGGCCAGCTCATCGATCAGCTCCTGCCACTCCTGGTCATTAAGGTTGATGTCAGAGAACAGTTTGTTCTGATTGGACAGAGACTGGGGATCCGAGGACTCCATCCCGCCTGCATCATCCAACGGCTCCTGTTTCAGATCTTTGAGGAGGCCAAAGCTGTCCTCCAGGTCAAGTGAGCCATTCAGCTTCATGTCTGGCAGATGGCTGCCGCCGTTCTTCCCCAGCTCATCTGATGCTCTGCCAACATGGTTGCCATTGCTGCTTGTAGTGTTGTTTCCGGTGGAAGTGTTGGGCCCACCAAGTAATGGCTTAATGTCCATTTGGTGATGCAAAGGCGAGATGGGTGGTACACTGTTGCTGTTGTTCGGGAGACCTGTTAGTGAGTCCAAACCACCAGAGCCCTCCTTCCGTACCCGTTTGGTGGTCGGTGAGTAGCTGCCTCCATCACAGATGCCGTTCTGGTCTCCATTAAGGGGCGATCGTGCACTATCAAGTTTCCTCTTTACAGTCTCCTGGAGCTGAAACAAAGAAGAAAAAGAAAAGAGATTAGGACCAAAAGTGTTCACAGTACGAACATTTGTTATGGTCTTCAGGTGCTAGGGATGGAAACAACATGAGATACCAAATCAATAAGGCAACAGGCTGCTTCCTCTCTACACGACTGTCATTAGAAGACAAGAGGTGTGCTGAAAATCACAATATCACTAAGACAAATCAATTGTTCTTTCAGCAAGGACTCAATCTGGCTGAATTCTCATATGGAGCACATCCTTTACACGGTACACATATGCATGTGTGCAGATACGCATGAAGTAAAGGACGAGGCAAAGCAATGAGAAAACTTGCAGCCTAGCAAGCTGGACTCTGGGTTTTCAGGGGAGAGAAGGAAAGATCAAAGAGAACAGCTACAGTATTCTTGCCATCCATTAGAATTGGCCAATAGGCGACTAAGCTGCCCCATCTAAATCCACACCCCATTCTTAGCCTAGACGTAAGTGCCTCTGCCATGGCACAGACAAGATAACAACAGGGTGTTAATGGACGGTGGCTGGCAGTTAAGGTAATCACTATCATAGACCTGGGTTGGAGAGGAGGGGAGGCATGGAGGGACAGCAAAAAGAAACTGAGAACTAGCAGGAGAGGTGCAAGGCACAGTTAAGTGAGGAACAAGCAAGTCCATGTCCATGTGAGAAATCTAAAGATCTAACTAGGTTAACCTTTTATCTACAACAAACAAGTATTGTCCATCACCAACACAACTTTTTAGTGGATACATTTGAAAACAGCAATCTCACATGGTGATGCTGACAGGGGAAACTGATATATACATTTCAGCAGGGGCTAGCTTGACAGTTAGCCACCAAATCTGTTTGATTGATGATGGATGGAAGTATGAAGTATCTAAAGCACCTTTCACTAATCCAAAAACAAAGCAACATCTGGCTTATGTCTGCAATGTGAATGGATACAATCAGAATCCACTCCTGCGTCAAATGACTCTGCAGAAGACACAGGTTTTCATCAGCTGTTCTGCAGTGATGGAAACGTGACACCCAGGTGAACTCACTAATTTGGTAAGGCAGCAATGTAAGAGAGCATCACAGTTGTTAGTGCATTTGTAATGTGGAACATTAGATAGTAAGTATTTAGTTTGTAAATTGGTGAAAGACTTGGCCAATATATAGACTGGGATAAACAATGGGAAATTACAACAAATAGAGTATGATGAATAAAAGTAAAGTGCATAAAAACTGAAGTTTCTGTGCAATTTAGTAAGCTCTCAATCTCAATTTCACTCCTAACTCTCGCTAATTTCAAACCCTAATGAAGTTGGCAAAGAAATAGTGGATGCTATTAAAGTGACGGATGGGAAGCAGGGACCTCATTTATGAAAGGTTCCCAGGGCACAGATTTCGTCCATCCACCCAAATCTGAGCCCACATTTAAGATTCACACCTTCGGTAAAGGCTCAAATTAAATTCATTGTGCAAGGAATGGATGCTATGGACAGGGTTTTATTTCATCCTTTTTATATTCTTGCAAGGACATGTGTAGGCAGATAAGGGCTACTCATTTACAGCTATATGTCCTAATTTACAAAACAAGAACTACTTTAATGTTCTTCTGAAGCCCATTTGATGAAGATACACATAGATGTAAATTTACAGAGAAGAAAAAAGGGATAGCATACTGACCAAATCATTATTAATGGTGCTCTATTACTTAACCCGTCTTACTCTGAAATGCCCTTCCTATCTCATCCTCTCATTCAATTTACACACACACACACAAATGCAGAGAAATCATCCAAATGCATCTAAACTCACTTAGTTAGTTTTCATACATACAGTATATACAGTACAGATCTACATTTCAAACAGCCTTGTGTGTTAAAAGAAGAGCTGAGAAACTGCAGAATATGTAAATATATCGTAACATTTACACTCCCAGCGTTCACATGTGAAAGAGTCAAACAGACACAAAGGCAGTGCCACTGATACATGTGTGTGTGTGTGTGTGTGTGTGTGTGCGTGTGCGTGTGTGTGTGTGCAAACGCATGCTTAGCTCTTTGTTATTCAGATGGAACAACAGACAAAATATATTCAGATTGTATTCTGACCCTGAGGTGGACCCACTCAAGCTGGCAGACGTACACACACACACACCACATCACGAAAATAGACACACACCACACATCACAAGCACACAAATCATCATATTTTTTACTTTCTTGGTTTAGTGGTGTGTGAGTGTGTGAGTTGTGCGTGTTTGTGTATTGGCTATCAAGTTGGCTTTCCCCTGTGTGCTTCACTATGACTGACAGCCAGCCTAAATATCAATACTAAATATTATTGGTATTGACAGCCAAAAACTAGTGTGTTTGTGTGTGTGGGTTTGTGTGCATGTTTCTGTACCTTTGTGAGGACGATTTGAAGCATAGACCCTACAGAGTGAGGATATTTTGGCCAGTAGAAGTAGAAGTACAAACGTGTGTGTGTGTGTGTGTGTGTGTGTGTGTGTGTGTGTGTGTGTGTGTGTGTGTGTGTGTGTGTGTGTGTGTGTGTGTGTGAGGCTTAGACGCTCGCTGGTGAAACCATTACAGGAACAACAGAGAAAAACACCGGAAAACACAAATCTCCACTGTCACGACATAGCTTTATCAACTTTGTGTGTTTGCGTGTCTGAGCATTTGTGTGTGTGTGTGGTCCTGCAATCAATGGGTTTAAATAATTCAAGTCTCCTGTATGCAGGCTTGTGTGTTTTTGTGTGTGTGTGTGTGTGTTGCAGGCTTTCCCTAAATGCCAGTGACTCATGTTGATAATAACAGACTCGTCTTTCAAAGCCCACCTATAAAAACTCCCATAATTATCCAGGTGGTGTGAACTATAGCACCCTCCCACACAGACGCATGTGTGCTAACATGCACACAGAGGTTGCACATACACACACATAAAAGAAAACATTATCATTTTAACCTTCTTGATAAAATGCTGTATATCGAGACAGACACAATGAAATAGAAACAATGTATTCAGACAGGAGAAAAAAAGATGGACTGGGCTTCAGTCTGCTCAGTGCTGTATGAGTCAGCACGCCGCAGCCTGAGGGAACGTGACAGAGTGAATGACAATATTGCGAGCTGCTAACAAAATGCTTTATGTTAACTGTAGTTAATTAATCATTTGTTTCCTTTAGCACAATTACCAACCTAATTACACCTCTGAATTACAGTAATATACCTGCCATGCACCGCAAACAGAACCTGACAATATTTTCATTCGTTTGACAATCACAGCGATAAAGCACGTTTGAAGTGAAGTGAATTGAGTGGAACGAGCGCTTGCACGTGTGAGGAAACCAATCCAAGAAGATAGAGAGTCACAGAGACAAAGAATTTTGAAGTAGTTTAATCAAGCTGGAGTGCTCGAGAGCAGAGGGAGAAAAAAAGAGCATCGGCGTCAAAAGGACGAGAGGATGTAAAAGAGCAAAGACAGGAGGGAGAGAAAAAGGAAGAGAGCAAAGCTTGTTTCCCCTCCCGTGTCTCTCTCTGTGTACTCTTTGACATAAACACCTGCTGACTGCTCCTCTGTCGGCTCCCACAACAGACACACACAGAGGGAAAATGACAAAGATACAGAGAGACAAAGGTAAGAGGCACACGCACACATGTGGGGAGGAAGAAGGGATTTATTTGTCAGGCAGATGGTCTTTTCTCCTTTGAATGGAGGAGCTACCAGAACATGATGATGAAGAGGAGGAGAGACTGTGAAGGAGAGAAGAGGTGGAGGGGGGAGGAGGAGATAGGTGGCTTGATGGAAAGCCATAGCGCGCAAGATGACAGCGGGAAGCAAACGATGAGAGGGTGATCAGAGTGGGAGAGGGAGGGAGAGAAGAGAGACAGAGATGGAACCACTAAGGTGCTGTTGTTATAGCAACCTGCTGCTCTGGTGCTTTGTGCGCTGCATCCTTCTTCCTCCTCCTCCTCCTCTCCTCTCGCTCACTTACTCACTCTCAACCATCCTTCCTCCTTTCCTTCCTCGAACCTTCCTTGCTTTAAAGGTTGAGCATCATGTTGAATTCACACCAAAGTCCACATTAAAAGAAGACGTCTGTGTCGACAAAATATGGGAATTCTTTTCTCCGCGTTACAAACTAAATGTGATGTAATCTGGCAGACATGTCTCTCATTATGAAGGTAACAGGTAACATTGGACACCTAGGATTACACACGTTTCATAAAAAACATATTCTTATATTTTTACTGATATTTATCACTGAAAGTGGAGTAAATCTAATCAACAAAATCACAACAGTTACATGCTTTGTGAAGAAAACATATTTCATTCATGCCATACGGCCATTCCTCGCACCCTCCTTCCTTACTTCTATCCATCCTTTTCTCTCTTTCACTCCTGCCTCTCTCATCGCTATATCATCTCCTCACTCTCCTCGCTTTTCTGACCGCAGGGGACAGCCCGTCAAAAAACATGCAGGATATAGCCATGCAACACACACACACACACACACACACACACACACACACACACACACACACACACACACACACACACACACACACACACACACACACACAGTCTTACTATATTCATATTCATGACACTAACCCTAACTTAAACCCTATTATAATCACTTATAAACCTTAAAACCAAGTCTCAACCCTCAAAAAGCTAGTCAAACCTTTATGGCCCAGCATTTTGGTCCCCACAAAGCTGTTGGACCCCATATGTATAGTGGGCTTCTGATTTACAGACCCTGTAAGTAATAAAAAAAAAAGGCCCACACAAACTACAGGTGATTACCTTTGTCCAAAAAATGTCACTTTACGAGTTTACCAGACACACAAACTTAGCAGGCATACATTCTAATATGATATTCTCCATTCTCTCTCTGCTGGCTGTTTGGTCAAAAACTAATAAACATACAAGCTTTTAGATATTTTTATGTGTTTCAACTTCAGGATTTTCGGGTTGGGCTCTTCTAAAGGGTATTGCTGCTAAAGAAGAAATAAATTCATGATGAATGCAAACGAGTTTAGAAAATATCAGGAAAAAGTGTCAAACTGCCCAGAATTAAAGCTGTCACGGATGAATTCTAACAGTCAGAGAATTCTAACGGTCACTGTGAAAGTGAACACGGGATGGCTAATGGATGATGAGAAAACCCCATACAAATCAATTAACCTTAAATCTTTTAAGCTATGTTAGGAGAACACTCATGTCGTCAGTGAGCCTCCTTGATTTGCTTTTCTACTTGCTAATTAATGTCTGAGGGTACTGTGAATAGCAACAGATGTTTTTTGATGATACTGGTTAAATATTACTAAGTGAAAATACATAGTAATCAATCAAACTACATCAAATTTTCTTGGGGGGGGTTACATATACGGAACATTTGCTTGTTCAAAGTACTGGTTAGAGTTATGTGAAAAGAAGTTAGAAATGTGAATTATGTTGACTGATTATATTTGCCTGGTAGGAGATAATAATAATAAATTTACAACCAAGGGATCTGCATCAAATTATATCAAAAATGCACTGTTGCAGTGTTCGATACTCACAAGCACAAAATATTTGTGAAATTGTATTAGATTTCTCTGGTGCAGTCCACTGTGAACCATTTATGGACTGTATGTGTGTGTGTGTTTCTAGATGGGCCCACTAGACTGTGAAATGAGTCAATTAAATCGAACAAGTTTTTAATAAGTAAATGTGTTTGTGTGTGTGTATGAGAGTATTGGTGAGAAGGTTTACAGTATAAAGCTCAGTTGTGTCTCCACCTATCAGGAACCATCAGCTGCTGTTCAGCTTTAAAGGTTCAGTGTGTAGAATTTAGTGGTGAAGTTTCATGTTGCAGCTGAATACCCCTCACCTCACCCACCCCTTCCCTTCCAAACATGAAAGAGAACCTGTGGTAGCCTCCAGTTGTCATAAAACCACAAAAAGGTGTTTAGTTTGTCCAGTCTGGGCTACTGTAAAAAACATGGCAGCCTCCATAGAGAGGACCAGCTACCAATGTAGATATAAAGTATTTAAATATAAAGGGCCTTTTCTAGGGTAAAGAAAACCACAATTCGTACAATTTAGATGAAACACACTCGTGAAAACATATAGGATTATTTTATATTGAATTTCTGCCAAAAGATCCCTTTCACCTAAGTCTTACACACTGAACCATTAAAATGTCTTCCATGACAACAGCAGTTTGGAAACTTTTGCTTCATCCATACCACTAATTTTGAAACAATCTACGGATACATCTGGTGTCCATGCTACTCTGGAGTTGTAGAGCCTTTAAACAGAGAAGTTTGAAAACTCCAGTGGAACGTTTTAGTCTGGATGGGCAGAAATAGAGATGTTTAGAAACAATGACTCAAAACCACTTGCTGATTGGGTCTTTTTGGGCACAACGTAGCCTTCGCTGATTTGTCGTGTTAAACACAACATGGATAATCAATTCCAAATGTTGCTGAACCTGTTGCTAACAGCTGTTGTGCGGCATTTTACAATGATACAACTGTTAACTTGTGTAGAACATAAGCTATTATTCGAGCAATTTGCAACAATTCCCCTGTCCAGAGTGACACACATGCCTTACTGTTTACCTCGAAACTCATTTCCTCTATAGAAAAGTGACAAGAGTGACAAGATGACCTGAGTGACTGGCAGATTTTAAAGAAACCACAAGCAGTTGCCAATGATGATATCTCACTGTTCCTTGATAAATCCTCTGTATGTGACCAGAGGTTAGAGGAAAAAGGTGTTTTGTCTGGGCTTGCAGCGAGACAGAGTCTGTCATCCATTTTAAAATATCTAGCTGTGTGATTTCATTACTACTCACTTCAGTGACAAGAAGAGGATCCTATGAGGGTAAATCAAAAGGCAAAACAGGCAGGAGAGTCTGTCCTTCATCTCAAGGACACAGTTTCAAGCACGTGTCAGCAAGCATCCATCCTGCTGAAGTGTCCTTGAGCAAGATACTGGAATCTGGCAAACGGGTTGCTCTGTAAATGATCCAAACATTAAGGGTCTGGAACTTGGCCCAAGCCTGAAAGCACTTGTTGGCATAAAGAGATTTAGGCCTGGTTCTGTGGTCACAGAGCATAAGGTAAAATACATGTAATTGCTTTCTAGCCAAGAAGTTTAATATCACTCTCATGTCTTTAAACATGTAGCTAAACCATGCAGTTAGCTTAGCCTAGCATAAAGACTGAAAACATGGGGGAAACACTTGCATGTGCCTTTGTCTTCTTCTTACATCGAGGCAAATAGGTCAGATTTGAATGTACAACACAGGATTTGTGAAGAGGCCCACAGGTTCTAGGGACTGCACTGCTCTACTCTCACACTTTACACTATTGTTGTACTATTGATGTAAGACTGAGATTTTCTTCATGAATGTCGACCTTTTCAGAAACACGGTTTTTAGTTTTCCCAACCAGATCCCTGAACACTGAGCATTGAAGGAACACAAAAAGAAAGAGTCTGTGGGAGTGAAGGACAGAAAATTCCGAGTGACAAGAGGAAGGTACAAACAAAAGAACGATTTGGCCGACGTCCCAGAGAAGGGTGTGTGTGTGCGTGTGAGTATTTGTGTGTGTGTGTTAAAGAGAGTGAGAGAGAGAAAGCGCCTGCCTGTCTGTCTCCTGTACACCGGGGGCCTGTACACCCCTGATTTGAACGCACGCACGCACACACACACACACACACACACACACACACACACACACACACACACACACACACACACACACACACACACACACACACACACACACACACACACACACACTCTGTTGTGATTTGGTTTATTGCAGCTCTTTCTCATATATATTATAAGTGTGTGTGCAGTAAGGACGGGTAGTGAGCATGCACATTTACGTGTGTCATCAGCACTTTCAAACCTGCTGACCTGACATAAAAACCTAGTGGCCACAGAAAACCATCAACCCCCCCTTCCCCATCTACTCTCTCTATCCGTAACCCCACAATTCACACAGACCTGTGTGTCTGTCTGTCTGTGTGTGTGTGAGAGGGGAGGGGTAGAAAATCAGGGAGGGAAGATAAAGAGCAGTGAGTGTTAACAGAAACATTTATAAACTATTACCACTGAACGCACAACTAATTACCATCAGAGCCAAGGACTGTGTGCATGTTTGTCTTTTAGTGTGTGTATGTACTGTATATGCCTGCAACTCTGCACAGGTGTGTGTGTGTGTGTGTGTGTGTGTGTGTGTGTGTGTGTGTGTGTGTGTGTTGGAGTGTTTACATTATAGAGATGAAGTGTAAGTAAGAAAAAGGGCAAGCAGAGAGAGCAGAGAAACAACAAAGAGAGAGGTGGGGGGAAGAAAGAGAGAGAGGGAGAGAATGAGGGAACAAGAGAGGGGAAACTGTGTGTGTGCATGTGTGTGAGTGTGTGTGTGTGGTTCCTGACAGAGCAGCTCCTCTCTATTTATAGAGCTGCGGCTCCTTCCTGTTTCTGGAGCTGTACCATCACACTAGGAGGGGGTGGGGGGGAGTGAGAGAGAGAGAGAGAGAGAGGGAGGAAGTGTGAGTGGGTGTGTGGGAGGGGAGACTGGTCGTGTTTGAGTCTTTAGTAAATCAACAGATCCACCCCCTCTCTTTCTCTCGCTCTCTCTTCCCCCCTCCCACCACATCCCTTCTTCCTCCCCTTCCCTCTCTTACTCAACAACATGGGCTCAGCCAGCAGCTACAAACAAAACACACACAGCAGAGAAGGAGGCAGAGGGGAAAAGGACTAAACTAAACAGTGCATGATTAGTGGGACATTTTTGCATCAGATGGTGAAATTACAGATTTCGGTTCCAAAATGGGACAATTGTTAAAAAACTCTGTTGAGAGACATGAAACGCAGTTCCAACAGCAACAACTGTTGACCTATTAGCTCTATAAAAACATGGGGTATCTGTGTAAAAGAAACCTCTCCAATCTTCTTCCTGATTTGATACCAGACCAACTTGGTCCCAAAGTGGAGTCTGCAAATCACAACACACACAAATTTTAGCTCTGAAACACTTGAGTAGTGTGGACGCAAGGCATATCCGTAGCAGACTGATGTGTTTTCAAACAAAAACATAGTAGTATGGATATAGCCTCTATATTGCTATTCAAAAGAACCTTTGTTATGCCTTTACCTGTTTCCACTGAACCAAACATTGCCACCCCTGTTTCTGATTTTACTCATTCTAGGAACAGACGCATGGCTGCATCCTTTTACACATACATGGATCCAGATTTGTGACCACTGGTACCGGCATAAAAGCAGAACATTGATGCTCATCTTACTGTGTTTGTTTCATTTTTGCAAGCTTGGAAAGGGGTACAACATTACCTCAAGGAATAAGTCTTTCATCTAAGACCAAATTACATTTAGACTAGATAATTATTAGAATGCTGTGATTGCAAGGTTAACAGTAGGGGTCATCATGCTGGAATACTGCATAAACACTCCCATACTGGAATAATTCCTGTTCCTCCCTGTCTCCTGACACTACTTTTATGTAGCGTTGGCCAAACGGATGACAAGTGAGCCATGATGATAAATAAAAAAGGTTAATGAAGACCATGGCACGTGGTTGAGAAATCCAGCAAAGGTTCAGAGTGAGCTTGGATTATTCTGCCAAACAAATGATATTGCTTGTTTGTGAAAAGCCAGTGGGGGATCATGTCCTTGTTGTAGAACTGGTGGCAGGTTGTGGAACCAGTAGAGGTAGAGGGTAAGCCTTGTTGAATTGAAGCGCTCACCACAACACACTTTGCTGGTAATGGTGAATCTCTGCCTATACTCTACCAAGGCCACCAGTGGTTTTATCCTTGACAGGATGCCAATAAAAGAGATTCAGACACTCCATTAACATAAAATGGTCTTAAAATTGTATTTGCTGTTCAAATGAAACCGTTAAGGTTTCTTTCAATGGAACAATTACTGTCACACTTACTTAACCCATTCACAAGTAAACGTTTGACCTTGTTTCTGCGGAGGTTGAAGAAAGGCTGTGCAAATCCTGTACAGATCCTGTCCAAACTTTCTTGGCACAACAGACACTAAAATACTCTATTCTCTCCATTTATATTATAGTAACCACTGGGGGACACTGTCAAAAAATATTTAAAAAAAAACATTATAGGAATGCTGTACAGGTTTAAATTCTTCTCTTGATTTAAAACTAATCCAGTGCCAGAAGAAGATAAACTGACTTTAGCTGAGACTGGTGGGGCTAATACGTCACTTCCTGCCTGCTGCACCTCTGCCTGAATAATGCAAGGATTGTTGCTGTTCTGAACGTGTCTATTCAGAAAACCTCCCTCTGCATTTTGCATGTGTGAAAGGCAAACTCTGAAAAAACTCTGGGCCCAATTCTCCGGACTTTCATGTCTGAAAATGGCCTAAGTGATCTGCCTGCCTGTGTGCACCCTCCTCTTGCTGGCTTTTCCTGGATTACCAACCCTAGCTTTAAATTCATTAGATTGGGAAGGGGTTAAAAAAAGTATTGGGACATTTCTACTAGTATACATTGCTGGTCACCTGATTCATTTCGAATCTGGCCACCTTCATTTTGGAAGGTGGCCAGATTGTCTGGAAGGTCTATCAAACTGTTCATATCATGCTGCATGGGAAAGTAATCAAATACATAGTTTATGATCTGCTGCTTTAGACTGCAGATACGAAAAAAAGATTAGCACAACAGGAGAGGAAAAGAGCAGAGAGAAAGAAAGAGTGAAGGGGGGGGGGGGCTCCTGGCTTTGTGGCCAGATGGTCACCAGGAGGGGCCTGACAGCTGTGTATGAGTGTGTGTATGTGTGTGCATGCACAGAGAGAGAGAAAGATAAAGACAGATTGTGTCCAACACCTGTCCTCAACAACAAAAGAGAAAAACTCAACATGGGCAACATCAAATAGAGAGCGAGACACAGAGTGAGGGTGAGAGGACGACTGGATAAAAGACAAACAGAAACAGAGAGTGACATAAAGGCAAAGAGAAAGAATGAAAAAGATCAGACAGGTGAAATCATTTTCACCTCTGTTTCCTCATATGCAGCCGTCTCCATTTTCACATTCTAAGGATAGCATCTGCAGCCAAAAACAAAGTATGTTTGAGGGTAGTGTTAGTTTTAGTATCATGGGCATATAGTATGTATACATCTGTGTGGGTTTCATACACACTCCTCTGATTGGCTCGGTCAGGCAATGTGCCACAGAAGGCGAGTGTACGATTGGCTGCGCCGAAACCAGTCGGATTGTGCCTCTGCCAGAGTCTGTTGTGAAGGCAGACTGGTACACGTACACACACACACACACACACACACACACACACACACACACACACACACACACACACACACACACACACACACACACACACACACACACACACACACACACACACACACAGATAGATTTAAGGATGCTCTAGTAGCAGGAATGGCAGTTTTTTCCTGCTCTATTTCACAAGTTTTTCCTCTCTCCACTGTTGCCTGTGAGCTGAGGGGGAAGAGACGGAGCAAGAGAGCAAGAGCCACAGTGGTGAGGGAGGGCGGCTGCTATGGTAACAGATCACTGTGGCGGCCAGTGGAGGGGCCCTGATGGCTACTTGGCAGCGATGCCAGGATCTCACTGGCTGCACACACACGCATCAGTGTGAATGAGTGTGTGTTAAGTGTGTGTGTTGACATGCTGAAAGGGGAGTTTTGTGTGTCTTTCTGGGAGGAATGAACCCACTGAGCGGGTGTGTGTGTGTGAGCCTGTGTGCTCTGTGCTCCAGATGTCCTTAGTTGTGTAGATCGATGGCCACACCAGAGCACATCCCACTAACTTAAGTCACAACAGCCGTCTCGTTATTCCTCTCTCTCTGCCTCTTGTATATCCAGGCTCTGTCTCTCACTTCTTGTTTCATAATCAACTATTTGCCTTTGAACTGACCAATCAGATGATCAACGAGCCTCATCGCTTCAGTCAGGATAAATCACCTGATGAGTCTCCAGCGAGATGTTGTCTGAATAAAACCGTTCCACTCTTTTCCTTCTGCCGTCTTCAGTCTCTCTTCAATTTTCCTGTGTGCATAACTAGGTCACACAGTAGTAGACTGCTGTTGCCTTGCCTCTGTGCAAGTCTTTGAATGTGTGTGTGTGTGTGTGTGTGTGTGTGTGTGTGTGTGTGTGTGTGTGTTTACATAGCCTGAACACACACTTCAACTAGACCTGGAGAGAACAAAGTCTAACTCAGTCTGTGCGTTCAGAAAACAAATGCAAGATCCAAGACAAGAATGCGTGCTCACACACACAGAGAGATAATTTATGTCCTTTACAATGGGTTAGCATGTGGAGGAGGTAGTATACCTGGCTGAAAGCCTGTATGTGTCTGTGCTGCACATGTGTTTGTCACTGAAGACACATGAATCGGACCATAACAAATCACATATGTGGTAGAACTGTACTGAAATAAAACTCTAGAGTTTGAATGGCTTTTCAGATGGAGCATGGTATTCTTTTATTCTGTGTCTTAAGGCTAGGTCACTTGTTCCTTTGGTCAGGTTAACGGCTGCAGTTAGAGACTATTCAAGGTCACGTATAACATCAAACTTTTATTTTACAGGTTAATGCATCCATATTCTAAAGCCCCTACGCAGCCTTTGTTCACCCACACACTGTGTGTACAATGTTGTGAACAGCTTCCTAATGGCTTGATTAGACCGACATGAACAGTGGCTAAATTTGGTAATGACATTCATTCATTTTGATGGAATTGCATATAGAAGCTCAAGTCCTTTTGCAGCAGCAGTGGTTCAGTTAGTTTCTGAACCAGACCTTTGCTGTGTGTCTTCCACAACTTGTACCTTCCTGTCAATAACGTCGAAATGCCTCAAAAATATATATAAAAAAATAAATTATGGCTCACAGTGGATCTGTTTACACAGACTGAGTAAATCCACAACTCTTTCATTTGGGTTTAACACGTGAATTTAACAAAACTGGTTTGATTATGTCAACCTTTTAAGGAAAGGGAAATCTCAAGCCTCACTTGTCAAATACATTTTATTAGTATTGTAACATCCCCGCCTCACAGACGACACGGAACTTCTTCTCTTATTTGTAACTTTATTAAAGTCAACACGAACATGTCACACTTCTTGTTCTTAACTCCGACACTCCTAACATCAACATTCGTCTTCTTCACTCCCCTTCCTCGTTCACCCCTGAGCCGCCAACAAACCAGCCAATGAGAGCCTGTCATCCCACACAACCCCACAGCCATTGGTCTAGAACTGTCACATGCCCCACCCCGACATGTTCACTGACCATCAGGACATCTCAGTACTTATTTAACACAGTGTACTTAGCTGAACATAAGTCATTACAACCACATAGCAGTCAAACAGAACATAAACCTAACTACCAGTCCGTTACACTATATTAGCAGCTGTACTGTTCACTTTAAACTTGTTAGCAACAGAGATCGCAAGCTTGCCAACTCACACTTATGAAATCAGCTGGCTTGGCAGGCCATAGCTGTTTACTCTCCAACTAACTCCACAAGTACTCACTGCAGCTGATCCTAAAACCACTCAATCACTCATTTACAACTCCATATATAATAATCACTTGGTAGTTTAGGGAAAAACTTTGGTGATATAAAAAACCTTATTGCTTTCTGCTATCATTTACAGGTGTAGTGTTGCACTACTGTAATATTTGCATCTATGAAATGCAATCATTTTGATGTGATTTTTTAAATTAATATATAATATCAATATTGAGATTTTTACTTAGGAAAGATACAAGCTTTACAACTGTACAGTGTGAATGGATCTGTCAGGTTTGTGTGTTGCATGGTATATACCGAAACTAGATAGATATCGTGATACTCAGCTGTTAAAGGTAGTAGTATCAGTACTTTATGAATGACAACTGGGGGAACACCAGCTTTAATAACATGTCATGTTATTTAAGTTAACAAGTTATGACCTTGATCTTTACAATAATCGAAATTATAGTCTAATGCTATAAAATGAAGGCTACTTATCCATTGTCAGAAACCCACCTACATGCATGAAAATAAACACTCAACAGATAAACCTTTATCTTATTGCGCATGGAAATAATGAACATAAATGACATTGTAAGTCTAGCATTTCATGGCGATGAAGCTCAAATCCAGGATTAGCTTGCACAATACTGGTAGCCTCACAAACTAATTAGGCCCTCTGCTATGACAAATTTATCACTCTAATTTTCCTAACCCATTTTTACTACAGAAGTCTGGTGCCACAGGCTCAGATAGAGTGAATCTCTTTATTAAGAAAAGTATTGAAAAAGTATCAGTATGAAAATTCATGACTTGGTGCCGTAACGAAACAAAACTTTTAGTATTGTGACAACACTTGTGTGTGTGTGTGTGTGTGTGTTTGTGTTGTTCACCTCCTTGCCTCAGGGCAGAATTAGTGAGGGGGGCAGCAGAAAGAAAGACTTCTATCAAGACCTCTCTATCTACATATCTCTGCCTCTACTAAACTCGCAGTCTTTCATCCCCTTGATCCCATCTCATGGCAAAGTAATCTTCATTTAAGGTAAAAACAAATATGTGCTGTTATTTTGTTTCCATGCCTGCGCTTGCTGTGTTTACATGTGTGTGGTCTCATTTGATTCGCTCATGTAAACTCTACTTTATATACTGAATTCAGCAGATGTTTACCCACCCTCTAAAACTCCATTTAATGACTCTCCATTCATTTTTCTTTACCCTCTATCATACTCTTTTTTTAGTATCTATCCCCTGCTCCCTTCTCTATCCCTCCATCCATCCCATCCCGCGTTATGCATCATCTCTCTCATCAGTGCGGAGCCGGCAGACCCATCATTACCCCAGCATGCAAGTATTGATCCACTGCCCCAGTGTGTACGTGTTATTTTAAGATGCTCAGACGTGTAATCAGTGTGTTAATGATAGTTATTGCCAAAGCAACCAGCTCGGCGCGGTTATTCAAGGCCTGTGGATAGCAGCAAGAGGCCGTCGGCCTGGATGCGAGGGCTGTTCTGGGGCTCATTGGGTCAAATCTGCAGTGAGGATCACTTCCTGCTGTCTGTCCATCATAAAAATGAGAGCTCGTAGTCTTAATTTTCTCCATGGGGTCACTGTAGCCGAGTGTGTATCTAATTATGTATTATGTGATAACTGACAGACACATCTGAAAAAGGTGATATCATCTCTACCCATGAATACTGTGGTTTTAAAGATTTTGAACATCTTGTATCTGTGTGTGTGTATGTTTGTGATGGCCATGCAAGTGTGCACACTGCTGCCCATCAGCTAGAGGGAAGTGAGGCTTTGTAGCAACAGGCTTTGACTCACTATGGACGGATGACGTCTGCATTTCCCCAAAACATGGCAATTCCACATTCCTATCAATGCAAGGTAACCCAACCAGTGTGTCCACGCACACACACACCCTCACAAATAGATACAATTCATCTTGATATGGATACCGGTGTTGTGCCACCACACCATCCTTCCAAAAGGCAAATTCATATTCTCTTGCTCTCAGAAACACAAACACACACACACACACACACAGTGTTGAAAAAGATGCATTTCAGAGGTAAATTACATAATTTCCATATAAATGACTTTCAGCCAAACACATCTGCTAATGTAGTTACACACACACACATACACTTATGAAATGATATGGGTTACACATACTTTTAGGTTTATGTTTGCCCCCTTAACTTAAAAACTGCCCAAATCCCACACATCACTCAAGCTGCTTTGAGACATGCACTGAATGCCGCAAATCCTCCATATTTTATTTGGAGAAGGTGCATGTGTGAACACAAAACTCAGAGTGAGAGGCACCACAGTTTCTGCAGACTTTCTCCGCCTGGCCCCCTAGTATAGAGTCCTTAACAATTCAGGAGAATCTGATGTGAGGACACAGCAGGGGATCCCCACTGGATTCACCACAAGCAAGTGGGGGTGTTGATGACGCTTCTAACATGCGACAGACACAAGAGAACCTCCCGCTGTGTTGTGTGCAAAAACACACGCACAGACACACAGAGACACGCACAGACACACAGAGACACGCACGCACACACACACACACACACACACACACACACACACACTTAAGCCTCTGATGGGGTTTAATGCAACAGGATAGAAGGCCAACCTTGAGCTATGGAAATAACCCCTACAAACACAACACAACAACAAAATGGAGGGAAACTGAAACAGGTGAGTCAAAAGCCCAAATTAATTTACACTTGAGATTATTGCTGCCTTGTGCTAATGATAGTGATGTGGTGAAGGCTGACTGTAAAACAGTACAAGTGAAATGTCTTCTCTGTTTTTCTGTGTTTTGTATTATAACATGGGAGCTACTTGCCTTAGTTTTTCCTTATACATCGTAATCAGCTGCAGTGCTCATGTTGCAAACTGTTGTATGAATGTCCTGAAGGTACAAACCTTGGAGATGATTTTCTGTCCAATGTTCTCTGGTAATACTGCACTGCCAATACCTTATATTTACCTTATATTTACCTTAACATATCAATCACCTAACACCACAGAAACAAGACCTTCATAAGGCAGTCCTTGAGTAACAATTTTAATTGAGTTATATTGTTGTGATTTATATGGTATTATAATCCAGAAAACCAGAAGCAGGAATATTTAATAAAAGCACACATTAATAGGTTAAAACCTAATTGGCTATCCACTCGCGTAAACATTGCTACATAAAGCTATTAGTAATGGAAATAGATTCCAATTGATTTTACTAGTCGACGAGGGTCTATTACTATTGGTATCGGGAGGTAAGTTGTTTGTTTTCATGCAGAGGCCGTTTGAGGTGAAAGTGAACAGAATAATCTCCAACAAAGAGAAAAAATGCTTTGTATCAAATGTAGCCACCAGCTAAAGGACTAACAGCCTGTAAAAGTAATTAACAAAATATTAACCAAACCATTTTTTTTAAATCAGTCGATATCAATAATTACCATAAGAAATGAACAAATTATTATTACAGTTAGTATTTATATAATATTGTAATATATTATTGATAAAAACACTCTTGTTTTCACACTTGTTTTCACTCCTGAATGAAGGTTGTGATTTTAAACTCTTCTTTATGAGCAGAGGATGACAAACACTAGAAATCTCAGGTAGATCAATTATTAAATCAGTTATTCATCCTCACTGCACAATGCAAAAACATTAATTGATATATATTATATTGATATTACATTTTGTTATTTTACTATTGATGAAAACTATTGATATTGTTTTATTGCCAAGCCCTAATTTAATCAATATTTTAGTTTATACACACGAATGACGCGCTCTGACAGGTACTCAGACTAAAGAGTGAAAGGCAGGTGAGATAGAATTGCATTCCCTGCCATTGAGTGAAAGATAACTGATTACTTTTGTCTTTAAATCTATTTAAATAGATTTTCAATATGTAGATCATACAATTTTGTGGAATACAAAATTGTATGATCCATACAATGATTCCACAATTTGACTATTGTGGAATTTTAAGCTAAAGAGACTGTTACTTAACAAGAATATTGCCTTCAATTCATTATATATATTGTATTGAATTGAATGAAGGCTTTTATAATGCTCATCATGAAACTGCTTAGATGTTTTCTGGCATTAGTCTGTTTTGTATAGTCTTGGAAACCATATGTAAGATTTACAATCATCTTCTTCTGTTGTGTCCCTATTTACAGACTACTGCTGTTCTCCAGGTGTGCTGCCCCCTGTGGTGAATCGAAAAAATGCCTCTTCAGTCAAGAGCTGTACTGTAAAGGAAGAACAGACTGAATGTCTTTCCATGCACGAATAAGAACAAAGAAAAGTGCTACATTACTCAGATACTGAACCCTGCAATGTTGCAGCCGTGTGTGAGAGGAGGTCATGTGCAGAGTACAAAGCAGCAGGAAGGTTTGTAAGACTGTAAGCTCGAATGGAAGCAGCACAGCACTTACACAGACGGTCAGTGAGCTGTGGGCAGCAGGCGATAACATAAAGCTGGCACTGGAGACACTATCTCATTCTATAAAGACAAGAGAAGGCAGGTAGGCGACACTGACTGCAGCAAAGCTGTGATGGCCGTTATTGTCCACGAGACTAGGACAGCTTTTATCTGCTCTCCAGGCTCACAAAGAGGAGTGAGAAAGAAAGCTGGGGTATGTGTGTGTGTATGTGTGTGTGCAAGAGAGAGAGCACACAAACTGCCTGCGGCTCACTTTCAACATCTCAATGCCTACACACACTCGTCTCTCTCTCTCTTTTTCACCCTGTTCTCTTCACTGGTCCTCCTCTCCCTCCCTATTTGTAGTTCTGCCTTTTTTTTTCTCCAACTTGCTCTCTCCTCTCATGCCCCCGGGCCATAAACATCCGCATGTCACACACACATGCCATGAAACACAATGAACACACACACACACACCACCAATGAGGCACACCAGCAGTTGGCTTTGTTCCAGAGCGCTGGTTCTGGGATCCTGAGGAACCGTTCATGCACAAAATAAGCGTGAATGTGTTAGTGTATGCGTGTGTGTCTGCATGCACATACACACTCACACCCTTAACCCCCCCCAACCCCACCGCCTGACGACCCTCCCACCCAGACTGTCGCTTCTTAACACCATCACTTATTCATGTGAGGGAACATTAGAACAGAACTCTCCCTCTCTGTATCTGTCTCACCAGCTCACTAGTGTGTGTGTGTGTGTGTGTGTGTATACTTATGTGCAGTGTCTAAATGGGTTCCTGTATGTCAAGAGTGTGTGTGTGTGTGTTTTGTGTGTGAGCGACCGAGAAAAAGAAGCAGAGAGGGAAAGTGACAGAGGAAGTTATTAATTATTTTAGCTCCTATTAGGAGGAACATGTCAAGTCGATACCCCTGGAGACGTATCATAAACGACTCTTATTGTTTTCTAGCTGACATACGCCGCTCTCTTCCCCCTTCCTGTCACATGTACCTTTCCTTTCTTCCTTCACTCCCTCTGTCCCCCCTCTCGTTCACTCTGGCTGTAACATGCATATCTCTCCTCTTACCTCCCTCATTTTCTCAGTGTTTCTTTGCATCTTTTGCTGTGCTCCTTTACATCTCCAATTTAACCTTTCTCCTGTCTTGTCCTAATTATTTATAATTTTTTCCCTCTAGTTATCATATCACCGTCCTACCTTGAGATCTTCATTGGAGCTAGCTATCCTGCCCCTCCCTCCATTTCTATTCCATATTCACTTAATCTCGGTAGAATTTCCTCCGGTTCACCCACACAGACGCAGCTCACTCATTTCTGTTGAACTGTCATACTGTCTGTGTGTGTGTCTGTGTCTGCTGTTGAGAGATCATCTGGAAACTCACAGCCTGCATCGGCTCAGAAGCCACTGTGGCTTTTATCCCTGGCTTAGTCGCAATGATTATGACCCGCCCACAGCCACTAAAGCATCCAATGAAAAGATGGCAGGCCACTTCCTGATTTCAAACGCCATGCGGTTTAAAGAGGCATTGGACATTTACACAGAGGGAGAGAGCGAGGAAAAAGAGAGACAGAGAGATGGAGACAAAGAAAGAGAAATTCCCACTTAGTATGAAAAGCTTTCACTTAATATAAAGCAGAAAAATGAATTCTGATGATGCTATGATTGGGTCAACATGGGTTAAACAATTGTGGCTCTGCAGCCCTGATCATGACTGAGGTATGAATCTGAAAAAAGGAACACAGCTTTCTACAGGAAACCATAACTTATCTATAGCCTGCAATTATCGGCTATAACCCATTTAATGATAACACATTAACAACAATGTCTGGCAGCTTATTCTTAAACCACTAATTAATCATAAAATCAATGATTCTTTTACTGTCATAAGTTGACTGAATGATCCAAATAGTAATATGGTGGACTCTAAAATATTTTATATATGTTTGGTCTGCCAGGGTAACCATAATTTTTAAGGATTTAATGAATTATTACCAACATTTCCACATTAAGTGCACATTAAGGCCTTATGGATGATAATATCGGCTGATACAAGCATTTCACATTAGAGTTTATGATTGTTGATACCTATATTGAAACTTATTCTATACAGTAAAGAATGCAGAAAGGATGTGCATTTATATTTACATTTTAAGAAAAATTGTTTCTTTTCATTGATATGGTTGTATTTGTGTTTTCTTTTTTATTTATATTTAGTTAGTTTATTTTGCATTTAATTACCCTGTACATTCAAACACACATGAGTTTAGCCCAAGCACTCATACTTTATCGCTAGTTGTTATGCATGGGATTTGAAATTACTGGTTACTTTAGCTCAACAGGTAGCAATGGCTTTTCTCTTCCTCTCATGTTTGGATTGATCTAGATCAACAAATGAACATCTGACAGAACACATGTAATGAGTTATGTCAAAACAATACAAAATATGAGTAACTGTATTTAGCTGCCTCTGCCAAGGAGGTTATGTCTTCACCCGTGTCTATTTTTTGGTGGTTGATTTGTTGTATTTGTAAGCACGACTACACAAAAACAACTGCACAGATAATAAAATAACTTGGTGAAAGGATGCTGTATGGGTGAGGGAAGAAACCATCAAATTTATTTGATAATTTTCTCTAACTTTGCGAAATAGGACATATTTCATCAACATTTCCACCATTTTCCAGTGAATAATTCATAGATCTTGATGAAAAAAGAATAAAGAAACTGATATTTACGATTCAAATGATGAAATTTGGTGCAGCTTGAGACTGTTTGGTCTGGGTGAAGATATGTGTTGTACGGAGTGTCATTCTGCAAAAGTCTGCAAACTTTTGGTATGTGAGCTAGCTTCCTCACTCTGTGCCCCAGTGCAGATGTAATTCTTAATATTTGACACTTTGGGTAAACAGAGAAGGTAAAAAGTGTTTAAATTCATGCAGATTTATTTTCATCTTGTTTACTGGTTTTCACACTAAACACAAAGCTGTGGAAGTCACTAAACATCACTCCTGGGTTCAGTGCTGTGTGAATGACGCATAACACACTCATTCACAGTGTTATTAATATGCAATAGTAATGTAATCTAACAGAATACCTTAGAGTTACACTATTGTATTGTAGTCTGTATCTGTAATGTAATATATTTTAAACATCACATTCCCAACAAAAAGATTTAGATGTTTTTGCAACTTTAGCATAAGAGGATTGTTTTGTTTTTTGTAACTTGAGTACTATCTGCAGCCTTACAGAGAAAATGTGGAGTATCTGCGGAGTTCAGTGTATGTCTGAAAGCATCTTGTGAGTCACAATGTTGGTGAATTTGTCGTCAATCCCCAATCTCTAGTGTAAACATTAAGATACAAGTTTAGCATCTAGCAAACAAATTACCTACTTTCTAATAAACAGTTTGCAGGACCAAGGCAGGGGGATCTTTGACCTTGAAATCTGTTAGGAGTTACCAATACACAAACGAGACACTAATTATCTCACACTCACTCATCATCTGTATATGCGCGCACACACACAGAGAGACACATGGAAACAGGAATCAAAACCATGCACATGTGATGTCTATGAACACACATGCACACACACACACACACACACACACACACACACACACACACACACACACACACACACACACACACACACACACACACACACACACACACACACACACACACACACCGCTTTCTATTGTCCCTCAGACAAAGATGGGAGCACATCCCTCTGCAAGTGCCCCTGGGGGAGACCTGATTCTGCACCCAGAGAGAGAGAGAGAGAGAGAGAGAGAGAGAGAGAGAGAGAGAGAGAGAGAGAGAGAGAGAGAGAGATATTAACCCACCCCCATACTTGATGGCCTGCTCTGAAGAGTAACAAACAGGCTAGCAGACAGGAGTGGGGGTGGGGCAAAAGGGTCTCTCTATGGTAACAAGGGCATTATAAGCCAATTAGGAGTGCTGCCTGAGTGACTGACAGACAGGGTGGAGAGCACAACACGACTTGCTGTTTGATGTGTAGAAGGTGTGTGTGTGTGTGTGTGTGTGTGTGTGTGTGTGTGTGTGTGTGTGTGTGTGTGTCTTTGTGTCAAATTGCATTCCCCTCTTTTTTTTGGGCTAAACGGCTCTAAACAGCCTGACACACATGCGCGCACACACACATGCACATAGGGCAAACATCCACACGATCCCCTCCCTTGAGGTCAACCTCCTACACGCGAAGGCATTCAAAAGATCTCTTTGTCTCGTCTCTGTATCGTGCCAGAGAAATTGAGGAGAAAGACGACAGAGAGGGAGAAGGAGAGCGAGGAAGGAAAAAAGAGCAGCGAAAGGGAAAGGATTTGCAGGAAAGCAAGAAGGAAAGAGGGAAACCTGGGGAGGGGGGCAGAGAGAAAACATGGAACAGGAGACAGGGGAACGGAAGGAGGAGTGTGGAGGAAGACGAGGGGAGAGCGGGAGCAGAGATGGAGGCTGGGAGAGAGCAAGAGACAGCCGGGCTCCACTGCTGCTCTGAACTCGTTTGATCCAGTTCGTCTCGCCAGGCGTTCCTCGAGATACATTCCTGTGGCTGGCTGGGCGCGCACTCTGCGCCCAGCCAGAGTGCGCGCGCGAGAGACAGAGAGATAGTGAGAGAGAAAAGCTGGTAGGTAATTTGCGAGAAGAGTAAAAGAAATTAAAAGACAAGGAAAGCAAGGGAGCAAGATGAAAAGAGAGACACAGGGAGAGGAAATTTATTCAAGAGAGAACAGCTGCAACAAAAGTTCCCAAAGGGCTATAATGTTACCTGCTACTAAAGTCCAACCCCCAAACACACACACCCTCTTTCTCTTTTATGTTTTTTTGTCTTCTCACTGCTGGAAACATGAGTCCTACAGTAAGAGAGGCAAGACATAAGGAGAGGAGAGGAGACGAGAGGGAAAGGAGGAGAGGAGACAAGATGAGACGAGAGTGGAGGAGAGGCACACAGACACATGAGACAGTCACATATAAAATAATTGAAAATAGTCTACAGTCTAAGCAACAAGCGGCCGAGAGCAGATGTGAGTGTGTATGTGTGAGAGAAAAGCATACTTCAGTGCTGCACATACTCATGGCCTGCAGACTGAAGAGTGAAAAAAGGGACTGAATGAGAAGGAATGGAAAACCAAGAAGGAAAGATTTATGTTTTTCTGTTAAGTCAGCCAATTAGAAGTAAAAAAAATTGAAGTTTTGTTCTGTTTAAATTCCATGTATCAAACTATGGAAAGATTTCTAGTGTAGTCATATATGACATTAAATACATGTAAGCTCTGTAATAGCTGTATTACTGAAAATTAATAGTATTCGCTGATCACAAGGCCATTCATCACAGACGTGATGCTTACCACCTAAAGGAGGGTGCCACAGTGTTTCTACCTCGACAGGAAATATTAAACTCAAAGGGCTGAAGACATGCTACATTGGATGTTCCTAAGGGTTCAAAAAAACATGTGTAACCAATAAATGTACTCTCTGTTTTGTATTTTTAAAATTCCATTGTGTTTTTTTACTGTGTTGGTCGGTTGAAGAGACTCTGGTCCACGTTTGTGCTACATGGACATTGATGTGGTTTGTAATTCGACTGGTGCAGTCGCCATTAGCTCTGTTGTGTCACTGGGGTTTATCACTGATCCAGGCTCTTTAGCAGATGGTGGCAGCAATGCATCATTTTGTAGTTTTCCCACATGTGTAGGTGTTTCTTCCCCCCCGATGTTTAACTTCATACACACGAGAGTCACTCTTTCATGCAAGGACTCAGATTTTACACATGTAATGTCACAGCTCCCTCCCTGAACATGCATCTCTTCCTGGAGTCCTCCCTCTTCCCACTCATCTCAACACTCACCATCCCTCTTTTATTCCCCTCTCTCCTCTCCCACTCGCTCCCTCTTTTGCTCACAACTGGTGACAGGTCACAGAATGGCCATCAATTGTATGTGTGTGTGTGTAAGGATGGTCAAATTGAGGGGATAAAGAAGATACGAGAGAGATGGGTCAATTACTGCAGGAAATGGAGAGCGAGTGTGTGCATGTGTACATGCAGAGAGGTGGGGGAGGATCTGGTCTGTCATTACTTCCTTCCTTCAGGGTCCCTTATAACGCATCTATAAAATGCCTGAGCTGTTCCATGTCCCCCCCCTGTCCTACCCCCAAGCTACCTTTTTTGACCACACCAGCCATCAGCCATGCAAACACACACGTACAAGCACCCCCATCCGACTTGTTGGCAAAGGTGCAACATATAGAGATAATAGCCTCATACACAAACTGTCCCCAGAATTGCATAGTGAAGGGGGGAGGAAGACAGTCTCCAATTAAACAAGTTCAGAGGTCTGGTAGCCATGGGGACACGTATAGTATTCATACCTGTCAATATGCATGTATACGTACTATAACAGTATTTGAGTAAACACGCAAATGACAAGTGTGTTCAAAGATGCAAAATATCAAGTTAGCATGATAGCACAACGTTTTGAAGGGTGAGAGGTGGGGCAGCCCGGTGCAGCAGGCAGAGGTAGGATGTAATGTATTCCGCAGCAGAGATCACGTGACCACACAGAAACTGATGTCGGCTCTTATTGCCACAAACTCTCTTGACATCTTTGTCGGTGTTTTGTATTACACCGCTTTTTCATCCGGAGAAATTAGTTTTCTTTTTGTTGATTTTTCTCTATTTTTGCGTCTGTCACATGTTAGAAGCGTCATCAACCCCCTCACTCACTCACAGTGAATCTAGTGAGGGATACCACATGTGTTCTCACATGGGATTCTCCTGACATTATGCAGAGTTCAATGCATGTTTGAAAGCAGCTCATGATGCATGTTTGTGATGACTGCAGGGGGCAGTAACTTTTCTAGTGACGCACCAATAATAATAGAAGAAGAAAACAGCAATCAGATTCATGAATTTAGAAATGTTTAATCAGGTAGGAAATGTGATGTAATTTCTTAAATTAAAATTCCTTTTCTCTAAGATATTAGAACACCAACACAACATTCTTGTATATGTTTTGACTGATATAATCATTTGGTCAAAAATTAAGTTTTATTTATTTTTCTGTGGTGCTTGGTGCAACAGTAGTAGTAGCAGTAGTAAGTAGTAGCTGTGTGAGTAGGCGATGAAAGTAGTTTTTATTATCAAGTTAATTTCAGTGTAACGTACAGGCAGTATTACTGCTAGCGAGCCGACACAATCTCTTATGTTGATTTATTACACTCTGTGGCTCTTTTCAGACATGAACTCTCGAAAATATCCATAAAAATGGATCCAGGCATTTTCCAGAGTTTGTCTATCCCTAACCCTAGAGTTCCCCTAACCCTATATATTTGCTTATCTGATCTATCCCTTCAGCAGAACCACTGACTCAGTTGATTAAGTGAACCATTTGTGAGAGTTAACAGCTAACAGCTAACAAGGCATGCCATAAATCTGACATGCAACCAGTCAACAGATCACAGTTCAAATACTCCGACCTACAGTAGCTGTTTGGTAGTGAAGGGCCTACCGTACCTTGCACCAGCATCACTGACGAAAATGACAAACAAGTCATTCATAAGCATACAAATGATAGCACCTTTATCCATAGCAAGTAGTTTCTAAGTTATTGATTATCCATCATTCAATTGTTGAACAGTAATGTAATAATAAATGATGCGTTAGGAAGTCATTGATGCAATGGTATGCAAATGCAGGATTCTACTAAACAGCTACTTCAATTAGGGTATAATCATGTAACAATCAATTATTTAGTTAGCAACCATTGGACATCCATTTGGAAGTTGTAAACAAACATTTTAACACTTAATAACAATCAAACGATCAATATAGTTTGAAATGTAATCAGAAGGTAGCAACTGAACTTATTAAGGAGTAGCCTACAAACCAAACTCTAACCAACCAATCTATTAAGTGTGAATGTGTGTTTTAGAGGACAAATACACATTCACAGTCGTGTAGGAACATGTATTAAAACTCCAATTCTCACGAAACACAAAACAGCCCCCACTTAGTTACACACTTAGATTTAGAGAAATTGTGGGCTACGACAAACTCCAGTGGTGTATGGGATAAGAACCTGTTGTTTTGTGGCTTAGCAGCACAACGTTGTTCATGACAATAAGGCACAAAACACGTGTGCGTTTACTTAGGTAAACCATCTCGTGGCATTATAAAGTAATGTTGTACAATAGTTACACATAGGGTGAAAGTATCAAACTTACATCAACCGTGATGGCAGCTGAAGTTACTCGGGTTAAATAGTTGACTAGAACACCTAGTAGATTTTATTTAGCCTTGGATACTAAAAGTTTGAAATTTATGATAAAAATCGATGGAGAGCTGGCAACGGACACATTTCTCCACTTGTGCTTCTTGTTCTTTGGGTCTGGCTTCTTGCTGAATCATCAATTTTCTGAACCTCAATGTTCAGATCTCAACAAGCCTGGACAAACTACTGAGTAGAAACCAATCACAGGTTGCATGCATCGATTTTGGTGAAAAATGTATACTAAATGTTTTTTGATTTTTGATCAAACCTATCAAAAACAAATTAGAAATTTGTGTTCATTGCATATTAGAAACTTCATTGACATTCCTGTTTGCTTGCAGGTCATTTTCCTGCTGCATTCTTTCCACTTTCCACTTTTTCAGAGCGTTATTTTCTTTTATTCTTTTGTATTTCTACATCTGTTGCGTGTTAGAAGCGTCATCGACCTGCAGAGTTCATGTCTGAAAGCAGCTCATGTGTTGTGATCTGAATCAGCAGCTAATGTATGGAGTCCTGTGGTTACAGGACTACCTGTGGCTGTTAGTTTTGACAGTCTAGTTATTTGCCATCATTATTAATGAACCCCCAACAGTGATTGCTGAAATAACATAACAAGAGGTGTTGAGTGGAAATGTCTCATATTACACTGGCATAAACCACTTCGATTGCTAAGAGTTTGTAACCATTTTTAAATAAAAAGAAAAGAAAACTGCCTTATCTCAGCGCTTGTTTCCTCTGGCATTATGTTCTTCAGTCAGACTTTAGCATTTTGGTGATAAACTAAAATGGAAAATAAAATAATAGCAATGACACAAGGTAACATGTAGCACTGGCTGGCAGTCAGCTTCCAATGAGGCTGGTTAGTTTGTCTCTGACATGGCTTTACCTCATTTTTGGCTAACCAACCTTTATTCTACTGGCCCCAGTTTCTGGTCGACTATCTCAGATGCAGAGGGTGACACAGTGGTTTCTAGCTCCTTGTGTTTCCTGAAAACCATCAGTCGTGGCTGGTGGACGCAAACCAAAGTTTGTTGTATACTGAAGACCAGATGAGCGAGATGAGAAGCCCACTATTGCATAACACCAGTCAGAGGTACGCTCTGTGTGTGTGTGTGTGTGTGTGTGTGTGTGTGTGTGTGTGTGTGTGTGTGTGTGTGTGTGTGTGTGTGTGTGTGTGTGTGTGTATCTGGATGGTTAGTGTGTGCACCCAAACAAATCACTCAAGCTGTGTATAAAATCTGACTTTAGTGTGTGTGTGTACTTGCACATGTACTGTGCATGGAATTGAACACTATATTTTAGTCTGCAATTACACAACATCACAGTGTGTGTGTGTGTGTGTGTGTGTGTGTGTGTGTGTGTGAGCAAGTGTGTCTGTGGACCAGTGTCTTTAGTAGACTTGTGGTAATCCTCTTAGCGTATGCTGCTTGAAGCTCAGAGCGCATTATGTAACCCCTCTAATCCAGCACCACATCAAGACAGACAGCAAAAGACCACAACCCATGCTCCATCACACACACACACACACACACACACACACACACACACACACACACACACACACACACACACACACACACACACACACACACACACACACACACACACACTCCTAAGGTCCCAAAGACACACAATGTCACTGTGCTAACCGACAGACTACTTTCCCTCTAAATACCAAGCACAAAATGTAAAAAATAAACACCATAAAGAAATTGATGAACACTTGTTTGAGTTTTTCCTGTTTATGTCCACGGTGAGACGACAGAGAAACTGTCTCTGTGTGTCCATGTTGCCCTCTTCACATTCAGAGCATCTCCTTGATAACCTGAACATCCGACCAAAAAAGAAAAAAATATCTCTCACTCTCTCCTCCCGCTCTCCATTCTGTTGCCAGGGCAACAGCGGCCATCTTGCCATGCCCCTTCGGTCTCGGGTACACATCATAGGCCGGTCATAAATGTGGAATGACAGTCAGAGAGGGGAAGCAGAGAGAAAGAGAGAGAGAGAGCCAGAGGAGGGAGGGTAACAGAAGGATTGAGGAGGACACTGACCAAGACTCACAGATTGTCTCTGGTTAAATAACACAATAGAAAGCAGGACTGGCCTTCTCTACCTTGTTTTTTTATCTATGACCTTTCTGATATGCTTATACAATACTAATCCCACGAATATACTCTGATATGGGCTGGGTATATCTATCTAATCTGTCAAGCAATGTCTTCAGCAACTTAATTTGAGAATCAAACGCTATTTTATAGAAATCCTCCTTACAAAGAAGCTTAGAATATATTAATTGTTAATAAACAAAACAACCTTGCTTCCAAAAATACAAATCAAATATAGCAATCACAAACAATCTGATAAAAATTAAGATAATAAATATAATCACCTAGCCATACATCTGACTGCCAGAATCTAGATGGATTTATCACGAATTACACAAAACATGATCATCTAAGGCCTAAAATGTCAATGAAAAAAGACAAATTGACTGCTTATTAAAACTACAAGCTACAGATTCATTATTTAATCATTATAAAGCCACACAAGGTGTGTGGTTTGTTTTTGTTTCTACACTGCATTTCTGTTTTCTACAAGCGTAGAAAGAAGTTTGTGCTGCAGTTCGTCCTCTTGAGGCAACTTTGGTGCAGTTCAATACCCACTGATTTTGCATTCTGAGAAAAAAAAAGCTAGACTTCAGGTGAAAAGGCTGAGAGTTTTTTCTATGCAAACTGAGAAAGAGATCAGTATACTCCACAAGTAGGGGACAGAAGTACAATAAAGAAATGTGTCACGCAGCAGGTAGGTCTGACCCGAATGCTTCAAAGCTTCAAACCTCTGAACATTGCCATGGTAACAACCAAATCATTATTTTTATAAATATCATTATTACTACTCAAACCGATCAGCCACAACAACAATACAGGTGTTGATGATGTGGCTGATCAGATTGTGTCTGTGGCCTGTTTTGAAAGATTTAAATCTGAGCCATCACTGATTATGAACCTTATTTTGTATTCTCAGTTATGTTCCATGGCTTCATGGTCTGACTAAGTCAAAAATCTCAAAAGCCTATGAAATAAGAAATATTAATCCAACATTATTCATTATGCATCAACATTAATTATTATTATTCATTCTCAGACAAGGAAATTAGTAAACGTTTTGTGCGTCACGGCTCTCATCTAGCACTAATACATGGGACAGTGACACATGACCACGTGACAAGTTACAATGCAAGAAAGATGTGGAAAATGTTAATCTCCTGGAATAACTTTCAAACTTGTGAGGATGAAAACCAAAAAGTTCAGTACCAGATGGCCATAGGAAACTGGCAAATCACTTGAAAACTACAAAACTGCTTTCAGACATGCACTGAACTTTGGATAATCATCTGAAATTAACTGCAGGGGCTGTATTTGAGGCTCCCGACTTTCTCAAGAGTGTTACCTGTCAGCCCCCCTGGTAAAAACACCAGATAATGTCCAAATGAGCCCATGTGAGAAAAGAGGTCCTCTGGAATTCCCTGTTAGCTAATTGCCGTGTTGGGGACGTTTCAAACAAAACATATAAATACTAAATAAAGATATGAAATGAATAAATCACAAAAACCCGAAAATCTCAGAATGAAAAAGAGCCGTACATGTAAAAGACGCCAATGACATCAGAGATGTAGAGAAGGAGAGTCAAGAGCTTTTGATGATGCGGGCTGATGCTGGTGTTGTGCTGTAAACAAAAACATGTGATGTTGGCAACAGAATTTACATGCTAGGTCCAACCTCTGCCTGCTGCGACACCCCTCACCTGACCGCTCTGGAGATTTCTGTGTTGTTGTGAACGCACGTGAGTGGAGAATCTCCTGCTGCGTTCTTCATGTGTGAAAGGCAACCTCCAGAGAAAGTCCAAACCCAATTGTGCTTACTTTATGTCTGAAAACGTTGTAAGTTACAGCTTAGCCGGCCTGTCACAAAACACTATGTGCAAACAAAGTGCTCATCCTGTGACACTAAAGGCTCTAGTAATGATCAGTGCTGTGAAGGTATTTACAATCGCCAATTATATGATGAACAATGGCTGCTGGACAATTTGCTAATCACTGGACACCCAGCCCCAGTGAGCCTACAGGCACTGACACAATGACCTCAACACACAAACACATATGCACATATTTATAACTGAATTTCTTTTTTTGTTTCCATTACAAACCCGGGCAACGTAGAAAAAGACAACGACCTAGTGACTTGATCTGTTAATAGTGCTATCTAACTAGGGCCCCAATACAAACACACTATGTACTTATCTTATCACTTTTTGTTATAAGATACCAGCACGATCACTTGAAAAACCTAAAATCTTATGCCACCTGCCAGTTACCGACTGTGTGTGGACAAAAGCCTCACATTCAGTACAACTGCACAGTGTTGAAGCCACATTCGAGGCTGGGGCAACCTCACACGACCTGGAGCTCAGGAGGACATGACAAAGTGGTTTCCCTCTGCCAGTGAGGAAAGTGAGACAAAATCCTCTTGGTGGATGCACAGACAGAGGCAACAGGAAACATAAAATACATCAAGAAAGCATGTATGAAATTTAAGTGGGATGAAAGAGAAGAACATAACGCAGAATGTCAGCCACAAAAAACTGAGAAAGAAGATGAGAAAAATGATAAGGAAACAAGGTAGAGCAAAACAAAATGGAACCAAAAAATAGACACGGCAGGCCCAGCAAGAGGTAGAGAGAATAATGAGTGTTACACTCTGGTCCTTCACAGGGTTGGGTTGGGTGTTGGGTTACTGTACATGGACAAATACAAATGATGAGTCACTTTCTAAAACACACAGGAACCAGCACACACACACAACTTTAAATATAGACTCATTATACTCAAATTCACTGGATGTCCACCACTCTCTCTGTGACTTTACAGCCTCTCAGTCCTGACAACACATATAGCTCCAGACCTCAACACATGAGCTACATCCATATATGTTTGAAAACAGCGTTTCCATACTCACACCCCTGAAAACAAAAAGGCTTGCGACTGAAAAGACCCAATCAGCAAGTGATTGTAAATGTTTACGTTATCATATCCAAATGTCTCCATTTCTGCCTGACCAGACTAAAATGCTGCCTCAGAGTTTTCAAACTAAAATGGGTTTTCAGACTTCACAGTCTAAAACTATGGAGTAGTGTGAACAGCAGGCATATCTGTAGCAGAGTTAACGTAGTAATGTGGATGTAGCAATGATCACCAGCTGCAAGATATCTGTGACCTTCCTCCCAAACCTCAGAGAGCAAAGAGTTTTTTGTTTTTTTTTTAAGAAAACTGAGATACTGTTTTTTTTCCCCACTTTTTTTCCGGCGCCTTCATGTGCACATCCATGCCTGCTCTTTTTTTAACATTTACTCCGAATTTTTGTCATCCTAAAGAGCACTAATTACAGGCTAAAACATGCGGGCACGTATGTGTGTGAGTATACACACTCACTCCCACCCTCTATACTCACTCAGCAATTGAACATAATTAGAGACTTGAGGGGAGCCATGAATGAGTGGAGAGAAGTGAGGGGTTGGAGGCGAGACATTAAAAAGTTTATCTTAAGAGTTGAAGATCAGGAGGAAAACTTCACGCTGAGTTCCCTTCAGACCAGCGTTTCCTCGCTAGATTCAAAGCTTGTATTTGACATTAGCAAGCATTCTCCACCTCATGGCAGTCATTTTTCTCTCTATGACGTGACTTGTAGGGATAAGACTCTTGCTGAGACAATTAATCCATCACAATACATATTTAATTGTGTTTGTTATCAGAGATATGTTATCAAGCAGTGAGTGTTTAAGAATCCATCCTTGTACAGCAACCTTTTGTTGCAAGTAATTACTACACACTAACATTATCTGTTTTGTTTTTCTTCTTGTTTATGACACAGCAGCAGAAATTCAACTTTAAGTTACGTTTTTTTATTTAATTTTACTCAGATTCGTTTGCCGACGAGAGCTGTGCAGAGGAACATACGGAGGTTAAAGAAATTCTCACACAAACAAATCTCTGCTAATGCGTAATGAAGATAAGTGTTGAGAAAGAAGAGGAAAGCTGCTTTAACAGTCAACAGACCTGAGAGCAGGTCTGTGAAGTCTGTTCAGAAAACTGGTATTTTTAAAACACCACATCATTCAATTATGCAATATACACAATTCATAGTATCTATGTGAGGTTTAGAATTAGAGAGGACTATGGTTCTATTAGATGTGTGTGGTGTTGTTGAATTGAATTGTGTTCCATTGAGAGGCGATTTTGCCCACCCTCCTTCTCTCAGGATCAAAAGATTTGCCATCTCTCGATCAATTTATCCATCTATCCATCCATCTACCTACCTATTGACCTACCTACCAACCCATTCATCTATTTACCTTCTACCCATCTACCTACTCATTCTTCTATCTACCTACCCATCTATCGTCCTACACACTACCTACCCACCGTACCATGAGGTATGTAATGTCAAACTGTTAACACTGATCTAAAGTGAAACTGGTGACGTCTCTGAGGTGTTTTCTTAAACGACTTATCATTTACTTACTTCTTAGCAACAGCATTCAAATAAGTAAAACCATTAGTTTTCCAGACTCATTTTTCAGAGTCTTGACTCCAACACTTTAATATGAAACTGCAAATGATTTTTTTAGCTTTAAAACTGTTTTGCTCTGTGTACAACTCTAAATCATCAAACTCATCATCAATACCTCTCTTGACCCCCTTCACTCTGTTTGCCTCTCTATTTTTAGCTCTCTCTTTCGTAGATTATGGGCCTATTTATAGACCACCCCATGTTGTCCAATAAGAGGGTTCTCTGCTGGAGAATGGCGGCGTCACAACGATTCACACACCTCCCACTTGGCACTGAGCCCAACCTCCCTCCCCTCTCTCTCTCCCCCACTGAGTTCATCCCACCCTCTCCCTCTACTCTCTTTTTGCTTTCTCCTCCCATCCCATCCCTGTGTTCTCCTCCTCCTTTCTGCCCCCATTCCCCTCCCTCTTCCCCCTCTATGCACACAGGGTGGCTACCCACAGCTTCAGTGGAAACTTTACACACAGGAAAGAGCCTCACGTCAGCCCCCTGCTGCCTGTGTGTGTTTAAAAACAGCATCCTACTTTCAAAAAGAAACTGTAAAGACAATATTCTACACCAAGCTACGTAGGCAATAGGCACATTTAAATATAATGGCCTCAAAGGCTGGGAAATATGCCAACAGAGAAACATAGGATTTATTTCCTCTCCTTCTTCTTGACTTTTCCCCACATTAAAAAAGAGGACATTACATAATTCTCCAAACACTTGCTCTCCAAGCCGAGAGCACCCTGACGTTTTATCACACACACACACACACACACACACACACACACACACACACACACACACACACACACACACACACACACACACACACACACACACACACACACACACACACACACACACACTTGACATATCCAAGCAGACAGGCAGCCTGTTCAGGCTGTCTGCATCACAGTCGCTATGACAACGGCGGGAGAACAATCCACAAAAAAACAGGCACTCTGGAGGATGAGGGGAGGGGGCAGAGGAAGAGAGGGACATGCAGACGGACAAAGGGAGAGACAGAGAGAGACAGAGAGAGAGAGAGAGAGAGAGAGAGAGAGAGAGAGAGATAATGGTAAGCTCATATGTACGTGCAGCTCGACCAACTCAAAGTGCGTGCCATTTCTTTAGCAGAAACTCTGTTTCCATTACCTGCCTTCAGGAAAGAAAAAGTCTCACAAACAGGACCATTGCATTTCACATCTTTGTGACTTCTCTATGACTTTTCCTTAGCTGGAGTCATAGATATGAGCATGTGTCAGAAAAAACAATAAATCTAAAAATCTAAATGCTGCCAGTGCCTCTGCCTTAAAGTCCTACACTATATGCTGCAGGATTAGGTCACACTTTATACTATTTTTCTACAGTACAAACCTGGATCACTTGCTCAAGGCAATCAAGTCTGACAATCATTGCAGATTATGTTGCAGAATGAAAGGGCTCAGACCAGAGAGTGTGGCTGTTACGACCACCTGGGTCCACAGCAGACGTAGTCCACTGAGACACGTTTTGAGATGTGCATGTTGTCACTGGGTATATTTTGGCTTTGACGTTTAACAGATAAAGCTCATTTACCTATCACAGTCTCAGAAATGTATCTATATGCAGGGACCTGAAAGATATTTTTGTTTTCTTCCAGCACCTTTTTCTTTGTTGGTGCTTGCCTGGCAAAGCCACTTCTATTGCAGTCCCATATTGCCATTATCAAAGTTGATGAGCATAGGCGTGAATGTAAGGGTAAATGATGGTTTCTCTCTTTGTTGGCCCTGCAATACGCAGACGAACAGATTTTTATAGTCATGAAAACAAGACAAAGATTATAAAGCAATGCAAGATGCAACACTAGCATCCTCATGTTCAAAAGAAATGTTTACTATGTTCACTGTCTTTGTTTAACCCTCGTGTTGTTCCTGGGTCGGATTGACCCAGAGTGTGAGTGCGTGCGATCATCCGCAAGCCCTGGCCGGTCAGGGTTAGGGTTAGTGTGACCCAAGGATTGTCATTATCCAATTCTCCTGGGGTAATTGAGACCAATGGATTGTCATTCTCGATTCTCCTGGGGGGTCATTTAGACCCCCAGAGAGGGCGCTGTGGTGCTCTGTGGGGTCATTTAGACCCACACTTGATTTCAATTGTAATCTAGGGGGGTACATTAGACCCACAGAGAAGCCGGTACGCCATTCTCCGTGTGCCACCCTCCCGGACCATGGCACGATGTCACGTCAGGAGCGTTTCACCAGAGAACAGGTTCTCCAACAGCAATTCTCCCAGCAACCATCCTCTGAACCCGAAGACGACGCGAAAGAGCCAGAACGAGAAGCAGACGGACAAGGAGATGGAGAAGCAGACCGAGAAGAAGACAGAGATGACGGCGACGAAGACTACTAAGACGACGATGGCGACGAAGACTACGACCCAGTGGGTGATGCTTCTGCAGATTCGTCATCCTTGGAAGAAGAAGAAGGACAAGACCACGGCGACACCACCACCACCGGACTCATGGAAAAAGAGACCTTCCCATCAAGAAACGGGGAAATAACATGATCCTCGAGGGCGTACGGCCAAGAGGAGGGCCGCTGCTCCTGCTCCTCCTCCTCCTCTTCCTCTGCTGCGGCTCAAAGCGGGGTCCCCCCGGGCCCCACGATCCACGCGACGTCCCGCACCGGTGACCTAGCCTCGACGTTCCACCTGTTCATCACGCCGACAGTAGAGAACATCATCCTGGAGATGACAAATCCGGAGGGTCGTCTAAAATACGGCGATGAAAGGGACGGACAAGACCGACATGTAGGGCTGCTGATCTTAGCAGGCGTGTACAGGTCTCGGGGCGAGGCCGCCGCCAGCACGTGGGACGCCGAGAGCATCAGGGCAATATTTCGTGCGACGATGCCCCTAAAACTCTTCCACACGTACTCCAGACTGCTGCGCTTCAAGACAAGACGCACGAGACGAGCCACGGACAAAGAGGTGCGAGAGGTCTGGGATGCGTGGGTGGCAGGGCTACCGCGCTTCCACAACCCGGGGTCCGAAGTGACCGCGGACAAGCAACTGGTTCCATTCAGAGGTTAGTCTTTTTATTTTTTTTATATTATTATTATGTTATTATGTTATGTAGATAGTGGCTGCTACTCCTCTTTTTCTCCCTAGGCCAGTGTCTTTCCGTCAGTACATGCCCAGCAAGCCAGCGAAATACAGGATCAAGTTGTGGGTGGCCTGCAATGCAAAATCCAGCTACGCTTGGAAGATGCAAGTGTACACCGGAAAGCCGGGGTTGCGGGTAGTGCTTGATGTAATGGAGGGACTGCACAGTCGTAACATCACATGCGACAATTACTTCACCTCCTACGAACTCGCGCGGCAGCTCCTGAAGGGGACGATCACCGTGGTCGGTTCGGAAGACCAAGCCCAGGCTCCCGGGCTGCTCGCGGTCAAGGGAAGAGCGGTGTTCTCATCCAAGTTCGCATTCACACCCACCGCCACTCTGGTGTCCTACATCCCAAAGAAAAACAGGAACGTGGTGCTCCTGAGCACGCAGCACGCCGAGGCCGACGTCAGTGACCGCGAGGATGGGAAACCGGTCATCGTCCTGGACTACAACCGCAACAAAGGTGGCGTGGACAACCTAGACAAGGTGATCGGAACGTACAGCTGCAGGAGGATGACTGTGCGCTGGCCCCTGATCATCTTTCAACATTCTCGACGTCTCTTCCTACACCGCCTTTGTGATATGGAGAGAGATCAACCAGACTGGATGCCGGGCAAGCGGAACAAGCGGAGGGTGTTCCTAGAGCAGCTGGGAAAGGCTCTCGTGACTTCGTTCATCGCACGAAGGGAGCGCATCCCCCGCACGGAAGCATCCACCACGGTTGTGAAGGCTATAAAAGCCGCCACCGCCGCACAGAGAGCTCTTGACCACGACGATGATGCCGCTCGACCCGAGAGTCCGGCCTCCTCCATAGCCCTAGCAGCAGCCCCGCTCAGGGCGAGTAAGAGGAAGAGTTGTCAGATATGCCCCAGGAAAAAGGACTGTAAAACTCAAACTGTGTGCCACGGGTGTAACAAATACATCTGCCAGGGCTGCTCACTTGTCTATTGCCCTACGTGTGCATCCTAATATGGGGTGTGCTATGTGAGGGGGGCCAACAGCCGGGGAAAGCAAGGACAACACAAGGGTTAATCAGATAATTGTAATATTTCATTACTTGTACAAAACCATTACTCACTTCCTCTTCATCAACTGTTAGTAAACAAAGGTGTATAAAGGATATTTCTGAACATTGCTTTACATCTATGACTACAATGCTGGAAACCACCACTGTTCAGTCTGAGACAGTCCTGTCATCTAAGCTACAGGGTCAATTTCCTGAGCCTGATTCCAGCACAACTGAAGTTGTTTAAAGTAGGAGAATACATCATTTTCTGTCTGTATCTGTCTGCTTTACAGAAAGGAGTTTACATTTGCAAAGACCACACTGTTGTTCTTTTTTTCATGCCCATCTGCTCAGCACACTGGTGTAATGAACTGAAAAGGCACTGTTAATGTTCCAAAAATATAAGTATGAGCATAACAAAGATTAGGACTTTTCCGTCTCTCTAGGGACTGCCACTGGCTGTTAGGATCCCCAAGGGGCTCTCTTTGTGCGGCAGTCATTAAGTATCCATTAAAAATCTCAATGGCTCCTTAAACTGTCAACAAGATGAAATAAAAGAAGAATCCCAGACTTTCCGTTTAAATGAAAAGGGACAAGTGACAAGCTTAAAGGAAGCATAATCAGTCCCTCTGCATGCAATTGAAGTGCCAAAATTAAAATCAGTTCAACTTTTCACAGACAAAGGTCTTTTAGAACATTAACACTGAAGAGTTTCAGCTGAGCTTTATGCCACTGACTCCACAAAGCTTGCTTGGCAAAAATTCATACCGAGTCTGACCCAAATCTGCTAAAAATCTTCAGGGAAATTAAGTTTTTCTTGTGTTTTTTCCTCTCTGCTTCGCACTCATCCTATGACTTCCAGTGTATTGCGTGATAAACTGAAGAACTGTTTGTGACAGCAGAGACAGGGTAAACATCTGCCGATCTTGTCTCCTCAGTAAAGTCCACAATCTCTGCTGGAGGAGGCTGAAAGACAGAGAGAGACAGCAAAGGAGGCAGGGGCAGGGAAGATACTGGGATATGCCAAGGTTGACAGGTAGAGAGACTGAGCTGAGGAGAGAGGGAGAAAAAGTGAGCCTGAAAGGTAAAAAACAGGAAAAGAGGCACTGAGTGTTGAGAAGGATGTACTAGAAGTGGTGTAAAGTAAGGGCAACAGAGACTGTAGATAACAGAGACATGCAAATATGTGTAAACAATTTGAATGGCTGTAAATTAAAAAAATAATTTTAAAAGGACACTACCACTTGTTCATAAGTACTATTCAACTTAGTATTGAGTGTTGTAAAAGTACACAATATCATCTTAAATATCTCCACTGCAGTCCAGCATGGTCACTGCTTCAAGCAGGAATGTAGTGAGGCAACAGTCAATTGCCTGTTTACATTTTGCACGTTCCCCTGACAACCTTCTACTGAATATGATCCCTGAAAGGCATAGTTCAACACTCATATTTGCTTTCTTCCCAGAGTTAGATCAGAAGATTGATTCTAAGTCCATGGCTGTTCTTTGAATAATAGCTAAATCCAGCAGCCAGTTCACTAGCTTAGCATAAAGACTGGAAACAAGGGGAAACAGTTAGCCTTGCTCTGTCGATGAGACTCAGTCTGTTCCTTGAGGTTGTGCAGAGCCTGGCTGGCAGCTCCCAGTTCTTATGCTAAGCGTGGTTATGCTAACAGAAGCTGCGTTCAAACATGCACTGACATCTTGACATTATCCAGATGGGCTATATGTAAAAAAGAAAAAAATGATTTAACTTTCTTGCTGACTGTTTTGGAACACGGTCGATAATTTTACTGCTTCTATTAATTTGAGACATTGTATTTCCATTGCCTGTCTAAAGATTATGAGACGCAGACAAGCAAACAAAAGGGTGCTTTATTTTCCAAGTAGCTTTGTGGTCTGCAGCTGGTTTGAGTGTAAAATGAACGGGTCATATTGGCCATAGGTCTTAACTAGAGCTGTTTTTATTACCTCAACCAAGGAGGTTATTTTTTTGTCCGCATTTGTTTGACTATTAGATTACACAAACAATACTGCACAGATTACCTCGACACTTGGTGAAAGGATGTGGTATGAGTCCCGGAAGACCAACTATTATGATTTCTCTGAGAATTCGTGGTGCAAAGGCACAGGTTTTATTGTATGGTGTGTTGTACAATGTCTGGAAAGTGCAGAAAATGTCCTTACTTGTAATTAAAAAAATTCAGAATAATAAAGAAACATAATCCCTGATTGAAGCACAAATGCTGAAGTAAACGGTTTTCGACAACTTTTGATGGACAGAGACATAATACTGGCTTAGGTATTAAAAAAACAATCAATTATTATCCAGCAGGAGAGAGAGAGAGAGAGAGAGAGAGAGAGAGAGAGAGAGAGAGAGAGAGAGAGAGAGAGAGAGAGAGAGAAGAAAGTGAGTGTGGTTTTGAAAAGAGCAGCTGGCGTGTTTCCTTGGTTGTGATCGTTGTTGCTGCTATTTTAGGAACCATTCAGGAAGTGATCTGCAGAAAGGGTAGTGCTGGAGTATTCACATAAGTGTAATGACGATGAGATTTATGTAGGTGGAGAGATCTATGACAAGAGCAAATGATCACCATAGTCGTTAATAAAACACTCCAGAAGAAACGACATCCACTTTATTTAGTTCCAGCTCGTGATGTAGCAGAGGGATAAAGGAACGAGGGACAGAGTTAAGCTGCACTTGCTCTGCGTGAACCCTCCTAGTGTGCTCTGATTGGACACTCAGACCCATCTCCAAGGTTTACAATGAAAACATAATGCCTGAAACAGTTCACAGCATTGGCTGGACCAGTCTCTGGTCTCCTCGAAGTAAAGGATGTGGGGATTGGAATGGATATTTCTGCATTGTAATGATCTAAGAAATGTGTCAGTGACAAGTAAATCATGGAATAAATGCTGTTTTCAACACCTCATTTGAAAGCTCCTGAAAACAACAGTGGACATTTTGTAAAACTACATTTAAAAGCAGTAGGTCAATGATCACCACAAAATATTTCATTTTTGCCCTGGTGTGTGAGGAAAAATAAATCAGCCGACAGTAACAGCAGAGCCAATGTTTCAGCCAGACGTGTTGGCTTCTTGAATTTCCATGGGACAATTGTTGTTTGCTGCACCACCAATGGACCACCTGAGTTCAATCACCTGGTATAAATCAGTTATCGGACAGTAGCGTAGCAACAATGACGCTAACTGTCTGACCATGCCGTTAATATTCTCCCTCACGCTGTCCAGCTCTGCCACGACGAGTCCTCGCTCCATCTTTTCCTCCCTATTGCCCTCTGCAATATTATCAGATAATGTGTTTTTTCCCCCCTCTTGCACTGCAGCCACTGTGGCACAATTACCCCGGCTGCTGCACTAATGGCTATTGATGCAGTTGAGGGCCCCGCACACACACACACACACACACACACACACACGCACACACACACACACACACACTCATAAAAAATTCATGACGCTGGCTCAATAGGAAGGTGTGGGGGGTCTGGCCGGCTCTCGAAAGAACAAATGTCATTTAACAAAGGTGGGAAGAGGCAGATGATACAAGTGTCCACATTATTGGGTAAAGTGATACAGAAAAACACTGACACGTATGAAAACACATAGATTTTTGCAGACTAATTCTGTGAAGAATCGTTAGGCTAAGGTCATACCTACAACTGAGCAGATATCTCTGTTGCAAATCTGTGTACAGTAACAGTCTGTGTCTCCTGTGTGTTGCAGGAGTCTGTGTAGTAGGTAATTCCATCTTAGAGCCGGATTTCTTCCTGCCACTGGCCTACACGGAGAGAGCTTTAGCTAAGCCTGCTAGCTGAGACTGAACCATGGAGACGAGGAGCAAAGAGATGGAGGAAGGGATGGAAAGGGAGAGGTCTGAAAGGAAAGAAGGGAGGGCAGATTACAAGGTGGAAAACTGAAAGGTCAAATGGAAGTAGGAATGGAAGGGTGAGGTGGAGGGAGAAGATGAAAAAAAAGAAAAGGATCCTGTCTATGACAAAGTGGAAGCTCCTGCGTGATGAGTAGATGTTGAAATTTGGGGTAAAGGAGGAAGGGTGGAGGACGGACAGACTACAATTTAAAGCCAGAAAATGATTTTTCAGAGGGACCATTTTCAACTGATCCTGACTGACCCTGAGTTTAAACCACCAGTAACAGGAAGGTCAAGGGGTGGTTGTCTGACAGGAAGCTGTCAGTGCCAGCATAAAACTAGGAAACAAAAAGTCCCATGCCAAGAGTTTTATTAATTCTTAATTTTAGTTTTTGTGGAAGAATGAGTCAGATCATAACATATTGTATAGTCCACATTAAAACATAACACAATCATAAATACCAGAGCTAAACAATTAACTCAGTACACTTTCTCAAGCGACAATTCACAAGTTTGATTTTGAAGAGATTTTAAAAAAAAAATACTTATGACTGTCGTGTTTGGTAAATTCTGCTTACACACTGATGCCACCGTAATAGTGCAATAATATAGCAGTGACAGAAATAATTTCCCTTTTGATACGGTTTCCTGGACTTTTACTGCAGGAGTTTTAATGCAGGACTTGCAGTGGAGTATTTTTTTATTTTTGTATTTGTACTTATCCTGAAGTAAGGATCTGAGTGCTTCTCTCCTCTCTGTCAATAACTTTATAATACTATAACTAAATATTTGATACCAAAAGGTAGTAGTAATTGTTGTCAAGCATTATGTGCTGAACTACATATCAGTGGGAAAAGAAGGGATGGAAGTGTTGGAGTCCTAGTACAATTGATTGAGAGCAAGTATCGCTCGAGACAAAAGACCATAATTGGACCTAAGACCAAAAACTTGGTAGAACTAGAAGGTCACTCAAAGAGTGCATTCCGCTGCCAAGGGACAGCCATCGATGGCACATTTAAAAGAAAATTGTGTTGAAGGCACTTAAAAAGATATATTTTTGACGACAACTTTGGCTCCCATCATGTAAAAATTGCCATTTTGGAGGTTTCTTGACATTGCATGGTTGATTTTAGGATTCATTTAAGATGCTCAATATTTATGAAACCCTGCTTGGTTGTAATACATTTCCATATCTTGTCGCGACTTACCTCACAAACTGAACTTAATTCAGCTGTGTAGTAGGTACAGATGAAATGAACCTGTCCAGTGTTCACAGCATGTAGTTATTTGCTGTCACTCAAACCTTCACATATGCACAACACATTCACTCTACTCTCACATTAATGAGCAATGCAGCACCCATATGCACACAAACACACTTGTGGTGTATCACAATGGACTTGGGTATCTCTGATAACAACCTCATCCATATTTTACAGTTTGTGTGTGCATAGAAGTGGTCTAGCTAGCAGCCTTCTGACTAAATCCAAACAAAAAGAAAGCACCAGTGCACGAGAGATAAGACAATCCCATTTAAGATACAAGTGACCTCCAACTGGTTCTGTGTTTACTGAAGAACATTTTTACAAGCAATTAAATCTGTCAGTGTACCTGTAGCTTTGTATTGTAGCTACTGGGCTACATTTAAAACCATCTTTAATGGTGCTAGATTATTATCGGTGTATTGGTATACTGGTATGTGCGTGTACTTTGGCCACAGAAGTAACAAGAAAATCACCAAACAGTTTCTTCATTACACAGCTTTCCACAACAGAGCAATTGAAGTTACTTGTTTTTAACATTAAGTCTCAGACCAACTTCGAATACATATATTAATCAAAGATCTTTAATAGCCATGTCCAGAAATTGACTGCTACCCTAAAACCAACAGAAGCAGTTAACATTTAAATCAAATGACGAGGATCCTAGAGGGAGGTATTTCAAGCATCAACTCAACCGAACAGCTACTGGTACATATGTTTAAAAACCCAAGTGGCATTAACATTTTCTCGTCATGTCCAACTTCAGCTCTTTTGCCACAGCAACAAGGGCTGGATGAGCTGGTGACGCAGATCTCGGAAAGCCTCTGAGTTTTGATAGTTGGATGTTAGGTGGTAAATGCAACATTGTCAAGACGTGAGAGGACCTTTACTACAACTTCTGTATCACTAGTATTAATTTCAGAACTGTGAGTGAATAACTAAAACTTTTTGAACTGTACAAGAGTTTGTTATCACTCCAACTGCCTAAACGGAGGGAAACTGTTCCCTCACTTATTCAAGGGTCTGTGCTGAACGTGTATGTACTCCTGTAGAACATGTGAACAAGCGTGGGTGGAAGGGAATGTGGTCACAGCCGCCCCAAATCAAAAACATCCAGAGTGTGTGCGTGCATGTGTGTGTGTATGTGTATGTGTAGGGCCTGAAGGAAAAAAGTGAGAACAAGCTAAAACAAAATTGTGACAACAATTTAGTAAAGTGCACAGCGATCATGGAGATAAACAGTTAAAAATCAGGTCGTGTCAATAAAAATAAAAAAAGTAAAGCAAAATCAGTGAGTAATGAGTCAAAAACAGCCCGTCTGTGATGTCACAGTGTTCGTCGACGTCACACTCTGCGTCTGTGCGCGTACACACTGGTGATTGTCAGCTCCGTGCCAGCTCTGCAGTTTAAATATAGCACTTGGGCAGCAGTCCCAGCTGACATTAACAATGCTATAGCCACCAAGATCCATCCACACTACATTAGCGCTGTGCTAACGGTGAAACCAGAGAAGTGGTGAACAGAGGGAGAGAGGGAGGGGAGGAGAGGAAGGGAGGGAAGAGGGAAGGCCTCGGATTCATGAAAACTCAGCCGCCCACACTCCGGCCTCTGCTGCCAAGAGTTGAGCAGGACAACAGAGTGTGTGTGTGTGTGTGTGTGTGTGTGTGTGTGTGTGTGTGTGTGTGTGTGTGTGTGTGTGTGTGTGTGTGTGTGTGTGTGTGTGTGTGTGTGTGTGTGTGTGTGTGTGTGTGTGTGTGTGTGTGTGTGTGTGTGTGTGTGTGTGTGTGTGTGTGTGTGTGTGTGTGTGTGTGTGTGTGTGTGTGTGTGTGTGAGACATTCCTCGGTGAGGTGCATGCCAAGGAGAGAGCAGAGTCGAAGACAGACTGTCCTAAGCTACTGTGTTTTAGTGGAACTAACGAGCCCCCACACTGTGCACCTCGGCCTCGCAGCTGTAAACTTGTTAGCGATAAGGTAATCAGATCTGACTGCATGTTATGTCAAAAAGGAAAGTATCTGACAGGATTCTGCTTTTACGCTACAGCGTAGCCCATTTGGTTTGGTATGGTTTGCCTGTAACTGAGAGGTCACAGATTTGATCCTCACCATAGCCCATGTGCTTCCGTCAGCAACCATGAAACCTGGCTGCTTACACAGACACTGAGAAACACAACAGCCACTGCTGAACATGTTCTATCGTTTGTCTGCATGCAATTCTCACATTTAGGCTATATCCATACAACTACGTTTTCATTGGAAAATAGCTTTTTTTGTTGATAAAACGATCACAAGTGTTTTGGTTCCGTGCCAGTTTGAATCCCTGTCCATATTAACATGCCTGAAAACTCATATCACGTGACCACTCGCGTATATTGGGCATGTGCTTGCTGCTGTTAACAGGAAGCATTTGGTTGTTAGTTGCAAAAAGAACAAGGCTACAAACGAGAAGCGGCAATGGTTAAAAGTAAGAGCACAGCAGCTGTTAGCACAGACAACAGGGTTAGCAACACGTGTAATTGGTTATCCATGTTGTGTTCTACACTGGTAGACAAGGCAAATGACAGTTGTTCTGGAAGAAAGGGGTCATGTGATAAGAACCTGACAAAAAAAACCTGATTAGACCCAATCAGCAAGCTGTTGTAAGTGTCTACGTCATAGTTTCTGTCCGTCCAGAATAAAACGCAGCACTGATGTTTTCAAACTAAAACAGGGCCAGTGCAGTTTCCAAATTTCTCTGTTTTAGCGGCTCTAAAACTCTAGAGTAGTGTGGAAGTCAAGTGTATCAGTAGCACAATTGATGCGTTTTCAAACAAAAACTTAGCAGTTTGGATAACAAATCATAGCCAGTCTCATCATGACCACAGCTGAGTTTAACAGCAAAACTCTTTCCAACAAAAAAAGACATTTGTAGACTGTAGATTTGGTTGTCACTCACTCATGATCACCATGGTATTTTCACTTTTAGACTCACAATTTTGAGCTCACATTTAACAATTACATAAAAAGGGGAAAGATTAATACAAATAATTTATCAAACCAACAGGAATACCAACTGGCTGAACTTCAAAACACTTATAGGACATGTTGTGGTGCGCGGCGTTTGTGGCCATCTCAACCAGTTGATTTAATGAACAAGCTCACACACCTGCTCCCGGTCGGTTGTCTGATGTCCAGAAAGATGAACACACTTTCCATGTAAAGACACATCATCATTAACAATGCACAAGCTAATAATATCTAAGAGTAAAGGAGTAGGAATGATTCTTTAGAATTGGCATTCCAGTAATTATGTGGTCGAACTCTCACGGAGCTTGATGCACTGCTCGCTCCCATTCAGAAGATAAGAAACTCGTCTAACTTAAAAGCAAAGAGGAGCTGAGGTGAACTTAATGCATTAACATGTCAATCTCCTTCTAGAATTGTGACCCAACAAACCCAGCTCAGCCTTATGTTTCCCTCAATTAATCACTATTTATAGCCTTAATCAGGTATTCTCATTTAGATCTCAAATCTCTGTTGCAAAAACAGATGTAAGCACAGAAGAGAAAATACAAATAAAACAGCGATCAGACAGACAACAAAAACAGCCTGTCACGCACTAGCAAACAACATCAGTAACAATAAGACATCCCAAAACGGTCCAAAGTTAAAGGTTTTAGATTTGGCATAATGGATGAGACTAAAGGCCTTGCAGAATGCAGAACTGGTTCAACTGGATTAATACTTGACATAAGGGGTGGACGACCGTCCTGATAAAGCTACCCACGGCATAGAATTTCACTCGCTGATAGCACCGCAGCAACACCAGATGGCTGTGTGACATATGACTGAAAAGATTGCTAGGCCTTTTCTTGCTTCATCTTATCTTCACTCTCATCAATCTCCAGGAGCTTCGGACACTTGTACAAGTCCAAGAAATCCAATCACAGGTGGTGTCCATGGGGTGTTACTTTTTTTACCCTCAGGAGGTGTACATTAGCCCCAGCATAGCTTACAGTGGCTGCGTCCATCAGTTTGTCAGCATATTTATAAACTCACAACTGTAGATTTACACTGGAGAGCTCAGATTTCACTTTGTGTGTCCATATAGTCATGAAAGTCGATGTTTCGTCATTAACCAATGTCCGTGAGAGTCTGCACGGACCTCTGAGCATATGTCTGGGTTGGTGACACAATATTTACAACCCTGTGCTTCACGTGTGTGAACAGGCCTAACCTGACTAAAACTGTTTCCTGTTAAAGATTTTTAGATAAATTAATTGAAAAATCTAACAATCAACACAGCTCGGATTATGGGGTCATTGCCCTGAGAATTTTTTTTTACAATTGAGTCTATGTGTGTTTGTGTGTGTATATATGCAGTGGACAGGGAGCCAACAACAAACCTCCAGAATACGTCAAAGAACTATAATAATTGGCTGTTGCAATGTGCCTGTAAGTCGTACTCTTGTCTGTTTGCTCCTGAGCTCTTGTATCATCTGTCTTGACCGTACTAATGATCAACATACGGCATTAGGTGGACATCTTGTCCATAGTATATACAATGTATCATCTCTATAGAGATTTCTTTAAGGAATGAGCACCTACCTATCCCAGTTTTGGTGCAACATGATACCTGTCTGGTGGCAGAGAGCAGTAAAAGGCTGCCCAGTGCTGAGCTAGAAACCCTCCCATTATCAGACAATTATAAGTTTGTCCATTCTGTGTAAGTGCATATTAGCAAGAGATTCAACTGATGCCTGCGTCAAATCTCCTTTTCTCACCTCGAGAAAGTATTAATATACAGTATGTATGGGTTAAATCTCATCATTAATCTGTAAGTGGTTGCACTGGTAATGTCATACCCCAGGTCTCCTTGAAATGCACCTTCTGCTTTTGATGCTTGTAGACATAGTTCTCAAATTATCAAAATGTCAAAGAAATGGTGGAACAGACAAAGTGAGCTCCTAACTGTCTTCTACTCCTTTCTCACTAATAGTCAGCCTATGAACACAAACACACACTTTCCATAATTACAGGCCTGCCCCTGCCCCAACGTGGGTGTGTCTGAGAACCATAAGACCAAGGCTCAGTGAACTGGGCTGCACATTACAATATGAAATCCTCAACATTGCACTTATTAAACTGTTGAACTTTTGGAATGCAAACCTAACATTTGTTATATTCTGAAAAGATTTCTTGCCACTTATCTCAAACACTGTTTGCTTATCTTGTCACTTAGATTGGCCATTCTCACATAATTCTCTATCAAGTGCAACTAAATCCTGACATGAGCATGATTTCAACCATGCTCATCTTATAGGTGTAGATAAATCTGTACTGAGGCACAACTTCTCCATTCTATGTCCATCAAAATTCTGTGACAAAATAATATAATAAGGACCCACGGGGTATTTGTGTATGCATGCATGTGATGTGTGTAGTCACATCATACTTGGCTTTCCTAGAATGCCTGCTTCTATAGTGAATACATACAGCCATCTAGCTGCAGCTCTTCTGAGGAATAAAATGGGAGCGCGAAGACAGATTTTACTCTAGCTTCCTTCCATCTCCTTTAGAATGCATACCTAAACAATGCCAAGATCTTACAATGAAGTGTAAAAATAATAACACCTACATTTCTGTAATGTAGCTACTAAATGCTGTGTCTGCATACAATTTGTCACCATAAGTGACTGGGCAGAGGGATGTGACTGTGTCTTTAAGCAGTAATTCCTCCCTTCTCGGAGCATTTGTTGCCGACCATAGGCCATAGGCAGTTTGGTTTAATGTCCACAAGGGCCACAGGGAGGTCCTGCACTATTAAAACCACTGCTGCTCTCTCAAGCTGTAGCTGATCAGGCTTGTGAGGCTCTTAAATAATGACTGAGGCAGCCTCTAAAATTAAAGACGTTCTGATTTTGCATTTGAAAGGGGAGGAACTTGGCTCATTGCAGCAACAAAAGGGATGACAATGTTGACATTCCCCCGACATGTATCCTTTTTCTAAAAGGAACCCAGAGCTTGCCCACAGGAGATGTGGTGTGAGCAGGGGACATTGCACAGTTGGTCTGTGTGAATTTCACACAAGCAACAGCAGTATATTTTCTTTTAAAATGACTATAGCTGATAATATACAGATTTTGTCTGCAAACCTGCTCATCAGTGAAATAACACAAAAAAGACACACCAAGATCCTCATTAGACAGCAACAAGACACTCAACAATCCTCTATGTTACCACTGCCCCCTATCAACAGGAAATCAATGTAGCATTCCTATAAAATCTACTGTGAGTTTCTAGACTCAAAATGCTTGCAAATGCTAGAGCACCACTGCACTGTTTTTGCAAAAGCATGTGGTTTTGGGGCAGTAGTAAAGCCTTATTTGAGATGATATCATGCGACCCCTGCACTATTTTGAGTGAGGGTCCTTGGTTTATTGTGAATGTATATTCAAAAGTTACTAGTACAACAAACAAAACAATTCAGTAACTACTGTACAGACATCTACAGGTGATTTTCAAGTGTGGTGGCAAGTAACCTTCAGTTCGGAGATGGCTGTGATGAGGTGTTTGCAACCCTGGACTGGCTGTTGATTTTGAGAGTAGGTTACAAAGGTTAGCTAACAGGCTGGAGCACAGACTGCTTTTGCGGAGACCAAGGAAGCAATGTTGCAACGCAAATGCTGGCCCATCTTGCAGAATGTTTTGCATCCAAACACAAAGAACAAGAAAGAAGAAGTTGTTTGCATGTAAAAAAAAAAAAAAAAAAAAGAAAGAAAGCAGACATCCACCAGAAGTTGGCCAGAAGAGCCTGGGCTGATAATCATAAGTTGACTATTGACAGTCACTGTATAAAGCAAAGCTGATGGTGCAAAACAAGAAATGTCTGTCATTTCCAGATTTTGCAGCACTGCAGCTCCTGCAAACTGTTTTCTGGACTTCCTTGTAAACAAGAGCAGTAGTTGACACTCTGCTTGAAACAACGTGTGTGTGTGTGTGTGTACGTGTGTTTCCAAAACAATTCGCAGCGCTCAGTGAACGTGTTTTCAACAAGTTTTCACTGAGCTGAACAAGTAGTAGTGGACGTATAAGTGCAGCTTGCAGCATGATGGGGGTCCAAGAATTTGGGGCGGGGGGGCAGAAATGGAGGGGAAATGAAAGGGGGGGGGTGTGTAATGAAGTGTGTGTAGTGTTCATGTGTAACTGTGTGAGAAAGGGGGTCTCGGCGAAGTCTTGGCCCTGATTGAGAGCTCATTCTTACCGCGATCAGCGTGTTATTCCTCTGTTCCGCGGAGGAGGCAGAGTCCGGGTCGGGCTGCTTGCTCTGCGGCTGCTTGCTGCTGCCGCTGCCGCCGGCGGACTTCTTGGCCCTCTGCTCCAGACTCCGCTGGTACAGGCTGACCGTCTCCCTGCGGTCTATCTCCAGCTGCTCGGCGTGTGCTTGCTGGTACCTGTTCTCGCAGTTGACGTGGTGTCTCCGGCAGCCCTCTATCCGCTGCCTCAGCCTCTCCACCACGGTGCTGTGCTTAGGTATGCCCGCCGTCCCGGCGGGCACCACGCTCCCGGCGGCCGGGTTCATGCTGTTGTTGATGCAGATACTGCCATTTGGTCCGGCAGCGGGGGAGGCGAAGTCCCCCATCACTGGGCCGGGTGGCTGCTATTTTGGAAGAACTTTCCCCCCCGTCGCGCTCACCGACAACGCCGCCACCTCCACCACCGAGTTTCCCCCTCTGTCCTCCCCGGCGAAGGGTCCCAATCAGCCGGGCGGCGGACGACAGACACGACCAACAACAGCCGCTGGAGGACTAAACAAACCGTGCACGTTTAAAGGGTTGCGAGTCCGGCAGTGACCGTCTCTTCTTCCCTCTTGTACTCTGTTTCCAAACAAACCACTACCGGGAACACAAATAACAGGCAACCCGAGTGAGAGCCGGGCAAGCCCCGCACTGAATCCAACAATACACCCACTGCCACGCTGCTTACAACAACTCCACCGGGAAACCAACACAACGACACGGAGGAGGTCCGGACGTGAGCAGGCAGTCAGCGGTTACACACACACAAACCGTCCCGCGGAGCAGCAGCAGCGTCGGCGGCAGCAGTAACAGTCCACTGGCCGTCTCACGGTGTTGTCCTTGGAGAAAAAGTTTTGTTGCCTGAACCGAACGGGCTCCGGAGTTTCCCAGTGAACTTGCATCTCATATGTTTTTGGTTTGAAAGAAATCCCGGGGAAGAGGTTGAGTTGTGGGGGTTGCAAGTGCTCAGGCGCCCGCGGTAGTCCGGTTGAGAGGCTACTCGAGCAGCCCAGACGGTGCAAAACGCGGATATGGGAAGCAGCGGCGGAAGTGTTTAGTCAGCGGCTGCCGCCTGCCACCATCACAACAATCAGGTCCGCTTCTCCACCATGCCAGCGGAGTGATATCAGGACAGGAGCTCAGTGAAAACCAGCGAGAGGCTGTGAGGAGCCCGTGGTGGACACCCGCAAAACCCGGCCCGGAGTCCAGAGTGTAACCCGGAGAGGACCGGGATCGTCACACCTACGACTTTCTCTGTGTTGTGTTCACGAGTTTTTACACACATTAGTATTAGTAGTACTAGTAGTAGTATTAGTATTATTATTAGTAGTAGTAGTAGTAGTAGTAGTATTAGTATGATTATTATTATTATAAGCATATACACTTCTGACGCTACATTAATATTATTATTATTATTATTATTAACAACATTATATTATTTAAAAAGCCATTACTGTTGTTATTAATATGCATATTAATGTTATTATTATTAGTAGTAGTAAGTGAAACCTTGAATTCAGTAACTTGTCTAACCTTCTTTTGTCAACAAAACATTTATCTCATCTCTTTCTTTGCATCCCTTTCCTGCTTCGTGCAAATCAACAAGCTCTGATTGTGAATCGTTTGAGATTTGGGTTCTTTGTCCACAAAAGCAGAAGAGTTTTGTGATTAATAAATGTCTCACTGTTTTCTATGTGTCAGCTGACACCTCAAATCCTGTTTGATTGATTGGACTTGAGCTTTGCAGATTCCTGACTCCACTTAGCTTTTTTTGATGTCAGTCGTTACCTAAACGTCAGAGAAGTGAACCTGTGACCAAAGTTTTGAAATGCAGTCTAAAAATGAAGTTTGGGTATGAGAAGTGAAAAAAAATAATATCAGCACCACTGTAATGCTCTTGAGCAAGGCCCTTAACCCTGACTGCTTGTACTGGGCCTCTTCCAAGTGTGAATGTGTTTGAGAGCGTGAATGTGATCAGGGTGTTCCTGTAAACGAGAAGCTGCCTCTTACTGAAACTACCCTGAATAAATAAAAGGTTGAAAATAATGAGCTTAGGTGTTCATATTCTTTTTACAACCTATATGAATGTTTTAATAACGTATTTAATACATATACAACAATACAACACAATAATTTGTGTGTTATTACCTACATTAAATTGTGTTTTTAATAATTGTAACTGAAGCCTTTTTCTCTGGAACTCTGGAGAATTGGAGAGCTGAACTTTCTCCAAAGTTTGTGTTTCACACACATACACCTACTCTGCTGAAACTCCAAAGGATCTCCGAAGTTCAGTGTATGTCAGAAAGCAGCTTTAGATGAAGATTTGACCATTCTTAAAAAATCTATACATAAATGTTGATCATTACAAATGGTTCACTCATTGTGTCTTACCAGTGTTGTAATATCCAAGTTCTTAACACTCGCAGTTGAAGGCTTTGACTCCCCAACAGTTTGATCTTCCAGTTCTTAGTAAAATGTACAAGCTTTAACAATCTGGTTTTGTCAACAACACCTCTCCCATCACAGTAAAATTACACAGTAGAGTAGAAACCTTTCTCTTAAGCCTTTACAATCAAAAATTAAAATATGGAAATTGTAAACTGATTATTTCAAATAAGTCTGTAAATAGATTCAAATGCTTGTGGTACATAGCAAGAATAAAATCGGTGAACAGATAATGATTGTTTTTATTATCCTGATATAATCACATGTACTGAATGCAGGCAGCTGGATATCAGGGGGCAAAAGGGTGTAGAGGTGAAGAGGCAAAAGCTGCTGAAACTGAAGAATTGTATGTTTTATGTTGAAACATTTCATCGACTGTATAGAGAGCTTTTTAACACTGCAGAGCAGAATTATTCCTTTGAGAACAACTGAAAAAAAGGTTCAGCATTATAATAAGTTTCAGTTCTATTTAAAGGACCCAATAATTAGAAGTACAAACCCATAGTGTGTTAATAAAAGCTGGTAAAAAGACTTATGTCAAAGAGAGAGAGAGAGAGGTAAGAAGAAAGAAAAGGAAATAAGACATGAGAAGAAATAGTTTTTTGCAAATCAGAGCCATTGCAAGGTTATCACACATGTGATTCAACTATGTGATTCATATAGAGCCATCAGATTTAAGGATATAATGTTTGAATATTTCTTCATGTAATATGACCTGATTGGTTGTAATTTTACGAACAGGTGACAAATTGAACACAGGCTTTTTTACATTGCATGGTTAAAACCAAAGGCTCCACTCCACCAAGTCACCACTGAAGCACGATCACAGGGACACAAGCATGTTTACTTTCACAAATGGACAAAAACTGTGAATCGTAACCTCACAAATGCAAGTGGTATATTTCAATGTTATGTCGCAGCAGAGGCTTGCTGCCATTTTTATTTTTATCTGCTATGTCATGTGGGAGTTCTGAGTTCCATCCCCGACTGTTCAGGCCATATGTGCTCCCTTGTCTCGTTCTAGCCAACAGACATGCACATGTGCGCACGCACACACGCACACACGCACACACACACACTCTACTACACTAGAGGCGTAGACCTGTGCACTCACACACATACACATACACTCGCACAATCTGCAAGGCAATTAAAACACAGCCAGCATGTGTCTCTGCTTCCACTCCATTGGGTGTTATTCATTTCTGTTTCCTGTGTCAGTGTTAAAAGGTTATTAAAGGAGGTGATTCTTGCATCAAGGTTAATTCACACACATTTTCTTTCTGGCGTTGTAGAAACTCTGAAATCATTTTGTCACTTTTGGTGTCTTAGATGAGCTACACATGCTCTGTCTCAATTTCAAAAACATTTACACATCTCACTTTTAGTATCTCCAAACCAGTTGTTCATGATGTAAAGATTCTCCATTGAGGCATTTCCCTCTTTGATAGGAAGACCTGTAGGACACAAGCAAAGATTGGAGAAGGTCTTTTTGTGTGTATCAGCAAATCTTCTCCAATCTATAACTGGTAATGATCTTTTGATCCAATAACACACCAAAGGAATGTGTACATTTTCAGATCTTTATGAAACTGTAGTGGATTAGAGGATGTCAGTTGAGTAAGTGGTCCTTCAAAGTGATCCAACATATATTTGGGTTCAGACAAATGTAGAAACCTCAGACAGAGCCACAGGTGAGGGATCCCTTTCCCAGGACGGACAGAAGTGTGGGCAAGACACTGAACCCTAAATTGCCTATAATGGCAACTATAGCAGCAATGTATATAGAGTAAAGTAAAGAGTAACTTACATTTTTTTATATGGGTCTATATATGTGGGTGTGTAAAATGATGGTACTTGCAACAATTTTGGGAATCTGTCCAGTAGATGGCCCTCTGTCGGTAGCTATAACATGGTGGCAGTAATTACAATTTAATCTCATGGGGTAACAGCGACAGTCCAGGAAATATCCAATGAAAATGCTTTTTTTCAACAATAAAATAATCAAATGGTTATTCTGGATTTTTGCAAAGAGTGATAACAACATTTGGTAACAACATAAAACATGTCTCGCTCAATGAGAAGTCTTACTCTCAAGTTACCAGAGTTACCATTTAAGCTTTTTATTCGTGGACATGTTGTGGGCTGTTGCTGTTGCACCATAAGATTACATTGTAGCCACTACAGCCGAGTTGTGGCTGCCAGTGGAGACAAACTACTGCAGTGATTCGAAAAGCTTACCATTAATAAACATGCCCAGTCACAATTCCCCTTGAGTAGGGTTCTTATGAGGATTTACTTAGTTACAACTACTCAATTACAGCGAAAACAATGAGACTATTAAGGTAAACAGAGAGGAGAAATTTTCCAACTGAAGTCCTCCCAAAAATATATCTTTTAAATTTCATACAAAAAATATCAAATCGAAAATCTCTTTTTCTCATCCTTTTTCTCAACACGTAGTCATTCAGTTGCTGAGCATGGGGAGTCTTTCCTGGGGAAATGTTTCAGGGCATAAACAGTACCATTACCAGTTTGTTGAGTCTAAATAGAGGGAGAAATTTAAACAAATGATACAGAGCAGAACAAACTTCATTTACTGAATAATGCAAGAAACTTTTTTTATAGAAGTGAAGAGTCATCACTCCAATGGAAAACCACAACAGCAAATACATTTTGTTTTACATTAGTGTCAACAAAAAGTCACAGTGGCAGAAGTAAATTATAACTACATTGTTTTTGACTCTGGGCTGAATATCGGCTCAAATACTGTTGCTTCTTTTTATGTTAGAGAGAACTGCCATAACTAAGAGAGCACGTTTCAGCCAGTGTCTAAAGTAAATTCAGCAGTTGACCTTTCTATCAATGATTGTTATGCTTATTGTTACACTATGCATCAGAATTAGCAGGTATATGTCGGCTTTCTAAATGTGGGTAAACTTGCTAAAAAGGTGACTGACTTTTTTCCCACACCCAGTGGAGGAGTTTGCCTTTCTGTATATTCCCCTTGTGAGTGACTCAAAGTCAAAAATGTGCAAGACACTAAGAAGCTCTTTCACCTCACTGTCTTGCTAGTGTTGCACGTTGTTCCCAAGAAGTAAAGAACAATAAATACACAAATGTTCATGTTCCTGAAAAGGTGCAACGTCAGCAGCAAGCTAAAATAAAGAAGAAGAAATCAGTCAGATCCTCTCAGACTCGGCTTGATAGGACAGGAGGCATTTTCAGACATCTGAGGTTTAAGTATGAGCTTGGCTGGACCACAAGGACAGTAAGAGACTTGTCCTGAAGCCACTCCGCTGTTATCTCCGCTGTTTGTTTCAAGTCACAGTCAAGCTGAAAGGTGAGTTGTCACTCCATTTTCAGATCACCTACACTCTGGAGCAGGGTTTCTTCAAGGACCTCTTCAAGTCTTTGTTCATTCTTCCCTTCTGACCATTCACCCTATCCTTGCCACTGAGAAGCTCCATCCCCATAGCATGACGCTGCTAGCACCGGGGGTGCCGCTATGAATTTTGGGTCTTGTGAAAGAGTATAAACCCCAAACCTAAACCACCCAGCAGCCTGGAAAACCCATTTGGCGACCCGTAGTTTAATAATTTGCAGACTAGTAGCTCTAGTGTCGTGTAGTGTTAGTTACCTGATACTTACCAATATTTTCTAGCAAAAAGCAACATGTGAAAAAAACTGTTTTGAGGAATTCATTCAAATGTAGTATTTCAAATTTTGGTCAATATGTTTCCTAGAAGAAGAAGTTAAGCTACCTAGAAGAAGCAGAGACAAGCGTGAGTATCAAAATAAAACAGGAAGTGACATAGAACATGCAGCAGGAAATGGTGAGTGTGTGTGTGTGTACCAGGGACGTGACAGGATGGGCAGTGGTTGGAGCTGACCAGAACAAGTAGGGCAGGCCGACACGTACTCCTTGATCTCCTTTTCCATGCTAGCCCTCCAGAAACGTTGAACTGACCCTGAATAAGGTGCGCTGGATTCCTGGATGACAGGCAAGAGAAGAGGTATGACACCAGTGGATTACCTCGGAACGAAGCTGAGGAGGCACAAACAGGCGATTGTCGGGGCAGCCATCAGGAACCTGCAGGTTCTCTTGGCATGAATCACTCTTTCCTCCACCTCCCAGGAGAGGTCCTCACAGGGAGGACTGGAACGGGAGCCTTTGGAGAAGAGTCGGAAAATAATTTTTAGAACCTGAGTGATATGTAACAATAAAATTGAACTGGTTAAAAAAGGGGTTCCATCTTGCTTGTCTCTGTGTCAGTCTTTTGGCGGAACAAAGGTACTCAACATTTTTGTGGTCAGTGCAAACCGGAAAAGGAAACTCAGCTCCCTCCAAACAGTGTCTCAACTCCTCCAGGGTAATCTTAATGGCGAGTAGCTCTAGGTCCCACATCATAGTTCCTTTCGGCATTGGACAGTTTTCTAGACAGAAACGCACACGGGTGAACTTTATTATCAGACAATGACCTCTGTGATAGGACTGCTCCAATGCCTACGTCTGAGGCATCCACCTCTACAATGAACTGAGATGTTGAGTCCGGGAGTATACAAATGTCATCCAGATATACAAAAACAAATTCGGTTAAGCATATCTCTCAGTACGTCATTGACCAAAACTTGGAAAACTGCAGGTGCAGTAGTAAGGCCAAAAGGATTCACCAAATACTCATACTGACCACTGGAAGTGTTGAAAGCTGTTTTCCACTCGTCACCTTCTATGATTCTAACCAGGTGATAAGTGTTCCTTAAATCAAGTTTTGTGAAAATCTTGGCCCCCTTCAATAGTTCAAAGGCAGATGTCAGAGGGTATCTGTTCTCAACCGTGATGTCGTTGAGTCCTCTGTAATCGATGCAAAGAAGAATCCAGCTCCAGCCGGAGACAAGGAGGGTCTGATGATTCCTGCTGCCAGAGACTCGCTAACATACTGGTTCATGGTTACCTGCTCAGGGGAAGACAGGGAAGAGAGACGGCCTCTGGGTGGACTCGTCCCCAGCAGAAGGTCAAAGGGGCAGTCGTAGGGTCTGTGAGGAGGAAGAGAGTTGGCTCGGGCCTTGTTAAAAACCTCCATAACCCTTGTGTTGTCCCTGCTTCCCCCGGCTGTTGGCCACCCTCACATAGCCCACCCCATATTAGGATGCACACGTAGGGCAATAGACAAGTGAGCAGCCCTTGCAGATGTATTTGTTACACCCGCGGCACGCGGTGTGAGTTTTACAGTCCTTCTTCCTGGGACATATCTGACACCTCTTCCTCTTACTCGCCACGAGCGGGGCTGCTGCTAGGGTTATGGAGGAGGCCGGACTCTCGGGTAGAAACTCGTAGTCGTCGTGGTCAAGAGCCCTCTGTGCGGCAGCGGCAGTGGCTTTTACAGTCTTCACAACTGCAGCAGACGCTTCCGTGCGGGGATGTGCTCCCTTCGTGCGATGAACAGAGTCACGAGAGCCTTTCCCAGCTGCTCTAGGAACACCCTCCGCTTGTTCCGCTTGCCTGGCTGACATCTGCCTTGGTGTGCCGTGTGCTCAGGAGCACCACGTTCCTGTTTTTCTTTGGGATGTAGGACACCAGAGTGGTGGTGGGCGTGAATGCAAACTTGGATGAGAACACCTCTCTTCCCTTGACCGTGAGCAGCCCGGTCGGGGGCTCGGGCTTGTTCTTCCGAACTGTGCCGACCACGGTGAGCTTCCTCTGCAGGAGCTGCCGCGCGAGTTCGTAGGAGGTGTCGCACGTGATATTACAACCATGCAGTTCCTCCGTTACATTGAGCACTACCCGCAACCCCTGGTTCCGTTCTGGGCGTCCGCCGCTCGGCTTTCCGGTGTACACTTGCATCTTCCAAGCGTAGCTGGATTTCGCATTGCAGGACACCCATGACTTTATCCCGTATTTCGCCGGCTTGCTGGGCATGTACTGACGGAACGGACACTGGCCTAGGGAGAAAAACAGGAGAAGAGATGAGAGGAGATGAGATGAGATGAGGACAAGGACTAGCAGCCGCTATCTACATAACATAACATAACATAACAATAACATAAAATGGAAAAAAAAGACTAACCTCTGAACGGAACCAGTTGCTCGTCCACGGTCACTTCGGGCCCCGGGTTGTAGAGGTCCGGTGGCCGCCAATACCGTCTCGTCTCGGCGTCCCACAGGCTGGTGGCGGCCTCACCCTGGGACCTGTACACGCCCGCTAAGATCAGCAGCCCTATGTAGACGCGCAGGTCGGTCTCATCCATCCCTTTCCATTCGTCGCTTCTCATTCTGGCTCTTTCGCGTCGTCTTCGGGTTCAGAGGATGGTTGCTGGGAGAATAGCTGGAGAACCTGTTCTCTGGTGAAACGCTCCTGACGTGACATCGTGCCATGGTATGGGAGGGGGGCACATGGAGAATGACGCACCGGCTTCTTTGAGGGTCTAATGTACCCCCCCAGATTACAATTGGAATCAGGTGTGGGTCTAAATGACCCCACAGAGCACCACAGCGCCCTCTCTGGGGGTCTAAATGACCCCCCAGGAGACACACCCACAATCATAGGTCAATCTGACCCAGGAACAACACAAGGGTTAAGGTCTTGATAGTTCTTAGGGACTTGGGTAATGTTCGGATACACAGAGTCATGATTAGTCATAGACATGGCACACAGAATGGATTCAGACTTGGCATGAGTAGCAAAACAATCCTTGACACACTTAGTTCCCCACTGCACCACCCGACCTGTCTCCCAGTGTATGCAGGGTTGTGGATCTTGAGCCGGGAATATCCCAAAAGTAACGAGTATTGCAGGGATTTAGAAGTCAAAAGACTAACCTGCTCAGTGTGTTGATCATGGAATGCTACCTGGACTGGCTGAGATTAGTGCACGACTTGCCATAGTAAGCATCCACCCAGGGTGCTGGCAGACAGTGAGTGAGGAAGCAGTTCTGTCTGGAGTGCGAGTTTTCAGCCAGTCCATGGTCCATGAGGTTAGCGTCGGAACCTGAATCCACCAACACTGGCAACTGCAGAGAAAAAGGGGAGTGGACACAGTTACCCGTACCTTGGGATGTGAGGGATTAAAGTGAATGAGGGTTTGGCTCACAAAAGCCCTCGTCAATGGTGAGCCCGATCTTTTAAGCAGACACAAGGCGAGAGAAGTCCAGGCTGTCCGCAGTAGAAGCATCTGCATTCCTGGAGGCGACGTCGGCGTTCCTCCACTGACAGACGTGTGCGTCCTAGTTGCATAGGTTCTACAGTTCTAGGAGTGAAGCTACCTAAAAGAAACAGAGACAAGCGTAAGTATAAAAATATAACAGGAGCAGCAGGAAATGGTGAGTGTGTGTGTGTATCTATGACATGTTGACATATATTGAACAGATAGACATTAAAACTGTTGTGAAAGATCCATTTCACTGTCTATTCTGCTGTGAACCAAGCGCAGAAAAGACCATGAATCTCTAGAAGAGCAGCACGGCTGCCACGGCCAGTGTTGCCCGGGTGTAACATAATGTTTTAACCTGTCCATTTGGACAGATGGCTGACTTTGTTCCTGATGGTTCTAAACTTCTTCCATGTCATAATTATTGAGCCTAATTGCTTTATAAATTGTTTCATACAATTTCCCGAATCTACACTTCACTACAATTAAATCCCGGTGAGTTCCATGGACTTTGTGGTGTGTGTTTTGTCCTGACTCTCAGGTTGTGGAACCTTATATACACGTATAGTATTTTACGTGTATATAAGGTATTTTCCTCTCTAAACTTTGTCTTTCTAATTAAATTTGTTGCAAGTGAACTTCAGTCACCACAATAGTCAAAATGACAAAAATTTAAGTTTTATATCAGGTTCATGATCCGGGTTCTGTTGCAGGTGAAGCTATAGCTTCACAAAATTACAGCATAGAAAACTTTCCAGATTTACAAAAAACTGAAATCTCCAATGTATTCAGACCCCTGATTCAGTACTTTGTAGAAGCCCCATTGGCATCAATTACAGCTGTGAGTCTTCATTAGATCTTTATAAGCTTTGCATGCCTGGATTTGAGCAAATCTAATAAGATCAAACTGGATGCTTCTGACCATAATTTGGAGTCCAAAAGCAAAGGGTCTGAATACTTTCACAAGTGAGAGATTAAGGTTTTTCATTTTCTACAAACATGTTATAAGTTATTGAGTGGAGATTGATGGGTTACAGTGTCCGTTTTATCTATTTCAGATTTATCTAAATCAAATGAATGTGTGTAAAAAGTTAAAGGGTCTGAGTACCTTCTGAAGCGACTGTTTGAGCTCAATACTACTGACGGTCATGGCAGATGCTTACCCACTGAGTCCAGTTCACAGAGTCCAACTCTATCTATGGTTTTGTCTTGTACACTGAAGGTTTTCCCACCATCCCATGTACTTGAAAGGTCCCCACCAGTGGTGGCCACACCGTCAGGAGCACATTAACATCTCTGTGACTAACCTGTGCATCAAGGCTACCTCACTGAACTACGGCACTGCTAATTCCAACTCTATCTTTGTAGGTCAAGTTTACCTTGGATAATGGTCATCAATGATAATAATCATCTATCATTGATGAGCAGATAGAAAAAGCAAAGTTTGCAACCAGAAAGCAGTCACATGGTTTTTGTTTACCCTTGCTCAGAGAGAGAGAGAGGGGGGATGAAAATGAACACATGCTAATTAGTAATAAACAGAGTACAGATGAGGCTGAAGAGAGTGTGTAAACTATATATAAAGATGTATGACATGACAGCTCCTAAGAGTGAAGCCAAAGCGTCTAGATTGTGTGTGTGTGTGTGTGTGTGTGTGTGTGTGTGTGTGTGTAAGTAGTGCTCTGGTGCTGTGCTGCCCAGTCTGGCCGGCTTAGCGCTTCAGGAATGAATGGAATGTTGTTTTACACACACACACACACACACACACACACACACACTTGTGTCTTTCTGAGGACACTCACTCATCCATGCTCTATCCTTCACCATCAGAACTAAATCCCTAACTTCAAATCATACTTGTACCATAACCTTAACCTAGAGCTAATTGTAACCTGAACCTTTAAACCAAGTCTTCGTACGTTCCGATCACCTTGTCTAGGTTGTCCATGCCACCTTTGTTGCGGTTGTAGTCCAGGACGATGACCGCTTTCCCGTCCTTGCGGCCGCTGATGCCGGCCTTGGTGTGCCGTGTGCTCAGGAGCACCACGTTCCTGTTTTTCTTTGGGATGTAGGACACCAGAGTGGTGGTGGGCGTGAATGCAAACTTGGATGAGAACCTCTCTTCCCTAAACCGTGAGCATCCCGGTCGGGAGCTCGGGCTTGTTCTTCCGAACTGTGCCGACCACGGTGAGCTTCCTCTCCAGGAGCTCCCGCGTGAGTTCATAGGAGGTGAAGTAATTGTCGCATGTGACATTATGACTGTGCAGTCCCTCCGTTACATCGAGCACTACCCGCAACCCCTGGTTCCGTTCCGGGCGTCCGCCGCTCGGCTTTCCGGTGTAAACTTGCATCTTCCAAGCGTAGCTGGATTTCGCATCGCAGGACACCCATGACTTGATCCCGTATTTCGCCGGCTTGCTGGGCATGTACTGACGGAATGGACACCGGTCTAGGGAGAAAAACAGGAGGAGAAGAGATGAGAGGAGATGAGATGAAGACAAGGACTAGCAGCCGCTAGTCGTCTTCGTTGTCACCGTCTTCGTAGTCTTCGTCTTTGTCTTCGTCTTCGTATTCGTCTTCATCTTCATCACCGTCCTCTCTGTCTTCTTCTCTGTCTGCTTTTCTGTCTGCTTCTCGGTCTGCTTCTCGTTCTGGCTCTTTCGCGTTGTCTTCAGGTTCAGAGGATGGTTGCTGGGAGAATAGCTGTTGGAGAACCTGTTCTCTGGTGAAATGCTCCTGACGTGACATTGTGCCATGGTCTGGGAGGGGGGCACATGGAGAATGACGCACCGGCTTCTTCAAGGGTCTAATGTACCCCCCTAGATTACAATTGGAATCAGGTGTGGGTCTAAATGACCCCACAGAGCACCACAGCGCCCTCTCTGGGGGTCTAAATGACCCCCCCAGGAGACACACCCACAATCATGGGTCAATCTGACCCAGGAACAACACGAGGGTTAAACAGACAAAATGTCCTCACTCTATAAGGGCTAAAATTCAACTGGGTTTCACTTTGTTTTCTCTGTTTCTTTTCCTTCCACTGCTTGTAAATTATTTTAAACATTTTCTTTACACTGTGGGAGTGTGCAGGATTTTGAGACAGGGGAGGTGTCAGGTTCGGTGAAGTAGATGGACCCAGGATGCAGGGTTTAACAAAAAGTGTATTTTTTATGGAAAAATGTCCAAGAGGAACGAAACAACAAACAAAGGAATCTCAAAGTGTCAAAACTGAAAAAAGGAGGAGGTACTAATAAACTGAAAACACTCTTAGAAAGAGGTGGAAACTAAACTCTGAACCATGAAAGCAGGGACCAACTGACTTTAACACTAAAACAGCCGTTAAGTAGCAAGCTACGAGTCACAAGCATGAATCATGGCCCAGTATCTACACCTGAGCTGACAAGCCAGAGCCCACTGACCACCTAACCAGACAAAAGACTGGAGAAAATATGAACAAAATATTCATTGCACTTTCATTTCACCTCCACATCAAGACTACATTCTATTATGTTTTTGTTTAAAAAACGGCGTTTTCTAAAATAATTAAAATTTATCACAAGCGTTTGGCTCAGTATTAGTATTCAATCCCTGTCCATACTAATATGCCTGAAAACACATATCCTGTGACACCTTATGTACACTGGGCATGCACATGCTGGTATACATAGGAAGCATCTGGTTATTAATTGCAGAATTGTCGCAGATTGCTCAAATAATACAATAGGCATTGTAAAATGTATAATTTAACAGTAAAACAGCTGTTAGCAAAGACAACAGAAACACTTGGAATGGATTACCCATGTTGCATTCTACACTGGTAGCCGAGGTAAATGCCAGTGATGTATTAGTATTGTTGGACTTTTTTGTCGAGCAGGTTATTACAAAGATCAGTTCTACATGTGAGTGATGAGAAAAGAGCAGAGGAGCAGAGTCTCTTGTTGACCGATGCAGACTAATGTGCCTCAGTGGGGTTGCAGATGGGGGGCCAGGCAGGGTCTGCCTGATACAATAACACCCAGGCCAGACTGGCTGCGTGAGCAGCGCATGTGCGACACAGAACGTCTTTCTTTTTATTTCTGAAATGCAGAGTGTCCACACTGCTTGTGTGAAAGTCAAGGTCTTACCAAGGAGCCAAAATGATCCTGTGGACAAAGATTGTTTTAGTCTCAAACAGCCTTTTTTCAAAAATGCAGTTTTCAAACGAAAACATAGTAGTATGGATTTGGCCTAAAATAAAGCTATATGGAGTCTGAGAGATTAACATTAATTTGTCTGTACATGAGACTCTGAAGGTTACTGTAAACTTAAAATATGGGTTTCCCACCATGAAGAAAACAGCTACAGCTTGGATATGATGCATCAGAACTGTGTTTCCTTCAGTATTCAATATAGTACTTTCAAAGAGCTTTAACACTCTTAACACAGCCAGTGGTGCCTATTAATAGAGTAAAGTTGTTTGGAGAAGTTAAGTGACCATTAAGAGACCATAGCTGTTTTCACTGGATCTTTGTGGTTCAGATACACAAAAGCACAAAGGATCATTTGTTGTTTCCTTTGAACAAGGCAGAGACATACTTCGCTTCTTCTGTCACTGTCATGCTGGTTTGTCTGCTCATGACTTTAAGTGTGGGAGGTAAAGAACGAGTTTACACAAAAGGTACGGACACACAGATAGACACACACTCAGGGTTGTGAAATATGAGCTGGGATAAAGCAATGAGCAGGACAAACAGTGATGTCTGTGTGTCTGACTGCTCTGTTTGTTACTTCAACCAGATTCAGCCCAAACACACATTGTTAAGAGAAATGTGTTTCACCTAATTTGGGGATTTCCTCCCACACTGATACCAGATATCTCCTCCTCCACTTACTTCTCTCTGCACACGCCACATCGACTTCCATGACTTTGACATTCAGACCGCACTGCTCACCCTGCGATGACCCCCAACACATGCTCAGCAATACCCAAGGGGGAGAAAGGGGCTCCCCTACCCTTTCCGGCTCTTCCGGAGACTCCCCACTCCCCTCCCTGGAGTGGCAGAGAGGAAGAGAGAGAGAGAGAGAGAGAGAGAGAGAGAGAGAGAGAGAGAGAGAGAGAGAGAGAGAGAGACAGGGTCCACCCTGACTCACTCTCTCTCCCTCTCCCTCATTGGAGGTTGCCGGGCTGTTGCACTAGACTGTCTGTCTCTAAATATTTAATGCACACGGCACTGTCTCGGAGAGTGAGATAAAGAGAGAATCAGGGAGGTTGATATATTGATGAGCCACAGGGAGGGCAGAGGATTGAATGGGAGGATGGAGGAGGGTGGAGAAATGGAGGAATAAAAGGATGAGGGAGGACAGAAGGATGGGAGAGACAACCTTGTCAAGGACACACTGATGGTAGTTATTAAGAAAGTGGAGAGAATAACTTTTTTGGCGTTCACTCCCAGATTTATATAATAGTTTAATTTATATAATAGTTACCTTTACAACAATTTAAAAATACTGCAAACACATTTCAACTTAACTGTTTCTGCACCTTTATCTAAACCATGAAGTGAGGAGATATTTCAAACTCCACTGGGTAACGTGACCAAACAACAGACAAGAGACAAGAGACAAGACTTTGACAAAATAATATAAATTGATTCATTTAAATGTCATTTAAGCCAGGACCATGAATGTCTCGATGATATTTCATGGCAATACAACCAATGTCTGTCAAGATCCTTCAGTCTTAACAGCAGTGGATACATACCAGTAGCGCTGCCTTAAATCCATCCTGAACCATTAGTCTGCAGCCAGAGGACGACAGCTCAAGGCTGTAATGCACTGTACTGTCTGCATTTCAGTTGCATTTTGGGTGATGTAGGCTCCAGATTTGGAAGAATATGAATAAGGAAGAATGATTTGTCGAATAAAAAAGATGTCATCAATTGAGCTGTTGAATTTGTTTTGATGATAACTGTCCATTATGAGACTGACTGTGTTGGGAATGCAGTTCTGAAGTAATGGAGTACTTTCTGGTATTTTATTCAGTAGGAAGATGAGGCCTCATACACATTAGCTTCACCTTCACAGCATGTTCTCTCAAAATGAATACAATAATTGTATTTCTAATAACAATATAATATAAATTGCCTAGGCTATAATATTAAATGGTGAATTTAGCATATCAGGTATCCACACAGCCGGTCATTGTACCTGTACTTGATGATCTTTTGTGTTATGCTTTGCTCTTAGACGACTGTATTACTCTACATTTATATTCTGCTCTTGTTCGGATGCTTATTTTCATGTTATTGCATTTCCAACTACATAAGTGCTGTGCTGTGTGTGTTGCCGGTTCATTAGAGACAAGTCAGAGCGTGTCTGGTCTGAGACGAATACAGAGGACAATCAATGACTGTAAATATAAGCAAGCCGGCACACAACACAACACAATACAGAGTACAGAGGTCATTCTCAGAAATATTGTTTTACCTTCTTCAGAGAGATTCGTCCTTTCCAGAGCAAATGTGATAATTAGACAGCACCAGCAGGCCAAGATTTTCTGAAATGGAAACACATCTCAAGAGAATTATGTTTCTCCTGCGTCACCATTTGTTGATTAGATCCTTTTCCCTTTAGGGAGGTGGAACTCACAAAGATTAAATAACCAACTGAGCTGTAAGACGTGCAACTCAACTAATAAATTTCTTTTAAAGTTCCAGTAGTCATCAAATCATGTTTCTACAGTAGCCTACAATGGACAAACTAAAGGGTAAGTCTCTGGTAATTTTGGTTTTAATTAGGTATTTGATGCTATGAAAAGTGGGTGAGATCACTAAAAATTATATTACAACTGTATGGCATTATCATTCACTGTTGGCTCTGGAATTAGCACTGGATTATAATTTTCCTGCATGTGATCAGTGACCATATGAAGCTCTTACCTCTCAGCCAACACGACTAAAGCTGCTTTCAGACGTGCACTGAAGTCTGGACATTTCCCGTAAATAGTCAGATGCTACGGACATTTTTTCATAACTTTACCTGTCAGTCCACTCACAAATTGTCTGCAAAATGTCAAATTAAGCAAATGTGAGTATACAGCAGGAAACGTTTTGGAAAATTTACAGTGAGTGAGCATGGTGATGATTTTTGTAACACGTGATATCTCAGGATGAAAAAGAGGTGGCATACACGGCGACTAACATGTCAACTTGCAAATACAACAAGCTTTTGGTGATAAGGACTGACACTGGTGCCGATAAGTTGTAAACAAGAACACTTCTGCAGCGGACACTATATGTATAGTTATATTTGCATGTCCTGCCCATGGGACCTGCCTCTGACATATAGTATCCTGGCACAGCCCCCTCGCCTGAATGTTCCAAACATTTTCCTGTGTATGTGTCTGACAAATTCTCTGAATACTTTCAAGTCTGAAAATAGCATAAGGCTGATTTTCAGACTCCATCCTCCAAACTAGACAAGTCTTTGTCTGTATAGCATTATGACAGTCTCGCAGGTCTCATCTTAGGTCTGGTATCTTCATGTCTTCATATCATGTTGCTAGTGGACTCATGGGAAATGGTGAAAAAGATCAGGATAACATCAACAAAAAATAAATCCCTCAGAAATCAATTGGGCGACAGCTCATTGAGTCTGTGAGTTGGACTGTGACGTGCTGCAATAACCGAAACTTAGGAATGCTATTGTTACCCAGACATACACACACAGTTACCACAATGTTTACTTCTTTTGCACGGTGCCGCGGCAGTTGAAGAACTCGGGCTGGGAGAGAGGAGGAGGAGGTGACCGCACTCGCTGTGAGGGCTGGAGATGAGATTGTTTTCTACCTAATCAGCTGTTTGAGAGGAGTCAAGAAGCAAAACAGAAAGGATTTGTTCGTTGAAAAATACAAAGTCACCAGAGAGTGTCTCTTTTTTTTTATTGTTACTGCTGATTATGGTGTGAGGAAGGTAAGACAGAGAACGTGGGGGTGGACTGTTAATGACAAAAAAGAGGCAGAGAAAAATTATCTCCCCAGTAAATACAAACACACACACAAATACGCACTTCCACTTGTGTGTGTCATGATGACAAAGGATGCTGGGTAATTATGCTAATGTTGCCATAATGACATGCATATGCCCTCACTCATTAAGAAATGACATCTTCTTTCCTTTCAAAATATGTTAATTTCTTAAGTACCATGTACATGCCACTGAGACATGCAAGGACACACACAGACACACACACACACAGACACACACACACACACACACACACACACACTACCGACACATCTCTTTTGATAGTTGCCTGCATCTTAGCCCTGTATATATACACATACACAAAAATAAAGTGCCTACACATTTACAAACACAGAGATACTGTATAAACAAGAAGCACTATTTGCACATGAGAATGATACACTGATGGATACATGGAGTCAATGGGTTTGCAAGAATGTAACATTGGAGTTTTGTGGAAAGCACACAAACAGACACGCACACACACACATACTTAAAAATCAATGGATAAAATTGAATTTACAACAAATTTCACTGATAACCTTTTTATTCGACAAAGTCTGTGAAAAACCTAAGGTGTCTTGTCTGTGTCAAAACAACCAGGATTTCTGAGACACACAATTACACACATGCTGACACATGATGATGATGATGTCAGACTCCTATATTTAGATTGTAATATCTGTTTATGACCTCACGGTGCGTTTATGACTTTGTGACACCATCGAGACATTCCGTGTCCACATAGGTCAGCTGAAGCAAAGCCGCTACTGACTAATGTCAATAACTCAACCACAGGCCCACACACACACACACACACACACACATTGACTCACCAAATGCTCCCAGAATATCCCTTAATCACTGTTATTTGGCACTTTCTTGCTATGTCACGATGACACAACGCAGGGAGAACAAAAAAATACGACTGCTCAGTCTATGCAAAACAGAAAAACAGAGAGGTGGGTCACACTCTGCAGCACTGAGGCCAAGATGAATCATTCATCATTTCTTTTTTATTCCAGATTTAATTATTTCAAACACAATTTTTTGACAGTGTTTAACCTTACATTTAATCACACAGCATGAAAAAGACAGGTGTACACAGATGACTGCAAAATCTCGTCAAATAGAATTGGAGATCACATTTTCTGGAGGTTTGAAAGAGCAGGGTTTGTGTGATCTTCTCAAAGTCACACAGGTGTCACCATAAAACAAGGAAAGTGGGTTGATGGTGAAGGAATAAGAGTAAAGTGCCAAACCCTTCTACCTGCTAAATGCTTGAAGAATCTGAAATTAACAATGTTGTAATAACAATTAAATAAATGACAATATGTGAGAACTTATTCACCTTATGTTGAGGTTTTATTGTAGCTATTTGTATTGTTTATGTGCGAGATGCATGTTTGTTTCATGTTTCATATTCTTTTTCATATAGGTGATATAGGTGAGATATTGTGCAGTGTTGTTAGGAAATACATACAGTATTCGCTCTTGGCTATTCCCAGGCTCCCCTTACAGGTGGGATTCACCATCGTAAATATGAGTTGTGGTCTGAGGCTCCCCTTTGTTTTGACTGGCTCAAAGCCATAATAAAAGACGGGAGAGGACGCAAAAAGTTGGAGTGGTCAAGTGTGGCTGTCACGACAATCAGTAGTGTCAAAATGTCAAAATGTCTGCATGAGTGACAGGATGGTGTGTGGAGCTCTGCATGAGATAAAGGAAAGACAAATAGGAGTGTGGAGCACAAGAGGCAGAGTTCCCTCTTGAAATCTCTCCCCCCAGCACGGCACAAATATACTGGGTAAGGTACTACTACTACTATTGCCCTAGGTGTTCTCAATAATGTCTTGACAACACCGACTAGGCCAACTGATCTAAAGTGGAGATTTCACACAAATATGACAGGTTTGAAATGTCTTTACCTGGGTTCTGATAATAAACTTGAGTCATCAAATTCTCTACCACAGCCTAACGTCAAGCAGAACAGCACAACAACACCATGTCTGCATCTTTTGGCCTAGAGTGAAATATGCTCAGCTATTGAGTCTTGTTCGGTTTCTTACTCAGTCACTTACTCTTTTCCTCTTGTCCCATTTTCTTTGGTGCCTCTGCCATGATGTCCACTATGAGAATGGTGAGTTAATTATAGCTAGCTACTAGCGCCGGCTTTGGTTGTTGGTGGGTGGCATTTGTTTTAAAGCAGATCCTTAAGTTCTAGCACGGTGAGTTATATATTGCAAATCCGGGTGTCCAGGGGGCGCTGTGGCACTGTGGTGGTTTGTGTACCATCACAAAAATGTTGTTATTTTGAGGTATAAAAACTACTTACAGTTGCTTTGATGTTTATTCCTTTTATATACCACATGCAACACTGACCACTGATTTTTATCATGCATCTCAGTGCATTCACACCTGCTTGGCCATGATCACCCTAAGCCAACTAAAACACCTGTAAGTAAAATACGTTTAGATACATTTATAGACAGGACCGTTTCGATCCAGTCACGCTCTGAGATACAGTTGTTGTAGTCATTCAACACCATGCAGCTATTGGTGGTGGATGGATAAAAACCCCGGCCCCTAAATCTTAGGGGCCCTACATGCATCTGTTGTCTTTGTGGAAACCGTTGTGGTTTCTAAATGTCACCTTTTTAAGCAATGAGATAAACAGTCTTGTTTTTTTAGCTCATCAAACATGTCTGATTAAGTTCACTCCTGGGTTCTGAGGGAGCTCAGTGCGTCAAAGTATCATTAACAAGTCTTCCACCAAAAAGAAGATATGAGAGTTGTCTTATTCAGTTGAAGGTATAACATGAGATCTGTCAGTGATGTTGCAGTGAACAGAAATATGATGTTTGTTCCGTGGACAGTTGCGCTGTTGACTTTATAGTATTTACTTTATCTTTATTTGATATTAATGATGAACAAGGAAAAAGTCCACCTTAAATTTCCTAATCAGTTACTTCCCACAAGTTCTATCAAAACTAACCTGTGGTTTTGACCCTAACCCTTTTTGTGAAAGTAAAATACTAACATGCTGTTCTCCAATTTGGTGTAATTTGAAACCTACCTACATCATTGTCCATGCCCTGTGAAATAATACAGCTTCTTATCTGATGCATCAGTGGGATAATATCAATATCATTTGTCTGTGCCTTCAAAAATTGAATGTTCCACATCAATAAAAGAACAACTGTTTGGTTAGTTTAGGTGCAAAACAAATTGTTTTTTCCCCAAAAGGTTTTAGTAAGATCATGGTTTGAGTTTAAATGGGTAATTTTACACAATCCACACAAAGTTGGCGAAATAGGATGAGCAAGAAAACAGTCATAGTAACAACATTGTACTAAAACTATTCAAAATAATTAGCCCTAGAGCTAACCTCACACTCTATAAAGAGCACAAATTAATATATTTTGTTGCATTTTATTTGTAGCAATATTAACCAAGTGAATCAAACAGCTTATTGCCCTCATACACTGAGCTGAGTAGATTTTATTAATGTTGATAATGGATTTTATTTTGATGTGAGTTTTAAGTGTGATGGATTTGCCATTCTGCCAACAATTTGTTGATGTGTGTAAATCTTTTCAACAACTCAGACATATCTATCAGAACTTAGTTATCTTCAACTCAGAATTACAAGTGCAGAGGTTGACACATCAGATTTTTGCTTTTGGCTGTGAAGGTAGCATTTTGTTTCAAGTTGTATAAGTTAGGGTACGTTTTAGGACAATGCTTTCTTGTTATATGAGGAGGCGTCTTACAGTAATGGCAATAGAGCAGGATCTCTGTCGATAAGAAATTTCCATCAACTTCTTTTCACTTCCGTTTTTGCACTTGTCCTAACTTCTACAGCCACTAGAGGGCTCTGTCCTTTGAATATAATTTGAATTTATGGCACATGGACCAATGTCACAGTTTTTTTCTCAATATGAGAGGAACACAAAAAAAGAACATCAGTGCTGCATCTTACACTCGTTCACTACTTCTATGGAAAATCTGTTTTTTTTTTATGTGTTACTGTGAAATGAATGCTGATTCTACAGTATGTGTATGTGTGTGTTTGTGGTCCAGATATTACTCTTGTTGTGGGGACCTGGATCTGCTTTAACAGTCACATTATGGGGACTTGTCTTCCTTCCGGGGACAAAAAGTAATTTGCCATAAGTTTGGCAAGCAGTAGTTATAGTTAAGGTTAAAGTAAATCTTTAGGAAATTAATGTAAGTCATTGTTATGTCCTCTGAAGTCATGAAGACGTTCGTGTGTGTGTGTGTGTGTGTGTGTGTGTGTGTGTGTGTGTGTGTGTGTGTGTGTGTGTGTGTGTGTATGTATGTGTGATTGTGTGTGTGCTCCCCCAGCAGAGTTTGTGTGTGAGTGAGGCAGGGAGAATAGAATGAGGGAGAAGGGGGAGAGGGGAGGTGAAGGGGAGGAAGCATGTATGGTGGAGATCATAAACCAACACTGTAGCCTCTCATGGCTGCCTGCAAAGCCTGGAGGGGACTTTTACTGGAACAGGATTGATAGTAAAATAACTATTTAAGTTTAGGATATATGACACTACATATAATATACTATGAAAATGGCTATATTTTTAAGTGATGAATATGTGAATGCATATGTTTAAACATCAGTCCAAAAAAATAATGCAATAGTCAGCCAGATTTACTTGCTACATGAAAGTCCTCGGCATCTCAAAAAACTTGCATCATGAGTTGAGAACTGACATTAGAGTTGATCATATTTCTGCTCAAATGTCAATACACCAACATTTTCTGTTCTATGTTTGTTTTGTACACGACAGGCCAATATATATTAGACAACAGCTGCTGTTTCAACATGGCTCCTTGTTCTTCCTTTTTCAGGGGAAAAGAAGTAGATGGAAAGAAAAAAAATATGATAATGAAAACAATATGCCATTATATCCTCACAGAGTAATCTGCCCCTGCAAAACTCCTCCTCATTGCTCCTGACAAAGGCCAGACTGTTGACTGCATTTAAAGATCAACGACACATCTCCACTTCCTCCCACTATTTAGAAATGAGACCAAAATCTCCAGTATATGAGCACTGCCATTTTATGCCGATGAAATCATTTGGAGCTAGAGTCTGTGCAGTATGGATCATAGGGATGGAGCCACAGTATTGAGTTCCTGCACATGCTCAACCAATCAGGAGTCAGTCTCAGCTGTCAATCGTGTTTTTATGACAACAAATGCCTAATTAAAACCCCATTTACATGAAAAATGAACACTCTGACATACAAATACATCTATAATTGTGATAAGAACTACCTAAAATGACAGAATAGCATCTTTGAGCAAAATCTATTTGATGTGTACTGTGCTTCTTAATTGGTTCCATGTTCAATCCACTAACACGGTTTAGGCAGGATTTATGATGTACTGCAGCTAGCGACCAGGTGGCGTTTGAGCTCTTTGGTTTCTCATTGGGGAACTGCCATGTCATCCATTGTTATAAACAGTCAATGGGCCAGGCTGTCATCTCTGTACATTAACTATCTCAGCATGGCAGTAACATCGTTCTGAGTGAGTCAGTTGACAACTTGTCCTTGAATGTAACACCACTTCTTCAGACCAAAATACAAGGATAACTGTCCAGTAAATTAAATGAATAATGTTTTTGGTTACTTCATGGTGTGTCTCTTAATTTTTCACCCATCCAATCTTTCTGTTTTGTACTTATTATCACAACCTCATGAAGCTGCTATGGTGTCTATAGAGTTCTAGTTGCTGAGCCTTGTGGAAAGAAGATGGCAGAATAATGAACATTCTCTGTAACAGAACACGAAAGAGGTATATTTGTTAGAACATACTTAAAAGTTAAATTTTACCTAAACTAATTTGTTCATTAAGGAGTCACACAAATACAGACACACATGATGGTATCTCGGGTCAAATTTCACAATGTAAAATGAGACACAACAGAATTTGCTCTGTGAGGCATTTCAAGAATAAAACAGGAAATGCTAAGTTTTCTCTAAAGAGAATGTGGGAGAGGAGACAATGCCACACAGGACTGATGAGCAGCTGTAAAGCAACATATCCAAACACATACAACAGTATATCAAGTCATAACAGACCAATCTGATGAGTGTGGTATTGTATTGCAGTTACCTTGTGGCAGTCATGTGCGCCTAACATGATAGAGGTAAACACAGTGTAATGGCGAGGTGCTCTGACATATGTGTTCTGCATTCATTCAAATTCAAATAACTTACAACTAATTATTTATCCATTAGGAACTTACATGGTACACATGCTGTATATTGCAACAACATGCATCATACTGCATACCCTGTACTACTACATCCAGAGGGCAGTCAACAGTGGCAAGTTCAGCTTGTAACTGTAAAAGTAATAAACAATAAATAGTATTAAAATGAACAGTGTTAAAATGAATAGATCCACCCAATTATGAGTGTGATGGGTGAAGACACAAAGCTTGATATGGCTCTCTTACTCCTGAATGTGAGTGATCTGTATATCCAACCTGAGGGTAAGTGGCTGTCTTGGCTGTGTGATACTGTATGTGTGTGGTGCCCGAGGCTCTTACATACAGTTGATCTCTTTTCTGTCGTAACCTGAACCATCTCCTCATCAGAAGAAAATGAAATGAATATATCAGCAGGTAGCAGCTTTTTGTAAGTGTCACATCTCACAAGTCTCTCCTGATGAAAAGAGGAACAACTGTTTCAAAAACAACCAGCAAATCAGTGAAAAGAGGAACAAGAAGAAAATACAATTATTATTTATCACTCTCTGTAGAATGTTGTGCTTGTATTGCTGAAGTTAACCCTTAGGGCACTATGGGGACAGTTTTTTAATACAGGACAGATATCCAGTATCCAGAGGTAGAAAACTCAGATAAATAATATTGTTCAATGTTATAATTCTCACACAAACATGCATGTGCACATGTGAACTCAATGGGATATTACAAATGAAACCCCAATTTTGCTGTGAATTTATGAGCATGCTAAGCTCTCAGTGTGTGTGTGTGTGTGTGTGTGTGTTTGTGTGTGTTTGTGTATTTATGCAAACAAATGTCTTCCATATGCAATGAACTCCAAAAACACAGTGATGTGGATTCATTCTGAGTTACACCTCAGTCCTGTCACAACACACCCACATAACCACTCAGCTTTTCCCGGCCGCTCAGTCACATACTTTAACTGTCTGTCATGTGTGCTGTGGCTGACAACAGCAAAAAGTACAGTAACATGATGAGTTTGATTACAACCTGAGATATTTTTTACTGTAGAGAACAATGGCCACTTTACACCTGAAGAGCTTGTTCCATATTTACAAAGGTGTTTTTAACTATGAGCATGTGTATAGATCTTTTCCAGAGGGAGTTAGATGTGAAGGAAAGTCTCCGTCTTGGTCTTTAGAGATCCTATTTAAAGTTTGTTCAACATTCTGACTGGTGAAACCTCTACACTGAGCAGTTGAATAAATGCGGCTTGATCCAAATGAAAAGAAGATACTACTTTTGAAAAATGAAGGTCGAAAAGGGAAGTGTGGAAACATAATTGCTGAACAGTCCCTTGAGGTTTTACCTGTGTTGTCTGTCAGAGAGATGTTAGTGAATGTCCCATTATCCTCGTCTACGGCAGCCTCCATGTTCTGACTCCCCTTGTCTTCCTCCAGCTTGGTTTCCTTTTGTCTTATTTTAACCTCCCAGTGTCGCTCAGTCGGGTTTCGATTTCCCTGCCTTTGCTACTTTCCCTCTTTTTTTGTTTAAACTTTGCCCTTGCTCCTTCACTCTGTCTCTCCTGTCATCCCTTTGGCCCTGCCTCCTCACAAAACCAAAACACAAGATGGACTGCCCCAGCAGAAAGGGGGTCAAAGTTTATGTTTTTGTCAGAATCAAGTTTATGCTCCAGTAAAGTCACGTGAAAACAAAGGCCTCAAAGCCCCCCCCCCCCCCCCCCCCCCCCATCACATACACACACATACACGCGCACACTCCCTGTAGTTTGCTGTTCAAACCAAAAGGCTTCAGTGCAGAGTTGACCTACAATGGCAGTGAATGAAAAACTGCTGTCATTGTTTGTGTGGGAGCAGGCTTCCCTCTTGTGGTTACTGTTGAACACTGCAAACAATGACAGCCAGAGGCCTCAGAAGCTCCATCATGTTTTAACTCTGAGTCGCCTGCACTGACAAACACAGCAATGCAGGAAACCTCTGTTTGCTCTCATAAAATCTCCTAAACCTTTACGAATCACAGCAGAATGTGCTGTTGTGGTCGGAGTTTGTGTTTCTCTGTGAAGGTTATGTTTTTATTTGTGGGTTCTTGTACATGTTTGCTTACACCACAAGTTTAATCTTTGGTGCATTTGTGCTCTTTTCTGTTTGCTTGATCATATGTGATTGTCTGTGCTCATGGTCAGTTGTGTGTCTGTGTGTTTGCACAGGATTCACCTGCCTCATAAACACAGGCTGAAACCAACATTTATGTCACAGAGAAGGGACACACAACAGTTTGCTGGTAATCCTCTGCGGGCCAATCAGCTCCCTCTGAGCACTGCTGCTGATCTCAGATCAGTTTTACAATGGCCGACATAGCATAAAGAACGATAGTGACGACTAAAGATGTGGACTCTGAGGATGCTCTTGCAGATCTCAGTGTGCATGTTTATCAATTTGGTGTTTGTCCCATTTTTCAATGTCTTGATTTATGAGAGGAGCCCACACTACCATACAGAAGAATTAGTTCAATTATCGATTTAAATCTCTTGAGCCAGATTCTAACAGGTGTATTTATGTTTGAAATCTTCTTTATAGCATAGAAAGCCCTTCTTCCCTTCTCTCTGAGCTCATTAATGGCCAGATTGAAATTTCCTGTTGACATGATTTCTAGTCCCAGATAAGTATAGCTGTGTGTGTGTTCTATGTCAAAAGACCCCAGAGAACTGATATGGATCTGGGTTGTTTCTGGATAACCATAATCATAGTTTATTTCAAATTAACTTTCAGGGCCCAAGTCTGACAAAGATTTTGCAGATGATCCAGTTGCTGTTGTAAAGCCTCCTTAGATGTTTTTTAACTGCACATTTATTATTTGTAGATATTGATTTAATTTAATGTCAAAGTGAGCCTCACAAAGATATCTTTACAAGTGCACACACACACACACACACATTGTTTCATCCTTTTTGTCGGAATCAAGTTTTATTAGTGTGTGATTGTCAGTGGCCAGTGTTAGGTTCTAGCACCTGTGGCACACGAGCACTTTGGCACACACTGAACCATTTCAATCCAAACTTCACTCTAATGTTGATACATCATCCTCCACCGGCCTGTAAACTTTGACCTTTTATCCTCAACTTATCGAGAATATTTAGGGCAAAACCGCAGCTTCACAGTTACCCACCACGTTTAGTCGTGTAGCTGATTGACCTACAGAGGGAAGGTTTGGATTACCAGCAAACTGTGTGTCCCTTCTCTGTGATATTGTTAACATAAATGTTGGTTTCGGCCTGTTTTTATGAGGCAGGTGAATCCTGTGCAAACACACAGACACACAGTTGACCATAAGCACAGACAATCACATATCAAGCAAACAGAAAAGGGCACAAATGCACCAAAGATTAAACCTGTGGTGTCATTGTCTGCAGTGTTCAGCAGTAACCACCAGGGTGCAGCCTGCTCCCACACAAACAATGACAGCAGTTTTTCATTCACAGCCATTGTAGGTCAACTCTGCACTGAAGCCTTTTGGTTTGAACAGCAAACTAGTGTGTGTGTGTGTGTGTGTGTGTGTGTGTGTATGTGTGTGTGTCTTTAAGGCCCTCGTTTTCAAGTGACTTTACTGGAGCATAAACTTTGACCCCTGATAGTTCTTCTGCTGGGGCAGTCCGTCTTATGTTTTGGTCCAGCTGTCACCATGGTGACCAATTCCCATGATGACTCAATAACCTGAGGCACCAGACAGGTAGGGCAGGTAAACGTGACGATGTGAATTATTCAGGCAGCAGGTTTGTGAGGAGGCAGGGCCAAAGGGATGACAGGAGAGACAGAGTGAAGGAGCAAGGGCAAAGTTTAAACAAAGAAAGAGGGAAAGTAGCAAAGGCAAGAAAATCTAAACCTGACTGAGCGACACTGGGAGGTTAAAAGAAGACAAAAGGAAACCAAGCTGGAGGAAGACAAGGGGAGTCAGAACATGGAGGCTGCCGTAGACGAGGATAATGGGACATTCACTAACATCTCTCTGACAGACAACACAGGTAAAACCTCAAGGGACTGTTCAGTAATTATGTTTTGCCACTTATCCCTTATAAAGTGGCCATTGTTCTCTACAGTAAAAATATCTCAGGTTGTAATCAAACTCATCATTTTATTGTACTTTTTGCTGTTGTCAGCCACAGCACACATGACAGACAGTTAAAGTATGTGACTGTGCAGCCGGAAAAAGCAGAGTGGTTATGTGGGTGTGTTGTGACACAGAGAAATTGTCCTTAAACAAAATGTGTTTATGAGAACTGAGAGCATTTAACTAGTAAGTTATGACCTTGGAACATCCTTTCCCTGTATGTTAGCACATACACACTTTTCAGCAGGCACGTGCACAGATAGACCCCCAGTGGTGCTCAAGCACCTGCCCTTTTGCCCTGGATGAGAAAAGTGCCCCTTCTGCTGGAGCCCAATTTTTTCTTCATTCATCAATATTTAAGAATAAAAATTACTCTCTCTGTCATCAATTCCCCCCAAATGTGTTTGGATATCTGACGGGGCATTTATTTGAGTTCTTGTGAGAATTTCGCCCCGACATGCTCCGCGGCGCTCACAAGCCCCCGCCCCTCCCTCCTCCTCCTCCACTTAGTGCTCATGCAGTGCTGAGCGCCAGGCCAAACGGCTGCAGCCTAGTTCTTCTCTGACCCGCAGCATCAGACAAACAGGTAGTGACGGTGTTTGTGCAATCCCCCGACGTTGTTTGGTGATAAATTAACCACAACATTAGCGCTGCTGAAAACATTACGTCGCAACTGGTCCGACGTTTCCTAAAAAATAAACAAACAAAAAACTTGTTCAGCTGTTTACTGACGTTTGTCATGTTTAATGAAGAGAGAGAGGGAGAGAGATGCAGACAGGCAGGCAGATAATTTAAAGGCAGTTTTACTGTTCTACAAATTAGACAAGTTCACTGGTTTTGTTTCATTTAAAATCGTAATTATTGAAATGAAAGGTAGGTCTTAAGTTGAGCTACATGACAGTCTGGTGAGGTATATTGTGGTATATTATTAGTGTAATGCTGCTTATGCTTCAACTCTGTCAGAAAACAGTAAAAAAAAATGTGTGTGTACTGTGTTGTCAGCTTTATAGAGATTATGTAAGTCACTCTTGATTATTATGCACAACATTGATTTATCTCATTTACAAGAGTTTTGATAAGTTTTAAGTTAGAATATTTTTTGATTATTTAACATATTATTTGGTAATACAATATGGCCTTGTTTTGTCTGTTTTTGCCTGTTATTCATTTATTTATTCAATTTGATAATTTGAGTTAGTTTGTTAACAAAAATAAATATATAAGTTGAAAATATCCTACTGTGTTTTTTATTTATTTATTATTATTATTTTTAATTTCATAAATAATTTTGGCGATGGGTGCCGGGTTTTTTTGGTTTGAGCACCTGCCCCCCAAAATGTCTGTGCACGTGCCTGCTTTTCAGTCTTTGTCTCTGTTTATTTCTGTCCAACGTGAGTGACACACTGAAACAAACAGGTATAATAAGTATGAGGTGATTATAAGGTGAGTTCAGGTTGGTGGTACAGGTTGTAAAATGTGTCTGTTCATGAGTCTGGTCTTTAAATTCCAGCTGACCACAGGCACAAATATGTTAACTTATCACTAACAGACCTATAGACCTTATTGACACGGCAGTCGTCATTTTCCTCTGACGTCATGGTCAGGGTGGGAAGCTCAAATTCCGTTGTGAACAGAGTAATGTTGTGCAGCAGTGATGTTTATAAGTCATGTTACCACAAATAATTTGTCAAACTGTTTTCATTTCACAGATTTTAGTCAAGATTTGTAAATGTCCAATGTCTTTTCAGTAGCTGATCAGATTGGAAACAGTGAAATGAAAGCAGTTTGTCTGATTCTCTGTGTGCAGTGCAACATTACTCTGTCCATAACAGAACTTGAGCTTCCCACCCTGACCGGGATGTCAAAGGAAAATGGCCGCCAAGTGAATATGGTCAATTGAGCCATCACAAATTAGGTTCACAGATAATCAACATACATAGTTGAGGGATTTGTTTGCCCAGACTGGCAGGAATCGTGACAATGGGATGTCTTTTCTAAGCGTATAAGTCAGCATATATATGGAAAAACAAGATGATATTGACAAAGTCACCTTATGCATTTGGACTTGAGTGATGCAAATATTCCCTCTCATTTAAATGATCAACAGAAACCAGTTCACACAGTACATGTTTGGATCATCAGGGTCACAGGGCCCTTGGGCAGACTGCATGGTGCAACAACCACATGTCTTATTGAAGCTTGTTGAATTCATACAGTGTTACTCCATGTTCTTCTGCATTGTCCAGAGCCTGCAGTCTTTCAGTAACAGACATCTGTATTTTCAGGTTGGCTAAAAGAAAACTACAAAAATGTCAGGCAGTAAATATATGTAAAAGCTGGGAACATGACAAGAACAAAGAGGACTGTACTGAACCGACACTGAGACACAGGTGTGACATGTTAAGGTGCAACAAAGAAGAAGGAGACAACAGGAAGTGAAGTGACCAGCGATGACACATATGAGAAGCAGGATAAAATATCAAAATAAAATAGGAAATGACACAACATGAGGCATCACAAGAAAGAAACTAAACAGGCAGAGACACACAAGGAAGGGTAACATTTACACACAGATTATACATCCAAAACACAAACATTCAAAGCAAACTACAAACACAAATCCATAGCATCAATCAAACGTCCAAAAGGGCTATCAAAAGTTCACAGGGGCATAATCATTAAGGGGCCTTTGAAGACATGATGGAAAGTTCTGTCTGTCGCTCAAGAATCAAAATGAACCCTTCATACTCCAACACTGGACAATTGCCACCAAGGTAGAAGATATGATGACTCCTGTAAGTGACAGATCAATATCATGATCCTGTTCATTTTAGGCAATTGTACCATGTCTTACATGAGTAACATTTAACAAATGTGTGTTGAAAGAAGACAAATAAAAAGTTTCACTTGCAAATAAAGTAAAACACACTTTTGCAAAATTTTATTCAGTCAAGGATTTTGCCACCCCAAGCTTCCCCTGGTCTGGTATAACTTTAGCTTTTGGGTGTGAATGCTAGCTATGTTAGCTAGATACAGACACTTGTGCTACCGTTACATGAGTCTATATTTTGATATGTATCATGAAAGAGAAAAATCACAAAAAACGTTTCTCTACATTTCTCTACGTCTCTCACAGCTTTGCCATTACGAACATGTCTAACAGAAAGGCCTGTAGAGCCCATACAGTATTTAGAAATGTTAGCAGTTGGGCGCAGCACTGTTTTCACAGTTTTAGCCAGTGATATCTCACAGGGTTTGGGAATCAGACAGGAAAGGGAAAGATAGGCTGAGAGAAAGATGGAGGTGGAATAGTCTGGGCATGGAAGTGTGTTGGCTGTATCCAGGGTTTGGTTTGGCTAAGGAGAGGAAGGAGCATATGGACGCCTTGAGCTGAGACAGTGCGCACGCGCACACACACACACGCACACACACACACACACACACACACAAACACAAGCATTAAATTCCTCCATATTGCTCCTGTGGTCATCAAAGTGTGTGATCCCCGACATTTATATTCAACCCGAAACAGCGTCATTTACACTATGTTTTTAGCCTAAATGTCCGCCATTATTCTGTTATTGGTACCATCAATAGATCTGCTGATGGAGACCTATTGGGGAGAGAGGGAGTGTAAGTCCATGTGTAGGAGGTATGTGAGGTAAATTGGTGATAAATTATCAGTGGATTTAAAAGAGGATTCAAAAGGATTTTGAAGTTGATGCGTTGTGATAAAGGGAGCCATTGTAATTGAACAAGCAGAGGATTGACATGTTCAGTGGATTTTGTACATGTAATGATCCGTGCTGCAGAGTTTTGGATGAGTTGGAGTTGGTGAAGGAGTTTGTTGGGGATGCCCGTAAGGATTATCAATGCGTGATTTGACCAGGGCATAAACAAGAACTTCTGTAGAGTGCTGTGTTGAGGTTGGGTGTAATCTGGAGATGTTTCGTAAATGGAAAAGGCAGTCATACATTATTTACATAGCCGGAGAAGGAAATAGTACTGTCCATGATAACACCAAGGCTCCTAACCTGTGTGGAGATGGGTATGAGGGCTTCAGCTAAGGGGAGTGAGCGGATATTCGTTTTTGAAAGTGTGGATTTGGAACCAGCTCAGTTTTGTTACAATTGAGTTTTAGATGGTTGTTTGTCATCCATGTCTGTGGGTCCTTGAGACAAGCAGTGAGGGTACTTCGGGGGAGAGTAGATGTGAGCTAAGTGGACACATATCATCAGCATAGGAATGAAAATGGATACCATGAAGATGTTGCCAAGAGAACCTTGCGGAACTCCATGGTGGACTATAGAGCATTCTGATCAGTAGTTTGAAATTTGTACGTACTGTGTCCTGTCTGTAGGAGACTAACCATTTAAACACTGTGCCACTGATTCCAAGGCTGGCAAGATGGGATATGAGAAGCTGATGGGATATGACATCGAAGGTGGCTGTGAGGTCAAGAAGGATGAGGAGGGAGAGTTGACTAGAATCAGTTGCACGGAGGAGATCGTTGGCGATCTTAACCAGGGCAGTTTCTGAGCTAGGTTTGGTGCGGAATTCCTGATTGTAATTGTTTGAAGAGGTTATTGTTCTGGTGTTACCTTTGGAGTTGAAATGTGACTACCTTCTAAAGGATTTTGGAGATAAATGGTAGATTGGATATAGGCTAGTAGTTGTTTTGGTCGTTTGAGTCTAGTCCAAGTTTTGTTAGGGTCGGTTTGATAATGGCAACTTTGATTAAACCTTGGTCTTAGGGCTGAGTCGAATTTGAATGTCTGTGCTTTAGGACACTTGGTAGTACAGAGCAGTATGGAGGCATTTTGTTTGTTTCCTGTTGTTTTATTGCGTTTGAAGTTTTGATCACCAGTTGTATTGGATTTGGCTGCAACACTGTTGTTACCCCTAAAACTCTAAAAGTGTTTTGTGGACTCAAACAGTTCACCCACCCCTCCATCGGCACGGTGGTGAGGAGATGAGTTAATTTTCCATTTAAGTCAATGAGTGTCTTCACAAGCATAGAAAGGCAAAACGTGTGTGTTGCTCCCCCTGTCGGTCAGTGTGCTGACGTGCACTCAGTGAGGTTGTGATGACGACATCGACGGTGCAGTCCAGCTAACATCAGCCCCTCGGAGCCTTCGGTCCGTTTACGAGGTCATTTCTTATCTTAGGTGAGTTGAAACGAGTCTCTGGTGTTGTTGTTGTTGTGTGCACTTCTAAATGCTGTGTAGTTAACCTCCAACCAGCTTCTCTGATCAAATTTAAAGGTAAACGTAGCTAGCTAACAGCAGCACCGTTAGCTTGTGGGCGTTAGCAACGAGTCCCCGGCCTATGTCGTTTTAAATTGTAATTTAGTCAATGAGTTGCTTTTGAATATGAGCCTAACTACACTAACTAGTTATAGTTACTGCTAGTGAGACACAACCCTCACACTTGGTGTTGTTATTGTTCTGTTTAGCTAACGAGAGAGCTAGCTTACGCGTCCATTATCGGACACCCCCGCGTGTGATCCGCTATTGATCATTAGGTTTGATAGATGTTTTCTGACAGCCTCCCTGCCGATCGACCCATGATCTCCTTCTACGTGTGACAGTGTATTTTCAAGTGTAGCATGGATGCTTTCGTGTTTCCATGGTGTGACATGGAGTCTGTTTACGGATATCGCACAGTGGGAGGCTTGTTAAATTGAGATGAAGATGGATCAGTAATCGGTCATCAAGATTATCTAAATACTCAGGAGTCAGAGATCACTGACAGAGACACTGGCTGCAATGTGTGAATTGATTGGGTGCAGGGATAGCGCCTCAGCACAGGGTAACAGCATCATCGCATCATCTCACAAGCCTGGGTGCGGTGCCTGCTTCCAGCCAGATACCACACACGCGCACGCGCACATACAGACAGAGACACACAGACACAGAGGCAGGACTTACACATCTGGACAAATTCTCGGTCGCATTCTGAAAATACTGGAGAGAGGACACAGCCACAATCAGCCCAGATGTGGAAGTGTATGGGTTTGACTGGGGCTGAGAACACAGGTGCCTGAAGTTTTCTCTAGAATAATCATGCCATCTGATTTAGCTTAGATTCAACAATGTGTCACCTCTGCTAACATAAGAAAACAGATACACTTATATGGAAGAAATCTTTAAATATATGTAAAATAGGTCTCTTTCTCATTCATTGGTCATAATTTACAACACTTTTTCAAAACAAGCAATGATGGAGAAATCCTCAAGTCCTTGTATTTGTGTCTTATGTAATTACATCTTATCATCACTGCTATAGCTGCTTTAATGGAGCTCTTCCACTTCTTTTTCAGAGGACGGTGAATCTGCAGTCCTGTATACTAAACAGGAGAACGAGCTTTCCATCATGAACTGCGACATAGATGGTACGTCTGCTCACATGTGCCAAACAGTATGAAAACATTAGATATGTGTTGTATTTGTGTCTAAATGTTTGTCACACTGTTTGTGTGTATTTTAGGAGACATGGAGAACCAGGTGGAGATGGAGGAGAAGACGAGGTTAATAAACCAAGTTTTGGAGCTTCAGCACACACTTGAAGGTAAAACACACACATCACTCTGTATCTGTGTCTTCTCTGGGGTGGGGGAAACCCCCACATGGTTTGTTAAAGGCTTCAGAATACAACAGATCTAACTGGGGGGTCTGACTTGTTAACAGTCGGACTCTGTTTTAATCCTTTGACATCAGAGGGAGCACTGTGTGATATGAAGAAAATAACATACCCTGACAGAGGTCATTTCATATCCAGACAACGTAAAATTTGGGATTTGTGACAATTAAATAAATGAGAATAACAGGAAACAATATACATTTCCTGTTGTCTCACCATATACATCATCATCATATCTGACCTGATGAGAAACCTCTGAGAGTTTCTCTACTCTCGACCTTAGTATGTAAGGTGCCTTGAGATAATGTATATTATGAATTGGCGCAATACAAATAAAATTGAATTGAAATTCTTAAATGTAACTTGTAGAAAACTTTCACCAAAAGCCTTTTCACTCCCTGTGTACGTCCCAGTTCTACACAGACGACCTCAAACACTGTTTCAGCATTGATGTTTGAAAATGCTTCACGCTGTGCTGCTTCTCTTTTCTCTCCGCTGCTGCTCTGCTCTCTTGATATAATCATCAGTGCTAATGCACTCACCGCACTTCTGCTTTGCTCTGTCTCATCCCTCGTTCACATACCACAGAGATAAGCTCATGGTTTTGTTCAGTAGATGACAGACAATCTCAGTTCAAGTGATGATAGTTTGAATGTGATTGAAATCTTTTTCACAAAACAGTCAACATCATTTAATGTTTAGTGTTGTCACAAGAAAACATTGAGTAAACTATTGTCTGTACTAGTGGCTGTTTACTCACTTACTTTAGTTTATAGGGTTATTGGTAAAGTCAGTGAAGATTTAAGCTCCGTCCACACTAATGAAACAAACCTTTTTCCAAGTGTTCAAGCCTCTTGTCCATACACAAAATGTAATTTTAAGTTTAAAACTGAGATTTTTAAAATCACCTTCCAAAGTGAACATATAAAACAGGGTTTTGGAAATGACCCCACAGCTTACCTCACGCATGCCCACTGTTGCTTTGTGTATGTCATTGCACTTGTGTGCCAGAAAGGACATTCTTGGATAAGGTGAGAAAACAGATATCAAATAACTATAAGAGAAAGTGAAGAAAAAGATGAGCTACTTTTGTTTCGAAGTTACTACGGCCAATAAGCTCACTGAACGTGCTCATTAAGTTCTTCTCTGGTGACAAATGGTTGATGTACACTTTATGGCCACCTACTGACTCGGCATGCTTGTTTGAGCGTTTGCAGTCGTTTCTTTGTGTTCTCGTCTGAATTAAATATTTTGTTTCCAAAAAACGTTTGTTTTTTGAAACCGAGGGGAAGATATCCTTTCAAAATATCCACAGTAGTGTAGACAAGGCCTTCTGAAGATTTATCAGCCACACTTATTGTAGAATCAGCCAGTGAAGCTAAAAAAAAAACTGTAGAATAAACTTAAATATGTTGACATGAGTCATCTATTGGTTGAGTAGCTTCAGAATGCTCTCTCATACTTTTTTCTCTTTTCTACTGTAAACTGAGCCTAAGAGATGGCAAGTAGATAGCACACGTGTTACAGTTTCCTGTCGTCAATTTCTGTTTCAGACCTGTCAGCACGAGTCGACGCAGTCAAGGAGGAAAACCTGAAGTTGAAGTCTGAGAACCAGGTCCTCGGTCAGTACATCGAGAACCTCATGTCGGCCTCCAGCGTCTTCCAGACCACCGACACTAAGAGCAAACGGAAGTGAGCTGTGAGCCGATATAAAACCTGAGGTCCCAGGTCCGTGGCTGGGAGAGGAAACCCAAGACATGGAGAGGGGTTTGTTTTCTCAGTGGACCTGACTGTTTCCTGTAAACTCTCTTACCTGAGTCCAGACTAACTAAATCATTCAAAACATTAACTGACTTTATCGCCTGTCCAGTGGCTCAGAAATTGATAAATATCATGTTTGTGTGGCCCCAGGTCTTTTTGGCAGACAAGGTAGTTTTTAAGTGTTTTAAAGTGTTTAAGGATCATTTGTACCATGAGTTTCTTCTTCGTCTGTAAAATAATTCTTAGCTTTGTTTCGCCTGCTTGGTTTTCAGTTTGAGGACAACTCTGACATTTCTGTGATTTTTCCCCAACGTTCTCACAGTGTTCTCGTCCCGGCTGATCTGTGAGTGGGCTTAAACAAACCATTAATATTACAAATAACTGTTGGACCACCAACCTCACCTTCAACACTGATTTATTTAATTTATTATTGTACAGTATTTTCTACGTCAGCTGGAACTGAGTTTGTAGTAGCTCTCGGATGTCATGATGTCTGTGTAAAGCATGACCATATTCCTCCAATTAAAAGCTGAGAAACTGGACAGTGTTACTGAAAATGAAAAAAAAAACTTATATGGCATGTGTGAGTCATACAACTCTGAAGTGGTTTTAACGGTTTAGCATATCTAATGAAATTGCATTAAAATAATAGTCATTGAAATGAACTTGTTAACAAATAGTATGTGGATACAACTGTACATACACGGAGAGCTCTGCATCAGTGAAAGTAAAAGCACAGTGAAACTAAAGGTTTTGTTTAAAAGCGCTCCTTAAAGGTGTAAAGCTTGACTAACACCAGTGATGACTTTAATTGTTAGTGTTGGAGTTTGAAAACACCAAGACACTGTTCAGACCTGGTGTTAATATCCGTCCTCAGAGATCTGAAGTAGACAGCTTAAAATACGTGTTTCACACTTGAAATTAAGATGCGTCCTGAATGTGTCTCACTTCCCTGCTGTGCTATACACAAATAATCATGCACGTCATTTGTGCTCATGGAGTAGAAATAATGTTGTTTTAACCCAGTCTGAGTTTACAGCTGTGTCGGTATGAGAGACACTGAGTTAGGAGCGACTGAGTGATGTTAGTGTGTTGGAATAATTGTAAAAAAAATTTCCCAACTGGGAAATTTCATGTTAATGCCACCTCAAGTCAACCTGGAGAGTCCCTGAATAATCTTGGTATACAAGTTGTGTACTTCATCATAAACTAATGAACATCATTTTACAATCAGCTCTAAGTAGTAGCTTTTAATGTGAACTACCTGTCCATCCCTTACACTACACCTTTTAGTCAATTCAGACGTTTTAAAGTATTTCAATATGCCTGTCTCACCTGATCCTTTTTTTGCTCTTCATTGCTATGAAAATATTGGAAAGTGGTGTCACTGTGTTGTTTAAATGCGCTAAACACATAAATTAAAGACATTCAGTTTTACACCGTCAATGTTTTTCTACATTCTGACTTGAAAACACAAGTCAGGACAACAACGCAACAACTCAGAAAATGGGAACCTCTGATGAGCATGTGAATGCACAGTGAATCAATTCACTGTGTGCAGCTCTGCTATGGAATAATATTTCTCAAATAAAAGAAATCAATGTGGTCAACGTTTGAGCACTGAGAAGAATACAAATACTGACAGGTTAGTAGGCTCCTTTCACGATCCTTCATTTGTGGTCCAGGATGCATTTGTGCAGACACAAAATAATGGTGTCACACCTCTGAATGTTATTAGATCTAAGGACAGGGTTAGGACGTTTGGCTACGTTCACACATGTACTAAAAGCTGACCACTTGTGACTGGATCACTGAGGACGGATATCAACACCAGGTCTGAACAGGGTCCATGACACAAGACTTTCTGTCTGAGCGTCAAAGTATCTGCAACCCTTTAAAATGATCAAGTCGTACATTCATACGTGACTTTAATGCAAAATTAATGGAGTCAGTGATTAGGTCACAAAGACAAACTCTGTATGTTAGTTTGTGTCCTTCTGCTGATATAGTGACAGGGAGGAGATTAGGGGCCATAAGAAAAAAAAACAACCAGATACTTCCTTCTTTAATATCAAGAACAAAAGCAGTAAAGAGGCCTTGAGTGCTTATTGATCCACTAAGTCAGGTCTGGAAAACATCTCCTGCTAGAGGATGGGTCTGACCGTAAAATGTGATAATGTCCTGACTGTACAGCAGAGGAGGGTGTGTCCTTTGCTGCCTCAGTTAGAAACATAAAGGGATAAATGGTCGTCAGAGATGAAAAAAAAAAAACTTGGACAAGCTTTTTATTCCCTTTAAACTTAAGTTTCCAGTAGAATAACATCTAGAAATCAGTGATCTGTTTGTAAACATCCAGGGACTGAGGAGCTGTTTGAAAGTGATGTTACAGGAGGCTTTAAACAATGTATATGCTGTAATCTATTGTTATTTACGTTTTTTTAACAGTTGTACAGTAGTTCATTCATTTGTCTGATGTGCTGAATATGTCCTAGCTACACACACCCTGGTACCATCTTGTCTTGTGTATAGACACCCTGCACCTTAGCATTTTAAATATTTGTTTCTGTTTTAATAAAAACCTAAGATCACCTCATTCTCTGGGTCTTTTGTCACCTACACAATCCAACATTTTACAGAAATGTGAAGAAGAAATTCGACACATTTGATAGGACGATGTCTTTGTATTAAATTGTTTTTATTTTCAAGAGCAATGTACAATTTGCAAACAAATGTAAACAGAGTTCTGCCAGATGCTTCTGGTAAGAATGAACTACAAAAGCTTGAGACAATAATATAAAACAAATAAATTAGCATCAACTTCTTTCCCAGCATCTATCTAGATCCAAACTCCAACCAGTCTAGATATTGAGGGAAAGCACTGCTGTGTGCTGACTGAATGAGACATGTCCATCCAGAAACCCCCATATTCATTCTGTCTTAGACAAAATTATTTATGTCTTCTACAAGCAATGATAAACATTTCAAACAAGCTGAAGCTCAGAATAAGGTCATCAGTGGCATCTTCAGAACACTGCCTCGAGTCATTCAAAACACTGCATTATTAAAAAGTTTAAACAAAACCAATAAATAGGGTTATCTGTGCTAAAACTCGATTCTTGAACAGCTATAACTCAGTAAAAAACACAAAAGAAACTGATGCTCCTGACAAACTCACTAAAATCTAAAACAGAACATCCACTTTTAAAGAGGTAATAATATATGAAACCTAAGCGGAGGCGACTTCCCAGAGACGCTCTGACACTGCAGTGACATCTCACACAGCCTGTCATCCTCTGGCCTGTTCTCGTAACCCGAACTATTATAAACAAAGGGCACCAGAATAATGTCTAACGTCTGAGATGTAGCCCCTACGATATGCTGTGAAATGGTACAAAAGACTGGAGTCGGCAGCAGAGCACACACTGTGTGCTGCCTTCCCTCTCAGAGGAGACAGATCTATGACGGTGCATGTTCAGAGAGAAAACTGCAGCAGACACGGGGGTGGGGGTGGGGGGGGGGGGGGGGGGGGGGGTGTAGGCTGACAGGTATTTTGACAGCAATGGCTTATAGAGGGGTGGGGTGAAGAAAGCATGGGAGCTCAGAGGGCAGGAGGGGCAAACAGCTAAACGCACAAAATCTCTATGGGATGCATGTGATGGTGGTCTGAGTAGTTAAAGGATGTGGTGTGGGAGACTGTGGACCTGTGGTGGGTGAAGCAGAGGGATAAGGGAGACGTGGATGGGGCAGCCAGGATGACTGCAGGCTACCAAGTGGGTTTTGAGGAATTACATGCTGCTCCGCTCAGAGAGGGGGGGATCGGCAGCCATCTCCACCAGTGAGGAGACAGTAGGCGTGACCTTCATCTCTTCAGTCTTTCCGTACCCGCCTCTTTCTCACAGCTTGTTTGTGGCTCTCCTCGCCGACATCTTCACCCTCCTTCTGCTGGTGGAGAGAAAAAAGAAAGAAAAAAGCTAAAACGGATGAGACATAAACATCATCCTAGTTTTATCAATGGACATTTGTATCGAGTCAAGCCTTATTTTGAAAAGACTGTACATGTCGAGTAGAGTGAAATGCATGAAAACAAGCTGCTCAGGGACTCGCTGCACTATTCTCACTGGGACAAGGACACTGTCAGAGACCTGAAGCAGTCTAAACAGAAAGGAGGTGAGTGAGTGACCCTGTTCTGCATGTCGTCTGCAGGACAGTCCTCAAATTAGACAATATCAGTGTCTACGTGGACACCAATATTGATCATGTTGTTAACATGAGTTGCTGATAGAATATTCCAGTCATATTCTTGTATATATGTTACAGAGGATTGCCCCAATAATGACTCGCGTCATAACGTCAGATGTAATTCCAGTTTTAAAGCCCCAACCTGAAATAGTTTCATGTACAATGCTACCATTTAGCATTTTGGGTATTTTCAATGCAAAGCTACAACTCTTTTTTATTTTTCTAGTGTGCAAGAGTGTTTATCATGTGTTCCTCGTCTCACACTAAATCTACTCATCTAAACAATTGATATTAAAATATATTACACATTATTTGACATCTTAGCCACTAGGGGGGAGTAGAAACAAGTTGTGAACAAAACATATTTTAGCACATTTTAAATTTATTAGACATGCAGCAACATTCAGTGTTTATTCAGAGTTTTTAGATCCTCGCGCCACCTTCCTGCTATCTATTTTGGCCTCTTCCAACTTCATAGATAAACATATCTCACACTTAAGCTGCTAAATGGTACAAAGCAGGTAGTTTATTGGTGCATATGAATCTGAATAAATTTGCATCCTCAAAAACAAAAACAATAAGCATGATAAAAACTTCTGTAAAAATGAGGACTCAGTGAGTTTGTCACTACAAACGACACCCACTTACCTCCAAGTAGTGCTGAATCCTTTGTTAATATATACAACCGGATTTAAGATTAAATGTTAACTGAGTTTAGTTGATACCAAGGAACTGGGAATTTAATATTTTTAAAGATTCTTGTACCAGGATGAAATTAAAACCAATACATAAATCATAACAAGCTGTGACCTCTGCGGTTTTGAGAAAGTTAATACAAAACATGATGTTCTGACCTTGAGCTTAAAACTTAAACACATCACCATGAATAAACCTGCTATTCTAAACTCTGTGTGTTACTTCTGGAACAAACCAGCCACTCAGGCCCTGTTCAGACCTGGTAATAACATCCATCCTGAGAGACCTGATCACAAGTGGTCAGCGCCTAGTCGGTCTGTTCACCACTGCTATTAAAATGTGTCTCCTGTGACCACGTCTGATCAGAGCTCACTTCCCTGCTCTATATGTAAATAATCTTGAACATAATTTGTGTTAACAAAGGCAAGAAGACAAGTTGCTTTTACCCAGTCGGACTCTACAGATGTGGCAGATGTTTGCGCATGTGTGTCGCAGAGAGCGAGAGAAAGAGCAAGCAGAGTTGTAAAATGAATGAATGAATGTGCATCTGTGAAGAAAGATTTTATCAATATAAAAATTGTGGTGGCTGCTAACAAATCAGTGTATGGACACTGTGAAGCACAACAAAAGTGTTTCAACTGTAACAGGTCAGAGGAGGTCAGCTGAGTGGGTGGTCCTTCATATGTGGCCCAGGATGCATTTGCCGTCACACAGCAAAAAGAATGTGGCCAGATGCCTCCCAGACCACCTCTGAATGTGGTCTGAGTGATTGGATCAAAGACACATTGAGGAAGAGTTTGTTTGAGTTCAGATCTGAAATTAGTGCTTAGCCAGATGAATAACGGATGATGTGCAACCTATTAAAAATGAAAGAAATGTGGAATAAAAACAAAGTAGTATCAGTACATCCTGCTGTGCAGTTAAGAACAACTTAAAGTAACACCAACCTCATCTTCTAATGTTGTTTCTGGAGCTTGGCTTCCCTCTTCTCCATCGTCCTCCTCCTCCTCTTCTTCATCATCATCATCCCCCTCTTGATTGTCCCCTCCTACATCTGCATCCTCCTCTTCTTCTTCCTCTTCCTCCTCCTCTTCCTCCTCTTCTGTTGCTTTAGAGCAGAGTAAAGATCAAGACAATGAGGATTAAGAAATACCATCTAGAACAATGTAGCAGTCAAAGTAAAATCCTGTGGAAAGTACAGCAGCAGATGTCTGACCTGCAGCTGCTGCTCCTTCTGCAGCCTCGGCAGCTTTGTCTTCCTCATCTGCCACTGCCTCCTCCTCTTCCTCCTCCTCTTCTACATCAGCCTGGGGCACATCCACCTTCTTGTACACGTAGTCATCCTCTGGTTTCTGGGACAGAGATAGAGAATTTAGAGGCATTTCTGGTGAACTTGTACATTACAGGGTTAGGGTTATATAATCAGAACTATACAATACATTATTTACACAGCAGGTTCATAGTACCTTTGGCCAGCAGAAGAGCACAGCCAGTCCTACTGGCAAGCCTACTGTCAGTATGTACACCACCCAGAGCCACGGTCGCTCCTCTGCAGCCAACATCAGCTGGGCAAAAATCCCCGGCTGGTGAGATGGAGAGACAAGAGGCCAGAGAGCAAAGGCAGTGAGCTTTCAGTTACAGTGACAGACAGCTTTGTGGGAAATGATATGAACACTGTGTGAAGGTTAAGTACGTGTACTGTTGCCCTAACAAAACAGCCCACTGACCTCATTAGCACTAGCAACCAGTTTCTTCAGCCCCCAGCTGTCAGACGCCCAGCGGTCGGCCACCTCCTTGTGAGAGGTGATAATGAAGTTGTCAAAGTAGATATCCGAGGTCATGGACCACAATTCCAAGCCCAGGGCATTGAAAGGTGTCATCCTGAACGGCAGCAGGTCTTCAAAATAGTCAGGGTTATCAATCTTACGTGGCTTCCACACTCCCTTGGGAGAAGAAAAACAATTTCAGGCAAGCGGGTTAGGTGGAATGACAAGACCATGAGTTTTAGCACAAACATACAGCATGTTCATGTGATTATAATACATTATTACACTATAACACTTTTTCATTTACCCAATAACCAAGATGCTGAGTAAAAACGCATTCCAAAACCTAAGCATTGTTTAACTAGAATCCTGCACTGGGGTTGTATGCCTCCGCCAACCAGTGCAGTCTCTGTGTACATATTTCGACATCCTTTTTTTTTTAACTCAGATTCATATAAAAGGTCACTGTAACCTTTACCTTTGACAAGTGAAACATAATCACTTATCTTTGAGTCCAAGTGACCACTGATCAAGAGTTGAAGAATTTCCCTTAAGCAGTCTTGAGATATCATGTTCAAGAAAAACAAACATACTTTGTGAGGCCACTGTGACCTTGACCTCTTTGAAGGAATTCCCTCAAGACATTCTTGAGATATATAGCATTGACAGGAATGGGACGGATGGACAACCCAAAAACATGCCTCCAGCCACTGGCTTTCGCCAGCTCGGAGGCATAAAAACCCAAACAGTAAATGTCAGATCAGTTATCACCGTTTATGTTGGATTTTCTGGATCCAAACAGAAATTTTAAGAAGTCAAAAGCAGCCATTACCTGATAGTTGGAGTTGTCCACTAGTGGAGCTTTCCACTTGCCCTTGTATTGAGGGTTGTTGATCATGGGGCGCTTCCATTCGCCACAGCCAGGGGCAGTCTCACAGGCTGGATTAGGAATCTGTGGTGCCTCCCACTCTCCATCCATCTCCTCATCCCTACACACAGGCAGAGGAGGACACAATTCAAAGGCTTGTTGTGGGTTTGTTTTTGTGTAACTTTTGTGAATGAGCATAGTTACCAGTCTTCGGGTTTCTCAGCATTTGGGTCAGGAACAAACTCTGCTTCATCGTCCAGCCAACCCTCCGGCTTCAAAGCATCAGGGTCATCAATCTTAGCAGGTGCATCCTCATCCCTGAGACAAACACATCAATGTTTTTATCCCCACTAACATCACCTCTACACTTAAACATGTTAAATCTGTCTATGAGAGCAGAGGGTGGCAGTCACCAGTCATCAGGCTTGACAGCCTCAGGGTCGGGGAGCTTGGTCCTCTCGTCCCAGTCGTCGGGCTTGGAGTCATTTGGATCATCTATCTCTTTGGGAGGGTTGACTGGAGGGACCACATCGTGCAGCAGGTTCCCACGGCTCACACTGGACTGATCGATGAGCATCTCATAGCTGTTGTCTGGGTTCAGGACTAACAATGTGGGGAGAAAACCCTCAGCATTTGAGAATATGTGAAAACAATAATAAAAGCACAGAAAACCAACATGCAGCAACGCAGGTAAGATTGACATGTTTTTATGAGGTACATGGGCGCTGTATATCACAGTGTTAATTTTGGCAGCTATTTTTGATTTAGTCTTAGTCTTTAGACGAAAATGCATATTAGTTTTAGTCACATTTAGTCATTTTTATCCTTCTTAGTTTTATTCTAGTTTTCGTCGACGAAAACTCAGAACATTTTAGTCTAGTTTTCGTCACATTTAATAGCCACATTAAACTCCTTTTCTTCCCTTCTCAGGCCCAGGGACCCCCTGTGTTGTGTCTACAACTGCATAATAGTCAATCCCAGCCGAAGCTCAAAAGGCATCATATGATGTGGCACATTTAATTGCACAGGCAAAAAAGCCACACACAATCGGCGAAACGTTAATTAAACCCGCTGCTGTAGATAAATAAGCCCGTGATCTGGAATCAGTGCCGCTGTCTAACGGGACTATTGCCTGTCGCATCACCGACATGACCCAGGACATAAAGTGCCAGCTGGTGGATAGAGTTAAAAAAGGGAAATGTGCTTTACGGTTGATGAATCCACAGATATATTAAACTCTGCCCAGCTGCTTGTTTCCATCAGATACAGTTTTGACTTAGTCATGGGAAAAAGGTCGTTAACGAATATTTTTCGCCAACGAAATTAACACTGGTATAGCACAAACACAACAGATACAGTTACAAGCAAAATTATTCAACCCCCATTGCGTATTAGGCTTATTGGCAAATTGTACAATTTTTCAGCTGTTTGCAATAAACAAAGTAGACAAGAACAGTTGAAATAGTTAATATTACTAATATTATTACTAATATTACCATGGTTTTCATCCAAATTCAACACAAAATGCTACTTTTAATCACTACTGCAGTCTCAAACTTATTCAACCCCCTGTCTCAAGCACACCTGGTGCAACTAATCAAGGGCTTCATTAGTTCAGGTGTGCTTGAGATAGAACACATAAATACCTGGACTGGCTAGGGGTTTGTTGAGAGTGAAGTTTGATTGCATGTTAGAAATAAGGCTAAGTCAAACGAATTGTCCAAAAGGTTCAGAGAAGAGATCATTGCCTTGCACAAACAAGGAAAAGGATACAAAAAGATAGCAAAAAGCACCGAATGTCCCTAGAGATACAGTTGGAAGCATAGTTTGCAAGTTCAAAGTTGAAGGAACAGTGGCTACACTACCTGGACGTGGCAGAAAGAGGAAGCTATCAGCGGCTGCCACCAGATTCCTGAGGAGGCAAGTGGTCAAAAACCCTCGAGTGACTGCAAAACACCTGCAGCAAGACTTGGTGGCAGCAGGCACTGAGGTTTCAGTTTGCACAGTAAGGCGCATACTAAAAACTGAAGGGTTCCATACCCGGACTCCAAGATGTACACCACTACTGACCCAAAAGCACAAGAAAATCAGCGATATGTCTGGAGGACGAAGAATGAAGCATATGTTGAAAAGAACACCCTGCCTACAGTGAAGCATGGCAGTGGCTCAGTGATGCTCTGGGGCTGCTTTGCTGCCTCTGGCACTGGAAACCTGCAGCGTGTGGAGGGCACGATGGATTCAGTCAAGTATCAGGAAATCTTAGGAAAAAACGTCATGCCGTCTGTGATGAAGCTGAAGCTTGGGCGTCATTGGACCTTCCAACAGGACAATGATCCCAAGCCTACCTCAAAGTCCACCAAGGCTTGGTTTCAGAAGAAGAAATGGAAGATTCTAGAGTGGCCGTCACAGTCGCCTGACTTGAACCCCATCAAAAATCTCTGGTGGGATTTGAAGAAGGCGGTTGCAAAGCGCACACCCAAGAATATTACTGAACTGGAAGCCATTGCCCATGAGGAATGGGCTCAGATTCCTCAGGAACGCTGTCAGAAGCTGGTGTCTGGCTATGCATCACGTTTGCAGCAGACATAACAGCAAAAGGGTGCTCTACTAAGTACTGAAGATGCTTGTCATGAAGGGGTTGAATAATTTTGAGACTGCAGTAGTCATTAAAAGTAGCATTTTGGGTTGAATCTGGATAAAAACCCTTGTAATATTAGTTTCATTGAACTACTTAAACAGTTCTTGTGTAATTTGTTTATTGCAAACAGCTGAGAAATTGTATATTTTGCCAATAAACCTAATGTGCAATGGGGGTTGAATCATTTTGCTTGCAACTGTAAATACACAGACACTTCCAATAAGCTTCATACCTAATGTATAGAGGTGAGTCTTCTTGTCCGTGTAGAACTTCTTGAGGTCCACGTCGGCCCTCTTAGCGTGCTTCTCCTCCATATCTTTGGTCAGAGGATTCTGGTGTCGGAAGATTAAGTGCAGCTTGTAGTCCTCGCCACATTTGTCGGGTCCGAACATAATAGTGTAGGGTGTATGGTCATGGAACTCCTCCTACAGAGCAAATCATACAAGATTTGAATTTAATCAAGTAATCTTGAGTATTTTGTCAAAATCCAGACAGATTTTACTCAGTTCAGAAAGTAAAGCAAAATAAAATATGTATACTAACCAGATTGAGATCACCAGCATCTGAGAGCAGTTTGATGTATGCTCCACCACAGTCAATACCATTCTGGAAATTCACCTCATACCTACAAACAGAACACAACAAAAAAATTCAACAAGTCATGGTCATCAAGTGCTTCAGTTTTGTTAAGTGCAAATTACAGATTTCAAATAGATACTTGTATATCCATTGACCACTGCACCTCCAGGAAAATGTCCACTGGTTAGACACTGGATGCAGATTGTATGTATGTGAATGCACGTTTGAACTCACTGTATGACCAGAGGCTCATCCTGGAAGACGAATGGTTTGTCCAGCAATGCAGAAATCGCGTGGTGTTTGGCGCGGGACTTGAGCACCAGGCCCTGGTCTCCAGGAACCTTGTTCTCCTTCAGCTGCTCCACAGCCCACTTCCCTACAGCAGAGAGGAGCGGGTCGGACAGTCAGGCTTTTTATTTACATGGCCACAGCTATCATGACAGTGGGTTATGATAATATTCTACTATTTTATTTCAACTACTATGTATGGTTGCACACACTCTGCTTGAAATAGCTTTATTGTAGTCAACAGAACATCACAAATACTTTTAGAATCTCCAGCAGAGGTGTTGTGATCTCATGTGACAGTAATTGTGTTGCCCAGTGAAGTGTTGTAGTAAGTAAAAAAAAATTAACACCCATGCAGTGTTTCCCCTACATGCATTTAGCGAGCTGAATTATGACCTTTTTTTCACAAAAGGTAATGAGTAGGCCTGATGCAATAATTTCCATATCGAGTTATCGTATGATATATAAACATTAACTCAATAATTTGGCTGACCTGGATAATTTGGCATTGTGTTTACATGCGCATTTATTAACATAAGAATGTCACCAATATTTAGCGAGTTGCACCGCTTCTCTGAGTCTGAGAGTTTACACTCACACACCCACAAACATGCCCTGGGCTGGCCCTGCCCACACTCACTCACACAGAGCGAAACACACAGTGAAACAGTCGGAGGTGTAGTAAAAACATTGTGGGTTTACGCTGGATGAGAGAGGAGAACCCATTAATGGGGATCTAGGTATGGCGACATGGGTATCATATTGGGGGCAGCACAGGATGCTAGGAACGCACATGTTAAGGAACGTTAACATGTGCGTACCGTTTGCATGTCACGTCATGTTAATGATATCATGTCCCTGTGTGTATCAGTTAACCTTGTCAGAGTGGGCATCCAGTTTCCAGTTTGTGAGCAGCGAACAGAGAAGCTGAGGTGTCACACACTCAAAAGGAGATGGGGAGGGGGGGAGGCTGAGAAAGGGGGAGCCGGTGAATCTATCAAATAGTGCACCTTTAACTTTGTACTGTACTAATGCCATCAGTAAAATCAGTCACGCTGCGAAATGCCACCAAATTAACAATTCATTAATAATACTATGAATGTAGCTTCACAGACATATTGTTAAATCTTTTCGTAAGATCGTTAAGAATAATATAAAACCAGACAGTAGCTGAAGCAGAGAGGAGCTTCTCCAGGCTGAAGCTCATCAAGTCCAACCTGAGGTCCATGTCACAGGAACACCTCAGTGGACTTTCTCTGATAAGTATTAACCAGGTAGTTGCTGGGCAGAATGATGTGATTGATGTCTTTACATCAAGGAAGTATAGAAAGGTCAGGATTTAGCAGTTGTGCAATTTAGTTGCATATAAGGGTGCAATAGTGTGTTGTTCCATTTGTGTATGTGTGATACACAAGGATTTGTGCAATTTGGTTTTATTTGTGTGTTCTTTGCTAGCAATATGTTGTAATGTATAGGTAATAATTTGATTCTCTACTTTATTTGTATATATTCACTATATTTCCTGTTATTTCACTTAATCTTTGGTTTTAATGATTGTTGTGACTGTACATAGTTTTGAAAGTAAATAATTTCATATTTCTATAATTTTATATTTCTGTAATTGTATAGACATGAGATGTGATCGTACGTTAGGTAGAGAATATCTACAAACCGTCATATTTGGCCGTTTCTTCATCTGCATCCCCCTTCACCATCTTTGACAGCTGCCATCTGTGAAGATCAACATCACAAAACACTTTCATACAAGTGAAAGTAGAACACACACACAAACAAACTTAGAGCACTAATTCTTTAAGTTGATCCTGGTCACTCCAATGAAAATGTCCCAAAAAATGTTGCAGCGTGTGGCAGTAAAATTCTTAAGCAATACCTTCCCAGCAATCCATCATCAAACGTTTCTGCAAAGTACACATCTCCCGTTGGAACAGGAGTCACATATTTTACCTGGGGAACAAAAAAACCACAATAGTTAAATATTGTCATACAGGAAACAATTTCCCCCAATTACCAAGCTTTCCAACTATCTCCAAGGTTTCATTTACCGAATTTTAATTTTTATTGCGCTTATGACCTTTGGTTGACAAATTCCTAACCTGGAAAGAGACATTTTCATCCATTTCAGCCTTCCCACTTGCTGTGTCCTTGCCATCGGTTTCATCGGACAACTCCTCATCCATCACCATTGCCGCCTCCTCTTCTTCTTCTTCTTCTTCTGCCATCAGAACCTTTAATTCCTCATCAAGGCCCATATCTTCATCGACATCTGCTATGTCAGCCTCTGACAACCCCTCCTGGGCCACAACCGTGGCCACAGCCAGGGAGAACAGGAGCAGCAAATGCCACATCCAACCCCTGTCTAACTTCATCTGTTGAGGGTGAGCAAACATCAGAGCGTGAGATTATGAGTGAAGAGCATGGTGTGAACAACAGACTGAGGAGAGAGCAGGGAGGGCATGAATGATAAAAATAGAGAATATAAGAGGTAGCGATGAGAGGGTGAGGGGTAGAGATGAGGTCACATGAACACGAATTCAGTGACACTTAATGTGGGGGCTTCTTTATCTCACATTCCTAATACCCTTTCTTTTAAACTGACCTCTTCTATGTGGTGATGAATTTCCACCAATTAAAATACAAAGAGCAGACTCCTTCTGTCAATGACATCTGTGTGGTCAAATATAACAAACAACTAGCGTCTTTGAAATTACATTTTCTCCACTTCATTGTAAATCATAAAAATTCCTAAATTGTAGCAGTTTGTACATGCACACGATTACAAACACACACTTGTCTGTGTCCTTATACCCATTTTAACACCTAAAGACATCCTGCTGACATTTAAGTGATCCGTTCAACCAAACAACAGGTTAAATGACATCCTATTGATCAGGCCACAGCTGCTCACTCTTGTTGTGAGCAGCAGGAAATGAAAAGCATCACCGCAGACAGCCCAGCAGCACACTTTCCTTAATACCTAATTAGCTTTAATTCCCACACTGGCGTTGTCCTATTTGCCAACATCAGAGCTCAGGAGGATCAAAAAGATTCATTGCAGAAATCTTGGCCACATCATATGCAAGAAGAGGTGGATGAAAAAAAAATGGATTTAGATGTGAGAATATACAAAAACATGCATACAGAAGCCTGATGCAGTTCAATCAACCTAATTTCTCAGATATAGATAAAGGAAAATGGGTTGAGGTGGTGATTCTCAACAAGCAACATTAGTAGGTTAAACCAGTTCTGTGTCTTTCTATTCTAACCATTACATTTTGTTGCTGTCATAAAAGAGACAACAGCTCTCTGGCATATCTCAGCTACTTTAACCTATACTTCATAGACATAAGCATGGTTTTTCAATGTGCACAACATGATGACCTCAAAAGTGAAATTAACCCTTTTGAGGCAAATCCTTTCCTGGTTGAAAACCCTTAACCCCACAGCCTTCTCCTTCCATATGCCATGGTCGTATAGAAGGTCATGAAGACTGACCTGGGCCAAGGGTTAAAACTTAAGGTTAATAACAATTTCTGCTATAACAAATGCAAATTGTATACATGCAGACAACAGAAATGTGAAGCTCATACACTCATGAGCAGCATTCAGACAAAACACGTCTGCTATCATTGAGTAAATCAAATTTAACTGATGTCAGATGTCAATAGAAATGAATTTAGTCGTTTAACCTGCTACTTATAAACCCCACATGCATCATTACCAGCCAAGTGTGAGCCAAGAAGCTGTTCATGTATCTACGCTGTGAACTGTTAAAGACAAGCAGGTCCCATCCCCCTGCTTATCTCAAAGAAACAGATTCTGAGTCTGGATGGCAGCCACTCCAGTTAATTATGTTTCCCATTAAGCTCCAGTCCTCCCATCTCACAGAGATGTGCTGTGCTGCGGCAGCGTCCCTTGTCAGCCTCTGGTTGAGGGACAACGTTGCCACAAAGCACTTATTTCATTATCATAACTAGATAAGAATAACGTGACGCTTAAAATATCTGAGAACTACAGTGAGAGGGTCAGAGGACGGGGCTGTGGAGCTAATATGGCTGCCACCGAACACGGCAACGTCCAAACACTTTTGGATAAGTGGCTCAAACTGCAGCACCTGCTCTGCTAGCTGCTGCTGCTGCTAGCTAAATGCACGTCTCACCAATCACAATCAACAGCAAACGTTAGCATAACAGTAGCTTAGCGAGCTGGATGTCGGGCTGAAACAAATAGCCTAATAACTGAACGTGCTTTGGTGGTACATAAAAAAAACTGAAACTGAGAAAAATGTTTTCCGAGACCACAGGAATTAGTGGATAGCGACCGTTAGCTCGCTACATTAGCAGTGATGTCGCACGGGGTGGGATGGACAGAATGAATGAACACACATACAAACCTTGAGCCTTCTTGTAACTCGCGGAGGAAAATCTCCTGATAAGCGGTGTTTTCTCGGGGGACGGGTCTTGTGCTTTTGCTCCGCTCAGATACAACCAGAGCCTCGATGTGCGGCGCGGAATCACACGGCAGCTCGCTGGAGAAACTGGACCCACAGTAACAGCTCGGCCCGGAGGACGGTTGACAAGTGCGAGGCTCTGCTGGTGCGCATGCGCACTGTAGCAGATGGAAAGCCGTGACTGATGCATTCACGTGCCCCTGTTACAGTAACTCATAGTAAGTTGCTTACTATGCTTACTATAAAGCTTGAAATCGGTAAATACTACAGTAATAGTATAACAACAACAACAAGAACAATAATAATATGCACGATAAGAACGTAACCTGGCTCATAATGAATATACACACGCAGGTTAACGCAACAGTAATTTCACCACATTTGAAAACGAGTCCAATGAAACAAAACATCTAAGAATTAACATCACACTCTTTCCCGTCACAAATGACCAGTGGCGTTTTTGATGGACTTTGGGACAAGAGAAACAGCAGTACCGAAATAAAAACGCATTTTCAAAGTTTTATTATCTCTTTAGTACACAATAATTCCCATGCTTTTACTTTACCGCGGTCATGTGGTCCGTCTATTTGTGGTGTTACGGTAGATGCGTTCAGAGCGTAAAAATAGGACGAAAAAAAACGTAGAATATTTGATGTCACTTATTTTGGACATTTGATAAATTAAGTAAAAAATATTTGTCTTTATAACCAAAACATTGAAAAATATAATTAAATATGATGTTACATTCATGTTTTAACAAAAATGTGGTAAAACCAGGCTTGCTCTTGAGAAACCTTGAGGTAAAGTCAGCTCAAAATAGATATATATATTTTTTAAACGATTTTCCTCCTCACTCTCATTCATGGTGACCCCCACTGTCTGTTTGTCAAGTTTCCGAAGACTCGAAAGTTTAGACTCGAAAGTTTAGAAAATTAAAGGGTAGGTCGGCTCAATTTTCATTATGGCTTTTATAACTTGCTTCTATTAATTTATTATTTTAAAAAATCCTTAAGAGATGACAAAGATATTTAACCTCCCTATTGTTCAAAATGACCTCCACTATCTGCATGTTTAAGTTTCAAGAGATTTTACAGTATTTGAGAATTTGAGAAATTGAAAGGGAAAGTCAGCCCAGTTTTCACTGTGGCATTCATAAATCTAATGAAATCTAATAAAAAATGTTTTTAAAAGGCTTTGTGCCTTGGTGCAGCTGGCCTCTCTTCCACTCTTTGTGGGAAAGCTCCTGGTCAGATATTTACTTGAGTCCTAAAAAACCTTGAAAATAACTCAAATGCCACCTGGACTAATTCTTACCCTTGTGTTAATTATTGCCAAGCATGATCAAATACAATAAATGAAACAGATTCAGTGTGACTGCTGTTGCCTGTGGTACCATGCAGAGTGTCAGGAGATGGACCCTGCAGAGGGTTAGAATGTTTTTTACAGTAGCCCAAACTGGACAAACTAAAAACCTTTTGAGTTTTTATGACAACTGAAGTCTAGAACAGGTTTCATGTTTTAAAGGGGAGGGTCTTGTTCAGAATCTTCTGAAACAACACCATGAACAAGAGAGAGGTGGAAAGTCTTCATCACCTTTAAAGATTAGTCATGGATGCCATAATGAAAATTGAGACATTTTCTCAAGTTTCTACCGTAAATTCTCTTGAAACTTGATAGTGGGGGTCACCATGAACGAGAAAGAGGGTAGTTTCGTGGTTTATTGTGACCACCATATTCAAATAATATTAAATATGAGCAAATTATCAATTTCATAATACAATGGAGCCGACTCGTCCTTTATTAGTTAAAAAAACACACAAATAATAATCAAAAACCAAAATCATTTTTACTTCAATAATAAGTGACATTAAACATTCAACGTGTTTTCGGCCTTTTTTCCACTTTCTTCCCGCCTGTACCGTAACACCACGAATAGACTGGTATCAATTCGCAAGCTGCGACTGGCGTTACCGGGGTTTGCACTTCCGGGTTAGAGTTGAGAAAACATTGATGGCTGCTCCATGCTTGTTGGAGCCATAGACAGGTTGAAGCAGTGCTGTGGCGAATAAGATTATTTGAATACAGGTCGAGCCACTGCAGTCAGGATGAAGGACACACCTCTGTCCAACTGTGAGCGGGATTTCCTGCTAAAAGCCATCCAGGAGAAGAAGGTGAGCAGTTTTCACTACGTCTCTTCTCACTGGTCCTGTTTACTACAAACTGAACCAGTTGGCTTGTGCGCGCGATACATTTACTGCTTGAATCTACAAAGTCCCTTTTCTTCAATAAATACACTTAATTAGAAACTGTTGACTATTTTTGTTCTATCGACTTAAAAAAATATCTTTTTGTATTCTCTAGTCTACCTCATTCTGACCTGCCTGCTGCTGTAACGACTGCATTTCCCCGGTGCTTGAATCAATCAAGTTTAGTCTCATCTTATCTCTCTTATCTTATTATCTTGAGGACAGTAAAGACATTCATTCTAAGAAGATGTTTTAGTTTGAATCACTCAGATGCACACAGCCACCAGATGTACTCTAGCTTTGAGAAAACTCAGCTAATAAAGCTTTATATTCACCTGGGCACAGAGACACTGGGTTGTTGCTGTTCACACTGAAGAACAACAGGCTCAGGCTACAGAAGGACTGTTTAATACTTGAGAAATTAAAAAACTCTTAAAAGTTATAAATGCAACTTGTCTTTACTACGCAGATATTAACTCTGTGTACACAACTTATTTATCTTGTGCATAAAAGATAGTAACGTGTTCCCATAGGATAACAACTTTGTGCACATGATTAAAGAAAACAGACATTTTTTTGAGAAGCTTTAGTTGTCATTGACCCATTCTCTCTTAGTGTGTATACTTTTATGGTGTTGGTCATTAGTGCTTCCAGTATACTGTATACTCTCTCACTTTTCTCTCACATGCTATTGTACCATACAGTTCAGACTATCTACCACAATAATATGTAGTGTTTTTTTGTACCATTCTTTCTATTGTTCTCTGTTCTATTCTTTATATGCAAGTACACTGAGAGCAATGTAAAACCAGAGACAGAGTCCTTGTATGTGCACACATTCTTGGACAATAAAGCTGATGTCCCGTGCTTCATTTAGTGTCTCTTCTCTGCAGTAACAAAGTGATAGTTTTTTTTTTTCTTTACCACTGAACTTGTCCTGTTGTCACTCTGCAGCGCCTGGATGGACGACAGACCTATGACTACAGAAAGATAAAGATCACGTTTGGCACAGACTATGGATGCTGCTTTGTGGATCTGGGGAAAACCAGGTACATAGGATCAGATCTTTGAAAAATATTTTGGAGTATGCCTGATGAACCCATTACTGTTAAAGTTCAAACTTTCATGAGGTTCAAAATGAACAATCTCCATTTCCAATTCATATAGAGAATTCAGTCTTTATTAAAAACACTGTATTATATTGATATAATGTGATGGTGGAGTATCAATGTGCTACACAGGGTCATGGGTCAGGTGTCCTGTGAGCTGGTGGCTCCAAAAGAGAATCGACCAAATGAGGGAATCATGTTCTTCAACATTGAGCTGTCACCCATGGCCTCACCTGCGTTCGAACAGGGCAGGTTAGGAAAAACTACAGAGATTGTGTTTCAGCAGATGGAGCTGTTACTGCAGGAAGTGCCCATCACCTGTGTGGTTTTTCTTTCCCTCCAGACAGTCAGAGTTATCAGTGAAGCTGAACAGACAGCTGGAGAGATGCCTGAGGAACTCCAAGTGCATTGATACTGAGTCCCTGTGTGTGGTGTCTGGTGAAAAGGTAAAACACACACACGCACACACACACAGACACACAGTATGTTACATTTTAAGGAAATCCATTATAACATCCAGCGTAAACCAGATAGTGATCAACCATTCATATGGATCAAAAAGCTTAGGACAGAATCGTTCCTATACAAATGCCGTTTAAATAATTCGGCTCTGTCAGTGACTTAGCGCTCCTCTCTGTGTCTCTGTGACAACCAAGTCGAACCAAACCGAGCGCGCCCCGGTATCTCCTCTGGCTCTTCATACTTTGTCCATGTTTCAAGAGTTTAGAGTTTATTGTCATATGCAATGATTACATTAAGCAGTCACTTGCAATGAAATTCTTGGGTCACAGGCTCTCTTATAGCAATGCTCATAATATTAGTAAAATAAGATAAAATAGAATATCAAAATTAAAATAGAAAATAAAATATATATATCTAAGTATATATATACACCTGAAGAAAAAATGAAAAACAAGAAAAAACAGTAGTGCAAGTGTGTGCAATAGTGCAAATATTATAAGGTGCAGATTAATCTAATTTGACAGATTGGACGAGTTTAAAAGCCTGGGGGATGAAACTGTCTCTGAGCCTGGTGGTGCAGGCCCAGATGCTGCAGTACCGTCGGCCAGATGGCAGCAGGCAGAACAGTTTATGGCTGGGGTGATAGGGGTCTTTGATGATCCGGTTGGCCTTCTTCCTACACCGCTGGGTGTAGAGGTCCTCCATGGATGGTAGCTCCATCCTGGTGATGTGCTGGGCAGACTTCACCACCCTCTGCAAAGCCTTACGGTTCAGGGTGGTGCAGCTGCTGTACCAGGCAGTTATGCAGCCAGTCAGGATACTCTCTATGGTGCACCTGTAGAAATTGCAGAGAATCCTGGCATCCATGTTGAGCCTCCGCAGCCTGCGGAGGAAGAAGAGCTGCTGTCTGGCCGTCTTCCTGATGGAGTCTGTGTGGTGGGTCCATCTCAGGTCATCACTGATGTGGACCCCAAGGAACCTGAAGTTGCTGACTCGCTCCACCGTAGTCCCATTGATGGAGAGGGGGGTGTGTTCTACTCCTTGTCTCTTCCTGTAGTCCACGATCAGCTCCTTTGTTTTGCTGACGTTGAGATGGAGGTTGTTGTCCTGGCACCAAGATGTCAAGGCTCTGACCTCCTCTGTGTAGGCCTTCTCATCGTCGCCGGTGATCAGGCCTATGACAGTCGTGTCATCAGCAAACTTAACGATGGTGTTGGAGCTGTGGGTGGCCACACAGTCATGCGTGAACAGGGAGTACAGGAGAGGACTAAGCACGCAGCCCTGGGGGGCACCGTTGTTTAGAGTCAGGGTGGAGGATGTGATGCTGCCTATCCGCACCGCCTGTGGTCTGCCCGTCAGGAAGTTCAGAATCCAATCACAAAGGGTGATGTTGAGCCCAAGATCTGTGAGCTTGGTGACGAGCTTCAGGGGCACGATGGTGTTGAATGCTGAACTGTAGTCAATGAACAGCATTCTCACATATGTGACCCTCTGGTCCAGGTGGGAGAGGGCAGTGTGAAGGGTGAGGGAGATGGCATCTGCAGTCGACCTATTTGGCCTGTAGGCAAACTGAAGAGGGTCCAGAGAGTCAGGGAGGGAGGAGGTGATAAAGGGTTTGACTAGCCGCTCAAAACACTTCATGATGGTGGAGGTGAGTGCTACTGGGTGGTAGTCGTTCAGGCAGAGGGTTTTTGTTTTTTGGGAACAGGGACAATGATGGTCTCCTTGAAACATGTGGGGACTACAGACTGGAGCAGTGACAGGTTGAAAATGTCTGTGAACACATCTGCCAGCTGATCTGCACACACCTTGAGAGCTCGGCCAGGGATGCCATCAGGTCCAGGTGCCTTGCGTGTGTTAATCCGGTTAAGAGATCTCCACACATCTGCCCTGGATATTACAGGGGGGCAGCAGTCCTCCTGGGCCACTTGTATCTCCACAGCCGGGGAGTTGCTCTCAAAGCGTGCATAAAAGGTGTTCAGATCCTCTGGGAGAGATGCAGACACTACATCAGTACTGCTGGTCTTTCCTTTGTAGTCTGAGATGGTTTTGAGTCCAGCCCACAACACACTTGTGTTGGAGCCCTTGTAGTGGGACTCCACTTTGTCCCTGTAGAGTCTCTTGGCACTGCTAATAGCACTCCGGAGCGCATACCTGCACTTCCTGTACTCCTCCAGATCACCTGAGATGTAGGCATCAGTCCGTGCTTTGAGTTTTGCATGGACGTCACCATTAATCCAGGGCTTCTGGTTTGGGAATGTTCGTACAGTAATCCTGGGTACGACGTCATCAATGCATTTGCTGATGTAGCAGATGACCGCGTCCGTGTACGTGTTGATGTTGTCATCCTGGAACACGCACCACTCCGTAATACTGAAGCAGTCCCGTAGAGCCGAGTCTGATTGGTCGGTCCACCGCTGAATGGTCCGAGTCACCGGTCTGTCACGTTTGAGTTTCTGCCTATAGGAAGGCAGCAGCAGAGCTGAGACGTGATCCGATTTGCCGAATGGGGGGCGAGGGAGGGCCTTATACGCATCCCGGAAGGGAGTGTAAACATGGTCGAGTGTGTTCGCACTACGCGTAGGACAGCTGATGTGTTGATGATATCTCAGCAGGACTTTCCTCATCAAGTTTACACATTCTGTTGTTTTCACCCAGTCTGAGTTAACACATATGATCGATGACATTGTTTATGGTAGTGAGTTCGTGTTTCGGTGTGTGTGTGTCAGTGAAAGAGAGAGACTGGAATCAGGACGAGTGTGCTATGTGATATATCCCATATATTCAAAACTGCCGTTATCTTTCCCTCAAATCCTGGGATTATCATTCAGAAGCTCCACAATTTGCTTATAGTAATCAACTGCTTATAGTCGTGAACTTCGCCCGGGACAAACGTGATAAGAACAAATAGTTTTCCATTCAATCTTTTTGTCAACACATGCACACAAACAAAAAAATGGAGGTGTGTGTGTGTGTGTGTGTGTGTGTGTGTGTGTGTGTGTGTGTGTGTGTGTGTGTGTGTGTGTGTGTGTGTGTGTGTGTGTGTGTGTGTGTGTGTGTGTGTGTGTGTGTGTGTGTGATTAGGTGTGGCAGATCCGAGTGGACGTTCACCTGTTGAATCATGATGGGAACCTGATGGACGCTGCCAGCATTGCAGCCATCAGCGCTCTGTGCCACTTCAGACGCCCTGATGTCAGCATCCAGGGAGATGAAGTCACAGTGGTGAGTCAGCAGCAGCCGCAGACAGTGTCGCTACTTTACTTCCCCAAAGTGCTCCGTCATGTGATTGTACTGACGGTACTTACAGTGGTACCACAGATAACCAGTGATCAATCATGAACTCTGCTTGTTTACACATCTTTTTATGGCCAAAACAAACAAACAGATTTCATGTGAGAACAGTTTTCTTTTCACAGAGATCTTGTGTTCTTCTCTGACCTTGTTGTAATTTTTGTATCTGTTCTGTATTGTGCTCCATCAGTACAGTCAAGAGGAGAGAGACCCTATTCCTCTGAGTATCTACCACATGCCCATAAGTGTCAGCTTCTCCTTCTTCCAGCAAGGGTGAGGTGCTTCAGACAATTTGAATTCCACACTGTTCAAATTGAAATGAAGTGTATTCTCTTGTGCTATTTCATCATGATAAGTGCTCTACATTATAAGCAGACAGAGCTGTAGTTATAAAAATGTACTCAGAAGTCATGAACTCAGGAGAATCTCCACAGCAACTGACATTTGCATTCTCACTCACTACCCTCTGGAGAATGTCAGGAGATCATCCGAAGTTCAGTGCAGGTCAAAAATATATGGAGCTAACTGGTCACTGCTTCCTCAAAATCAAGTGTCCAACACTAAGAAAAAGACAGTTAGTGCAACTACAGCTATTTCCACCATATCCTCATATATTTAAGATCTGTTTAGAAAAACATAACATTAATAATATTGATTTAAAAAAAATGTAAATGATGAATTCATTCTACAGAACATATTTGCTGGTGGACCCCTGTGAGCGAGAGGAGCGGGTGATGGATGGCTTGCTGATGATCGCTATGAACAAACACAGAGAAATCTGCTCCATCCAGTCCAGCGGGGGCATCATGCTGCTAAAGGACCAGGTGAACAGACTTTGAATATTAGTATTGTGTTGTCATCATAGAAGCTGAAGTCAAGAAGATCATATGTGTTCGAGAGGAGTTTTACTAACTGCTATAATTCCAGGAAAAGCAACTCTCCAACACACACTTCATGTCATGTAAATATTTGTATTTGGTGTTAAAGGTTATGAGATGCAGTAAAATCGCCAGCGTCAAAGTGTCTGAAATCACAGAGCTTGTCGGCAAAGCCCTGGAGAATGACAAGAAAGCCAGGTGAGCAGTAGCATCACCTCTCTGACTAAAGAATGAAACGCTGGACACTCCAGAGTTGAAGATAATAACTCTGAATTTTAAACATTTCTAGGAAGGCGGGTGGTAGGTGTGGTTTTGCAGAGTCTATTCCTCTAGAGCGAATCACAGCTTTGAAAATGGACGAGACGCCGATGGAAATGATGGACGTGACAGAGAGGGCCAATGACATCGTCCAGAAAGCCAAGGTCCTGCCTCAGATGTATCCTAAACTCAGTCTGAATAACAACTGAAGTATATCAAGCATGGAAATGTGTCATTATTCTTCTCCCCCCTGATGCTTTGCCTGAATCCAGTGCTGCTCCTTAACCACATGTACCAGGGTGCCATCCCCGGTGGTGCCCGTCCCAGGTGTGGGGCAGGTCGGGCAGGGGCTGCAGAACACCTGGGGCCTGGAGGAAGAGGAGGAAGAGGAGGAAGAGGAGGAAGAGGAGGAGGAGGAGGAGGAGGATGATGAAAATGAGGGAAGGGACAACAGTGGTGAAGAACAGGAGGGAAGCGTTTCACAGATGGAAGAGGAAAAGTATGAAAAAGAAGAGCGCAAAAGAGGTAATTATTTTTTTTATCTGATTTTCATGTAAACATATAGATAAACAAGAAAAAAACATTTACGCCCACAAAAGTTAAGAAAGCAAAGCAAAACTTATAGAAATGTTTCAAAAACAAGTGTTTCCCAAACATATTTAAATATGTATTTTAGCTAATAATAAATAATTATTCGATATGTTTTGTTTTCATTAACATGAAAACATAAATTGTGAATTTGTTATATCTTATAGGAGATGTGGTTGAAATATCTGACAGTGAAGAGGAGGAAGTGGTCATACTTCATCCAGAGAAACCTGACAAAGCTCCTAAGTAAGTCAAGCAACCTATACAGTATATATTTAAACACTGTATTTGTTTACTAAGAAAGGTCACATGTTTTTTTTTTCAGAAAAACAGAATCCAGTTTGCACCAGAAGGGGGCAGCATCAACCAAGAAAAGACAATAATAATGAATTAAGGAGCCATTTGTGCTCATTGTACTCATGTGTTCATGTGCAGCAGTGACTCTGCAGTACGGCGGCTGAGACGGCTCACACAAGTACATTACTGGGAAAATGAAACAAGTTGAGCTGTCATTATGGTATTCACAACTGACGGCTATCTTGACTGTAGTAAGGAACTCTTCTCATTTTAATGGTTAACATCCATTGTCGCTCACCTCCGTTGTGGTTGTGTCTTTCAAGTTTACTGATAATATGCTGGTGTGAGACGTCTCGGCCACCGTACTGCAGCACCTCCTCATGATGAAGACCATCCTGGTTTGAAATGATCCGTCTGCTGTAACAGAGAACTGGACTCAAACATATATACATCACAATGTTGGACTGTTAACATGAGAACAAGTTAACTTCTGTTTGAAGCCGTTTGGTTCAGAAGCAGATTTCATTCACAAAAAACACTTTTTTTTTGACTCTCGAAACCATGTAAAAAGTAATATTTCAAATAGTGATAATTAAAGAAAGTACTCTCCACTTTGATGTGTTGCAACTTTTCTGTAGCATTTGTTAAGTGGTGTAATTGTTAAGAAAGATATTGTCTGAGGTTCGGATTGGGATTTGAGAGAAAAAAGAAAATAAATAAATCTTGTTTTTTGTAATATTTTTGATTTTGGTCTGTTCTTTCCTATGTTGTGTTTATGTTGCCAGAAATCCCAATTAGTGGCTGGAGTGTCAAATATTGTCAGCTTTAATACAGGACTTAACCTTAAAGGGATAGTTCACCCACAAAGGAAAATTCCCTCATTATCTACTCACCGCGATGGAGAGGTGGGTGAAGTGTTTGAGTCCACGTAACACTTAACTGCACAGTAACTGCTGGTCATCTCACAAGTATCTTGAGAAAAGGAATATAATATGGATAGTTAGGTTTTCATCACAGTATTAACATCTGAAACAGCAATATTTTTTTGTTACCTGAAAATGAGTTGATCCTAAGCATGAAGTAAGGTACCATGCGCTCACATTGTTCAAACACGGTGTAAGTGATGCTGTTTTGAGTTTAGTATGAACATCGGGGCTCTCGGACACTGAACCCACGGTATGGAGGCATTTCATTTTTTTCTGTCGTTTTTTTTTTTTTACAATTGAAGAATTGGTCACCAGTTACTTCAAATGTATTGATGTTTAAAGTGAACTTTAACAACAGAACTCTGCTTTATGTTAAATAGTAATAAAGGATATTTAGCCCAGATATTCACCACTGTTCCGAGATGGGTAAAGGGTCTGAGAGGGACTTTCGGAGTCTCAGGGGTAAACAGCGTTGCAGCCAAATTCAGTACAATTGCGTAAAGTGACACGTGACCACCTCTTTAAAGTCGTCGTTTAAATGAGGTCTTCACCAAAGAAAAGTCAGGTTCCACCGAGATTTGAACTCGGATCGCTGGATTCAGAGTCCAGAGTGCTAACCATTACACCATGGAACCCATGTAGCACTATAGAGATGATCAAGTCAGTTATATATCATATCTCACTGTCACTCAGTGGGTTGATGTGTGATATGTTTCACTATCACTGTGCTGAACATGTGACAATGTAAACACAAGGGACAAGGTATCTATCGATGATAGATGCTTGGTGGACTGTGCTGTCAGCATGTTGGATTCTGTCCACCAGAGGAACTGTGCGGAGGAAAACACAAACTGATGCGCATCGGTCGGTTGCTTCTACATCATCCAATTACGTTGAGTCATTAAAATTAACAATTGGCCAGTACGGGGATCGAACCCGCGACCTTGGCGTTATTAGCACCACGCTCTAACCAACTGAGCTAACCGGCCTTAAGCGTATAATGTAGGTGAAGTTCTTCATGAACTTCTTCATATAGTATGTATATATATGTATATATGTATATATGTACATATACATATACATATACATATACATATACATGTATCACGCTACATCAGAGTCCCTACTTGAACTGATCTATATGTAGTAATAGTGATGGCACCACCTACTGGCAACAGGAAGAAAGCTTTGTTTTACAACTATCATTCGATTTACATAAAATTTTAACAGTGTGTTGTGCAATTGATAGCGTGGACCGTAATCAGAATCAGAAGTATTTATTGCCAAGTAGGTTTACACCTACCTGGAATTTTCCTTGGTGTAAAGGTGCATACAATGAACATAAAACATAAAAACACAATAAGTACTCAGCATTAGAAAAAAATAACAATATATAAAATAAAAAGATATAAAAGATATAAAAAGTGAAGTGAAATGCAAAATGTAAAACAGGAGTGCACGTTTAGCTTCTCTCACCTCCTTGCTAAACCTGTATTCCGACTCTATAAACCTGACTGTCCCCATTTCTGAACGCCTCTTCCTTCTCCAACCTTAACTTTTTGAGTTTGGCTGTGAACCAGGGTTTGTCATTGTTGTAACACACCCTGGTGCGTGATGGAACACAGCTGTCCTCACAGAAGCTGATATAAGAAGTCACAGCCTCTGAGCCTAATGAGCAATTTAGCAGGCAAGGATCGGCATCGCGTGACGGACGCAGGAAGTGAGCGTTTATCCTTGCTGCAGTGAGCAAAACGCGTGCAACGTGGAGACGTGCACTGTTCAATGATCGCTCTCTCCACCGACCGCAACAGGCTTCAACGTGCGTGTGCTCAGGCCCGTCAGTGCTACAATGTAGCCCTAGTTCATTTTGCCACAGTTCCTGACTCCTGCTTTTTCTTCTTATGTAATAAATATTTTCTGTGGCACAGGGTGACATCCAGAAAACAAAAATGTCTTATACTCTAAGTAGCTCCTGAACAACTGATATCTTGGCTATGGTTCATATCAACTAAAGAAAGTATTCATGTCAACTACAGTGGTGGAGAAATCTAACTTGTAGAACTACAAATAGACATGAATGTACTCGAGTAAAAATAGAAATACCAGATTAACCTTTCTTCTTGAGCAAAAGCATTTGATTTTAAATATACCTAAAATTAAAAGTCCCTAATGTAAATCCATTTTGGGTGAGTGCACCTGCTACAGGTTCACTCTGACTGAAGTAGGCGGGATCTACAGTTACTTGCCCTCTTTTTATTGATGACTTTTAATGACATTAAAGAACTGGAATGTCATTAAAACTGAGAGTACACACCTCCACCAAGGACCAACAGCATTTAAATTCACTAGATCTGGATTTCATAAATCTCATAAAAACTCAGTTATCATTCCCCTAAACATTACAGATTTTTTCAAGAGCCATGAATTAAAATCTGAGAAGTGAATGAAATCATTGTTAAAGAAAGTGAAAACAAAAAACCTGGATACATACAAAAACTGTATGGTTTCTTCTCTTACAAACAAACAAACAAACGGGAAAAAAAAACAGATATTGTGAACATATTCGTAAATGTAAATAAGAAATATATTTAATGAAATGTACACTACTTTATAACATCCCATCACTGGTCAAATAATTATATTGCTGCTGCGTTTTAAATATTGTGTCCATCTGCCTCTTAGTATTCAGTCACCTGGAGGGTTTGCGCAACATATCCTTTTCTTTAAGTAGGTAACATTCAGATCATTGAAGCACTAACCCACATCAACTTGTAGTTAGTCAAGGAAAATGAATTGCCAACTCAACAGGATCCAGATCTACCAGTAGAAATGCTTATAGAGTCAACACTTCTGGCATCCAAAACGTTGAGGCCCCTCCTCTCAGCTTCACTATCACCTCTGCAAGGCTCTCCGGAAGCACTGCGGTGATCACCAGAAACCAGCAGAGGGCAGCAGAGCCCAACCAGGAGCCAGAGGCCTGCACCTACATCAATTTGACGCAAGGGTTCTCTGAGGTCAGTTTTCTCTATTGTGGTTTGTGAATATGGGCTATACAAATAAAATAGGATTGACATGCTGGTTTTATAAGGTTTAACTAGACAAGATGTGTGTACTATCATAGGAACCTGGATATTGAAATGGTTTAGAAACTTCCTCCAAGGCTAAATCTTTTTTTTCCATTATTTGGAGAAAAGAGAGAGAAAAGAAAGAGCTTTCCAAAAGATGTGGCTCACTTTTTGAAATGGGAAAAAACTAGGAAGGAGTCTCAGAATTTCCGCTTGCCAAAGTCAACGTCACACCAGGTCCACTCTCAGAGAATCTTGACCGTTTAGAGACAGTTGCGGTTCTGACCATTCATATGCTGTAATTGGTTGATATATGACATGATGTATGACACAGACTCACCTCATGTCTTTATCTAAAATCAGTGAACCACGATAAAAGCTTTTAAACAGCAAGTGTTGTATGACTGTTTACTCAGGCTGCCTCCATCTGAGCAGTTAGTGCCAGCTGTACCAGTCACTCTCAGCTTCACAGATCAAACACACAGACCCAACCTCACAATGATTGATCTGTGAGGGTGAATGGGATGCATAACTGTAAGACCATGCAGAGATATCTCAAGGATACAATGGAATCATGTGATACACTGGCCTCCAAGGATATGTAATCAAGCAATTTGAATTATTATAAACAGCAAGGAGGTTTTGTTTTCACTCCTGTCGGTTGTTTTTGTTTGTTTTCTCGTTTTCACCAGGGAACAATTCATTGATCTTGATGAAAAATATAAAGGCACCTCTAGGGAACTGAAAATCTCTTAGTATATGTGTAATTTGATTGAACATAATGGGACTGTTGGGTCTTTGTGGAGATATATGCTCTAATGAGTGCCATTCTAGTGATATGTGTTGTGGAAGCGGTGATTTATTGCTCTACTCTCATTTTAAACCATTATACAATCAGCAACACCATAAAATCAAAAATGACACAATGACAGTGATGCTAGGTGCAAAATCCTGACCTCAACAACACATCTTTTGCTCTCTACCTGTAGTATTTGCTTTGCCATCGTTGACTGTCAATCAGCTGTGTTTAACCTCTCACTCCAGAAAACTGTGACTCCTGTCAGCGGTCCCTCAACCAGACCTTAACTTGGTGTGTTGCAGTGATCCAGTATTACAGGTGAGGCTCTGCTGCTGCTCTGGCTTTTATCGGCAAGCTCTTCATCAAGACCGACTTTGTATTACTGTTGCTCTGTGACAGGTGCCCAAGTCCTTTCAGTAGTCATTATTATAAAAAAAAAAGGCACTTACTGACAATATGATTGTTCAGAATTTTGTATAATTATCTAATCTTTTTTGAAGAACACAATATGCATGAACAAGGACAAGTTTTCAAAATATATTAATTGATCTGTGTCTTTGGTCAAAGCGATAGAGCTTAAAGTAAACAAGGAATGGCTTCAATGTGCACCTTACTGAATCAGGGCTTGTGATGGATATTGGACATAAAATTGTCCTAAATCCACCACTGCTTTGTGGAAACCCAGGTGAGGTTTCAAAACTCTCAAAATTGGCTAAACCGCTGATATTTTATTCCACAGTACTTGACAAAAGCTGGAAAAGTAAACAGTCATGCAATAAAAGCTAACCTTGTGGATGATATGGATGTCACATCTCTTTTTTGTTTTTACTTTGACCTACACGTCATACTTTGCTCTGTGTCTTCATACAACAGTATGTTCATATTCTGCCAGTAAACACATTCTCTGGCTCGCTCAAGGCATCCCTCTGTCCCGGGTGACTGACCCCACACACACACACACCCACACACACACACACACACACACACACACACACACACACACACACACACACACACACACACACACACACACACACACACACACACACACACACACACACACACACACACCTTGGATGTTTCACCCTTTTGTTGCCTTTATACATGAAATCATGGTCAATATAATTTGGCATAAATATTCACCCCCTTCAGGTCAGTATTTGGTATCGTGTGTTTGTGGTGATGTGCAGTGTTTGGTGTTCTCCAAACATAGCGTCTAGTCTGATGGCCAAAAAGCTAAATTTTTGTCTCATCAGACCAAAGAACCTTCTTCCAATTGACCTTGGAGTCTCCCACATGCCTTTGGGTGAATTCCAGGCGAGATTTCACATGAGCTTTTTTTCAACAGTGGCTTTCTCTTTGCCACTCTCCCATACAGCTTCGACTGTTGAAGAACCCGGTCAACAGTTGTTGTTTGTACAGTCTCTCCCATCTGAGCCAGTGAAGCTTTTAACTCCTTCAGAGTGGTCGTAGGTGTCTTGGTGGCCTCCCTCACCAGTCTTCTTCTTGCCCGGTCACTCAGTTTGTGAGGACGGCCAGCTCTAGGCAGATTTAAACAAGTGCCATACTCCTTCCATTTCTTAATGATGGATTTAACTGAACTCTGTGGGGTGTCAATCATTTACTTTACCTTATATATTTTTAATTAATTGACATTATTTTGTAAAAATCTGTTTTCACTTTGATACTAAAGAGGGTTTTTTTTGGCAAATTCTTGTCAGAAAAGCCAAATTATATTGACCATGATTTCATGTATAAAAGCAACAAAAGGGTGAAACATCCAAGGGGGGGTGAATACTTTTTATAGGCATTGTATGTGCCACACTTTTTCTATAACACTCATACACTCCTGGTACAACCGTGGGGAGCTTTGGGGATCAGTGTCTTGCCAAAAAACACTTTTGTACATAGAACGGAGTAGGTGGGGATGGAAACACCAATCTGATCAGTCCAGATATTCTCTGGAGTTCAGTGCATGTATGAAAGCAGCTTAGGTAAATAATTATCCATGTTGATGGTCTCAATCTCAGCTCCTCCTGGCCTCTTAGTGCTACCCTCCACTAAGTATGTTCTACTCAAAGTATTTGTAGCACCATGTCATGTCCAGGAACATTTACTGTATTACAATCTTTGTCATTTCTCTGGCACCTCAGTCTCTTGCTCAGGAACAGCTTCCTACCGGTGGAACTTTCTCCCACCAAAAACAACCACCACACATTCTTTCTCAGTTTTAAGCATGGTCTCTTTAAATGCTGGAGGGTTTCCACTTTGTGTCATTTCAGCTCCTCCTGAGGGCTGTAGTATTTCTTCACTGCTGCTTTGACTACAGTATATTGTCCTTCTGCCTGAGAGATGCTCCCTTATGCATTTCAATCCTCACATCATGTCACTGTTGCATGAAAACGCGTCCTTGTGTTTCTGTTGTTGCATATCTCATCGTAAAAGCACTTTCTCCACCGCAATTCCAAGGTTCAGATAGTCTCCTGTGACAACTTGGCGAACTTGCACAACTCTTCTCAAGGCACTTTACACAGTAAGGTCCAGACCATACAATCTCATAGATAAACCCACCAGCAACATTGAGCTAACACTTGTTGACTGGAGAGAGTCAGAACATGATGACATGATATCCGATATACATCTGCATGTTATTATTATTATTGTGAATGTTGCAATGCTGGCATTAGCTATTGACTCAAAGTAAAAGTAGGCAAAGGGTCAACCCCAGGCAGATGATTCATAAGGGTTTAGTGTCAATATTATATTTCAAATGATGAATGGATGCTTTCAAAGCAGGACATAACATTGAGTTTGATGTGTTCTCACATTGCTGAGCAGTTCAGTTCAGTAACATACTACTAACAAAATAAAACAACACCTTGTTATATACATTCTGTGTTTTATGGAAATTTACCTGAGTAATGACAATGTTTACCAGTTACTGGTTAGAGTGAATCACATGACACAGCTGTGATTAAAACCAGCTGTTGCTCTTCTCTGTGATCATAAACTTCTCATTTACCTTCTGCTAATTTAAAGCCAGCTACCAGCCTGAAAGTGGTAATAGCCACACGAAGCAGAGTGTCCCTTTCAAGAGTGGGTCAAAGCAGATGTGACAGTTAGATCACAAGCTGATCAAGGATGGACTTCAGCAGGAGTGAGAGTGGTAATAAAACCTGAACACAACTAGAAAGGGCATTCAGAGAGAGCATACGTCCACCAAGCCTTATTGGCCACATTGCATATTGTGATCAGATACATATAGGCTAAAATCTGCACGAAAATGTTTTGCAACTTCTCACGTTAAACCCAGGCAAAATACGCATTCAGCAATATGTGTTGCTTCGCACTGTACAGTAACTGAATAAAGACCACCAATTAATTTGATTAACAGAATCCAGATCATTATTCAGATCCACATCAAATTGTACCTGTTCATAGATATTAGCAGTCTACACAAGCCAGATTTCTTTTTAAAACAACCAATTTCAAAATGCTAAAGAAAACGAAACAAACTCTAAAAAATAAGCATAAAACCATAACGTAATGACTAATGAGTTTCTGGCAGTGGTGTACCGCCAGGACAAACCACTGCTTGACTTGTGACACCAATTAATTAATTGCATGTAAACATGACAGCATGACAGCTGTCAGGTTTATTGTGAAATATTTGCATGAGCAGATTGTGCACAGTTTCATTCTGTATAGTACTGGTATATATTTGAGTACACAACTGCCTTTCTTTGTGTATATTTATGCACGTACATTCAGACTTTAACAGAAATTGCAAAAAATAATAAATATGACTCTCCTAAGTGGATTTTTTGGTAGATATCAGGGTGGTAGATCTCGGCTTACGTTTGGTATTAAAAAGTTATCTTGGGCTCGAAAAGGTTGGTGACCACTGCCCTACAGGCATCATAATGTAGAATGTGCAGCTTTGGGATCATCTTGTGAAATAAACTCCTTTTCCCTGAAGTAAGATAAAAATCTCTGCCTGCCGCTGGCCTGTGAAATGCTCTATACCATCATCCTCTCTGCATAAAGATAATAATGAACGCCTGAGGTTGACATTTTGTTATACAAAACAAATCTGTTAAAGATTGTAACTTATTCCTTATGTGGCACTCCTACATTTTGATTATGTTTCACTTGCCATCTGAAAGGCTTCTTTAGTTCTCTATCTAATCTAAATGAAAAAACATGTGTCACAGTCTGGTGCTGTGTGTGAAACTGTCATGGTCTGGTAGTTTCCAGTGTTTTCAGCTTATTAGTACCTCGTGTTTCATGTATATTATTGTGCTTATGTTTGTATGTGTTTCTGTGTCTCTGGTTTTCCCTCTCCGTGTTCTGTTTCCTATTTTATTTTGTAGTCTCTGTTCCTTGTGTGTTTTCTTTCTTCACTTCCTGTCTGTGATTGTTTGCACCAGTCCTCGTGTGTTACACCTGTGTCCAATTGCTATGTGTGTGTGTGTGTGTGTGTGGTATCCTGATCTCCTGTGTAAGCCTCCTGTGGAATACAAACAGTAAAAATCTTTACAGCAGTTGTTGGAAATCTGATACTGAAGATATGCAAATTTACTCACCGCCTAGATACAGAATGTCTGTGTGCACATACAAACAGAGAAGGTTGCAGCTATTGAGCCACACTTCAGACAATATAACATGTGCATGAATCAGAGCCCTGGCATGTTCATATGTTCATTAACTGCTGGATTCAGTTCATATTTGTCATGATTGAGACACATACCCTTGGTCAGCTGCACCTTTGTGTAATGGGAGCTTTGTGAAGCTCACATTGAGGTGCTGATGTCTGCAGTACTGCCCCCTCATAACATAATACACACGACTTACTGCTATGTAGTGCTCATGGTGGATGACTGATTTTGTAATCCAGCCTCAAAATCATTCTCCTCCCCAAGAGTTCAGCACTGCATCGAAAGATAGATGTTTTTTTTCTTTCTTTTTTTGTTTAGTTGATAAGGCAACCCAGTCAGAGCAGCTGTGTTTTCTTCAAACACACACACACACACCCACACACACACACACACACACCCTACAGTGGAAAAGTACTGGACAAAGCACAGACTGACTGCGCACCAACACTCATCACTGCCATCAACAGTCCCACACACAAATTAAATTACACACAGGCATACTGTGCGAGATCAAACTCACTATTTTGGACAAAGATAGTCATTGTTTTGAAGGAATGGGTGGAAATGTCTCATCCGAAGAACAGACCATTACTTTTTATAGCAATATGTTTATAATGTGCATGTAAATACAAGCAGTTTTAAATGTATTTTCAGCCCATTTAGTGCTGAACTGTAGCGGAATTGCAGGAGCAGACAGTTTGCGTTCAGTGATGGAAAGTAACCAAGTACATTTACCCATGTACTGTTGGTTTCCAATTTATGCATTTAGAAAATCTATTACTTACCTACTTTTATTGTCTAGGGCAGGGGCCATAATCATTGGCACGCAGTCGATTTCCTATTAAAGAAATGTTATGCACCATAGGCTGGATGCCAATCGCCATTAAATAATAAGAAGTAGAAGCCTCGCAGCCCACATGAATCTCTGTGAAGTACAGCCACTCAGGTGTATTGGTGATGGCATGTCAGCTGTCTAAAAAACGGAAGGCCCGGGCATTTCAGCCCTCATAGGAAGAAGACTATGGCTTCGTTTTTCATAAGGACCGTGCTGTGTGCACGTTATGTTTAGAAAATGTTGTTTGCCGAACGTCCAGCGCCAAGCGCCACTTTGAGACAAAGCACGAAAAAACCTTATGCCAATGATGGCACGCGTGCCTTAGGTTGCCGACCCCTGCACTAGAGTCTAGTGCATTTAGCTGATAACACATCTTTAACCTAAATAACATCTAAATGCATTATTTACTGTCACTTTTACTTGTAAAAAGGAGTTGTAATTACTATATTATTCATATAGTATTGATTTTGATCGATCCTATATTTGTGTGTTGGCAGAGATGGGCAGTATTTCTATTACTTGTATTTGAAATATACGTATTTCAATTACTTTTGAGTATTTAGTATTTTGTATTTGATAGGGCCGATAAAAAATCTAACATAATTTGTAACAAAATACTTTAGAGTGGAGTAATTCTGTATTTAAAATACTCAAAATACTTTCTCCACGAATCAAAAAACAGTTCATGAGTTCAGTCTTCAGATCTTCAAGTTCAACGGATTGTCTGTCAAGGTAAATGTTTTATCTGAGTGTGACAGATGTCAACTAGCTTGATGTATAATTTATGTCTGGGTCTGGCTACATAGCCTAATGTATATACATGGTGATGGTTATAATATCAAGCTAGCGATCGATGCTAACATGCTAATGACGCTAGCATGCTGTCTAGGCTAGTGCATAGCCAGTGTTTAGCAAGTTAACTTATCAGCCGAGTAGCTAGCTATAGGAAGAGGGAGATTGGGAGCTTGTATGTTCATGATAACCTTATAAACAGATGTCTGACCATCTAATCTTGCACTGTATTACATGTTTTGCTGTATCTTCTCAATGTGAATGTCATAATACCATATCAATTACTGGCAGATAATATAGTTCACAGTGAGCCAGGCTATGACAGTAGATGTCCATTTGTTAAAATAAAACAAAAAAACATTAAATATCCAATTTATTTGATTTAAAAGGCATATTATGAAAGTATTCAATCAAGTTGTTGTCTTTTAATAGCTTTGCTTAGTTACACTGACATTCTGTGACTGTTCTTCCTTTTTGTGGGGTTCACCAGAGCTTTGTGTATATATATGTTTATATAGCCCAAACCTGAATGCTCTGCTATACCAAATTGTGAGAAAACAGAAAAACCAGAAAAAGTATTTCCTATATTTTAAATACAAAATACATGTATTGTATTTTGTTACATTTTCTGGCACCAGTATTTTGTATTTTATTTGAATACATTTATTTGAGGGGTATTTTGTATTTTGTATCAAAATACATTTTGATGTATTTTTGCCCATCTCTGTGTGTTAGATTCCTAAATGTTCTTTTCTGTGCCTTTGATTCAGGTTTCCCTTCATTTCCACACAATTCTGAGACACTGAAGTCCCAAGTCACATGTTAACATGTCATTTTTCAAACTTCATCTGCACAGTAATAATGTGACTTTTGTACCAGACAGAATAAGATAAAGAAAAACATGTAAACCAAACCAACCTTAAAAAAAACCAATATATGAATTTTGGTTTGGAATGTTGAATATGATCAATACACAGGCTGTACACATAACTGTTAGAAATAAGAAGAGTTGGTTTCAAAAAGGATTTTCTCCCCAAAGGGGGAGTTGGTGTTGGTGTGTTTCTCTCCTTTCTGGGAAGAAGTCCTGACACTTAAGACTTGGGTGTCAGTTCTCAAATGGCCGTGGTGTGTGACATTTCAGACCAGCTGCTGAGGACCGGTGAGCAGGGACAGACGGACATCACTGGGAGGGGTCCTGAAGAAATGTGAGTCGTTTGAGATGAAAGGACTGGAGATGCTAGGAAACGAATGGAAAGAAGAGTAGACTGATCATGACGTCCTCTCATGGCCAACTCGTTTATAGGGAGGATATTGGCTGAGCTCTGCTGGCAGAGAAATACAAATAGTTGTGTGTAATAAAGCGCTGTTGGATGTTAATCAAACATATGCACGCTAACGTCATATTTCTTGTCATATCATTTTTTTTATTGTCAAGTTAGCAAAATACCATTCAGCTAACTTGACACTGAGCATTTCAACATTCTTCATCACACAGTATGACATCAGACTGTTTTATGGCTGTCAGATTAATATCGAAATGAATACCTTCAAGTCTCTGCCCATGTACACAGGTGTTTATAACCACTCGCTGATTAGACTTGGTCAGGATCATGGATTGTTTATTAAAATGGATGACGTGTCTTCACTTCCATACAGTAGGTTGTTCAGAAATGAAGCTTAAGTATTTGGGTGCTGACATGTTGCATCTTAATGTCATTTGGAGCCTGTTTGGAGTCTGTGCTGTAGTGATCGTGGAGTTGAGCTGTGGTAGTGAGGTCCCTGCGATACACATCCACGACCAATTGCAATTCAGTCTCAGCTGTCAATCATGCTGTATTTAGAGCATCAAATAACTAATGAAAAACTATACTAACCTCAGAAATGGATGAGAACTACCGAAAATGACAGAAACCCTATTTGAGAAAACATGATTTAACATGCGCTTTAAAAATTTAGTTTGGTCAATGCCAACATGGAGGAAGTAAAGTACATAAACCGCACTTTACTGCATCCAACAACACTAGGGGGTGAACTAGATGATTTGGCTTCACTTTCTTCTTTGAGAGTGCAGCTGTCAATCAAACCCAATTTGTCCAGCGAAGAGGTCAAGAGGCTTTAACCTTGAGAGCTACATACATTAAGCTGACATTGGAATTTTCTAAAAACTTTTTTTATTTTCCAGTAAAGTCCATTTTTCTTTTCGTTTATTTATGAAACTCTTTTAAACCTCACAACATTGACAGTGTCTAGGAAAATAATATTATAAGAAAGTGTTGTGACATTTATTTTTCAGGGAAACCTTATCCTAATTAGTTTGGGAGCAGCTATAATTAAAAGCAACAGTATCCTTTGCTTTGAAAGAGGAGTTCCTTATCCTAATAAGAGGAGTTTGGTGTTTGCATCTGTGATGGAAATCTGGAAATACAAGAGGCTGGAAACACCAAAGTTATCTACGTGTATTTTAATAGGGACTTTCTGCAGAAAGGATCAACACAAAGAGTCACAAGGATCTCAGAGTGAAGATGGAGAACAGTCAAATACAAGGATCTTATATAGGAGGACTAAGGGCTGTCCCTCAGAACCAGTTCAGACTGGTTCTGTAGGCGCAGGAGAGAGGGGAATTTAAACACAGACAACTGATTTACATATGTTTCCTTTGGAGATAAGCAGACATATATTCAGTTCTTTGGAGAGTAAATAAATCACACAACTTTAATTTGTATTAAACAATCTTATTTGAATCATCAGTTTACCTTCGATCTGCTCCATCAGGAGCACGATTCAGTTGCAAATCTAGGATTTTTCAAAATCTGGGGCCATAAAGGGGCCTCAATTTATGGTTTAAATGGTAAATGGTTTTGTATTTATATAGTGCTTTTCTAGTCTTGACAGCACAGTTTTACATTCACCCACTCACACACACATTCATTCATTCATACAGTCTATTAGTAGCACTTTGTTGTTCTATGAGGGGAAATTCAGGGTTCAGCATCTTGCCCAAGGACACTTTGGCATGCAGATGGGGAAGACTGGGGATCAAACTGCCGACCTTCAGGTTGGAGAACGACCACTCTACCCCTCAGCCACAGCCACCCTTACAGTTAGCAAACTTTACATAGAGCCAGGATAGTAGTTTCCCTTGTTTCCCATTCTATAAGCAGAGCTAACCAGCTTCATTTTATCATGCAGCCATTACAGAAATATCAGCCTCAGCCTTCCCAGAATGTTGAACTAACTGACCCTGCACTTTAACCTTATTCACTCTTTTCATTTTACTTCAATGTGCTGAAGAGTTACGACACTGGCTCATCATCACTGCTGACTGCTCTGTGTGTTTAAACAAGTAGACAAAGGCACCAATTGTTTAGAGCAAGCCACCATTGCAGTTTTGCTTGTGGGCGACGGTGTTGCCAGATTACACAGTCTCAGAGGTGACATTAAAGCTGTGCCCTGGACCATGCGCCTTCACAGTGAGGAATTCACACCAGCCTCTGAAATGTGGTGTATGGACTCTTCTCTGGTGTGCGCCACAGTTTATATTTGTACGTAGAGTGCCACAGAGCTCAATTCTGAAAATAGTGCCTAAATTAAACACAGGACTTCTAGAAGCTGTTACTCTCCTGGGGTTTGCGGTGAGGCAGCTCCTCCCCCTCACATGTTGTGTCAAACTTACACTCCAGCTTGGCTGGGAAATATCAGAGCAGCTATGCTAGGTGCTAATGTCAAGTTAAACCCACTAAATGGCTGGAGCACTAATAGTATGTTGCATTTACTGTGTTAAATATGACTGCGATGGTTGAAGCTCTTTCAGGCTGAACTCTGGCACAGTGGTGCCAAAGGTAAAACTCCCAAATTGTCTTTAGTTTAAGTTTTATAGTGTACGTCTTGTGTATTTAGCTCCACCAAGGAGGTTGTGTTTCCCCCCACGTCCATTTGTTTGCTGGTTTGTTTGTTTGTGAGCAAGATTATACAACAACTACTGGTTGGATAACAACAATACTTGTTGTTGGTGGAAGGATGTGGTGTGGGTCAGTGAAGAACCCAATAAATTTAGATACACATACGGATCAGGGGTAAGATCCAGGGTCTTTTGTTTTTCACTTTTAAAAAAATCACATAGTAAGATTAGACTTTAAAAACATTTTTTTACTGTTTTCCCAGAGAATAGTTAATGGAGCTTAATAAAAGAAATCAAGGGTGTGAACAGAACTGATTTATATGGGTGTTTGAAAGTTAGTCCAGCTTGATTGAATTTAAGGGGACTGTTGGGCTTTGGCAGAGGTATGCGCTAACTATGTTGTTCTGGGTTCTATTTTCTTTTTTCGGTTAAGCCAGTCTCTTAGCAATGTGCTTTGTCCAGGGAGCTTGCACAACATTTTAGTAGGAATTACTAGGACTATACAGTGTATGCAATTTGAAAATCTTCAAATATCAGAAAAACAATTACTGGAAAAGCTCATGTGTGTTGCGTGACTCACTGAGACGACTCAAACAGCAAAGAATGGTCGCTTGATTTCAGCTTTTATTCCGAGAGAACATCACCCCATGGGGATTGACATTAATTGATTACAAAGTAGGACCTTACCAAGTGGCAAGAGAAAACAGCCTTCACGAAAGTTCAGTATACAAACAACACTGTTAATGACAAACAACATGCATAAAAGTATAAAACCAAATCCATATAAGGGGAAAATACAATGTAGAACTCACTACTTACCTCATATTATAAAACGAACACAACTGTCCAGTACTTTTATAGATGTCCTTTAACTAGTTTAACATGGGAAAAACAATCAAATCTGCTCAAAGATTAATAAAACGCTCAGATAACATACGTATGCTCCACTATTAAGGCGTGGCCATCTATCACTATATTGTGGAGGGCTTACTTTCCTCTATCAAATCATGTCTTGACACATTATACTATAAGGGGTGTTCATTCTAATTCACTTCTTCCTTAGACTCAGGCATGTAACAGGTTTTTACCCATTACAATTTGCGCCAACACAGATGACAGGTGGAGGTAAAAATACTTTGAACTGAAGTTAAACCTTTATGTTGGTTACTCGAGATAAGATACATTTATGTTTCTCATCTACTTAATGCATAGCAATCAACTTTGATAAAAAGTGTAAATAAACAAATCATGATCAGACTGTACAAGAATATAATACAGGTAGAAATCACAATCACATGTATAAAAAGATGCATGTGTTGTGTTCTGCATGTGTCATGTTTTCAGAAAGTTTGTCCTCAGCCATTAGTCTTTGAAAAATGACATTCATATGATATGCTTAGGATACTATATCAGAATCATAGGTTGAAGTTTGTATACAAGCCAACTGTTCCATGAGGTATTTGAGCAGTAACTGAACATGTTATGATGTGCAACAAATAAGTGTTGACAGCGGAGTGAAACCAGTTTCCAGTGATATTCAAAAGGTAACAGTATGATAAGAGGACGGCTTTGTGGCAGTCACTCATTAGTAGAAATTTCACTTCTATCGAAGCTCAGGACAACAAAACATTTAACATTAAAAACCACACTGACGAATTAAATAGTCAATTCTCTAATAAAGGTCCAATCATCAAAAGAGGGTAAAGATTTTAATTTGAGGAAAAACTGATCTCACTTTAAACTACAGCTTTGCATACAAGTAAACAACAAAACAACAGCAAAAGCTATACAATTAAAAAAACACTGAATTGAAAGGCTCATACTGACGGATGGTTAGAAAAAACAAGGAGGAAGATGTCTGACACTCTCACTTTCCACATTCAGTTTTCTATCATGAGAGTAAAACACAGCTGAGGGGAATGGGCTTACAGTGAGTGTGGCTTGCTGTGTCTTTTTTCACAATAAAATTGGTTAAATTAAATAGTAATAGGTGGAGTTGGAACAAATCTAACCCATCAAACAAACCTAAAATAGTGTTAGTGTGTCTTTTCAGACCGTGAGCTTTTGGTCACCATTTGTGACTGTTGTTATTTTTATTGTTGCTTCCACAACAAAGCCAAACACCATTGTTCTGCAACCCAACTCAGAGCAGTTCGATGGAGCAGAAGTCATCCGTGGTTTTAAATGTTGTCACAGTACGGTAAAAAAAATCTGTCTTTAACATGTTCGTGTTTACTGAACAGTATTTGCAAGATGGAGGTAAAGGTTTCACTGCAAAAAATGTACATGGAAATATATTTTTTATATAATATATTTGAATCTGCTCTGATTACTCTCTCCTTCCATTATTCAGATTCATTTTGTGAAACCCAAGAAGCACTGTCAGGACAGTGGACTGTTGATAAGGAGAGATTTATGATAAAAACATAGCTTGGTGATCAGGGACCAGTACATTTACATTTGAATAAAATCACAGTTACGAAACAATGATACTTTGTTTATATGAGTAACATTGTAAATGTCAAAATGGTCTTATTTTAACCAATATGCTGAGAATAATTACTGTTGCTGTGTAGTACAGCTGAAGGTAGAAGATCCAGTAGAGAAAATAAGAAAACGTCCTTCTCAGACGCGTCATGGAACAATGCACACAAGTATGGACTCATTCTTTGTTCGTTGGGGAGCATTTCTTTGTTCTGGTCTGAAAGAGAGCCCTATCTTGCTTGTCAAATCAATTTGCAGAGGATCACACAGAGAGAGGTACACAAGAACAATGATTGATCACAAGACATTTCTCCTACCAGCCACACCCGAGTCAAGCTAATCAATGATTCCTTTAGTAAAGGATGGAGAGGATGGCTTGCATTCCTGTTTTTCTGAGAAGACGTGGCTTGAGTCTAACTCACTCTCTCTTACGAAAGAAAAATCTGATGCAAACAGATTTTAACTCTGTAAACTATTTTATCCTGATTGTGCTGGACTGATTTCTTAGGCATGAAGTCCATTTCTTGTGCGGGTGACCTTAAAGCGAGTCCACCACGGTCAAAAAGGAGCCCTTCTTGGTGTTAGGCTGGTCTCAATTAATGTGGTTGTGCAATCTTTATTTAAGAATATCTAATGAATGGGGAGGTATATGTTGCATCATTGTGAATATTTAACTCAAAATCTTGTTTTGGGAAATTCATTTAAATGTTTTTTTCGTTGAATTTGCCTTTGGTTTCAATGTGTGGACTGCTTCTATTACAGGGATGTATGATGATCTGGTATTTTACTTGGGCCTTTATCTATGTTATAATCTTTGGTCTGTGTTATACCCAGGGTGTATGTTTTGACTGCATTCTGCGTAGAAGACCATGAGACGGATGGATTAGGTAAGGGACCAGAGAGCTCAGCACACGCTCCACTGATGTATGTCATCATCACAAATTCACTGTGATACTGTAAAGAGTCTGCACTCAATGTCCCGTCTTTGCCGTTGTTCCCTCTGTGAACTCTTGCTTGCCAGACAAACAAACATGTCTGCCTCCACCCAGTGCCCACCTTCCCTCCATTTTTGTAAGCCTCCTTAGAAGCTGGTGGTGTCCAGAAGCTGCCTTGCCGTGGAGGCCTCTTCCTTAACCGAGTTGGTCCTCTTGTCGTCTGTGGCTCTGGTCGCAGGTTTCTGCTTGCGTTTGATCTTAAACAAATCCCATTTCTCGGAAAGCAGGTCCTTGTTGAAAATGATGGACGCCAACCAGGAGAACAGCAGAATGGACACAAGTGACATGATCATGATGGTGGTGCGGAAGGGAAAGTACTGGGTTAACTTTCCTTCGGCATCCAGCCGACAGCCGGGGAACTTGATTGCGGGTGGCAGCCCGATGAGGGGCTCGCCGCTCAGGACCCTCATGATTATTCCAATCATGTAGCCCACGCTGGCACCATAACCGTTAGACACCTTGAAGAAGAGGATGCAGACTAGCTGAGGGAACATGATTGTGTAGGACATGTCCACACCCACAAGCCAGAAGACCAGGACGCTGCTGTCCAGGAAGGTAAGCGCGGTGCCAGCCATACCCACCACCACCACTGAGATACGGATCACCCACTGCATCTCACGGTCTGAAGCCTGAAGGAGTGAAAAGAATGACAAAGAGTTGCGTTTTACATTACTCCTCGTTAGAAAATGTAAAAGATCTAAGGATCATCTGGACTTAAAGCCTCCTTGGCAAACAGATCCTCTTACAAAGACAGTATCCATAAGTTACAGCAGTGTAAAAGAGCAGCAATGAATTGACTCATTTTATGTAACATTCCTCAGGGGCGAAATCATGAAACACATCATTGTTTGCAGAGAGCAAATATCACTCTCTCAGCAATTTCTCAGCAAATAACACTCTCAGTCTGAAACAGAGTGCACAGTGTACAGTATGTACATTTTTCTAAAGTCAATAGCTACTTTCTTGTCACCCCCAGCTTGTGAGCACAGTATAATCATCAGAGATACAGATTCTGGAATGTAAATTTATTGTGGCGACCAGCACAAGACTCTTTACATTGACATACCATTATAGGCATTTCACTTTCCCTTAAGTAATACTGCAAATTGTGATGGATTTAAACACCTAAAAGAGACATAAGGTAATATTATCAAAAGTGGTACTGCAGCAATTTTGAATCTTGAATCTTGCAGTGTCTTTGAGCATTAGGAAATTAAGGATTAAGGACAAATTAGGATGCTATAGACATGTGCAGTTAAAAACAGCATGCAAAATACAAAACTACAATAAAACAGGTAAAAACCAGGCACTGCTAGTTGGTGAGATAGAGTGATGCCATGTGCACTAAACCAATCAGAATGCAGTCTCCCATTCAGTTCAAAAGCCAGGTGTGCTTGCACCTTGGCGGATTGTTATTATATTGGCAGATATTGTATATTTGTTGGAAAAAATGGACGTAGACTCCGGGTGTTGAAAGTGAAACCAATGCAGAAGGGCCTGAAACCTCTATTCCCTTGAATGACCAGTAGAGATCGCCTCCACTAGTTACAAGAAAAGTCAGTTTCTATAGAAGTCTATGACTCTCCTCACTTGATTTATACTGGAATGTCAGTTGACATTTTCATACTGAGTTTATGGTCTAAATCTCTAGTTTCAAGCCTTATTCAATAAAGCATGATGTTAATTTTATAAATTATGGTCCAAGATTCACATAGATGATGAAGCCCTATATGCATTAAGACATCGATACTGTGTGATTGCCAGCTACACTCATCAAATGGGTGCAGGTAACAGGTGTTTTGCCAGTTTGTAAAAAGAAAGTTATGATTTCAAAAACCAATGGGTGATGTCACAGTGGGTTGCCACCTTGTAACAAGAAGAGTAAATGTGCTTTGTGCACTTGCCTATATAGGTACTGTATATATTACTATCTTGATTATGCTCCCTTAAAATAACTGTGCCTTTGACCAGGAGTGTAGGTCTCTCCCTTTCTGCTGCCTCAAGATAGCAAAGTGCAAAGGATATACCTGACCAGATATCATTTTAAGACCAACCATGGGTGCTAAAATGGGTGTAACTTAAAAAACATTGGCACTGTAAAGGCAAACCGATAACTGTGTTGGTCTGAAAATAGCAAAGACACTTGCATCCCACTTGGCACAACTGTTTACTTTACTTTGTGCCAGGTATGTGATAGGGTTACCACTATGTTAGCAGAACTGTGAGGCTATACTCTAAGCTAAAGGACAACACTAGCATGTCTATATATATCCAAGTGTTAAGCAGTTCTAATGTTCTAATGTTTATGTTAGCATCCTAATAGATGCTTATTAGCAATTAACACGTATAGTATAGTTGAGGTTGATGAGAAGGTTATTAGCTTTGCTAGAATTTGTTTAAAAAGTAAAAAGGGATTTTGACCTTATGGTGGTGCAGGATTAAAATCCAGATATCAGCAAAATAATTAAGATCCATCGTCTGAGAATAGTTAATTTCAGAACAAGATCTTGTGCCAAGGGGCCATGGTCCAGTATGCACCCGTTTTGATAGCAAGTGCAAGCAAAAATCTTTAAAGTGCGACTAAAAATGTTCCTTTGTGGCTTGTTGATTGTTGTCAATTTAAGATAAGAGCAGAAGCAGCGGTTGGTTTATACAATGTCAGTCTCCTGTCTGAGTGTCCTCCCTCCACACCAACACTAATCACAAGTTATTAGGACCTGAACAGTCCTGAAGTTAACTTTGCGTTTGTTTATGAGACACATAAAAAAAAAAAAAGACATGATGCAACGTAACGGGCACAGCCAGAATAGTGACTGAAACGATCCGGATTCATTCTCACCTGCTTCCTAAGGATGTTCTTGTAAATATTTGAGGAGAACAATGAGGCGGAGGACAGAAGAGCTGAGTCCATGGAGGACATGACAGCGGCAGCGACAGCTCCAATGCCGATGACAGAGATGTAGGTGGGCGTGAGGTACTGCAGGGCGATAGGGAGGATAGAGCCTGCCTGGTCACGCTCATATGGGGTGGGCAATCCATAGCTGGTTGAGTTCCAGTCTGGAAGGAAGGATTGGGGATTACTTTGGATTAAAATCAAAGGGACAAAGGGGAGGAATAAATAAATGAAACAAGAAACTCCAATGCATAAGGCCAATGTGGACACTGAGCAAAAATAGTTTTTCCCAGATTTGTTTAATATGTACCTGTAGATGCAGCCACAGCTCCCACCAGCACAGAGGGAATACCCAGCACCAGGCAGAAGGCTGAGGAGGCAAAGCAGGTCACTTGAGCCTGGGTGTAAGATGAGGCTGCCAGGATTCTTTGGTAGAACGCCTGGTAGGCCAAACCCCCCAGAGCCTGGCACAAACAACATGAAATTGAGACATGATAACAGGAATTAGTTGGACAAGGGGAACAATCCTCCCATGACTTGTTGTTGTATGCTTGGCTGATAGCTCATCTAATGAAATAAGACAATTTAATTTTACCGCTGCTTTCAATTTATTTTAACTGCTGTGATGGCAGGAGTTATGTAAATGCTGCATGAGCTGTGTATCAGAAAACATCCAGAGCTGTAGATGTACATATTGTCTCACACTCCACTCACCAGCAGCATGAAGTCGTCAAACCACTTTCCGGCCTCGTCGAGCTTCACCGTTCCGACCCAGGGAGCCTGGAAGGTCTGGTTGTAGGCCGTCAGTGAGATGTCCAGAGAGTGAGGGTTGGTCAACAGGTAAGGAACACACACCCACTGTATAGACAAACACAAGGACACAACTAATCTGATTATGAGTCCAAGGGGGGTGTTTTCGGTCAGACACTGGGAATTAGGAATCTGAAAGTAGAGCTAGAGTTGAAGCTCCTGTTTATGAGAGGCTATTCAAAACTTGTATGTCTCACTGTGGTTAAATGTACGTACCATCTCTTTTCCAATAGGTTTAAGTTCCCCTTCATTTCATGAGTTTTCATTTGATATATTTGTTGTGTGGTGTACCTTTTAGAGTAATATAGATATCCTCCCCTTTTTTTATTTCAAAATAATTGTATTTATGGGCAATACCAAAAAATATGGATAATAATAGCGCAGGCTGCCAGATGCCAATCGATGCTGTAGGTAATGTAAGGACATAGAATAAGATTCAACTCCGTCCATAGACTGAAGGCACACTGACCTGCCCCCACTGACAGCTACAGTGCACCGGAGGTCTGTTCATCCCATTTTTTATTGTTGTTTCACTTATCTCGTGTCCAAGTCATGCCAAAATTGAAACTGGGCTTTCTCTGGCTATTTATAAAAGACATGCCAAGTGTGAAGTTGATAAGATTATAGGTTCAAGAGATACAGGTTCCACATACAGACAGACATTTGTGGGATTAGTAGGTAGATAGTTTTGCAATACATTGTCGTTTGTGTCTTGTGTGTATGTATGTAGCATTTCATATAGTGTATAGTAGTTTAACTTTAGTGTTGTCAGCGACATGGTACAGAACTTACTAGCCGGCCCCGACACTATATTGTGATTTTAAAACCTTTGGACTTTCTCTTACTCATCTCTAAAAAACTGTAGCTTGCTAGAAAGTGAAATCATGTTTGTTCTGTAGTAAATTCTCCACCAATCAGAGATGTTGCAATTATTCCTGAGGATTGGGGGTAGTGTGGCCCTTCTCCTTGACATTTTGACTAAAACATGTTACTCTTAAAATGCAGTTGATATCATATGGACTTGTGGCTTCTTCAGGAGAATATAACACAATAGTGTTATAACACAATAGTGTTATATTCACAGTCTCGTAGCTTGTGGTAAGTCTACAACATCGATATTCAAAACATTATTAGGATTCTTAGTGTTTACGCACCAGGCTGAAAAAGATGAGGATGAGCTGGATAACGTCTGTGTAAGCCACAGAGTAGAGCCCCCCCAACAGAGTGTAGATTATGGCCACCACTGAGGAGATGATGATGGAGTAGACGTAGGACAGATCCAGGATCACGCTCATAGTTCCCCCTGGAACAACACAACAGCGTGGTGAGTGCAGGAGGACTGACAGAGGCAGCAACTCTTGTGATGTACAGATGACGGTAGCAACAGATTCATGCAACTTCTTACATAATATTTTCTTTAAGTGTTTCATTAGGTTCTCAGTCTCATTTCTGCTTTTAAGTCTTTTCTCTCACACACAAACACACTAATATACATGCATCCACTCTTATGTACTTTGACTTAGGATTTAAGAAGCTATGCAATGACATTTTCTTGTTGCCTTAATGTTGTATTTTCCAAAAAAAAGCATTGACATACAAACTTTTACCAACAAATAGCAAAACCTTACATTTCTAGAAGTCTGAGTTATGAGTAAAGTTACACTCAAACATGTGTGGCAAAGCATCAGATTGCTTAGATAAAGTAACCAGGCAACACAACCATACAGAAACATAATAGAAGCAGCCTATTGATTGTGACTCCAAAATATTCCTTGTTCACACACAGGTGTAGTATCTCACTTTAAATAGTGACAAATGTTGATTAAAGTAAGAAAACTGAAGATCAATGTACAGAGAAGTGTCTTCAAGTGCAAGAAATGTAAAAAGAAAAAGTAAAACTATTGGTAAATGTAAACAAGTTAATAAAAAAAAAATCTTGTTACTCAAACAAGGCAAGCAAAACGTCACTACCTTCACCGTCTCTTCTGCCACATTGCCAGGGTCCCCCCAGCCGCAGCCTGCAGCCACACCACAACAATGCCCTTAAACAGAGAAGTGTCAGATCGGCACCATCGGTCGCCACTCACCACCCCTGCTGACCTGTTATCTCCCTGCGGACCCTGCCACCCTCTAAACCACCCCACCACTGCTGTCTGTCTCACCTACTATAGCTTTGGATCATCTTGATGATACATGCATGACCTTTTCAGTTTGACCTTTGGCTCAGTGACACAAAAAAAAAATATGATCTGTTTTTTTTTATTAATTCTGCTTGATTATCTAAAATAGATAATAATTTCTTCATTACCCTTAAAACAAAAAGATACTACAGATACTAATCTGTTCTCACTTGGCACTGAAACGCATCTGGTCACATGAGCTCTAAATACAAATGTGAATTAACCTAAAAACACACCTTTTTACTGAGACCACAATGACGATGCACAGTGTTAACTTTGTATGACCAACCACTTATATGCCACCAAGGCAAGTTACCACAACTCATTAAACATTTTTTAAATAACCTTCAGTTTTCTTTTTGATTTGGAGTTATTCTGTGCAACTTTGCTGCATTTTCCAGTTTTTATGAGCTGACAGGTTTTCAGAGGAGTCAAATCTGTACCACATGTGGTCACATGCTTTCTGATGCCATGTGTGAACTGAAATCCATCTCAACCAGATCTAAACTTAATCTAGATATGTGTAGACATACATCCAAATCAAACGTGCTTTTTGCTGTTGTTTGTCCAGTAATTTACTTTATGACAAGGCATGATGCAACATATATTGTTAATAATATCTGGGTGGTCTGTTTTCCACAGCTCTAGATTATCCTATCTGTTCTGTGCTGAGCTATAGCTGTTCCCCTCTGTGCTAAATTTAGGAGTAGAAGAATTCAGGGGGCTCTGGGGCTTAATGGGCAGCACCAAGGATTGACAGAGGCAAAGAGCTGCCTGAATAGACCCTGTGTTGTTTTTAGCTCCTTGTCCCACCCAAAACTCATGCCTGGGGTGCGCACATAGAGACACAGAGACACACAGACACACAGACACACACACACACACATACAGACGCACTCCCATTGCAACCTGTCGGTCCTGTACCTAATTTCTTCCTGGCAGAAATTTGACCATGATTGTGTTGTTAATACATGGATCACTATGGCGCATGGAGGGGGTGTGTGTTTTAAAAGTTAAATCCTCTCTGGTACTGGCACTGACCTGCATGCACACACACACGCACACAGTCTCCGAGCAACAACGCCACTGTGTCAAATGCTCAGTGCACTCTCTATGTCAAGTCGAGTGTCAAGTGTTTTTGTGTGTGCGTGTGATGCCACACATCAGTCATGTATCCATAACTGTCCAAGAAACAACGTCAGGAGGTTTTACTGATGAGTGAGGGTAACCCTGTTTCTATATTAGTTTAACAGGTTTGGATAAAAATGTCCCAGGAACATTCCTGCCTCTCTACCAGTCCTTTTGTGGTGTGTCAACACAGAGACTCAGACACTGTCAATGGATTTCACAGCTCCCCTCTTTAAAACTTTGACTGATAAAAATTATAGTGGAAGTATGAAACCCTCGTCAGAAGTTTGTAATAACACAACAATCTATTATTGATCACCTTTCACAATCAACAGGCTGCTCGATCTTTAACCCCCTTTTTCAAATAACACTGGAAAAGAAAACAACGTTAAAAACACACACTTTCTCTGCTGCACAAACACCCACACATACAAATAAACACACACACACACACACACACACACACACACACATAATGAATAGGGAAAACACATGTAGTAACTTTTATAGAACACAGGTGGATCGCATCAGGAGGAGTCACTTAAATCTTAAGTCCCCTAGTCCACGAAATAATAGTCAGTCAGTTATTTTAGTGACTGACCCTCATTGAGCTTATAAAGCTGAGGATCAATATTTGTGTTTTGATTTCATTTCAGCGGAGCAGCAAGAATGAGCATCCATAGCTTTGTCATGCAACATGTGTGTGTGGCAAATATATTGCAGTAATTACTGCTTTTCCACCCGGAGCTTGGTTCCGTCAGACATTTAAGACTAAATCCAGTATTTTCTTTCTGCCCGGCATCATACAGCTCTCTTTTTTTCTGAACTGTTCAGTTATTGTTATTAAGTTAAGTGACTGTTCACTAAGCTGCACCCACTTGACTTAAGTGTTTGTGCACATTGTGTAACTAGACCTGTGGGGGGCGTGCGTAATTGCCAAGTACATGTGTATAAACGAATCAGTGCCAGACAGTTTTACAGAGTGAGCTAACTCACCCAAGCTGATGAGTGTGCCATGTGTGCACAACTATTATTATTTAAAGGTGTCGTTCTGATGTCACAGTCCATCAAGCACCAATGCAGCTCAAGTCTTGATGGTTAGTGGTATATTTATTTTGTGCACATTGTGTACCCAGATCTGTTGGTGCCTGCATGATTGCTTAAGCAGGTATGTGCATACGATATACTGACAGACAGAGTTTGAGCTAACTTACCCAGGCTGACGAGTGTGCGTGCCACCCACAGGACATCAGCCACTAGTGCGGGAAACATTAGCAGAATGCTCAGGACGTTCCCATACTTCTTCTGGAAGGGGTCCATCATTGTCACATACTTGTTCTCTCTCATGGGCTTGGCAAAGAAAAAGCCACCTGTAGCAGAAGTGATTAAATCAGCAATATAAAGTCAGAGTCTCTCTCAGAAAAACGAGAGATCAGGCAATCAGGCTCAAAACATGACAACCCTTTAAAAACACTGAATGAGAGCGAGAGGAAGAAGAGGAAGAGGGTGAGCGCGAGAGTCAAAGTACAAGTGCTTATGAACAATAAGAGAAACAAGTGTTCCCTCCAGATAACTCAATAAACACCTTCAGCTGAACTCTAGGGGTCCACTTGGTCAACAATGGACAACAATAGAAGTGGAATGTTAGATTTCAGGGACTTCAGGGTTTCCATTTCCCATAATTCCCCCTCACACACAAACACACACATACAATAAGGCCAAGGAAGTGATAATTTCAAATGTTTACAGACGAATAACTGAGTTTGTCAATTTGGTGAAATCAGGAGCAGGAAATCCAAGTCTCTTTGCACCTGTTGCCTCAACATTATTTCTCATGGTCCTATTTTTAAAGTGAGCGACACTTTTATTGGACTGTGGAGTCTGTGGGGGGTTGGGGTATGGGAGCAGCATTGGTGGCCAACAACACTTGAGAGACGGAATCAGTTCAGTTTGATATCACACCTAATAATCTGTGTGTATAGCCTTTCGGAAACTTTATTTTATTGTAATCTATAACTAGCTGGTATACCCATTTAAAGTAAATATCGTTTACAATCACTGCATATACTTATACTGTAAAATACATAGTTTTTTCATCCCACAGGACTTTTAATAGCTGCTGAGGGTTAAGCAAAGGAAACAATAATGACGATAACCTTCCCTCTTCCAAACCTGACCACATAATCTTCAAGTCAGAGATGTGAAGAAGATGGGATAGAAGACAGACCAATTAAAATGGCAGTATTCACATGTTATCAGCGTTTATCGCAGTTTACTTTCCCAACCACAACTAGTGGCACTGGCATTTACTGCAGGTGATAATTTCAGACCTTGCATACACAACCTTAGGTCTTGTGTAACAAGACTACGTTAGGCTGCATAAAGTACATACCTACTTTTGTGTCTATTTAAATCTGTGATACTGCAGTGCATGAATAACATGGACTCTTAGATCAGTTTCACTCACAAAGTTGTATCCAATTAAATTTGACCGCAGACTTCAATCAGCTGACATGATTTGTAAAAAACAACAACAACACAGTTTGTTTATATATGTAGATACAGGTCATAAAAGTCTTTAGACAGGTCTGCAAAATGTTACTCTTCAACTACAAAATAGTTTTCAACCACACTTAGTTAATTTTTCCAATACAATAGGCTTGAGGATCAATTGTGCCACTCACCTAAGAAGAAGGTCAGTACATAAGGCACAGGCATGAGGGCCCACACTGCGCCTAGTGTTGGGTTGTATGTTGCCTCAGCTATACCAAGGATGAAGCCTCCACCCACCCACGTAGCTGCCGAGAAACAAACACACGTTATAGGAGAAACATGACATACAGTGTGTGTATTACCATCATTTTACACATACTTGACAGCAATTTAAGACGACTGTTATCACTTGATACTTTGTTTATTCAATCATAAATTTCATGTATGCAATATGCCTACTCATACACTACCATTACAGCTGTCACTGCTGCTCCCTTTATCTCTGTCAGACATTTTCTTTTGTATAAATACGTGATACACCTCTCCATTTATCTTTTGTCTTTTCTCATCAATGTTGTAAATGTATAATATATGTGTGACATCTATTGCACATCTGTCTGTCCCGAGCTCTCTTTGCTTTACCTGTAAGAGTGAAGATGCCGACGAGCAAGTTGATGTTACGCCCGGCCAATAGCGTCATCTCCATGCCACCTCCCTTGAACTTCTTCTCCTCCTTTTTGGAACGCAGGGACGCCCAGATGCCCGTGCCCAAGATCAAAAGGTAGAACACTGCCATCACCGCCAGGCCGGGCACATTGAGAGCCATCCCGAACTACTGCTGTGTACGTTCCCTGTTGGATAGAGAGACAGAAAGAGACAAACATGAAGATTTGAGTGGCTACAAAATACAAAAGATCATATAATAATACAGCTTGCAATGATTGTTTAAATCATTAAAGCAAATAATACAAACAAAATACAAACAAAAATCACATATTCACATTTACTATATGTGTTAAAATATTTGTAGGACTGCAGGACAGGAGGGTGGGGGAGGCAAGTCTGCAAAAATTCAGATGTCATCTAAGATGATTCTGACAAACAAAAAGGTACATTCATCATGTGCAGAAAGCTATTAAGCATAAATGATAAACAACAATGAACAGAAACAGTAGGCTTTATTCAAATGACTGAAGAGAGTAAGGTGAGCAAGGTAAAAAGATGTCGTCTCAAAGAAAGAATGAATAAAAAGGTTGCAGTGGGAGCAAAATAGACAGGAGCGGCAGCATCTTGGATGACCTGACTCTACTTGCTTGGCAGACGGAGTGATGGGGTGGAGAAAGGTGGAGTGGAGGAGGAGAAAACAGAAGGCAAGGGAAGGGAGGGATGAATATACGGAGAGCGAAAGGGGTCTCACCATAATACTTGGCAGCACTGACAAAGATGGCGGACAGATGTTGTCCCCCGTCTTCAGTGGTTGGGCGGGACGAGTTTCGACCCCATACATTGGGAAGTAAACACAACTCAGAGCCAAGTTAGTGTGTACGTGTGTGTGTGTGTGTGTGTCTGTGTGTGTGTGTTTTGATACTGTAATTGTGTGATGAGCAGATGGTTTCTTAAAAAAGGATTAATATATGAGAAAAGTCTTTGCACCTATAAAAGAAGCGTTAAACTTTAGGTGCTGATTTGCACCTACTTGCCCCCGCTTCTCTGCACATCAACATGGCTTATATCAGGAACACCACATCAAGTGTGTTAATGCACAGCAGGAAAGTTGAAGGACAACTTTGATAAATATCACAGTAAGGCAGTTTCTTAGAGAACCCTTTCCTTTATTAAATACAGAAATGTATTTGTAATAAAACACAGCCATTCTTTTCATGGTGAAAAAAACAAGACATGGCTCCCGCCCAACAGGGTGAAACACATCTGGTATACAGAAAGCTTTGGCTCCAATCATAAAACTCGAGAAAGATAGAAGGCATGTATATCCACATGGACGAATAGAGAAAGGAGAAGAAGGATATGCTTGTGAAAAGAAAGGAGCAAACAAAATACCAGTAGGAGGTAAATGTGTGTCTGTGTGTGTTTATGTGAAGGTATGGAAGGAATGGGTAAGGGTCTGGGGGGCTGGAGGAGTTGGCTCTCTGCCCAAATCAACAAAAGCCTGAGAAGCTCACTGACATGGTCCATAACAGCTATGTATGTGTTTGCACACACTGTTACAGCCCATACACACCAGACATTACACAGCTCAAACCCATATCATCAAAGTAATATACAAATATACTAAAATAATACAATATAATGTCATTTTCTAAAATATATATTTTGTAAACAGATATTCCAAGCTACATTGTGAACTTCTTACCTCAGTACAATGAGTTACAAGGAAAACACAAACATCAAGTATGAATCCAATAAATATACAGTATTATTTTAGTCAATGTGAACACTATGGCTTCAAAGCATTATTATAAAAAACTAAAACAAACAACATTCTTCTCAAGCAGTATTCAAAGCTGCAAACAAACAAGTATGGAGTCTGAGACCTCAACAATGCTTAACCAAGTAATTGCTCTAGTAATTGGTGCTAGCCACCACTAAAATCACCAGCATTAACTTCTGAGAGAATGTTTGCAATCTTTCCAAGGGCTTGTAAAACTTTTTAATGGGACTTCATGCAACCGCAGAGGTGGCAGATTTCCCTGTAGGCTGCTGGTATTTTTGGTATTAGGGAAGGAATCGTGAGGAAGCCTTGTACCAGTGCCATGAATTCCTTACGTAACTGACACATGTATGGATAAAACCTACCAACCTTTATTGTTACATGTTGAAAAACATGTATGTGTTGATGTGACCTTAAAGCTACACCTTAAAGCATACACCTGGTAGTGGAAGATCTCCAACACACTCTTATCAGGCTGTACATGAAAATGGACTGCATGACTGCCACCCATAGGTGACACCAAAGGGTCTCAATCACCACCTGGTGGCTGACTTTCTAATTTGGTCCATGTACAATCCACATAACATGGAGGAGGCAGGATTTATGACCTATACTGCTTCCAAAAAACACGTAAAATAAATGTTTCACAAAGATAGTTTTTGTCATTTTAGCGTAGTTCTTATCACACTGATGTGTGTTCAATGGCTAATATTTCTAGATAGCTGCTATAAAAACGAGGTGAAGCTTGACAGCTCCGACCAATAACGTTTGGTCAATCATGTGTTTTCACTGCTCCTAGTGACCGTTTCATATTGCATATAGCTTGATTCCTCCTTCAGCTAGTGGCTAACTTTGTCTTTGATACTATAGGTGATAGGTGATGTGATTCAGTGAGTTCTTAGGTATTTGGCTTCATACACCTACCAGTCGCTGCAGGAAATGAGGCAAGCAAAAGCAGTGACTCTAAAATGTAAAGTAAATGTACCGAAAAGCCAGAACTTAAAGAGGCTCCATCACAGCACTGAGTTCAGTTTTAGTTCTTTCCGGGTTTCTTACTGGAGCGACCCATTTGACATTAATAGCATATGAGGTCAGTTGATTTATTGGTATGGTACAATGTTGATTGGTGGAGCTTTATAATATTAGTGAGTTTCAGTTTGTATCAGCCTTTCTCAAGCTTTTATGTATATCAGCCATAGGTTATAACTACGCAGGGTTAGCACGGCCTAGACTAGTTTACTGAGCCCCTCTCTCCTCTTTGGACAGTATGCAAGATATTCCAGAGCAGAGAGAGATCTGGGGACCCTCTATAGAGATATGCACGCTTGTTGACCTATTTCGGAGTTGAAAAAAGTCCCTTATACGCCCCCTCCCACACTACACACACTTGGCCCCCTTGTGGATCTGAAGCAGTTGTATTCAGTTTAATTTAATGAGCCATTCGCAGTTTCACTGTACCAGCCTTGTGGGACCTTGTGGGTGAATGTGGCTAATCTGCTTTTCCTCAGTGAGACAGGATGTGCTCATGTTACCGACTCTGGTCCAAATGCAACACAGGGGAAACCATATTTCAGATACTTAAACTGATTCGGTCACACTTCAATTACTTTGCCATATTTTTTGCAGTTATTGAATGTCTGGATTCAGCGAGAGTTGAATCAAGAGCACGTCTGGCTGAAAAGGATGCCAAGCTAATTTTTCACGAATGTATGCCCTAGGCAACTTCTAATCTGGCAACAACCTCTCGTTGCAATGGAGCACAACTATAGAGTCAATAATGATGTTTTCCTTTGAAGACAATCCAAACAGGTTGGCTAATGTATTGACATTCACTGATTTGGTCAGAATAATTCATGTCAGGTAACATATGAATGTAATTAAGTCTCAGACCTTAAAGCCCCTGGCCCTCCCTTTTGAAAGCCAGACGCAGGATTCACAAATGCTTATTGTTACTAATCTCATAGAAAGTCATCTTCATGTCATGCCAAATATGCACGTGTGTCCCTTCGTGCACATTCACACATGAAACTTCAGGTCGATGCTGAGAGCCAAAGAAATTTGACCCTGCCACGGTCCAGACACAAGTGTGTCATCTTTCACAGAAAGGGAAAGGAAGAGAGTGAGAGGACCAACACAGAGATCCTTAAAAAATGCCTGCTACCTCTAATTTTCTCTGTAGTAGCTCTCCTCTGAATCTTAATATGAAAAATGTCACTTTTATGTCCCACATCACCTCAGGGATCAGTTCTGTGGAACAGATCATCTCTCATCCATCACAGCTCACAAGCAGAGCAAGAACCAAGGTATGAAGGTATCAAACTACTAAATATTCTAAACAATCTCTGCACAATTTAAACTAAAACCACGAGGCCACAAGGTTATATTGAGTAGATGTTATCTTGATATCTGCTTTTTGCTTTTAAAGACAGAGACACTGAGGAAAACCTTTACACAAAGGATGAACACACATTCACCGTCTGTGACAAGTTGCTAATTCACTCATGGGACAAACAAGTGATTTCATCAAAAGCTTAAGCTGGGAACAATTAATGTCCGGCTGAAGTCCATACACACATAACATTTGAGTTTGGGGACAAATGGAAGCTAATCTCTAAAGTCTTTTGAAGAGAGCCAGTCACTTTGTCAGTTCACCAATGTGCGGAGGAGGAGAGCTGTCGGGGCGGTTTGGTGGCTCGGCTCTGAGGTATGGGGACTTTGATTAAGAGAGATGATTAAAGGCTGAGGAGGAGGACATAACCACAAGTGATTTGTGGTGAGGACTGCCACAGTGGAAATTAAGTTATGTTAACAAGTGAATTAAGAAATTAAGAAAATAAATACAAACTTGAGGATTTATTACTGAAATAAATGAAAACAATCTCTCTTCATCCTGCACATAGGCACTCTGAAAATATGGAGTCAATAAAATAAAATAAATATTTCTTCTAAATATATTTATTGCCTTGCCTTAAATAAATATTCAAATAATGAAAAAATATCTTTTCATTGGTTTAATTATATTGAAATTACACCATAAGAAGAGGTGCAGTGGAAATTTACAGCTGATCAAAACAAGTGATAGGAAGAGGGGTGGATTAGTTTCAGTCACAGAAGACAAACCACAAGAGCCAATTTATCTCTGCAGCTGAGCCCCTCGGTACTATAACTGTGACAGACGCCCAGTGTCCCAAATTGACGCAAACAGCTGTCTCACAGAAAAGAACTGAAAAAAACTAAATAATGTACATAGACAAAAATAAAAAATAAAACTTTCAACGGGCAAAGGAGATTGGATAAACACCGTTAGAGGGGGATAACCCACAGATGGGATGATTGAACACATACCTGGGGTCGACGGTACGTGTCAAGTGAGGTGAAGCTGACGTGCAGAGGAAACAGAAGCTACTGAGACAGCTGACAGATTCAGTCCAGGTGGAGAAAGATCCACTCATCCACAGTGCTGAGGGAGTGAGGGCGCTTCTGCCAGACAGATGGAGGCAACACACACAAACAGTAGCTGTCCTTCACTTTCTCATTCCCAATAGAGTCTGCTTGAAAACTTTCATCAAACAAAGTGAAAGAGTCGTTTAAGCTGATGCTGAGAAATCGTGAGGGAGGGAGGACGGAACTCTCTGGAATCAACACTTCGCATCAAGTTTATAGCTCGCCCGATGGGCGGGGTCACAAAGGCGACAGAAGCAGGGGACGCTGCCGCTGTTTCCACCTGATTGGGTGGCTGCATTGGTCCCCCTTTGGCCTGCAGCCAATACGTGAGTCGAGGCAGAGCAGCCCGCAGTTCAGCTGCTTCAGTCCACATGAGAAAGACGTTTTTGGCGCTGCCTTCAAGTGCTCTCTAAAAACTAAAATATAGAAATAGTTTACATATTTTAAATTAATGATCTTCATCGTTGTGTTTAATTGCAGCTCACTCCTTATAAAGTTAACGTACTTGGTCAGATAGTGCTATATAGTTAACTATTTGTAAAGTCTACATTAGGCTATGATCTTTTCCTGATAGTCATCTCTCTAATTGAGTCTGTGCCGGTGCAGCACAGACTCTTATTTTTTGTTTTTCGGGAAGAGAGACAGACAGACTGGCTGCTTTAAGAGAGAGAGAGAAACTGTACCAGTTCAAGAGAGAGAGAGAGAGAGAGAGAGAGAGAGAGAGAGAGAGAGAGAAACTGTACCAGTTCAAGAGAGAGAGAGAGAGAGAGACTGGCTGGTATGAGAGAGAGAGAGACTGGCTGGCTGGTTGAAGAGAGAGAGAGAAACTACCAGTTCAAGAGAGAGAGAGAGAGAGAGAGAGAGAGAGAGAGAGAGAGAGACTGGCTGGTATGAGAGAGAGAGAAACTGTACCAGTTCAAGAGAGAGAGAGAGAGAGAGAGAGAGAGATAAACTGTACCAGTTCAAGAGAGAGAGAGAGAGAGAGAGAGAGAGAGAGAGAGAGAGAGAGAGAGAAACTGTACCAGTTCGAGAGAGAGAGAGATAAACTGTACCAGTTCAAGAGAGAGAGAGAGAGAGAGAGAGAGAGAGAGAGAGAGAGAGAGAAACTGTACCAGTTCGAGAGAGAGAGAGAGAGAGACTGGCTGGCTGGCTGGTTGAAGAGAGAGAGACAGACATTGAATTTGAGTGCGACTGGACGTGTCAGAAAAAATATATATTTTTGGCTTCAGTAGGTTTTGAAATCTCAACCAGTGGATCACTGAGTCAGCATCTCAACCCACTGATCCAATCACATTGTTAATCAAAAAATATCGGCCCCATTGAATCCAATGTTAAATTTCGGAGGACATTTTTGGAATGACAACTACGTTTCTAAATTGCACGCACGGCCTCAATTTTTGACTCTAAGCAATAATATAGATATCTGCTTGTTCTATCATCTCACAGATAGGAGTTATAGATTTTGAATGAGAGCATTTTGTTAGTGACGTACTCCTGAGGTGCAAACTGTCACTCGCTCTCTGTCACAGGTGCGGTCGTTAGTGAAGATACACACGCTGAGGGAGGGGCCAAAGGGGGAAAGGGAGACAGTGGGATCTTTATGTTAACTACTTCAAAGGTGTTGATTAACACTATGTGTAGTGTGGTGGGTAGAGCAGAGGGTCAGAAAGTCAGAGGTGGTGAGGTCAAGTCCAGGTGTGGTGCTGTCACTATTAGTGTGTATGCAGTGATAGCGATAGCACACACTCTGCCCAGCTCCAGCAGAAGAGATGTGACTTATGGATGTGACACGACCCACTGAAATGCTAAGAACTATGTTCAACCAGCAATTCAGAAATCAGGAAATTCTGATGGGTGGATGAAATTAACTTATCAAATGGCAAAGAATAAAGTTGATTATCCTTTATTGATTCCATTCCAGCAAAAAGGTTTTATTCAAAAATTCCTTCTGGCTACAGAAGCAGGGACCTCGGGCAGACACCCAAGGAGTCCATGCGGGGATCCTCTCCACTCAGTGTCGGCAAAAACACCAAGAGGCAGAGGGCGATATGCTCTGCTACCTTTATGCTAACAGCCACTAATCAGTTTGCTATGATTGCACAATACAAAGTACCTGACATCTGTTCTGGGAAGGAGTCTTAAGCACTGCCTTCCCCAGGGGCAATGTCTTGAAACTGCACACTGAGGCTGATTGGATTCAAACACAAGAAAAAAAATGCTCATTAAATTGTGACACAGCAAACACAAGTCAGATTGATTAGAGCAGGTATGGTCATTCTTGCTGCAGGTCTCATAACATGTTCGCCAGGAAGGGACCAGGTCAGTCATGTGACCCTCACACTGTGCAGCAGTAAAGGACTGCGGTCAAGCCAGCCTCCACTCGGAAACACAGGGTCAAACTAGCCCCCACTCATTTCATGGTGCGCTTTGTTTATAAGCATGAAGTTACAAGCATGTTAGAGTGTTTCAAAAGGGGGCTCAAGTGAGAAAAAGGGCACATCTCAGAATTATTTATATACAAAAATGTTCTAAAACTAAAGTATGTCTGTATGTGAGAAGGGGTTCAAATTGATCATATTGTGGTCAAAATGTTACATTTCCCTTACATGCTGCTTCACTGCTATATGTGTATGAATGGAAGCTTTGTTCATCTGTTGTAACATCAATCAACACTAATTTCACTTTACAATGACAGTTCTCTACCTCAGTTGGAGTCCGAAGTTGAAAGCACGAGACAATTAGCAACTTGTTGCTTGACACCCTTGTAATCCTACTCCTGTAATCAGAACACAAAGAGGGAGAGAGAGATGCTGTTGAACAGGATAACAAATATTATGTATGACAAATATGTATGTAATTCTAAAAACTACATTTTATAATCATGATATCAAGACTTTAAGGTAATGATAATACATGGTGATAATAATTATATAAACAGTTTACTCATACTACTAACTTGTGTCCCAACACATCGTACCATTGAGCTTAATTTTCCCCCCACTATAACCAATAAACAATGAAAGTTGAAATTCTGTGACTCACAGGTGACATTCAATATAAACCTAGCAGAGACTGTGTGTGCAGACACGAGGAGGGAGGAAAGAATATCACACCATCTGGGTTAAAGACGGTGATGTTATTCTCAGTCAATTCAGAAGCAACTAACTCCTACAACAATGACGCTTTCTGACAGTTCTACTTCTCAACTGTAAAAAACATGGAAGCAGCATTAAGATCAACAGAAATGATTTTCAGAAGCATCATCAGTGGTGCCAAATTCAATAGGTCTTATCCTTTGTGCGATGGTATGCAATAACAGTCTGCACCTTCCCATCACATGAGACCAAATCAGACAAACAAGTAAAAACACATCTGTGGATTTATGGTTTCTGTGTAGGGGCTTCTCACCATATAAACAATTGTCTGTGTCAAACATTCTCACATGTAAGACCAGGTTTTGTCTGAAAAAATGGCTTGAATGGGCACATGTTCAGAAATCAGGAATAGTGGCTAAACGCATTAAACACTAACCCCTCACCAACAAAAAACACATCTATGTCCTCCTGGCATGCTGCCCTATGGAATACCATAGAGGAACAATCATCGTTGCCGTTTGTGACCGCCACCTATTCAAAGTGTTTGCACATTTGTTCTACTGGGTGTTCTTGAGAACCCTTTCAATTTTGGAATGAACACGATTTGCAAGAGTGCAAGCAAAGAAAACCAACAAAATAAGTTTAGTCTGTGTTTCAGTTTTTTCTGCATGAAGCAATTTCACTTTCATTTCATCATTTGCTGTGCTGTGTATTTATGCCTGACAAGAAGTTATCAGCAAAACAAGTCAGCTCACAAACATCATCATGTTGCTATCTTGTAATTTGTGAGCATGCTAACATGCTGTTGGCTTAAAGAACCACTATGTCAGAACAGACTCACAGAAAATTGTAAATATGTGTTATTACCTTCGCCAAGGAGGCAATGTTTTCGTCTGCGTTTATTGGTTTGTTTGTTTCTTATTTAGCAGAATTACGCAAAAACATTGGATGGATATCAATGAAACTTGGTGAAGGGATGCAATGCGTAAGGGACATTGCAAGATTTGTCCACATTTTAGTGAATTTAAGAAAAAAATAAGGCATGTGTAGAGTGCTTACCCCCAATTACAATCAGTGAAAACCTAAAACCTTCTATTATTAAAGCTATAAAAGCTCAAATTGCAAGAGAAATGCTTGGGATGGGATGAGACAGTGATATGTTATTGTCTCCTTTGTTAAATGAAGACGTGACTGACACCTGAAGACAAGGTTCAACTGCCTGTGGTTTGTTTAGCAACAACTGTCTGTCTCTCTGGCTGAAGGCTGAACACTCAAACACTACAGGTGTTATATTCATGATCAAATGGCACTAGCTCACTGATTATCTTTGTGTGATGCCAACATCACTTTCAATGCTGGTGATCATTATGATTACACAACAGTAACCTGCCTGACTGTCTGCTGGCCAGTAGCAGCAACAACCAGTTTACATCATGAGCTATTACGGAGAAGAAACAATAAATCTTTCAAATCTTTAAATTGAACAGTGTGATAAAAGCATAACATATTCAATTATGTGATAATGGAATGGCTAAATATGGCACAGAGAAAAAAATATTATAATTATGAGACCCTGCAGACCCTGAGACCCCTGGATGCAAGAAGATTTCAGACAGAGACCATTCCCTTGAGTCTAGTCATTATTAAATGGAAAGAGTATGGCACAGCTGTAAATCTGCCCAGAACACAGTGTCCTCAAAACTGATTGAGTGTGCAAGAAGGAGTCTAATGTGGAGTATACTTTAAACATCTTAAATCAACCCTGAAGACATTTCAGAGGCTGAGAGTAGAAGGGCACAGCAACAACTGGCTGGGTATCAGGTTAAAGGGAGAGCGGCAAAGGGAAAGCCACTGTAACAAAAAACTCACATAGCTTTTTAGCCAGAGGGCACATGTGAGTTATCTGTTGTTTAATACAACCAACATTTATCGGTTTGGCCATCAGACTTAAGAACATGTTTGGTATAAACCAGAGGTGTCTGACACTGTACGTCCAGTGAGAATTAGAAAATTGAGACAACTGCGCTTGCTGGAGGTGTTAAATCAGTCTCAGCCATCATAGTAATGAAGTGAAGTAATCTGCAGGTATACTGTAACAAGGCCATCTCTATGTTTTCCGCACAACATGGCACCAGCACGGTTGTCTCATGCCTGGCAATTCTAAGCTGTCATTAAACATTTCATTTCCATGGTGCTAGAACTTGAAACCACAACAAAAATACAATGAGTGCCATTGTGAGCATAACAGAGGTATTTGTTACTTCCAGTATAGCTGATAGGCCTATCATGTATTTGTCAACACCAGCGATGGAAGCATCTTTGTTATGGCAAGGGTCGGCAAAAAATGAGCTCAGTGTAAAAAGAAAAATCTAATCAAATTTTATTTGTATGCCCATATTCTAAAATCACAATTTGACAAGGTGCAACATCCTCTGCCCTTAACCCTAATTAAGGAAACAGGAAGAAAAAAATGTAGAAACCACAGAGAGAGCCACATCTAAGGGATTCCTCTCCCAGGACGGACAGAAGTGCAGTAGACGCTTGTAACTGAACATATCAACAAAATAACAGTATTTTCAACATTGATTAGAAGAAATGGTTTGTAACATAATAGGAAAGTATGTAAATGTTTAATCAGATCATCCGATTCTACCCCTGTAGAATAATGGCCTGTGTCAAGAGTGTGGCTTAGGCCGTTTTATTTTGCTTAAGTCAAAAGACAATGTGACTTAGGCAATTTTACAAGCTTTTCAAGATAGCGGCTTCAAGAAGAACGAAAGTTATTTCCATGATTCAGGGCTCGTCCCCTAATGGTAAGTGATGAGGTTTACTATAATATAGGCTAGGCTATAAATATTGCATAGTTATTTAGTCAGTCTTTTTAGTCAGCATTTTAGTCAGCAAAATAGCTAAGTCCATGAAGCTAGCATTTAGCAAAGAGTGGAAAGGCTCCAGAATCGGTGGCTGTTACAAGTGATAGGCTTTCTGTTAACTCTTTTCTGTCTTTTCAAACAATATTTCATCTACAGTTTTTGTCTAATTTTTTCCACATTACATGATCTAATTAAGAAATATTTGAATACCGTATTGTAATCTAACAGCTAGAAATTAGTGTCTAGAGGCAGCTTGTGCACCCCTAGGGGTGCATGCACACCACTTTGGGAATCCCTGATGTAGCTTAATACAACACCACAAGGCAATGAATGTTTTTCAGAATGATCACACATTTGTGACTGTACACCTCAAAAGGTTGAAATGTTTTTACTTTTTGGTAGGAGATGCACTTGACAATTCTGTCAACGATCAGGTCTCATCCACTGAAAATGACAATGAGACCATCGTTGAAGAGATGAAGCAGCATGTACCAGCTCAAGACTCTGTTTTAGATGGAGCAGACAATACCTTAAACACTCCCGTTGATGTTGTTGAAGATGCCAAGCAGACATCCACACCATGAAGAGGACATATCTGATAATGATGATGTCATAAGCAATCCAGACTATACCCCATCCTATGATGAGTACTTTGAAGGTGTGATTAAAGACCATCCAGAACTCAAGGAGATCAAAGAGTGGAGCGAAGGTTGCATTTATCAGAATGGTGAATGCCTTCTCTGAGCTTGCAAGAGCTTTCAAGTACTCTTGAACACAAAATTGTTACGGATATCTTCACCCTGAGAGACTACATCATCATCATACTCCAGACTGCAAGAATCAGGCCATCACCTAACCATATGAAGGTGCTCAAGCATTATGAGTTCCTGAAAATGAATGGATCTTACTTCATTAGCATCAGACCAGGCAAAAAAGCTGGAGATCCGGGCTCTTTAGTTTAATAGGCATCAGTCAAGAACCCAGCAAAGAAGAGCTGGAAGGAGAACTGAGGAGATGCACATCATCAGCATTATGTTTAGTTAGTTTGTTAGTTATGCTTTATTGTTGACAGAGATGAATGTCACAAAGGCATGTTCAAAAATTTGCCTAAGTAATTTATTCCTTTTATGTTACATAATTGACAGACATTGTTATTAGTATGTCAATAGTCATCTATTGTCATAACCTTTTTGGGTGAAATTATTAATAAATATCATATTTTCAATATTTGGTTAATTTTTTGTGTTTTCTGAAAAACCTGAAAAAATTACTTGGGCCATTAGTTTAAGAGGGTGACGATATTGAAATCACAGGCTAATCCAATTTGAGTGAATTTTACTAGTATACACTGGTGTATATGGCCACCGTGTGCCTGTATACACTCACAGCAATGTCTCCTGATGAGTCAGCGGATGGTGTCCTGGGGGATCTCCTCCCAGACCCGGATCAGGGCATCATTCAGCTCCTGGGCAGTCTGTTCAGCTCAATTGGATTTAGGTCAGGGGAACGTGAGGGCCAGTAAATGACATAATCTGAAGCTGACTTTCTTTAACAGGTTTGAGCTTGGAGACATGAAATGTTGGATGGAGCCTCATGGACCGGGGAAGGCAGAGACGGACTGCAGCAGGGTTAATGACCCTGGCGATGGGAAAAGGACCCACAAACCGTGGAGCCAACTTCCTGGACTCCACCCGGAGTGGGAGGTCACGAGTGGACAGCCAAACCTTCTGGCCAGGAGTGTAGTGGGGCACCGAGATGTGGTGCCGGTTGGCCCCTCTCTGGTACCGGTCCGAAGAACGCAGGAGAGTAGAACGTGCCTGCAACCAGGTACGACGACAGTGCCGGATAAACATCTGGACAGATGGGACAACTGTCTGACTGGAACTGATGGGACAGGGCATCAGGCTTGACATTCTTCGATCCTGGGCGGTAGGAGAGGGAAAAGTCAAAACGATTGAAGAATAATACCCACCTGGCTTGACGGGAACTCAGCTGTTTGGCTGACCGGATGTACTCCAGGTTCTTGTGGTCAGTCCAAACCACAAATGGCTGCTCTGCCCCCTCTAACCAGTGCCTCCACTCCTCCAGGGCCATCTTGACAGCCAACAACTCCCGATTCCCAATATCATAATGTTGTTCAGCTGGTGACAATTTGCGGGAGAATAAAGCACACAGGTGCATCTTTTGGTCCTCACCTGACTGCTTGGAGAGGACTAATAAACTGGTGCTCCGGGTCTGGAAAGACAAGGATGGGAGCAGACGAGAACCGTCACTTCAACTCACCGAATGCTCTTTCTGCAGCAGAGGACCACTGGAAGGTGAGTTTCTGGGAGGTGAGAGCTGTTAGAGGAGCTGCCACAGAGCTATAATTGCAGATGAAACGACGGTAGAAATTGACAAACCTGAAGAACTGCTGAAGCCTCTTCCGAGTGGTGGGGTTAGGCCAATCAGCCACTGCTTTGACCTTGCTGGGGTCCATCAGGATACGACCAGCCCTGATGATAAACCCCAAAAACGTTACCTATGTGGCATGAAATTCACATTTCTCTGCTTTCTCTGGAGAACACTGCAAATATGCTGAACATGCTCTGGTTCAGACTTAGTCAAGATGAGGATATCGTCAAGGTAGACAAACACAAAAATATTAAGAAAATCCCGGAGAACATCATTCACCATAGCCTGGAAGACAGCAGGAGCATTAGTAAGTCCAAAAGGCATAACCAGATACTCATAGTGACCACTAGGGGTGTTGAATGCAGTCTTCCTTTCATCCCCCTCCCTGATACGATCAAGGTGATAGGCGTTTCGGAGGTCAAGCTTGGTAAACACTGTAGCCCCTTGCAACAGTTTGAATGCAGAACAGATTAGTGGGAGGGGGTACCTGTTTTTAATGGTGATGTTATTCAGACCTCGGTAATCAATGCAGGGTCAGAGTGTCTTGTCCTTTTTATCCACAAAAAATAACCCAGCTCCAGAAGGGGACGAAGAAGGACGGATAATGCCAGCAGCCAGAGAGTCATTTATGTACCTCTCCATGGCCTTGGTCTCAGGAGTAGACAGGGAGAAGAGTCGCCCCCTGGGTGGTGAGGTACCAGGGAGGAGATCGATGGCGCAGCCATACGGGCAGTTTGGGGAAAGTGAAGTGGTCCGAGCCTTGTTAAACACCTTCTTTAAGTCCTGGTACTCAGATGGAACTCCTGAAAGATCTGGCAACTCATTAGGAGGAGAGGGACTGGAGGGAAGTGATGAAGCAGATTTTAGGCAGACAGCATGACAGTGGTTACTCCATTGTAAAATGGAACCAGTAACCCAGTCAATATGTGGATTATGTCTCCATAACCATGGGTGCCCTAGAATAACCGGTTGTTGTGGTGCATGTATCAGGTGAAACGTGATAAACTCTGATAAGAGTGATAAAACCTGACATGCCTAGATGGAGAGGGATGGTGCGGTGGGTTACTGTGCAGAGAAGGCACCCATCCAGAGCAGTGGCCTTAATGGGCTGGATCAAAGGTTCCTGATCAACACCCAGCTGAATGGCAAGAGTACGGTCCAGGAGGTTTGTGTCGGCCTCAGAGTCAATAAAGACAGAGACTGTGTTAGACTGTCCTTTGCAGAAGAGTTGGGCATGGAGAAGGTGACGAGAGGGCATTTCAGAACTTGTGATGTGGCTCACCAGCGCCCTCGCAATTCCTAGTGAGCCCGACCTTTTACTGGACAAGATGACACATAGTGGCCCCCCTGGCCACAGTACATGCAGCAGTTGTCCCTCGGTGGCGCTGTTGTTCAGCTGATGACAGCCGGGTCCTGACGAGTTGCATGGGCTCCGCTGGTTCGCTCGAACAGCTCGTGTTTGATGCAAAGGCGGAGTCCGGAGGTGAAGAAGGTAGAAGACTATGATGACTACTTGTCACCGTCCTCTCTCGCCTCCGTTCCTGGAGACGTCTGTTGATGCGGATAGCCGTAGCTATGAGCGTTTCCAAATCAGCCGGAGGATCCCGTGCCGCCAGCTCATCCTTGATGACGTCAGAGAGACCATTGTAGAAAGCGTCCGTCAGCGAGGAGGAATTCCAATTGCTCTCAGCAGCGAGCGTCTGGAAATCAATGGAATAATCCACCACTCGCCGACTCCCTGGTTGAAAAGTCCACGAGCAGCCTCTTGACCGGGGGTAGCATTGTCAAAAACCTTCCGGAGACCATCAGAGAAGGCTGACACGGAAAAACAGATATCCGACTGCTTCTCCCACTCGGCGGTTTCCCAATCCCGGTGGGATATGTGAGAGCAGGTAACTGGAGCTCCGGAGAACCGTTCGGGAGCGCTAAGGCGAGGTTCCGGACCGGAGATAGCACGAAACAGCAGGCGGTTGACAGACTTGTGCTAACCGCTGAAACTGGTCGTTGAGAGCCTCCAAATGTAGCTCGTGGCTTACGGAAGCTTCTTGGAAAGCCTCTACCATGCCGGTAAGTTGTCGCTCTTGTTGGTGCAGAGCACTAGCTTGTGCCACCATCTCTCTCCGGAGAATCTCAGAGTCGGCTGGGTTCATTTTTGGCCAGATCGTACTGTCAGGGTGCGCAAAATATCAAATGTGAACCCAGAAGCACAACACTTGAGCAGTTATGGGAGTAGCAAGAGTAACGGTTTATTGGATGATCAGAGGTCAAAAACCAGGCAGACAGTCAGAGGTAGCAAACAAATCCGATAGGGAGCAGGCAAAAAGGGAATCCAGGGTTCAGAAGGCAGGTCAGAGCAGAGATCAGGCAGAGCAGTGAAACAAGGGATAATGCTGGAAAGCTAGGAAAAACACTAGACGAAATGGCAAAGAACAGAGGAAATGGGCCGGTATATATACTGGGTGACTGCTGACTGATGGAAAGCAGGTGAGTCTGGGGGTGGGGCAGGTAATGTGATCCGTGGGAAGGGGTGATGCAGAGCAGGGGGGACTGGCTGAATTCTGAAACGACATGAGAATTAGTTCATGAAAAACCAGATAACAGAAAATAAAAATGCTATGAGCTGACTGAAGTTGTGACAGTTGATGCCCTTCTACGGGCCCTGTCCAGCTCTCCCCCGTGTAACATCCATGTTTGTTTAATTGTGATTAAACACAAAATTCAACTGAAGCTGATTGGAAGTGTTTTCAGTTTTGCAGGTACAGTTGTTTTAAATAAACCAGAGCACTGGAAAAAACTACAATTTTGACATGATGAATGTGCTCAAGAAAAGTCATTTAAGTTTTAATCAGCACAAATGTATATGCCAGGCTTCCCTGGTAAATTGATTGTATTATTAATGAATTCTATATTTTGATAGACAAAGTTAAATCAAATGAATTCCTTAAATACACCCCACGCGCCTTTCGAGGAGATGTGAGCTTGACTTTTGAGGTGTGTGCCTGCATGTGTGTATGAGGGACTCGACCATGGAAGCTGTCTGTTTCGGTGACTAATTTAAACGTTTTCCACCTTTTGAGTTTGAACCTGGAGAAGACTTGGATGTGGTCCAACTGCCCTCGTCATGTTGCAAGCATAGATTCACATCACAATACACCCTGAGGGGGAGATGAAACTTACTGATTTGGCACCTAGCTCTATGGATGTGACAGCAGAGAATGCCTGAGAATTTGTCAGATCTTGGTGTCATTACCTTTAACATTTTATCATTTCCTTCGTTGCCCAGTCTGCTGTCAAATTCCCAACACATCCCATTACTGTTCTTACTCAAAACATTTGAAAAAGTTTGAAAAATCATATTTTACTTAAAATGTATCCACTCAAATCATCCAAATTATACTGTAAAAACTGAAATCTTTGTATCAATAATCTAAAACATCCACACCTCCAAGAGCCAATGACCAGAGTTGGGGGACTTACTGTATATCACATAACTTGGCAGACTCAGACTTCAGAGTCTTTTTAAGTCCTAAAGACTTTGACTTGGCATTCATGACTTAGGACTTGATGTAGACCTGAGACAAATTACTTAAATGGATTTTTTTTACATTAAATATTTACATTTTTCTAGATATTATTACTATTACTAATCAAGACGAGAGTGAGAGGAAGGTAGAGGGGCTGTGGCTAACTGCCGAACAAAAGTTATTAGCATAGCTGAATAATAATCGTGGAATTGTAGAAAATAGCAAAATGAACTGAGTTGTGATAGAGCAGCATACCACATTACCAGTAACACACAAGCATTGCCAACCTGAATTGAGATGATCTGTGTACTGCAGCACATTAGCTCTTAACCACAGCAGGCTTGTGATTTGCACATGTGTGTCTTACTACCTCTGACAGTACCTCAGGAGAAACCTGAAAAAAAACATGAGGTGTGAAATGAAGTTGGGTACACAGCACACTCAAAGAAACATCTGTATATGTTTACTATACAGCAATTCTGAAGAACAGCCGCACTGTTATACAAATCCACATCTCATTGCAAGGAGAAAGAGGAAGGAGGCTGATATGACAAGAGAGAAAGCTGAAGTATAAATTATAGATATAAAGGGAGTGTGTGTGTACAATCCTGTGTTAAAAGGTGGGGAGGCAGTATCCCGAGGGGTTGCTCCTTCGAGTCAAGGGAAAATACTTTCAGAAGAGAAAGAGTCAAAACACAATTCTTGACCTCACAATATCTTTCAAGGGAAGATAAAACAATCCAGGGACATTTTGTTAAAACAGAGCATGTGACCAGTGAGCTATTTATGTTTTTCCTCTGTCGCTTGTATGTTTACCTTTGCCCTAGATAAGCTGTGTATCAGCTTGTGTCATCCTTCTCAGCTCTGCCTCATTCAAGGATCTTTATTAAAGTTCAAGCGATGTATCAATATGTCATAAGTCTACATTAAGCACATCCTTCTTTCCTTTTCAGTGAAAAGTGTGAACGTTTTATACTAGTGCAGTACTTCTAAACCTCCCTTTTTGGGATGGGCTGTGCTCTGGAGCTATTTCAGTATTATTCTTTGTCATTAGTGAGTCCTCTTCAAACAGTTCTACAACAAACTTTTTATTGTTTGTGTGCTGGGCATTGTGTGGTGAACAGTCTCCCAGTGGATTTATTGCCTTGTGTTTGCAGAATGTTTTGTTTAGTCAGAGTTTGCTTCATGACCTGGATCCTTTTTTTCCTCCATTGCTTTTATGTTTCCCCTCGCCTGTTTTTCCACAGACAATTGAATTTATTAAATAAATCATAGAAAAGCATTTGATTTTGTGTTCTATTTCCTGTGTTCCTGACACCAGCTGTGACACCCACTTCTTCACTTGTGTAAATTATATATTCAACTCACTGATAAATTATTGTGTAGTTTGTGTTGTACTATTCTTATGTGCACCTCCAACTTGAAGATAACTACAGGCAATCTAGGAGAACACCCCCACCAATGTTTGCATTACATTTGAAGATTTCCCTAAAGTGTTCACAAGAATGGTGTGGAAGGATGTAAAAAATAACCATACTAATTATGTGACGAATTTAAATAGTGAGCTTAGTAAGTGGACATGCTTATCAGATTGACATGTGTAAGGAGGTGGCAAAATGTGGCAATGTCACAATACAAACACTATTGCAAATGTGGTAAACAACCACAAGTGCAATACTGTTTCTTTCAACCTGCACTCTTCTAAACCTGGATAAAGAAACAGCTAACATAACTCACGCCAGTCGTTTGAAAGTTTTTGTTTTGTGACTTTATAAAAAGTCAAGACTCTCTTCTTGTTGTCCCTTCAGTGATAGGGTGTCTGTTAGTGTCTGACGCACATCAACTAGCAGCATTTTCTCTGACCTTGAGAGATTCCCAGCTAACCCACAGACCTGAACAACTGAACATAGTTCATTAGAATCCATATGATATCAATGCAGAAGAATAAAGTCATCAGCAACGCACTGCAACTCATCCCTGACATTTTACTATCTGGGTCATTCAGTTCCCAATTAAACCCTGAAGGAACATGTCACCAATTTTCTACCACATTCCCAAATGCTAATCATAGAGGTATAACATAAGTCAATCATACTTTCTCTCTCTGGCTTGTGATGGAAATCTGAAAACACAAGGGCAACGGCACACAACTTGCAGCTTGCCTCACCAAGTAGAGGAAACAAGACAGAGCTAGCTGTCTGTGGCTCTGTCTGTATGTCTGGCAATGGGACCTGCACTGTAAAAAATAATAAATGTTCTAAATAACCTGGCTGATGATGATTTTTGATGAAATGAATAAAGCATATTTATTTTCTTTTTAAACAAAGCAAAGTACTTGATTAAATTCATGCTTTGTGTTATTGTATTGTAAATTGTCCCTCAATACTGAAGTGGAGGAAAACACAAAACTTCAAAGGTTTTGACTAAAGTGGAGGCCAGGCTACTGATTATTTATCCAGTGGTTGATGTCCACATGCCAAGCCACCTCTCATCTCTCTTCAAGGCAAATGTGATGTTGGTCTTTTGGATGAAAAATAGCATCGAAATTCTGGCTCTGGTGTAATTACGCATTTAAAATGTCATGGTCGGAAAAAAATGTGAAGGTCGGAGATTAGGTGATTAGGCAGGTAAGCAAGTCACACTCAACCAGGTGCGGATCTAGGGGTCAGGGGGTTACTGAGCCAGCTGAATTCTAAAGTGCCCCTGTTCTGTCAGTAGTCTTTTTTTAAATTTATCTTTATAAATTAGTGCCTTATTAATACTAAGACATAAATAACTAATAAATCATAAATAACTCTTAATCAGACATGATGATCATTGGTGCTTCAACACTAGTCATGTGGAACACAGCATACTGAGATTGTTTTTGTTTTAACAAATAGAAAACATGTGACACTATTGTTCACTTACATAACACAAACATGCATACAGAGTAAAATAAAAATAAAAAAGAATAAACAAACTGTCCCCTCATGAAACCAGATTTTAATACATTTTTATTTGAATCTGCACAGAATTCCCCACACTAAGTCCCTTAATATGCCTGCATTGCATTCAGATGCTTGAATTTTTATCTGAGAAAACAACAAAAAAATTGAATAATGCCCTATCTCACAATGTTGAAAGTGGAGAAAAAAAATCCAGGATCTGCACCAACATTTTATAGGGTTTACAGAGTCTCAAGGGCAAGTTAAACCGAAAACATTGCTTTATTCAATAATAAATGAGGGAAAATGGTCCATATTTGTTGCTGCAGGAGTATATCTGAGGATAATGAGCAGAATAGGTATTAAATGAACAATCTCCTTTCTATGTTCAATGTCCCTCATTGTACAGTTGTAAAAGATATATTGCAACACCCTCCATGGAAATCCTCTCCAAAAAAGGCCCTTTATTTACTTGAGTTTGTGTGGATAAATAAATATCAATATGATACAGCTGTACTGCTCCAAATGGACTCTTTTAGAAGTGGTTGTTTTCAGCTGTGGTTCACAAAACTGAGATGTTCAGGTATGACATGCACACATGGAAATAAATGTAGGTATGTGTCAAGGTGGAGATTAAGTACAAAAATGTCACCCTCTCTGTCATCTCATACACTGTTCTCAAGCTATTTTTTTGTTTCTGTCAGGAAACAATACTAGTACCTGTTATGCTGACAGTCATGTGCAAATTCACAGAATCAGGGTGGGCCTGATGCTCAGATGGACGTGGAATAAGAGCAGTTCTACATGTTATCATAAATAATGGTATCTGATGCAATCACATATAGAAGAGTCACCCATAAATAATGCATCATTGAATAAATTAATTCAATTATGATTTGGGCCAAGTTAACTACTCCAATTATCTATAGAAGCGAAGTTGTGTGACGATTAGAGCTTGACATGTGACTCAAAGGCTCACAGGAGTTTATAATAGCTGTTGTAGCAGCAGCAGCGTTGTCTGTGGTGATTACACAGAACCAGCTGGCTCACTCTGCCATGCTATAAGAGAGAGTAAAACACTATAAAAACAGTATAACAGTGGAATGTTTTTCCATGACGTCTCTCATGAGTGTGTGTGCAGTGTGTGTGCAGTGTGTGTGCAGTGTGTTTCCTCTGTTACAACAGAATACTACATAACCTGTTGCCTTTTTGCTTTGAGAAAGCCTCTAGATTTGCAGAAAGATGTTTAGACCATAGACTCATATGTAAAACTACACAGAAACAAAACTGCACATTGAACACATGAGGAGATTCTAAATCTAGAAAAAAAAAGAGAAAAGGAAGTGTGGAATTTGCTGTTTGAGACGGACCATTGCAACTTTAAAGTTCTGCTTCCTCATAAATCCCTTTAATAAAGAACAATTGAAAAAAATTACCTTTGACTCCACCAACAAGTGCAGTATCTTGTGTCTTTTATGTTTTTAGAAAAGAGAATCAGCTTTTACTAGAACACAAGTAACACAAATGTATCTGTCCGAGATAGAAGAGGTGACGTGAACCCAAGATGGGATACAGATTACTGAAGCTCGTTAAACTTGTCATGAAATGTTAAGTCAGAGAACATGGGGAAAACAAACTGAAGGACTAAATTAAGTAAGTGGGACACATTACATTGTCATTATTTACAGACTGATTTATTTGTAGCTGCCTAACCCTAACCCTGGAGGTATCATACATCACACATGGGACAGTGTATTATTTATCAATATTTTTATAATTTTCCTTTGTTATAATTATATTCTATTTTTAATTTGTTCTCCATTATAATAACTTATATACATATTTGAAATATCCTTATTTTATTATTTTGTTATTTTTTATATTGTAATTTCATATGTTTAGGCATTATTGTTGCACCTGGTGGTAGTGGTAGTGTGTAATTTATGTGTGATAGAGAGAGTGCTACACAGAGTCCATTGTTTTATGAAAATGTGCTACATGAATATACTTGACTTGAGTCATCAATCAATAGTCCACAGCCCATATCACACTGTTCCTAATCTGACAATATCAGTATATTGATAGAGAACATAAAACAAACAAACACAGGCAGTCCAGTATATAGACTTGTCAGAGCAAACCTCACCACTGTGCTTCATAACTTCTGAATTCTCAATTGAGTTAACAAATCACAACCCTCTTTCAGGAGTATGATGAGATGTCAGTCACTTCTTTCACCAACTGAAATATGATTCTTCTATATGACTATTTCTTTAAACTTTCTCAAACTAAAATTTGCTTGTAGCATCCATAGAGCCTTATGTCTGAATCCTACTGTAGTTGGGAATTTGTGTTATCTGGGACATTGGGTAATGTGGCACACCTAAGCTCTAGTCTGTTTATTTCCTGTTTTAACAAAATCTAGTCAACAGGAATTTTACTATAAATTAGCATGGATATCATATGACTGAAATCACAGGACTTTATGGGATGATTTCACAGAAAGGGGCAGGACAAATGTCAATCAGAAGCTCCCCCTTGGAATTCCATGACAAGGTGAGTAACATAAGATTCTGACAAGATTAATGTTAAGGATATAAATCTGTCATAGATAGGACAATGTTCCTGATTGTTATCCAATTATCTTTGTGATGTGTTCAAGTAAAAAAATATGTTGTTTTTTAGGTTTGTTTTTTTCAACATTTTTTGTTGTCCCATAATGTGGGACAGCATGCTTTGGGCAATTTGGGTAATTAAGTGCTCTAAATAGGAGAAATATGCATTTAGGAAAAATAGATTATTTAAACTGACAGGCACAGACATTTGGTTAGCTAACTAGAACATAATCAGTTAGCCCTCTGGGACAGAGATGATCCAAAAAGCACATATCTGTCTGTCCTGAGGTCTGCAGCCATTGGTTTCACCAAATGTGGAGAAGAAGATGAGGTGTCTCTCACCTACAAGGACTCTTTTGTAACTGAGTAGCCCCAAATAACTGAATGAATAAACTATTATTGTTTTTTCTGCTTGCTGTTGATTTTTTAAAATGTGATAAACCTTTAATAGAATGTTTTCAATAAATTGTATAGTTTCTATATTTCTGCCAGGGTTCTCATCAATATGAATTAATAACATATCTATGAATAATATACATTTTCTTATAAATTTGTTCACAATGCTTGATAAAAAGGAAATATTGAGCTTGACATGTATAAAGCATGGTGACTTGGTATGGTTAGAAAACATCTTAATAATTACAGAAAGGTATATGTTGATCGAATGTGTAAAACAGATATTGGAATAAGTCGCAGAATTAGAAATTGCAATAAATGTCCCACATTACCTGAAGTCACCTTACTTGTTTTAGGATCAAATGCTATATTCTAATCAATTTCATTTGTACAGCACCAAATCACAATATAAGTTATAATAAGGCCCTTTACATACTAAGGAAAAGACCTTAACATTCCCCTCAGTCTCAGCTGTTATTTGTTTTTTGATCTAATTACTAAATAATTGCATGCTAACATGCTAAGCTATGATGATTACATCTACTAAAACCATATAAAGATTTTAGTATGGATACTTTGAGGTGTGTAAGGCTTTAAAATAAAATTGTCAACTGCAAAGTACCTTTTAACTTTGGTTATGGCATAGCGCTAACTAGGTCTAAGGTTGTATGTACATCCACAGGGCTGTTATAATAGATAGCATCAGATCATGTTTTAACCTTTTTCTCAAAGGTATAACAGCTGTCTCAAGCAGGTTAAAATTCATTGTGTGCCCCTCACCAAGGGGTCAGTCACAAAACACATTAAAACCCAGGGTGACAGCTGTGGCATCATAGTTAGAGTTAGGACCTTCAGGACGACGGTCATCACAATGATACATCTGTGTCAGGGATTCTCGTCTAAATTTATGAGGCAAGTCTGCAAAGTCTTCATGTTCCAAAATAGATTGACCCATATCGTAAGTTATTGTCCTTTTTAGGCTCTGGGACAGAAGCATATGGTGACAAACCCCATGCTAACAAAAGGTCAACTCTAAACATGCAAATAAATAAGTCAGTCTCTGTGAAGCTTATTTAAAACATTCTGATTATCCAACTAAACCATCACTGAAGTGTTTATTACTGTAGGTACAGAGTTGTAATCTACAGCTGGGGTTTTTTGTCAAATGAATTGGGCCTGTTTAAAATCACAGGCCTAGGCCATCTGCTGAACATTATCTGCCCTTCAAGGCTCATGTTACACTAATGTTGGAGCAAATTTAGCTCACTGCAATCATGTGCTAGGAGTACAAAAATTATTACATAACCCTAAGAAGAGTATGTATGCCTTATCTACATTACTTTATAGCAACAACGAAAATAATATAGTTTTTAGACAAGATGACATTTTAGAATAAAAATCAATTTTAGTCTTGATGCACAGCAACAGTCTGAAGGTTTAGTGACAAAGTGCCAATACAAACACCTAAATACAAATACTTTATACTAAAATAGAGTAGAACAAACAGCTTAAATATTAACTTAATTATATGTGTAAAAAGTACAAAATCTGTTATTTTACTGGCTTAATTTATTAAATACGTATTTCAAACTGTGAACATTCACAGTATCAAAGAAAACATCAGAATCACACTGAAAAGCAGCAAAAACAGTTGATCAGCCGTGTGGGATAAATGTCCACTTCATGGAGCGACACCTGCGAGCTAGTTCAGGCAGTCAACTCGAGCTGCGCTGCTCCAATCATGTAACATTCCTCACTCTCCACAACCATCTATAATACACACCCACCTTATCAGGTGGTCTATTTAACCAGAGAGAAATAGCTGCTGCAGTATTGTTACCAGTTGCTTCAGCCCCTCCACCACCCCAGCATCAACCTGTAGGCTCCAACGGGGGGTTACAAGTATTTGCTCATCACTCCCATCATTCCTGTGTAATCATATGGGGGAGTGATTACGTTGGAGCCTTGACGTCAAACACTAAATGTTCTACTACATTCATATGTACTGTTCATATTCTGAACTGGCATGAGTCATACTAATAATAACCAGTCAAACTGCTTTTGAAAAAAAAATCCTTTGACTGTATAATTGGATCTAATCTAATCTTGTGTAATTATGAGATTTGAAATTTTATAAAAAATGTTCGACTAAACACAAGTAGTATTTAGTCGAAGGATGTTCTCCAGGTAAAATGTATTTGATAATTACCTCTGTTTAATACTAAACAAACTGTCTGTGAGTGATTGTGTGATACAAAATATTTTAGGGTAATTTATCAAACAATATTCACGGAGATATCCCAGAAATTAGGTGTTGTGATGTCTCTATTTAGTTCAGACCCCAAAGCAGAGACTGAATACAGGAGTAGATAAATAAAAGAGATTATTGCTCAAAAAGAAGCAACAAAGAGCAGGTAGTGGAGGCAGAGAGCAGGCTGGCTGGATCCCAAGGACAGCACGAGTGTAGAGCACATGGAAGGAAAAAAAAACAGCACTGCAGACACAGTGAAGGCAACAGCAAGGTACAGGGTAACCTTAGAAAAAGGGAGAAAAAACAATGGTGAGGTTCTACAAAAAAATATCAACACTGAAGCATATTATCAAATATAAATAATAAAATCCAAAACAAACACAGAATCATCACAGTTGTCTCAACTGGAAATCTGTGTTTGTGCAGCTACTGGAAACATCCAAGTAGGAAGGGTGTTACTGCTTACACTTGTTCAAATTAACTGTTGATAATGTACAGAGGCCATATGTAGGTGAAGGAAGACAACTAACAATCAATAACCACAAATAGCTCAGGCCACAATGTGCCTGTATTAAAGGTCTGTCATCTCTAAGCTAACTCCCACCTGTGGAGGCTGCGACAGCCCCAACCAAGACAGGGGGGATTCCCAGTATGGCGATGATGAGGGCAGCAGCATAGCAGGTAAACTGGGCCGTATGTGATGAGGAGGCAGACAGCACCCTCTGCTGGAAGCACTGAAATGAAACACTGCCAAGACCCTAGAAGCAGAGGGAGAGGAGGAAGCTGCACGATGAGGATGTGGAAAGATGAAATGAAAAGACAAACTGATAACAGCATTTCTTTGAGATAGACTGAGGAGATATATCAGTCAAGTTGAAGAAGAAACGAGGCTGTAAAGATTTCTACCGCTGCTCTGATGTATAATATTTGTTCCCTGTGATCCATTTATTCCCTCTATACCGAAAGCCACAGTCAACACTTAGGTCTGAATAACATTGATCACCTTAGTTACATTGTGTGAAGTGCAGGAGGAAAGCAGAGCGACCGCAGACGGACTCAGGAGTCAGACCACAGACCTCAGCTGTGTGAGCCAACAGTTCAACCACTGAACCACTACTTCGTTCCACATTTCAAGTTGCACAAAGAACAGTAAATACAGGCTAAAATCAACATGTTAGCCAACTAATGCTAAGCTATCATTATCTTTTGATTGAACTGCAATAATCAGTGTTGCCTGTTCTCTCCTCCACTTGCACTTCAGGTCGAGCAGGATGACAAATCAGTTTCTATTGTTACGCTCTACAATCTGCTAACGTTACAGCAGATAAATAGTAACATAGCATTGCTATAATATAATATATCATCTGATTATTATTATTACACTTGCTGGATTTGGCTGTTGTTGAGCAGGGGCTCATCTTAAAGTGTAGGATATATTGTATAGAGTATATATAGCATGTATAGAACAGTAACTAATTACATCAAAATATAATTTTTTTAAGTAAAAATCAGTCAAAAGCAATAATCTTGCTCTGACAAAATATTTAAAAAAAAGCATTAATTATCTCTGTAAATATGAAGAAGCAATGTAACTTTTACTGAGCAACAGCGCCCTCTGCAGCCACACCTGGTGATGAATTATATTGGACTAGGTGTCTGAGCAATGAATGATTTTCACGTAAAACAAAAACAAAGTCTATATATCTGTTGACTAAATCTCTAACTGTGTTGTCCCACTGAACTGAAACACAACTGAAAAGTAGCTATTTCTCATGAATGTGAAGATCTGCTGCTGTATCAAACAAACCTTTCCTCACTCAATATTGGGTTACAAATGTTGATATTGAATGACTTCTTTTTTACTGATTTACAGTTCAGCATTACTCTTGAGCGTACTGTGCCATACTGGGCCAGTCAGTTATACCATTGTCACAAGAGATCTACCTGCTCACCAAAGTTACATAGAACAAGAACAGACGGTGGGTTTGGAGTGGGAATAAAAGCAGCACTATTCTCCATATTCCAAGTCATTGACCATTATAGGTACAGTTCTAACTGCAGAGGTTGGACAATAGGCCCAGTCGACTTGGGCGTATTAATTACAAATTCCCTTGCAACTGTCTTCTACACATTCAGGGTGGCACTGTGGCTCATGGGTTAAGATGCAAACCATTAACTTCAGCATTTCAGCTATGATGACGCCAATGGTCTCTGGTCACATCATGTTTTTTCTTGTATTTAATTACCTTCATGTATTAAATTTGCTTTGATTTGTGCCATTGTTCAGTTTCCAGACTATTTTACTCACCACCTGCTCTTAGTTATATACTTGGGCCTATATTCACAGTGTGTTTGCTGGACTGTCTAAGTTCTCCATGCAGACAAGTTTTCCAGCCATGATTTATTTCTTAGTTGTTTGCTACTATAGGACCTCCTTTTTTTTGTTGTGATTCCTGCCTGATCTAGTGAAAGTCTTAACTAACTTTGGCTATTGTACTATTTTTGGCCTCTTTCTACTTGTTGCTTGCTTTGTTTGCTCCATGGAATGAATACATCTTTGAGTCCTGCCCATCACTTCTGTTTCAAATTCAGCCAGGGGTCTCTATTGCTGTCTAATAAAATAAATAAATAAAATGCCCTACAAATAACATAAAAAATGTTTTAAACATTATAGAGTGCTTTGCATTCTTGAAGCCCGAGCTGCATGAAGGTCTCGCAGTCACCCTGTCATGAAGGCAGAGTGAGCCGGAGAAAACAGATGCTGAGGTTATTGGCGCCAACATGGCGGCTCTTGTAGGCCTCTCAGAAGTACAAGTAGGTCCAGGAATTGGGCTAAACGAATCCGCCTGGTGTGGGATTACTCCGAGCATCAGATTTGTGCTGTCGATGCGAAGAAGGGTCAGACAGAGCCTCTTCAGTGTGTCTCTGTCCCAGACACTGGACACAGCAAGTGTGGGAGTCCCTCCAGTCCCTTTTTGAGTGTCAAATAATCAACGATAATTATTGGGTTCCTTTCTCTCAGAGAACATATATAGGTTTGATATATTTGTGTTGGTTTTAGGTTTAGTATGGGCTCATTAAGGTTGTTGAACCAAAAAAATATAACATGAGGCTGAATTAAATTAGTAAATTATAATTTACTAAAGGAAATACAAACAGCTGGTCATGTTATCTGTTATCTCTGAGTTCTTCCTCAAGGCGCAGACGCTGCCTTTTAAGCACGAGGATCAATCAGCTAACAGCTCTCATCTGACCTACTTCTCCCTACAACTAAGACTATGATCACAGAAGGCTTTCATATAACACTCCTTTGTATTGGCAAACAATAATTAATCGACTTATCTAATAATTTTTCAATTAATTAAATCACTTATTATTCCCAGTCTTATTCTTGTTGAACTATGTGCATCTAGAAAACGTATATCACTCAGCCTGATCTGAATGAACACTAATTTTGTTTAAATAAATATTTGTTGGGCTGTAATTGCACCACTTGTTCTATTGCTATGATCGTAGAGCCTGAGAGTTCATTTGGTGATTTTAACCATTCAAGTTAAAACCTGTAGGCCTGTGTTGCTCAATAGTGATTCATAACCACATCAAAAACAGACACACACACTACAGAAGCAACCATACAACACAAGTATTACACTCAAATGTATTATTAATTTCTATTTGTGTTTCTAATGGGAGGTGGAGAATGAACTATGTATTTTATGTCAAATTTCTTTAAAGATTTATAGTGAATGCGTTTTGTTTTGTGAACTTATTGCAAGGTCTGAAAATTAGACCACATTTTTCAGATAGGCTTTTAATGTCCTTCCTTTATGACTTCTTCATATTCTTGACACATGATGAATAGATCCTACACATGCAACAATTATGAGTCCAGTTCCATTGATCGTTTGTATTTGTTATTTCATCTTTTGAATACTATGACGTCAGGAGCTTCAAAGCTGATTGATATGATGTTTGCAGTCATCATTTGTAGTTGTAGCTGTTCTTGCTGCAAAACTGATTATCCCTTTTACCATAAGAAATCTTCAGTAAAATCTAAACAAATCAAAACAGCCCAGTAAGCCTAATCCAGCTGTACAGCTCTTTAAAAATTGCTCTCCAGATGTGAAGCCAAAGCGTCTCAATTGCCACCTGGTGGCAGGCTGCAATACATCCTGTGTAGTGTAACCTGCATCCTTCATGTTAGTGAATGGGACATGACCCTAATTAAAAAGTCTGAAATATGTCAAAGTGCTCAAATAAATGTTAACTGTTTTATTAAAGGTCCTACAAGGAACTTTTCATTTCTGTTGATTTTGGCGCCTCTGTGGACAAAAGCGGTAGGGTTTCCACTGTCACCTGTAAAAAGTCCAGACAGCAGGTGCAGGAGTAAAAAAGAAGACACATGTAGCAAGTTCAGGACACACACCAAGAAAAACACCATGACACTGCAGCTCTCTTTAGATTGTTTTTATTGTAATGATATAACATGAAACAAGGACTACATCAGTTTACATCCTCTTGTCAGATCTCTCTGCTCCAAATGCAGACTGAGAGAAAAATACTCAACATATTAACATAAATGTAAAGATACATATAATAAATACATATAATAAATACCAATTTTTCAGTAAAGACAATCTTCTAACAATATTTAGATTCAGATTTTACATAACTTTTGAGTATTAAATACATTTATACAGGTACCGGAAATACATACCTCCCCCTGCTGTTATTGTGGGCAAATGGAATATCCCACCTGAGACATTACCAAGTCACTCAATGTGTAGGGGCTTAAAGTTGATTGAAATATCAAACCACACCATTACACACAGCTGTTTGCAGGATGCATAGTAATGAGGTAATGTATCTTGATTCTCATTCTGATCTCATCCATCTTGTTTGTAAGAGACGTGGAGTTGGCAAGAAAAAGACGGTTTGTACAGGTTAACTGTTAGCCTAGCGCGTACCCAGGCTTGCTTCCCCCACCTCCATTTCCTCTCCCTCTGTCTATACATTGTTGCTCTTACCTCACGGGCAATCCAACCCAACCACAAACATTAAATAACGTTTATAGAAAAAGAAAATTTTCTCCCTAAATATCTCATTTGCTGTTTTAAATGCAATATTAAAATATAACCAGTTAAAAACTCCTGGTAGGGGCTTTAAAAGTCTATACGGAGAAGGTTAGGAGTTTCTTTAGTTGTTACCTTCACAAAACTAAAACAACTGATTACAGTAAGTAGGTTTTTCAGTGTGAGTTTGGAACCATGAGAGGAGGAGATAGCATGTGTTTATTTAGTGTCTCTAACACTGCTCAGTATTACATATATGCTTTGCTACAGCTTTCCCACATGGGTTTTTCAGATATTTGAACTTTACACAGTGGTTTGAACAGTTTCATTCACAACTTGTGTTTCAAATCAAACATCCCCTTTGTTATTTTAATATTGATATCTGGAGGGTATTTGTCAGTTTTTGTACCCTAGGTCATGTCCCAGTTGATGGGCTTTGTGATCAGTATCCTCAGCATGGTACTCTCTGTGGTCACCTGGGGGAAATTAGAACAAGTAGGCTTTATCATCATGGGTATCAAGAGACTTTCTGAGTTCTGTCTGTTTGCTGATTTAGCTTCCTATAAGCATGCCTTTGAATTGTTATCTCTTTTCCAATGACAGGTAGTTTGCATTGGCAGTGGTTTGTCGTTAACTTGTGAATCCCTCATATCTCGGGCAGTTTCTTCATCAAAAGCTGTTCCGTCCCAATAAAAGCAGCTCAGCTATGAGGTTTCGTGTCAGGTTTGTTTTCTTAACCCAAACATACCCTTGCTTGTGGCGGTGTGGTGTGTTGTCTCATTCCACATCTTGATCCATCTGCCTATTTCATGCAGACTTATGGGAGCGGAAACTTGCGTGGGTGTGATTTGTCAGAGTGGGTTTTTTCTTTTTATTCTGCTGATGACCTCTTTCTTCTACAGGGTCATCCTCACCAACACTGAACCTCTTTCTGTCAAGCAGAGCCCAGAGGTAGCCAGGTTTCAGTGGAATAAGAGGCTGGGGTCTGTGGGTGCATTGCAAACAGCTTGATCAGAAACAGCATGCTGTGTGCTCCTCCTTGTGTTTGTCTTCTCTTGCTTTTCCTCTCTGATTTTCTCCCTCTCAGGTACAGTATACGTAATGACTGATTACGGGGAGGGAGACCTAAGGAAGGGAGACCTAAGGAAGGCTGGAGAGAAGGAGCTCTCTCTCACTCAGTCAAGATGATGAATTCTCTTTTTAGATAGTTCCTTTTGTTTCTTTTTGTTTGTTTCCTTTTGAGTTGGAGGGGTCTGGTAGTCCAGATTTTCTCCATGTTTTGTTACTTCTGGCCATCCTTCACATTCCTACAGTTTAATTAAATGACATTTATTTTTCTGTGGATTAAATAATTTAACTTGAACCGTTACTCTGGCACGGGTTCCTCCTTATGTGTTGTTATCACTGGATTGAGCCAAGTGAAATTATCAGATCATTGCTGTAATACAGCTATATATTGTCTTTTATGGCTCTTCAATTGTGGTGATGCACACTCATTAAAAATTTTAAGACCTCCCTTTGCTTTTGATACAGCCTCAGTTCTTTGAAAATGTTCTTCTAAAAATGTTGCAATTCCTTTGAGAATTGGTGACTGGGCCTGATGATGTTGAACTCTGGCCATCAAGGGATATGATCACCAATAATGCTTTGGCATTCGGAAAACATTAACCAATACAACAATGACAAGCTTAGCAACAGTCCAAATTAACTAAACAAAGCAGCAATGGTTTGCTTAAATAGCTTAGAGGATTATTATGTAGAATTTCTAGTGGTGAAGTTGAATGTTGCACCAAAATTGTCAACACTTAAATCATTAAGCAGATTGAATATTGAGCAGGTGTTACCAATCCATTCTTAAAACGCATTTACCATCAGTCTCATAACAAACTTAGTGTTTCTGCTCTCAGTCATATTGATTATCAGGGCAGACAATGGACTCAACTTTTAGTGCCACACCAATCGTTGGGTTTATAAAATGACTTTATTGTTGCTCTTGACACCAGGTATCAGATTTGTACCTGGTAAAATGGCACAACCCTTTGGTTAAGCATGTGTTCTTGCAGAGTGGCGCATCACTTACATCTTACTTAGGCTAGCCGCTAGTGTGATAAGATACAGCTCATGATCACAGATGCTTTATTGCAGTTCTAAAGATAAAATCTGAGAAGTGGTAATTTCCATTTTCTCACTGTGTAAGTCTGACTGTAGATCTCTAGATTATCGCCTGCTATCCCCTCCTTTTACCCACATATCAAATCACCATTTGGTACTAACCCTATTTAGCTACATAGCCAATTATTATTGGCTTAGATTATTTTCAATCTGTATTAGTATATTCTTAAGACTGTCAGACTAACTGTGATTGCATGCAAATAGACACAGACACAGTCACACTCACATTCACACTCATAAGTAGCAATTTAGAGTTTCACATTCACCTAACCTTATTATCTTTGGAATATAGAAGGAACAGGGAGGAAAACCTTTGGCACAATTTTGTGAACTTTAGTTACCGTCCATGTGACATAATAGGCTTGATTTCAAAATCAGTTGTTTATTAACTAAGCTCATCATGTTCATACTCACGAACAAGCGCTTCTCTGGGATTTTTTAATGTCCGTGTTTTAAGCCTAAAAGTCCACCAGAAGTGGCTAAATTAGCGGATGTTAGCATTTCCAACGATCCCTGAATATACCTCGTCGGGAAGATTTCAGCGGACATTGCGGCTAAAAACATGGTGTAAATGATGCCGTTTCGAATATGAATGTCGGGCTCATGAACACTTGGATGACACCACAGGAGCAGTGTGGAGACATGTTATGGTTTTTCTGTTGTTTAATTATGTCTTAAGAAGGACTCACCATTGACTTCAATTGTATTGGATTCTGCTCTAACAAAGTTTACCCCTGAAACTCCAGCAGTGTTTTGTGGAGTCAAACACTTCAACCTTCCCCTCTATCCGCATAGTGGTGAGTAGATAATGAGTACATTTTCATTTTTTGGATGAACTATCCCTTTAAGAAGGCTATCCTAGAGACCTAGAAACGCCACTTCTCAAAGGTTGGGATTTATAAAAACAAACTTCAGGTGAGTCCTGAACCATCCCTTTGTTATGTTCCTCTAGGTCTGGACAGCTGGGGGAACTCCCATCACGCACTGAGCACTTCTCCCCTCTGTCTCTCTGCCCCACATTTATTTATTCGTTTATTTATTTTACTACATGTCACTAACTGTCTTTTTCCTCCCATAGTCTCTCTCTCTCATTCTCTCTCTATTTGCAGGTATCTCTGACTCCAGAGCTGTAGGCTATGTGTGTGTCTGGCTGTCTCTGCCGCTCACAAGAACTGATAATCACATGTTATCAGTTATTAAATGATGGGGTCGGATCATGAAATCCGGATTGTTTTGGTCAGTTTAACCCTGACTGTGCGTGTCTTGAGTTGTGTGTAGCATATTCATGGTGTGCATGTGTTTAAATACATGCCTTATTTACTCTAAAGTGAATCAACAAACAAAGTAAACATCAGTACTGTTCAGGTCCAACTCCTGATTATTATAGTTAAAGTGTAAAGTGAGTGCAGGTCAGTGGGAGAGTAGAGGGAGAACTCTGACACAGTAAGATACGATCAGACCTTAAATGTGCATCTATCCTGATCCTGCAGCAACGGTGGATATAATTATGCAGCGGTGGGACATCTAAAAAAAAAAATTATAATGTAGCAGAAAACCTGAATCGATAATGTTCTGTCTCTGCATCGATGCAGAGTCATCCATCGATATCACGATGCATTAAACATTTTATAAATTTCCCCACTCCTAGATTTAGGTATCTTATGTTGCTAATGTAACAATTGGTTTCAAGCTGAGAAGAAGGTGAGTTATCTCCACATTGTTTACTTTTGGACTTGATTGGTTGGGGTTGATGTGTTCCACACACAGTCTGTTTCTTTCCTGGGCTACATCATTGAGAAGGGCAAAATCAGGGCAGATCCCGCTAAGGTGGAGGCGGTGACAGATTAGCCCGTGCCCGAGACCAGGAAACATCTACAACGCTTCCTGGGATTCGCAAACTTCTACTGCTGATTTATCAGGGACTACAGTAAGGTAGTCACACCCCTCACAAGACTCACCTCCCCTACAGTTCCTTTCACCTGGTCTCCTGACACTGACAAAGCATTCATAAAACTTAAGACTCTGTTCTGCACTGCTCCAGTTTTCACTCACCCAGACATTTCCCTTCAGTTCATGGTAGAGGCACTGGGGTTGGGGCCATCATCTCCCAATGCTCTCCAGAGGATGGCAAATGACACCCGTGTGCTTTCTTCTCTCATCGCCTTTCCCCAGCTGAACAAAATGATGATGTGGGTAACCATGAGCTACTGGTGGTGGTGCTGGCTCTGGAGGGGGTGGAGCATCCCTCCATCGTATGGACTGACCATAAGAACCTGGCTTATCAAATATAGGATGGTTGAATAAAACTTTTTGAGCAGCTGTGACCAGAGAAACTCTGTGTTTCACTGTTTCCACTGTTCATCTACAAAGTCACTGACCAGCTGCTTAATGTGAACGAACTCTGATCTCACTGCATGTGTCGCTCTGAGCGAGTGAGTGGTTGGTGTATGGTTCATGGAGCAGGTCATCCAAAACCTATTTAAAATGTTAGGTTATGGACAAACTATAGGTTAGGAGCAAATGCCCCTGCCTCTAGGATACCAACTTTTCTCAGGCCATTCTGCATTTGACCTGTGGATCACAGAGGATCAAATGACAATGAACAAAACCACACGTCCTTTTATTTGCTGTAGTGGAAATTGGTTGGTCTTCCAGAGATATCTACCCCAAATTCTGTAATGTCTTGTACAGTTGCAGTTTCCACTATAAAACCATGCCTCTGATTATAAACCATGTATTCAAAATATATATGTAAATAAAGTATCCCTGAAAATAAAAGATGGTTGCACCTTGAGTAAAAGTTTAAAAACAAAATTTTCCCTGTTGCCATTGGCATTTAAAATTAGCCTTTGAGATTTATATTTTGTATTTATTTACATTGTAGTAGATTGTTTTTGTCATGCTCTGACTGCTGGCTGTACAGCAAATTGCCCATCGAGGATAATAAAGATTTCTTGACTTGACTTGACTAGACAGTCTTTTCTCATCAATGTTATTTTGTTGACATGCTCTGCTACTTGCAGCATCTATTACACTTCTGTAATGATCCCTCCTGTTAGAGAGATCCTTCACATGTGACTCTCTCTGAGGTTTCTGGGGTTTTTTTCTTCCTCTTAGGGTTTTTTTGGGGTAGGTTTTTTCCTCACTCTAGTTTAGGGTAAGGAGCAGAGGATGTCACACCTTGTTGAGCCCCATGACACAGATTGAGATTTGTGAATATGGGTTATACAAATAAAATTTGATTGATTGATTGATGACATTTGTGGTAAAATGCTACTATTGGTAGAGTAAACTGTAAATCTGTTATGTATGGTATTTGTGTTGTTGACTGTTTTTACTGATCATGAGGAGATCCTACTTTCTCTTTGTCAGAAAATCTGAACACTAAACACCACACAGAGTTGTGTACTGCACACGACGAAGTCTAAAGACAGTGAATGCAGCACCATGTGTTCTTAATGACGCTGCAGCATGATTGGCTCAGAGGACGCTCCCCAGCCCCTCCCCTGACCCCTCCCACCACACGACTGCCTCCTGTCATATAACCGGTGGTTATGATGAGTGCAGCCAACACTGAAGCTTTGTTAAATTATGGACGCGACTGCCCCAACGCATGTGAAAAACAATGGAAAGGTGGAGGAAGATTTACAAGAAGGCAACGTGACGGCGCATGTAGAAGGATCCGATGAAGCATGGGGCTCCTGCTCGAAGCGCCTGCGCGGCTTCATCACACCGGAGTACCGACATGAGCTGGTTCAACTCTGCAAACTAGCGGGACCAGTGGTAAGACTGAAGCAGCATGCTCCTCCTTGTATTCATTGCAATAATAACAATCATCACAGGAATGATCATAATAATAATAATAATAATAATAAAACAATATTTCACAACCAGAGTAACAGGGTGCTTCATAAAAAAAAATAACTACAAAGAGAGACAATCCTCTAAAGCCACATCAATACGGTAACAGATATAATAAGAACAATACAATGAATACAAAAATGAAAATGCTCGTCTATGTGAGTTTTTAACCAAAACTTCAGATTCTGCTGGTCTCATGTTGAGGAGGAGTATATTCCACAGTGTGTTTACCTGTTCTATATATATTAGTGCAGGGGTTCTCACAGTGGGGTCCTGGAATCCCCAAGGGTCCTTGAGGGGTTGCAGGGGGTCCCTTGTAAAAGGGTAATCATTTATTCTCACTATAGTTTCATCCACATGTTACACACTAGCATAATGTTTGACTGTTTTGGTCCTGAATTTCATACTTGTCAAATGAGAGTCTGTGTTCTAGTTTGTGTCAGTGAAAGGGTCAGTCCAGTAGCCCAGCACAGTGAATTTTAAAAAGAGCTGAGACATGCACTGATCTCTAGAAAACCTCTGGAATTTCTGGAGAGCCTCTAGAGTTTCAGCACACTTTCTCCATCTGGCCCCCTATACTTCACAGATGTGCTGTAAGTAAAAACATGTGACCTCCACAGCAGAATTAATACGTTAAATCCTTCCTCCGCCTGCTGCTTCACCTGAATCCTGCAGAGGATTTGCTGTTGTGGTTAATGCGTCCGAGCAGAGAATCTCCCATTGTTTTGTTCATGTATAAAAATAAATTCTGGAGACATTTCTTCACATTTCCTCCGCAGGACTTTTGTGAATACCGCTTAAGTGGAAATTTGTTTGACGGTGCTCATGTTGCATTGTCTGAACATTGTCTATGTATTAGTTAGTGATTAAATGGGGATGACTTGACAAAGAAAAAGTTCATCTTCACAGGGGACTTTTCACCCATTACAGTAGAAAGGCCCTAGTGTTCCTGATAACATTACCAATGTGTCTATTCAAGAGTCCCAGAATTAATTTCACTATGTACACCTATGCTTTTTTTTAAATGTCATTTATGTCTTCTATGAAAAACTAGAACATACATTTTTTCCCCAGACTCATATGACGTTACCATGACCTTTACCTTTGCAAAGTGCCCACTGGTCAAAATTTGAAGAAATCCCCTATGGTCAAGAGGCCAAAACATATGATGTATGAGGTCACATGACCTTGAACTTTGACCCCCCACATCTAATCAGTTAATCTGTGAGTCTAAGTGAACATTTGTGCCAAATGTACCAGTTTCATATCTTATTTCTAAATTATGTGTAATAATGTGGAGGGCAAAACACTATCTTCACTTTCAACTCTCTATATTTTCTTTAACAATACATGCAAATAATATTGAGTTCAAAATGTTCACTGAAGCAACATCATGCCCTTCATAGTGTTAACAAATAACACTTTAACCTTTTTTTTTACTTCATCTATGACACACAAGGAGATTGTATCAAACTGAATATTCTGGTCGGATTAGTGAAAACCTTAAGAACAATTTGATTGCTCACATGTGCAATGCTACCTTCACCTTCTCCGGATGCCTGATGTGATCTCCTGTCCAAAACAAGCAGAACACAACATTGATAAGGAGTGTGTGTTTGTGTTTGTGTTTGGAGATTATAGTCTCATGAGGGGTGTACTGAGATATTTACTCCTGGACGCAGAGAGAGTACTAAACCTGAAGAAGTCAGTCGAGTAATCTGATGAGATCCTGCTTAGGTTTCCACAAAATCACTTTTACACTGTGTGTTTGTTGCATGTTTATGAATGCATCCATTGGCTGGTGACAACCTCTCCAATGCAAGGATTTTCTTTATTGTGTAAACGTGCATGCATTCACAATGCTTGTATAAGTTATTTATAACTAAGTTGGCATGCTGCTTTGACCAGATCTTGTTTTACATTCTAGTAAGCCTTCCCACAACCGTGTTCCATTGCTATTTAGTTTGTTATAGATAATAACTGTTGAATATACACAGCCACCCACCTCCACTAAACTGAATGCTCTGCATAGCTGACCTACTGAGTTGGTTATTAAGAATATGAGTCATATTATTACATATTGAATCTAAAATGCTGCACATTGTCTGAAATATGTGTGATATTTTTGAAGGATAATTCTCCGGGCTTTACTTACTGTTCTTGAAAATGTCTATGATGTGTCATGTTGATGTCTTTTTTTCTATGAATGTATCTGGTGTTTAAATTAATAAGCAAATGAACCAGGGGTATCATGTCTGTTTTTGTCTTCCAGGTCATTTCCCAGTTGATGGTTTTCATGATCAGTTTCGTGAGCACAGTGTTTTGTGGTCACATGGGGAAAACTGAACTTGCAGGAGTAGCATTAGCAATTGCGGTGAGGAGACAAACATGTTCTTAAATTCTACTTTGTCTAAATCTGTGTTTAACCCTGGAATCCAGGACAATTGTTTACTGTTTGTTTTTTTTCCATAAATTATGTGTTGTTGTCATTTGCAGGTGGTTAATGTCACTGGTGTATCCATTGGAAGTGGTTTGTCGTTAACTTGTGATACCCTCATATCTCAGGTACTGTCCTCACCAGAGGTTGTTGCTATCTAACGAAGTCAAACCCAGCCAGTACCACTAGGTTCCCAGGTTATCATGGGGTCTCCTTAAAAACAGCTTAACAATGAGCTTTTGTATTGAGTCAGCTCATATCCTTGGTTATTGGCATGATTGTGTGTTTTCCTTCACTGCTTATTTAAGTGTCTGTGTCTACCTGTATGCAGACATATGGGAGCGGTAACTTGAAGCGTGTGGGTGTGATTCTCCAGAGGGGGGTTTTGATTCTGCTGTTGGCCTGTTTCCCTTGCTGGGCCATCCTCATCAACACTGAACCTCTCCTCCTTGCTGTCAAACAAAGCCCAGAGATCGCCAGGTCAGTCATTATTCAATCCCCTGAACAACACATGCTTTCAGCTTCTTTTTCACTGACGGATGGGGGTTCTCATCTAGACTGACAATTTACACTTTAAGAAATCTTAAAGAGTGAATGCAACTATGGAGATTACTTGCACTTGACTGACAACATTCCTCAGGAACATTGAACAGATACAGAGGAATATTAGTTTACATTAAGCGCCAGGTCTTTTTATTTGCTCCACTGATAACATAAAAGCATCGGATATAGCAGCTTTAAAAAAAACAGTTTTCAGAAAGCTGCTGATTCTGTGGGTGCTGTCTTGTCCGTTGGCTCAAAGTTGTCATCCGCCCCAAAAGCTGAATCCTAATGATTTATAACCTCAAATTTGATGTACAATCATGCAGCTTCACATTTAAACATTATTTGTTCTGTTTGTCTTTCTACATAAAGCCTGTCACAGATGTATGTGAAGATCTTCATGCCTGCTCTACCGGTGGGTGTGGTACATTCTAGACATTGATGGATCAAAGTGGTCTTTAAATTTGTAGTCATTTTAAGTCATTGTATGGGTCAGTCCACCATAGAAATCCTTGGAAAAAAAAACATGGAAATCCATCCAATGGATTTCCATGAATCTTTTTGGAGATACTCTGAGAAATGGAATTGTTCTTAAAATATCTTGACAACCATTGGATTATTTAATCATGACAAGATAATGTAAGATAAGACAAGTTGAGATATTTTCATTGAGCATCATCATCTGATCAACATTTTAAGTTGTAAAAAACTTGATATGTAAATATTAGATTATAAAATTTGCATGAGCCTCGGCTGTACTTCAGTGCTATTGAGGCTAATATTAGCATGTTAATACATCAAAATAAATGTATCTAGGCTATACAATGACAGTTGTTGATTTTTATAGAGCAACTGTTTGATTAAGCACAAGACTACCCTGTTGAAATTTACACACTAAGCCAGTGAGTGTACTGTGTACATCGATTTGAGACACAGCTCTAGTCTTATTGATCAACCAATGCCCAAACGTTTCTCTTTGCCTGTGCCAGAATAACTGTTGTGATTTCATGTTGTCCTTCCGCAGGCAGCGTTTATGTACCAGCTACAAGGGAGGTATCTTCAAAATCAGGTGACACTTTCTGTCCCTTTCACAAACTTTCTTGACACACTTAAAATGAAATTAAAAGCTTGTGTTGTGCTTTACAGGGAATTATATGGCCTCAGGTTATAACTGGAGTGGTTGTAAATGTCTTCAATGCTGTCATCAACTACATTTTCCTCTTTCTTCTGAATTTGGGTGTTGCGTAAGTTTTTTAAAATTTGCAATCTCCAAAGAAAATGAGGCATTTCTGCTTATAATGACTTAATGATGGATCTTTAGTAATGTTATCAGTCCACCAACCCTGAATAGTACAGTCCAATTCAATACTACATATCTGTGAGAAACCAATGCTTTTGACAGTTTTTAATTTCTCTTTACTCGTCTGTTTCTTTTTCTCTAAGTGGATCTGCAGCTGCCAATGTCATCTCTCAGTATTTGTTGGCTGTGTTTTTGTACATTTACATCTGCTGGAGGGGTCTGCACAAGGCTACGTGGGGAGGTATGATCTGTTCTTTCTCTTTATATGGTTGACTCTTCGTCCTACTCTCTTCTACTTTCATCCTCTTTCAACATTCAAGTGCGTGGACTGTGACGATAATAGTTGTACATTATAAACATTCCTCTATGTAATGTTTGACAAGGTAAAACTGTGTAATACTGTGTAGAGAACAGGTCACAGTGATGACTGGAGTTTTTCTCAGATCTTTTTCCAGAGTGTCTAATTATTTCTTCATTCATGTTCAGATTTTGTAATGTCAAAACCCTGCCCCCCTCAAATAGCCACTGCTCATATACAGATTTCCGCTGCTCCTGCTCCAACCTGTTCTTCACTCAGATTATATGTTGTTGCTGAACTTCACATTGAGTCCTTCTTCTCACACTCAGGCTGCTTCTGTGCGCTCATGAAAGTCCTGGTCTCACATTTGTGCTCTCATTTTCAGGCATTAGTGACATAACACTGTCACAATTCCCTAACTAACTGAATGGACGTTGACCATGCTGGCATTTCAAAATCTCAAGTAGCAATATGCTCTTAAAATATGCTCTTAAATAAAGAAATAAAAAGAACGCTTGTAGGTGATGTAGCTGCTCAGAGTTAGGGCTTCTCAGAAGACTGTTGTATAAGACAACTGATCATTTGCTCATCAAACAGTAATTCATTTTTTTTTCTGACTTGAAGTAAACATTTGCTGGACTAGTAATGTATTAAGTGAGCACTTTTAACCTGCTCTATTAAACTTTAAGCCCTAAAATACGCATGCAATATAATTACACAATGTCTGACTGTCGATCTGTGTGTCTTACTTTCTATCTGAATATCTGTGTGTCTATCTCTGTGTGTCTCACTCTGTGTGTATGTGTGTGTCTGTCTGGCTGTATGTCTGTGTATCTATCTGACTGTCTGTGTGTGTGTCCGTTTGACTATTTATGTGTGTCTCACTCTGTGTGTATGTGTGTGTCTGTCTGACTATATGTCTGTGTATTTATCTGACTGTGTGTATCTGTGTCTGACTGTCAGGTGTGTGAACAGGTACTGCACTAGTGCTAATAATTTCTAACACTGAACTTAAATGGATACATTTTCTTAAGTATAAATCTCACATTAGCATTTGGCTATGCTGCCTCTAACATGAAATAAAAAGGTATAACCATATTTTACTTGCTTAACCTGTGGACCTGTGACTCACAGGTTGGTCACTGGACTGTTTGCAGGAGTGGGGACCCTTCATGCAGTTGGCCATTCCCAGTATGCTCATGCTGTGTCTGGAGTGGTGGATGTTTGAGTTGGGAGGATTTCTGGCTGGATTGATTAGTGACACTGAGCTGGGAGCTCAGTCGATAGCATATGAGCTAGCTGTTTTAGCTTACATGGTAATTATTGATGATGATTCTCTGCTCCAAGGAGAAGTTTGAATACACTTTGGAGAATTACTTCTCTGTTTTTCCTCAGTTCCCACTGGGATTCTCTGCGGCTGCCAGTGTTCGAGTGGGGAACGCGCTTGGTGCAGGAAACATAGAACAGGCCAAGTTATCATCCAAACTCCCCATCATCTGTGCATGTAAGAACCAAACCATTCCAAACCAAACCATTCCAAACCAAACCAAACCAAACCAAACCAAACCAAACCAAACCAAACCATTCCAAACCAAACAATACCATTCCAAACCAAACCAAACCATACCAAACCAAGCCAAACTAAACCATACCAAACCAAACCAAACCAAACCAAACTATTTCAAACCAAACCATACCAAGCCAAGCCAAGCCAAGCCAAGCCAAGCCAACCAAAATACTGAGGATGAATAGAATATATAAAATAAATATGATCTTTGATAGTTCCTGTCAGGATCATCTGAAGCCTTTAGAGACAAATTACAACAATCCATGACTAGTTTATCGGCATATTTTTTAAGGAGAATATTTCAAAGTTACACATGTGAAAAGGGGAGTTCTTAAAATTTGTTTTACGTGGGAATTAAATAAATCCTGATCAAAGTTAATTAATCATGGTATTCCTGGAGGGCAGTGCAATGCCCTCACATGATTACCTTCTCTCCTTCTGTGATTGTTAACACACTTAACAGTTGCAACTAGAAGCCAAGGTTTGTTTGCTAAGTAAGCTTAGTAAGACTGTGCATGCCTCGCACCTAGCTGGCCCAGCATCGAAGAGTGTTGAATGCAGCAATACGAAATAAAAATAAATAAAAAACAGAAAAAACATATCCACTAAAACTGTTATGATGAAAAATAATCTTTAATCATAGTGAAGTAGTACTCAAAATTGTCTTTAATTGGTTCAGGAATGGCCAGTTTATTTATGTATATTAAATACTCTTTTGTTTCAGGGGCACGAATATACAAATATATTTGACTGTCTCGTCAACACAAAAATCCCACTACAACATTAAAGTGTTCGCACTGCATTTCACATCATGCCAAATGTCCTCAGTTTTGATCTTTTAACAACTGTTGTTATCTAGCTAAACACTGAAACATCATAGTAAAAGTGCCTTGGTTCTTGTCTTCACTTCTTTCCTTTAATTTTAATATGTATACTGATTTAAATATGGTAATCATTCTTGAGGAAATTTTCAACAATATATTTTACTTTTTTGTGTCTTTCTCTTGTTACAGTCTTAATTGCATGTGTTGTTGGAGGTAGTCTCAGCATCGCCAGAAATCTCGTTGGATACATTTTCACCTCAGAGCAGTGAGTAACATCTTTTGAACAACTTTTTAGCTCCATGAACAAACAGCATAGTTCAGTTATCTTGTCTGTCTTATCTGCCTGTCTCACTTTGCTGTTCAGACTGTCATGAGCATGACTTAGAGACGTTGTAGTCCATATTTTTGATGCCAAAGACAACACTGCTTAGAAATCATATGTTGCCCAGTTAGTTCCAGTACAGTTAACCCTAACAAACCTGATTATAAACATTATTCAAATGATTACGTAAGCACACTTTCAAGCTGCATTAGATTACATCTAATCTCTATTTGCATGTTTTTTCAGAGACATTTTACAGAGGGTTGCTGACGTCATGATTATATTTTGTTTCATGCATCTTTTTGATGCCACTGCGGTGAGAAACAGTGTCAACAACAATTTCATGCATTTCAGATCTGATGAAGACAAACATAATGTTTTTGACCAGATCTGTTGGATTTTCACAGGGTGTGGCTGGAGGAGTTCTTAGAGGAGTAGGTAAACCATTGGTTGGTGCTCTGTGTAACCTGGTGGGATACTACTTCATTGGCTTCCCCATTGGTGTGTCTCTTATGTTTGCAGCAAAAATGGGGATTGTAGGTGAGAAAAGACCAATAATGACCAGCAATTATAACTTAACCTTGCTTCCTGTTTGTCAAGAAACATTCAGGAAAGCCATTAAAAACATGTTTAATTTCTGTAATAGGACTATGGACTGGAACTACCATTTGTGTGCTAATGCAAGCAGTTTTCTTCATCATATTTTTGTACAAACTTGATTGGAAGAGGGCTGCTGAAGAGGTGTGTACCTACATCCCTTGACCAATCAGGGTTAAATTTGCAATAAGCTTAATTTTAAGTTGAAACATGCTATTAACTGTTTTTCATTTCTATGATCAGGCTCTTGTGAGAGCAGGAGTCCAGATCAAAGAAGAAAAAAACATTGTGAGGATAGAAAATAAAGGTAAATAACATCCCGTTCTCACATGAACAACGCAGTAGGAGATTCTCTGCCCGTATACGTTCAGAACAATACAGAAATCTCTGGATTACTCAGCTGAGGGGTGGTGCAGCTAACAGAGTAACACATGTAACATATTAATTCCATTGCGGAGAACACATGTTTTTGTTTACATGAAATGGTAACTGGTGTAAGCTAGTATCACCACAGACTCTTCGTCTGTGTCTTCTATGTGTGTAGCACCACTTTTTCATTATGAGATATTTATATTCTTTTTGCATCTGTTGCGTGTTAGAATCATCATCAGTGTGCCCACTCGCTCGTGGTGAATCCTGCAGAGAATCTCCTGCTGTGTTCTGACATGGGCTCCTTAGTCTGGAGAAACTGAGTAGAAAGTCTGGAGGCTCTCACTCAGACTGTGGGTTCTCACATACAGCCCCACCAGAGAATGTCTGCAGATTATCTGGAGTTCACCGCATGTCTGAAAGCAGCTTATCTGAAACATCTATTGTATTTGTAGTGTAAGTGTTAATACTATATGTTTCTCCTCAAATCTCCAGACCTGAATCCCAACCAGGCCCAGATCAACACCATTGAGTCAAGTTGTGAGAGTACTGAAGAGGGTAACACATACGAGGAGGTGCATGATCCAAACCAGAAAAGATACACAACTACGACAGTGGGAAATGTTCTCTCAGTAACACAACTGGTTTTACGGCGGGGACTGGCACTGCTAGTTATGGTTGTCATCCTCATCGCTGGAATCATCGCCAGCTACTTCCTCAATAGGCTGCTAAAATGAGTCCTTGGATGATGCAAGGCTGGCAATCAGACTAATGGTAGCCAGGTTTGTTAGCATAAAGTTCCATAAAACACTTATTTTAACACTGAATGACATTATAGTATGAAATGGTGTCATGTGGACACTGGCAGAGTTGCAGTGACAGTTCTTCTGGAAGTTTCTGGGAAGAGCTGTGATGGTCCCAAAAATGTCTTCAGTTGAGAGGCCATTTTTCGCTTGGTAACCTTGAAGGTAGCATAATTTGTTTAGCCTTTGCAGATCTGTGCCTCAACACATTCCTGTATCTGAGCTCTGTAGACAACTCCTTCGACCTCATAGTTTTTGCTCTGTTATGCGTTCCTTTCTAGATCATGTCCAATCTAAACTCAGGACAGGTGGACTCCATTCCATATTCCAACATCTCCTATATCAAGATGAATGGGAGGGAGCTGCATTAAGTGTCAAATGTTGAATACTAAATGGTATATTGAATTTAGACAAACAAGGCGTATAGGCTGCACCAAAACAAAATGTAAAAAAAATGGTGTATACTTTCACAATGTAGTGTAAGACTCAGTAATCACTGAACAATTAGTCGATTGTTACTTTGTAACCCTTTTTTGTCACCAAATGGTTGTGGTTGCTGAAATAAAACAATGTCAATCTAAATCTGGTGCCTTTTGGTTTTGTCAGGGGGAATATTTCACCTCTTGGTGACTTTTGTCATTATGGATATGGAGAACATATGGATGATATTGCAGTCCTTCAAATTTTGAATCTGAACCTGAATCACTTTCTTGTGTTTAGTATGGACATTAATTGCATTTAGGGTTCTGTTAATGCATTCATTTTATCAATACATCCACATCTCTGAAATTGTATTGCCAAATAACAAAGACTGAAATAAATATAGTAAATTTAGTATTACCAAAGATGGTATGTAAGCATTACACTGAAAGCATTTTCTGTAATGAGTTATGTTCTCATCATCTCAATATAAATAAACAGTTAAATGATTGATGTTAATGTGTTGTATGTATATTTGTAAAACATTGACACACTTCTCTATCATTTTACAAACTGTCTCTTCCAATCAATGTTGTATATACTGTTATTTTGTTAATGCGTTCAGATACATGTGGCATCTATTGCACTTGGGGGAGGGATCCCTCACATGTGGCTCTCTCTGAGGTTTCTAAGTTTTTTCAACCTGGCAATGTTTTTTTGGGGTAGTTTGTCCTTACTTTTGTCGAGGGATAAGGACCAAGGATGTCACACCTTGTCCTATGAGAGTCTCAAGGTTTGATATTTATTTATTTTTTAAATATGAGGATCTCTCCTTTCATCCTTTCATCATTTTCTCATACAGGATAAATAAGAGCTGCAGGTTCACTTTAAGGGCTGATTTCATAGTGAGTCCTCGACTAAAAAGGGCATTTTAAGAAAGTCACCTTGGTTGTGCATTGAATGATGCTGCTTAAATTGTTCTGCTTTTGAAGTTATGATTATTCTCTCCTGTGTAATATTATAACTCCACCAACTGGTGTGCTATGAGAACGGCTACAACCACTGGAGATAGGCAGTTGTGTTTGCACTGTGTTGCATTATTGCCTGACCTTATGATTATTGAGAATAGTGACCCTCAGGTTTGACCTGGTTTAACAAGGTTAGTTTACTCATCATATTGTGATGTGTTGTGAGGCCATTCCGCTTATTTGTTCTTAAGATGACCTGTTAGTCTGCACCTTACTACCATTTAAAGCTACATAGTGTTTTTGTAAATCAGAATCAGAATCAGAATCAGAAGTACTTTATTGCCAAGTAGGTTTACACCTACCAGGAATTTTTCTTGGTGAAAAAGTGCATACAATGAACATAAAAACACGAAAACACGAAAACACAATAAGTACTTGGCATTAGAATAAAAAACAATATATAAAATAAAATATATAAAGATAAAAAAAAGTGAAGTAAAATGCTAAATGTGAAACAGGAGTGCAATGTAAATGTGCAATATGCAATGTGCAATGAACTGTAATGTGTGTTAATGTAACACAGACTTTAGGCGTGGGGGCGGGATAAGAGTCCAAGTCAGGTGGGGGTCCCGGGCCTTGTTGACAAGGGCAACTGCAGCCGGGAAGAAGCTGGTCTTGTGGCGTGAGGTTTTGGTCCTGATGGACCGCAGCCTCCTGCCGGAGGGAAGTACCTCGCAGAGTTTGTGACCCGGGTGGGAAGGATCGGCCACAATCTTACCTGCCCGCCTCAGGGTCCTAGAGGCAAACAGGTCCTGTAGAGATGGCAGATTGCAGCCAATCACCTTCTCAGCAGAACGGATGATACGCTGCAGTCTGCCTTTGTCATTGGCAGTGGCAGCAGCGTACCAGATGGTGATGGAGGAGGTGAGGATGGACTCGATGATGCAGGTGTAGAAGTGCACCATCATTGTCTTTGGCAGGTTGAACTTCTTCAGCTGCCGCAGGAAGTACATCCTCTGTTGCGCTTTTTTGATGAGGGAGCTGATGTTCAGCTCCCACTTGAGGTCCTGGGAGATGATGGTGCCCAGGAAGCGGAAGGACTCCGCAGTGTCGACTGGGGAGTCTCTCAGGGTGATGGGGGTGAGTGGGGCTGGGTTCCTTCTGAAGTCTACAACCATCTCCACTGTTTTCAGAGCATTGAGCTCCAGGTTGTTCTGACCACACCAGGTCACAAGATGGTCAATCTCCCACCTGTAGGCGGACTCATCCCCACCAGAGATGAGCCCAATGAGGGTGGTGTCATCCGCGAACTTAAGGAGTTTGACGGACTGGTGACTGGAGGTGCAGCTGTTGGTGTACAGGGAGAAGAGTAGAGGGGAAAGAACACAGCCTTGAGGGGAACCGGTGCTTATGGTCCTGGAATCAGAGACATGCTTCCCCAGCCTCACGTTTTGCCTCCTGTCAGACAGGAAGTCTGTGATCCACCTGCAGGTGGAGTCAGGCACACTCAGCTGGGACAGCTTGTCCTGTAGCAGAGCCGGAATGATGGTGTTGAAAGCAGAGCTGAAGTCCACAAACAGGATCCTGGCGTAGGTTCCTGAGGAGTCCAGGTGCTGGAGGATGAAGTGAAGGGCCATGTTTACTGCATCGTCCACAGACCTGTTGGCTCTGTAGGCAAACTGCAGGGGGTCCAGGAGAGGGTCAGTGATGGCTTTGAGGTGGAGCAGAACAAGGTGCTCAAATGCCTTCATCACCACAGAAGTCAGGGCGACAGGTCTGTAGTCATTGAGTCCAGTGATCTTTGTTTTTTTGGGGACAGGGATGATGGTGGAGGTCTTGAAGCAGGCTGGTACGTGGCATGTCTCCAGTGAGGTGTTAAAGATGGCTGTGAACACCGGAGACAGCTGATCAGCACAGTGTTTCAGGATAGATGGAGAGACAGAGTCTGGCTGAGAACCGGTGTTGGAGTTTCTCAGAGTACAGACGTTTAGCTTCTCTCACCTCCTTGCTAAACCTATATTTCGACTCTATAAACCTGACTCTGTCCCCATTTCTGAACGCCTCTTCCTTCTCCAACCTTAACTTTTTGAGTCTGGCTGTGAACCAGGGTTTGTCATTGTTGTAACACACCCTGGTGTGTGATGGAACACAGCTGTCCTCACAGAAGCTGATATAAGAAGTCACAGCATCTGTGTACTCATCCAGACTGATTGTAGCAGTCCTGAACACCCCCCAGTCTGTACAGTCCAAGCACGCCTGAAGATCCTCCACAGCTTCACTGGTCCACTGCTTTGAAGTCCTCACAACAGGTTTGCAGAGTTTTAGTTTCTGCCTGTATGCAGGAATCAAATGGACCATGACGTGGTCCGAGAGTCCCAGTGCAGCCCGGGGGGTGGCGTGATAGGCACGGCTTACTGTGGTGTAACAGTGATCCAGAATGTTCTCCTCTCTGGTCGGGCATTTAATAAATTGTTTGTATTTGGGGAGTTCGCGGGTGAGATTTCCTTTGTTAAAGTCGCCAAGGACAATAACTAAGGAGTCCGGGTTAGTCCGTTCGTATCTGGTCGGCGAGCATGCGTTGCACCTCTTGCACGTTAGCCTGCGGTGGAATGTAAACACCGACCAGAATGAATGAAACAAACTCACGGGGGGAGTAGAAGGGTTTGCATATGATGACAAAATATTCCAGGTCAGGAGAACAGTGTTGTTGAATTACTGTCACATCGTTGCACCAGCCGTAGTTAGTGTAGAAGCAGATTCCTCCACCTTTCCTCTTGCCGGAGAGTTCCGTGTGGCGGTCCGCTCTGAAAAGTTGGAAGCCAGCCAACTGCAGCGCAGAGTCCGGTATCGAACCACACAGCCACGTCTCCGTGAAGCACAGAACGGGAGATGAGGAGAAGTCTCTGTTCTTTCCAACTAGTAGCTGGAGTTCGTCCAGCTTGTTGCACAGTGAACACACGTTGGAGAGGAATATATCTGGTAGCAGTGTGCGAAGTCCCCGCCGGCAGAGACGCACAAGCGAACCGGCACGTTTACCTCTCCTCCGTCGCTTCACTGTATGTCCACATGTGAGGGCACCTTTGACCAGAATATCCAAAATTTCAACAGATGAGGCAATGAAAGTCGGAAATAAATTCTCTGGAGTTATGACCCTGATGTTCATGAGCATTTCTCTGGTGAAAGAGCTCCCGGATCTTAGGCAGAACACTGAATTAACTAACAAAACAAGACAAAACATCGCGCACCAACACACCGAGGCAGCCGTCCGCGGCGCCATTTGCTATTTCCAAATATAAAGCAGCCATTCTTTTCTTGTCTATACTAAATTTTTTCCATTGAAGGACCCCTCAACTGACACAAACTAGACAATGGACCCCTGTTTAACAAGATATTTGTCATCTGTCAACAGGGATGTGCAGAGACTTTTTCCAGGGCAGGGGCTCAAGTGCGAAAAAGGGCACTTCTCATAATTATAAAAAAAAAATAAAAAAATGTTTTAAAAGAAAAAGCTGAATGTAGTAGATCATCTGAATTACGTAACAATTTATTTTATTAACCACACATTCAGTTCTCTCCACATTGATTTAACATTCATTCAGTTTAGACTTGTGTGCTGCACCTAAGGCTTAAAATGACAAAAATATATTTAGAAGAAGTGAATCTTACCTGTGCCTTGCTAAATTTGAACTTATACTGGTTAAAGTTGAACAGCATCAACAATATTGTCATCCAAGGTGAACTCTAGGTAACTAACCCTGCAGCATCAATATTTGTTTGCCATCCAGTTGACCTTCCTGTCAGTGTGCTCCACAGTGGCAGACCACCATGGCTCTGAACATTCCCGGTGTGGTTGCGGTGCTGTTCTTCTACATCATTATTCTGGGCACAGGGATGTGGGCCGCCCGAAAGGCCAGGGTGGCAGAGAGGAATAGCAAAGGAGATAGGACTGAAGTGGTGCTTCTTGGGGGCAGGAATATCGGCTTGCTGGTTGGGATTTTCACCATGACTGGTAAGTTGATCAGTGGGACTCAAAAGCTAATCTTAGCCAAGCTGATAGCAGGTAAAACTATCATGGATTGTTATATTTTGTCGAATATTATTTGTGAGATCAGGTAACAATCTCGTTATTTTACGTTTGAAAAATGTTGTCTTGTGCTAATATATAATTTGTATTCCTTGTTTATGTAACCTTGACATACCCAGGTAGATCTGGTATTGTTATCATCTTGTCATCCTTAGAAAATGAGAAACAGTAGAAACAAAAGCAAATGAATACATTGTTAAATATAATGTTATGTCAGGAAGCAGGAAGTGTGATCTTGGCTTGTATATCAATCAATCAATCAAATTTTATTTGTATAGCCCATATTCACAAATCACAATTTGTCTCATAGGGCTTTAACATGGTGTGACATCTTCTGCCCTTAACCCTCAACAAGAGTAAGGAAAAACTATTAAAAAACCCTTTTTAAAAGGGTAAAAAGAACGTAGAAACCTCAGAGAGAGACACATGTGAGGGATCCCTCTCCCAGGACTGGACAGAAGTGCAATAGATGTCACGTGTGAAGGAGAACATCATCAAGGTTTTAGCAGTATTGATAGGGGTAGACCTTTTAGAAGCATAACTGAAGGTCAGTGAATTGGTGGATTATTGTCAGTAATGGTCAAGTATCGGAGAAATAATATGTATCAAGCAGTCTTGCTGCAATCATAGTCTATGGTCAGCAGCCAGCAAGATCATGATCCACCATCAAGATCGGATGCCACTATAGTCCACAGTCATTGGTCACTGTCGCCATTAGGATCCATCATCAGCTGCCACCTTGGTCGTGGTCCACCACCATTTTCGGTGCCAAAACGATAAAGGATCTGCCTTTATTATCACGATCAGCCAGCAGGATACAGAATCCGCCATATTGGATCCACCATTACGATCTCTCCGGGACTCCGGGGAAGAAGTCAAGTCAGTAACATGTATTGATGAGACATGAATTACTTTGATGTGATAACGATTGAGAAGAGGAATGAGAAGCTAGAAAGAGAAGCTCTGTGTGTCATGTGTCCCCCGACCTTCTAGACCTAAAGCAGCATAACTAAGAGCAGGTCCAAGACAAGCCTGTACCAGCTCTAACTATAAGCTTTATCAAAAAGGAAGGTTTTAAGTTTAACTCTTAAACGCACAGATGGTGTCTGCCTCCCGAATTGAAAGTGGGAGATGATTCCATAGGAGAGGAGCTTGATAGCTGAAAGCTCTGGCTCCTACTCTATTTTTAGAGATTTTAGGGATGACAAGTAAGCCTGAATTCTGGGAGCGCAGTGCTCTAGTGGGTTGATAAGGTACCATCAGCTCTTTGAGGTATAATGGTGCCATATTATTAAGGGCCTTGAAGGTGAGGAGGAGAATTTAAAATTCTATTCTAGATTTAACCGGAAGCCAGTGTAGCGAAGCTAATACTGGAGAAATGTGGTCTCTTTTCTTGGTTCTTGTCAGGACACGTGCTGCGGCATTTTGGACAAGCTGCAGGGTCTTTAACGACTTACTGCTGGAGCCTGATAATAATGAATTACAATAATCCAGTCTGGATGTAACAAAGGCATGGACTAGTTTTTCTGCATCCTTTTGAGAAAGGACATTTTGGAGATATTACGCAAGTGGAAAAAGGCAGTCCTAGACATTTGTTTTAAGTGTGAATTAAAGGATAAATCAGGATCGAAGATCACTCCCAAGTTCCTGACTGTTTCATTGGAAGCAAGGGCAATGTCGTCTATAGCAGCTATATCATTAGATAATGTATCTCTAAGGTGTTTAGGGCCAAGTAGTAGAGCCTGTTTTATCTGAGTTTAATAAGAGAAAATTGCGGGTCATCCAGGTTTTTACGTCCTTGAGACAGTGCTTGGAGTTTAGTTATTTGATTACTTTGTTCAGGTTTTATTGACAAGTATAACTGGGTGTCATCCGCATAGCAGTGGAAATTTACCGAATGTGTCCTGATAATGTTTCTGAGTGGAAGCATATATAATGAGAATAAAATTGGGCCGAGCACAGAGCCCTGTGGAACACCATGGTTAACTTTGGTGCGCACAGATGACTCATCATTAATTTGCATGAATTGGGAGCGATCAGAGAAATAGGATTTAAACCAGTTTAGGGCGGTTCCTTTAATGCTAATTAACTGTTCTAGTCTCTGTAGTAAAATGTTATGGTCAATTGTGTCGAATGCTGCACTAAGATCTAACAGAACAAGGACAGACACAAATCCCTGATCTGAAGCTATTAGAAGGTCATTAGTGACTTTTGCCAAGGCTGTCTCTGTGCTATGTATTGGCTCTAAACCCCGACTGAAAGTCTTCATATATATTATTTTCCTGGAGAAACTCACACAGCTGATTGGCTACAACTTTTTCTAGGATTTTAGACAGGAAGGGGAGGTTAGATATTGGCCTGTAATTGGCTAAAACCTCTGGGTCTAGGGTGGGTTTTTTGAGAAGGGGTTTGATTACAGCTATTTTAAAAGACTGTGGTACATATCCTGATGATAATGACAGATTTATTGTGTTCAGTAACGTGCTATCAATTAGGGGCAGAATTTCTTTAAGTAATTTTGTAGGATCTATAGGTTGGTGGCTGTGTGACTGATCCAGAGGGAGCGCAGAGAAGTGTTTAGCACTGCAGCTCTGCTTCCTGGTCCCAACTCTGGGTTGTCATAGCAGCTGATTTAACCAGATAATGTAAATCTACGAAATTATTTATTGTTGATCAGTACAACAGAGTGCAGGTTAACTCAGAAGGGAAAAGCATTGTGTATTTCCATTGAACACAGCATTCAAATCTATGTATTTTCATGTAAGGAGAAAGGGAGCCAGGGGAGCCAGGCTGTAGAGTCACAGGCCAAGTTCATTCAGTATACCTTTAGACACTGTTCATTTCATCATCACTCAAGTGATGGGCTTAGGTTTTGTGATTCAATGGATAGATGGATATTCATGATGTTGTGCTGATCTGCTGGCTGTGTGATGAGTATAGGATGGATTGCTAGAGTAGACCTTTATGACTGATTCGCCCTTTTAAAATATCCATTCAGTCATTTATTTCAAGACTTGAGATCTTTAGTCTTTTCAGCCAAACAATATATAAAATAACATGAATAATAATAGTAAATTAGAATAGGCACCTTGCCAGAATGGTTGGGGTCCACTTCAGTCTACCAGGTTTTCAAACAGTGACTTAACCAATATTTTTACATTGGTTAAGTCAACCTTATCTTTCAATTACTGATAGTAATAAGAATCAGCACAGGAAATATCTGTTCATGCAATCATGCATACAATAAACAAATAAACAGATACAGTAGCCCAGTGTTTGGTCTAGCAAGGCAAAGGTAATCTGTAAAACAGCATTTAACTCATTATGATTGTTCAATAATGGTTCAATGAATCATTGAAGAAACTTTGTGGCAGCTTGACTGTCAAAGGTCAACATCTAACATCAGCAATATTTACCCAACTGTGTGTGTGTGTGTGTGTTACATATTGCTTTTTCTACAGCTACATGGGTCGGAGGCGGTTTTATCCTGGGGATTGCTGAGGCAGTGTACAGTCCTAAAATGGGCTTGATATGGGCTCTGATGCCGATACAATACTCTGTGTCTTTCATACTAGGTAAGACATACACCATAAAGACAGCAGGCTGCAGTGATCTAGATACCAGACATAAACAGCATGTTTTCATATGGCTATGTACTCTATATGGATACGGACCATTAATTCATTACCTCCACCATGATCTAAAATAACCCTAACCCTAGGCAAAACCTATTGAACTGATTTCCATCAAATTTTGTGGAGGGGTGGGACATGGCCCAAGAAAGAACGTTTTACATGTCAGGGGTCTCCAAAATGTTTTTTTCTTTCACTTTTTGCAGTGTTTTCCACAGAATCAATTAAATCTATGACACTAGCATGGCTGCACTTGCTAGCACAGAAGACCCACTCTCATACGCACATTAGATTCCGTGTGACACGTATTCAGACTAAAAAGAGAAAAGAAAAAGAGAAAAAGAGAAAGATAACCTCTCATGTGAGAGAGAGGACTGCATTGCATACCACTTTGGGTTTGTGGACTACTGCAGCTGAAACTGTGGGTTCTGAGTGTCAGTGTGGTTGGTAAAAACCTAATAGCGAGTGAGCACGCTGCAAATAAAAGACACTAGCGCCGCACACAGCTACACAATTCAGCAACAGAGCAAAACACCACATTGAGAGAATTTATTTGATTCATTATGGTACTGTAGCAGAACAAATTAGAATATGGCAGGCCACCATAGTCTAGAAAGTTAATCAGAAACACTGACTCTACAGGATCAGACATTAGCTTTTTTAATGTTATTAGTGTTTGTCTTTTAAATATTTCTAAATCATTATTTATTTAACAGCTACATTAACAAAACAACACTTTGCATTGTCAGTCAATAATTTATTTTGGTATGCTTGACTGTATCAAAAACTTTCAGTATCTTATATAACTTGACAAAACTATGCAATGTAAAATGTATTCGGGTATCACCTTAAAAATGATAGTTCATATCTCATCCACTTCAAAGGTGGTCTTTTCTTTGCCAAGCCAATGAGGGACAAGAAGTATGTCACCATGATGGACCCATTCCAGATAAGGTATGGCAGATTACTGAGTGGTGCTCTAGTACTGCCTGCTCTGCTGGTGGATGTGCTGTGGGTGTCCTGCACTCTGCTGGGTTTAGGTAAACATACATTGTACATACTATACGCACATTTACATTATGTGGATGAAGGTAAAGCATTGATATATGTATATACGTGTTTGTGGGTTTGTCTAACAGGAGCAACTATGAGTGTGATACTAGACCTGCCCTATGTTTACACTGTTTGGATCTCATCGGCTGTGGCCATTATCTATACTTTGTTAGGAGGCCTCTATTCAGTGGCCTACACTGACATCATCCAGCTCTCTCTGGTTTTTGTCAGTTTGGTGAGTTACAATTCAGCACATGTTTATTTTTAACACATACATTTTCTACAGCTATTCACAGTTTAACACCTTCTATAAAGCTCAATTTATATGTTAGATGTATATGTTAGCAGTGCCATCACAAGTCTATAAGAAGTTTTCTATTGATTTCAAGGAAGTATGTGTAAAAAAATGTTTTTCTCATGGAACCAACGTTTCAAAGCAACAGTCAGGGTTTTGTCTCACAGAGTTAGGGTTACAGTTTGTTCACTAACCGTTATTTAACCCTAACCCTTTAACTCTTTCAAATAACCTTCTTTCGTTTAAGGAGGATATATTGGCCATGATTATAATAAATATTTAATAATTATATGATTAATTTTAAAAAGAGTTAGTCCCGAACCCTAACTTTTGTTTTTTCTTTTTGATCTCAGTAATGGCCTAACGCCGTGTTCACACCAGACGCACATTTCTCCGCGCCGGTCAGCCCGCGATTCTGCTTTCTCCGCTTGTTGTTGTATGTAACCCTAATCAATTTAGGGGTTCGGGGGTAAATGATGATGGTCTTCATAGCCCCCCCTCTCTCTCTTTCTCTCTCTGTCTGTCTGCTTGTGTGCTTGTAGTGCAGAGGTCACTAACAGGCGGACCGCGGTCCGAGTCCGGACCCAGAAGCCGTCCCGTACGGACCCGGACCTACAGCCAAAACAGAAGGTTATGATTTAAAACCTGACGGGGCGCTTCTATTTGTAACCGGCGCAGCTTTTGTAGTCTTTACGGTAGTGGTTTAGCGTATAAGGAAACGCACAGACCAATTGCATGCGAGTTAAGCCATCCCACGTGATACTACTCAGCCAATCAAGTCTGTGCATTCCAGTCGGTGGACATTGCGACTCTACAGTGCAGACAGATGAGAGAGTTGGAGGCAAGTTACATATGAAAAGATGGTAGAAAGAAAAAGAAAGATAGCGATACAGGTAGAGAAAACAAAGGGAGAGATACAGAGGACTGAGACGGAGAAAGGGAGAGAAACAGACGAAAAAAGTGGGGGAGTGGGATATAAGAGGGGAAGAAAGTGATTCTAAAACTGTTCATTTGTTAAGATGTGTTGAGATTTATTATCTGTAAAATTTATTTGAACATGCACAATTTTCACATTTTATTTATTTTCTCTTATTTTGAAATGCAGCCCTACTTTTATTTAGTTAATGATAGAACATTATACATATCTGCAATCATACATATATGTTCAGTTCTATGTTACGTGACAATAAATATTGTCAAGGTTTTTGAATCGTACTGAATTAATTTGATTTGACAGTCAGGTATTTAGTACATGTATATGTTGATACAGCTACTAGGCTACTTAAATATATATCACACTAAATAGTTAGACATTATGATCTTCCGGACCTTTTCTTCAAGAAATTTTCTCTTTAAATTTTCTCTTAAAATTTTAGTTGAATGCCCCTGTTGTAGTGGATGGGCAGATGGGGAAATTTAATAATGTGAGGGGGGAAATCGGGGAAATTTAAACTCCAGGACAACATAAGGGAAATCCAAAGTATGGAATGCATATTTGATCATTTGTATCATATAAAATTTGTAATTTATGTATCGTTTATAATTATTTCTCAGTGTGTTTCCTGGTGTGATACGCTCGCGGCGAGCGGAAAAAATAGACTTGATGCCGTTCGCAGCCGATGTGAACAGCACAATTGTGTAACGGGGGCGGAAAGGAAGGCGCCTGGCTTTTCTTGGCGCGGCGCTTCCGCGTCCGGTGTGAACCCGGCGTAAAGCAGAATTGACTCTCAGCTGAGTAGAAAAAGTTGTGAACAGCAGGATACAATACACAGTCTGATATGGAAGCAGCCACAAGTATTTTGAAATAGATTTGATGATGTAAGAGGCCAAGTTTGATACAAGTGTAAATTTACTGGAAGCACGCATCTAAAAAAAAACAGAACAATTACCTGTATCCTGGAAAGTCTCCATAAGAAATATACCATACAATTGTTAAGACCCTAAGTTGATTCCATCTCGCAACCTTTTTGTTGTGTGTTTGTAGCTCCAGCATTCTTAACCTATTTTCTGTCTCCACTTTTGAAGGGCAAATGGGCAAAAAAAATTCTGAAAAGTAATGAGCAGTATGGAGACATACTAACTTGTTGTGCTAAGGTCATAATTCTGATGTCAGTATCTGTTTGCAGTGGCTGTGCGTCCCCTTCCTCCTGGTCAACCCCACATCAACAAACATTTTACAGACTGCTATCAACAACACATTTCAAGAACCCTGGGTTGGCTCTCTGGAACACGACAAAGTCTGGAAGTGGATTGATGACTTCCTATTGCTGGTAAATATTGAATCATCAATAGCATACATTGACTTACAGGACCTCACTCTTCTTAGGCAAGTATATTTATTCTTTCTGGTTCCATCACCAAGCTCAAATGACAGCTACTGGACAGAAATACCAACTGTCAGGGTCTGCATTTGGTGTGATATCACAGAAGGTTCAGTTTAAAATGAAAAGCATCAGAGGGGCAACGGCCTTCACACACACATTGTACTGTATATACAACACCGGGACACAATATACAAATATTTGTCCCACTACAGATTCATAATGAACCAAAATGTTTTTTACATGACATCAATAATCTCTAGCTTTGTCTTTTGTGTCGTTGCTTCTTTGTAGAGCTGTGTGCAGCGCTCTTTGCCCCACTGTGGTCTCTCTCTCTCTCTCTCTCTCTCTCAAACACAAACAAATTGACCGTCAGTCAGCCTGACCGTCTGCGGCTGCTACTGGCCGTTAAAACATTGATTACGTTTTAAGCGTCCTCAGAGGGCAGGTAGAAACTTGGTAGATACTAATTTCAATGTGTGCATTCTTGTGACAAACCCGAAGTTCTCAGCAGGCAGGAAGATCTTGTCTTTACACCAGCCCTGCTCTGTAAGACTGTATCCCTCTCAGATCAGCTCCAAAAGATAATCATCTTCAGATCCCTTAGTGATATTCCCAGCAAGTTTAGAGAAAATTGGCACACATTGGCATAATGCATTTGGCAGCCTTGTACTACTTATACAATACAATTGAAATAAGTTAGCCATGGATCATTGGAAAGGGAGAAAATCTCCCTGTTACCGGATTTATTGCATGCATTTAAATATACTTGTTGTCATATGCAGGCCATGCCAGTTGTGAGCCAGAGCCAGTTGTGAGGAGATGGAAGTCCCCTGGCTGAATTTGAACCAGAGGTGATGGCCAGGACTCAAAAATTGATTCAATCAGCAGAGCAAACAAAGCAAGCTGCAAGTAGAAAGAGGAAAAAACAGTACACAAGGAAGAATCAGACTTTCACTTTCTTTAACACAAATTTATAAAAAAAACAAAAAACAGGCAGAGGTCATATAGTAGCAAACAACTAAGAAATAAACCATGGCAAGGAGAACTAAGACTGTCCAGCAAACAGACTGTAAATATAGGCCCAAGTGTATAACTAAGAGCAGGTGGTGAGTATAATAGTCTGGAAACTGAACAATGGCACAAACCAAAACAAACTGAATACATGAAGGTAATTAAATCCAAGAAAGTCATCATACCTGAAATGCTGGAGTTTATGGTTTGCATCTTAACCCATGAGCCACAGTGCCACCCTGAATATGTAGAAAACATTTGAAAGGGAACTTGCAATTTAAAGTCGACTGGACCTATTGTCTGACCTCTGCAGTTAGAACTGTAGCTGTAATTGCTCATCAGAGTTTGAGCTCAGGCATAGACAAACACAGACAACCTTGTTTACTGCAACCAGTGCTGAGTTGGCAGTCTTACAGTTGTCAATGTGGGAGAAATCTACAGGACCAAAGAGCACAAGCAGGTGGGTGATATTTAGAGGGCAGGTGGGAGGTCCTCAAGGCAGATATAGGAACAGAGACAGAAGATAGAACAGGATTAAGTCTGAAAACTTTTAGCTGGCTAAAGTTAGTGGTGGAAGAAGTATTCCTGAAGCAGACATCATTATCATAATATGTGTATGCTCTCTGTGGTCTAAACCTCTCAAATATAAGCATAAAATATACTAAAAGTACCAAAAGTAAAAGTACTGGTGTTAAAGGAGCTGAGTCTGACACTGCAGCTACTAAGGTGGCTAACCCTGGAGTAACCTGGTTGACGTAACTTGCACTTTCAGTTGGATACTGAAGCTGTGGGTTGCAGTCAGTAACGAGTACAAATGCCGTCCTTGGTTTGCAGTATAAAAGTCCATTTAAATCTCTCTCTCTCACTAAGCACTTGTGTATAAATTCCATTTCATCCATCAAAGACTCAGATTGCAGCATAACAAACAATTCAGTGCCACTCAGGCTGCAGTCTTTCTGTTTGGATTTTTTATCAGGTACTCTGGCCTCCTCCCACCGATATATATCCCACCAAATACATGCAGACCTTCACATTCATGAGAAATAGCCACTTTGCAGTTGTGTTTCAGTTCAGTGGGACAACACGGTTAGAGATTTAGTCAACAGATATATAGACTTTGTATTTGCTCTACATGAAAGTCCTTCATCGCTCGTACAAGGTCAAATAGAGTTCATCACCAGGTGTGGCTGCAGAGGGCGCTGTTGCTCAGTAAAAGTTACATAGCTGCGTCATATTTACAGAGATCTTTAAAGCTTTTTTTAAAAACAATTTGTAAGAGCAAGATTTTGGAATTTGGATTTCTTGAAGAAAATGTTACTTTTCTTGATTCTTGTGTTTCTTGTTGGTTTGTACCCTCATGGTTGAATGCAGTTATTGTCAGTCACTTTGGATAATAGAATCAGAAGTATTTTATTGCCAAGTAGGTTTACACCTACCTGGAATTCTTAGTGAAAAGGTGCATACAATGAACATAAAAACATAAAGTAATGTAATGTGTGTTGATGTAACACAGACTTTAGGCGTGGGGGCGGGATAAGAGTCCAAGTCAGGTGGGGGTCCCGGGCCTTGTTGACAAGGGCAACTGCAGCCGGGAAGAAGCTGGTCTTGTGGCGTGAGGTTTTGGTCCTTATGACCAGAAGAGTTTGTGACCCGGGTGGGAAGGATCGGCCACAATCTTACCTGCACGCCTCAGGGTCCTAGAGGCAAACAGGTCCTGTAGAGATGGCAGATTGCAGCCAATCACCTTCTCAGCAGAACGGATGATACGCTGCAGTCTGCCTTTGTCATTGGCAGTGGCAGCAGCGTACCAGATGGTGACCAGAGATTTAGCGTGAGCTAAATAAAAACTGTAATGTATTAATGTAAAAGATTATTGCTTTTGACAGATTTTACTTTTAATAATTTTAATGTTTATGTAATTTTGAAGTTTGGACTGTTGATCACATTTCCCACTTTTTTTTTAGTTTCTACAAACCAAACAATCAATTAATGGAGAAAATAATCAACATTTTCATACATAATGAAAATTATCATTAGTTACTGTTATATACAACATACTATATATACTCTATACAATATATCCTACACTTTAAGATGAGCCCCTGCTCAACAACAGCCAAATCCAGCAAGTGTAATAATAATAATCAGATGATATATTATATTATAGCAATGCTATGTTACTATTTATCTGCTGTAACATTAGCAGATTGTAGAGCGTAACAATAGAAACTGATTTATCATCCTGCTCGACCTGAAGTACAAGTGGAGGAGAGAACAGGCAACACTGATTATTGCGATACAATCAAAAGCTAATGTTAGCTTAGCATTAGTTGGCTAACATGTTGATTTTAGCCTGTATTTACTGTTCTTTGTGCAACTTGAAATGTGGAACGAAGTAGTTGTTCAGTGGTTGAACTGTTGGCTCACACAGCTGAGGTCTGTGGTCTGACTCCTGAGTCCGTCTGCGGTCGCTCTGCTTTCCTCCTGCACTTCACACAATGTAACTAAGGTGATCAATGTTATTCAGACCTAAGTGTTGACTGTGGCTTTCGGTATAGAGGGAATAAATGGATCACAGGGAGCAAATATTATACATCAGAGCAGCAGGTAGAAATCTTTACAGCCTTGTTTCTTCTTCAACTTGACTGATATATCTCCTCAGTCTATCTCAAAGAAATGCTGTTATCAGTTTGTCTTTTCATTTCATCTTTCCACATCCTCATCGTGCAGCTTCCTCCTCTCCCTCTGCTTCTAGGGTCTTGGCAGTGTTTCATTTCAGTGCTTCCAGCAGAGGGTGCTGTCTGCCTCCTCATCACATACGGCCCAGTTTACCTGCTATGCTGCTGCCCTCATCATCGCCATACTGGGAATCCCCCCTGTCTTGGTTGGGGCTGTCGCTGCCTCCACAGGTGGGAGTTATTGGAAATTTGTTCAATCATCCTCCTCTCTTTCTCCTATATCCCCTATTCACCCATGTATCTGAAGCAGCCCTATAGTGGTTCTTGTTGTTGTTGTTGTTGTTGTTGTTGTTGTTGTTGTTGTTGTTGTTCTTCTTCTTCTTCTTCTTCTTCTTCTTAGTCTGAAGACTTTTAAACCGCACTGTAATAGTTTTAAATTATATTTAAACTCTAATGCATATCTAACATAAAATGGTTATAATTCCTTTACTTGCTAAAGTGAAATCGCAAAAACCTTTGAGAACAGAATAGAGCCAAGACTTCTGTTAGAGTGCTGTATGGAAATAATATTCTGCTGAAAATATCTTTACAAAATGTTTAAGGTTGATTCTCTTGTCCAGACTGGAACCTGACACAGTATGGCTCTCCATCTCCATACATACGTGGTGAGCAAACATTTATCCTTCCCCGGACTCTACAATATCTCACTCCATCCTACATCTCCATCATTGGAATTGGAGCTGTGGCTGCTGCTGTCATGTCGTCAACAGACTCAGCCCTGTTATCCGCAACTTCAGTGTTCTCATCAAACATCTACAAGAACATCCTGCGCCAACAGGTGAGGAGTAAAGATATTGATGTTGGCAGCTCTGTGGCACAGTGTGTCTCTAAAGATGTGAGCTCGGGCTGTCCTTGACCTTTTTCGTTCATTGGAAACTAAAAGACAGATCACATAAAAGCATTTTTGAAAGCACAGGTGCATGAATGAATAATAACGTGTCTCCTTTTGTCCCCAGGCTTCAGACTGTGAAATGCAATGGATGATTCGGATCACAGTGGTTGTTGTGGGTGTCGTTGGGACATCTTTAACATTCTTCACCAACAGCACCCTGGTCCTCTGGATTCTTGGAGCAGACATTTCCTACACACTTATATTCCCCCATCTGGTCTGCGTGCTCTTCTTTGAAGTGACAAATGCTTATGGCGCCGCAGTGGGTTATGTTACAGGGCTGATTGTAAGGATTCTGGTGGGAGAGAATACTGTAGGTCTCCCTGTTGTTCTTCATCTTCCTGGTTGCACTCTGGAAGATGGCATCTACGTCCAAATGTTCCCGGTCAGAACATTCTCCATGCTGTGCACCCTGTTAACCATCTTGGTCTTTTCTGTGCTTTCTTTGTTCATGTTCAACCACAGCCTGTTGCCTGAAAGTTGGGACATTTTTAAAGTAAAATGTAACACTGCTGTATCATCAGCGGACGCTGTCACTCAGAATCTCCAAGAAGAAGCTGGAAGTGATGGTGAGTGTGACAACGACATTAATGGAGTTGTCTTACAACCAATTTTGCAGAGTAGAACATAACCTTTTTCCCCCCTTTCCCAAGTTGCTGGCCAGCATTTTATTTTCTTAATAACTGTATATTTAGATAAAGTTAATGTCGCTGAAGTTAGTTGCTTAGTTGTTCCTCAGGTGTTGATAAACATTTTACATTCTTAAATAAGTTCCTTTTCTTTCTCTGGATGTTGTATTTTTCTGGGGGGGAACAAGTTATGTTTGTACTTGTTTGTTAATTCACAACACAGGTTAAAAACACGGTTCTCTCAAAGTGTATACCAGCATTCCATGCAATATACTTGCTTACTTGCTTGTTTATTTTGTGAATAAACATATTTTGTGCAAATTACCAATTACATCAATAATTTTTTTCCATTAAAACACTCAACACATTTATCCAAAGTGACTTACAATAAGTGTATTCAACTATGAGGGTACAAACACAGAATAGCAAGAATCATGTACATTAACTTAACACCAGAAAGAATAAACTGGTCCTCAGTCACATACTCATTCCATATAAATGTAAAGTACAATTTAAAAACTGTTGTAACTGCTGCTTCAAAAGTGAAAAGGTAATTTGTGAAGTTTTACTCTGAACTCGCTCATGAATATGTCCTTTCCTAAAGATGCCACGTCAGTCGTTAACGTCATCACGTTAGGGCTGGTCCAATCCAGCCTCGTGAATGAAGCGTCTGTCTCTCGCAGACAAGAAACTACCGGCTCGTGTTTTGCGTGGTCTGACGAGTGACTCTGTTTTTGGTCGTCACAACACTGTTTCCCTGGAGGAGAGGAGGAGTGCGAGAAAGAAGAAGAGAGCATTGAGTGCTTGAGCAGAACTAGTGCATGTTTAAATATGTACGAACTGCTTAAATTTAAGAGTTTGTTCTCGTTAAGTTTTTTCATAAACTGCCCGTCTCTTCACACCTCTGAGGCAAATGGCCGGTGCCACAAACCGGAGCAAGGGTAAGATTAAAGAAGAGACGCGCTGTGCTGTATAAAATACATTCTCCAGGTTTACTTTATCTGATCTATTTCACCATTGTGTTTTCACAGCCTGAGCCATGAAAAGACAATGGTGAAATAGGTCTGTGGTTTCATCCAATGGTGACGTGAGATAAGTTGTCACAAGCGATTCCTATGCAAATTAGATCACACCTTTGCTCCACGACTCCCCGGCGCCACCCCCCCCCCTCCCCAGCCCCCACCACTGCGATACCGGGGGTATGTTTCTGCCCGTTTGTGTCACAGGCGAACACGGAATTTGCATCCTGTAAACGGGCACTAACTGCCAGGAATTAGGCGAGTTTGCAGGCATTTGCAGTGGTGAAAATTCGGCTTTTGGTGCAGTGTCTGGTCCAGGTAAAGGTGCTCTCCCAGCCACCTCCAGCAGCCTAGTAATTGACAGGTACGGAAGCGTATTGCTGTCTCATCAGAAATATAGTACTGCATTATAACATTTCTGGCTATCATATCATCAGGTCTTGGGTGGAGGTAAACTCCCCAATACATCCACTACTGTGGCTGTCTCTAAACATGGCTCAAAACAGGGATGCCCCATTGATACATTTTTAAAGAAATCCCAGTGTACCCGAAGAGTGTTTCTTTTAATTAGCCCACTTCCTGTAAAATGGATGTGTTTGTTGCTTCATATGTCATTCTTCATTATGCATGGACAGCACAAGTTAGCTAACTCAGCCAGCTGGCCAGCCAAGGTAACTCAACAATGCAAACCCATACTCCAGCTCACGTTACCACAGTACACAGTCTGGTAGGTTATCTTTGCCCGACTGTGCGCTGAGTAGATTGGATGGACACACAACAAATAGAAATTGCTATAACTACAGGCTAAATTAACTATACTCGTTGAAACAATCAGGGGTGGGGAAATGGAAATTCCACGGAGGAAGTGAAGTGTCTGAAACGAGAGCCAAGGTTAGTACACAAAATAAAACAGGAAGTAAAAGATTATTCCTCAAAGACAACATAACCTTATCTGGCTTCGCCAGGTTCTTGTTTTGGGAAGTTTTTCCTTACTATTACTGAGGGTGGAGGGCAAAGGACGTCACATATTGTTACTCCACCCTGGATGTGCCTCACTGTTTCGGTCTTAATCACATGTTGACAGTTAAAATATTTAAAGTATTGTAGGACCATACAGTTCCTCAAGCTGCAAGCTCTCTGCACAGCCTTCTTTCATCCCAGGAAATAAATGCAATTACAGCTTAATAAAACACAAATTATGCTCTTCACATACGTACTGTATGGTTAATACTAATCTGACAGCAGACTTTGTGCTGTGTTTAGTTTGTTCAATGTTTCGATGCAAATAAAACCTCAACACCTGTTCTCAGATTGTTTTCTGTAGTTACAGGATAACTTAGATGTATATACAGACAGTGGTACATCCCCCCTTCTTACATTAACTTACAGAGTAACTATGGGATATGCAGATTGTAATCTTAAGCGCAGTTTTATTTCCCCTTGTTCAGTGCCCCTTTGTTATATTGTACACTAATATAAATGGTTAATTTGGTTCCTGTTAGTGGCAGTTATAGTACATCGACATTTTACCCACAATAAATATAGTCTATATAGTTATGTCCATCTTATGTATTATAAAGAAATAACATGAGTTGTTTTTTCTGTTGTTCTTTTTACATCTAAAGAATTGGTCACTATTTACTTCAATTGTATTGGATTTGGCTGCAACCCTGTTTACCCCTGAGACTCCAGAAGTGTTTTGTGGACTCAAACACTTCACCCACCCCTCCATCTGCATAATGAGTGAATTTTCATTTTTCTATCCCTTTAACCTGAGAGCCCATTTTGAAGCTTCTTCTGAGCTTTTAATCATACCACATCCTGTACAGGGTATTTCTGAGTTAATTCAGCTTCATGAAATTGTAGAGGTTCAAATTCCCATTTTTTACTCAGGACATTTAGGACTTAAAATCAACAAACAATGATGCTTATAGTGGGGTATTAACACTTGCAATATTTGATGAGTTTCTTTTGAACCGTCTCTCGTCTACTCCTCTCTTCCCCTTCTTCACAAATTTAGGAACGTAGAGAATTACATAATGACTGCGGTCTCACACAAGCTGGAGAAATGTGATGTTACAGATGTTTTAATGATTTGCCGCGACCTACATATGCTCCACCTTCAGAGGGTTTCTTTCTTGTGTAGGGAGCTTTGTTCCACTGGCTCAAGTTTAAGATGGCATATTTTACACCATATATAGGCAGTCTAATGTTAATTTAATAGGTAGGTTGGACATGCCTGTCTCATAGAAAAGAAATATGTAGTACAGAATAGGTAAAATACACTGTAATTTCTATTTGTTGTGTATCAGAAAAATGTCACACTATTTTCATAAATTAACAAATAGGGTTTTTGTATGAGTACAGTGTCACACATTTTTGTTGTACTAGTCTATTTTTGAGTAACATACAGTGTAAATTGTGTAAAGATTTTCTGTTTGTGACTGTAAATGAACTTGTCCTTGTGGGTTTTCGGCGGTATTAGCAAAAGCGGCACAAATGGACGAGTAATAAAAGAAAATATTGACATTGTTTTTAATGGTGAGATGAGCATTACAAAGCAGGAGCAGACATCATCATTGATTCATTCACATATAAAGTCCCTGATGAAACAATGCATTGTATGGCTTATTAAAGCATGCTTCGTGAGCACAGATGATTAAAAGAAGAAGAAAGAAGATTTTCTATCATTTGTTTGGGGCAATTTCCACATGGAGATTCTGTTTAAAGTAATTCATATTTTCTCTGGTGCAAATCAGGAATAAAGTAGAGGAAATCACATTCAGTTACAACAAAAGGGAACACAGCTCTACACATTAACCAATAAAAGTGTTTCAATTGCTGTAGTAAATATAAATAGAAACACTCAAAAACATATTGTGTTCCCAGTACTGTAGAGGTGAAATTATTTCTGATAACTTTAATCTCTCCAGTGAACATGCAGGTCCAATGTGCGTCAATCCATATCATTTTAAGATTCTGAGTGAAAACACTCCAATACAACAGCTTTTCAACTACAATAAACTTCAGGTTTTCTGACTTGAATTCTGATTAGAAGCTGTCGACCAATGATTGCATCAGTCCAACAGTTACTTTCTGACACTCTGACTCTTCCACTCAATATGTCTCAAAGACTAAAAAAGGAACATACAGATAGCCAACAGTACTGCATACTGAACTCCTGCACTGCTTGGGGTATCTGTACCCATATTCAGTCACAGGGTTAATACTATTTGTGGTCATACTGGTAAATCTGTAGTTATAATGCACTTTGTGTAAGCAACAGTGTAGTCTAAGTCAGCAGATGTCAGCTTCCCTCCTGACTGATCAAAAAGCTCGGACACAAGTGTGAAGTGTGAAACTTAAAATTCTTAAAATTCTCATAAAACTATACTGAATATCATGAATAGCTGTTGGATAGCATCTTCACTCTCTCTCATTTAGAATTAAGGTTCTTGTTCTCGATGGACAAATGTTAGTGCCAAATAGAAAAAACTTAAACAAATGTATTGAAAGGATCAGTGGTTGTATGAGCATGCACTGGAGGGTTGAGGGTTTCATCTGGAGGTGGTGAAAGTGCTGACAAACCAATGAGAGAAAAGCTAGCAAAATGCATTACATTTAGAGAAATTATACCAAATGTCAAAAGGACAACAAACTGAATATGTGAAGGACTGCACCTCATTCAAATTATTGTTTTATAAAGTCATAATGTGCATACTTCAGCATTCTGCTACTATATTTATAAAATGGCAAACTTCAGGCTTGATTTGTGTGATTCCATCAAATAATGTCTCACTCCAGTTTTTGGTTTTGTAAACAGTAACATTCAAAGAAGTCCTGGCTGTCCGCCTATAGAGACTATAAAGATACAGTATGTAAGCATCAGTAAACTGCAGTGTTTCTTATCAGACGATGAGAGGACAAAACGTTCACAGTCAGTGAGCCTGTTAATGAATGCATGAATCTAAGACTGATTCACTTTCTGTATATGAGGATGTATGTGTTTGTAAAAGGCCCATGACTCTCACACACCACTGTTCCTCTGTCTAAAGGTATGCCTCTAAACATTTCTAAACGTCTTGCTTCCTTATCTTTACATTCCTCGCTTGCGCAGACACTCATCAATCAGATAAAATAAAAAATAAATAAACATGTTAGACTACATAGAATACATTCAAGTACATCACTTCTTCAATACTGGAATGCAAGCAGGGTCTGCTTAAGGAGCTTGCACCACTCGACAGTCTAGTTGTTGACTGACTGTGTGGTTTGTGGGCTACAGTACTTGCATATAGCATTTTGTAAGTCACCACATGCATCTCAACCATCTCTGGCCTGATCAGTGCACAAAGGTGCAAACTGGCTCTATGGGAGTTTCTGTGGTAGTTTGAACAGTCATGGAGATCCCTGGTAACCTCATCTCCCACTGACCTTCTAAACCCACTGACTGTCCCAGATCACACTTGTGGTGACCCCATATATCTCAGGTGACACACCGGTTGCTGTAAGGTCCTTTCAAAGTCTTCAGAGGCTGTAGTCCGCTTATAGTGCAGTGAGGGTGCGGAACAGCTGAGTGAAGCAGAAGACGGAAGCGGTGAGCGCCGTGCACTGTTTGGCGAGCAGCTTGGTGCTCAGGTCCTGGCAGCTGCGCTTGCTGCTGGCTCGTTCTGATGCCAGACAGAAGTCCCTGAATGAGCGGGCCACATCTGCCAGCCCGGCAACTGCCTCCGCATTCCTCCGGTCACACCTGTCGCAACCAGAGAACCACAGGCATATGCTGGCCAACTTCACCAGGGTTCGGAAGCTGTCTCCCAGGGAGTGAAGCATTTCCACAGGGCTTTGCCCAATCCCCACTACCTTCTGGCAGCTTGACATCAGACTCCGGGCCTCCATCTGGAGCACCCGCTTGTTCTCTGTAAAGTGAGCAGGACAGGTGTCCCGGGGGTGACGACCTCCGTGACCTGCCACTGATCGGTCACTACCGCTACTCTCTAGAATTGAGAGGAGCTGGTCCACTTCCACACGGAGTTCTTGAAAACCTGCAGGGGTTTCTAGATGGCGCTGCTGACCTAAACGACTAATGATGTCCTTGTGCGTTTGAGAAGGGAAACAGTCAGAGTTGTCGGACAGCGGGGAGAGGAGAGGGCTGAGCTCAGAGGTAGAGGAGGAGAAGAGGATTGAGCGTGGTAAGGAGGGAGAGTGGGTGGAGGAAGAGGAGAGAAAGGAGGGAACAGGTGGAGAAGTCATGAGAGGAAGAACTGCTCCTGAAGTCTGAGTCACACCACTGCTCTGTGTGCGGCAAGAGAACTCATAGACAGTCAGCTCATCGTCAAAGCTGTCACCTCCACTAAAGCAGTTGGTATAGACCACTGGGCAACCACAAGTGTCCAGTGGTACCTGCAACCCATCCACGACAGACTCACATCCAGATGTTAGCACAGACCTGCAGCCAAACTCAGACTTTAAGGGCGCGGTAGTCCCAAGCTCGGCTGGAGTCTTTGTCTCAGATGGATCCTCACAGATCGTAAACACTCTGCAGCCTGAGGAAAGTGTTTTTGCTGAGTCTGAACTCTGCTCTGAAGGTCTACAAAGACCCATCAAGGGCCTGTCGCTGCTGGTCCTTCTTACTGTCTGTGACTGATTATGAAAAGGAAGTCCTGCCCTATTTAGATTCTGTGTGGTCACCACAATTGGAGGGGGAAAGGAAGGTGACTGATAGTTCATTTTATAACCTGAATTGTCTTCACCTGGGGTTGTGACCATGTTCTGTTCAGGAGTGAGTTTTATAGGGCCAGGGGTGTCTACCTTCATGCCTGAATCATCCCTCTGGAGGCTGTTCACAATGGGGGCTGGAGGCTCGGTTATTGGTCCTGGTGTGTGCTGGATACTGTGTAGGAGCTGATGATGGTGTTTGGGTTTGGGCTCAATCAGGACAGGCAGAGAGTTTACATCTTTGACCTCTAAACCTGAATGACAAGTGTTTTTTGGGGTTGTTTCCACAAAAAACTCACCGTCCACCTCTGATCCTGTAACTGTTGTATCTGAATCATCTGAATCTACTGATTCTAATATTGTGCCCAGTTCACTATCTATAGTTTGGGTAAAATCATGAACGTCTGTAACTATGATGGCAATCTCAACATTGTTGCTGCTGCTATCCTTGGCAGGACTCTGGGCTTGATTCCCCACACCAGTCTGGTGGAGGGTTTCCTGGGAGCGCGATAAATAGAGGGGCAAATTCTGAATCTTCCCCCTAAGTGTTGAGGCAGATAAGCGGCCCATGATGCTGTGGGAACAGGCCTGGAAGCGGAAGTGAGTTGGAGAGGGAGGCTCTTTGGAGAGATCATTGATCATGTCTGTGTTAGCCTTCACAGAGCTAGGACTAGCTAAACTGTTGTTAGCGTCAGCACTTGGCAAGGTTGAACCACTTCGGGATTTATCCACTTTTTGATTTGAGCATGAAGCATTTACATGTTTGACTGCACTTTGCGATCCAGAAGCTGAATTAAAGGTCGGAGATGTGATGCTAGTTGCAGCTCCAAGCTTTGCTGTGATGGAGTTTATAGCACGAGTGTAATCAGAATTAACTGAATGAATGCTTGTATGAGCTTCAGTGTTGGTTGGAGACTTTTTCCTCATTTGTGACTCGCCTTTACCTGCAGTGGCAGACTTAGATCCGAGGCAATGCTTTGAAGCCAAACTGCAGTCATCTGTCTTGTCACTTAAACTAGAATTTAAAGAGTTACTAATCTCATCATCATCGAACACATTGTCAGAATTGGTGCTGTCGCTAACTTCATCGCTTGTAGTCATAGCAGAACTTACAAGACCAATAGTTTCATCTTCGTTAACACTGGATGTGACCTGTAAATGTAATTGTGCTTTGTTAGTGTGATTTTGTTTGCTGAATGGTGTCTCCTCAGAAGATGCTTTGCTTGAGGTCTCCACATTTTTGCTTCTGTCTTTGTCACTCACCAAACAGTCACTTTGGGATTTGTGAAAAACTGCTAGTGGAGGTAGAGGAGAAGAAGGTGGAGGGGGTGGTGGTGAGTATGACATGTCATGCACAACTTCAAGCATATATTCCTCTACACTTGAGTTTAAATCTTGTGTAGTTAGATGAGATCCCAAAAAGCCATTACTACCTTCTATGAAATATTTTGTGTTGGCTTCTAATTGTTTATCAGGGCATACAAGTGGTCTCTGTGAACTGTACCCTCTCGCTGCTTCTATCTTCTCTTCCCCCATGTCTTCCTCCTTCTGTAACTCATTAACAATCTCCGGCAAAAACATATGACAAGTGAAAGGCCCCATCCCGGACACACCTGTCGTCTCCTCCTTTTCTTTCTCCTCTTTCCCCTCACCCATCTCCTCCTGTCCCTCCCCTTCCTCCTTTCCATCACCCGTCCGATCAGCACTTTCCTTCCCGTCTGGATCCACCCGGCAGCGGACGACTGTAATAGTTGGTGACGTAGTCTTTACCTGATCTGTAACCGATTTGGATTCCATTGTGTCAGGTTCCATCTCCATTTCTTGCGTCTTGGTCCTGGAGGAGGGCTGTGTCTCTATGGCTGGTTCATGGGACCCAGAGGCAGAGGGAGAGCCAGGTCCATGAGAACAGGCTTTTGACAGGATGGGTTTTGACTCAAGCTGAGCTGGTTCACCTTCAGAGTGAGTCAGAGAGGAGACAGTCGGGCTGGGATTCTGGCTTTGCTCTGAAGGTTCAGGATCTGAACTCAACATCTGGGCATCATGATCTTCTGCTAAAAGGTTCATATGAAGCCCATTGGAAACAAGGTCCTGCTTTGATTCTGGATCTGGTTCTGGATATGACACCATGGAGGTATAAGTGGTTTCCATGAAGGAGCGACGCTTGCGAGATCTTTTTCTAAGCTGGAACAATGTTTCTCTGCCTCCTCCTTTTTCCTCTCCTCCTCTTTTGTCCTCTGTTGCTCTTCCAGCTTTTTCTCCATGTGTCACTCTGATGTCACTGAGGCTGAGTGTACTGAGCAAGTCCAGCTTCATCTCTGTGGAAATATCTGCAGGACAGCAAGAAAAGGCTCCGTCAAACATGTCTTAAAATAAAGTACGATGTGAAGCTTATTGGCTCCTCCTGTGTTCATTGTACAACAACAGAAAATATGCTGAATTCTCTTAGTGACCAAATGTATTGCATTTCTTGGCTTTTCCAGTTTTTATTTTGGGATTATATTGTTTTGTTAATATATATGGCCTGACCTTCAACTAAGGTATGTACATTTTTGTGGAATCTTAATATCTCAACCTTCCTATGATACTTCTTTTTTTCACTGTTTAATGAAATACTACTTTTCGACACACAAAATTGTCCCCCTTTGAAACCCATTAAAAACGGCTTTTTATGATTTTGGCATATAGGTAAAATACATACTTTTTCCTGTATAATGGAACCCATAAACCTAATGAGTCTCATTTACCAATATCTTCTTAAGAATTTTCTTATATTTGTTCTTAAGAAGTTTCCCAAGAAAACTCTACGTTAAATTCATGAAGAGTATATAATCCTTGGGATGTTTTCACTAGTGTTTGATCCTCTAAATTGTACAAATTGTTGTTGTTTTTACCCTAGAACGGGCCCTTCATGTTGAGATACTTAATATTTACATTGGCAGGGGGTCCTCTCTACGGAGGCCACCATGTTTTTTACAGTAGCACAAACTGGACAAACTAAACACCTTTTGAGTTTTTAAGACAACTAAAGGCTACCACAGGTTGTCTTTCATGTTTGGAAGGAGGGGTGAGGTGAGGGGTATTCAGCTGCAACATGCGACATCACCACTAGATGTCACTAAATTCTACACACTGAACCTTTAAACTGCTTGCATCTCTGTTCTTATATAAACAAATACCATGTCTAATTAGCACTCTCAGAACAGAAATAAACTAGGTTTTTAGATTTAACAGGCCACACTAGGACATAACATTTTAAATAAAAGCTGTAGCTGAAAAACTATGGAACATGTGACACATTTAATATGTAAACACCAGTGTGTAAAACCTAAAGATGACTATAGTTGTGACTAAATACTCTTATCTTTTGCAGTATAGGTCAAATATGCTGTGTGTGTTCATTTAAAAAAAATATAATGTGCACTGAAACATCGTGGCTGAGTGGAGCCTGCAGGCACTACTGTGGGCTTAAGAAGTACAGCTTCTCCTCTGTCTTCCCTCCAGGTAAAAAACAATTATTTGTTTCTATTTTCATTATATTTTCCCACTTTAAAGTTCAGACAAAAAATACAACATTTACCCTTTGTTATGAGGTATCAGGTCTCAATTAATTCAATAACATAATTTACATTGAATATTTCACATGATTAGGGTGTTCACAATTAATTAATATATAATTTCATTTAAATGAATTCCTTAATCTGTCTAAAACTGCTAAAGTGCCTGGTAATAGTGAACTGTGGAGTAAATTTGTGCCTACAAAACTCGAGTAGCTAATCTGGCAGGAGAGCATTGAGCTCTATAAGCCGATTCTTGATGGTTATTTGGACCACATCCAAAATCACTGTAAAGTGTGGCCATTTGTGACGTTTGCTGCTTTCCTGGCAATGATGTTACTTTAGTCAAAAATACAATGTTGAATCACTATTGAGAAGTAGACGCTTTAGCCACTAGATGGTAGCAAAAGCAGATTTTACAGTCTGTACTTTTATCATTTTCAGGACAATGACAGTATGACAGTAAATGTTTATGAACATTTGAATAAGAATCTCAAACAGCAATAAAAACTCAATCACCTTTTGGCAGGGCCCCTGAGGTTGGGTCTTCAGGGGAGGTGAAGCGATCTCTTGCGTCAAAAAACTCTTCGTCAGAGCTGCTGTCTCCAAAGCCTGGAGGTGGCTGGAGGATGGGGATTGGCTCCAGCTCTTCAGCCTTATCCTCATCTCCCTCCACTTCTTCGCAGTCCTCTCCCTCATTATGATACAGGGGGCGGGGTAGGCTACGGGCGCTGTCTGGGGTGATGCTGGAGCAGAGTTTGTAGTAGCAGCGAGCGTCACTCTGATTGAAGTTAAACACAAAGTCCATGTGGGAGGAGTCAGAGGATGGGGAAAGGGACAATGGATATTCTTTACAACCACCCTCCCCACTTACACTTCCTCCTTCCCCTGCTCTTCTCACTGACTGGTCCATTTCTTTCAACATATCCCTCCTCCTCCTCAACTCCTCTTCTTCATCTTCATCATCCTCACTGGCCTCAGGAGGGCTTGGCAAGAAGTCCACGAGGCGAGAGAGCTCAGCGAAGCACAGGGAACTCTCATCAGAGCAGGGGTTACCTGAACATTTTTGGGCGTGGTGAAGGTTCTGAGAGATGGAGATAGGTGGGATGAGTTGGGGATCAGCTCCATCGCCTGACCTCCTGCAGCGTCCTCCTCCCCTGTCCTGACTTGTGAAGTGGATGAGGGGGTGGGAGTGGGCTGGTGGTGGGGCGAGGAGGTGAGGCTGGACATGTCTATGAAAATAAGGATTCAGCTGAAGGGGAGAGTGGATGTGTGAATAGGTTTGTGAGAGAACATTTAGGAAGCTGGAGGAAGAGGAACACAACAGTAAATCATCTTCCTCCAAAGCATCAAGGGAATCACTGGAGGGGCTGTTGAGGACACAAGAGTCAGTTTGACAAGAATCTGATGGTTCGGACGGCTGCTCCTCTGCTACTTGCACCTCTTCTCCAACCCCAACCTTCCCCTCTTCCCCCAATTTTTCCTGTTGTTCCTGTGAGTCATTGTCTGCTACTTGAATCTGTATTTGTCCAACATCCTGCGCTCCTTCTGTCTCCTCTTGGTGTTCAGTGTTTTCAATCTTAGCCTCTTTATTCGTATCTAGCAGAGACTTTTCCTTTTCAGTGTCAGCATCTTTTTCTTCATTTGATTTTAGTTTTTTATCTTCCCAAGATTTAACCCCCTTTTCCCTATCTTTGTATCTCCTTTTGTCTTTTCTTTTTCTTCCATCTGGATCAGAGGAGGATCTGACACGGGGGCACGGCCTCTCGTTGAAAGACACCAGGCTGACTAGTGGTTCCATGTCCAGGTCTGAGGAGTCATCTGAGTTGCTGCCACAGCGGGAGACGTAACCTGTGAAAATGATTGAAAAAGAAGACAAACATGTGGATTAGAAACCAACTTTAAGGATGACATAGTGTTGGGCAATGTATGCAAAATTGGCAAACGACAATGTGTCTAGTGAAAAATCAAATGGACGATGGTATGGAAGGGGGGGCTTAGTAACTTTTACACAGTGTCATACGGTGACCAAGATGTCTCACACAAGTGCATGAACAGTAAAAATGCTAAAGCCACAAAACAAATGCAAAAGCAACACAAAAGATGTTGAGAATGAAATGAGCAGAGATACCTGCTGCAGTCAATTCATGGATGTTTGGGTCAATTGAGCCGTCTTCCTTTTTGGATGCTCCAAGCAGCTGTACGGTAACACCTCAAAATGGCAAGCATCTTATTGTAAGCGGTGACTGACTTGTCTGGTTTTTCACAAACAACGGCTCACTGGTTGCATTAAGTAACTTGCTCATTTCATGGTAAAAATTCACTCAGTTCTATTGTGTTTTTTTTCATTTTATGGGTTTTTTGGTTTAGCTTTTGTAGTTGTGTTGTAGCTTTTGCAGTTGTGTGGCATTAATGTCGCTGTCATTCTCCAAAGGTAACTTTCATTGATATCATGTCACAAGATTAATCTTGGGCTGGGCTCAACATCATGATGACTGTCACCATCTGCAACGGATGATGGTATTGTCCATTTGCCCAACCCGAGAGCTATGCATTAATTTGTAGCTGTATATTTCTGTGTAAATGTGTTTTCCTTGTACCTTCCTCAGCAGACACTCTGTGCTTCCTGGGGTCATCTATCCAGGGAAAGATGTTGAGGCTGGGGTCAACAAAAACTCGACAGTACCCTGCTATTAGGCAGGACATATCTTTGGCTGCCACTGACTCCAACAGCAATGTGATGGGCTTTGTGTAAGAGAGAGGAGACAAGATGACATGAGATGAGATGAGACATGGAAAAAGAGAAAATAGATAGAGGATGTTGGCAGTGGAAAGACAATGAACATACAGTATTCCTGTTGAAATACTGATGAAAAAGCAATTCTACCTTTGTATATACTGATGTCTCCACATCATGTACACAAAATGATATTTGCAGGCCATGAAAACAATTTAAAGTAACTTAAAACAACTACAAGGGTAGGTCATTTTAAGGTGAAAAATAATTAGCGGTTTTCTAAAGCTATTACAGACATCTGGCAGGTTTGATTAATTAGCCACCAAAGAGGCTATGTTTTCCTGCTACAGTTTCCAAACTGTAGGCGCATCACAAAAAGCAACATTACATTTAATGATATGTAAAAATACCAACACATACAAATACATACACTGCACAAATGTAAAAGTGTTTAGTATTTTGCCTGTGTGTGTACTCCTGCTCTTACCTTAATGTCCTGCAGATATATTTTGACCAGGCTGACCTTGTCTGATTCAGGCAGCAGCTCAATGCGTGTGATACAGGTGAACTCTGTAAGGGTAGACAGGATGCTAAGCTTGTGGTTGACCACCTGGCTAACCCCATACCGCGCCCCCACCAGTAGGGTCACCATCGACTCCCTGTCCTGGAGCTTCAGGGTGTGAGAGGGGTTGTTTAACAGAGGGATGGAGGAGGAGACATTATTGGGAACCTAATCAACCAAATCTCAACAAAATTAATATACATGTTCAAAGAATAGTCCCAAAACCTACCATCATGGTGGCACTGAAGGATTTGCCTCCAAATGACTTGAGCTCTGCCAGCTCCTCCAGGTAGTTTATCCGTGCCTGTTCGACTGCCACGCCCTTCTGCTTGGTATCGTGCTGTGATTGGCTCTTCTTCATGTGGTAGCCGATGGCCTTCCTCAGATCCTTCTCTCGCATGTTCCTCAACAATGTGGATGACACAAAGTTCTCAATGCCCCACGTCTTCCTGGAACAAACAAATACAGGTATGAACATAAAAGACTGTGAGAGAGCTGAACCTGATGTTAGGATATGTGCAAAGGAAGCAATGTAGAGTAAAGTGTAACGTTGGAATTCCACATGTATTTGTTGGTACTGTATACAGCATGCAGCCTACAGTATTCCTTACAGGAAAAGGAAGTATTTAATGTTAAGACAGAGACGAGTTGCCTTTTTTTACAACTATATATTTTTCTACAGTTAGGTTATTTAGTGGATGCCATACCCTTAAAGGGATAGTTCACAGAAAAATTCAACTTCACTCATTATCTACTCACCACTATGCTGATGGGTGAAGTGTCCGAGTCCACAAAACACTTTTGGAGCTTCAGGGGCAAACAGCGTTGCAGCCATCCAATAAAATTGAAGTAACTGGTAATCAAATTTTCAAATGTAAAAAAAACAACAGAAACATGGTGTAAATTACATCGTTTCTAGTCGAATTTGAATGTCAGGGCTTCCGGACACTTGGATGACACCACACGAGCAGTGTGGAGGCATTTCATGTTTTTTTTACGGTTGAAAAATCCATTTACGTTAATTGTATTGGATTTGGCTACAATGCTGTTTACCCCAGAGACTCCATCAGTGTTTTGTGGACTCAAACACTTCACCCACCCCTCCATACTAGGTAGGATAAACACAGAGTTCTCTAACTTTACTCTGCACCATAGACTGTCTGTAGAAAGCTCTGCACAAAATGTCCAACACACAAACAATAAAAGGTGACAGTTTGTTGTAGAACTGTTTGAGGAGGACTCACTAATGACAAGGAATAATTCTGAAGTAGCTCTGGAGCATTAACAGTCAAAGCAAGAATGGTTGAAGGGGCACTGTACCCGAAATTCATGTCACCCATTGCTTCAGCCCCCCAAAACCCCATATCTAATCTAGTTGGTCAGATGGCCCTCATGTCATGAAAATATCACACCTCTTACCCAGACACTCCCTGGTCAGTGTGAACAATGCTGTGGTAACGTGCCAAACGTCCGTTTTGGTGACAAAGCTGCTTTGAGGAAAGAAGCCAGGAATGGAAAAATGACGTTTCATGAGCAGTGTGTTATGGGCAGTGGGACACTACCTTTGGCACCTTTAGCAGATCCTTTATATGAGGGTGCCTTATTGGAGGAATATTATAAATATGACCATTGTCTTCTATTACTTTATAAATGTTCTAAAACACGGTTTGCGCCTTGACTTCATTTAATGTCCCCTCAACACAGTTGTACCAGCATGGAACCCCACTTTGTCCTGGGATCTTGACAAGAGGAAAACCCTAGGTTCGCTGTAGTTTAAATTAATGGCTGTAAATATATGTTTATGTCTCACGTGATGATTTTCAGGTTGGTCTTTGATGACTGTCCACAGCTCGCCAACCTCTCCTGGATGTGCAGGGCAGCGAGTCGCAAGGCAGTGTTACACCTCATCTCTACAGCAAAGCGCTCTTGCAGCACATCATTCACTCCCTAAGACAAAAAGATAGTGACAAAAACAGTACAAGTGGTGACAAGTAAATACAAAATTTAAACATTATACTTTGAGGATATTCTTCTATCCATGTTTTTTAATCAACTGAAATCATGTTTCTTTCATACATCGTAGTGTTTTTACAGTTCTTGTTCGCTTGTGAAGTGTGTATGTCAGCACACTTTTTGGGATTTCATTAAACGTGTATGTGTGTGTGTGTGTGTATATGACACAGGGAATTCAAAATGACTAAATCTGTCAGTAAAAAATAGAGCTAAAATATCCGCTCTGCGGATGTACTTCTTCGGCTACAAGTGCAATTACCTTTCCAGACTCATATGAGGTCATCGTGACGTTGACGTTTGACCACTGAAATCTAATCAGTTAATCTTTGAGCTCAAATTACAACTGATCACAATTTGAAGATATTTCAGAACGGTAGACTTGACATATCATGTTAATCTGTGAGTGAAAATTTGTGCCAAACTTGAAAGGATTCTATCAAGGCTTTCTTAAGATAATGTGCTCATGAGGAACAAAAGGGTTTTGTGGGGTTACACTGACCTTGACCTTTTTGTAGAGAAAATTTTTGTAGAATTACCTGGAGGCATTCATGAGATAATACGGTCACAAGGCAAAAGAAGGTGCTTTGTGAGGTCACAGTGAACTTGACATTTGACCACCAAAATCAAATCAGTTCATACTTCTGTCAAACTAAGAATAATAAGAATAAATTTCCTCAGGGCGTTCTGGAGCTATCTTGTTCACAAAAATGGGATGGAAGACGGATAAGCTGAAAACATCTCTGGCAACTGGCATTCCCCAGTGCAGAGGAATAACAACAGAGTGAATCTCATTGTTTTTGTGTTTGAAATTGTTTTCTAAAGTCCATTTGCAGGCCAAAAACAAAATCACCACATTGGTTTGTAGGCCTCGGACAACCATTGCACTTCATCTTTGAGTCCAAGTGACAACTGACCAAAGATTGAAGAAATTCCTTCAAGGCAGTCTTGAGATATCACATTCACATATCACATTCATTTGTACCAAATTTGGAGACAATTAAGATACCACCTTCAAGAAAAAACATAATCACACTTTGTGAGGCCACCGTGATCTTGACATTTGGCTATCAAAATCAAATCAATTAATCCCTGAGTCCAAGTTTGGGCCAAATGTGCAAGGATTCTTTCATGGCATTCCTGAGATATTGCATTCACTAGACAAAAAAACTGTTTTGTGAGGCCACCATGACCTTGACCTTTGCCCACCAAAATCTACTTAGTCCATCTTTCAGTCCAAGTTAGTATTTGTTCCAAAGGTGTTTTTGAGATGTGGCATTTTGAAAAATGGGACAGACAAAAACATAATGACTCCGACCACTGGCTGCTACCAGCACCAAGCCCAATCACTAACAAACTTTACACGTTTCACCAGGTCTGATGTTTTTGCCAAATTTGGTGAGTCTACTATTATCCTAAGCCCATTGAACATACATTTTCATTGCATAATAATCATGCCAGGGAATGTTCCAGCCCTGGTACCACTGGTGCTTGGGCTCTAATAACCATTTCTAAAAGTTGAATTTTATAGTCATAACATCAAACTGGTTGTTAATAATAATGTCACTTTTATTTGTTTTTATATCCCTCAACAAGCAGCTTGTAAGGGGCACTGTACCCTCTACTGGAGGCACTGCAATTCCACACCCAATGCATGTAATTTAAAACATGCTATTTATATAACAGTTCTACTGACCAGCGGCCCAATTTTTAACTGTTGGTGTGAGCCACTTCCATGCACATGCGTACCAACATTCTGCAGACAAGAGAAATTGGTGATGCAGACATGAGGTGGTGAATTGAAGCCAGATTAAAGATCCACTTAATTATGAACATTAAACCAGCAGTGTTATTTGTGGTTATACTATGTAGCTGTTCCATAAGCACCCTTCAATTGTCACCATATACAGGTTCCTCCTGCAGAACCCCAACAGCTACAGACTCCAAGGTACCAGATGAGGATCATACAGCTCCAGTTAAGTGCAGTCTTAACCTTTTAAAGCTCTGTATGGATGATGAGACATATGGTTAATATACTCTTCTGAATGCAGTGGTACATTTAGTACAAATAAAAACTCAACCACTGTTCTCATATTGTTCTCTGTAGTTATAGAGTTAGATATACAGTATATACGGTGGCAGATCCCCCCTTCTTACATTTGCTTACAGAGTAACTATGGGGTTTGCAGGGTGTAACCTAAAGCACAGTTTTATTTCGCCTTGTTACATTTAAGTACCCCTTAGTTATAATGTACACTAATATAAATGGTTAATTTGGTTCCAGGTAGTGACAGCAAAAAAGTACGTCAAAATTTTCCCCAAAATAAATGTAGTCATTTGAGTTATGTCCATCTTATAATTGTTCTAATGTGAGCACATAAAAGCCTTGACCATCTCGACCATGTATTATAAACAAATAACACAAGCCACAAATTAAAATATCCACATACAGTTAAGTGAATAAATAGAATAAAACCTCAGTATTAGAAAAAAAACCTGATGTAATACAAACAAACATTATATGTGATATATCTAGATGCCTTCCACAGAAAAAAAATTGAAAAATAAAGCTGATTGATTGGTTGAAATCGGTTGAAGTAGGCAGCAGGTGTTGATCACGAAAGCCTAAAAATGGCCGAAAAGCTGAACATTTCAGTATGAGAAAGAAAAAAGAGAGCAGCTATACTATGAAAGAGCTGAAAGTGTTGATGTCTGAATGGTTGAAATCGGTTGAAGTATTTCGGAGTTGTTGTCGGTATATGTGCTGTACACCGTTTTTCAAACATTTCATTGCTCTGATTGGTTGCTTTGCTGATGGAAATAAGAAATGAACGATAAGGTTTCAGAAACATTTTAAAATTTGAATTGGTGCGACAATGCCAAACTAGTTTCATCTGTCTACCTGCAGGTAGAGGTATTCGAAGGCCCCGGGATCCTCCTGCATCAGAGACTGGAAGTTTTTGGGCATGAAACAAATGCGGAAGAGACACCGGTAGTCATGGGCCTCTTTCTTCTGGACCACCTGGACACACACACATGCACACTTTCCATCAAATATCCTGTTTTTTTCAATGCAGCTAAATACTGTCACAGATTAGATATGTATATTTTATGAAACATGTAAAACAATTGTTATTAGTTTGTGTGTGTGTGTATGCATTTGTGTACCTGCTGAATTCTCTCCTCATCGTGTAGCAGCAGTAGTTTACTGATGCTGTGCTGCTGCTCCAGCACCAGGGAGAAGAGTTCAATACGGCTCAGAGAAAGCTTTTCCTTCAGTGTCATCACAATGTCCTGATGCACACAGAAGATCACAACCTCAAAGACAATGTTTTACATCATGAAACATTTGCTGAGCTGGTGGATGGAATTTTAATACTACATTATAATACAATATCATAATGTTTTTATTGTTTAGTTTTAATTTAATATGGATTTGACAATAGTGCCTATAGTTTTTGACCTAGGTTGAATACAGTTTTTAAAAATGTTCTTCCACACTTCATAAGCACATTATGTATCTCACATGGAACCCCCAAAAGTATTATATTTTCAAGTATCTGTCAGTCTATGATAATTGTAAGGTATGAATGGAAGTCTGGTAGACTGAACATTGTACAGTACCTTGACCGTGGTGCTGGGTTCAAATTTAAAGGCCTTGGTCTGCCCGTTCTCCAGATAAACCTTCAGAACATTAGGCAGGAAGAGCAGCGAGTTACCCTGCAAACCAGACATGGGTCCAGGTCAGGGTCAGAGTTTAAAAGAAGGTGTCAGATAAAAATTTGTGCATCGTAAACCTGTTGGTTCAAGGAGGATTATGGGTAACAGACTTACAGAGACAGATGACATTAAATGGATTTGTATATGTTAATAATAATTCTATCATCATTATAATCTTGCTGACAAACAAACACATAAACCTGGACAGGGGCAAAAAAACCCTCTTTGGTTACCTTGGAGGTAAATATTAGATGCACACTCTACAGATTATAACATACTGTACTTGCAGTAAGTAACAGAGACATTCAGTTCTTCTCACTGAGTATTTCTCTGCACCATATCCTCTGGCCTGTTTCTGTCTGCCGGGTTTGTTCTCTGTGGTGACTCATCTTTCCCTGCCTAATTACTGTTCTCTTCAGTTTTTAGAAAGTGTTTTTATGTATTGACAGTGTAACTTTTAGACAACCCCCATCTTCCATCTTACATTTCTATTATTTTGTCTTCTTTTTAACAATGGTGACACAGCTCACCCCCTCTTTTATCTCTGTCTCCCTCAGCCTCTCTCTCTCCCTAATCTGAGGTTTACTGCCTTGTAATCACAGACATAAGGACTGGAGGATGAGGCAGATATCGATCAGTGTTTTCCCTGTGATTAGTAATGGGCACTCCAGGCTCTGTGGTTTTCCTCATCCAGTTCTTTTCACATCCGCTGGCAGGATGAGAAAACTGCAAAAACATCACTCCTCACCATAGTGAAAAGCTACACTCTAAAAATAACGAATGTCATTTCAAGCACTGTCTGTTAGACATTTAGATTCTATCAAAATCTAGGAAAGCTTAAGTTTGTGGTTTGTGAGAGGTTCTAAGACAACCAAGATATGTAAAAAGATGATTAAAGGAATAACGAAAAATAGATATGATTACACTACACAACATAATATATTTTTCTTCTATAGATCTGTCCAAACTCACTTCATTCCTCTCTTCATCCAAAACAATTGTTTTTCCAGCCAGTGTTTTACCATGAATAAACAGCTCCATATTAAATCAATTCTGATCTGATTCAAACGAACCACGGCTACGTACCAAAGCCTACTTTTTACCCAAATGTTTTAGCTAATTATAGACCCATATCAAACCGTCCATCTATTCCTAAACAGCCTTCTTAAACCTGCGCAATATTATGAAAATTAGGGACATCCGGTCTCAGAAGGATGCTGAGCAACTCGTCCATGCATTTGTTACCTCCAGACTGGATTAGTGTTATTCTTTATGATCAGGATGTCCCAGTAAGTCTGTGAAAAGCCTGCAGCTGGTCCAAAATGCTGCAGCACATGTGCTGACAGGAACTAGAATAAGAGATCATATTACACCTGTCTTAGCTTATCTACATTGGCTCCCTGTGAAAATAATCTTGTGGTTCCTACAGCCTGCCAGAGTAGAATCGGAGGAAGAGCCTTCAGCTGCCAGGCTTCTCTCCTGTGGAACCAGCTCCCAGTTTGGGGTCATTCTTCTCCTTCTGGAGACAACTGCATCCTAAGGTTTCTTAAGTGCTGCTAGAAGTGACATGTAATGATGCCATGCAGGGAGTATTCTGTCCTCAGCTTGGTTAATGTGGAATGGCACCATCAGCTGGACTTCAAGAGTGAGAAACAGAAAACTGGAAACAGGAAATAGATGGCACTTCTTCTGTCTGTTATTTGTTTGTCAGCCATATAACAACAGCACATGCAGCATCACCAGTGTGGTCATCATCAATGGGATCTTTCAATCCTAGATTGTTGGAGGTTTCCTTGTTCAGTTTACAACTTTAATTATCTCTCTAGTTTCATATCCAGGCAAAATTGGTATAGTACAATGAAATATCCTGAACTGAAATCAAATTGAACCCAGCCCTAATTAAAGGTTCAGTGTTTAAGATTTAGGTGAAAGGGATCTATTGGCAGAAATTTAATATAAATACTACACGTGGCATCTTTTGTACTTCTGTCTGTCCTGGTAGAGGGATCCCTCACATGTGGCTCACTCTGAGGTTTTTAATTTTTTTGTTCCATTTTAATATTTTTTTCGTTTTTGTTCTTCCTCACTCTTACTGAGTGTCAGAGGATGTCACATCTTGTTAAGCCCTATAAGACAAATTGTGTTGAACCTGGGTTTAAGCATCAAGGTAAACAACACCAGCAAAACATCTTCTCCAACTCACCTGACAGTGCCCATTTACTTCCACTTCCTCCGCAAAGTGAACTTTTACAGGGTTGGATCTGAGCTTGGCCCTCTTCTCCGGTGTGATAAATGATGACTTTGGGCCCTGTAACGAAAACAAATCAACAAATCAAGCTGTCATAGTAATTTTTATATAATTAATTGTCATTGAATTTGGATGTGTGAGGTGTATTTTCAGTGAAGTACACTGAAGTGGTACATATGAGGGAAATAAAACGACACATACAGAAATGTACCAAAATATATTGAAATACAGTATATCAAACAAAACCAACAATGCTATCTTGGTGCAGGATGTTAAGGATAAGGTTTATCTGTATAAATCAAGGCTGTTTAAATTTTGGGGTAAAATAATGGGAGCTAAATGAATGTTTTAAAAGTTTGGAGATTTCCAAGTACAGGCACTTGCAAACAAACTGATTCCTTAATTATTGCACAACCAGTTACTGTTGGTGTATCGATGGCACTCGAAGCTGTCAGACTGCTGCTCTTAAATCACCTTGTGATCAAGATGTGATCTAGGCATGCCTAGTTTGAAAAGTCTTCTGATGTTGTGTTACCATCACAACAATAAATATTTTCTGGGCAATGCTAATAAATCCGTGCAGCTCAGTAATGATTTCTTGGAGGAGCTGTGAGCTATGAATCAGATGGTGATGGTGCCTCCATCAGCAGAGCTGCTGATGAGAATCACTGAGGGGCAGCAATTTGATTACCCATCTACTTCACCTTAGTGCAAATACATGCGTCAACTTCACAGATACAGACAGCACACACACACACTCAGATAGACAGCTCTTGTGTGTGTGTGTGTGTGTGTGTGTGTGTGTGTGTGTGTGTGTGAAAGTGAGTGGGGATGGGATATAACATGTTGTCACTGTTGACAGTGATGTAGTGGTGGTACCTTGGTGACAAGATTCTTGTTACCAATGACACTTGACCCCAAGCTGATCAGTGATTTACTGACAACAGCGAATTATAATCCAGTGTGTATATTGACAGTGTGTACAGTATCGATTGTATGTTCTTGAGTGTAGATATGTTTGTTTTTCTACAACATAAGGAAAAGAGGAAACAGGAAACTAAAGTTAAGTTCATCTAAAGTTCTGCTGGCAGTCATTATCCAATTCTCAGAGTCTTCCTGTGTAGCTTTGTGTGTTAATGTACATTTTTGCTAGGTGTGTGTCTCTATGTGTGGTAAGTTTAACACAGCAGACTCACCAGCATTGTTCTGAGTACCGTCATTGTCAACGTATCTTGACACTCCCTGAAATACAAGAAAGGGAGGGTGTTGTTATTAGACGTGATGTGCATAACTTATTTCAAACTGTTTTGTGTGGTGCCTGTACCAATAATCATGCATGTGCATGTTTGTTTGTGAATGCAGCTGTCAGTGTAGACCTGATTATCTCAGCAGTTTGCTCTGGGGTCAGGTCATCCACAGCGACGTTATTGATCTTCACAAGCTGGTCGCCAGGAATCAGCCGGCCATCTGCAGGACCACCTGCGCACACAAAATGTCCTTGTGTTGTTAATATTGCAACAGGGGTGGATAAGAAGCAGTAGCCATTCTTTTTCTTTTACAACTCTTTAAACCTTACTGTCCCACTGCAGGAAGATCATATTTGGAAATGTCAGATTTGGAAATGTCATGGACAATTCAGTATTTTTTTTTGTATTATTCTTTATTGATGGTAAATTGTAATTACCTGTGTTGTCAATCAATCAATCAATCAATCAAATTTTATTTGTATAGCCCATATTCACAAATCACAGTTTGTCTCATAGGGCTTTAACATGGTGTGACATCCTCTGCCCTTAACCCTCAACAAGAGTAAGGAAAAACTACAAAAAACCTTTTAACAGGGTAAAAAGAACGTAGAAACCTCAGAGAGAGCCACATGTGAGGGATCCCTCTCCCAGGACGGACAGAAGTGCAATAGATGTCAAGTGTGAAGGGAAACATCATCAAGGTTTTAGCAGTATTGATAGGGGTAGACCTTTCTGAAGCATAACTGAAGGTCAGTGAATTGGTGGATTAATGTCAATAAGGGTCAAGTATCTGAGAAATACTATGTGTCAAGCAGTCTTTCTGCAATCATAGTCTATGGTCAGCAGCCAGCAAGATCATGATCCACCATCAAGATCGGATGCCACTATAGTCCACAGTCATTGTTCATTGTCGCCATTAGGATCCATCATCAGCTGCCACCTTGGTCGTGGTCCAGCACCATTTTCCGATGGCAAAACGATAAAGGATCCGCCTTTATTGTCACGATCAGCCAGCACGATACAGAATCCACCATACTGGATCCACCATTACGATCTCTGATACGCAATCCACAGATCCTAATCCATGATGTGGCCATAGCTGCGGCCCTGGATCTGCGGACAATAAGGCAAAGGGACTCCGGGGAAGAAGTGAAGTCAGTAACATGTATTGATGAGACATGAATTACTTTGATATGATAACGATTGAGAAGAGGAATGAGAAGCTGGAAAGAGAAGCTCTGTGTGTCATGTGTCCCCCGACCTTCTAGACCTATAGCAGCATAACTAAGAGCAGGTCCAAGACAAGCCTGTACCAGCTCTAACTATAAGTTTTATCAAAAAGGAAGGTTTTAAGCCTACTCTTAAATATACAGGTGGTGTCTGCCTCCCGAATTGAAAGTGGGAGATGATTCCACAGGAGAGGAGCTTGATAGCTGAAAGCTCTGGCTCCTACTCTACTTTTAGAGACTTTAGGGACGACAAGTAAGCCTGAATTCTGGGAGCGCAGTGCTCTAGTGGGTTGATAAGGTACCATCAGCTCTTTAAGGTATAATGGTGCCATATTATTTAGGGCCTTGAAGGTGAGGAGGAGAATTTTAAATTCTATTCTAGATTTAACCGGAAGCCAGTGTAGCGAAGCTAATACTGGAGACATGTGGTCTCTTTTCTTGGTTCTTGTTTTTTGAGAAGAATAAAACAGGATAACGGGAGGGATGGTTGGATGTTTGGAATTGACTTTGTGGTGCAGTTGTGACACTGGCGCATGCTGGAAGGATGAATGGGTCGTAGTTGAAGGAGGGGCTGAGAGGACTGCACACTTGATTTCTCTCTTCTCAGTGAATTTGTTTACATGTGGAAAACTTTGCATCGTTTCCCCACAGAAGAAATTGTAATTCAGAGTTTTATTACTTTTGAGCCGATTTTAATGGGTATTGTCACTGCTATTTTTAATACAGCTGATTGATGGCTTTTTAAATTTCTTTTAACTCTAATGACATGACAGTGTTCTGCTAAGTTAGTAGTCCACATTTTCTTTTTGTAAGTTCTCTCTTCTGGTCTTGCCATTCTGTTTTTTTTTTTTTGTGTGTCTATTGTCTCTTTAGATTCATTGACGACTTTATTGCTTGGATCTAAAGTGGCTGAGAGGTATCTTCAACCCATGACAAAATATTGAGATATCTAAATGAGACATGTCACAATTTAGAACAACACAATTTACTAGACTCAGCAGTAGCTTGTATTCTGGGGACCGGCTTTCATCTAACTCTGGTGCATTGTTGTTATTGTTTTAAGAACCCTACAGACCTAGACATCCTCTCCTTTTCTCAGAACAGTAAACACAAACCCCAAAATTCAAGCTACACTCAACTTTGCAAAATCAAACACAGCTGTCAGATGACACACAAAGCGAGAAATTTCAATCAGCAGTCATTACACACTACACTTAACAAAAATAATAAAAACTGCATTATATGATTTTAATGCCTCAGCATTATGCATGTGGGCCGGGTCAGGTCACAGGACTTCATCGAGATCACAAGCAATGCTCTCCCTTGCGAAGGATCCTTTTTCGTGCTGAATCAAGCCTTGACTACAACCAGTTAGAATTGATCCAATATATCCATCCATTGATGGATGAGATTTTCCCAGGTGGAGGGGTTTTGGTCATACACTTTCCATCGCCATTCTGAGACAAATTATTGTGTAGGCTTTAGGAAGGGAGAGTATGGTGGAAAGGCTAACATTGAGATAATGCTGGTTATTGATACATGTAAACAATTCACATATTCTTTGACCGCAACATAACATAAACACGATACTAGAGTACTAAAGTAACATGATTGCACACGTGTGTATTCAGTCATGATTGGTTGTGTGTTAGCGATGACAATGGGGTGTTAGTTGTGTTTAACCTGTGTGTGTCAGTCTGGGGTAAAGTGCACCACACTGCTAAATGTGTTTCGTCAGATGTTTTTAACATGGAACGATAACACAGGTGAAAATCAAAAAAATGCTTTGAAGTAAAGGATTCAAAATATTGAAGCATGTGCCAGAGACAGAGAGGAGAAAAATCAAGGCTCAGGAGGGTCACTGGAGACATGAGCCTCTGTGTGTGTGTGTGTGTGTGTGTGTGTGTGTGTGTGTGTGTGTGTGTGTGTGTGTGTGTGCGCGCAGAGGCTGACAGAGCAGACTTTTGCCACACAGGAGAAAGCAAGGTTATCTATCCCCGGACCATTGGGGGATTCAGGTCCTCGTGGCCCCTGCAGCTGAGACAATATCAAGACAAGTGAAAATTGGGGAGGTAATTATGCTCACAGGCTTTAATTTATTTTGTGAAAGTCTGTTGCTGACTGCTGCGGAACCGGAAAAGAAAAGAATTGGCGAATAAACAAACATGGAGAAGGGTACGGAGCTTTTACATGGACATTTTCATTTTAAAGTTCTTCTGGACGGTGGAGTCGACAGAACCAAAGTTATTTGTAACCACTGCCAAGTTGAATTTTCTTATCACCGGAGTACTTCCAGTCTAAAATATCACCTAAATGCAAAACACACAGTTGATACCAGCAAATCATTCAACGACACAGACAGTGGAGCGAGGCTTTGGCAGACTACGTTAGATGCAGGGAGGAGTATAGATAAACAAAGGCAAGAGAAGCTAACAAATGCCATAGCGAAGTGGATAGCTACAGACTGCAGGCCGATTAGTGTTGTGGAAGATGTCGGTCTGAGAAACATTTTGAGAATCGCAACAAATGACGGCAGGTATGAGATGCCCTCAAGACGCACCATCACACGAAGAATACACGAGTTGTATGAAAAGGAGAGGACTGCAAAAGCGACAACTTTACAACGTGCATCTGCTGTTACCTCAGAAATTGCCTGTTTTAATGATATGTTTGTGGCTCAGGATTTTGTGGCCAGTTTTTTTCTTTTTCTTAACGAACAGGATAACATTAATGCCCTGGCAGGGGCAATGAGCTTTCATTTTGTATTTGATTTGATAACATTATTTAAGTTGAGATTTACACTGAATATTTTATTTAACTGCTACTGTATTCAAATGCTGATGTTAAAAGTGTTTGCACAACAAATGTTATGGCACTTTCGTTCATATAGCAGAACATTTAAAATAAAAGTGTGCTATACACTACTTTTGAATTCATTATTGGATTTTGCCTATACAAATGCGATTAATCGTGATTAATCAGGGAAATCGTGCGGAGCATGTCGGGGCGAAATTCTCACAAGAACTCAAATAAATGCCCCGTCAGATATCCAAACACATTTGGGGGGAATTGATGACAGAGAGAGTAATTTTTATTCTTAAATATTGATGAATGAAGAAAAAATTGGGCTCCAGCAGAAGGGGCACTTTTCTCATCCAGGGCAAAAGGGCAGGTGCTTGAGCACCACTGGGGGTCTATCTGTGCACGTGCCTGCTGCAGACGATGCCAAGAGAAACAGTAGAATGGCCTCTCCGTGGAAAAAGGAGTCGAAGCCAATGGAGAGGTACAATGGCGACAAAGCTAAACTGAACATGCAGTGTCAGCTATGAAACCAAACTCCCTAACACTGAGAAATATTTATTTTCCTCTACTAAGAGTCTAAGTGAACATTTGTGCCAAATTTGACCGGATTCTCTTGAGGCATTGAGATAACGTCTTGAGAAAGTAAAAGAAAAGTTTTGTGTGAACTTGACCTTTCACCACCAAAATCGAATCAGTTCATTCGTGAGTCAAAGTGAACATTTATACTTAATTTGAAGAAATTCCCTCAAGGTGGTCTTGAGCTATCGTGTTCTAAAGTATCGAACGAACAGAAGTACATAACGATGGATGGACAACCCAAAAAACAGAATGCCTCCGGCCACTGGCTGTCACCACTGGGAGGCATGAGAACAGCAAGGTTTGTACTTCAGACAATCCAGATTTTAAGTTTAGTCATTAACCTAGTCATTTTCTCTACATAAAGTTAAAATTGCAGATCTTTCTTTGTAGTCTTACTTTGCTTTTTTCCACATAACTAGGTTAACAGTTTATAAATCTTTCGTACCTGGGGTGACCTCTTGTACCAGGATGGGGGCTTGGGGGGAGAGTGTGAGGCCATGAGAGTTGAGGGTGGGGTCCCGAGGAATCTGAATATTGAATCGAAATGGGTAATTCCTATGATCAGAGCCACTGGACTCTGCAGTCTTCCCATTCTCTGCAACCCGGTCTCTAGAGAGGAACAGAGGGACAAAAATAAATAAGCTGTGAATTCTGACATCTTACTCGAACATTACACATTCTGTTTAAGCAATTTAATCAATTCTTATTTATACATGTATATTAGAATAATCAGCAGAATAGGAATGGACACAACAAAGGGTATCAAAACATAACACAGATGGAAAAGGCTAATTAAAATGATTTAGTGAATCGCTCATGTGGACACTAGGAATGCCAAGGTACAAAATGCTGAGTAATTAACTCGTAACAACACCACACAATAAACCAAAAAAGATGTGGTGTTGGTTCAGTGTCTGTGCAGTGTTTACTGAGTGAAATCTGTAACGTTACATTTTACTTTGAGCAGCCTCACTCTTCTGCTGCACTGAAGTTGTATGCACATTATCTAGATTGTGGCGGTCCACTCCTCATAGTAACATCAAAGATCTTTAAGAAGTTTTGCGCTGTTGCTTCATTGTAGAGTGTACAGCGGTGAGATGGTAAACCCTCAAAATATCCACAGTTTTATTCATATTTAAACACCAAAGTCTCATCGTCCTCATCGGTTAACTCTCCCCTCATCATGTGATTAGACTTTGGTACTCTGTGATATGACTGCTGCTGCACTGTGCAGACACAGACAACAATCAGACAGTATTGATAACTGGTGACATGGCCCCTACCATTGATATACAAAAATGAACCTAAAATTGGGGAAAGTTACATAATTGTTATGTGCCTGAACACAGAGTAACACTGATTACTGCAGCAAAACACCCAGTCAGATGAAATGATGAATTAAGAAATTAATAAAAAAATATAATCAATAGGTGGCTTTGCTCAAAGCTATATACCTAAAAGTAAACAAGGAATTACTTAAATGTGCACCTCACTGAATGAGGAATTGTGCATGGATGTTGGACATATAATTGGCCCCTGAGGCCCCTTTATGGCCCTCGTTAAAAAAAAATCCCAGATCCGCTCGCTGGGAGAATCTAAGTCAAGAAACAGAATTAGGAAGAGGTCTACCTGCTCAGGGAGTGAGACCTGCTGCCTAAGTCTCGAGACCGTCTCAGCCATCGTCCCACCACCTGCTCCACCCGGCTGGTCTTACGGGATGGGGAACGGCTCCTGTCCTCCACCTCCATTTACCTAGCATGGGAGAAAGTTTGACAGGAATCGCATATATTCTGTAACATGCTCCACTTATATGCAAAGTGTCAAGTAGTGTGATTAAATATTTTTGTGACAGAATCAAATCAGGAATATAAATGGGTTAGGTCATCAAATATTTACAGAATGCAAAATGCAAATTTAAGAACTTGTAGTGCATTAGAGACACAACCCTCACACATTAGGCTTGACAGTGGGACTTCTGAGTATCAGACATGGGCTGAGGCCAACAATCATGTCACTTCTGGGTTTATGCAGCCTAATAGGCTCTCAGTACCATTAATGAGCCAACTGCTTATATTTTGATTTCAAATCTCAACAAACATCAGAATCAGTATTCCCTAAATTCTAATAAATAACGTTGTATAATGATGGTGTCTCCATGTGTGTCTGCTGATTGCTGGTGGTTATCATAAATGATTGCTGGCAGGCGGTGGTGGCTGGTGAAATGGATGTAATGGACATGAGTTGACTTTGGTTTCAGTGGGACGTAGTCAGGCTAATGCATGATCCTATGGTCATGACTTAATGGGTCCTTGTGGAACCACTCAATATTTTATATCATGTCATATCACCTTACACACATGTGCTCTCTAACAAAAGGTTACAGGGTTTAGAAAATGTTACCTCTGACTACTTCATAGATTTTCATTACCTGTCGCCATCGACCATGGTTTGATTACTCCTCAAACATTAATTATACTTTAACCGATTTTTTGTTTTTGTTTTTGTAAAAATGTCCACAATTGTACAGCCAAAGCTAAGATAAAGCTTTAGCAGATTTTCAGATTTAGAAAAACATTTTTGTGTTGGATTCCCAAACTCCTCCAATGTAAATGACCTTAGGTCATTTGCCACTAAAAATCACAGGATTACTACTGTCCAGCATCAACCAAAGTTAAAAACAGTGTCCCTGATGCAGCATGGGAGTCTGTTTGTTTGCGTCAGTGCAATCATGGAATCAGGGAAAATGTTATGGTTTGTCTAACTTGTTAATAGCTTGTAACAATGTAAACTGAAGCTTTCAGTGTTATATACTCGTTTATCTTTTGGAGTCCTACATGCACCACCCCTGAAGACAGAGAACCAGACAGTTCAGATTTCAGTCTGGACTTTGGGACTTGATTTCAATAGTTGCAATAAGTTATATTTTTATAAATGTTCTCTTATATCCTCTGTTGTTTTTTTTACATTTGAAAAAATTGGTCACCAGATTTTTCAATTGTATTGGATTTGGCTGCAATGACGTTTACCCCCGAGACTCCAAAAGTGTTTTGTGCACTCACAGACCCCTCCATCTGCATAGTGGTGACTAGATAATGGGTGGATTTTCATTTGTCGGTGAACTATCCCTTTAACTTTGAAAAACTTCCATCATCACACCTTATGCTTTGAGTTTATACTGGAACAGTCCTAAAGAGGTTACAATAATACAAGTATATATACACTTACACTTACACACACACACCCACACAAACTCCCTCCCAGATGACTGAGGCAGTCAGACAAAGACTTGGTCATTAGCTGATACCCAATACCCCTTTCACATAATCAAAGACTGAAACTACCAGACTGTGACTGAGAAACAGATACTGACAGTGAGCATTCATGTAGAATCACTTCACTATGAACGATGGGTTAAAGTGAACAATGAATGAATGAAGCATTTATTTTAGCAATAAATTAATCACAAAGGGGACAAAAGGATGGATGGAGAAGTTCATTCAGAAAATGTTAGATAAGCAGATACGTGACAAATGAATGTATGAAAGGATGGATGAATTAAATGATCAGTGAAATGATGGATTAATGATAAGGAACTTTTCAGCCAGAAGCAGTAGAGCTGTTGTCTTGTGAAAAGGGCAATAAGCAGAACAATAGATTAATTACATAAAAACATTTATGGACTAATGGATAGAATTAAAGAGTGAATGATCTCAGCAGGCGTACTGTGTCCCTCAATGAGCAGCTGCTGGAAGGAATCTCCCCCAGAAGGATGTAACTGATGATGGGCATTAGCAACATCCATTAAAGCAAACGAGCAAACAAGAGGGTGAGTAGAGGGAGCAGTGAAAGAGAGAAGAGGAGAGGAGAGAGGAAAGGACAGAGGAGAGGAGAATAGTCCCTCAGGCACAGTGTGATGTGACCACCACAGGAAACTGAATGAGAGGAAGACAGAAAAGACACAAGTGTGATATAAGGTGAGACAGGAGGAGGGCTTAGTGATGAAAGTGGTGTGTGTCACAGCCAGACAGCAATGTCTCCTGGGAGATCTTGAGTCATAAGCACATTATCCATCCATCTGTCTGTGTATACTCCTCTCCTGCTCCCGCCTCTCACTTCTTTTTCATCTATCCCTCACTTCTCGCTCTTCCATATCTCACTCTTCCTGTTAGCTGGCAGTATCTCACTTCTCAGGTTACAGAGACACAATGTTTGTTAGGGTCAGAATAATCCAACTGGCCAATCCCCTCTTTTACTTTTGTGGCTTTCATTGGCTGTAGGGATTCACAACGGTTCTTGTTTCTCCACCACAGTGTTTGAGATAAGACAAGGTGTAACATTAGATGAAGGTGGGTATATCATACTGTACTTCCTTCTCACATCAATCACAAGATATATTTCTATTGTTTGGGCCAGACCAGAATTTCAAAGAAAACTTCGACACTTAAGCAAAAAACAGGTCAGCAAAACAAACAAAACAGATTACAGTGTTAAAGCACTGTATACCTCAAACCAAGATTTCAATCCAACACACTGTCACTGAACTAATTCACAGATAAACTGTGTTAGGTTGAGTCTGAAGATGTTAATACAGTTAATAACATCCACTTGGTCAGCTCAGTCTCTTAAAGACGATATTATCCAGCAGTAACACAGAGAAAAAGTTAAAATAATAATTTTGTGTTGCAGAAACGTATATTTTTCCTGTCCAGTTACTGTATAATTAAAAGACACTGGTTTAGGAAGTAGTTGAAAAAGTGGAGGAACGTCTTGATGCACAATCATTTGCACAATACTTAAAAAAAAAATCATTTTTGTATTTTTAGCATTGTGTGAGCACATTCTTTCTGCTTCCTCTTATTTGTAGGCCTGTTAAAGACTAAATACATATTACCACTTATCTAGAGACAGAAAACAATTGTGTTTTTCCATATGGCGTGTTCATGAAGGTGTGCTGTTCCAATCCTTCCTTGGATTTCATTTAGATTATTGTCTGTCGTCTCATATTTTCACATAAACGTTCAGATATCCCACTATTCACTATGTAATCCCCTGCTTGTGTGTCTCCCTCCCTGTCTTTCTATTAGATTATTGTTTAGCTGTGGGAGGAATCAGGTTTCTCTCGTTTCTTTCCCTGTGATTCGTCACAACTGCAAAGAGAAATAATACATTACCAATTATTACTATGCTATCATATAATTAGGAAAATTATGATTCATTTTGTAATGACAAACAAAAATGTGTATCCAATTTTCAATTAGATTAGATTTGAATGACCTGGATGACCTTCAGAGCAAGCTCATTTTACAGGGTGCCATATTCACGGGTGTGTTACTGTATCCACACGTACACAGTTGGAACAACTTGGTAGTGCAGGCAAGGGCAGATCTAGTCACATTTATGATTGAAATTGAAATTTTTGGTACACTGAACAAATTTTATGTTTAAAGACGCAGTGTGCAGGATTTAGGGGGATCTATTGGTATAAATTTTATTTAATATTCATTATTATGTTTTCATTAGTGAATAGAAACTATGACTTGTGGTTGTGTTAGCTCAGAATGAACGCTCCATATTTATATCTGGGGTGGGTCCTCTTCCACAATGTCTGATTTGTCCATTCTGGGCCACTGTAGAAACATGGTGGTGCATTGCAAACAAACCTCACTTTTAGTTGCTAATACTAGTTGCCTAGACTGATCTTTTAATAGAGTTTTTTTTTCAGACATGAAAAGGTCAATTTGAAGTTCTGTTCAAATGACTATATAACCCACTGAACAGAGTCATTGATGTTGTTGTCACAGATCTTCAAGATAAACATCTTTAATGTTTAAATTATTACTGCAGCTTATCCATATCTCACATTAATCTTCAACTTGATCCAAACCGTAATCGATGAATCATGACCTGACCATCTGCTTACACTGGTCTGCTTATTCTCAGACAACCAACTCTCATTGTAATATACTGATCTGTTTGCCTTTGCTTTTCCCAATTTATAAAACTTAAAAACTTTTCTTTTTACCTAACATTACATCATGCATAATAAATTATAATCCTGTGGTAGGTGTTATTTATTTAAGTGTTGGTGGTTTTTATTTCAGTTGGCACAACCCTTCTATTAAATTGCTGCAGGAAACTTTAATGTCATCTGCCAGAAATGTTGGACTGGAGTTGAGCAGCATAACAAATGCTGCAGAGAAACACACACACACGCAAGTTACGGAATGGGGGTGCAGCAGCACTTAAATAGTAGACTATCCCCCACTGTCCACACTTATACTCTCTCTTCATTCATTCATTCACTAGGTCAACTGCTCTCCCTCTATCCATATTCCTCTCTGAATCTTTGAATGTCACACATATCCAGTTTTTGTACTACACAATGGTCTTTGTGGTAGTTTAGTCTAGCACAGCTGTACCCTTTCCCCTTCAATCTTTATATACATATATGTTTGGGTTAAGAGTAGGTACATAGCCTACACCAACACCATCGAAACCCTAGAAGTGGTAGAGTTTTTATACTGGTGGAGTGTCTTCCAGTTTCTGGTCCGCTTATTTACAAATTGTCCAGTGTCTCTGTTTACTTCAGAACAATGTTGAGTGTTACGAAGCAGATCATGTTTGAGTTGGAGTTGAGAGATGTTGAAGAGCAATTCGTTTTTCTTAAAGAACTGCAATGAAGAAAAGGAAGACGTCATCTTTGTTTGTTCCTTCAACTCAATTAGAAAATAGTGGCAAGTCTGCTGGAGTTGCGACGTTACCAAGTGGACCAATCACAGCTCTTGCGGTCTGCGTCACCTCGACACAGTTACATTTTTGGGGAGGGGCACAACAGGGTATGGCGTAGGGCTCTGTGTAGCGTACACTTCTACACGTAGGCTACAGCGTAGCTGCGACTGCAGAACCATGAATTGGGCTTAACACTTTGTGTAATAAATTAACACAAATAGTGAATCACTTTTAAAACGAAATATAATTTTAAAATAAGTTTTATAAATGAAAACTGCATATTTTCAAAATACTAACACATTCTCTTACAGACAAGACAAATACGAATGAATACTGCATACTGCTTCTGAACACTACTGAATACTTAGATTGTTACTGTATCCTAACAGTCATGCTAATAAAGCAAGTTGATTTGAGTGAGTGGGTGAGAGAGGTGCGAGGTGTGTGGAGGAGTGAATGAGTGAGTTGCTTTTACAGTATGTTATAATTTTCTCATTCATCAAAGTAAGACTTAATATTTCAATGAAAACAAATCAATGTGTTTTGTTTTTTTTATCGGAAAGGACTGTTTTACAGAGAGGCTGATAAGGGATGGAAATGCTTAGCAAAGGAGAAAAAATTAGTTACTCCAAAATATGTAAATCAGGAGAGCTGTCATTTTAAACTGCTGACCATGGAGAAAAAAGTGAACAAGGATGAATATTTTTTCCTTTCTTGACTTAAGGCATAAAACATGGCCTAAAAATGCAAACATCAACAAATCCAATTTACAAATAGACTGTCACATTAATTTGTGGACACTTACACACGCACTCAAGCACACACACAAACAAGCACACACATGCACACAAAAAAGCACACACTAGGTTTTTAGACCACTTCTTTTGATCACTCATACAGGTAAATAAACCACTAAACTGGCTTCACATTTGATTTCTTGCTATATTTTTGGGGAAAACACAACACAGAGGTCAAAGGCTAAAGGACACCTCAGTACTTTCCCATGACCAGTGACCACGTTGCCATGGCAACCCCATCCGGCTTTAACACAGGCAACCACCACTTCCCTTGACGAGTAAGAATACCGACAGGAAATAGCTGCACACATTTAAATAAGATAAATAAATGTAATGTTTTACCTATGAAATATATCAAGTGATTACAAGTAAATGAGGTCAAGTCCAAGTGAAGTCTTGAGTCATTGATGCTAAAGTCCAAGTTGAGTTGCAGGTTATTTTTGATTTTGTCCAGTTTGAAGTCATTAAAATCATGAATGGTGTCCGACTGGAGTCCAAGTAGTGCCAAGTCCACACCTCTACAACAGAGTTTGGTTTTGCATCATGCTCTGAATACACACACATAGAGATGCACATACTAGCATAGAGCAGGCAAATAGGATTAGAGTGTGTGTCTGCAGGCTGTGACAGGGAGTTTGTGCGTCACTCCTGCTGAGCCAGATTAGACTGAGCTTCACCTTAACCTCACAGGGCTGTTAAGGCGAACAGACGGACTAAAACTATAACTCAGACACTTGTTCACTTCTCACTTTCCTCTTTATGTCTGTCTGGCGTAGTCTCTCCTTATCTTACACTCTGTTAATCCTCTAAGTCTGCCATCTTTCTTTTTGTGTGCACATATAAACATATTTATGTTTACTGATTTATGGGACACAAACACACAGTCGTGTTTCTGAGACTTTAGAGGACTTTATATTGACTTACATTGATTTCCTGATTTACTTTATGTATGTGACTGTGAAACAGATTTAGGTCCCCACAACATGAGAACACACACACAAACACACCTGCTCTCTGGCCTGAGTATCAGGGCTACATGAAGGTGCCAGTTACAGTCCCGCTCTGCTCTCTGTCTGTCCATCGTTCTGCTGAAGAGGACAGAGAAAGCTTGTCTTCATCTCCTGAGGATAGGAACACAACATCAGATCAGGTGTTAGGATTGTGATCTGGCACCATCAGATGGATTGATGGATCACACATTTACAAGCAGACAAATATAGATACAGGATGAATGTGCACAAGTATGTATTATATGACTGATCCATACATGATTTTCATTTGAAAGAGAGATAAAAAGAGTTTTAAGTTGGAACCAAGTCGACCAGCTATGAGATGACTTGTGACCATAAAACATTTGATTCAAAACAAAAAGATTGTGTGTATAATTATTTTAAGAGTGAAGGAACATCACATCCCATAAACCAGTGAATCCAACGACATCCAGCGCGTCCTCTTGAATTAAAACTAATATATAACCCAATATAGTGTTGAAATATAATGTGTTTCGTGTAATGTATGTATAGTGTTTAATGTAGAGTATAGTGTAGTAACCTTGCGTAGTAACGCTGAATGAAGGGATCGTAGTTGATCGCAGCCAATACGATTCTTGTTGTGATGGTAAACATTTCCGTGGTAAAGGCAAGCTTCACCAATCAGAGATGTTGCTATTTCACCTGAGGATTGTGAGTAGTGTAGTACTTATCCTTGACATTGTGACTAAAACATTTAAAAAACACGTTTTTTATTGAAATGCAGTTGATATCATACAGACTTGTGGCTTCTACAGGACAATATAACATTGTTTCACAGTCTCGAAGCTTGTGGTAAATCTGCCTTGGATGGTTACAATATTAAGTCTGATAATCAAAATCTCCACAGAAATTGATGAAAGCTTTCATGACAGGAGTGAACAATGTATTGAATGTCCCTCTTAATTCACCAGCAGTAATCAGACATCTTGATAATCATCATAGAGAGTGAGAAAGAGTGAGTTTGAAGAGCACAGAGGAAGGGAAAGGAGCAGTGATGAAAGGAAGATGCACAGAGCAGTAGGGAGTGAGGGGAAGAGACAAGAACAGACAAGCCAAGCAGCGAAAAAAATAGACACACTTTCCCATCAGAGAGTTTGATAGGCAGACACACATGACGGCAGAGATAAAGGTCGGAAAAGAGATACGTGGTGGTAAATAAAGGAGGGAGGGAGACAATGAACTGAGTTGAGGGATGAGAGGAGGAAGACAGAGAGACAGATGAGTCAAGTCAGGCAGGATGGGCCTGCCTGGCTGCCTGCGTTGCTTGTGCTGTTTGTGGAGTCCCACTTGCCCCTGCACTGCTCCAAACACCATCCATATTTAATGAGGCCCCTACAAAGCCCTGGGAAAAGAGATGCTGGGAACTCTGCTGCCCCCCCCCCCCCCCCCCTCCTCCCTCCCACCTCTGCCGTCCCACCACTCAAATTCTCACCCTTAATACATTTCTCTTTCATAATTCTCCCTCCTCTCAGTTTCCTGTCGTCTCTCTCTGCTTTCTGAATGTGTCTATTTTCATCATTTAGTTATTTTTAAAGATTGATTATTTCCTCCAGCTCCTGTGTCTCCAACTCCTCCCAAAGTAGTAGAGGGTGTTAAGCAAGCACACAACACTAAACTATTAGCTCAGCATGAGGCTGCGACTACAGTACTTGCTTAATTTTACTCTTTGCTTTTAAGACAGCATGGCTGCTTCTTTTTCGCCCTTATATCAGAGAGGAGGGTAGGTAGAATCAGCTGTGATCTCTCAGCTGTAAAGAAACAGCATGAACATGTGCTGCCGTTCCTCTTTTCTCTCTTGTACCCACTTACATCCAAAAACAAATTGAGGTAAAAGCTCTTTGTGAGTATATATATGTGTGACTACATGCAACAATATGTTTGATTTTGTGAGTGTATGTATGGTTTGATTATGTGAGTGAGAGGATGGAGTTTGTGTGTGTGTGTGTGGGGGGGGGGGTGCACGTGTGTCTGCACATTAGTCAGAGTGCTGCGTGCATCAATAATGTATCTAGATAATGCAGCCGCTTCACTCTACCAACAACTAACAGGCATACCAATGCACAGAGGAAGACAGAGAATGAGGGGGAGAGAGGGGGAGAGACATAGAGAGGGAGAGACAGAAAACACATGAGGTAGCAAAGAGCGGAAAGATGAGAAAGGGAAATGTGAGCAATACATGAAGGGGGAAAGATTAAGGTGAGGGTGTTAGCAGTTTGCAGTCTGAAGCTGTAGTGGACAGATTTTTGCTTTCACCCTGATGTCCTGGCTGTGTGTGTCATGTTACATCTTGTGTTGTGTGTAGCAGGTGAACTGCGTGTGCACAAAATGTTTATATATTTTTTATTTCATGTCTCATGAACTCTAGAGAAAATCAAACACAAACAAAATTTCAAGGACTGTACATGTCCTAATAACTTCTGATTAGTGTTGGTGTTTGTTAATGAGTGAGCGCAGGTCAACGAGGGAGTGAAGATGGAGGACATGCAGCAGGGTAATACAGTACAGTACAAGGTACCTAGGCCACTGCAGAATAATCGTGGCATACACTGAACAGTTCAAGGATGCACGCATTGGGGAAGTCTCAACTGAATAAACCAACATGAGAAGGATTAAGTCGGTTAGAGGTTCTCAATATTGGTTTCGATACATTTTCGATTAACAGCACAGCCGTCATACACATACAGAATATATGTGTCGCTCTGCTTATGCATCATACCATACAAAAAGTGCCCCCCTATAAAAGCAAAGTCACAGGTCATCTGTGTAAGCAGCTAATTGTAACCAATAGTTAAGTTTTAATGGTAGTGGCCATAGTAATAATGAGCAAAGTAAAGAAAGAAATTAGGTGACAAAGTATGTCTGATATGAAGAGTGACAAAGCCCATGTTAGGAGGAGGTAGGGGTGGTTGAAAAGATCCATATAATACATGACTCTGCCACAGTAGTCTTTTGTTCTATACTGCTTGAAACCAATAGGTTGAACAGAACACATAAATAACTAGAATGGCACTCAGTAGAGCACATCCATCCATCAGGATCCTCAAATCCAATCAAGCTGCACCAAATTACACACACTCATAGACCAGTTCCCTAAATATACCAGATTTTTTCATCTATAGAACCATGTTTTATTCCCTGGGAAATCCGTGAAAACGTAAGCCCTATCTTGCAATGTTTAAGAAAACCTTCCTGGACCTGCCCACTAATCCAGATCCGCACATATATTTCAAGGGTTCTTCTCTGACAAGTACTGTATCATTCCACCAAGTTTCAAAACATAACCTCATTGGCAGAGGTAATAATAAAGGAGACGTATGTAAAAGCTGTTTGGGCCAATACAGCTTAATACACTGTTTCCTCAATTTATTAAAAGTTAAAGAAATTATTTTCCAGCAATAGATCCCAGGTGACACTGGGCAAGAGGCAAGGTACACCCTGGACATGTCCCCTGTGTATTAAAGGGCTGAAACAACTCACAGGCAATTTAGAGACTCCAATTAACCTAAGCTGCATGTCGTGGGACCGTGGGAGGAAGCTGGAGTACCCGCAGTAAACTCACGCTGACACAGGGAGAACATGAAAACTCACCCATTTAAAGGTTTGAACCCAGAACCTTCTTGCAATGTGACGACAGTGCTCATCACTGCACCACTGTGCCGTTCACTAGAAATTAACACATTGAATTATCTAAAGGTCATGAACAGGAGTTTTCTCTTATTCTGTCTCATTAGACCTCTATCTTGGGTGGAACTATGCTGCAAATTTAATTACTTAAAGGTCACAAATACCCATGACCAAAATTAAGAGTCACCAGAGCCTATGTACTTACTACTACCAACATGGAGAATTAGAGAGTGAGGGAAATGACAAGCACAGTTTGTATACAAACCTAAGAGGACGTCTAGTCAACCAAAACGATTGAAATCGTCCAAGGGGAGGTTATTTACTATAAACAACAGCAATTTGGTTGCTGATTTTATGTCCCCATGCATCTTTTGATGTTTTGGGGCATAAAATAAGCAACATAAAATGAACTAGTGTTCTGCTTATCTGAAAATCAAATTACTGGGGAATTGTGTGATGCAACTAAACTTTATGCAGGAGGAAGATGTCAATCCTGTAACTTGGTCATCCCACACAGTCCTGAGAAAACATATGGGTGAGGAGGGGAATGAGGGCAGCACTATGAAACGCCAGATGAAAAAGCTATGTATGTTTTTCCTTGTCAAGCCTGTATGTATAAGTACGCCCCATCAGAGTGTGGACGTTTCCCCCTATTTGGCAGCAAACCTTGAACAACAATCTCAAAATTATTCAACAAATAAACAGTGCATTCTCCTTTCATAAATTTAGGCTAATGTGATGTGACTGTGTATGGTATGAATGAGATATACAGCACCCACAAACCTTATCAACTGTTACACCAAATTTAAGATTTTAAAGCTGCAACATCATCAGACAAAAACCCTACACACGACAGTAGCTGCACACAACACAAACAGCACACAACGAGAGATTATGTGCGTCAGACATGTTCTAATCTTATAGAAATCACCTGCTCTATTCAGACATTAGACACTTGGGTGCTGGCAGATGGTGTAGTTCGTTCATAAACTCAGGCCTTTCACTTACTAAGTCATGTCCGATGTAAATATAGCACAGGAGGACTGTGGTGAGTCCAGCCAAGAAGAACAAGCTGATGAAAACAAATCAGTTGGGAACACATTTTATCGGTTGGATTTCTATAAAAGGTTGCTTTGTCTGCTTGGTAGAAATATGTGGGATTTCTTATCTCGCTTCTAAATACTAAAGTTAGTTGTGGTCTGTGTTGTTTGTTTGTGTGTGTGTTTACCTATGCATGTGTTCTTTGGGCCCACTCAGATACATCACATTGGAAACTGTCAGTCATCATCTGTATTTGCACCCTTTCAGTTTTTTTCTCAGATTTCTGTAAAATGAGAGTTTCTCCTGCATTTAAAATCGTTATACAAACTTCTGCTACTACCGGAGATGCTAAACACATCACTCAATGCAAAAGCTGTTTTGAAACTGTCAATATACATCACAGTCAGATTAATCATTTTAGCTGCCTTTTACACTGTTTGCATATGTTCACTCCTCTGCAGGCAGCAGAGGGGACACAATCTAATTAGCAGCTCACTTCTCAGGCGCACACACACACACACACACACACACACACACACACATGCAACAAACAATCTTTGTAACCTAATAACCTTTTGAGGTAATTGTAATTATTTAATTGAAAGAGACAGTGGGTGTTGTGCACTGTGTATGTCTTACGTTGTACATCTAATTTACAGTTAGTTACAGGGATGTAAGTTTACAGAGATTTCTAAAGTGTGCTGGTTTTGTATGTAGACCCATAAAGACTGAATGTCTGGATGATATGTTACATTTCACTCATTAGCTGATTAATATTGCATTGCACTTTATAATGAGCGGCAGGCAGCCGCAAGTTGGCTTTGTATCAAAAAACACATTTTCCTTCGATTCTTCACTCCATCAATAAGGAAAATTGTTGTTTACAGAAAATATTAGTATAGAATACGTGGTATCACTGGTGCTATTATATTCATTCAAGTGTATTTTAGTCTGTCTGATAGTGTAAAGTGTGATCCTATTTATTTATACAACAAATCCTTTGGATTGATCGCAACCGTTTTAGATTGTGTCATGTTCTTCTGAGACACAGACATACACCCACTGGCTTTGCTGTTAGTCAGTTACTGTTAATCCACTCACATGCAAGCAGTTTGACTGGGTCTGGTAACTTAAGTCTATTACTGATGGTGATGTTTTTGACACTGGCTTTGTTTGCTTGCTCAATCCAAACATAAAGTTCCTGGCACTGTGTAACACACACACACAAGCACGCACGCACGCACACACACACACACACACACACACACACACACACACACACACACACACACACACACACACACACACACAAAATAATGTGTTTAAACAAATAAACGAAAAACTAAATCTACATCTGTTGTCTGTCAGCTGTAGAACATGCAGTTTGCCCCTGAAGTTCATATAGTGAGTGCTGCTGTGAAAGTTGCTATATGTTGATTAATCAATTATGTGATAAGTTAGTTGACAAAACATTTTTTACAATTTTGATAGTTAATTCTGATCATTTTAAAGCAAAAACACCAAACATATTTTAGTTCTACAGTGTAGTAGATTGTAAAATGTGAAAATGTGCTGCTTTTCTAGGGCTTATTTAAGTTCATTAAAACTAGCGCAATGCTAAATAGGCCTGTTTGGAATGGACTGTTTGCTTGGCCCATGGTAATGCTCAGGAGTCGATACTTGCTCAAACCAATCTACAATATACTGTCACTTTGCATTGTTTGTGTGCTGGACCTTGTCGATGGTGCAGAGTGAAGTTAGAAAAACTTTGTGTTCATCCTATTTGGTTTATCTGCAATGATAGTTTTATAGTAAATGTTTTTTATAATATGAAACTGACTTTGCTTAATAACTGTTCATGTGTGGTTTGTTATATACTGTACATTTGAATGATTTACTGAACTGCTGTTATTTTTGAATATATTGCATGTCTGTAATTTAGAATTCAGGAATTTTATTAATATCAAAATGGTCCGCCAGCAATTTTGAACGCGTTTTGGACCAGTTGCCAACCACTGCCGTAGTTTATCTGAGGATGTAGAAGAAGGCACATTGCCCTGCCCCCCACACTGCCAGTTACAGAGCGCTGGCCACTTGATTATTCAATTTATATTCATATTGAAAGTATCACATGTCCAAATTGCATTAACCTCAGCTCTGCACTTCCGTGGGCCAAAAAGAATGCACATGCCAAGTGTGAAGTTGATTTGATAAACGGCTTGCGAGATATGCATTCCACATACAGACGTTTGTGAAATTGGTTAGTAGATTATGTGCTTTTTGGGTTATGACATGTCTGCTGTGAAAAGATATCAATGCATGGTTGTCCAGGCCTACATGAAGTAACTATGTAAAACTTCACTGAGTATGAACATAAACCTTTAACTGCACTGCTGTCTCTTATGGCCAATTTACAGTGAGTCAGTAATAGTTAGATAAGACTTAATGACATTCTATATATTGGAGGGCATTACAGGCTATATGCTGAAGCATTACTGATATATTGATATTGGTGTTCATTTTCACTATTGACCATACTGCAACAACTTTGTAACATAAATTATGGCAAACAACTTATCTTCTGTACCAAACTGAAAACACAAAGCCAAGGTTTGTCTCAAACTATGTAAATGTATATGAATGTTACACCCTTTAATACATTGAACTTCAGTAATTCAGCCATAAAATTCATTTTATGGCTGTGTGCTTATACTGTATGTTTGGATTTGCATGCAGCTACATACAAAGAGGTTGACAGACACACCCCAAGTTTTCGCTTTGTATTAAACTTGACAAATACAAAGCATCAAAAATGTAACTGGGCCTAAATATAACATCATAAATTAGTAAAGGGAGAGCCGTCAGAACACTGCCAGCCTCATATTCTTCTTCTTTTTCCTCTTCTGTTTCAATTCTGTGCGAGTGTCAGGGCTCGCTTTGTACTCTCATCTCCTTGTGATACACAGGTACACACCAACCATCGACACTGCACACACACACACACACACTGGTCTGGGCACATGCAGTTCACATGCAGATGGTGTCAGCAGCACATTGTGACCCTTATTAGCATGTTACAACTGCATCTGCACAGTGTGCAGTGTTTCAGGAGGCTGGAGCATGATGCAGCAAAAAAATCTAGAGCAATATCTTACTGTAATATGCATTTTGTAGAGTGTGTGTGTGTGTGTGAGAGAGTGAGTGACTATGGCTGTGTATGCTCCTAATTGATGCATTAGTGAGATACACTTTAATTTCACACAGACTAAGTATCATTCTGTATATTCTATCTTCAGCAGTGGTTGAATATGGGAAATGAGTGAGTATCTCACAGTGAGCCTGGAGGGATACCTCAGTCAGTTTTTAATCTACGCTTAAGCTACTTTCAGACATGCACTGGACTCCGCAGATTCTCCGTATTTTCTCAGGAGGAGGTACATGTGTGAACGCAAATGTCAGAGTGAGACGCTCCATATTTTCTATTAGCTTTATCCTGATCCCCTGCTGGATTCACCATGAAAAACTAAAAGAAATCAAATATCTCCAACGAAGATGCCAAGAGAGTTTGTGGTGATAAGAGCTGACGATGGTGTCAGGGTGCTGTAAACAAAATCATGTGATCCACACAGCAGAGTAAATATGCCGATTCCGGTCTCAGTCTGCTGAACCCGGCGGCTCCACCCCCTCGTCTGAATAATTCAGGGGATTTATTGTTGTGGTGAATGCGTCTGCGCAGAAAACCCCAGCTGTGTTGTGCATGTGTGAAAGGCGAACTCTGGGTAAACTCCGTAGACAATTCTCTGCGTTTTACCCAGAGGACACGTCTGAAAACGGCTCTACTGAAGCTCCACCTTCTCCTCACACCTTTCAGACATGAATTGCGGACAATGTCCGCACAAATGAGACTCTCCACTCAGACATGTACACAACAGCACAGGAGCGTTTAGGTGACAGGTGGTGCAGCAGGCATAGGCAGGACGCAACATGTTTTTTATTTACAGCACATCGACACTGGCCTCAGCCTTTAAACTCAAAAATGTCATGACATCTGCGTCCTCTACGTGTATGACACCTCTTTTTCATCCTGAGATATCTGAATGCTTTTCTTTTTTTTTCACTCTTGAGTCCGTCGCACGTTAGAAACTTCATCCACGCGTTATGTGTGATTCCGGTGGAAGATGCGATGCTGTGTTTTCACAACAGCTCATTTGGGGACATTGTCTGGAGTTTTGAGGGTACTGAGCTCAGAGCCTCTCACTCAGCCCCCTGTTCAGCGCATGTCTGAAAGTAGCTTTACTCAAGAGTACCCACCCACCCCCCTTCATGTGCGCCCCTGCTTCACCACATGACCTATAGGAGTATTTAAACAGGTGAAGTTGAGGGGAGGGGTTACCTCCCACCTGCTCCCTCCCAACCACAGTAGCATTCATCAGTTCTCTGTCTGTTCTACATGTAAGAGATTAATGATGGACGATAGTGACCTAGTGGAAAGAGAGAGAACATAAACTGGCTTTTCATTCTTTTGGTATGCTAATGGCATCAAAGCGGCGTGTTTTGTTAGCTAGCTCGAGGCGAGGAAGGGGAAACAAATATTATATATGTGGCTCTTCATGTGTGGGAGGCTGTATATGAAGTATTAGCTGTAAAGACCTTACTGAGCAGCGGGTGTCTCCTGTGTAATCCTCTCCTGAGCGCAGGGCGGGCCGTGCCGACCGGGCTGGATGTGGGACAACTTCGAAAAGCGCCGCTTAAGAATCCATCAGGAGCCTCTTCGCACCGAGGCGGGTTCACCTACGTCCCCGGGACCAGCCGCCAGGTCCCCGCTATACACTGAGAGGTGCGCTCGATCAGGTTCACCAGAGCAGGTCAGCGCGCGAGATGAAGGCGGTGTAAATGACAATAATCTGCGCTCTCTCTCTCTCTCTCTCTCTCTCTCTCTCTCTCTCTCTCTCTCTCTCTCTCTCTCTCTCTCTCTCTCTTGCTCTCCTCCTCAACAATATCCTCTATCGTTCTCTACCCCCCCTCTCTCTCTGTCTGTCTCTCTCTCTCTCTCAATCACTTTCATTTCTACCCTCTATCTCTCTCCCTCTCCCTCTCTCTCAATTCTGTTCATTAAAATATGTTGCCCAATTACACTAATAATATTAAAGCAACAATACTGTATGAAAATATAATCTAAAGAGAAATTACAAGGAATAACAGATTGAAAAAAACAGAAGGAGTTGAAGGTAAGTAACAATATAGTACATGTCCACACATATTGAGCTGCCAGCACTGCACATTCTTTGTTTCCCCTGGAATAAGGGGGTCATTTCTCCTCTTAGGAATTCTAGCATTTATTCTTGGGATTTTGTAAAGAATTCCTCTCTAATGTGTGTGTATTTTTGACACTGTGAGGAAGTGTAGTTCTGTCTCCACAGCTCCCTCATCACAGTGAGAGCACAGCCTATCCTCTTAGGGCGGATCTTTCAAAGAATAGTGTGTCTGCTCTGATGCTGGTTGGGGTGATGTCAGAGGGGGAGAGGTTAGCCAGCCTCTAGACAAGTTTGCTGAGGGGACTCCTTTCTATGTTCAACTCCTGGTAGGCAAGGGCTTTATACTGGTAGCTCTCGGGAGTGCTCCTTTTAATATGGCTCCACAATTTGATGTTGATCTTTTGTGTATATTTAGTAATGGATATAATAAAGTAATGGATATTGGTCTTATTCATGCATCAGTTAACTTTTTATTATTACTGAAGTAGTAGTCTATACAGGCAACTACATGTCAGTACACATGAATGGTTTTGTATTTATATAGCACTTTTCTAGTCTTGATGACCACTCAAGGCGCTTTACAGTACAGTTTTTACATTCACCCACTTACACACATATTCATACAGTGCATCTATTAGCAGCACTTTGTTGTTCTATGGGGGGCAATTCAGCATCTTGCCCAAAGACACTTCGGCATGCAGATGGGGAAGACTGGGGATCGAACTGCCGACCTTCAGGTTGGAGGACAACCACTCTACCCCTCAGCCACAGCCGCCCGACATCAATAACAAATCAAATAAATTGTGAACAAACCTCAGCACAGAAAGAAGTTGCCTCAGATCGCCAGTCACAAAGCAGCTGAAAATCCTTTGGTCTTCTCCACAATGGTGTTGGAGATTTGTTTATTACGTTTAACCTGTAACTTATGAACTGTTGTGTTTCCACTTTGTCTCTCTTTTTTCGTTTGTATTTAATATTCTTACCATTCTGATGGCGGATCATCATCCATGGTGTTTTTTGATAAATAACTACTGAAATAACTACTGAAACTACATTTGTACGTGTTCTTTAGCTGTAACTGCCGAATAATGAAACCTTAGTGGGAAAAAAATGGCCTCTACAATGGCCACATTTTCCACATCAAAGTTCTTTTTTTGAGTGAGAATAAGTAGTACACACATTGGACAGACAGAGAGAAAGACATATTGATAGATAGATAGATAGATAGATAGATAGATAGATAGATAGATTGATTGATAGATTGATAGATTGATAGATTGATAGACTGATCTCTGTCACCTCCTACTGGGGTCAGTCAGCAATTGCGACGCATTATCTCGCTTACAAACAAACAGACATGGTTGAAAACACAACATCTTGTAGGAGTGAACAAACCACCTATGGACTTTGCTTTATATTACCCACAACATAAGACGTTTTAGGCTACGGTACACTGACAGTTGGGGTTTTGTGGCAAATCAATGAGGTGGAGTGCACTGGATATTTATAATTTCTTTGTAAAAATGACCATGTTTCAGGCATTCATTTGTCACGGATTAGCCATTTTTTTAAAACTATTTTGACCATGTGGTCCTGAAAGATGATCCCAAAGTTTTATATCAAAGTATGTAATTATATCATTATGCAGTGTAAAAGTGTGTGCATCATGTTATCGCTTTTTTAATCTCTCAATCTTGCTCCTGCATGTGCAGATTGGACTACACAATGACAACACTGCACACAGAAAGTTGTGCATTAACCTTCTTTGTGTTTCTTTGTGTTCATTTTGTGCAGTGATTTGTTTTGATTGTGGTGATCAGTGGATAAATAAAACAGGAAATCAACTGCTTCCTGTGGTCCGACTGTTTGTAGTTTTCACATTTTGGTCACAAGATGTCAGTGTTACACAACTTTGCTGCTTCTTCGCTCTGTTTGTCTCTCTCCCCATTTCTCTCCATCCCCTCTCTCTCTCTCTCTTCCATCCACACACAGACACACACACAGCTTTCACACATGTCCACCCTCCATGCTGCCTTTATTAATAATATCATAACCACACAGTCCACTTCCAGTTACTACTCAAGTCCCTTTATCCTCTCCAGGAAGCCCACATTGCAACGCACGTCTATTCTAATTTACCAGAGATTAGGGGAGGAACTCTTTTGTTACTTTCTTACTTCGGCCTCCCCCTACCTTGCGTTGCGGTAATTTTTATCTCTGTCCTTGGCCGTCAGCTGGTGCACAGAACTATTTTGGGTGGGTGTGAGGGGATTTTCTGGCCTGTTGATTTCACTGAGTCATAAGAACTGGCTTCGAGGAGGGAGACGGGCTGTGGTGGGAGAAGAAGCACATTCTAGTGCTAAAACAAGGGAGTTTTATCCACAGGGAGGGATGATACAAACAAAACAAATTCAATGCTTTAAATAAAGAGAAAATGATGATCAAAGGTTATTATGTTCCTGCTGACTTATTTAAACTTTTTTCTTCAACAACTTTAACTAAGCACACTGACCATAGGAGGAATTTCTCCTTTTTGACCAAGTGTTTCAGAGTTTCAAAGGAAAGTCCAACAAACTATTGTATTGACTATAGAACTGAGCGTATACACATTCTTATTGCTTCCTCTCCCCTTTCCTCTCTATATGGAGATGAAAAGATCTTTCATGTTGTTTCCTCTTGTTGCATTATTTATTGCCATGTGGTGCTTTATTAGCTGGTTTCATCTCAGATTCCCAGGCTGTTTTTGGGAAGCCTTTGAAATGTGTTTCTGACTCCAAACAATCCCTTTCCCACTATCTTTTGCTTGCTCTAGTTGCTTCCTCTCTCGTGATAAAAAAAAAACATCCCAGTTTTTCAAAGCGAACTGAGCTACCCTATGAATCCAAAATCCATTCAATGCTGTCCTAAGAAAAGGAGATGCTCTTGTTTTGTGGCTGGCATGAAAAGAGAACAGAGGGTCTTCTATGTCATTAGCCTTATTAGCATCATTAGCACAGCATGGATGATCTTCAAATGACTGGCTTGGATTTATTTGTGTAACCATGCAACAAGAGCACTATATTATATCCTGTGTTTGAAAAGACTGCATTTAGAATGTAGTGGGAGCGATTTGAAGAAAGCTGACATGTTTCAAATGCAACCACTAGATGGTGGAGCTACTCCTGCCTCAAAATGAGATGTGATGGGGAAGAAGAGTAGAAATACTGGAAGATATTAGAGAGTTAATCTTATTAAATAAACCACATAACCCCATAATAAAACAAGTATGTTTCCATCAAGTACTGACAAACTTTTCCAATACATCTCCTCCAATATTTTTAAATATATACAGTTTATTCACTTGCCCTATATTTTTACTGATGCATATATTCACAACAAAAGACAGAGAGAAGACATCTAATGCAGCAGCACAATAACAATTGTAGTCATATATTTACCATTATAGTTGTCTGTCACAGACCTTGAATGTTTGAATGGACACAAATAATATATACTAATATATAAAAGACTGACCCCTGATTTGTACAAAACGACTTGATAACAAAATATCCTCACAGTGCTCACTGGTGCTATGTGCTTGGCTGTAACATTAAGTGTTTTTAAATTAGAAAAACAGAACATAACAGGTTAAATTCATATAACTTTTGCAGTGGCAGACAGACTAAATGCTGGTGGTTTATAAATATAAGCCATTACATTGTGCAATCGAAAACACTCATCTAATGCCACTTGAGTGAATAAATGAATGAGACAGTGTCCTCTTATCTGAAAATGAATATAAACAGAGAAGGATGAAAAATCTCCATGGGCTCGTTAAGAGCTTAAAGTCTCAACCTGCCTCTGAATCCAAGGGTCCATCACATCGGGTGGGAGCTGAGATGAAGGTAAATGCAGAAAGAGGTTTTGGATAGCACGCAGACAATTGGTAGGGATTGAAACTTATGTAAACTTAATGGTTCAGCGTTTTTTTCCCTCCCTCCTTCTTCTTCTCAACATGGTTTCTTGCATCTTTATCAGGAAGCTCCAACCACTCTGCAGTTGGTGGTGGATAAGCCCAGCAGGCCTGATTTGGTTTGAACTCGTCTTTTATTCAGTCCATTCCTCCCAGTACCCACACCTCCACCATGGCCCGGTTTCTCCTGGCAGGCCTTAATCTCTCTCCCTAATCGGCTGCAGACGTGAGGCTTTGCTATTCCCCACAGAGCTGCATATGGGATATGGCCAAGATTTCAGAGCGAGTGCAGTGGTACCAAGCTCAACAATGGCAGAAGCATTTGTCATGTTAGGGTTTTGAGAACCATCTTTGTGTTTTTTTTTCTTTTGAGATGAGGAGAAGGAGAATCATGCATAAAGTCAGCAGATTGAATGTATGCTGAGTAAACTGCTGATCCCAGCATTTGAAAATACTCGGGTCCAGCATCAAACGTGGACCAGTAATTTGATTCTCTTCCTTAAGCTTCCTATTGTGAACCCAAGTCATAATAAACACACATAAATGGCTCTGTCTTTCATGTCAGCCTTATAAAAGAGGAATAAATATGTACAATCCACTTCAGCGAGGGCCTTTGTGGAGAGGAAGCAGCTGGAGATGGCATCGGGCCCTGGTATTGTTTGCCAGCAGCTCCCTAGTGGGACCATGGTGCCTTGCTGACGTCTCCTGGAGAAGCGGGCAGGACACGTCACCCACATGAAAGGGGCTGTCCTCAGTCACAGAGTGCTGCGATGGCCACTATGGGTCACTTCGTTGTCATCTGATCTGACCACACACTGGATAAACGCCTCCTCACTTCTTGAAGACATTTGTATGTGTCAGTGATTAATCTAATGGGACTAAGAGTGATCACATTACCTCTGATAATTTCTTCGGAATAACAGAGATCAAACAAGACTTCTTAAGTTAAGTGAGGATGAAAACAATTCATGTCTCCAAGGTTTACTCTGGACTCTTTGGATCATCTTGTGTGCAACTTGCAGTAGAATAGAAGGTTTCTGGGCCTGAGTATAGAACAGTGGTATTTTTCTATCTCCCTTTCTCTGCCCTGAGTTTTCTTGCTAATTCTGTCTCTCCCTTAGATGTTGTTTAGGCTATTTACAATTCCAACTTTTGGAATGAGTGTCCAACTCCCTTTCGTCTGGGATTAGATAGAAAGAGAGAGGGATGAGGGATAGGGGAGGGAGCGAGAGAGGGATTTTCGCACTTTCAGTACTGCTGAGGACAAACTTGAAAGGATTAGGGGAAAAAATACAGAATGTCTAGCAAGAAATAAAAGTACATGTCATTTGTTGTCTGCAACAAAGTGAGATCATTAGTGCTGTGAAGTCACCAGATACTGTCAGAGAAAAGCGTGGCCAAAGAATAATTACCGATACACAGAGCACGGCTTGGGTTCCAAGCCAGTTGGCCACAGATCCTGAGACGCAGACAGATAAAGTGTAGAGGAGGCCAGCAACAGCAATACAGCTTGAACAAAGCAGAGGTATGTTTTATGTTAAAGCATATAAATGCTCAGAGGGAAATACGGTGCTCATTAGTGCAGAAGAAGCGTGTGAAGAATACATATTTTTCAGATGACTGTTTGGTCAAATCTCCTAATCATTATCACCATTAAGATGCATTATGTTTTGAAATAAAAACTCGCTTTTGCTTTCCCTTCTTCAAAGAATTCTAAGCAGTGACCATGCCACTGGAGGAAGGAGTCAGGTGCTTGAAAACCCTTAAGGCTAAAGTGTGCTTGAAACATATTTATGAAGTGTCGTCTGACCGCATCTGAGGGCAAACGTGTTTATGCATGTTCTTAATGGCCACCAACAAAAATGGGAGGAAAAGCCTCACAGAGGACACCTTTGGACTTTCTCCCAGGGTGTTGTTTTTGTCTATATACACAAAGCATGACAGAATGAGATTAAAATGGCTTGATAAAAACATCCCAGAATCTTCCTCACCTCTGCCTCTGGGACCTCACAATGACTGTTTTGGTACCTCACAAAAATTGTCAGACACAGGCCTCCCAAGGCAAGTGCTGGAGGTGTGAGGAGGGGAGAAGTTTCCAAAGTTTTTGTAGTTCCCCAAAGCATGTTGTTTATTTTGCCTTCAAAATAAGAGCACGTTGTGATTTACAGATTAAGTTAGATACAAATAAAGCTTTATCTCACAGACTTTAACTTTTAACAATTTTAGGCACTCATACACCCAAGAGCAGTATTGTCCAGAGTAAGGCGGTTATTTCCAGTGGAGAGTGGAGCTGCTAAAGAGTGTTTCAGTGGAGGTGTGCATCACTATGATTTTCCATCAGACTTTTAAGCCAAAACTCAACTAAATTAAACTCAGACCCCAAATATGCTGACCATCATAGCAAGCACATTGAAGTTATATGGGCATTCATTTCACTGAGAGGTAACAAAAATTACGAAAAAAAGTTAATTATATGTGTGTAACTCTATACTATGGTCCATTTTAAAATCTCATGGGTAGCAAGAAGTATCAGACAACAATGAAATCTGGGGTTGAGAATAAAAAAGAAAAAAGGATATGATTTTGCTCATTTCAGTCAAATCTTTAGCATCCTGTTAGATGTTAGGAATGGTAACAATGTCATTTTTTACCATGCTATCAGCCAACAAGAAGTAAAGTTGCATGTTACTGAAGCTGACACAGTAAGTGGAATCAGCTGACTGATGATGTGGCTGCTGTGCATGCTCACAGTACCCGAGTTGGACACAAAGTATTCTATAGGTGCAGAATGCCAACACATGCTGGCCTTATGTTCAAGAGACTGTCTGTCTTCAATGCACATTGTCAGACGCTTTCTCTATCACACTCAGAAGAAAGAGAGACAGACAAAGAGAGAGAGGAACATTCATTTTCCTCTCCATCTTGGCAAGATCTAGCTGGTGTGCAGATGGTTACAGTAAATCACACGACTGTGAGAAAAACAGTTTCTTCACCAGCAGGAAAAAAACTAGAGCTGTAGAGGCTCCTAGACTCCTGATTACCTGATTGTTACCTGACATCTGACTTTGAGCTATAATTTTCACTAAAAGTGCAGATACAATATGTGTGGCCTCAAGAACTCTGTCTAATGTCTACTCATTGTTCATGACAATGCTTTAGTTTTTTGTTGAATTTATAAATTCACCAAAGCAGAAATTACATACAATAATTTGCATCAAAAGGTTAATTTGTACATTTATTAGTTTTATTACTGTCTGATTTAATGTGAAACAAATGGGTTTAACTGCTATTGTGTTGACTCCAGTGCCACGCAGCACCATGTGAATACATTAGTCATCAACAGGAAGCTGATACTAATGGCTCCCAAGTTGTGGTTTCTGAAGGACACATGTCGTGACAATTAACCAGAGCCTGGAGGAAGCGGGTTACTGGCAACACAATGCCCCAGATTGGCCTGATATATGGCTGTCTGATAAACACTGTGGTCAGAGGAAAACCAAGTGTCAGCCGGATATTCTTTTGAAGTCTGTTTGTATTGTTTTTTTTGGAGATAAAAGAAACAGGTGCCTTTTTTGTCGGGAGACTGGAGGAATGTGAAAAAAAGGAGCTGCCATTTTGTGTCATTATATCCTCTTTCATATTGTTTCTCATTCAATAAGGCACGTACAATATTTACAGGAACAGGCAAAGCTCCATTACCTGCTAGTGTTATGTTACCTTGAGGTAGTGGAGGTTAAAAAGACTGCTGGCCTTTGATGAAATGGAGCAACAGTTAAGACCCACAAACCAAGGGTCTTTGATCACTTAACCTGATCGTCTTATATTTAATAGCAAGGCCCAAGGAACAAGCATGGGAATGTACTGCACCTCCTTTGATGATCTGAACAGGGTTTATGTACATGTGCACCTCAGCAGAGGAAACATCACAATGTAACAGTACAAATCACTTAGGCAAGGCTGTCTGTGAATAGGTACACCCGCAAATGTGGAAGTTCTCTTTAGATTTTGCTCTTTTAACAAAAACTTAGCTAAACCTTGGGAATAAAATATGAATTTTGAGCTCAAAAATGCAAATGGCAAACCGATGAAGTGCAACTTCAGTCACAAATTTTGGGGATAATCTCCAAGCTGACAGGATATGAAAAGGTTTCAATTGCTTTTGAAAAAATTCCCAATTTTTAAGGGAATACAAATAACTGAAGTATTAGTGACTAAATGATGAATCACAATTTAATATGGGAAGAATTCAAAGCAGCTAATACTTGATTTAAATAAATCTTTGTGAAGTAATCATTTAAAAATGAGTACCAAAATGTGACTTTACAGTGGGGAACAAGTCAGGTAAGTAATGGTGACCTCATGGGAAGTAATAATGAACACTGTATATGTCTTTAAATCTTTTAGTCTCAGTTGTTGAACTTAAACATGTCTGATCATTACCCTTCAATTTGCAAGAGAGCTAGCATTTATAAGGTAAAAACCAGACAGGAGTTGGTGGAAACCAAACCAGAGCTAAAACTCTAATCCTAAATCAATCAAAACATTTTTTACAGTCCATATCCACACATCACCATTTGCCTCAGGGCTTAACATCACACTTGGTGTTAGAATACATCCTGAATGCATCTCTTGTGACCACCTGTGATTGGATATCATTACTCCACTGTATAATAAACAAAGACCGATTGCTGTTTTTGCCCGTCTGAGAATCAGATGTGTCTGATGACAATGTGTTTGTGTGTGTGTCTGTATGAGAAGGGGCGATAGAGAGGGAGAGAGAGAGCAGAGCCAAGATGGGCTGAGAGAATCAAAACACTGTGCGTAGTTTTCCAATGAAACAAGATTTTCCTTTATTGAAAAAATTGAAAGAATCAACATGTGGTGTGGATATCAGTGTTAATATTGCGGTGGTTGCCACAAGAAATTAATGTATGGCCACTAGAAGTAGAAATGTAAAAATACTTTCTATTCATTCAGCAGGTCAGAGAATGTCAGCTAAGTAGGCAGTCCTTTACATGTGGTCACCTGCATCCCAGAACCTTTAAAATTTGTTGGGTGCGCTCACACATGTACTATACTCAGAGCCCAACACTTGTGATCGATCACTCAGAAATGGATGTTGATAGCAGATCTGAACTGGGTCACAGATGTTTTCTGTATCAACCTTATAAGGATATGTCAGTGTTGTGTTAATAAATATTTAATTTTATTCAGATTTTCATTCTGTATAGTCTTTAGGCTCTAATACGTTTTAAGAAGTCTAGCAATAATGAGCCTTTCATGCACACGGCATGAGTCTGCTTACAGCAGGGCAGTGAGAGGAGTTGATTAGGCGGCTTAGAGGTTGGAAGTTTTGCAGCCCATCGCCTTTTGCTTCATCTAAAAGCTCACTGAGGCTTCTCCTGTCTGGGTGTCATCTGTTGACCATTCTGCAATTATATATTTATAGAGATATTAGCAGCAATTTAAAAGACACATTTTCTTGGAATTTTTGTTGGAAAGTTCTTAATAAAACATCATCAATTTTTTCCTCAGCGAGCCATAAGATGAGTCACTATTATGTTACCTGTGACCCGAGTTTAGCAAAATGTTTTCATTATTTAAAATAACAGAAAGTGCATACCAGGTGGCCTGGATGTGAATCTTATTTAGGGTTATTAGGGATATGAATTGGCAGGGGGAAAATATCCTGTCCTAAACAAAAAAGCTCCCTGTTTTGAATTCAATAACTAAAAATTCAAGTTCTTTTTTGTTTACTTTTTAATGGATTGGTCATTGATTATATGATTTTCTATTTCAATTTTTCAGGATAAACCCCTTGAGATGAATTAACTAGTTTTTAAGGAGGTCTTCATATCCTCATATACAGTATAGTGATATATATCTGAGCTGAGATTGTGCTGATTTGTGTGAAACCTTATGACATGAAAAAAAACTTTATAATGCTAATCTTTAAGGAAAGGTCTCATGCCCGGGTCCTAATGGAGATACTGTTTACTGTTTACTGTTTAAAATGACTGAAACGTTGCAAAATTAGAGCAACTGCTTTGGTTTTAAATTAATGTTCCTATTGAAATGTTTATGTCCCACACAAGTGAAATACTTGTGTACAGATATCTGTCTGACAAATGGTCAGATTGTAGCCTCACATTACATTTTGAACCTATATACAATGCTATATAAGGTGTTGTACAGCACATTTTAATTAAAGATATTTGTACACTTCATCACTTCTTAATTAAAATCTTTCTTTGAAATAGCAAATGCTGTGGACATAAACACATGCTTTAACAGCAAACCGTACACATTTATAATAAGCACAAGTAAATCAAAGTGTTTTGACTTCACAGTGAAAGAAGTGAGGAGCAGCTCAGTGAAGCAACCCCATCACATTCATACAAAAGTATTTCACAAATATCTATCATTAAATCATTTCAGTAAGCAATGGCTTAAAAGTGGACTCTCTCTTCGGGCATGTGCCAAAATTGCCAGATGGCCCTGTCTGGCTCTGCCTTTTTTTTTCCTCCCACTAATATATGTTACATCTGATTCACTGACTCTGACCTACATGGCAGTGGGAGAAATGGGGGATAAATAAACCCTTTTTTCTTTATCTGAAACAGAGGGAAAAAACTGTCTGTGGCCAAGTTTAATGATGACGACAGTTTGTCTATTTTGCCCAGAAAAAACAACCCCCTGTTTTAAGTGGCCTTTGATGTGACTCCTTTCTGACTTGTACCATTAAATTTAACACTGGCTACAACTTGGCATAAAGTCGTTTCTTTTCACTCTTTTTTCCTGCTAACACTGTGTTGTGTTCAGTGTGATAAACTTCCATCAAAGTGCGTTTGCCGATCCATCAGACATCTTATATAGAGACATCCTTATCTGTGCTGCTCATTATTACTGTAATTTACTCTTTTCTAGAGAGATCAGCTCCTTCTTGTGGTCGTTATTATTCCATCACAGTTAAACAGATTCCTAAGATGGCTGTCTGGGTGGTTTCAGCAGATGAAAAGGTTTGCCTTGAGCAAAGAGAGGCAGACGGAGTTAGAAAGAGAGGCTTTGTATGAAGGCTTTGACTTCTTGGTTTTTGTTTCTTCTTCTCCTACTGCAGAGCCAACTTCTAAAGGCTGCAGTTGCACAACCAACACTTAATTTTCATCTCATTCTTCACACTACGTGTCATACATGTAACATCGCTCAAACCCACATATCAGCTTCCAGAGGCCAACGTTTCCAGCCCCTCTTGTAAGATATATGCACGCTGACAGTGTTTTTATCATGTTTCATAACACACTCCTGCTAAATGTAATGTGGGTGTGTTTTTTTCTCTATATCACACCTTTGATGGACTGGCTATCTGTCCATGGTGTCTGCCACCAATGTCCACCTCCTTTCAAATGTCTCCTTTAAATGTTTTCAGATTCAGAATCATCCTCAATAACAAGCCAGCAGAATTATTTGTGAATCAAGTGGTTAATTTTGTGGAAATTATCAACACCTGAACCTCTAATGGAAACTTAAAGCTTCTATGATTAATGTTTTTATATCAACAATGGATCAAAAGATTGTTTGTGTACGTGCTGACTATTAGATCAGCCGACTCTGCAGCTCCCCTCTGCTCTACATTGTCCTTCAGCTCATTGTTTTGCTCATTCAGCAGCTATACGGCCAGATATTTCCCATAGGAATAGGAAGGAGGAGAGTGAATATTAGACTTTCATTCACCAGGTGGTCAGACACATGACTGCAAATGAATGCTGACATTGCTTTGCATCTGCTGTAAACTGTTTGTCAACAAGCTTCACTTATCAAATTAAAAGCTGATGATGTGTTCTACTGCCCCCAAGTGGCCAAGAAAAAATGAAACGTAATTTCAGGTTTAAATGTTGTAAAATCTGTTGGTACTGGAAATGTAAAAGAATGTGTTCTTGATTAGTTTTAAATATTGCTTTTTCTTGATGTGCTACGTTGCACTTCTGTCCGTCCTGAGAGGGACACTCACCTCTGACTCTCTCTGAGGTTTTGTGTTATTTCCCTGTTTCTGAGTAGTTTTTCGTCACCCAGCAAAGTATGTTACATCTCTGAGGCAAATTATGATTTTTGAATATGGATTATCCATAAAAAAGGATTAATTTATTGATTGAAGTACAACATACTCTTTAAACAATGATGATTTCAGGTGTGGTATGAAAACAAATTCATGATCACTTTTGCAGCAAATATACAGTATTTCTATCCATTTGTTGGAATATTTTCAACAAGGATTAATGCCCCACTGAGTTTACATTTGGGAATAAAATTTAGAAAATCTGGAATAATAAACACATTTGTTTTTAGTTTAAGGCAAGTCACAGCACAGTGTGGCGTGATTGTGCAAATAGCCTCTATATAAAACTGGGCATGCTTACAAAGTGCCATTGTGGGATCTTTAAAGAGTTGCCCAACATTAAAGTGGAGGTAGTGGCAGCAGGTGGTGTGCTGGAGGAAGAGGATCTCCCTGTGGTCTCATTCAGGCCTGAGAGAGAGGACTGAGACAGGTGGTCATCCTCTTTAATGTTCCTAGGCTTTTAATCTGTGCATGTGGCTGTAAAACAGGAAGCACTGTATGTTGACCAAGAACTCTTTACTGGCAGACCTGTGATACAGTTTGTGCTGCTGCTGCTGGCCGTTTCATGTGGGTCCACCCTGCATTTGTCCTCAGATGCAGGACTTTGTACATGGCATAGCTACTTAATCCACTGCTGACATGTGTATTGCTCTCTGTGTTTTTGACACGCAGTGTTGTTCAAGCACTGACACAGTCTTTGTCACCTGTCCATGACAACTGGCAGTTTGCTTAAAACAATTTCTTTGTTCCCATTTGTTCTCAGGTTATTCTTGAACAGTACCGCATAATGTTACTAGGAAAGATGAAAGAATAGTTTGTGTAATCCCGGGTATCAGACGCTATTTCAACAAACACAAAGAACATGAAAGTGGAGCTCTAATAGTTAAGATGCCTCAGTTTAGACATGTTTCCATCCTACTTGAGTGTGACCAAGTCAGAGCCATTAGGCCAAAGTGTAAAGAGAGTCATTGGCTTTCAAATGTGAACCAATTGTCTTGTGTTATGGAAACAAGCAGGTGTATTATGAGAGCTTTAAAGCACAGCAGTATCACTTTGCATAGGGGCTGCCCCTTGTTACCACTTCTGTTTGATGGATTGCATCGTTATCCTTACTCTGTTTTCCTGAGTGTGCAAACAGGAGGAACTGTCAATATGACCGTTTTGGGTTTCATGTTCTCAGGTCCTGAGTGCCACAGAAAGAAAGGAGGATTTTGTTTTGGTCTGGAATTGTTGAGGCCCATTTGTAATGGGTTACCCATTTGTTTGATTATGGCAGAGATCCGTTTAAAAACTGATGAATGGTGGCAGGTTCCCAAGAGCAAATTAATCACTGGAGCCTGGGTACACTGGTGTAATGTTTAAGGACACTGTATATCAGATATAGCTTCAGACAGACATTGAAACAGTGAAAATGCCCTTGAGCGAAAGGGGACATCTATAAATTGTTCAACCAAAAGTCAAAATTCTTGACATACTAAGTGTTTAACCACTTGCATCAACCATCGGGAAGTTCCAGCGGCCCTCAACTCATTTAGCTATAACTAAATGGTGAATGGACTTTACACTACAAGCCACAATCATAGAGTGCTAACATATGCTGCACTTTTTCTATCACACACCATCCACACACACATTTGTCAGGGGCAATTTGGGGTTCAGTATGTTGCAAGGTAAGAAACTACATGTGGACTGGAGTAACCAGGGATTGAAATGGGGAATTTTACAAATTCCACAATTCAGCAGAATCTTTCCTTAGATGATTTGTGTGTGGCAAACATCCACAAACTCAATACCTGTAATTTGTACAATCTATATATTACAGCTGTAATGGCCCTGATGTCATGTCAGATTTGACGATGATCCTCCAGAGCCACAGAAAACATGACATTGTTTTCACATCCTCAGTGCTACTCCTCATGGAGTAAAATGATCTTATAATTGGTGGACTTCCCCTTGGACTCAAAACCAGAAATTTTCCCAGCTAAAACATTTCAAAGCAGGACATGAGTTAAGAGCCTCTATAACCTCTTAGCTTGGCGACAGGGAGAAAACCCACAGTTCAAACTCACGAGTCTGTGACTGAAGCACCACTTCCAACTTCCGACTGTCCCCTTCACACAAGGAAAAATGCTCTGGCTCTTTTCATTAGCGCCTGTTTGTTCATCCTTGGTAATGATCTCATAAGGGGCTTTTTAGTAGAACATGGTGCTCTGTGATTGAATGGTTTTATGTGGAGTCAAAGCACTCAGGTTTGCACAGCGGGGTGCCACTTCAGATCACTCAGCACAAATCCCTGTGGAGCTCTGGGGGAAAAAAAACATCGATTGCTGCTCAGCCTCCCTCTACCTTTTTTCCCTCTTCTACCCCCAATTTTTTTCCCTCTTGCTAAATAATCCACTTTAACCGCCCCACTCAGTTTCCTCTCTGCCTCCCCCTGAAACTAGTGATTAAGTGCTTAACCAGTTTACACACAAAAAGAGATGTAACAAAAAAAACACCTGGGATTTTTAAGGTTGGGTATATTGTCTTATGAGTTGCTGTGGTAGTATTTAGTTCCAATTTACTGTCAGTATGTAAATGTAAAGGGTTGTCGGCAGCGTTTATTGTATCTTCCTATGTTTAGCACTGTTTAGCACTGTTTTAGCCAACAATTTCTTGGCATTCCACATAAAGTATATCATAAATTAGTTATATATAGTCAGTTACACAGGGTGAATAGTTTAGCTTATTTTAAGATGCGTGACATTTTCACCTGCAGGAAGAATGAAGCTGCAATGATGTGAATCATACCTGATAGTAGGTATTTATATATGTGTAGCTCACAGCTCCTAATGCTGCAAGTAGTCGGGGCAATGTAGTTAGTTATCAAGTATATGTGGTGAGAATCATGACAAATACTACACAAGAATCAGAGAGCATAGGGTCAAACCCAAGGTGGAAAGGCTATTTGTAAGTAAAAACATGAGATAAAAACATTTAGTGGTACCTTTTCTTATGAGAAATGGAAATAAAAAATAAAGTAACAAAATGAATGGCCATACTGTGTATTTACATGTGCATTAAGGTTTGTCAAGCCACGTACAAAGCATGTATGTATTTTTGTATTTGTCTTGCGAAATCCAAAGGAAGTTGTTCTGTAGCTTAAACCTCATCTCACAGAGAGCGGAAACTGAAAATAGTTATGAAGGTTACAAAATAAGAAACATTACAACACATATCAGTACAACATAACAATGGTGCATACAAACAGTGAGCTTAGGAGGATAGCAGATTCAGGGGATATTTCTCAAAGGTTTTCACACCTCTCACAAAACAAATGGTGATTTGATTAATTCTTGTAGGTCACTTTTTCTGAAAATCAAGTTTGAACAAATTTGACATCACACAATTTTTTCGAATTTATTAAAATACCACCCTCACAAGTCAGGTGAGGATAAACGCTTGATGTTGCTCTGCTTGTCTTTGGTGCCATCTCTTCTGCCTCACTTACACTTGAATTTTGAATAAAAAAGTGTTTATATATATATATATATATATTGATCAGAGCAGCTTTAAAGGCACAGACCAATTGTTAAACATCATATTGATGCTAACCTCATATCTTACACAGGAAGAAGGGAGGATGGAAAATGATATTGCAGGGTGGTGTTTTTGAAATAAACCATCTATGTCTCATTAACGCACACAAACACACACACACACGCACGTTTTAGATAGTATCTCTATTGGTCTGTCAGAGTGCCATCTGCAGGGTTCAGCCTAGGCCTGTGACATCACTTCCTCTCACACATGCAGGAGCTGGTGGGAAATTGTACCACCATGACATCATGTAATGGTTCCAACATGTGGTGAGACGATTTGTATCCAACCACTAGCGGATGCTGAAATGCAATCTCAACTTTACAACAAAGTCAGTCTCTAGGTCCACCTTAACCACCTTAACCACTGTGGCCTCAGTCCTGATTGAGCTTACGTTCATCTGGACTTAGATTTCATGTTTTGAGCAGACCTGGTCTTGAAATGAAGCCTTTCTAAGTAACAGTGTGCAACAGGCCGATTAGAGTCCATTTCCGATGTAACTTTTAACTCTCAGTCTCTGTTGTTATTATCATATTGCTCAAAGCCTTGGTCCAATAACTCAATATGACTCCTCAAACTCTTTCATCCTGCCTAAGGATCTTCACACATCTTGCATCCATCATCTGTCCCTCCCACACACGATACACTCCTCCTCTGTTCTCACGTTAATCTACCCATTCCTCCCTCACTCATTTCCACTCTCGTCCAAGCATTTACTCATGTGAGATCCCCCCCCCCCCTTTGCTTTCTCAGACATAGTACACCAGGAACCACTGAGAACAGCCAGTTGTGTGCACGAGCTGCATTTGTCTTGGCACACACTCTGGGTTCTAATATTGCCACTTCAGATTAAGTGTACTAGATGACTGTTGAAGGGGGCTTCCTTCTCATGAGGCTGCAGTAAAAGATCAGAGGGTGTGGGAGGAGATGTCCACTAATCCATCTACTTATGATTCTTACTGCTTTGTTCCATTAACTTAAACCACCAGTCACCCAAAATGAGTTGTGAAAGCAATTCAGTGTACACGACACATTTTTGGAGCATCTGTGGATAAAACACTTTCAAACACAGACAGTCGACTCTCCCTCACAATCCGGAAATAAGAGAAAAACCAATGATAATGCAGGAAACCGTCCAAAGTTTTTGGCCAACTCAAACTGTTTATGAGCTGAACTCTCCCCTCTTGTATTTGACTCACACACACACTCTGTCAAAGAGGGTAATAGTTCTGCCACTCGTAATGAACTTCAGAGGAAGCAAGCCCAAATATGTAAGATGGTGTTTGTGTATGTGTGGGTGTGTGTACGCTGCTGTGCAAATGGGATGTCCTTTGATGTAGCACTGCTCGGATCCGCTGGTAGTTATAACCGTTCCCAGGCTGTCTGAGCCTGTCCTTTTCTCTTGCAAGGGCAGGACACAGAGAGGGAGAGAGAGATGAGAAAATGAGTGTGCGAACATCTATTTGGTTGATGCTGTGAGAAGAAACCAGGTTAAAGAGACAAGTTTTCCTAAATACCTCTTGTGTGTTCCTCTGTATGTGTTTGTGTCAAGTCAACGTCTGCATTCATACACATGTATAAATTACACTGTGTGACATGTAACCAATCAGACAAACAAAGCAGTTTGCAGTATTAAATCCATGCAAGATCCCATGATCCTTCAGTGTAGCAGGTTACTTTTTCCATTGGGTAGTTTGCATGTTAATTTCAGCTGATGATTGATGAGTAACTATTAAGTATCTGGTTCTGGGTCCAAATTAAATGTCTATGGGTCTATGTGATGGGAGTTTGTCTCTATGTATTTGTCTCTATGTGTCTCAATTCAGGGGCTACATCACAATGGTACGACTAGACTGTCCCATTTTGAAGGCTTCTCCAAATGTGGCTGACAAATGCATCCGTCCATCCCAGAGGAATGAAGGCTCTAACGGGGGGATCCTTCTCGGGCCCAGGATTCATTGCGCTTCTGTGACAAACCATTTTTTAAAGAGATGATGGTGCCGGCAAGTGACAAGACTTCCAGTGCTGGAGTATCAAGCTTCAGCTCAACTGAACAGCTAACGGTGCTAACGGTGCTCATGTTAAAACAACAACCAAAGGGCACTCAAACTTTCTTATCGTATCCAACCTGCAGCTGTGTTGCTAGGCGACAGCAGTTAGGGTGGGACAAGCTGGTGACAGTGATCTCAGAAATCTTCTGTAGACCAGATCGTCTAGTTTTTGGTTTGGCCCTCATGGTCTATGCGGCTCACGAAAACAACCTCGTTCATGGGCAGTGCAGACTGCATCGTCTGAAGGAGGCAACCCTTGGAGTGGGAGACAGCTTATGTCATTGTGCTGTGAATTTGAACCTGTACCTCAGTTAGTCAGTATCTCAACAGGAGACTTGTTTTGGATTCTATTTTATTATACATTATTAACTCTCCCTTGTTCAACCCCCAACCTTTTCTTTTTGGACAATTATAATTGTGGTATATTAGATTGTGTGTTCTTTGTCATATTAGCAACACAATTATCTGCAGTGAGGAGAATCGATTTTGAAGTCACTTTATCTCAGACAGTGTCATTTTATTCAAAAATGATTTTTTAACCTTCATGATTTTATAAATGTATCAAGCAAACTGAAGACTGTGTTCCTCTTTCATTCCTGTTAAAGTTGCTCAGTGCACAAATACTGCCAGGCTGACATCATGCTGATGTTTATATACACAAATATAATTACTTAATTAACTGTTAAAATCATTGATTCATATCATAATACTATTTTTTGTTGGCAGTGATGCCTTAACTTGTAATATTATGATATTTTTGGTCTGTGGAAATCTCTCAGCCTGTAATTCTGACTGTGGCCACTGCTCTAGAATCACAGCCCAGCTCCAAACCTGGGGGCTTGCTTTATAGTCCTGTATAAATCACTTCCTCTGAGGTCAAAGACCACGTATTTTTTCCTCCTTTCCTGCTGTCTATCTAAAACAGCGCCTTTGGAAACATCCAAGCTGCTCCTCCTGCGTCTGGGATGTGCTTTTAACATACCAGATAAAGCTTGTTTTACAGTGTGTGTGTGTGTGTGTGTGTGTGTGTGTGTGTGTGTGTGTGTGTGTGTGATTGAAGCAACCTGCAGGTGGAGGAACATCCAGTAACCTACAGTATCTCCAGCCTTCAAATACCCCCTTTATGTTCCACCGCCAGATGTGGAGAGAAGTGGTGAGAGATTGTGGCAAAGAGCCAGAAGGAATTGTGTCGGAAAGCTGCTTAGCAGGTCATCATGTGTTTTCACTCGCTCCTCCTTTCTGTCTCTCCATAATTTTACTTTTGCTTAAAATTTCACAACCATCAGTGCAGCTCTTAATTATGAGGAGATGGACTGATTGATGAGAGAGGGATCATCATTATTAACCAAGTTATAAAGACCTCTCCATCTATATAAGACATTACAGTAACATTGTGTTTTAATGCCCTGTCCATATTCTTCTCCCTTGGCCCAACCCTTGGATATGAAGGGCCCTTCGCTGGGAGTGTCCCCTCCAAACGAAGCCACAATGGGAAATTTCCCCAAGGGATTGGGACACCGCTGACTACATCATCAGCAGCCAACCAACATCATTACAGTGACAAACCATATCAACCAACATTATAACAGATACACTACCGACAACTGCATGACAGATTTATTGATCTATACAAAGTCAGTCAGCGTGTCTACATCGGGTATATCATGGTAACGTTAGTCCTGACCATAGAAGCTTCTGCCCGCACTGAAAACGTTATAACATGAGTGCTGACGTTTTTTTCTAACTTCATATGTGGGACACTGTAATGAACCTTTCTCATCACTCTCACTCAGAATGTTTACATGCTTGTCTTGAATAGCGATTTACCTGGAAATTGTGGTGATGACAATGTAGGTGAACTGAAAGTTGGAGTTGGAGTTGTAATTTATCAGCTGAACAGATTTTTCAAATCTGTGTTTATTAAATAGATAGATAGATAGATAGATAGATAGATAGATAGATAGATAGAAAGATAGAAAGATAGATTGATTGATGGGATAGATGAATAGAGATAGAGAGAGCAACATGGTAGCGGAAAAAAAAATCTTAATAACAGAAGTAAAGAAATGTTATTAATTTAAAAGCAGGACATGAATGACATTTCAACTGCTGATGATCAGCTGGGCAGTTTTACCTTTTACTATCTATCAATTATCACAGAACCATAAAGACATTTATTTATTACAGTGGGCACTTGTTTTCTTACCAAATTATGAATGAACAACGACGGCCACTGCAAGTTGAGAGTCATTAACTCAACATGTCAGTTGAAGTCTCTGCCTAAACTCGCCCTCTAGAGGTGAATAGCTTGAACAACAGCAGAGGATTCAGGAGCAAATCAACAACATTCAAGATTTTTTTTTTTTTTTAACACCCTTTGGGCAAAGTCATCTCAGATCTCATCTTATCTTATAAGCAACACATCTCAGAGATGTGAGGAACATTTACACAGCAGATGGACGAAGATGTGTGAGCACCCTCCATCAAGTTTAGTCAAAGACATGGTGGAGAGATCCAGCCCTGACAAGGGCAACACATTAAGGCTAAACGAAGGCGTTAGTTCAGCCTGAACGCTGCTGTCTATCAGTCGTTCATTTCAAAGCTTGTAATTTATAAAGGTATGAAATGTTTCCTCCAAAGCTTTACTGCTTGAAGGACAACGCTCTCAGGAAGAGAGTTCCCTCAGGAATCCTTTATATCTGCTATCTCACACATACCACAACGTACATACGAGTTCTAATCATATGCTTATTTTTATGCTCATGCACACACACACACACACACACACACACACACACACACACACACACGTATCTTTGCATGGAACATCTGCTAAACTATATTCTTCACCTCTCCACCTGAGCACGAGTAATTTTCCCTTTATTGATCCCCCATTAAGGCTCTACAATTTCCCCCAGTACAGATGTCAGATGAGCATCACACAGGCTGATGTTTTTAATAAAAATGTAATAAGGAGAAAGAAGTGTTGGAGGAGGAGGAGGAGGAGGAGGAGGAGGAGGAGGAAGAAAGGACACTCTTCTTATAGAGGAGAAACCTGAAGGTAGGTGCGTCAGTGCATGTGTGTGTTTGTGTCTTACTTGGCAGCCCTTTTCACAAGTTTCGCCTCTACTGATGTGGTTGGCGAGAAACTTTTTTTAAAAGCGCATTCAAAGAATCTCTGATGTTACAAGACGAAACACCCACATGTGTTTGTGTGTGTGTGTGTGTGTGTGCGTGCCAGAGAGTGAGCTCAGATTGACTTGACTCTTTCACTTCAATCACATCTTTGTAGGTCTAGTTGTGGATCCTATAAGCAAAGCGCAGGGGGAAAGGTTGCGTAGCAGAGCTTCAATGGTTTCTTTGGCTGCGCTATGAGGGATCTATAGCACCGGCAACCTGACTGGCAGGCAGATGGGTGAGGACGAAATAATAAAATATCAGATAAGAATCTGTCAAAATTCAAAAATGCATCAGTCAATAATCCATGTTTTTGGCCAAGCACCTGAGCTAGCGCTCTGAGAATGAGTTTTGAGAGACAGACTGACAAAGAAGATGAGACAAAGAGAGATCAAGGAAAGCGGGTTATAAAGAAAGAAGAAAAGGGAGGTACTTATTTGATAGAAAGGCAGACGGACAGACAGTGTTTTAAAAGATGCATTGAGCAAAAGGTCTTCCATTACTCTCTGAAAGGATATAAATCTCAGATAGAAGAAGGAGATGGTGAAAATCCCAAACGCTCCCTGAGCTCCTCCCGCTTCCTCCTTCGCTGATGTATTTACTCGCCTGACAAATACATGTGTCGGCCCATCGACGAATTGAAAAAGATGTGTGTATAAATAATAAATCTATAGCAGCTGTACATTTTTAATTGATTCTTCCCAAGTACAAACAGCATGGAGATTGTGAGGCTTCACATGCTCCCTCTGGGAACCAGTTTGATTTTCTTTTATCCACTAATATATTTATTACTATTGAAGCTGAAATAAAAGGGGGGGAGGGAAAAGGGATGTGATGAATATTTGACAAGGAGAGTTTGTGACGTGCAATATGTCAGTGAGGTTTCCTCACAGTCAGTTTTATCCTGCTGTGCTTGTTTCACTCGTCCTTTCAGGAGTTGCTGATCTGCTCCACATCATCTTTGATAATTATAGATTTGTATCATCAGTGTTACTGTGCATTATTCTTCTCTCCTATTATTCTTCCACAGACTTTATGTACATCCTACAATCCTGTCCAAACTTTTAAAGGCTCAATAAATGAATTCATTAAAAGGCCCATATTGTGTAAAATACATTTTCTGGGCTTTTATTTTCCGTAATTACTTGAATGGGTTTAGTAAAGACCCTCAAATATGACAACAGTCACTCTGCTGACTTCCTGTCCGTATGATGTCATTCGGGATCGCACTCGTCTCTCAGCCCCACCCAGCCTCTGAACCCACCACCCCCACTCCCCATCACCTCCACCACCACCACCCCTCCACACCGACACCAAGCAGACATGTTAGCAGCTAAGCTGAGCTAGCAGCTTGTTAGCTAGCACAGGCTAACCACAACAAACAACACTGAAGACACACTGCAGTGTGGAGGGATGCAAGGAAGAGAATGTGTCCGTGCACATTCCTCCTCAGAATGTTACTGTTCACGACCATCACTTTCACACCTAACCCACTTTCACACAACATCGTCAGCTTTTACAACCACTAACTCTCTTGACGGTGTCTTTGTGTGCCATTTTTCACTGAGATATTTGTTTCCCTTTAGTTTATTTTTAATTTTTGTGTCTGTCGCGTGTTAGAAGTGTCATCAACCCCTCCACTCGCTTGCAGTGAATCCAGTGGGGTCCCCCTGCTATGCTCACACATTGAAGTCGAGAAGGGGAGGGATAAATTGTTATATGCTATGAATAATGGTGTTTCTGTCAGATAACTCACATTTGAAAAATGTTTTTTGCAGCAGCACATAGTTAGTGTTTGGCTCTGAACACCCCAGATATGATTACATACTGTAGATATGATGGGATTGATGAGCATATATGTAAACCCCCTGTCGGAGCCTACAGGTGTATGCTGGGGTGATGGAGGGGCTGCGACCTGACGCTGCAGCAGCAGGGGGCAAGCAAAGGGAGTGATGGAAATTTTTTGCAGCTTAAGTAGACCGCCAAAAATTGGGAGGGTGTGTATTACAGAGGATTGAGAGTGAGGCACGTCACATGATTGGAGCCGTGCAGTTCAAGTTTTCCGAACTAGCTAGCAAGCATCGCTCCATAAGTTAAAACTAGTTGAAACTAAAGGACAACTTTAGGCAAAAGGCCTAATTACCTGCTGAGAACTGCACTCGGTGTCACAATATCAAGCTATATAAATCCAAACCCACCTCCACTACATGAAGAAATAACAGGAGAATAAAGAAGCATAAAAAACACAAATTTCGCTCTATTAATTTTCTGCGTTCTCATATTGGAACATTTTATCATGTAAATATGTTTCCAGGGCCAGCAGGTAACTTTCTCTCAGCAAACAAGCTCAGCAACACACAGTGGACATAGTTAACAATTACCGGGTGCATATAGTGGAGCCAAAGAGCCAGATATCTTCTCCTGGAGCAGGTGGAGACCAAAAACAGAGCTAAACCCAGAGTGAGCATTGACATTTTGGCACAAACCCATCTGAATATAATAATGTTGCTCTTTGACAGCTGGATAAGAAACAAATCACGCTAACATGTTTTCCATCAACTTCAGTGTTATGTATTAAAATGTCAGTGTTGTGTTTACAGCTTGTTTCTGCTGCTTCCATGTGGCCAAAATATACAGTTATTACAATCAATCCCAAATGAATGGGCTTCTTGCTAGACCACATCGTTGTGCACTAAAGTTAAGATGTAAAATTAAGTGCAACATAGTATTAGTAGATACCACTACAACCATTGGAAGTAGCCTCAGCCAATCACAAAGCTATGTTTTCATGCCTTGCAACACTCTCTTGAGGATACTTGGCTGTCAGTATCAACTTTTATCCACTAACATTCCAGTGCTGCTGGTTTCTGTGGTGGTTAGAAGTCTTTCTGGGTAATGAGAGATTTCACCACTGGAATTAAGAATATTAAATGAACAGTTTAAAAAAAACTCACAAATACTGTGCAATAGCTCCAATTGGTTAAAACAACACATTAAGTGTTTGTGACAAGAATTTAAATTTAAAGTTGCACAGATTACAACATGATGCAACAAAAATAGCGTAAAGAAATTTCTTATCTGAATACAAATACAAGGAGTCATGTGAGTTATATCATTTTACAACATATGTTTATGTTTTTTTTCACAGGTTGTTCTCTTCCACTAATCTCTGTCTAATTTAAAGGGATATAGGGTTTATTGACTTCATTTGTGTGCAGTTAATTATCTCCATATTGCTGAACAGATGGTGCCCTCACTTTAGTTTTTTCCTTCTGGGAGTCTGGGTTAATTCCAGTCAACTATGTGTGTCCTGACATGGCGGCACATCAGACTGATAATACTGACAAGGTCAGTCTTCATTAATGATTCAGAATGTCTTTGCCTCGTTCACACTTAACTGATTACTGTTAATCAACAAACTTTAAATGAGGAATGCTGTAGTAGTTTGGTATCTTCCACAGGAGGATAGAAAAAATCCATTGTTTATTATCTATTCTTTTATTTATGGGACTTTTCTATGTATTATTAAAGCTGCTTGTGAACTTAAATCAACTGAGACAGAGTAGAAAAGCTGTGTTAGTGTTGTGTGCTCTTTGTGGAAGGTCATCCTCAAAAGCCACCTGAAAGTGTAGCATGCAGGGAAAAAGTGCTGAAAGAGATATTTTCAGACATAACACTCATTCACTGGATAACACCAAGTGTGGTAGGAAATTATACAAAGAGTTACCACACGACTACATATAGTATATTAAAGAGAATTTTTGATTAGTTAGGGGGTGTAGTTTGTATCGATTACAACACATGAGTGCATTTATACGATTTCATTAAATAATACATAAAGAAACATGATATATAGAGTTTTCATGATAGTAAAATATAGCCTTAAAGCAGTTAATGTACTGTAAGGATATCACCTCAAATTTTCCATTTATGTGAACTAAAAAATCTGGTCAGGTCGGTATCCCTGAATAAACCAGTGCAACACAGATTAAAAGGTCAGTTCACCCAAATAATAAAGAAACTTCTTGTGATTTACTAAGTGAAGTTTCAGTTTTATTTATTTCTACGGTCGGTGGAGAGGAACTGGGACATTGCTGTTGAATTGTATTTCTTGATGCTTCAAGTATCATACAAAGTTTTAATTAGTTGTAGTCTAATAAAACATAAAATACTTGTTTATGCTTGTAAAAGATTGCTTTGGTCTGATCTGACTCTCCATACCCTCCATGAATTATTACTGTTGTAGTCTTTGCTGTACTATATACAATGTAGTTGAAACCGCAACTGATTCGGTCACAGCTCATGGTCACACGAAAGCAGAAGTGCTCAACACAAACGTTCCAGCCTCCCTCACCCCTGAATTCACCCAAAGTGACCCCCACTATGGGGTATTATTTGGTAAATAGAAGTTTGAAAGTGAATAGTTTTTCTTTATTTTTGTGAGAGATCTCCAGTACGCTCTGTGTGCCTGGTGGCACAGTCACGTTCACTGCAGCGATTTTACACACACTCGTCCTTGATGATACAGTTTTAGAAGATATTATTTAGTATTAATAACTTGGCTCTGTAACTCTGCCGTTATTATCTGAATGTAATTTGCTGTAAGTTGCTTTATATATTTTTCGAATGAAGGTTCATATGGAACAGTTATGTCGTGCAAGCACAAATAACGGTTTTAATGTTAATGATGTGGTGGATCGCCACTTGCCCGTCTCCAAAATGTTTGTACGCATGGGTCAGTGTTTGCGTGGAAATTGTTTTTATAAATTCCAATGTTTGAGTAGGAAGTAGCATACGCAAGTTTCAGGCCCCGTTTTGTGCGTACGCAACAGTTTTAAATTAGCCCCCTGGTCTTTTCAGTCCACATACTGATTTCAATACTGAATTTGGTGTTATCAAATAAATTTGCAATGATTATAATCACCACAAACACAACTTGATGAACTTGGAGCCTGAAGTTTCCTTTAGGGTATGTGGCTCAGGTCATTCGACGGATAATCCATCCCTAACAACAAGACTACAGACAAATAAAGTTAACTTGAAAACATCTTTTTCTTATTTGAGTGAACTTTTAACTTCTCAGTTAAAAGTAATATTGTCCTACTTCTTTAACTTTGAGAAAGTGATGATTATATCAAGCAGGGACAAAAACAATAGCATGAAGGACGAGCCCTGGGCTCCACTGATAAGAACTGATGATCAATATTATATAATTTATCACTCCAGTTTGATTTTTCACCATAATCTTATCATCATTCACAGACAATATCGGAAAATGCCATCAAAGAATGACATTTCATTCTGCACACGTCCTTGGACCATTACTGAGTTTAGATAGACAAGGTCTTTGTCAAATACATTTTTTAATGTACATCGATGATAAACTGACATTCATAACATTCATTTTCTGCCACTGGCATTAGGGAAATTCATTATGTTCAGATGTATGATATTATACAAACAGCCTGAAGGCAATTTTCTGCTGTCGGGACCATGTGTATTGACCTTGCTCTCACTAAACTACAATCTGTCCCACCTCACTCATTTTAGTATGAATATTAAAAATAAAAAAGGTTGTTTTTTCGAGTCTGTTCAACGCTTATAGCAGTAGTCTGATTACTCAGTCTTTCTGCATATATCATGATTATACTCTCATACTTAATGAAACGTAATTGGGCTGCTCTGGAGGCCTCTGCTATGTTCAAGCTTTTAACAAAGACACCAGAACTCCATGGTTGCCTGGGATCTTAAGGCTTATCCTGTATGTGAGACTGTGTTTACGTGTTCTCTCCAGCAGCAGCAGTTCTGCAGGTCTTCAACATACTGTGTATTGTCAGTGAGACGGTTATGAAACACATCAGTCTCGCAGTCAGATTGTTCCACAGATGTGGGGCTGACTGGCTTCCGGCTGCTTTGATGTGACGCTGGAGTTTCTACATTCCACGTCTGTCTCTCTGCGTTAGATGCGTTAGGGTTAGATCTTATTCATATATATATATATATATATTGAGCTCTGCAAAAACAAGTCATGTTGGGAGATGGGGCCCAGGTTTTCTGAAAGCCGCTGTAATCAGTGGCACTGACAGAATCGGTGCCGATATGAGATGAGGTCTTGCGCCATAAACAAAAGGGCTGGGAAAGGTTACATCTAATCTTGCCACTGTGCTTCTATTTGTAACATTGTTGGGTAAACAGGCGGCGTCTCAGCAGGGATCTCTTTCCTCGGTATCAGGCGGCAGAAGTTCAAAGGCAATGCAGGGATCATGGGATGGAAGAGACAGGAGGCAGGGGGGGATTCAGTTGGGACAGGGCTCCTGTTGTCCCCAGCTGTCCTGTCCATGTCCCCCCTGACCAAAGGGCAGACCCAGAATGTCAGAAGGCCACCAAGAAGAAAGAGAAGAGGGGGATGAGGGGGTTCAAATACAGGCCAGAGGAGTCAATAGGAGGGGTGGAGTCAAAGTATATGAGTGTGTGTGTGTGTGTGTGTGTGTGTGTGTGTGTGTTGTCATCGACTCCTTTTCCCTGTTCTCACACACAGAGGGACAGCGTTACCAGACGTCCCTTTGGCCTTGGATATATTTATATGCTCAGACCAGTCTCTGCTCAAAGAGGGAGACCCGCGAGATGCACCTGAGCAAATATTAACATCCTCCATAAGGAGCCTTTGATGTGATGGGGCCAAAGCCTTGGGTCGGCACCCCTCAGTGGGCTCAGCTCGGAGCACAGGGTCTGCAGAGTCAATAGAGCAGTGGGAAGATTCTGAGGAGCAGATGGGTCAGACTCTCAGCCAGACATTTCAGGGTTAGGGAAATCTGCATCTAAATTAAAAAAGGGGTTAGTGACCTAGAGATATATGATCCAGAGAGAAAGTAAATTAACATGTCAAAGCAGTTTGTAACAAACACTGATTTTGGTTGAACAGCAGGAACACTTTTAAGGCAACACTACAGTTTGTTTTATTACAAAGGCCATATTTAGCCAAGGGAATTCTGTCATTCAACCCTCCCTGAACTACTGTCGAAACTTCATAAAACTCAACATTGTGCAAAAAACAAAAAGAAATCCACAACTTATTTGAAAGAGGAAAAAGAAAGATTAACTTCCAGAGACTTAAGTGTCTTTGCTGCTAAATCCCTTTTCAAACGTTGGGAAGAGACTTGTGGGAAATAAATATATAAAGTCATCCAAGAACCGGGCTAAGTGGTTTATCTCCTTTCATCTTGCCACCACTATATGAGGACTAATCCTGCCTTGTGTCTTCAGTGCGGAGCCGGTGCCCCTCTGAACTACATTAAGTAGAATAGATTAGCTCCTCCAAAAAGTCACAAGGTGGCATTTCTGAATCTGCCTTGTGTCTTTTTTTTTTCAGAGAGAGGAGCATGGCATGAGTCAGTATCTTTGCTCTGCTTTGTCTTTGAGTGTGTGGCTGACATCTGAAGTCCCACCAGAACGATAAGGCGACACTGATTGTCTCTTGGTAACCAGGTTTATTTGTAGTTTGAAAAATCTTTGAAGCACTATTTGTGTGTATTTGTATGTGACATATGTATTTGTAGCTATGTCAACAGGGTAGCTGAGATCTGACAAAACCATGTTAACCACTCAACAATCCATCATCTGCAGGAGCATTGTTCTCCATCTATTCTTCCTACAGAGGAACAGGACAGTTTACTGCAGGATGTGGAGGGTAGGTGTGTAATGCAATTAAATGACTTCTTCTTCTTGTTTGATCTGCTCTATTTCATTTGGTTTTACTAATTTGGAAGAAAAATCTGATAAGGCCGAGCCATCATGTGTTTTCACATCAAAAGTGATGGATGACAATGTTTCCACTATGTTTCCTCTTCAACTCATCACTCAGACTTCTGAGGGCATCAGTGATTAGATCATCTCCAGCGTCTCCACACAAGGAACTATTGTGCTGAGAAGCAGCCGTAAATTAGACTTGTCAGAGCGATCTTGTTAAGGCTGGATCAAAGGCTTTACTGAATACTACTACCTCTCATTCCAAGAAGACTTGTTTATATCTGCTAATTTCTCCTCTTTTTTTCAGGAGGAGTAGAATTGTGAGTTTATGGGCAGGAGATGTCCTCAGAGAACTGAACCAAGCATGGAATGGAAGCTGGGCAGTTTAACTGAGGACAAACCTGGCATCAGGGAAGAATGTCAAATTACCCTGTGTATATGTGTGTGGTGACCTATGTATTCCTTTCTGAATGTGTATATTTACATCGTATGCATGGGTTGTCTGATAGAGCTGAGGGTATGTGGGAGGGAGATGCACTGAGTTGGGGGGGAAGATTTAACAAGCCCAAAGTTATGCCAGATATGCCCAAACCAAACAAGAGGAGCTGAAGAGACGCAGGCCTCACACAGAGGGCTCCCAAATCAAAGGGGGATGGGGGAAAAAAGAAAGATCGACACCAATCCCATATAATCTCATGTCAGATCGAGGCTAAGAGCACAGATTTCAGTGGGTAACAAAGGCTGCAACCATTTCAGGGGAAATCATGAGATATTCATCTGTTGAAGGATGGGGCTGGGTTATTGTTTCCCATGTCTAAATGATTTGGAGGGAGCATTTACAAGCATGTCAAAATGCAGGCAGTTCCATGTTGTTTATGGGTATTCATAAATCATGCTGTTGCGACAACTCTGCACACCTGTGGTACACTGCAGCACATGTGCCCGGCAGAGTTAAACCCTGAGGTTAAAAATACAGAAGATAACCCAGGCACAGCAGCATCTGCTGGTAATGTTTCATTTTATAGAAGAAGATATTGCTATAGCTACACAGCTATATGCAATCGGTGAAGCACTATCTATCTATCTATTTATCTATCTGTCTGTCTGTCTGTCTGTCTGTCTGTCTGTCTGTCTGTCTGTCTGTCTGTCTATCTATCTATATACTGTATATATAGATAGATAGAAAGATATATAGTTGCTTTGGATAAAAGCATCAGCTAAATGAAATGTAATGTAATATATCTAATTAACACAGATTTGAAAAATCTGTTCACCTGATAATTTACAACTCTCACATTTTTCACCTACATTTTCATCACCACAATTTTGGACATTTGGATTGAAGGTCACTCCTATGTGTGTGTGTGTGTGTGTGTGTGTGTTAAGGTCCCACTAATAAAGGAAAAAACATAAACCATTACAAAATAACATGTAAAAATCTTAATCTGCTAACTGGTTAGAGCTATCATATACTGTAAATACAGTGGAGAAAGACAAGAAGACAAGGTACTTGGGTAAATGTATATGTTCCACTACAAGTGTGCTTCTGCAACAAGCTCTGACCATGTACCAGTCAACCAAGATGGACATTCATTTGCTGTCGGTATGAACACAGAGTGGGAACACACACTTTTTATAGTCTTGGGATAAAAACGTTCTTTATTTTCATTAGTTTAGAGAAAATAAGTACAAACACATTTTACTGATCAACGTTCAATATTTAACAGTGGCAATGAAGAACATCTATGTGTAAGGTTGAAACTAGATCGTGGAAAAACCTCCCTGAGGCGTCTGTAATACCATCAAAGCTCCAGTCATGCTCTATAACGCAGTATTGGGACTTGCCTGCTGTTCTATTTTGGTATATGTAAACAGGGGCCAGTAGAGGACCCTATCTGTCAGCAGAAACACATTTGTGGGAGCATCAAATGGAGGCCGGAGCCGAAGAGCAGGCCGCCTTATTTAATAATTAATCAAGGTGCAGTTCAAGGCACATAATCTGATGAAAGCATCGTCTGTCAGGCGAAATTTAGCCCTTCTATCATTCCATTATTGTTGTTAGTTTAGGCTGATCTCTCTTTCATTCCTTAGCCCCTCTATTCTCACCTCCCTCCTTCCCGCCATCCTTCTTCCCCCTACTCTCCCCTTCTTATCATAAGTTTGAGGTTGTCAATGTGTCAATTAAAACGAGCCGCGGCATGTTGTTTCATCGCATGGGACGTTTGATGATCTTGATACAAAAAGTGCTTTGAAATCTGTTTATTTTGCCTGTGCATTGCTCTTTCTCTGGCGCTTTTCTTCCTGCTGGCTGGTACGCTATGGGCTCCTCTTATCTTTTGTGGCTGTGAATTAAAGCGAGGAGGCAACAAAGGTATGCAAGAGCGCCGGTGATGTCACATGCGGATGATGATGATTTGAAAGTCAATTGTGCAGAAAGCTCCTCAAGGGCATGTAGACAAGTCAGTTTAATCAAGAAACTAACATGTTCTGCGCACACATTGACCTATGAACCCAAAGAAAATCTAAAGTAAGACAAATTAAATTCAGAAATGGTTTTATTCTGGATTTCAAACTCATTCCCACAGAAATCCTGTGAGTAGCAGGAGTGTAGCTATATTAGCCTCAAAGTTAGAAGTTGGTAACCCCCCATACCATGACACACTTTAGCTTTCTCAAATTTTGAAGTTCTATTTAACCAATATTAGACAAATGCTGTGTTCCGATATGAACTCCAGAAAATGTCTGCACAATGGGGTCCAGACTTTCTGCGGACTTTGCTTTTCATATGCTGAATATTGCAGGAGATTCTCCGTTCAGAAGCATTCACAATAACATAATCAGTGCAGCATTCACGTGAGGACAGGCACAGCAGGCAGAGGCAGGACATAACAAATAAATTCCGATGCGTAGATCTTGTCTTTTTGTTTACAGCACATCAACATTAGTGTCAGCCCTTATCACCAATAGCTCTCTGACATCTCCGTCTGTGTCCTCTACTGTGTAAGGTTCCTCTTTTTCATACTGAGATATTTGTATTGTTTAGCTTCTTTTGCGAATTAGAAATGTCATCAACACACCCACCTGCTTACTGGGAGTTCTCTGGAGAATCTCCTGCTGTGTTCTCAAATCTCTATCTCTGACATTAGGGGGCTGACAGGAGAAACTCTGCAGAATGACCAGGGGTCTCATTTATAACCGTTGCGTACGCACAAAACGGGGCCTGAAACGTACGTATGCCACTTCTCAAGCAAAAGTTTGGATTTATAAAAACAAACTTGACGGGAAAATTTGCGCATTTCCACGCAAACTCTGACCCATGCGTACGAATGTTTTGGAGATGGGAAAGTGGCGATGCAGATGTGAGGTGTTGAACTGAAGCCAGATTATTGCTCCACTTCCTCACTTACAATAAAACCAACAGCTTAGTTGTGCTCATGCGACACATCTGTTCCACACAAACCTTTTAATTGAAAAACATATATAGCAACTTAGAGCATATTACGTTCAGATTCCATTAAACAGCGGAGCCAAGTCATTAATATTTTTTAATAATATCTTCTAACACTGTGAATGTATCATCAAATCACTGCAGTGATGGCACTACTGTGCCACCAGGCGAACAGAGCACACTGGAGATCACTTACAAGAAATTAAGAAAAACTATTCACTTTCCAAATAATATCCCAGAGTGGAGGTTAAGATCCACTGATTGGTCACTGATCAGTCCGAATGCTATAAATAAATATATACTGCCATGACACTGGTGCGTGATTCCACGCGATGGATGCACGCAAATGGAAGGATGAGGAGGAAGCGAGGGTTCAGTGATGGCTGATCATCTAATATAGATTCTATTGATCTGTGATCTGTGATCTTTGTGCTGAACTGAGTCCAGTATCCCACAGATCGACCGACAGAACCGAACCACCCCAGTACAAACACAAGCATATAATAATAATTCTGTTAAATTCTATAGATTGGTGACATCAGAGCTGTCTCTGAATTTAATAATCCTGCAGTTTTTGATGATTAAAATACGAACAGACAATACAACAAGTTTCCTCAAATTCTGAGACTGTGTTTTTTTATGCCTCCGCCTTTGAATTGGATCTTTTTTCATTTCAGGCTCCGTTCTTTCTGGGGCTGAGAGACGAGTGCGATCCCGTATGACATCATGCGAGGGAGGAAGTACAAAACAAGACGCTTCGATAACATATTTCTTAGAATGGACTGAGTGAAAAAGTCAGCGGAGTGACTGTTTTCATACTTTGAGGGTTCCCACTGATTCCCTTCAAGTCATTACGGATAGTACAAGCCCAGAACATTTATTTGACAGAATATGGACCCTTTAAAGAGTTACTAGACAACTAGTGTTTTCAAACAAGTATGATCAGAGAAGAAATTTGGAAAAACAAGAAAAACGTGCAGGAGCAACTACAACAGGTACATTTAGTGCATGCACATTTAAAAAAATATAATACTTGTCCTAGTTGAACTCTTACTTGTCACCAAAAGATGACATTTCCAGACATTTAACAGAGCATAACTTCCCCTTATGGTATGTGGGACACTTGATCATATTCTCGTTCTCTTTTTCTGGTGCCCCTCGAGCCAACTTGATTTTCCTTTCATATGTCATTATCTCTTGAGTTTCGTTAACCGTTTTTTGACGGCTTGTCATGAATTTTGAAAGCTTGACAAAGACTCCTTTATCTTGAACAACTTGGTGATTTCAGGTAATTATGATGTCATGTAAGAACAAGTAAGCTGCATGTACTTGAGGCACAGAGCTGGAATGAGAGAAACACTTTAACTTCCAAAAACAAGAACAACAACAATGTTATTGTTGGAGCGTGTCAGTGTGATCATAAAGTACATGAGAAAAAAACTGATTTGTACTGAGCGCTCACCTTCAATCACCGCAAGCCATTAACATCAACTCTTGGCTCAAAACTTAAAAGCCTTAATCAACTAACTCTTTCATCGTCAGGTGTACAAACCTGCACCTCCTGCATTCCAAAATTCTAGCCCTGTCTGTGCATGAGTTGAATCACACGTTCATTTTTAGCAGTGTACAAATGCTGCATTTCTTACCTGTGCAGCAGTTTTTTCTGCCAGATACCACAGGATCAATATGACCAGCTACTGATACATGCCTAAAAATGCATGTCATGTAACCACTAATGTATAATAATTAGTCTACGTCACATGTCAACAGTTGTATCACTCACACACAACAGCAAAGACAACAGCTTGTAGTTAATTTGTTGCGTTTTACACAGGTAGCTGAGTCTGATGACTGTTTCTTCGCAAGAGGGTCATGTGATAGGAGGCTGACAAATCAGCAAAGGCATCATCATGACCGAAAATAGCAAGCGTTTTTGAGCGTCTACGTCATCTTTTCAAAACTTCACAGTTTTAGAGGCTACCTGTATTTTTTCGCTGCTCTCCTCTGGTGGCCTATTCATTCAACTGTTGTCCCTTGTCCCCTGTAGTGACTGAGAGTGGTACATAAAGTCCTCACAATAATACTCATTCTTCTTCAATTAATGTAGACTCTGAAAGGTTATTGTTCTGTGATGTGATCATATTATGAGATTGGGTGTAACACGGTCAGCAGTTTTTCAGGTCATAATATTGATTAGATGTCTTTTTACAAATCCCAAATTCCCTTTCAGTAGAACTCTTTCATTTATTTTTTGGACCGGACAAGGAGCCCAGCCCTATATACTCAGATGTCTGTGACTCAAGTTGAATTTTGAATGAAGTTATACCATTGGTCAGCCGACTGTTTGGCTGGCCAAGTGTTGAGTTTCCCAATTGGCAGTTCAAAATGAATTTGAATTATGTTCAAGTTCATATGCTTGTTTTAATATTCAGAATTAGAGTCTAATCTAATCTATGACATGAAGTGCCTTGTTCTTGTTTTACAACAAATCTTGGTCAAACGTTTTGTCTCTTGTCTTTTATGGCCTCATTCTGTTCGATCTAGGCATATCATGTTTGGCTTTTATGGTACAAATACATTTTTACAGTACATTCATAACAACTTACATTGATTTAACTGAAAACTGCAGCTGTATCTGTTGTAACTGATTTTACTTATTTAGTCAGTTTATAAAATTATTCACAACAACTTTCCCTCTAATTCCTTTCTGTATGTGCAGGTTGCAAAAGGAACGTGGAAACGTGTGGGATTTCTGTTGAAGAGACAATGTGGCCCTGACCGTGTGACTCCGCTGTTCCTTTTGAACAGCCCTCATGATGTTTGGTGGGAATTTGCCAGAGTCGCTGTGCTTTACAAAATCATCAAAGGGCCATGTTTAAAAAAGAAAATCAGATTAGATGCAGAAAGTCTTCAGAGCATGCCTGAGGTATGTGAGGGAGATTCATGACTCACATATGTAGGTTTTGACTGACAGGCCATGAATACTCATTATAGAGGCTGCTTTTTTAAACAGATACTATTGCTGTTTATTTAACCCTTGTGTTGTTCCTGGGTCGGATTGACCCAGAGTGTGTGTGTGTGTGTGTGTGCGTGCGTGCGTGTGTGTGATCCTCCGCAAGCCCTGGCCGGTCAGGGTTAGGGTTAGGGTGACCCAAGGATTGTCATTATCTAATTCTCCTGGGGGGTCATTTAGAGCCCCAGAGAGGGCGCTGTGGTGCTCTGTGTGTGACAGTTCTGGGACTCAGTTGCAAAAGGAAGCACGGGAGACAAAAAATAAAAATTTAATTTCACAATCCACGGGTCATACACGGGTAGGCAGTCAGGAAAGCAAACAAGTCCATTCAGGTAAAAGGCACAGTATCCAAAGTCGATAATCCAAGCAGAGTCCAAAACCAGGTAAGCAAACAAACAGAAGTTAACGCTGGAGAGCATGAACACACGAAGGAGACAATGACAATCTGGCAGAGGGTGAGTGGGAACACAGGGTATAAATAGGGAAAGGTGTGTGGGGAAACCAACAGGAAGTAACACTAGACACAAGACCCCAGATAACAAAATAAAACAGGAAGTGAAAACAAACAGACACAGACTGAACGGATATTACAGTACCCCCCCCTCAAGGGACGGCTCCAGAAGTCCCCGGTTGGTCCGGGTGACGCCAGTGGAAATCATTAATCAACGTCTCGCCATAAATGTTCTTAGACGGCTCCCAGGACCTCTCCTCGGGCCCATAACCCTCCCAGTCCACGAGGTACTGAAGTCCACCGCCAGAAGGTGCCTAACTGAGTATGTTGGGCCCCCATCAATGACCTGGGGGGGGTGGAGAGGGTCTGGAGGAGGGCGCCAGCGGACTCATCCTGACGGGCTTGACCTTGGAAACATGGAAGGTCGGATGGACCCTCATGGTCCTGGGGAGCTTGAGCTGCACTGCCACAGGGTTTACCACCTTTGTGATGGGGAATGGACCCACAAATCTGGGTGCCAACTTGCGTGACTCCAGGCGAAGAGGAAGGTCCTGGGTGGACAATCAGACTCTTTGACCAACTCTGTACTGCGGAGCTTTAGAACGGCCCTTGTCGGCCACACGCTTGTATCGGCTGGAGGTGCGGAGAAGAGCCGCTCGCGCTTTTCTCCAAGTGAGATGACAGCGGCGCACCAAGGCCTGAGCGGATGGCACCTTAATCTCCTCCTCAAGCTCAGGAAACAGGGGTGGCAGATATCCATAGACACACTGGAAAGGAGAGAGTCCTGTGGCTGAGACAGGGAGAGAATTATGAGCATACTCAATCCAAATTAAATTCTTGCTCCAAAGGGAAGGATTTTGAGACACCACACAGCGAAGTCCTGTCTCCAGCTCCTGGTTGTAGCGTTCTGTCTGGCCGTTTGACTGGGGGTGAAAACTGGAGGAGAGTCTGGCTGTAGCACCGATGAGCCTACAGAACTCCTTCCAAAACCTAGAGGCAAACTGGGGCCCTCGGTCCGACACCACATCCTGAGGGAGTCTGTGTAGTCGAAAAACCTGAGACAACATAACCTCTGCCGTCTCTTTGGCAGAGGGGAGCTTAGGCAGGGGAACAAAATGAGCCATTTTAGAAAATCGGTCCACAATGGTGAGTATAACTGTGTTACCTTCTGAAGGTGGCAGTCCAGTAACAAAGTCGATGGATATGTGTGACCAAGATAGCCGGGGAATGGGCAAAGGGTGGAGCAGACCGTAGGGCCGCTGACGAGAGGTCTTATTCTGGGCGCAGACGGAGCATGCAGCAACGAACTCCTGGACATCCTCCCTCAGTGTGGGCCACCAGAAACGTTGACGAAGGAGACTGATGGAGCGGGCAACCCCTGGGTGACCGCTGAAGTTGGAGGAGTGTCCCCACTGCAGTACCTGCGGACGGAGAATGGGCAGAACAAAAAGACGATTCTCCGGGCAGCCTGTCGGGATCTCTGCCCCCTCCAGCGCTTGTCTGACCTTTTCAGCAATGCCCCATGTCACCGCTCCAATGAGGCACGTAGATGGCAGGATGGTGGCCTGGGTTCCGTTGGTGTCTACACGCTCAAATTGGCGGGACAGGGCATAAGCCTTGATGTTTCTAGAGCCAGGGCGATAAGACAGAGTGAAAATAAATCGATTAAAAAAAAGTGCCCACCTGGCTAGACGAGAGTTGAGTCTTTTAGCAGTCCTTATGTACTCCAGATTCTTGTGGTCGGTCCACACCAAAAACGGCTGCTCAGCCCCCTCCAGCCAGTGCCTCCACTCCTCCAGAGCCAGCTTAACAGCCAGCAGCTCCCTGTTGCCCACATCATAATTCCTGCTTCCTGGAAAAGAAGGCACAGGGATGAACCTCTCCTCTGACTACTCTGTAGTCGATGCATGGCCACAGGGATTTGTCCTTCTTACCAACAAAAAAAACCCAGAACCAGTGGGAGATGAAGAGGGACGGATAATACCAGTAGCCAGGGAGCTCTGAATGTATTGATTCATGGCCTCCATCTCAGGGGCAGACAGAGAGTAGAGGCGACCCTTAGGAAGAGAGGCCCCAGGGAGGAGTTCGATGGTGCAGTCATAGGGCCGATGGGGGGGTAAGGAAGTAGCACAGGACTTGTTGAAAACCTCCTTTAAATCCATTTAGACAAGTGGGACATCAGAGAGGTCAGGAAAATCTGAGGAAGTGTCAGAGTTCTGGGGACAACGACTAGGAGAGGCAGACACAAGACAGGATGAAAGACAAAACTCACTCCACCCCAAAATCAACCCAGTTGACCAGTCTATGTGTGGGTTGTGTTTCTTGAGCCAAGGCAGGCCCAAAATGAGTGGCACCTGAGGTGAGTCAATGATCAAAAATGAGAGCATCTCAGCATGGTTACCTGAGATAGTGAGACTCAAAACTGGAGTACGATGGGTAACATGGCACAACAGGTGGCCATCCAGGGCGTTGGCCTCCCGGGGAGCAGGGAGTGGTTCCAGGATCAACTGGAGTTGCTTAGCTAGTTCCCGATCCAAGAAGTTCTCATCAGCTCCCGAATCCACGAACACCACCAGTTCCAGGGAAACCTCAGGAGTGGTCACAAAAGCGTGGGTTAAGGGTCTGAAGGGGTGCTGACGTTCCTCAGAAGAGAGGGGGGTGCGCCCGAGCTGCATGGGTTCCTCCTGACCACTGGGAGACACTGTGGCGCTGTCCACCAGAGAACAGGTTCTCCAACAGCCTGTGGGACGCCGAGAGTGGCCGGGCCATATTTTGTGCCACGATGCCCCTAAAACTCTTCCACACGTACTCCAGACTGCTGCGCTTCGACGACCGCAAGACGAGACGCACAAGACGAGCCACGGACAAATTGGCCGTGCGACAGGTCTTGGACTTGTGGGTGGCACGGCTGCTGCGCCTCTACAACCCGGGGCCCGTAGTGACCGTGGACGAACAACTGGTTCCGTTCAGAGGTTAGTCTTTTTTTCGTGGGCCAGCGCGAGGATGGCCGCGCGCTGGCCCCTGGTCGTCTTTCACAACATTCTCGACGTCTCTTCCTACAACGCCTTCGTGATATGGAGAGAGATCAACCCCGACTGGATGCGGGGCAAGCGGAACAAGCGGAGGGTGTTCCTAGAGCAGCTGAGAAAGGCTCTCGTGACTCACACAAAGGGAGCGTATCCCCTGCACGGAAGCATCCGCTGCGGTTGTGAAGGCTGCACGGAGAGCTCTTGACCACGATAACGACAACAGCAACGCTCGACCTGACCTCCTCCATAGCCCTAGCAGCAGCCACACTCGGGGCGAGTAAGAGGAAGTGGTGTCAGATATGCCCCAGGAAAAAGGACTGTAAAACTCACACCATGTGCTGCGGGTGTAACAAATATATCTGCAAGGACTGCTCACTTGTCTATTGCCCTACGTGTGCATCCTAATATGGGGTGGGCTATGTGAGGGGGCCAACAGCCGGGGGAAGCAGGGACAACACAAGGGTTATCATAAATACTGTTTCAATGTTAAGGGATAAGGTGTATATATGTATGAGTAGATAATAAACCGGTTTCATTCCAGAGTTACTGACATGTAATAAGGTTTAACTGATTAGATAACATGCATCTGAAAAGCACACTGTTATCTCTTTATCTAGATCAGCCTATAAAGAAATACAATTACAACCAAGGGTGCAATGGTGAGATTTGAAAAAAAATATGGAGATTCCCAAATGGCTTCATTATGGACAGCCCAGGGGGATTTCCGTTTTAATGGGGTACTAATATAATGTGATAGACATGCATTCATATAAATAATATATTATCTTAGCAATGGTAGAAACATCCTCTGAATGATACAATTGCTTAAAAAAACACATCTCAGCAGATATAGTGTGTTTATAAGACTGAGGGCTTAAAAAATATTAAGAATATGCAGATGCATCATCACAATATTAGGTGTGTTTTTCATGAAACCTTGGTGAGTTTATGAATGTGAACGTGGGTGTGTGTGTGTGTGTGAGTGAGTGAGTGAGTGTGTGTGAGTGAGTGAGTGTTGACTGGTTAGGCCTGAGGCTTCGGGCCCTTTGTTAAGTAGAGGGGACAGTAATTAGGACGGACTTCGTCTGGGGCCAATGGTCTAATTCAGTGGTGCTGTTAACAGCCTCACTAAAGATCAAATGCAGTGCAAACACATCAAAGTGAGCAGGGGACTGGTTTGAGAGGGGAAGCTACAGCCTAAATTAATTAGGGCTTTTATTCTCCACAGTCAGGTGGCTGAGAGGAGACAGGTATGTGAACAGCATGAAGGCAACACCTGGTCAATGTCCAGGGGTGCAATGTCAATTAAGTTGTAACTGAGAAGTGTGTGTGTGTGGGTGTGTGTACGTTTCTTTGTGTATCTGTGTGGACAGATTTTATTTCAAAACCGTCCCTGTGGGGACATTTTGACCTGTCAACACAACTTCAAAGGGCTGTTCGATGGTTCAGACTTGGTTTGAAAGTTCAGGTTTGATTTAGGTTTAGGTTAGTGTAAGGGTAAGGAGCAGAGAAATGCATTATGTCAATAAGTGTGTGTCATCAGACTATAGAAAGACCAAGTGTACGTGTGTGTGAGTGTGTGTCTGTCTGTGCTTGCACACCGGCCTTTTCTCCTGAATGCTGACACCTGCACTAAGTGTTCACCCTTTTGGTATTCTTGATTTAAATAACAATTCAGTTGTATTTTACAACTTTGGTCTATTTTCACATCATTTTATTGGTTATATAGAATATTGACCAAGATAAGATAAGACTTTGTTAATAAAAGAAAATCTTGCCAGCTTGCTCCAAGATTTCAGTAACAGTACAATATAAAATGAAATATAACAGTGAAATGAGCATAAAATAAACATAAAATAAGCATGTTACATGAGACAGAGAAATAATTCTAAAACATAGTGGAAATAAGTAGAAATGATGAAAGAGAAAGTAATATTGGATATTGCACATGATATTGAATATGGAGCTCACTGAAGAACAATGACATCACAACATTGAAGGGTTGTGAATTAATGGTTTTATTTGATCAATTAAATAAATGTTTACTTACACAGTGGTCCTCTAAATGTATCAAGCGGCCATGGGACAAGTACATCCATAATCAAAATTTTGAAGTGGGCTCACTGCATTATGTAAATCAGGTTAGGGTTAGGGTTGAAAATGTGATCATATGTGATCAGTTTAAAGTCCATAACACAGCTGCTGAACAGAGTTTATTTTGTTTGGAGGTTAAACCATGCTGGTGCTTGAACCAGTAAGTGGGTCTCTAAACTATGTATGACAGTTGCAGCCGACAGTTTGAGTTTGACCTTTCACCTTTGTTATTTTCTTCCAAACAAATTTGGTGAGCCTGGGGGTTCGTTTAAAACCTGTCTGTCTGTCTAACTGCTCATGTTTCTTACTATATCTGACTGCTGTTTCTTTTCTCTGTGTCTCCAGATCTTGGTGAGAAAAGTACTGTTTTACAGACAGGTATAAAAGCCAAGATGCAGGAAATATGATCCAAACTGAAAACAAACATCCAGGTGAAGTAACAATCAGCAAACATAACTTTAAGGGTTGGGTATGACCATGAATTTAACATGTTTATTAAGGAAAATTTTGTTCCAGCTAAATTTAATTCTATGTCCTCTTCTAAAACCTTGAGCACTATTGATAGCAAAATGGAGCTTTTATATGATCCCATGGTGTTTGTCGTTCTCAGTGGTGGATCGAGGATTTTGCTAAATCAGGGGCCAAAATTTACATAGAAGGGCCAATGATATGGGCAAAACCAATCACTATTCCTGATTCAGTAAGATGCACATTTAAGTCATTGCTTGTTCACTGTTAGCTCTATAGCTTTGAGTAAGACACAGACCATTGAACATATAGAAAAATGTTCCTTGTCCAAGCACATTGTGCTCTTCAAAATGAACATTCTTATTGTATATTTAGTTTATTTAAAAAAAAATAGAACACTACTGACAGGACAGGGGCACTTCAGGAACCAATTGGATCTCAGCTAGGGCAAGTGCACCCCTGGTCCCACCATGGATCCACCTCTGCTTGTTCTATGTGTCTGTATATTTTTGTCAGTGACATTGAGGCCATGCTGCCTTAGAAATATGTCTGTGACTGAGTGGTGCATTACAAGCAGTGATGCCAATTTATGAACTTTCTCTCTGATAATTTTATAGGTAGAAAAAACACTTTGGTTTTTGTGTGTGGTGATTTTGTCAAATGTTATAAAAACCTTAACGGAGATACAATCAGGATTTTAGCAGAGCAGCAGCTTGGAAGTGACTTGTACATGTAGCCTCAATGGAATCAGTCACTATTCCATACGTGCTTCTGACAACAGAAAAACATGTAAATGAAGAACAGATTGATTGTGAATCAATGTGATTCATCTGTATTTAATTACTGTATAAGTGTGCACAGATAGTAGCAGATAGATACAGGCCTGACACTTGGCTGAATGCAAATACAACAAGATGACATCATGAAATACTAATTGCTGTATTACGTCATCCAGCAAGTTTTCAAGCAGCCTTTTTACTTTCCATTGACATATTTTGTTTACAGTGATTCCACAACAGATTTCAACTAACTTTTTTACCACATGTTTTATGTTTTTGAATGCAAACCATTAATAGATGCATTAAACACCAATAAAGACATAAATCTTGGATTATGATTATGTATATTTTAAATTCTGAACATAATCAACTCTGCTGCACCCTCATTATATTTTAATGCTGAAGATAAAAATAAAGCTCAACCGGTGATTTAAAACAGAGAGACATGCCATAATATACACTAAGTAAGTCAAGCATTACATTAAACAGAGGATGAGGCAATAGTGCAAGATAGACATGTATTTCTGAGAGGCAAGCTTACATGTGATGTGTGTAGTTAGAAGATGATATGTGCTTTCTTTACGTTTTTATGTGTTTTTGAGGCTGAGAAAATTAAAAATGGGGAGGCTATGGCTCATTCTGCATCCCAAAGTGTCAAGATATAGTGGGCAAGATATTGATACGATATTGGCCCCAAATTGCCCCTGACAGCTGTGTTTGATAGAAAAAGTGTTGCACATAGATGCATTATATATGTGTATGTGGGTGAATGGGTGAACGGCAACGCTGTAAAGAGCTTTGACTGGTTATGAAGACTAGAAAAATGTTCTATAAAGACAGACCATTCACCATTCAAAAAGAAAAAGAAAGACCAAGGTAGATAAAGACTTCTCATTGGTCCATATAGGCAGCTGTTTTTTTTCTAAAACTTCAAATAGTAACACTAAATACAACTTCCCTCCGTTGCTAGGCACTGCTTTTGAAGAGTTCCCGCTGATGTCACTCTTGATTGGTTCCCACAGATGATGTCAGTGTTTACTTTGTGTTTACTCGGCTCCTGCCTGAGAGATATCACACCAGGCTACCACGTGGACTCGGGCCTGATGAGTGGATTGTGTAGTCGCCCAGCCAGGGCCTCATTTAAGACTAATCTGTTTGGCTTTAGAAAACAATGACGACGTCATCTGTAATTTGGCCCCTTGTGTGAAGTATTGTGAGGGGATCTGGCTTTCATCTCGGAATTCCTTTCCCAAACCCTTTCACTGCAACTATCTGACTTCGTCTCTGCAGAACTCACTCTTGGGATTTCTAAAATTCTGATACCACTGCAGGAATTCCACGCTCGCCTCCCCTCTCGGGGCTCAAAACAGACTTCAGTTTTCTCCAACACTCTATGTTGCAGCAAGATGACAAATAACCTATGTGAAGTGACTAATGGCTGCCATGCTTTATGGAGGCCTATAAAGATTAAGCCCAGTACTAAGTGGAATCAGAAGGCTTTTGGGAGGTAATTACATGCCAGCCCTTACAAACAGCATGTTTCCTTGAGATGTTGCTAAACCTGCTGAAGTTTGTCTCTTTGAACTGACATAACCCCTGGCTCTAACCTGAGGGGAGTACAGTCTGTGACCTCTGATAATGTCAGACCACTGGAATCTTTTTTAATATCCACACGATTATCCTGTGGATTCTGATTCTGAATTTGTTTCTTGCTTCTCTTTTTCACATCAGTCGCCAGAACCAACAGAAAGCATGACTTGTTTACCATGCATTGAGATAATGAGATCCAGTGGAGTGCTGCTACAAATACCACATAGAACCTCTTGATCAAATTTCATCTTTTTGCATCCATCACCTCCCTTCAACTCTTCTCCTGGGTGGGAGCCTCCGGAACGCTGATCTGACATCAACCTCCTTCTGTCACTAACTTCAACTGTTGAATGATGGATTATAAAGGTGATGCAGACGCGCTGGAACTGTTTTGTGCAAGTCCTGTATCCCCTGTAGTCAGTTGGGTGTAGTGTGAGATGAATGGGAGGAGACCGCTGACAGAAGGTGTGTATTTGGTGCCACCTCCAATCTGTCTGCATGAATGATAATTACACTGAGGGGTTTGGTGTTAATACCCAGAGAAAGTGGGTAGGTCTGCACTACCTGCAGACACTTTGACTGTGCGGCTGTGATAGCGCAATAAGATGTTCCCTAATCATTTCATGCGCACTCACTCAGTCTTTATGCCGCTCTGCACTCTAAGCACAAACAGATTGGGCTGAATAAATTACACCATTCATTAACAGCTGCCCTGTCTGGGAACCTGATAAATGATGAGATAGGGTGAGTGGCGTTCGGCAGAGCCGAGCTAATTAACAAGTAATTAAGCATTCACAAGCTGCATCTGAATGGGACCGGGGCTGCAGTTGGTGGGAGTAGTTTGGATGGTTTTCGGGCGATAGCTGCACGGCCCCTGCAGTCGGCAGCACACGGTTCAGAGGAGGAGTGGAAGGTTTGTCAGGGGCAGGATAATCATTGCTCCATAGCCCTGCGAACAACTTCAAAGTGGAGGGAGCAGCATGCAGTGTGCATATCAAGTGAATAGGAGATACTGTACATGGCTACAGACGATAGAAGAGTGAGTTAGGTTGTTTCTGTTTTCTTGCAAGTTTGCTTAAATGAGCGATTGGCCTTGTTGTAGTGGAAGTGTTAGCCAATCATTCATAGTGGCTGTTCTTGTTAAAGTAGCTTGTACTGAAGGAAGGATGATGCTCTGCTGTGTGGGATGGCATTTGTTTTCCCTCTATCTGCCTCATTTTTTTTTTACTCTTCCCTCTCTCTTTCCCTTCTGTTTCTGTTTAAGGTTTCTATTTCTCCATGCAAATAAGAAAAGCCACATTGATTTGGCCTCCAGTTTCATGTTACTATGGCAACAACATAAAAACTACAAAGTGCTTAAAGCGCAGCACTTTTATCCCTATGTCCCTCTGATCATCACAGAAAATTAGCATACCGGGAAACAGGAGAGCACACATCGGAAAGCAATTGTGCGTTTGGAAAGCCGTGCTGGCTACCTGAACAAAAATGGGGGTTTTGGGGGGGACTTGGCGAAGGAGTAGGGAAAAAAAACACACTGAAAAAAAACTATCATGATGAGAATATAGACAAGCAGAAGAATAAATAAAATTATGTTGCTGGACAAAGGGTTTCATGGCATTGCAGTAACTGCGCTCACTGTTTGTATCAGTGTCATCCTGTCAACATACATATACATGTACATGTAAACACACAAACCAGTCCCACATTCTGTCTCCACCTCTACCACTTCCATACAAACATAAAATAAACAAACTAGGTACACATTCTTCCTCATTTCATCATCAGCGCTGCAGGAGAGCAGAGCTGAAGGTTTCCCGCTGGCAATGTAAATGAGTGAGTATCTGCCTGCGTGTGATGTTGAATGTGGGGTTGCAAGAGTGTATTTGTGTGCAAGAAAGAGGGAGGATAGAGGGGTGGACACCAGGGCCAGAGCACCAAAGGAGATTTGAAGGCCAACATCAAACGCTGCATCAGCTCATTAATGCATGTAGGGGTGACACGGACCCAGCATGGAACAACACAAACACATCAAAAACACCTTCCAAAGCCCCCATCTTGACCATCATTACACCAAGCCATAGGAAGGCTGTGAAATCCGCCCACTAGCCCCATAGATTTGAATTGTTTATCGTGTCTCAGTGAGCCGCAGGGACAGAAAGAGGCTACAGATTGAGTTTGGAAGTCGAAGCATGGCACGGACAAAGTGAGATTCACACTAACACCAGTGTGTAATGGGTGTACTTTGGCCATGCATGAGAGTGGGCCCAGACTACTTTTCTGGAAAGAAAGCAGACAAAAACAACTGCCTTTTCTCACACTGGTATCTGAGCCATTACCTTGGTCAGATATCAATATTGTTTTCCAATTTTGCCTGCTGCACGAGGTGGTTAGCCACAGATGAAAAATGTTACGCTTCAAACTGTCTCACTCACTGAATCGGTCTGCCTGAAGGCTACCCAGCATGCAATTCTAAAACAAAGAGGCATCTTTTTGATTTCTACACAGCGTGACCTTTTTTGATTGGGTGAGATTGGTTGGCATGGAAATCAATACTGCATTGTGCATTTGATGCAGCCTTATCTCTCCTCCACACTGTCTGCAGGTAGAGGCAAGGGAGGTTTGTGTAAGTGTGTTTGTGTGTCTGCGGGTATATGTGCGCTTAACACTAACAGTCTCTCACAGCGTGTGGAACATAACAATAGTTCCTCTTTATGAAGTAAATTACTTTTGTGTGCCAGACAAAAAAGGACAAAAAACACTGTTTTGAGATGGAGCAAACTTAAACTAAAACTTTAGCAGACTGGTTCCAGACTTTCAGATTTCCCCCAATTAAAAATGTAATGTTGCCTCCATTGATGATTGTTTCCACAACAACCATCAACCAACCAGTTAAACTGGAAGAATAGGAATGGTATTTTATTTCGCTTCACTGCCTACTTAGCTACATTCCTAAGAAACACAGGTAGCTTCCAAATTCCCTCAAAATGATGTCGGTAGGATGTATCTGTCACTTGAAACTAATAATTTAGGGCAAAATAGAATCTAACATCCCTCCCAAACATAAATGCAATTTATCATTCAACATTTATTTTATCAGTCTTTCTGGAAAAAAAATTAAATTAAGTGTGTTCTTGGAGTGTACATCACGTTTTTCTTGGACAAATCAACATGCACTGCAGCAGCTACTAAATACAACATATATATATATATATATATATATATATATATATACAGCCACTACTACAGATTGGCAATACTGAGTTATAATCAGACAAAACAAGGAAAACAAATCTGTTTTCTATGTCTTTGAAGGTGAGTGCTCCTATATACAGTGCCGTCTTTCATCTGCAGACAAATATAACTTCATAGTGCTCTATCTCTTCTTTGTGTTGCGATGCCATTCAAACATTAAAAACACCTCAGAAGACGCTCAGTAGGTGATAATAAGTTACACCTCTTTTCCGTGCTCAGTCAGTTTCAGCTCAGTTGGGAGATGAAATTGACTGAAGCTCATCACTGATTGAACCCTAAATCCCCCAAAACACGGCACTAGTTTTTCTTTCTTTTTCAATGTGCTCATCAATTAAGTCTAAACTCGGTGACAAACTTTTCTTGTGCTTAAACTGTTCCTTTGGTAGAGATGAACATTTTTATTTTTCAGAATAGCCATTAAGGGATTTTCCCCTCTGGGATACCAACTAAAATCCCATTTGATTAATAGCAATCTACAGTCTTTTCGAAGATTTTTAAAAGTCATTTCTTAAAAGGAGTTAAGCAGCAGATAGGCTGATGCCCATTGTTGCAGTTCAAAGCTGAGTGGTAATTTTCATATAATAATTTGACAGTATAATATTTTAAGTTCAGGATGTTGGGAGGTAGACATGTTTTTATGAAAGGGCCTAGGCAAATCGGTATCATGATAATCTAGTAAAAACACCCATCTACATAGCAAAACATGATATATAAAGATAAACGCCATGTTTCAGCAAAATCCTCAATCTTGCCTACGAGGCGACTTTAACAGCCTCAACACTCTTTGTGCATATCAATAACCACAGCAACCAGCTGTTTCTCACTGCACACCTCCAAAAGGCGCATCTGAAACCATTTAAATCAAAAGCAGTCACAGTTTCCACAGTGCGTTATAGGCATTCCGACATGGCCTTTTCACTCCATGCTGCATAGCCTCGCTCGGCAGGGGAGCGCGGCATAAAGTGGGCACTGAGCAACACAAAAATGCAGCCCACTGCGTGTTCCCCTCAGGAACACTAAAGGAGGGAGAGAGAAAGAGAAAACTGAGAAACAGAAAGAGAAAAAGAGAGAGGGAAGGGAGGGGGTGGGCTCAACAACCTCTGAGTTTCTTTGCCCTGGCTTCTCGGGTTAAAACCTTTTCCCTGCCTCAGATAAGAACCTTTCTTCTTTTTTGAATGCTTTGTCTCCTGGCCAGATCAGGGGGAAAGAGAGAAGAAAGAGGAAAGCTGTCTTACTGGCACACCCCTGTGGTGGGAGCTCCTACGAAAGAAGACAGGGAGGGAGAACAATGGGCAATGCTATAGCCTGTGGAGGCGGGCTTCATTTACGACAGTGTACGAGGAATCTTAACACATGTGTAAAGACGTTTTAAAGCTCCATTAAAGGATATTTCTGATAGTAACACTGAATCAAACGTCTCCCTGTGTGTTGCTCCTCCTCTCGAGCCCTCTGAGAATCACCACACAAGGATTAAGTAGCACTAAACCAAGTCAACAAACCAGAACTAAACAGCAAGGAAATCTGGTGTGTATCATGTATATATAAAACAAATTTTGTAATCATTTTTATACAATTCTAACTCTTCTACTTTCTACATGAGGACAACCCAGAGTGAATTGTTGTGCTTAAACCATGATCACTATCCACAGACAAAAAATGTTTACAAATCATCATTATTGTGTGAAAGGTGTATGTTGAGGTAACTTGTAATGTTAATGTCATACACACACAAGAGTGGTGTAACAGCTGTGCTGTATAACAGGATCAGGACAATCAAAAAACACTGCTTTTAATGACCATGGGGAAAAGTAAATAACAAATAAAATCTCATAATGCTTCTCATTAGCTTACAGAGACGTTTCATTTATGAGATATTTTGCACGATAAATTCAAGGTTTTGGGGGAGGGTGGCACAGTGGTCCCATACCTCCTCACAGAAAGATAATGTTTCCCCATTAAGTGGCTCACAAACCCACATTAACAATGACAACAAACACTACCAGTTTACATTGGAAATGTAAAAGGCTTTCGACAAATGCATAGTAATGACATCATGTGCAAGAGTTTTTCTTTTGGCAGGTCTCAACTCATGTACTCACTAGCTTACATGATATCCGGATTAAAAGTACCCAGTTTTATTTGTCCATGATCCCAGTTCAAATGTTTTTACTGCTGACTGAACATGTACCTGACACAGCTGTAACCTACTTCATCTCACACGACTCACACTTTACAAGTTGCTTGACTGAAATACTGGAGGTCCTGGTTCAAACATATAAACCTGATAAGTTTGAATTATTGAAACCTGAATGAAAGTTAAACTGAGACCCCTGATATTAAAGTGACATGATCAATAACTTCTGGGCCACACTGGTCGCATGTGCACCTTGCACTACAGCTGTCAGATTGAATGGCAACAAGTTAAATATAACATCATTCTGTGACCAACAGTGAACTGATTTTATTCTGCGCAGTGAGCAGGGCACAGTGAGGAGTTGGTTACGTGGCTGGGAGGTTGAAGGTAACAGCACCTGACTGTTGCATTTCTCCCTGTCATATATCAAACTGCTTTGCTGTCAAGAAATTTAAAAAATGACCATAGATGCATTTTTGATAACTAGTAGTGGTAAATGCTCAAATCACTGACAAACACATTGCATTTCCTGTGAATATATATGGTAAACGTAATTTTATGTTGTGCCAGTAACATGTTTGTAATGTGAAGCTGCAGCAGTCTTAAATGTTTTTCTGTAGCAGCGACTGAATATAGCTCTATTTGCGGAAAAGTTGCCACATGTTGAAAGCCAGTTTACAATAGTGCAAATACACAAGTATTGCAACACGTTTATCAGTGGACCATTAAGCTCAATCAACTCATTTGGAGAAAGATAATCAATAAACAGACGACTACGGCATTGCAGTCATTAGGGGCGGGGCAGTGTGGCTTCAGTCTTCTTCAACATCGGATAAACAACAGCAGTGGTTGCTAACATCGGGCCAGTGGGCTAAAACTGACCCACCCGCAATAATAATATTCTTCCTTTTATTTCACAGAATTTGACACAGCCTTTTACTAGTTTTACTCTACTTTTACTCTTCCTCTTCAGCAATTTGTCTACAAAGTAAAAGCACTGCAATATTCTTGTTGATACAATGCTTTATATCGAGAAGAATTGCAGAGCAAATTTTTTTTTAAGTTGTGAACTTGGGTCTGAAGTTTGTGTTGACTGCTTTTAACAATGAAATAGCCGACATGCAATTCATGAAAAAATAACAGCAGTTCAGTAGATCATTCAAACTTATATATAAACTACACACATGAATAATAAAGCTAATTCAGTTTAATTTTATGAAAAACATTGATCTTTATTGGCCGTTGAACCAGGTAGGTTGAACTTACTATAGACTGTTTATAAAACGTTCTCCACACAACGTCAAGCAAACAAACAATAAAAAGTGACAGTATATTGTAGAACAGTTTGAGGAGTCATTAGTGAGTTCTGAAGTTGCTTTACAGCATTAACACAGAGAACAGGTTTAGAACAAGCACTGCAATAGTTCATTTTAATAAAAATCTTTATCATTGCTACTTCAAAACCATCACGTCATAGTCCCTGAGAGAAGTAGATTGTAATATTACTTTTGTATTTTGATCGATGCTAAGTTGCCGTGGTATATGAATTGTCTATTTGACCTGAGAATTGTAGGTTTGTTACTGAACATGTAAGAGACATGTTATGTGAGAAATGTGACAGCCGTGGACACTAAACGAGCGCGGCCACAGAGTGAGAGGTCATCCCTGCCTTTGCCCCCAAACAACTGTATTACCTCTCCAGGCCCTTTGGCCAAGTTTAGGCCACCAGATGACTCCAGTTGTTGCCTCCCCAGGGTGAAGGCATCCCATCCTCACCCGGTGGTCTGCACTAATCTCATCTTTCATAGATCACAAGAGACAGGAAATATCCGCTGGGACCAACAGATGCAAGGGGAAAGCCACAAAATGGCTTCCTCCTGGGCTGGCCATGTGGCTTCGGCAATTGTAAACCTTTGAGCCTCAAAACAACAAACAAAACACAACACAAAACCATGTTCTGTGGTACATTGAGGTTATGCCTCAGGGAAATTTGCCTTGTTGGGGAGCATTTTGGATGTAATCAGACAGGTGATGTGGACACAATGATAATATAAAAATACAGAGGAAACTCTTCAATTAATTAAAAAATAATCAGTCTCAGTGGTTTTTGCGTTTAGAAAAGTTGGATTGCTTATTCAGACAGAAAACTTTCTTTCTGTAAGGCCAGATAATTATTTTGCTGAGAGAGAAACCTGCTGAATGCCAGAGTAAATACATAAAGTAAATAAATCACTGGATAATGTGAGGCAATTGTAGGGGTGTGCATAATCAGGGATTTGGAGGCTGCTCACTCCACTACTCATCTTCTGACTACAAAACCAGGCCTGGCCACCCCCCAACCCCCCCACCCCTTTACTCCGTCTCTTCCTCTCTCCCTTCCTCCCTCGGCCGGCGATAATCTGTTCCAGTACACTTGCCATGAAATGAGCGATGCAGGACTCGTAATGCACTGGACAGGCAAAGCCTAACAGATAACATAAGCCCCCTTTGCTGCCCCCCCCCCCCTCCCAAACCACCCGCCTCACCCTCCTCTCGCCATTACCAGCCCTCATTCCCTTCCACTGGTACATCAAGGCCTCTCAGCTGTAAACAAGAGGAAGAAGATTTGGTTCATTACAAGGGGAGTTGTTTTCTTTGCGTGGCTCTTCATCTGATATGTAATATCTGTGGCGAGCTGTCTCGTTGCTTTATGCCTGCATCGTATTTCATCTTGACTTTCGTGACCTTCGCTGTCAGCCGTACAATGAGAGGCGGTTGTTGTGGGTTTTTGTTCTCCTCTCCTGTTTATAGTTGTGATTGTCATTTGGCTAATGTATGCATGCATATGTATATATACATACATATACACATGGGCCTTCAAGCGAAAGTCACAAGCTGACAGTGGTAGTCTGTATTCTCATGGGGTGGAAGAAAGATGCCTGTTTTGATTGCGATGAATATATCATTTTTGTAGCAGTTTTTACTTCTTGCTTTCTTCTTCTTCTTCTTTGTTCGGTTTATTGGCAGGTGGCAACCATTGCAAGGTGCATTACCGCCATCTAAGTCTTCTTCCCACTTTGCTGTTTTCCCTTTTTTCTCTGCTCATGAGAAAAACAAAAAACAAAAGAAAAGAATATTTTTAATCCTCTGTCTTTCCTTTACCTCCTTTGATCTGGCTTTGGTTGGAATGTCACCCCATCTGGATGAGTTCACTCTGCATGAGTTTCGCTCCACAAATGCTCAAATAAAGACATTTTCCCCATGAATTCCATATGTTCACATGCTTTACTTTAAACCAAATACGTTTCACTCCCACCTACTCACTATGATTCACAGTGCAGTCTTATCTTTAAGAAGAAAAACTGCACAGGAACAATGACAACAGATACTCTACAGTGGCCTAAAAGTAAAAGAGCTTTAATACAATACAGAGCTACTTATCAGGGCATTATGAGACAACCTTTCACCCTGATCCTTAAGTATTCTCTGCTCCAAAGGAAACAATGACATTCAACAATTCAAACAGCGTCTCGTTTGGAATCTGTGTAAATGTAGCTGGGCGAAGGGTGTTTTCATCTCTGTGACAGTCGATAGGGACCTCCCTGGCAGCATGTTTGACAGCAAACAGCCCCGGCTGTGATCGATAGACTCCCAGCCCCTGTCTTCCCACCAAGCGCCTTGTGGTTCAGGAGTTTCGGAAAATCCGCCACGAAGCAGGGCCCTCCCATCTTGTCTGAACCAAACAATGTCCGGGTGGCTCCAGCTCCCATACTGCTCATTCACTGGAATGCCAGCATGCTGAGGATAACAGGGTTCCCTAAGATCCGACCGGGACATCTTTAATTTGGGCATCCACTCCTGCCACTTCCCGTGACCAGAAACCATTTCAAATTGGTCGGCCTCATAGGAGCTGGCATTCCCCTTTTCCTCCTCTTTTTAATGGTTTGTTCACTTCTGTGGATCTTTTCATTTCTCTTTCCGTCTCCTTCCACCTTCCACTGTCTTGGCTGAAACTAAAAGAAAATGTATTTCCTCTCTTTATTGTCCATCATATTAAATCATCACAGTCAAGCATGAGCACAAAACCCCTACTGCCACCACTAAAGCCACTCCATACACACATACACTATCAGTGACAGGCACAGCACAACAGCAGCAATGTGTTTGCACTCTCCCAGCTGTGTGTGTGTGTGTGTGTGTGTGTGTGCAAGCAAGTTGTTCTGCCAGTGAGCGCTGAGAGACTGACAGACCACCCACCTGCTCTGGCTCTACCTATTGATGTCATTTTGGCGTCAGTAGGAGGGCAGCTAATGGGATTTCACTATCAGCACCTCAGTGTAGCCACCATGTCAGCTCTCCCTCCTCCGGAGCGCCACGCACAGTCAAGCAAGGTAAAACTGCTCGGCTTGGATTTCTAAAGACTGACTGTGAAATGCAAGAGATGTTCAGCAAAACACAATGCAGGTTTCAAAACTGCCATAACATAGTGACTCACTGGGAAATACAGGTACTAGCTGCTCACAAATAACCAACTTTAACGTGTTGTCAAGGTCAGACTATCGTGCCACAACCTGTCTGTCCAGCAGCATTGGGCAGTACTAAGTAATGTGTTACACTACCTATTTAATAACAATTAGCATATGTGACAGTAGTTTAAAATTCACTTAATACAAGCTGCTGTAGCACTGAGGCCCTCTCTCACCTTGCTTTCTGCCAAATGGATGCATTCGTCATGTTTCCATCATTGCCAATGAGAGCCTGAACAATAAAAACTTGTGTCTACTGTCATTTGACCGATGGTATCCATCTAGAGACTTAATTTAAAAAATAAAAAAAATGTATTGCTGTGCACAATAAGAGATGAAAGTGATGTGATATAAATGAGTCTATTCGGCACTTAGACCCCTCGTAATGTCATCAAGGTTGAAAGTGGGTATGGCTGCATGGTGTAGGAAACCCAGCGGGGTCTTAACACTGGTGATGAGGATTGGCTCTAGATAATTTTGAGGATCTAATGAAATGACTGGACTCGGAGTTAGGCTTGAGCGGGACTCTGGATATGGAGACTGGAGGTGACAATCAGGAGAAGAGATATACATTTTGGCAGCAACAATATGATTGGCAGACTGAGATCATGGCAAAATCTGACTGGATTACCGTAAACATCCAACATTCAGCTGATTAGAAGAGGCAGCGTAAGTTAAAGAGAATTATGAATCGAACAGATACATAGTCTTCCTAATTGAACTTACGCTTAAGCTAATTTCAGTCATGCACTGATCCCATATTTTCCCCTAGATAAAGTCCATAGGAATTAAGGAAATCTGCTGTGAGAGTTTGAGGTGGATAAGAGCTGACACTTATGTCTGTGTGTTGTCAAGAAAATCACATGATCTCCGCAATGGAGTTAATATGTCACTTCCTGCCTCCACCTGCTGCACCCGGCTGCTCCACCTCTCGCCTGAAAAATGCAAGGATTTGTTGCTGTTTTGAATGCGTCTGTGCAGAGAACCTTCCGCTGTATTGTGCATGTGTGAAAGGCAAACTGGGGGTAAACTTCAGAGCCAATTCTCCAGACTTTACCTGCAGGGCATGTCTGAAAACGGCTTTAGTTTCATTTAGCCACTGTTAGCTTTGATTTGATTAGGTTGGGAAGCCTTTAATCAAGGATGGGACTTCTCTGCTGTGTTGCTTTTCAGTTGGTGGCTGCTTGTGTAATAACAATGTGTCATCGTGCTTTCAAGTACACACAGGTAGTTTATGTATGCTACTTGAAAAACTTTCCAAGAATGAATGAGAGCTTTTGAGGAGAGCAACACAAAAAGTATTTTTGTATAAGAACTTTTTTTAATTGCAGAAATAATGGCTGGAAAATTATCATTATCTCACAAAGTAAACCTGCCAGTTAACTCAGAGAGACGAATTAACTGTTTGCCTGTGGATGGTTTTATTCTGAAACTGCAGGAATAAAACTGTTGTTTTACTGTCAGCCAGCTGCACTGTTACTGTGTGTTTGAGGCAGACTGTCTGCGTTTAGAGTTTCAGGTTGGGGACCAGTTGTCAATATAGAAGCAGATTGATGGCTTTGAAACCAGAATGCAGGCTTTACATACATGTCATGTTACACATACAACTAGAAGGGCACTCAGTAAAGTGCATACCTCCGCCAAGGCCCAACAGTTCCACATAATCATAGACATCAGGCAATAAATATGCCTGAATTTCTTTTTTTATCAAGATGCATGAATTAAATATAGAAAAATGCCCTTCCTCATGATTTTAAAGACAGAAAAAAAAGTCTAAGGGGTTCTTGCCTGACCCATACTGCCTCCTTCCATTTAGTTTCATGGTAATCCGTCTAGTAGTTTTTACATAATCATTTTTGTAATTTCTGTAAATCAACTGACAACATAACCAGACAGGAGTGGAAACATAACCTCCTCGGTGGAGATAATAACCAGTCCAGCATCTTTAGCAGGCAAACAACACAACAACATTATGTTTTATGTTTTTACATTGTGCTTTTAAGTTTGTCCTGTGCTGTCTGTGGACATTTTAAACACACACAGGTCATGTCTCTTTGCTTGTGCAGCTAACTTTGAGAAAAAACCTCACCCTAGCAGTTGTTCCTTACTGGAATATGTGTTATGCAATCGAAGGAACAAATTGGTTTGCAATGCAAGAATATGTCGCATACAAATTAACCGCCAACACCTGTAATTTCCTTTATTCCTATATAGTGAGAATGTTCAGCTTTATGACATGTGTAATTTTTCTGTCTCAATGCTGTGCGTAGGGCCTTTTATTATTACGTCAACAAGAATTCAGAAAACAGCTTCAAATCTAAATTGATTACAACAACAGATGAGCATGCATCCAGTTTGCCAACAAGAAACCTGTTATATATTGTCTACACAAGGATTAGGAGCTGTTTGAAAGCATTTTAATGGGTGGAGGCAAAGTAATAATATAATGTAAGAGAGTTTTAGATTATAACTGTTATTTGGTAACCCTGTGGAGGAAACTAACTTTTATGCTGTATACAGTATATTTTTTCTTTCATGTCAAACTGGGGTGTATAGCTTCTTGGAAACATCCTGGAAACAAGTAGAGATGGTTGGCACTATCTCATGTACAAATAGTGAAATGTATCAGTGTAAAGCTGCCACAGTTTTTCGTGTTCCGCTGCCACATCCACAAAATCCACAGTTTTGTGAATGAGACTAATCAGTTCAAGGTGTTAAGACGAGTGTAGGAGCTGAGTGAGCCTGGAAGAAAAAGAGTAGCTCATTACTGCATCCACTCACTATTCCTTCACCTGACGCTGTCATAACAACACTGCTCTTTTAAAGCCTTGCCTCACCCTCTCTCACTCTCCCCTCCACCCCCCCCCCCCTTTCTCTCTGTGTCTCACTTTGTGCTTCTCATTTTTCAACCATCTACAACTCTCTCTTCGTCTGACTTTCAAAGTTTAGAGCTATTGTCTGAAAGTTCACACATTTAGTTTGGTGGCAGCGATGTACATTTTTTTTCTTCTCCATTTTTCTTCCTTGTGTGTCGCTCCACATCAGAGATCCAGAGAGGGGCCTTTTGTGTCTGACTTGCCCCAAAGGCAGTCGTCTTGCAAGGCAGATTAATAATTACAGAGTACACAACATCGGGGAAAACAATTTCAACATCTTTGATGTCAAACATGAGAGAAACCAAAATTACAAAGAAAAAAAAACAGATGACGAGGAAAGGTCTTGAAAGATGGTCTTTCTTTCTCACTGCCTCTCTCTCTTGGCAGCATTTCCTGTTATTGTTGCTTTCTACTATTTTGCAGAGCACTAAAAACATTAAGGAGGACTTAAAAGAGAGAGGAGCCAGCCATGGAGGGCCACATTTGAGAAGTGGTATGGCAACTATTCTTTGTGTCGATGTTTCTGAAGATGAGAAGGAGCTATATATAATGTTTCATAGGATTTGGTCCATGTGTTTACATGCTTGGGCACATCATGAGATGTTTGTTTGTTTTGTGCAGCATTAGGGTAAATAGAAACCATGACCAAATATAGGAGGACGGCGCTTTCGCGGTCCACTGTGGGCTGTAATTGAAAGGTTGAGGGAGCTTTTTCCTTTGCTTCACTATGGAACTCCCTATAACTGAAAAAGACCCATGGATCATTGGAATGAGAATTTATAGTCTCTCCTGTCTTCTACTTAACAAAACCAATACTGTTTTTGTAAAATACTGAGTGTTTGCCCAGCCCTCGAAACGCAGATGACTAACTAATTACAAACAAAGCAACAAGAACCACAAACGAAATTCATCTTTCAGTTGCCCACTATTGTCTTCTGACAAAAGCCAGCCTTTTATTCGGGTTTACTGATGTTATTCTTTTATGAAGCAACTTGTTTGTTCCACTATTAGACTATTAGGTAGATACAAATAATATGTATATATATATATATATATATATATATATATATATATATATATATATATATATATATATATACTGTGGCTAAGGTACAACAACACCACTCTTTTGTTTCAGTCTGATAGCAAGCTAAATGGTAAAAGCTACACAGAAGCTTTGTGGATATCCGTCCAGTAGTTTTTGTGTAATGCTGCTAATTAACAGAAAAACAAACAAACGCAGATGAAACTTCACCTTTCTGACAGAGGTAACTATTCTAACCAGTGCTGGGAAGTACATTTACTCCAATATCCTTGATATGTTGTGAAGTAGACTGTTGCATTTGGGAATAGGATACAGTAGGCATTTTCTTGAGTCAATTAACTAAACTTAAATAAACAGTGATATATCTACTTTTCATAAAGGAGAGTTGCTTATCCTGCCATGTGTCATGGTTATGAACAATATATCATAGCAGTTGATAGGAAGTGACTGCAGTTTGAAAATGATTTAAATGGGCTCTATGATTTTTTCATTCTTGTTCCATTGTTCCAAACATAAATGTGAACAGCTTTATTTGGAATTCAGTGGTATTAAATGACCGTATAAGTGAACACAGGCAATAGAAGAGAACTCAACAGATAAAGGTTCTGAAATCAAATGACACTAGGCTGAATGTAAAAAACAGCCAAATGATGTCATTAATATGCTAATCTGTGTTTTCCATCCTCCAGCGACTTGTCACTACTGGGAAATGTGGTTAAACTACACAGCAATGCTACCCCCCTATAGTGACATCCATAGTGTCAGCTCCTGCACTTATGATATTGTGAGATTTGATTTGAATGTGAGGATTTAAAAAGATGTGAACATTTACAGCTTTGGTGTGAAAGTTACTGATTTCTCTTTTCATATCATCATTCTTTGTTCTATTCAGACCATGAAATAATATTTTTTTCCTTGTGCACAGGGAGAAGCATAGAAGTAAGGCACAGTGACACTGTCCCCCAGGTTTCACCAATATACAGGATAGAATCCACAGTTTCTGAAACATACATTTTAAGGTGTCAATGATCTTAAAGCAAATCACATCTACAGCATTACAAACATTTAATGGACATTTAAAAGTGGGGGTAAAGGCAGTGTTCAACCTGCTGCACTCACATCCACAATGTCAGCAGAGACTCCTCTGCTGACATTGTGGATGTACAGCAGTGAGTCTGACAGGTGTCATTTAGAAAGTACTTTTTCTGTCTCTTTTCTGTTTAAAAAAAATAACTTAGAAGTGTTACACTGTGTGCTTCACCCGTGACAACAGAAACTGAGGTGTCAAAGCTAAAGCGACACAGAGGTGAAGCCACATTGTAGTTGAATCATGACAGCGAGCTCCCTGTTCGGCGGTTGTTGGTGCGTCATTGCAGTCATCTGGTGCTGCGGTGACAGTTATGGTGAGCCCTCTGTTTATTTACAATGTGTGTTTGTGTTTGTGAAAAGAAGAATATAAACATGTTGGAACATCCTGTCATATGGAGTCCATTTCATTGTCAGCTGTGAACCGAGGTGAACAGGTTCATCGCACACTACAAGTAGAGCGGTTGCTACATGTGATATCTGTTTCTACTCAAGTCACACCTAAAGGTTTTCTCCTTTTTGATTATGTTTATACCAAATGTTCTACATATGAGTGTAGTTAAGGGACACAAGTTGAGGGTGAAGCTGCACAAAATTTACACCCATCAGCCATGGCATTAAAACCTGCCTGCTTCAGAACAGCTCTGATCCATCGAGGCTTCAATCCCACAAGACCTGGGAAGGTGTGTTGTGGTATGAGGTGCACAGACCTCAGCTTCAAATCCTCCAAGTCTTGTAAGCTGTGAGGTCGGGAGTCCACGGATCAGAATTTTTTTACCAACACACCACACAAATGCATGATTTAATTAGTGTCTAGGGAACTTGGAGGGAAGATCGACACCTTGAACAATATGAACTCTTTGTCATGTTTTATAGTGAGGCATTATTCTGCTGAAGGAGCCCTGCGCTGCCATCAAGGAATACCGTTGGCGTGAAGGAATGAACTTGGTATGTAACCGTGTTTAGGTAGGTGGTGCATTCAAAGTAAAATCAACATTGCATTTGGCTCAGGAGGTAGAGCGGGTTGTCCACTTATCAAAAGAATGGCAGTCCGACATCTGTTTGTCCCCATTCCGAAGTGTCCCCCCTTGGAGTGTCCTTGGGCAAGATACTGAACCAAACTGCCCCTGATGGCTGTGGCAGCAAAGTGTGAGTAATGTGTGATAGAGAAAATGCTGCACTTAGATACATTGTATGAATGTGTGTGTGGATGGGTGAATGGCAAAACTGTACTGTAAAGTGCTTTGACTGGTCATCAAGACTAAAAAAGAACTTCATAAATGTAATATATAAATACCATTTAGCATTAACATACATACCAGGAGCCAAGGTTTCCCTGCAGGACATCACACAAGCATCATGCCGCCTTGCCCGGCTTGCATTATTCCCACAGTGCATCCTGATGCCATCTCTTCCCCAGATAAACAATGCACACTCACCTGGCCATCCACATTTCAGTTCATCCCATTGCCTCATTGTCCAGTTCCGGTGCTCATATGCCAATTGTCAACATGTCCGCCGGTGGACAGGGGTCAGCACAGGCTTCCTGTGTCTTCTGCGGCCATATTGCACCATGCAAAGGAAGCTGCACTGCACAGAGCTTTCTGACAGCTTTCAATCATAACCAGCATTGAGGTTTTCAACAAGTTGTATCAAACTTGCTCTTCTCTGTGATTGGAGTGAACTAGCCAGACATTTTTCTGTTGCTGTGAATGTGTCTGAACGGTGAAAGCTGCATTCTTCATATCTGAGCTCTGGACAGTCCAGAATTCATTGACGTCATCCAAAGTTAATGTCTGAAAACGGCTCAGGTGCCCTTCATTGTAACACATATGTTTGGTACTAACCACTGCAACACCTCGCAAGACCTTCTCTGAACCAAAATATACTAAATATCACTAAATATAGTGATTCCCTGTAAGTGGTGACAACTTCATTCTTTTTAAGTATTTCAAATTGTGTAACAAACCTTCATCCATAAATCTATTAATGTAAAATTTTCTAGCCTGTCCATTTATTGGATGAACAGCTAAAAGAGGCCGCTCACCCTGGTGGTACAGGTCACATCATCTGTGGTGGCTTCACAATAAAAGTCTGATTTGAACACAAGCAGGATGATGAAAGAGAAGTTAGGTTAGAAACAATAAAGGAATTATAAAACTCTCCATAGAACTAAAGGAAACTGGGCCAAAAATCCCTTTGGTTTCATCACAAAATATTTGTCTCCATTGTAAATAATATAAGTATTGATTAGTGCAGTGTAAAAGATGTAAAGGTCTTCTAAACATGTCACCTTCATTGTACGGAGATGGAGACTTTTACCAGAATAAAATCTAAAATAAACCATGTGATGGGACATTTAGTCAGAGAGCTGACATTAGGTGTTGATAGGGTGGAAGTTGATTTTACGACGGCTGCCTGCAGCTGTTCACTCAGCAGGTAGCAGCAGCAGTGAAACCACAGAGAGCAGGTAGGTGTGTGTGTGTGTGTGTGTGTGTGTGCTGGGCAGTGACAGAGTTGACGAGCAGCAGCATGTGGAGAAGAAGTTGTGAGGATGCCGTTAGACACAGGAAGGTCAATTTTAACATCATGACCTTGCACGACTTGACGACTTTTGTCCTCATGGACTAATGGTGAAACAAGGTTCAAAGTAAAATTATGCTTAACCTCCCGCTGGTATTCATTGCACACACATATCAACTCTGCAAAGATGAATGCATGCTTTTCAAATGATGTTAATGCAGCCATTTTAAAGATTAAACACAGGAAATAATTTTGTTTACATTTGCATTTACTATGTATCGCAATGTTAGAAAAATTAAACCTGCATTTTATAATCTTGAATCTTGAAAACTGTGGCAATGTCTGATGTCCCTGGGGTCTCCCACATACAGCCAGAGACAAACGTGTTGCTTTTCAGCATCATTTATGAACAACGTGAACAAACATAAACTCACAAAACATAAACTTAAAGGGTCTAGCAACATGCTGGCATCAAGCTTTCCAGATCTGCTGATGTGCGTCTCAGTCCTTGTGTGTCTCCTGTGTTTCTCTCCCAAGTGTCCCTCTCTGGCAGCTCCGCTGCTGCCTTTTGAATCCAGGAAGAGTTGATTGGCCAACTAGGCTCAGCTCTGCCAATCCCCTCTCCCTGAGTCACTTGGAGGTGCTCACTGAGCCACCTCCACACTAACATATTCTGCTGAGTTGGACGATCCATTCTCAGTGTATAAACACTGGAGGTTTTAAGTATATTTGTGTGAGTTGCAGATCGCCCCAGGATTGGCTCCCAAACTCATTAGCTTGTGGTGGCACAAAATCCTTGCTTCGGTAATTTAAGATGCTGTCAGACGTGCAGTGAACTCTGGATAATCTCACTGGATTATCCAGAGTACAGTCCCAGCAGCTGTGTGTGAGAACGCAAATGTCTGAGTCAGTTGCTGCGGACATTCTCCAGAGTTTCTCCTGCCCGCCCACTACTAAAAACTCGGACAATATCAGAATAAACCCATGTGAGAACATAGAAGGAGATCCTGAAGAGGATTCACTATGAATGTGTTAGCACGTTGACAACGTTTCTAGGCAAAACTGAAAAAAAATAAAATAATACAAATATCTCAGGAAGGAAAATCTGAACCTGCCGTAGAAGACGCAGATGAAATCAATTTGGAAAGACAATGAAATGTAAACGTTAAATGTTTCTGCTGATCTGTGCAATGGAATTTATACGTTACCTCCTGCCTCCTGCATGCTGTGCCACTCCTCGCCTGAACGTTCAAGGGATATTTTGCGTTGTTGTGAACATGTCTGAGTGGAGAATCTCCTGCTGGGCTGTTTATATGTTAAAGGCAAACTCCAGAGAAAGCCTGGACCCCATTGTATGGACATTCTACGGAGTTCATGTCTGAAAACATTTTATATTAATGTTGCCTATACCTCAAAGTTTTCCCTTCTTACGGTGAAGAAAACTAACATTCAAGGGGAGGGAGACTCAGTGTGGGTTATTTGGAAAAGGATTTGATAAGTGACAACTTCAAGAGTTTGAAATGGTTTTTTTTAGCATTTTCTTTCTCTATACCACAAGTCAAGTTCCAATTTTTACAAAAAATGCATTAGAGAGAGATATAGATATAGAAAAAAATCCACCTGTTAAAGTTGACATAAGCAAGTCGACTTTCAGTGGTTTGGATAAAATGGGAGCAATGTGTCGGCAGCATTAGTCACACTCTGAAGCTGCCTTAGATCGCTCTGAGGATCAAACCAAGGCACCACTGATTGACTGCGGGCCTGACATCCACTTCCAAAGACATGGGTTTGTGATTGCGAAAAAGTTCTGGTTTTCCCTGTAATGGCTGACAAAGACATTCTGCACAAGTCCCACAGAGACCTCAAGGTTGGGGGTGGGCAGATGATCCCGTTCAATGAGATCCATGAAAACATCATTGCATATGCAGAAAACCTTTACTTCAACTCTGGAGCCTGAGGTCTAAATAGTCTCAGTCCTTCTCCCTCATTTCCAGACAAAAAAAGCTTTAACACTGAAACAATCAACAGGGATGCAGCTGCATTCAATTTCCTGCTGCATACTGTTTCTATCACAAGGTCTTTTCAGATGCTCCAATTGAGCTGAGGTTGGGAATGGCCATGAATCTAAACCAGTCTCCCCCTCTCTGCACTTGGCTTAATGAGGGCTACATGTAGGAATGTTGGGTCTCACCCCACACCTTTTCCCCATGTGCTTTCTTGTACTGATAAGGAGAAAAAAAATGCCTTCTTTAAATCATTTTCCATTCCCAGTGGCCAGAAACAGAAAGGCTCTCTCAATCATTAGCAAAATCATAAACAGTTTTAATATTTTCCACCAGAGCTGATGATGTGGCATGGTGCCCTGGGGCAAAATCGGTGCAAAGAATGAAGAAATTCCTACAAACATCACAAACTCCCCAAATCAGTTCCTGATCATGTACGCACACACCTTCACCTTGAATATATCATGGGACAGTGACATTTCAAGTCGTTAAGTTTTCTGAAATGATACGTTCCATCTGCTTGGTTGAGGGATTGTTTTTGTATGGCCCTGCTGAAACTGCAAACATCTCATAGTGCATAATTATTTCAAAAAGCATCCTGTTTTGAATCACATTGTGCCATGGAGAGAAGTGCATGCTGGTAAACAACAACATACTCCTCACATGGCTTTGCTTTCCCTCTTAGTGGCCCTTTTATCAGGTCCAGAACCTGTTTTTCATAAGATCACGAGGAGCACGCTGTTCATTTCTTGATGGAGAAACATCAGCAGCTGTGAGGGACCGTTCAGAAAAAGGGTTTGGATACACCCAATGTCCCTGCACCTCATTAGTTGGTGTCCTTATTAAGAGTCTCCTCGCTATACCCTGGAGAAGCCTGGTGAGAGTCTTCCCATGTCACCCCTGTCTCCCTCTCTCTCTCCCTCTGTTTCTCTCTTCCCTGACATGCCCTTTGAACTTCCCTCAGTCTCCCATCTCACATCAAAGCTTTGATAGAGGCTTCCTCTTTCCTCTTCTCAAGGTGAGGAGCCTGTGAATGTGTGTGTGTGTGTGTGTGTGTGTGTGTGTGTGTGTGTGGCTTAAATGGCCAAAACATGAATTAAAATGCTTTTCCACTGTTATTTTTCTTCCCCTCATTTTGTTTCTTTATGTAATTTGTATGTGTTCTCTTCGATAATTTATTATTTATTGTTTCTTTCAACAATATATTTTTATGGGGTTGCGTAAAATGAACAAAATTAAATTAAATTGTAAAAGGCTGAATGCTCAAAATCTCCGGTTTTTAACATTTCATGTTTGTGGGTGATTGGACTGCTGATAGCTGGAGAAGATGGCCCATCAAAGGGCAGTATGTATATACATATGGGAGCTTTTATAAATTAGTAAAATTTGAATTTAAAAAGCTGAAAAAAAAGAATAATACATTTTTCAAATCACCATTAACAGGATATTTTTTGATGTGCTAAAATCAAGTTGTATATACAACTGTGTGCCTGTGTCTGCAGTAGTGAGCCTGAAATGCCAGCCTTGTGTCAGTGCAGCAGAAATAGGTCAAACCCAACACACACAGATTCGCACACACATGCACACAGATAGATGAATTACTCATTCTCTTTCATGGCCTTTGTAGATGGAGGAAGCGGATGCCGATGCAAAAAGATCAAAACCCATGCGCGCAAGAAACAAGTGTCCTCCTCCCCGCAGCCGAGCAGAAGGGAGGAAGAGTCGCTCAACAGGTTTGTGTCACTCCTCTAACTCTGCAGCTTTTCTCCGCGTGTCCTTGGCTGCTCTGTCCTGAATGGTGTCTGTTTTGGGATCCTTTCTTTGTGGAAACTTCTATGCTATCTGCACATCAGTTTGAAGCTGATTTTCCTCTTCCTGTGTGTGTGTGTAGAAAACACAATCAAAGAGAAAAATCAATGTATCCTCAAGCAATAAAAAAAAGTCAATAGCTTTCATAGAATCTATATTTAGTGCAGAGTGATGTAGAAATTCTCAGTTCTGCCTGGCTGCAGTTAGTGACATTTCTCCACATTCATCATTCATTATTTCCCCTGACTGTTTCTTTATGAATCATAACTCAGTAAATGCTCTAGATATAGACATGCACTACAGATGGATTATATATATATATATATATATATATATATATATATATATACACATATACACACACACAAACACGCACACACCAATAATGGATAACTGGTTTGAATATTGTGGCTGATAGATTTTGTGGCTGTTCCCTTCCAACCCAGGCATGTGTATTGTATAGATGTGGATTAGTTTTTTTTTTTGTGGCAAATAATGTGACGGTATCTATTTCCTGAAAAGAGGTTGAGCGTCTTGTATCATTTATTATCTTGTGAATTTGCCCATGTTCAATCCTACTTTGATCATATGAGCTATATTACAACCTGGACTTGTCTAGTATTAGGATCAGCTAATCTTGATTAATAATCTTACCTCATTTCACTCTGTGATTGAAATATATCATGCAGATGACTCTGTATAATATATGCAGGGTGCCGTTCTATTATTTGGGGGTAAATGGTTTCTTTTGAAGGAAGAACTTCTCATTAAAACCGTATCTGAAGCATTATCTCAGAGCCTGTGTGGTTAGACATGTATATGATGCAGTGCTCCCACCATGCATAAAATGCATTAACCAATCACCATCAGTGTGCTGCAGCAGAAGGAAGCCCCTAGCAACAGCTGTTACCTGTTGGCCAAACAGTGTTGTTGACATCTAGTCCAAGCTGCAGATTCCTGTCAAACCATCAAATCCAGCACATCTGACAGAATATAATTTATCTGTCTCTGAACCAGGATCCTGCTGCAGCTGCACAGATTTGGTTTAAAAAAAAAAAGATTAAAATCATTTAGAATTTTTTTAATAAAGAATTTCCTTTGATGAGAAAGAGAGCAGGGAGGGTAGTCTTCTTCCAAATTATACTTCAGATCTGCCGCCAGTTTATAATTTCTTAGTAATAAGTGTGTCAAAGTCCTGAAATTGAATTTCAGCCAAGTCAAGTTCAGGGCCGAGTAAATATGTGCTCTTTTTGGGTCCATGTGTCCAGACACACACACCTTCTTATTTAATTTTTTTCAAATATTCAGACTAATTTTGAAATTATAAAAGCATTGTAACTTTCATTATATCAAGCGTATTTTGAGTCGCACATGTGAAAATCCCTATTGCTTATTACTGTTCATAAAGCTGAAAATAAAATCAGCTTTATAAAGAAAAACAAACTTTTGATTATGACTCTAAATTAACCAGGAAATGCGCACACACACAGAGACAGGCACGCACACACACTTTGCACATTTTTATCTTATAATCTGTGATCTGATTTAGATCATACTTACAAAGAATCTATGGTGAGGGTCCGGCAACTACATCACATAAGGTTCAGGAAACTTCATCATTAAAGGGATAGTTCACCCAAAAATTTAAATCCCCTCGTTATCCACTCACCACTATGCCGATAGAGGGGTTGGTGAAGTGTTTGAGTCCATAAAACACTGTTTAAGTCTCAAATTAGACTTAAAACCATGTTTTTAGACTAAATGTCCTATGTGATCCAGGTGCAAACACGTCTCCAGAGGAGGATATCAGAGGACATTTAGACTAAAACCATGGTTTAAATGGCACCGTTTCGAGTGGAATATGAATTTCGGGGCTTACTGACACTTGTATGACACCACAGGAGCAGTATGGAGGCATTTAATGTTTTTTTCATTCTGTTGTTTTTTACGTTTGAAAGGTTCTTTCACAATTTACATCAATTGTATTTGATTTGGCTGCAACATTGTTTACCCTTGAGACTCCAAAAGTGTTTTGTGGACTCAAACACTTCACCCACCCCTCCATCAACATAGTTGTGAGAAGATAATGAGTGAACTATCCCTTTTTGTCTGACACAACATTTAATACTCGAGCTCCACACCCTTAGTTTCTGCCTGGCCAACCCAGTCTCATCATATTTGATGACACCTCTAATTCGAAGGATCTAAGAAGTCCCCGCAACTACATTCATACCGAGGCGGGCCCGATTGCGCATGCGTGAGTGGATCTGTCATCTTGGACGGCTTAGTATGGCGAGTGCACATTTTTACAGTATATATGCCTATTGTGTATTTGATCAATTTGATATGGATTGATGATGAACATTAAGATTATTTATTGTATATCATTAATACATTTTGTATCTTTACTTTTTTCTTATAACTTTGTATTTGTATTTCCACTATGTAAAGAGTTGTTTGTACATACTGTTAATCTTCATGTGCTCTGTAATAGCGATGAATAAAAACAAATCTGCTGTCTATTTGAATTTGAATTTTTTTATTTTGTATTACTGTATAGATATGATAGACATACTGTATAAGGCAAGGGCTAAATCAATTATATAATTTATATATAAAATAGTTTCAGCAGTTCACACAATCACACAAGGCGTTGGGGTTTGAAGGGTTTTTAATTAATGTATGTGCCATACATACAACACAAATTTGACTACGTTCCTAAAATATAAATTGACAGTAAACTAAAGAAACAGCAAGATAGTCTTTTCAATTAAACAAATAAAATAATAGTAATATTACAATATTATTAATATAGACTGCATATACAGTCTATATACTGTATATATATTGACATGCTGTCTATATACATCTATCTATCTATCTATATATATATATATATATGTGTATATATATATATAAATGTGTATATATATATATATATATACATATATATATATCAGTAATATTAACAAAAACTTCTTGAAAAATAAACACTTAACATTGAACCTTTTATGTCACATTTGTGTGTGTGTGTGTATGTGTTTTGTGTATATTCGTGTTGTGTGTATGTATGTCAACTCCTGGTGTTCTCCTTTGGCACACAGTGCAAGCGCCACGTCTTCCCACTGTAATTAACAGAGAAGAATTTTTTTTACATTAGCATTGAATGGAATTCAAAACTTGACAAGGAAGAAGGGCAACGAGACACAGCGAGCTTAGTATCTCTGTAGTACAACATTTTTTTGTATATTACAACTGAATTTTTGGACCTCAAATTACAACAAATAAAACCTTCAGCCTTTTGCTTTTCAGTACCTTCTTCACTGGGTAATAATTCTCTCCTCCAGTGATTGAATGGTTGTTTCTGAAAGAGCAAAACAAGAGTAAACTTACTCTCAATCTGACCTCATATATATTAATATTAGCATTGTTGCACAATTTGCAATTGTCAGTGAACATTCTAATACTCCTACCTAAGCTATGCATTTAGCACATGCATCATGGAGTTCATGGGAACCTACTAGAAATGCTAAAAAACTGGGTGTGTCAATCTAGGGCTATAACAACTAATCGACAGTCGACTTCCACTGCACCAAAAAACAATTAGTGTTTGGGGTTCCACAGGGTTCCTTCCTGTGCACTTTTAACTTTACATGATTAACATGATTACATTGATGACCAGCAACATTTCATCTCATTATCCGCTGATGACTTCAAACCCATTAACTAGTCAGCTGGTTGGAAATAAATAACCACTAGATGGCAGCAAACCTTATTTGGCTTTAGAACGGAAAAAAACAGATCATGCTTATGGGTTTTAAATCATAGACACTAGGGCTGTAAAAGATATCTAAAAATTACGGTCATTGCGATATCAACATGGTATAATATATTTGGCCAATTAGATGGAGCCCTGCTGCCCTAGATAATAAATTAAAGATATTCAAATCATTGTGAGCCGGCTCTGTCAAATTTCGTACTGCCTCCTTAAAAAATTGTGTACAGTGGAAATTGCTAGTAATCACGCTTGTCCTGGGTCAAATTGATGTCTATAAATGGATTATTATATAAAAGGATTGCACAGCGTCTTTAATATAGTCCCAGAATCAGAGGGAAAGATAACGGTGCACAAACACCGACTCTGCTGCTCACTTTTCTCACTTTTGTCGCCCTACGACATATGTTTGTGAAGTCCAAATCCACTAAAAACATGTGAAAAGATACAAAATCTAAAGAGTATGGTGAGCTCAGTTTTAGGGATCATATCATTCACACACTCAGATATATATATATAATACTCCAATTTATTACCACAATATCACAACTCTAGCAAAACATATTTGAATTTACATAATGTGATTTAATGTCATGACAATTGCAGAAACAAAGTTCACAAACATCAATCATCTTTAGGAAGATTTCAAAGGTTAGTTACTCTGACCTACATGTATGTATTATTTACTTGTGTAACACCTTAGTAAAAATACAATGTTATTGTGGTCGTTATCTAAAAATGTCACCACAACATACCCTGAGCACTGGGAGGCTGCATGTCAGGACTGGTGGAGGGTTGGTTGAGAGGACAAGTGGTCAGTTGGCTGATGGGTGACTGGTTGGCAGGGATGATGGAGGGTTGGTGAGTGGAGGGATGCTGGTTACTCCAACCTCAATAGAACAAAAACACATTAATATCAGAGTAATGTTTTGTGGTGCATACTAGCATATTCATTATTTTCAATATATATGAATAAAATACATCCATACAACTTAATTTGATCAATGCTTTTGAGTGTTTATGACTTTTTGCAGTAGACTGAGCTATATGTTGAGATTTCACATTCAAGTTAGTATACACATACACTATACATATTCTACACATTCCTAACGTTTCACACCAAACTGAAATGTTAGGAACCAATATAAACTCTGCTCCATGGTAATTATTAACAAATGCCGAATACTTTTCAATACTGAAATATTAAAATTCATAATTGCTTGTCCCATACCTGTCCAGGAGCATCAGCTGTTGTGGAGTGTCAGTATTCCTGCGATGATGACAATGCCCGCCTCCTACTCTGGTTCTGATTCCCTGACCCTAACTCTGACGGTCCTCATTCCTAAACACCAATACATAGCTCTGGCGCCAATAAGGCTTACTAGCCAATCAGAGGGAGAGTCGGGCGGGCAATGACTTTCATGGCCCCCCCACCACCACCACTACCACCACCATGTCTAACTTGCAGCCACCCCTCCCCCACACACATGTGTACATACTCTCTGGACTACTTATTGATTGTCTCACAACAATATTTATACTTGTGTCCATATATTATGTCCATATACTTACACCAACTCCCCTAGACCCCAATGCAGCATGGTCCCTGATTTTCAGGATTACAGTATAGAGTACCTAGTGGGTGCATGTTTTAAGAGGACCCAAATATGAACTACTAAGATGTCACATTATGTTTCTCTTGAGCTCATGGAAATGACCTTCACCTTCCACCTACTGTCACCTGAACCATACCGTACTGGGTGTGATTTGAGGTTTTGACTGTTCATACCTGGACTATATCTTAACTCCAAGTGGTGGGACAGCCTCACACTTGGATGTAAACCAATTTTAGAACATATTTGCTTATACTGGAGATCTTTTAAAGTAATGTCCCAGAAATGATTTCTGATAGAAACCCCTGCCTCATTCATTGTAGTATTAATGTGTTTGAATAATTCAGGCTGCCGCTTACCAGCTACTGATTTAAAGTGAAACATCTATTGCTATACTCTGTTAATTTCTTTGATGTTAAGAATGTTTCTCTTTGTGAAACATCTGGGTCAAATTTTAGTGTAAACAAGAGGGTGGACTCTGACTTATGACTGGATGTATTTAGCACTGATACACAAGCTTGATGTTACACATCTTAAACAATATGATATGGGTGCCACTTAGACAACCAGACCTGTGTGCTTTGATGTGACTATAAATGACTGAAACCTCAGATAAAGAAAGTAATTTTCTGAATTCAGTAGCTGAGGTACTCTCTACAGAATGTAATGTGCCCATTCTACTTCAAATCCATTTGATCCTTTTGTGTGTTTATTTTGCTTAAAGCAGAGCCTTCACTGCTTTAACTCAATCAGCATCTTATCTGCCAATAACATGGTGTAGAAGTGCAAGGAAATCACAATATGTTATGATCAATGTCATTTATTATGCACAAAAATTACATTAATTCAGTTGCTGGAGCACAGTGGTACAGCTTCACTTGAGAAGAACTGAAGGACACAACCAAACCATAGTGTTAAATTATGAAGATGGTTCCCTTTGATTGTTTTTTTTAAAAAAGATAAACGTTGAACAATCACAGCAGGGAAGCATGATTGGTCAAAAAAACAACCATTCTAGGAAGCGAGGGAAAAATAATTTGATGTACTAAATTCCAGTAACATCAACGTTAATCAGCAGAGGTATTCTTTCAGTGTGATATTAACTTGTATTTCACCCAGCGTACTTTGGGGATTTAATAAAAAATTCTATTTAGTATATTATATAAAATGGTGTTTGTGGTATGTAACTTAAAAGTACCTCTTTGATGGTAGGAGAATTTCTCTCCCTCATCTTCCTCGATGCATGTGGATGGTAGTAGTGGCCTAAACCCGGCTTCTGTTTCTCTCCAGTTCTCCTTCTTTTTGGGAGAGGATGCCCTTCCTGTTCCTCATCAAGCCAAACAAACTGTTTTGGTCCCAGTTTTTGACGTTGCTGAAACTCCTGTAGCTTCACTTGGATCCTCCTTGATTAAAAAACAGAACATACCAATTGTTACTTAAAATGTATCGCAACGTCCTAACATCTTGTTTTGAAAACATTATTGTCATATTGCATACTATAAATTAAACCAAATTGATCTGATATTGTGGAGTAATGGTAGACAAATACATCCCTTGTTAATCTAAAGCATTCATAAATCAAAGTTCAATCATAAATGGGCCCGCCTCGGTATGAATGTAGTTGCGGGATCCTGCGAATTAGAGGTATAATCTATCATCATATATTAATATCAAAGAACGTGAATAACATTCACGCTCACTGAACGACACAACGCACAGACAATGATTCAAACAGCAGGCTACGACGTGGTTTACGGCATGGCAGCATTCATAGCAACCACCATAGCAATGATAAAAATGTTACATTACTACGATTTTCTGGCAAGATTTGAAAAATATTTGTGATAACTAATATAGACCGTAAGCATGAACTGGCTGAAGATTGTGGAAGCAAAGAGCATATTTCTCACTAGAAATGGTGTCAGAATGTATTTTAATGCCCAAACTATATTATAAAATTACATTTTTATCTGAAAATACAAGGAATGTCCGCCATGTTTACGTTTTCGCAGACGGGAACTTGAGAGTCACGTGACGTGGGCACAGGCCAATGCAAAACAATGGGCAGACAAAAACGTAGGCATCTCACAATTTGAGAGGCCAAATTGTGAGAATACTACGTTTCTACGTAGGTACTATACGTTTTCTGATGAGACTGGGTTGGCCTGGCTGCTTAAAGGGAACACTGCTTCCTGCATATGAATGTATTTACAAGGATAGTGGGCTTGAATTCACATGTGTGATTAAAAAAATGTTACAATTTCAATTACTATGTTTAGTATAAGTCTACTACTGTGAAACTATACCCATTCATATGTGTGTATACATATAAATATATATATATACGCTTATACACAGCTGTCTTTTGTCTGCAGTGTAAAGGGTAAAGTTGACATCGAGTTCCAGGTCAAATGACTCTGAAGTTGTCCCAGTTATTTATTGGGCTCCTGCTCTGATCAGCAGTGATGTAAATATGACATCCAGATGGACGCACTAATTGTCGCCCCTTTTCTGGCAAAATGCTATGACGTGCATCATGGAGGCAGTGAAGGCACACATGGTGTCAAAGCACTGTAGATAAAAAGAAAGAAAACAGACACGGTAAAAGACATGTGGTCTGTGTAATTGTGTGATCCAAATCTGTATCATTCCAGCGTGTTCATTGCAGCCCAGAGGTTTTTCTCATTGTTTGCCATAGCTAAAGAGATTTTGAAAACAGTAACAGAGGAGTTAGGAGGAGAATGTCACCTGAAACACATTCCCCTCGAAAAAGGATTGGGACAGCAAGGCCAATTCTTTTATTTTGTTGTACATTGACTTAGAAATAAGACTATGAATGTGAGTTGAGTTCAGATTTCAGTTATTTTCTGGTAAAAGGCAAAAAAGGAGGATGGCTGTTTGGTGGTCTGGTCAGGTATTGCATGGTTTATTATTCTCCCTTCCTATAACTGGATTTGTGAGGATGTGTTCTTGTGTCTGTAATGTGGTTTATATTTTTGCTGGATCCGTCAGTGTGATTTTCTGCAAACTGATTGTGATTATTTTCCATGAATTTGAGTCACCTGCACCTACCTGTCTTCTATGATAATGAGCTATGGTGTAATTTCCTCTCTCCCAGGCCTGAATATGGCTCATTCTTCACTGGTTTGTAGTGCTGATGAAAAAGAGTGTACCACAACCAGAAAGTGCTTTTTTTTATGTTTGCCATGCCACACTTTAAAAAAAATTCCACAGCAAGAGTGCCTATATTTTCTGGTGTTAACAGCTTGATGTAAATTTTCAGAAGTAAGCAATTTTTCAAGCAAGCAAAAATACTTTATATGGCTCTGAATGTCTGCTAGGTTTCACATGTGAAGACTGCATTAGTTGTTATGAAAGAAAGAAAAAATTAACATGAAGAGCAGGCAGACATAAGAGGAAAACAAGCCATTTTAACAAATAAACACAGATTTGAGCCACAAAAGGAGGTTTTCTGGACCGATGTGACGAAGATGAACCACTACCAAAGTGTTGAAGGAAAAAAAGGATCTGCTCACGCACCGCATCATACAATTGTGTCTGTTAAGCACAGTGGTGGTGGGCTGCTCTCTATAATCTTCATGATGATGTGACTCCTAACGGCAGCAAAGAATTCACAAATCTACAGAAACATGTTTTCTACTTTACAGAGAAATGCCTCCAAACTTCATCAGGCAGCAAAAAAGTGACTCAAAGCATTAGATGTCATCGGGGGGGGGGAAAGGTGGAGGGTTTAAGAATGGTCATAAAGTCAATAAAGCAGCATTTCATAAAGCTGAGGCACAGGAGGTAGGGAGGGTCATGCTCTGAACAAAGCCCTGACTAGTGAACCCAAATGCGAGACACAGACAGAGGATAGGGTTTAAAGCTGAGCAAACATTGCTTGCTAAAATGTCCATCTGTAAATACTATATTTATATGTCGAACTCCAGGTGTTTTGTTGTATTTACTTTACTGCATATGTGGGAAAAAAAGTTGTATAAATAGTGTTGTAGTAACCCTTTAACCCATGGTTTAGTACAAACACTACTCTGAACCAGGCAAATTTTGTGGTCTAAAAGTCAAGAATAACAGTTTTAACAGCTGAATGTGGAGGCTATCCCACTGCTTCATCTTAATATAGTTCCAAGCTGCAGTCGTTTGTGGTCCTTCACTGCTAATAGTATCCCCTTAAATGAGCACCCATTTCCTCATCTCATCTGAGCCCAGCGTGACCCACAGATAGGCCCTTGTAAATTCTCCCCCCATCTGGCTCCTTTTAAGTCTATGTCAGACTGTCCATAATCGCTCTGTCAAAATGGCATCCCGTCACCACCGCTTGTTATGAGGTAGCGCAGAGCAGGAGGCTGAGACATACCAGAGCTGGAGCAGTCTATCGAGCAGTGCCAGCCCCCTTCATGTAACATGAGGAAATGAGTTTGTGTCAGGACTATTTTGGAGGTGCTTTGAAGTCTTATTTTACCCCCTTTGCCTCCAGGGGGACAGCACAGAAAGCGAAGGGGGGAGGCCTGGTGGTACAATGTGGGGGAAATCTGTGGAAATGCCCTGATAACCCAAAAGGCACCGTGGTTGCGATCCCGTGCCTGGGTGGTCAAAGCACATAGAAATGCAACACCAGCCACATCTGATATGTATGTCACTGTGTCACATACTGCATGGGCATGTTTTTGTGGTAGGAGTTTGCCTTTTTATGTCAGCTGTTGTGCTCTTTTTTTCTGCATGCATAAACATGTCCTTAGGAGAGAGTTTCATTATCCTGAGGCCTTTATTACTCTCTGTTTTATTTATGCATTGTCGATTTCTGAGTCAATTGTAATTTTGTATAACCTCAAGCATAGAGTGGTGTATTCATAAATTGTGTCATGTACAAGAATAAGAGAAGACTTTAGTACAAAGTCGCTGTTCAAATATATTCCTTGTTTTATCTGACTGCTGTTCCACAAACACCTAAAAACAAAAGTACACAAGAATCGAAAAAAATGAACAGACACATCACAATCCCTCTACTGAAAGAGACGTGTTGTTATTATCATATTGTACAAATTCATAGATCAATAGTCAGCAGAGGGTCTGTCGATATGAGCCAGGAGCGACGGACTCCTCAGCGGACAGATGGGGGAGGGGAGTATTCCCCGAGACCAAACAATGATTTTTATTCACTCACAGGCAAACACAAATATGTAAACACACTAGGGACACTCTTAAAAATTGCTTCACACACTGAGGCGTAATGCACCGAAAAATGTTAAGTAAATGGCCAGTCAGCAGCACCTTGACCATGAACACGGGTTGTCAGGTCAGCGAAGGGGGCCCATCTCGTCTCAAAGCCCCCATTTGCTTCGAGAGAATCAGCAGTAACAACAGTGAGGAAGTGCATAACAATATTGTCAACACAACCTGAATTTACACATGCGCGCATGCACACACTCTGCCACACACTACAGACAGAGTCCTTGGTGAAGATGGTGTATGCTTCCCACCCCCTGTTGCGGCCGGAGCAATGTTCCTGGAGAGGGGACAGCGAGAGGGGCATCCCGCAGTGCTGTTTGGGCGTCCTTGCCAGAGCCAGACAACTTCACTATCCCTGCCCTAGCAGGGGGCGATAATCACATCAAGCTCTCCTGACAAGAGGCATTGAATTCAGCTTCGGTCCCCTTAAGAGTCTGGCATCCAGCAGTCTCTCCTCAACATGCTGCTGACGTTACAATGAGAAGGTTTGTGTTTTCATTTTTCACTCTGCAGCATCTTTTTTTTCTTTCTCCTTTTTTCTACCGCTACCTCTGAAATGTATTTGGAAGTCTGTGTCAACGGGGCGAAAATCTGAATTGGCAGAATCAAGTGTTACCACCATTGGACTGTGGAAATTGTTATTGTATTGGTGCCTTCTGTTTGTCATGGTGAATTCCATACAATAAGTAGTCTGTCCTGAGGAATATTTGTGTAAAGTTTTGGGGAAAATTTACCGCTTTTATTTGGAAGTTCTTTAGATTATATCCTTCAATAGTTACAATTGAAATTTTCAAAGCACGTCAGTGACTTTACACTGAATAAAAGACTGACTCGTTACCACTACGCTAACAGACGTTTACACTCAAGGTCTAACCCATGCTGGGCGGTGGTCAGAAAGAAAGGGATGCTATCACTTTAAGAGATCCATGCCTTCTCCCAAACCATGCTCAATAAATTTTTGCCGGCTCCTCTAGGTTAGCAGCAGTATCATGATTTTTTTTTCAGTTGTCAGCTTTTCCTTTTCAATAGTCATGCTTTCATGTCATTGTATTGTTTATAGATGTGTTTTTGATGGGTATCTGGTAACATACCCCTTCAGGGTTTTTCAGAGGTGTTGTTTACATTTTGTGAATACCCGATACTCGTCTCATATGGCTATTTTTGGAAAATGCAGTCCACTCATCAAGATTTAAAATATCAGGGACTAAGCAGGGGCATCCTTTCCAATCCACCAAAAGAGATGAGAACTGCACTGGACTCTTTTAAGCAGCTTTGTGGGCCCGCAGAGCTCCTCTGCTACCCAGGGAGTCCGGCTTCCAGCAGCTATGCTCTATTCATCACCTGCTTTCAATGGCCACCATCAAGCCGCCTCCAGCTAGAAGGCCAGGTAGGGTGCCGGGTGGCGCACAATGTTTGGGGGATTAGTAATCAAAAGAGTGTGGAGGCTAGGACCCTCCATCCCAGCCTGCCATTCACTCTTAGCAGGGGAGGAGAGCTCCAGCAGCGGCCAAGGTCATCGTTTTCAGCTCGGCAGGAGGTAACTGGGAAAGAACCCTGGGAACCAGCCGCCTGCTCTGTGCTAATCATGGGCTAGCAGGCTAGCAGCACAGCAGGTGTCTCACCCGCCAAACATTCATCTGTTTGTCTCGTGGATAGCATGGCTGACAACGAGATAATGCCTTTCTTTACTTTCCTCTAACTTTCTCTCATTTCTGTCTTTTGTGGATCTCTTTTGCTCAGTTTTGTGGGATTTCTGTCTTTGAACTTAACTGTATGCTGACTTAGCAGAATATGAAACTGGTACAATAGTCCCTTTAGTGTAGAATAAGTTGTCCTAATGGGAAGGCTGAGAAAAGTTGGAGTGCAGTGACAAAGGCCATTTGAGGCTAGAAAGTGAAATATCTTTCTCAAAAGTTTCTTTTAAGTTACCATGGTTTCAAACAAACTCTTTGTATTTTTTTGCCTGCGGATGGAACATGTTATTACGTCTGAAAGGTGAATTATTTTTAATTATTGTTAGAAGTCCGTCTTTGGATTTGCTATCACTATTCTGAATCTCATGTGACAGAATAGTGATCACGGCCACCATTTTAAGCTGATTTGGCATCCTGTGGTGCGAGACACTGGGTTGAGAAACCCAGATGAGACAGCTGGTTGGAGACTTAGACTGTGGCAGAGCGGCCCATACATTCTCCGAGATCGCAGACTGGACAGATTAGCTTAGCCCGCTAGGTCTGTGTAGAGGGAAGCGAGCAGTGAGGTAATGATGATGTAAAATGAATCATTGTCGTTTTCCAGTCGGAGGCAAGACAGCAACAATCCCCCGCCAGCCCGCCCTCCCACAAGCACACCCCTGTTGGGATATTGGCAAGTTGTCATGACGACAGGGATGTTCTGCTGATGAAGTCTTGCGCAGCGCTATCCAATCAGATCGTGCAGCTACAACCGCAGCGTGAACAGGGGAGGACGCACCTATTCCAGTTGCACAATGCTGAGAAAGGACAGGCGAAACCCAGGACCACCAACGGGAAATTGGCAATCCGGGGGACGCTGTCAATGGGCCGCCATGGTTCGACAATACACAGACTGCGGGGGTCGTGGATACAGGGGCTGCCAGGTAGGGGGTCTCCAACATGTCTGATGCTCTTTGAGCTGCATTTCTTTGCTGCTATCAATACAAAGTATGAATGCATTATTTATTTTCACTGTTGGCATGCAATTTTTCAGTCATTCACACGGCTTATATGACGATACGGGATGGTGGTCATAGTTATTGGACTGTTCCAGGTGCACTTTAGCAAAACGACAAATCACTCCTGCAGGTGGTTTTAACAAATGTGCAACAGCCGCAATAATCCCTACCCAAAGCAAGGGAAATTTTTCAAAAAGGGGGGAAATGTCATGTGGCATTAACTTTAATGCAGTTTTATATTCATTACACTGCAGGATGCAGATGAAGAGTAGCCGCGGCTAATATCTGGAAACTGCAGGTAGCAAAGTGAACGAAAAACTCACAGCGTTAGTTTGATTCAGGCCTTTTATTCTAAACCCTGGGGAGGATTTTATTTCATTTTGCTGCTGGCTGACCAAAGGAGAAGCCGGGGCTACGTGCAGCTCTATAAAAGATGGAGGGCTTGGTGGGGGCGCACTCTGGGTTTTTTCCTAGCACTGCAGGTAGCCATTACGGTCATCGTCCTCTACAGCTTATTATTACAACCTATTGAATTGTAGCTGTCTACAAATAATGTTCTTTTCATTAACATTGGCCTCTTTATAAGATGATTAAGATTTGCATTTATTTCTCTAAGCAGTTCATTTGAACAACAAACCCCTTCTCTCCATCCCTACCCCTCCCTTGCTCAGCTTCAGTCCCTCTTTCACAGGGTCTCTGTGGGATGCCATTCGAGAGGCTGACCCCCAATAGTGGTTGTGTTTGACTCTTCAAACTTGGAAATCCAATCTAGTTTGTCAGCATGGTGAAGCCACCTCTATAATCTCCTGGTTGGATATTAGCAGGTTTTGAAATGTTTCTCTTTACTTACAGATTTTTTAAAATAATGTCTCTACAGTGAAATGATCAGCAGGATCAACCATCACTGGATGGTTTGGTAATGTTATTGATCAAAAGACTGGTCAATCACTGGTTTCTTTTATGACCAGTTAAGACCAGTTCTATTAGATAATATAATATGCATGTTGATATAAATGTCATACTGGAAGGAACATGATATTTTTCATTTGTGCATCATATTACTCATGTTGTTGTCTCATATTGTTTTAAAGGAAATTTTGATGACAGATTGTTAGTTTCACTCAATGCAGGGACATTCAAATTGTGGGCCTCACTGAAAGGTGGGCAAAGAAAAAATGTTGTATGCCTTACTGGTTATTTTGTATATATGTAGGCCCTGTTGATATTTCAACCACTAACAAAGAGATAAATCAGGAGACAAATAATATTTGTACAGTGTTTAATAGTATTGGGCTGTATTGCATTCTCATATTGAGAATGCAATAAGTCCTATTTTCTAAAGCCCATATTTCTGCTTATTGCAGGTAAAATTTAGATTCTGAGACTTGGCCCTAGTCATAGTGAAACCAAACTTAGTAAGACACTCTTTTCTCCACCTCAGCATTTTTATCCAAAATAACTGAACATACTTTCTCCTTGCATGAAATAATATTTTATGAGGGATGCTCAGCCAGCTGGACTATTAAGTTAGGCATTTACTTGTTTAACCTTCATGCAACCCCAAGCCATCTACAATCCAAGCTAATGGCATGTAAGCTGGAAATATTGGGATCAACTGCTGATTCTAAAGTTGAGCATTTTCAGAGCCAGTGATCCAAAATAGAATTGTGTTACGTTTTATAAAGTAGACTTGTTTAGAAGGGTCCAATAGTATCATTATTGTTTTAATGGAATTCACATGTTTAGAGTTCATCTATGCTTAACATCTCTCACTATAAGCCTATCAGTGTGGGTATTGTTTTGCTGGAGAATCGGACGTTTACATTGGAAACCAGCTAACCCAGTGAAAAGTTGCTTGTTCACGGTCACTCCAAGTTTGAGGGAAGGGGTTTTCCCATTGCTTTGAAATTACACACCACAAATGTTCTGGAGAGGTTGTGGACGATGATGTCAAATTGTTACAGTGTGTGCGGGTTTGTAGCAGGGAAACCGCTCAAGTGAGATGATTGCTGTTCTTGCGATGCAGATTAGTAACATTTTGGTGACTGAGGTCAGATGTGGTGAGCTCTGCACCATCCTGTTTACATTCTGACCTTGAGGCCTGGGGAGATGTTGACAGCATTGTGCTGATGGTGAATGGTGCACACAATTCGAAGAATCAAAGACATGTTGACATACAGAATTAGTCCTTTCTTACATATGTCATCATTTGATAGATTCTTGTTTTTTTCCATATCTTTTTCCAAAGAGTGTTGTAACATGTGCCTTGATCAAGATGTCAGAGAAGCCGCAAGGTCCAATGGGAAACCCAATGCAACCTGCTTGGAATGCATTTATTGCATGATTTTATGGACTGCTGCTGTTGTCCTGATAAATCACAATTAGAAACATCCAAAGAAAGAGGGATAATAGGCTGATGTTTCATGGACTGAATCAATCACCAGAGACACATGTGTCACTAAATGTCATCTTGAGGTTGATTGGGCCACCCAGAGGTTGCCCATTAAAAGCCATGCAGTTTCCATTGAAGAAGTTCCAGGGTTTCACGCCAAAGACCGTTCCCCCTGCCCACCAACCCCATAGATCCCGAGCCTGTGATCTATGACTGGGGTCCCCTTCCGCAAATTGCTGTGTTTGAAAAGAACCCGAGCATGTACGAAAGAGAAACAAGGCCCCAGACTGCTCTAAAGTAAAATTCCTATCATTCCTATCAGTTAGCTTGCATTCCTCCCAAGTAGAACAAACCATGTGATGACAGTTGTACAGCAGACACTTCACGTTTCACTCAGACCCCAGGCTAGAAATGACTATGATGACCATGTGAAGATGGGGGGAGCAGTTTACTTGAATTAATTGCCCATCATTTGTCTGTGCAGTGCAGATAAACTAGCACTGTTCAACTGTCTCTTTGAGAAGCTGTCAGCCAAGGACAATGAATGCATCCTATTTCTTCCCCACCTTTCTACATCTGATTTAATAGAGAAAGACGTGGACCACAGACTGAGCTGTGAGCGTGGGTACAGCAGCAATGTGGTCAGGATGTAAACACCCAGACATGAAGAGGAAGAGCGGCATTACAAACTGTTTTGATCTTCTCTGGGCTGTCCAGACGGGCTGACAGGGGAAGGGGGGGGGGGCAGTGCTTTGGGCTCCTTTTATTCACTCCTCGCCCGTCAAACTACCTCTCTCTTGCCAGCAGCGTTGTCATTTGGGCTGTCCGGATTGAACAACAGAAAGTCCAGCATTGATAGAAGCAGTGCAATGAAGCAAAAGACGGACAAACAGGCAGACAAATGCACCTGGAGGCTGAAGTCTGGGAAAACAGCTGAGACCCACCAATTTGTTAACAGCACAATTTTCAAAACAGTCATAGCGTAGCCCCTCCCATCGTCCTATCTCAGTCTCTGTCTGTTTTGTCTCTCTCCATTGTTCATTATTTTGAGGGTAATGAAAGAGATGCTAAACTAATTTGTTCATCCAGAATGGTCAAAGGAGAACCCACACTATCTTTAATGCCTCACAAATCAAATTGAATCCTTATTATCATTTATTTTCTCAGATAAATCAAAAGCCTGTTTTGATTCCAGTGAAATTGAGTTTCATTTATCTTTATCCAGTCGTAATATTCTCCTCTTTGTTCATATCCTATTGGTCTAGGAACAAGTAGGGATAGACAGATCATGAGATAATGATACTGGGTCTTTCTTCCAGTGATGAGGATGACACGGTCTAAAGATGAAGCGCTGTCCTCCACAGCCAATTTAGACAGGAGAATTAAAGGTCTCACATAGCTAGAAAGTGAATCACGTCCTTCAAGTTAATGTGTGACATCTAATATCATTTGTGGCTGAAAGGCAGATGTGTCTTCTAAAATAGAGTATGTCTGCAGGAGGAATGTGACCGATCAGTTAAATCTCATTGTCTTTTATGCATTAATGAGTAAAAAAAAGGCAAAGAGGATGGTGCAGTGTGATTTTTAATCCATTCTCATCATTGTCTGGAATCAAGCTATGAAACATTTTTTATGTTTTACTTTTAGTTTTCAGCTCCCACATCATATATATAGAATAATCAAATCTAAGTGTTTGAATATTTAATGATTCTAATTCACAGATTCCCAAAACACATTCATGCACCAGCATCTTAAAAGAAGGTTTCAACATGTAGAGTAGTGCAGGGATTTTGGCAAATGCTTAGATGATAAAACGCTGAAGACATGTGTCTATTTTGATTAGATCACTGGATAGTAAACATTATAAAGCCCCCTTTCTCTGGTCAAAAATACCACTAACACCCACTACCATCTGGCTTTTGTCTGCAATGAGAATGGACTCTGAATCTCAAATGACTCTGCAGTAGACGCAGGTTTTATTCAGCTCTCCGATCAGATGATGGACACAAGACACTTGGATGAATGCGCTAATTTGGCAAGACAAGTTGAGAGAGCACCTCAGTTTTTGGTGTGTTTGTGACATCAAACACGATACATCGGGAAAAATACAGAAAGACAAAGTCCTATAATGGCGAAAGGAATCTATTGCCCTTTTTGGGTTGTTTACCCTCATTTAAAAAACCTGATATACCTACTGATTTTGGTGTAAAAGAGGTATAACTCTAGTGGGTCTGATATCACACTAAATGCCTATAGTATAATAACAACATGTGCCATTTATCCACCATGTGTATGTGTTGCATATGCAGCAAATGTAGTTTTAGTATGAACTTGAACTCATGATAGCTTTATCAATGAACATGATGGCTCTCCAAAGACAGAGTAGAAGCAAATGACAAATGATAATGTCCTGCCAGTCAGTGCAGACCCACAAACTCATAAAGCACACCCACATATACACACACACACTTGGGCATGCGCGTGCACATATCAAATGGAGCTGGAACATCTGTCAGACACCGGACCAGTGGTTTAGTTAAAAGATGAGGAGGGGTCTGGTGAACGCTCTGCTATTCATTTATCTTGCATTGCTGCCCATTGGTTTTAATTATGGTTGGCTCTTTCAAGTTAGAAATAGGCATGCTTCAAAAACAGAGCTGGCCTTTTTGTGTTTTACCATTGTTTCTGTGGGATTTTCCGCGTAGGGACAAGGCTACATATGTGTATGTCTGCGTGTGTGAAATCTCTCTGTCTGTCTGCACTGCTTCCTCCCTGCCTGTTCATCCATCTGTGTATTTGCATGTCTACACTTTTTGTAATTGATGAGCATTTCTTTGCATTTATGTGTGTGCATGTTAGCGTGTGTTTCCATATATGTGCCGAATTGGTCTGCCTTATTTTCTCGGCACAGCTGCAATAGGACTGGATTGATGTGTAACCCAAGCCGGCACTTTAAAGGGCGAAAGGCCTGGACAGACGTGGTCTTGCTAATATACCAGATGGGGCTTTATGATGAAAAGAGCATAATCCCCATCCAGGCATCACTTCCATCACTTGAGCACTACAAAGCCATTCACAGCTTTTTTTTTATTGCAAGAAATAATCTCTTTTTTTCCACAGTCCCAAACAGAGCACTTTTATTTTGTTTCTCTCCTCCTTCTCTTTCTTTATCTTCCCATCTCACATCCCTCTGTTTCTCCCCCCCCCCCCCCCCCCCCCCCCCCCACACACACACACACACACACACACACACACCACCCACTCTCCCTTTGCTCTTGAAGACTTGCAAATGTGGCATTAGCTAATATTCAGAGAGCCAGGCAAGCGATCCCTTTTTATCTGCCAGGCCCCTACTGATTGAGCTACAGTGTGTGCATTGGAAATGAGTGCTGCACGGGGGCTGGCAAACCCCATGCCTCTGATTGGTATTCAATATACATGTCACTGCAGGACATGTTAGTTTGGGGTTATGGGTTTACTCTCTCGCACTCTATCTCTCTATTTTTGTTCCTCTGTGTCTCTATGCCTCCCTCTCTCCACCCCTCCTAATTCCAACCATAGAAAATGCCTATCTTCTCCACTGTCACTTAAAAAGATGACAGAAAATTGGACACAGGGTCAATTAATAGGCTGGGCCAGGCTTACTGTAAATATGGCTGACATATTTTTCTGGTTTTGTTGTATTAAATGGCACAGCTTTCAAAAAGTCCACTGGATTGCATGTATCCCCTCCCCTCGCAGCTTGGTTAAGAGTTACAGCCGACTTTATAGAAAACAGACCCAGCTCTTTTTTCAGTCTGGAGGCTTTATTGTACAATGAAACACAAAATGTAGGTCTCTCTCCCTCGCTTCCCCCACTGCATATACAGTATATATCTTCCTTTCATATTTTAAGTAGTAAATATATTCATCAAACACAATAACTGTTATTCACATGGCACACTTTTCCCCGTTTTCATTTCATAATTTAGTGTCTTTGCAGTATCTGTGTCTTACTCTGTGAAGTCCCACCTCCCCCCCATTTTAGACTCAGTGATTCACTTTTTTGTCTTAAAACCTAAAGCACATTCAGAGTATCCTCCCTTATTCTATCAGTTGCCTGTTTTCCTCATTCTCTGAGCTTCCCTGTGAACACCAGGGGAATGGAGGATTTCTTTCTGTCATAGACTTACATCACGCTTGCAGAATATGTCAGGGATTGGACTTGCATTTACATGAGATGCAGCCTGCATGAAAACTAACATTGCAGTGGTGGTGTGTGGCTTAAGCATACGTTGGATATCGTCACTGGACTCAGGCCTTGACGTACACCAGAGCACCTGCTGCATCAGTGGCAGATTTGCTGCTATGATTTCAGGGAAACGCTGATCACATTCAGAGAGGGTGGTGAGTGGAGGTTAAAACAACAACATACATTTGTTATTTTTTTAAGCATCCAAATAAATACCAAACAGTAGGCATGAATGACGCATGCCCATCTAACGAGTGTTTGGTCATAGTACATCAGAAAAATACAGTAGTTTATGAGAAGCCTATATGTGAGAAGATATATTTACTGGATGTGATGAGAGCACACTGTGTCTTAGTTATTTGGATCAGCAGACCTCTGAAGCACATAGATACTTATTTCATTTAGGAGAGAGAAAAAGAGAGTGGGGTGGTGTTGGTGAGCCAAGACTCCACTCCAGCCCGAGACACAATCACTCCTTTCCTGCTGAAATCTAAGGGCCTATCTGTTGGTTTCTTCTTGTGGGCCTTGTTCCAGGTTTGCCTTGGCCCTCTTCCAGGTGTGGGAAGTGTAAACAGTTTACAGATCTGCTGTGGCTAGGGAGGGCCGAGGGCTTTCGCTGGGAGGAATGTAACCTGAACACCACTTCACAGGGAGGCAATGCTGTGAGATGGAGCATTCATGCATATTGTGTCAGGACCTAACAGGAAACTCACCCAGCAGTTCAAGGGAGACGCGGCTGGTGAGGACGCTTGCTGACGTCAGTGGTCATGTGGGGAGGGGGTGTCTGGCGAACAGGCTGCTTGGCTTTTGCCCCATGAGCTATCAGTCATGTTAATCTATAGTCGATTATAGCCAGTTTTACATCAGATACATAAGCTAGAAAAGTGGAGTGAAGCACACAAGTAAAGCATGTCCATAATACAAAGCAGCTAACTATGCTTTGGATTACAATGGAATGTGAACAATCACAAATGAATTATGTAAGCTGTTATCTCCATCTCCATATGTTTTGCCATGATAAAGATTTTTTTATTTATAGTAGAGTAGAGTAGGGTTAAAGCAACACGATGCAAGGTTCGCTCTAAGCTACACTTGGGTTCCCCCTACAGCTTGTATTCACCGTCGTAAATACAAGCTGTTGTCTGAGTCAACAATTAAACATTTGCACAATCACTGCACTCAACTCAGAATAGAACAGCAACATTCAAGCTAGCACAGCAGGCAAGTAGCCAATGCAGTTACCGCTGTCAAAGCGCAATGTGTATCAAATCACATCAAATTGTTTGGCTGACTTAGTAACCCTCTATCAAATCTTTTTTTTACTGGCGTCCCATGATAAACGAGATTTACTCTTCTTTGGATTCTTACTTGGTCACTTTCTTTTTTCCTCTTTATTTCCTCCAACAATGTTCTTGTCAGTTTCTTTGGTGGTTCTACCATGATGTCCTCAATGAGAAAGGAGAGGTAATTTTTAAATGTTCCTGTTCTGGTCTTTGGTGTGTGAAGTATGCAGTAAAGCAGGACATTATTTTAAGGTATAAAAACTTACCCTTTATACCTGCTACTTGGTATATCTGACATGTCCATCACTGACAAGTTTAAAAGAAGACTTTATCAGACACTTGCTTTTTGTGCTAGAAAGTGTATTCTTTTGAATTGGATCACAGATAAAGCTCCATCTAGGGCTCAGTGGCAAAGGGTTGTATTTGAATATGTTGTGTTGGATCATTTGACATGTAAACTTCACAGCAATGATGATGCCTTCCGTAAAACATGGGAACCCTTTCTGTCATATGTTGGCCTGAATGTTTCCACCATTCTCACAAGAGGGTTTGTATCATAGTTCAGAATGCTCTGCCTCAAAAGAGGCACTCTGTTTTACCATTTAATTGATTTACTTTTATTTCTGTATATTTTTATTTTACTTATCTGTTCTTAATTTGTTCTTACTTGTATAGGACGTGACCCCTGAATCCTCTGCCTGTATGGATTTGAATATGTGTGTGAGCCAAATGTTTGTCTTGTTTTTGTTTTGTTTTGTGTTGTATTACCTGTTGGAAAACTAATAAACATATATATATAAAAAAAAAGGTATAAAAACTTTCTTGTGTAGCTTTAAGTAACTCTGGAAATTCTACAATGCACAGACAGAAATTGGCACCATCATAACTTTCACCTCATCTTTGCAGAAATGCAGTTGGATTTATGTTTGTGGTAGCAGCATATTTTATGAAGAGATTCTCCAGTATAGAATTGCAGTCACTGACAGTATTATAGGCTACTCAAAGTTGGAGGATTCAAAAGAGACAAAATGTCAATAAGAATGGTCAAAAGTTAAACTACACAAGCTGAGATGCTGAGTGGTTCATAGTAGCCCGATAAAAAGATTGAATTGCCATTTTGTTTAATTTGCTTTATTGAATTTCAGGCTGTATTAATGTGTCACCAATTTCTTGTTTGGGATGTGGGTAATTTTGTTTTAACGGTACTCTCCAGTAATGAATGACATACTGTAGATGTTGGGTGGACCTGACTTTGAAGATCTCATATTTTACACACTTTTCTGGAGTTATAAGTAAAGTTTTGATATCCTTAAATAAGTGAGAAAAACAATATAAGTATAGTTTTACATCCTGCTTGCGGTTCTCTCTGATGACAGATTAGAGCCAACTACTGTAGCTGGGTGTTAGAATGAATTCAAATGGGGATGATGTCCCAGTCTGCTCCTCAGTTCCACTTAGCCCCTGTCTTTAATTTGTTCCTGTTTCTCTCACACCATGTTTTCTGGCCACACCTGCCAGTCATCTTCCACCAACCTCAGTCCTCAGTCCCCACCCCCCATCCCTGTTCCCTGGTGTTTCCCTGTTCATCTGCTCTGTGTATTTTGGAATCCTGCTGTCTGTATCTACCTGCTTGTTTGCCAACCTGCCAACCTGTTTGTCTGTTTGCTCACTGTTCTGCCTGTAAGCCTGATATCTTTATTAGAAGCTGCTTCACTACTTCAACTTTGTGTTTGCGTTTGGGTCCTTCTGATCTCTGCTATGACTAGCTTACCCTGACAGGTGGTCAAAAATTTGACAAACAGACGGTCAAATTCAAACTAAAATGTTTTGGTGCTTCCAAAAAAAAGAGCTTTATAAACTGTTTCAAAACTGTGGATTTCTCCATGGATTGAGAAGTGTTGGCTAATCTAGCCAAACTATCATAACACAGCCTTTTTTGGCCAGAGTTAAACTCAAGTGGTCACATGCATAGATGTACATATGGTTACCTTGACACAAAGCACATCACTCACAAATCACTGTATAGCGCTGTAGCCTGCTTTTGCTAGCTTTTCCAGGTTTACTATCTCAAGCTTTAAATGCTTCTTTCAGATATTGGTCCACTCTCTGCAATTCTTCTCCCATAATACTTCCTCTGTTTATAAAATTGTACAGCCACTCCCACTTTTTGCCTAGTCCATATTATGAATATTTTGACCAAGCTGTTATTTATTTTTGAGGTATGTATGTATGTTTTTTTAAATTTCAAACTTCAGTCACTGCTAACCAGCTCTGGCTCATCTCTTGTTTCTCTGGCTGCAGGCAGATCTCTTGTCCCAGAGATGGACTGTCTTGGACTGCTGAAGATCTTGTTCTTCTCGGGTGGAGAACTGGTATGTGTTGATACGCCAAGTTAGCCGAAACTGCCCGAGATAGCAAAATGAAACATCTGGCCAAACACATTGGTTTTCGGCCATAGTCTGGCTTATAGTTCTACATCTGGGCTGATTTCAGCTGTTATCCTCAATTGTGGGCTGATAGCCAGGAATATTCTCTGTGTGCACATCCAGATGTGATATTGTTTCTGACTGTCAAGCCGGACTTGGACTGGTCATATAGTCGGCAAATGACGAACACAAATTTAAATTGATTAATGGCTTAATATTCACCAGAATAACTGCAGTCAGCAGGCTAGCTGTTTCACAACTGGGTGGTTAGCAGTGACTGAGCTTTTAAAATGAAACATCTAAATATAGCATCTTCTAATTGAGTATTCTGTAAAATTCATCTGATAAGTACATTGTCAGATAGACCCATTCTTCATAGTATTTATATGGCACCTTCACCTGCTTTATAATAAAAATTACACAGGAATGTCCGTTTCTACATGGTACCTTTTAAGAGTCTTTAGTTTTGTAAGTAAAACTACAGAAACATGTAGAGCTATGTCAATTCCATCCGCTTTGATAGTTAATGTAGTTAGGCAGCTAGGTAACAAAGATACAATCACCATTCTTGCTCCTCGGTTTGATTGATTGAATATATGGCCATGACTCATGGCTAAAATGTGGGTTCAATACAAGATCTAAAACCCACAGATGTGATTCAGCGGTCCAGAACAAGGCTAATGGTATTCAGAGAGCTAAAGGAAAATATTCTGCACTGCATTTTCATTTGAATGTGGCTTATTAAATGAGATTCTGCATTTGTGTATATATCAAGAAATACATAGTAGTAAATGATTATACAATCCAGAGATGGTCAAATTACCTGTATTCATGAGCTCCATGGTCTTACAGAGTACACACACACACACATCACTGGTGTACTTAGCATCTGCATGTTTAATGTCACCTGGTGTCACATGATGCAGATGTGGTGTTTCTGTTGTCTGAGGATGAACGCAGCTGAGCACTGCAAGAAAATGAGGTGCTGGCAACAAAGAGCTTTGAGGAAGTAGACATGTATCTCCAAGGACACATACCACCCAGCAGATCAAAGGACCTAGAGGACGTGTTTGATGGGGAAACCACACTGGTTTTCAAAGCATTGTAGTCCTGCCTCTCACTTGCCCACCAAGGCCCATGATATAAATTCTAATACATCTGCCTGTCTGTTAATTGAAGCCCCATTCTCTCCCTTGGGGATAGCAGGCTAGTCTTTAGAGAGCATCTCAGTCCTGCTGCATGCTCATCATTAATTATTATTCCTCAATCCCCCCCTTTATTGTTTGAGTTTGTTTTTGTGTCTTGTCACCTATCTCTTGTCTTGGGAGAAGACACTGATGTTTGACAGAGACAGAGAACACAACTATCCGCATATTAACTCATATCATATCAGCCTACCTTTGGGGATGTTGTGTGATGGTGGAGGAAATGTTTGACTGTCAGTGTTGCAGCATTTGATCATGGGGAGGGCGGATTCAGAGTCAGTACCTTTGTTAGTCTCCATAACAACAGAATATATACGGTAGAGGACATGAGAAGGGCATGAGAGGAGATTTGGCTGATAGTTGAAAATTATTGTATTTGGCAAAACACACAGCGAGAGAGAGAGAGAGAGAGAGAGAGAGAGAGAGAGAGAGAGAGAGAGAGAGAGAGAGAATCCCTGTCATCCCAGAGACATGTCCCCTTCCCCAGAGACAGGCAATCTTCCAGACAGACAGGAAGTCAGCCCCGTCAGTGTGTGAAGTTCACAGGGAGGAGAAATTGATGAGCGATGGCAGCCAATCTGAACGTAACCATACCATATTTTTTACATATGGCAGATTTGGTGCAGAGTAAAGTGCAGTATACATTTAATTCATAAACATACACAGCTTAGTTTATCGTGTGTGTCGTTTATTTAGTCAGGAATTGTATCTGACATGCAAAAACCCATGTATGCTTTACCGTTTAATGTGTCTGTTTAGCCGGTGAGGGGAAGGATGATGCATTCTGCTGACAGTCCTGACAAATAATTTCTTAAAATGCTGACAAATGCTGTTAAATGATATCATGGCACCCGCCGGGTTCTCTGCAGATCCATATAACACTCCAGTAATAGACACTGTTTCTTGTTTGGGGTCCAAAGATCACTTGGAGCTCTTGAACAGATCACCTCCCTCAACGCAGTTTCTTGCCATGCTGCAAAGCATTTGTTTAGTTTCCCACTCTGTCTCCATGACCTCCTATCTCCAGACCAAATGACCGGGTAGGACTATGAAAGGGAAATTGCGTACATTCCTCCATAATCGTAAGAGGTATTTACATATGCTCTCTAAATAATTATGTGGTCCAGCCGGGAGCATCCAATGAATTTTTCACAAAAGCGCTTTCTGCTATTTACATTCCTAAAATGTAATGTGGTTTACTTATGCAGCTGGACGGCCCAAATCAAAGCATTCATTCCCAGGGACCAAGTGCAGGCAGAATGAGAGGGAGAATGAGAGAAAGAGAGAGAGACAGGAGGGGGGCCGAGGAGAAGAAGTTCAAAGCATGCAAGGTCAAACTTGAGGGTCACTCTCTCAGTGCTTTTTCACTGCCTGCATGAATACATAACCGGCAATTGACTTTCTAATCGGGAGTGGCCTCATAAAATATGCAGTTTAATAATGTTATCATGGGTCCTTTTTTGTTTCCATCCTCTGTTTTAATCTAGAAGCATCTAAAGCGAGCTGTGTATTAAATAATGATGGCGTCGCTGTGGCTGCTGCCTGCTTCCCTTTGGCTCCATGTTTTTCTTCTAAAACCCAAACTGACAGCCGGGCATTTCCCTCTATCCCTCACTCATAAAAGCCCTTCCCTGCTGAATTTTACTCTGATTGGATCAAAGCCTTGACCTGTGTTGCCAGGTGACCTTTCCTGATCCCACTGGTGCCTCCAGAGTGGAGACCCTTGCCAGGGCACCTGGGAATTACCTTGACGGCGGCGTAGTCGGCGGCTGTCACAGAGCTCTTGTCTGTTTGATGTCACCTCTGACACCGGCCTCTGTATCTATCGCCAGGGAGATCTGACACCCTTGCTGGGCTGTGAATAATAGAATAAATCTACCTTTCTTCAACCACAGTTGTCACCTGTGTTCCCTATGATGAAATACGCCCATGCTTACCTTCAGGGGCGATGTGTTCTTCCTGTCTGTTCCAGGTTACAAAGCGAGGCTTCAATGGCCAGCCATGGGAAAGAGCTGTCGTAAAGGTGGCTCAGCTGGCAGTGCCCAGGGCTCCAATGGGGTGGAGAGTTGCCTGAAGTGGAGAGTTGAGGACACTGAAGGATGACAAGGGACAGCTGGAGAAGTGGATGACTCTTCACTTTGAGCAGTCAAGATGGACCATGGTCTACAGTGAGAGACACCTCTTTCTCCATTTGTTCAATCTTCAAGCCCCATTGGACTCATTGCAAGTTTATTTTGTACTATGTCTACTCTTAAGTGCCTTTTTTAAGTTTACACCAACTGTTATTCTGTACATTTAATTTGTTCATTTGTAGCAATAATTCCACAGTACTCTTATCCTCGTGCCATCGGTTGCTAACAAACCTCAGGCCTGTCAGGCTTAGCACAACAATCCTTGGAATGAGATTCCACTGCCACTCCCAGCTGTGCGGGAGGTCAACACTTCAACATGTCAGGTCCCTGCAGATGAGGTCTTGAGGACTGGCATTCGCTGATGCATGGATGAATGTATGATGAGTGGATGCTGTGGAGTTTGGAGAGGGTGAGGGACTGAGCTTGGAAGGCAAAGGAGAGAGTTGTGCTTTGGTGTTGCGTGTTTCTGTTTTCGGTAGCTGCTCTCACTCTTCACATCAACCGACCAGAAGGAGCATTGTTGCCAGTTGGCTGATGATGTGACATTATATTTCTGAGTTCAATTGTAAATACTTACTAGGTGCAGGATTTTAAGGCAAATTTGGGAGGACGTCATTCACAGTACTTGGTATCAGTAAAATACATCACAGATGCATGTAGGGGAAATCAGTGTGCAGGAAATAATGATCATGCCTGTGAGGCTGTGATGGTTTCCATCAAAGCCACTGTCCTCATGGAACACACGTGTGTGGCAGGCATCATCTGCTGTGGATTACTGTGGTCTGGGAATGTCTGTGTGTTGATCCGGCCCCCACCATTTTGTCACCACATGTCACCCGTTATACCCTTTTGAATAGTGTTTGTGATGTGTTGTGTATGGTGTACGTTTTCCAGCTCTTTTTGCATAGTTCTCTAAAACAACTCTTGGCCAAAGATGAAAAAGAAGTGAGCTGCCACACTCAGGTCCAAACCAGGTGTTTGCGCTGCTCAATACCAGTGTAGATGGTAAATATTCTGTATTTATATAGCACTTTTCTAGTCTTGATGACAACTCAAAGCACCTTACAGACACACACATTCATACAGTGCATCTATGGGCAGCACTTTTTCTATGAGGGGCAATACGGGTTAAGTATCTTGCCTAAGAAAACTTCACTTCACATGCAGATGAGCTGGGATCGAACTGCCAACCTTCTGGTTAGAGAACGACTACTATATCCCCTCACACACACAGATGCCCCGCAGTGTCCACAAACAGGATTCACTGCTGTTGTCCTTGGACAGAAGTATCCTTTACAAAAACTGCATTGATGGTGGAGGTGCAAAACACTGCTTGCTTTTTTCATGGATGTTGCACCTCATTTTATGCTCATATTATTTGGCTTTCGTTACTTATTTCCTTTCTATACCATCTATCTAACTCTTACCTGCCTTTTTCTTTCCTCCATCTAACCCCTCTCCACTTCCTCAATCTACCCTTCTTTCTCCTTCTCTCTAAGCTGGTTGGAGATGCATTCCTCATTCCTTGAATGCACACAGAAATGCTCGGTGCTCTGGCATCAGCACTTCTTAAATAGGGCTTCTGCCACCACTGTTACAACTGGAGATTCAGCACACCACCCTCTCTAACACACACTCACACAAACACACACAATCCTGGAGAGAGAGATGAGGGTGGGAGGAAAACCCGCTAAATCAGCCAAACTCAGGAATGTATTTTCATTAAAACAAGTTTGTTTGAAGGGATTGGGAAGGTGGAGGAGTGAGATGGAGTATCAGAAGTGATCAGACCCAGTGGCTCAGTGGCTGCTCAGTGCCAAGTATTAGAGAAGCAGGGAATGAGGATACATTGCATGAGGTGTAGACACATGTGTAGACTGGAGAATTTATTTAGCTGCAGGACTTGCTAACAGGATTTTATCAGAAAGCTCCTGTCTCAAATTCCTGTTTTTCTGCTTGTCACCGTGTAGATTGAAGAACAGGGTTTTCTGTGTGTATGTGCATTCATGTTTGTGTGTGTGTGTCACCTCTACCACTAGCTAAAGGCATCATCCCTCTAGATCTTCCATTATCCAGTCCACACACGTTCAAGATTTATTTCTTGCCCTGGTCAGTCTCCAGGAGAAGTAATTACCAACCAAGGAAACACAGGACTTCCTGGAAGAAGCTTATCGGAATACACACACCATCCTCTGTCTTCAATGTGACTGATAAGCTGGGACTGACAACACAGAGCTACATTATCCACCTCTATCCCTGTACAGTAGGGGTACCTGGCTTTCTATCCTTATAAACAATAAAAGACATGGACACAGTTTTTCTCATATTGTCCTGGCTTTTCTCTTAAAGCTGCACAGATCGATATTTTTAATAATTGTATTAACACAACATTGACCATAAAGTTATAATGAAAAATGTTTTTTAGGATGAATCTCAACTCTCAACACTGTTCTATAAAGCATTGTAGCATTGTGTTCTCAAATAACGCCCCTTCAGATAATTTCAGCAGATTATCTTGAGCAGTTGTCATTATATCTTCAATTCATCACAATTTTTAAGACTGTAGATCTGAGTTCCCAGGTCGCATCGTGCTCTGGTGAGCACATTGTTAAAATGACTGATTGCTAAAACAACATAAATGAGGCCAACAAACCAAAATGACCCTTTAACACCCAAACCAGGGCTCTTCATATGTGTTTCACCCTAGTAGGAAGATCCTGTACAGTATTTCAACAGATGATTCTCTGTTTCAGCACTATATCTGTCTCAGAAAACTGCCTGAGGGTTTATATTATCACCTAACAGACAGAAATTTATCAATCAATATCACTGTGTGGTTTTAGTTCTCCCTGCCTTTGTGTAATAGGCTGCTGGGATTCACATCTTCTACAAGCTGACTCAGTCAGATGTGCAGACCCACCAGGCCTTTTCAGCTGCTCCTCCCTCACTGCTCTTCCCTTGATCAGCCCAGGGTGGTGAATGCACATGGGGACCACCCCTGAATTAAAAGAGCGTTTTGCTCCCTTGATCAGTGGCAATGAACTCTTGCATGGCTTTAAACATACATAAACACACAGAGAGAATGGCATATGTGCATGATTACATGTACACAGAACAGGAGGGAACATCATGACAGAATAATATGAATCTGATTTAATGACACACAAGAATACGCAAAAATTGAAACATCTATCCATCACAGAATGAGTGCACACATTCATCGAGGCATGTTTGCGAAGGCACGGCCAGACTGTTGCACGTGCATATATTTCAAGTAGAGATATCATCAAAACCCCAAATTAAATCCTCCTTCATTACAAACACATCAGATCACAAATAAGCACAGAAAAATTGGACTAAGTATGACGGACACACATACACATAGATAGGGAGGCGTGTCCCTCATTAAAGCCACGTCCACAGTGTGGTGTGTGGTGTGTGATGTCGGTCTCTAAGGCCACTGGTGGTAGTGGGCTGTAAGCTGACACCTTGATGTTGTGATGCCGCTGGTGTCAGAGGGCTGCAATGTGCAGACCAGATGAGGCCATTTGCTCAGTATCAGCACATACAGTAAAACTCAGGCACGCAGACCCTCTTCGCCTGTCAATCTCTGTCTCTCTGTCCTCTTCGCCCCCTCTCTTGGCTGTTGCCATGGGTTGCAGGAGGGTAATGGTGGGCATTTGAAGACTGGCGTAGGGAGGGAGGGGCTGGAAGATGGAGGGGCGAGAGAGAAAAAAGAATGGGGCAACAGAGAAAGATAGGATGAAGGAGACTGTGGAGGCACAGAAAAAGATGGAGAATGAAAAAGATGAGAAGAAGAGAAAACAGAAAAGGAAAGAGAGGGGCTGGTGGATGTTTCTCCTTTTATTTTTGTTTTCTTAGAAAACAGCTTTAGACTCTGTGCTTGGCTGATAGCACTGCTACTGGCACACGAACACACATTATACATGCATACACACTAACACTAACAGACATGCACACACACACTCATTTGACTTGTTCATGGCAATCGCCATGGTAACAAAATGTACAGAATTCAAGTTTCAAATGAATGGTACAACAATAGAGACAACAAAGGAAGAAAAAGACAAGCGAGAGAGAAAGAGAATGAGAGTTACGCCAATCTAAACACAAGCAGATGGACATTTGTGTGTGTGTGTGTGTGTGTGTCCAAGGTCACAGCCCAAAACCATCTGTATGGGGAAAATGGAGAGGACTGGATGAAGGATAGACAGGAACTCAAAAACATTTAAGATTTTGAGATGTATTTCTGCCTTCACCATCAAAACTGTGTAACAAATGACTGTACAACAACTGTCTAGGACACAAACACTGAATGCACACTAGTATTCGAGTTATTATTAGGTTTCTGAAATATCACGTTTTTGTGGTCATATCCCGATTTCAGTATCCTGGAAAGCCCTTATCGAGAAAACTGATTTTACAGGGTACTGATGCATGTATACAACTTAATCCCAATTTTTGACCTACTGCAGACTACCTGCGCAGACGTGGCTTCGAATGCTCCTACTGTTATGTCCTCTGGTCTCATTAATGGTTTAACTGTGACATACAGCTGGTTAAAAGGATGCCCTGCTCCTACGGAGATTTTCTTTCCATTCAGTGTTACTGAACTCCATAATGACAACCTGATCCCACCAGTCATGGCTTCTGTGCCCTGGTTCTATGCACTGGCAGTGACAGCACGACACAGGCCAAAGTGGAGGACATATTCAATATTTGCTGTTGTTCTTGTCTCCAATTGTTGGTGATAAGGAAGATGAGTCAAATCTGCAGTGTGACGTTGGCATTTAACAGAGCTGCACCTGCGATGAGCCAAAGTGGCCTGATTTCCAATACAGGAATCAAAGTTGCCTGTAGGTTGAGTTGTTGAAACCATGGTAATATTAAACATCACAGGCACCTGCATAATCAGCACATTTCTAGGTAACCGCGATACTTGTATTTATCAAGAATTCAAGTATATGAATAACCAGATTTCTCGATGTTCAATGTAAACTCCTTTTCATTGTAAACCTTTTTAGCAACAAAATTAAATTCCCTTTACTTTCATTGTATTGAGATGGAGACAGAGGGACAAATTTTCACATAAAACTAAAACTATGTTTGCTCTTATAAGGCTACAAGGAAATGAGGAAGTCTGATCTCTGATCTCATCCCTTTTAAACCACAGAAACAATGTAAAAGTAAAAAAGTGCTCATTAAGATTCTTTTAGTTTGCTTCCCTTCTACACAACATAATATTGCATACATGCTGCTTTCACATGTGTGATGGTATGGGTGGCTTGCTAAACACAAGCACGTGTGTGTGTGTGTGTGTGTGTGTGTGTGTGTGTGTGTGTGTGTGTGTGTGTGTGTGTGGGAATGTTTGTGAGTGTACGTTTTCCCCCAATAACAGCTCATCCCTCCTGTCTGGGTGTAGATTTAGCCAGGACAGCTGAGTTCATTTCAGAAGTTGAGGCGGGTCGGAGGTCGGACACTGGTGTAGGTGGCCTCTTGTAGTCAGACCACCATCCTGCAGTTGCCAAATAAATCAGAATCTCGCTGAGTGGTTTGGCGAGCATGACATACCTCCCTTGCTCACTCTCTCTTTCTCCTCTCCATCGCTCTCTCTCTTTCTCTCTGTCGCTCTTGTACATAAACTCACACTCACACACACAAGCCAACAGCAACCTATAAACCACATCTAGCCCAGTTCTCCCCACTAGACATGAATAGAAGTTGCCACCTTGAGAGTCCCTCAATTTAACTACACCACTTTGACACATCTCTCACATTTATTTCTGTGCAATGTTCTAGATCAAGTTTTTTCCATTTAGAATTTTTCAAAAGTTCGATAAAGTTTGACATGTTATTGGTTTATTTGTTTGTGTGTCTTTATACCTATCAGATTGCAAATCAAATCCAGATGTTGTGAGTTGTGGAGGCAACACTCATGTAACCACACAGAGGTTTACCTACACACACATTCAATCATAATTATGTACCTTGCACATACATGCAAACAAAGTATGCATGCTTGCAGTTGTGTGCACATGTAGACACAGAACCAAAGCTTGATTCTGTTCTCCCCTCCCTCTGCTTTCACACCATTTACTGTTGTTCCAATTTGTGCTACATTTACGTACTTTCATTTCTCCTTTACTTGTCAATGATTGCCACTGCTACCAGGAACACAGTTGGCCTGCGCAGGCAAAACGGAGAATATTGAAGGGGTGGGTGGAGCCATAAAAGCATGACTGAGTGCAAACATCCAGATGGCCCACAAATAAGTGATATTGTCTTAGTAAAAAGTATAATACGTCATCAAGTCAGGCTTGAAGGTTGCTTTCTGCTTAAACTCAATGCTGTGGCAGTGACATGGGTAACTTTGATTTCTTCCAGTGGGAGTTGTGACTGCGCTTTATGTAACACAGTTTGATTGGCGCTGATCATCTTGTTCAAATTGATCTGGGAATTTTCCTCTTGTTTGGACTCAAGTTTTGAAAAGCAAGTATACTGAAATTTCTTTTGGCAAACCACTCCTTGATTTAGGCCCTTTTCAGCCCAGGTATTAACATCCATCCTGAGAGATCTGATCACAAATGGACAGTGATGTTTTTTTGCCAGGAGGATTTGAATGAACGAATGCGTGCAGCTATTGAAAAAGATTTTAGCCAATTTTACAAAAGTATCAGTCATTATGTGATGATCATTGTTGATATTGTGATTGTGGCTGCAAAGAAATACACATGGTAAACCTGAGAACTGTCAAAATATGTCATTGTGAAACTGTAGTGGGTCAGAGGATGTCAGCTGAGGTCACATGCATCCCAGACCGCCTCTGAATGTGATTTTTGTGATTGGATCTCAGGACACATCCAGGACACATGTGTTCTGAACTTAGCTATGTCCACTTGGGATCAGATTACTCAGGACAAATGTTAACACAAGGTCTGTAGATGTGGAAGAGAAAAATTCATTAATTTATTCTTAAATTATTTTTTATTATCCCTGTGAAATAGGAGAGGCTGGAAGCTTGGTGTCACAGTCACCAGTGTTTTAACCGGACAGGCAGTTTAAATGTACTGAATTTTTATTTTTAAAGCAGCTTTTTTCATTGTGTAATATAGTAAAACAATATGGAACTCTGGCTATTTCACGGCAGATATTACTGTATTTGTGAAGTAGTTTTAAGTTTTAAGTTTGGCTGGAAAAAACATGACATCATGGACTTCTGCGCTCCAATCAGGATTTAGCAAAATTTTAATCAAAACCTGATGACAGTTTGCTTATGCTGCCCGCACTGTCAATCAAATCTGACACACATGCAAAGCCCTGATGTAGCAGATTAGTTGCAGATGAATTTAGTCGTTGCTTTTGCAGTCACCAAAACATGGTGACTTATTATAGCTATAGCTATAGTTATAGTTATAGCTTTAACACAGCCATATACATTTGTCAGATACAACATGTATCTGTTGTACAGCAGTTTATACTCCTTCAGGACAGGTTATATAAAATTCCATAGTGTAACACAGGACTGTCCTGACACCAGTCCATAGATGTCAAGATGGTTTGCTATTGGTTGACCACAGTTCACCAACTGAGTGTAATGCTTTGATTCCTTAAATCAGAATCAGAATCAGAAGTATTTATTGCCAAGTAGGTTTACACCTACCTGGAATTTCCCTTGGTGTAAAGGTGCATACAATGAACATAAAACATAAAAACACAATAAGTACTCAGCATTTAGAAAAAAATAACAATATATAAAATAAAAAAATATAAAAGATATAAAAAGTGAAGTAAAATGCAAAATGTAAAATAGGAGTGCAACTGATCTTAGTCTGAAGTTTGGCTGCTCTAAACTATACTGTGACACAGACCCTCAAGGCATTGTGTCCTTCAAACAGAGTGTCTCTCAGACAGTCACACGGTGTTCGAAACCTGGTCCAACAATATTCTTCTTACGTCAGCATTGATGGAGGTGATTCAGACAATTTGTGTCATTTCTGACAGTTTCAATTCAACAACTTTACTCAGGCTACATCAACACTACTAAGTTAAGAGCTGCTAAAACCGAGGAGTTTGGAAACTCTGCTGGCCCCGTTTTACTCTTAAAACTCTGGGGCAGCTTTTTAGAGTGGACAGGCTGAAAGGGAGATTTTTAGAAATGATGATGTAGACTCTTGTTGTTTGGGTACGACGTAGCCTTGGCTGATTCGTCAGGCTCTTGTCACATGACCCTCTTCTGGAAGAAATCATCCAGCAGTAGCCTCACCTACCAGTGTGGAAAACAACATGGATAATCAATAACAAGCATTGCTGACTCTGTTGTCTTTGATTACAGCTGTTGAGCAGTTAAATACAAACATTTACAATAATGCAACATTGTTTACATGTGTAGGAGACAAGCTGTTATTCAAGCAATTGAATTGTGTCTAGCAGCATGTTCATTCCCAGTGTGAGTGGTCATGTGATATACATATGTGATGTGCATTTTCAGGTGTATTAGTATGGATGGATTAAAACTGATCCAGAGCCCAAACCTTTGTGTGGACAGAGATGGTTTTAATCTGGAAACACCATTTTCAAACTGAAACCTAGTAGTATGGATGTAACCTCAGTGACCGACAATGTTTGCTGAAGTGAGAAAACACGCAAGCTCTTGTCTCGGTTTTAACTCTTTCCTTCTTGTAACTTTGTTTTCACTCTTGACATAACTACTCCAGTCACTTTTTGCATGTTAAATTTGGCTTGTTTCAAGCAATTTCCCTGCCTGGTAAAAAAGTGTAACACCATCCCTTAGAACACACGCAAACTCAAGTCTCAGATTGTAGCCTGTGTCTGAGAGCTTATGTGCAACATTAAGTGTCCTTACGTCAACATTCCCATTGAATCACGAGGCCTCATGCTGTGCTCAAAGAGTCAGTTGAAAACCCTCCCTCGTAGATCTGGACTGAGCTGACAGAAGGGAGGCACAAAGGTCCCCACAGCTCCCCAGCTTCTTAATAACACTGAGCCTGTAACACACCTTTTTTTGGAGTAATGATCCAAACTGGGGACGACAGACCAGCATCGTGTGCAGCTGCAGATAGGGCAGGTTGAGCATGCGACTTTTACCATGACGATATGCCGCAAAAGATAATTTGATGATCTGTGTGTTTTGCTGCCAGGTTGCCCCACCACCTCCATCATCTCCTCCCAACCCCTCCTCCTCCAATTCCCTCATACTGCCGCAGTAACTTATTAATTTCTGTCAGCTGGTTTTCTCTGCCATTTAGAGATACTACCAAATCACATTATGCCTGTCATGGATTACGTGTACAGGCAATGCATCTCCTTGAAGAAGAAAGAAAAAATAGATCAAAGATGTTCTTACAATCACCTCCAAGTGGATATGGAAGGTGGACGTGTTTGTGTGTGCATGTGTGAGTGTGTATGTTTGCATCCCACGTATGTGTTTTGTGAGGACTGCAGATAGCCAGAAAAAAGAAGAGAAAAAAACCTTTACGTCAACTCAGTTTCCCCTGATGTTATTTATAATTATCAGGATCATTAATCATTGGAAACTTTCTTGGTATTCTGATGAGTTTAGAGGGGAACATTTAAAGGTCATGTATGCAGTTGTGTTTGCTGTTGACGGAATGAAATGAGAGATGTGCATCTCAGGTTTTACCAAACTAAACTCAGTATCTGAAAGGCCACAGAGCCATATTCGCTTAGTGTGTGTGTGTTTGTATTTATCATGTTGTGGGGACTGAAATGTGTTTACGCAGTCACATTATGGAGACTTGTCTTCCTTGTGAGGACAAGTCCCCATAATGTAAATCATTAAAGTTGAAGAAATGTTTTCAGGTTAGGTTTAGGTTAAGGTGAGATGGGGGGTTAGGGTTAGGTTTAGCCAAGTATAGTAATTATGGTTAAGGTTGGAGCAAATCTCAAGGATAATAATGTAAGTCATTGTAATGTCCTCTGGAGACACTACCTCTTGTGTGTGTGTGTGAATGTTTTTTTTGGGGGGGGGGGGGGGTGCAACAGAGGTTTTGAAGCTGTCACTTTGTAATTACCTCAGCAAATACAGGCTTGGAGAAAGTTGACTGAAGTCTTCCAGTTGGACAGCCCTGGGAGAAAATGAGAAGTGACAGACCACATAACACAGCGTGGGATGCAAATAACTTTTGCCCCCCCCCCCTTCTTCACAGAGACATGGATGATTTTGAAAGAGAGAGACAGAGGAAGAAGAAGACATGAGCTGAAATGAGAGAATATCCCCTGCTTTCATCTTTAGAAAAAATCTCTGACATCCTCTCTCACTTGCTTTGATGAAAGTCTTTGGTTTTTTGGTGTTTTATCCTCTTACACGAGGTATATGTAATATAGTGTGTATGTGTGTGCGCGCATGAGATTCACAAGCGCACTCATGTGTTGTGATGAACACTGGCATGCACTGATATCATTTTCTCACCAGAATGTGTGTAGGTGGCATTGGGAATCAAGCTTTGTGTGTGTGTGTGTGTGTGTGTGTGCGTGTGTCTATGAGGGACTTTTCTAAGCTCCAGTTGGCATTGGAGGGCCTGAATTTTTCATCCTGCGTCCTCGTCAAGCACAAAAAGTCCAGGGGTTTGTGTTCTACCCAGCGTCCTCTGTTCTTTGAGCTGCGGGCAGGTTGTTACTGAGACAACAACGCTGCTGCTACAGGATGTGTGTATCGTCTGAGCATTGATCACTGAAGAAACACTTCCACAGTGGTAGGGACTGATGGTTTGCCTTCCAGCTACTTCGACCCCAATATGTGTACATCTATAGGCACACTGACACACACACACACACACACACACACACACACACACACACACACATATATATATATATATATATATATATATATATATATATATCACCTTCTTTCAAGCTTTACCATAGAGCATCTGGCTTCATATCACCAGTGTCTCTCTCTCCTTTCTCCCACCCTCCTAGCACCTCCGCCGCTCTGCCTGGCTCTAGTCCAGCCATAGATTGTTAATTACGGTTTCTACGTGATGCACGGTCTCGCCTCCCAATACTACAGCAGTGTTCTTTGGCAGACATCAAAGTGTCGGTGTTTCATTCCATGGGGATTAGTGATGGTAGTGTGTGATAATGCCCCTGCCTGCTCGCTGAATTAAACGCCCATGGCTGGGCGCAGGTACTGCGATTCTAATGAACACACTCACACAGTGCATGCACTTAAACAATGAAGAGGAAGTGCAGAAGCATGACACGGGAAATAAACTCACATGTCAAAAACACAGAAAGAAAAATACAGCACAGAAAATACCCACAGCCTAATTACAGAATAATAATGACATTATAATTATAATAAAAAATATATATTATTATTATTATTATTAGAATTATCGTACATCATGACTGATCTGTGGTAATCTCTCACCCCCTTTCATCTGTCTTCTCTCAGAAAAAAAGCTTCATATTGGTCAATATGTCCACATCCAGCACACTGACTGTCCTTCACTCATCTCTCATCTTACACCCCCGTGGCAAATTGGATTTTTAAACGATTCGTTTTTGAACATTCCTCCTGACTTATAATTGACTGTGGGTTTTTTTCTCTGACTGTGTTTTTCTGTGTTTCTCTCCATCTCACCAGCAAAATTAATGAAGCAAAAACTGTTTAAAAAATAATAATAATTTGAAAAAAGAGGAGTCTCTATAGCAACTCTCACCATGATTTGTACAAAGGACAAATGACAAGTGTTGAAAGGGCTGCGGGGCGTTTTAATGTTCAGTTTGTGTTTTCTCTTGTCGGCTGAGAAGGTCTCTGGAGACAGCAGGAAAAACAGCCATGAAAGGAAAATTACAGAGACAGATAGAGGGAGAGGGAGAGGCCGAGGGAGGGAGAGAGCGATAGAAACTCGTCCTTGGTGATCAATGCATCTGCTATTGTCTCTTCTGGTTCTTTGTCCACAAGGACGAAGGCAGAGGAGAGGAGGCAAGTGATGCATATGAACAGTGTTTAGGCCCCTTATACCAAACACCTGACTACAAGCTTGATTTAAAAGTAACTGTCCAGCTGCACAGTGATGTGTGACGTAAGTCAGAGAATGTGTACAAACTGGGGTGGGACACTTGAAATTTGTCTTTATCTGGCATCCCTTTATTTACCTGAATTAAATATCATTAAAGTTATCTCAAAGCTTTGAGGGAAACATGAACATTGAGTGTATTCACAAAGCTTACTGATGAGATCTGGAAACACAGCAACAAACTAAAAGTATCAGGGTCCCATCGATACATCTGCCTTTGTATACCAAATAAAACCAGACAGTGTGCTCACAAGCGCAGCCAGCCACTAGGGGGCGTGTGATGTATTATGGCTTCACGTTTTGGGAAGTCAACCATCTTTACACGTTTGGATCAGAAGATAAATTGGTCTGAAATGACCAACCAGTACTAGTATTATTATAATTATGAATAGTTATCAGTGAATAAGGCCTCATAAGATGTCCAATATTTATTTTGACACAATTCTTAAAAATGAATAAACAGAATACACAGGATACAAAAAACTGTGTTTTGCTGCCACCTCTGATTGGAAGCCTGTTTTTGACCGCACCCAGCATTACTCATGGGTGTGTAGGTGTAGTCAAAAATGTGTCCCCAAAGTTACTGTTCAATGAATCCTCATTTAATAGATTATTCTCAATAGTATACTTTTATTTTCAAAATTAAAGATCAGCTGATATATTGATATATAGATGCGTCAAAGATCCAGTATCTGTGGGGCTAAAGTTCAGATTGGTTTGTCTACAAAGGCATATTTTCAAATCCCAGCAATTTATTTTGTGAATACAATGTTATCATGGCAAATTAATGCTGACCAGAAGTACATAAATAAGACTCCAGTTTTAATTCAACTGTTAAACACACACAAACAGGCACCAAAAAATAGTGTCCTTCTCACACATATGCTGATATTTCGCAAAATACATTGCTTTGCGGCATCGCTTCAACTTGCAAACAGGGTTTTAAAGACCTCATATTTTACACTTTTCTGGGATTTAATTTAAGGTATTGGTACCCCTAAGATGATATATCAGTGGTTTAAAGTCGAAAAATCTGCTGCAATGTGTATTTCCATGTCCCCTCTTGTGCTTCTCTTTGGACTGAACAGGTTGTTTTCGCCTGCCTCTTGAGCCCCTCCTCTGATTGGCTGACTGCACTTTGAGTGAAACGCGACCAGGCCTATCACCGGTCTCATTCTGGCGCATTTGACGCTCTCTGGCTGTCAACACAGCTGAAAGTCACATTATGTTTGGATAACGCTATAGAAGACCAGCCACATATTTACAGTCAGTTACAACAGGATGTTTCTGAGCGGTAAGTTACACCGTCCTCAAGTTTGTTCAAGTTTTAGCAGGACAGTAACATCCAGAGTTACAGTACGGAGTTTCATAACGGAGTTTCAGTCCCGAGTAACAAGTAATGTCTGCGTTACTCCGTACTGAGCACAGAGACACGGCACGTCAGTAGAAATAAAGTGCACATTCTCTTCCTTGCATCCCTCCACGCTGCAGTATTTTTTCAGTGTTGTTTGTTGTAGTTAGCCTGTGATAGCTAACAAGCTGCTAACACAGCAACAAGTCTGCTTGGTGTCGCGTTCGGTGTGGAAGGGAGGAGGGGGGTGCTGGTGGAGGTGACGGGTAGCAGGGGTGGTGGGTTCGGAGGCTGGACTGGTACCGGCTGGGTGGGGCTGAAAGACGAGTGTGAACCCATATGACTCATACGGGGGAGGAAGTACGGAATGCGATGTTTCAATAACATATTTCTTAGAATGGACTGAGTGAAAAAGTCAGCGGAGTGACTGTTTTCATACTTTGAGGGTCCCCACTGACCCCATTCAAGTAATTGCAGATAGTAAAATGTATTTTACACAATATGGGCCCTTTAAGTCATTAAAACTGAGATTTTTACAAACACATTCCAAAGTGCAGATTTAAAAAAAAAAGAATCTGTGTATCCATGTGTACCTGTAAAATGTAGTGTTTGGGAAACTATGACATCACAGTTTATTTGTCCAATGTGGCTTTGTGTGATGAGCATGTGCCAGAAACAACAACGGCTAGAGACTAGTGTAGAATAAATAACAACACAGAACCCTTACACTGTTGATTTATTTTGGACAGCCTTTAGTAAAAACTAGTAATAATGAGTAAAAGTGCTTTGGGTCATGATGTGAAGCAGAATTTGTTCTGAAAAATAATTTGTACATAGAGCCAAACCCTTGCCTCAATAAAAAAGGAATAAAAGAAGGAGCCTTGAGCCTTTTAGGCCGAGTTAGAGCGACTGTGGAAGTGTAACCTGCATCATTTATGTGATTATTTCTGCTCCTCTCAGGCTTAAAAATGTGCCTTGCTTACTGACAACACTGTAATTCTCGCCTCTGTTTGTTGTCATGACATCCTCATCATTTGTCTGACATGCTTCGTCTGTACACAGGCTGTCGTTCACAGTTGCTTCCTGCTTTGGTGACGCGGTTAATGTGTGTGTAGTATATGTGCTTTGTGTGTGTGTATGTGTGCGTGTGCGTGTGGGTGTGTGTGAAGTAGGGGTTCAAGACTAGAGAGGGAGAATCTGACAGACCGACTGACAGAGACAGAAAACCCTCAACAGAGACAAAGAAATGACCTTTGTTTGTTTTTGTGAACTGGTTCAATGGTACACAGTGACAAAGGCACAGATAAGGCTGGCAACAACAACGGAAAGAAAAAAAGGAGTCTGTGAGAGATAGTGAAAAAGGCAAAGATAAAAAAGGGCATGGAGGAAAAAAAAGAAAACACCAAAAAACGAGAGTGTTAGCAGGCAGACAAATACCTCTCTCCACCTGTAATCACCTCCTGTGGGTCAACCTCTGCCTCAACTCCGCACTATCCTCCAACTAACACTGGACGAGGCCATCAAACAACTATCCTCCACCTTCCCTTCCCTCTTTTCTCTTCTTTCTCTTCACACACAGAAAAAGACCTTGATGTTTTTCCAATAATTGGCAGCAGAGGTTGACTTTCTTTTCTCCACCCCCCCCCTTTATTCTGTTTATCTTTCTCTCTCTCTCTCTCTCTCTCTCTCTCTCTCTCTCTCTCTCTCTCTTTTTTTTTGCTCTTCATCTTCCTTTAGAGATGAATAGTTGGCCTGGGATCAAAGACAGACCCCAACCGGCCACTCTGGCCAACACAAAGGGACGTTGGGCGCTGGCGTGGGGCCAGGTGCTGAACATGGCCACAGAGCCAGGGACAAGCCATGCAGATGGGGCCTGCAGAGCCCTCGTTGCCTCCGCCCCCCACTCCTGCATACGAGAGGTCAGTGGCTTAAGTATCAGAGCGTGTGCTTCCTGTAAGATGATCTAGTTTTATGCGACAGACTCCTTTCCATCTGTCTTTTCCTTGCACTTGTGTCTCTCTCAGTCAGTTTGTTTACTTCCTGCAACTGGCTTGTCTTTGATTCTTTGTGCACCTATTGCGCACTTGTCTTCTCTGACTCTCCATGCCCTTTGCTGTTCCAGAGTGCAGATCTAAGACAGACCAGACGGGCAGCCTGTGCAGCGGGATCAGAACCAGCTGAGGTAAACTTCTTGCCCCTATGGACAGAGCAGTGTTTAAATGTTTGAGCGGACCTGACCGGAGTTTAGTCGAACACCCTCAACAGACCTTGTTTAAATATATAAGTGCTGCAGCCAAGTCTGATGAGGCAGAGGCCAATACAAATAAATTGAGGTGGAGGACACAAAAAGTGGGATAAATAAAACAAATGAACAAGCCCCTGTAGTCCAAATATATATGCAACACCCAGCTTGCTTTTCAACTCCTTCAACTGACACGTTTGCAGAATTTTTCTGAGGACAGCCAAGATGATGTTACTGAGTCGGAGTGGGATGGTTGAATTACAGACCTTTTTATGACTCACTTCAGTAAAACTCTGACAAGTGATGTGTAAATACCACAGTGAGGACCGTCTTTGTTCACAGAGTACATCACAAACATCTTCTCTCTGTCAGAACAATGACTATTTCCAACACAGTTTTCATCAGTTACAATTACAGTGTATTGGTATATGAATATACACACTGGCTGTGGCTCAGGAGGATGAGCGGTTGGTCCACTGATCAGGGGGTCTGCAGTTCAATTTCAGTCTCCCCCCATTCCACATGCCGACAGTATGTGATTGATGAGTGATCAGGTGCTGCACATAACTGTATTGTTTGAATGTGTGTGTGTGTGTGTGTGTGTGTGTGTGTGTGTGTGTGTGTGTGTGTGTGTGTGTGTGTGTGTGTGTGTGTGTGAAGGGGTGGATGGAAAAAACTGTTCTGTCAAGCACTTTGAGAAGGAAGACTAGAAAAGCGCCATATAAATACAGATAATTTACTATACAGACATAAAGCTTTATGAGTCTTTGGACCCACTGTTGGGGCAGACCAGTATTCGTCCTACATGGTCGTTAAGGGAATCAACCAACTAGACTGCATTTTGTTGCTTTCTGTAACAAACTCTGTGTTTTTAACATGTGATCAAAAGTGAGATACAAATGTTAAATAATTTCTAAAGGATTGTACAAATGTCTGAAACCAGGATGTGAATGTACAGACGTAAACTTTCCTAAGAAAGAAAAAAAAAAGACAACAGCAGTATTTTTCCACACGCTGCATGCTGTCATGCATGCTTCTCCGGGGTCGGCCATATGTTTAAGATTAGATGTACTCTTTTGTTAAACGGGAACACAGTCAACAAACTTCAGCTGGTTCCCTGCTGGTCATGATTCAACCGGGCTCTGTCCACACCCTGCTCCTCGTATTCTTAAAGGTCCCATATTGTGAAAAATACATTTTCTGGGCTTTAACTATCCGTAATAGTTTACATCAATGATCTGTCAAATACCAGAGAAGATCATAGAGAAACCGGTATATAGCTGCCTTTGTTGTTTCTGGCACATGCTCATCACACAAAGCCACATTGGGCATGCATTCGCAAAATAAACTGTGATGTCATAGTTTCCCAAACACTACATTTTACAGGTACCAATGGATACACAGAGTTTAAATCTGCACTTTGGAATGTGTTTGTAAAAATCTCAGTTTTAATGACTTAAAGGGCCCATATTGTGTAAAATACATTTTCTGGGCTTTTACTATCTGTAATTACTTGAAGGGGGTCAGTGGGGACCCTCAAAGTATGAAAACAGTCACTCCGCAGACTTTTTCACTCAATCCATTCTAAGAAATATGTTATTGAGACGTCGCGTTTCGTACTTCCTGTCCATATGATGTCATCATGGATTCACACTCGTCTCTCAGCCCCACCCAGCTTGTACCAGTTCAGCCTCTGAACCCACCACCCCCACTCCCCACCACCAGCACCAGCACCACCACCCCTCCTCCCCTCCACACCGAACGCGACATCCAAGCAGACATGAGCTGAGCTAGCAGCTTGTTAGCTACTACAGGCTAACCACAACAAACAACACTGAAGAAACACTACAACGTGGAGGGATGCAAGGAAGAGAATGTGTCCATGCACATTCCTCCTTTGAGCGTTACTGTTCGAGACCAGCAGTTACACTTTATTTCTTCTGAAGTGCAGTGTCGGTGTGCTCGTACACTGCTCACCGCATGCTCTACATGCAGCGGTACGGAGTAACATCTACGTTACTACGGAGTAGAAGTTACCCTGGAGTGAAACTCCATTGTGAAACTCCATTGTGAAACTCCGTACTGTAACTCAGGACGATACTCCTACATTGGCCAACTGTCCTGCTAAAACTTGAACAAACATACCGTTCAGAAACATCCCGCTGTAACCGACTGTGAATATGTGGCTGGTCTTCTATAGCATTATCCAAACATAACAACGTGACTTTCAGCTGTGTTTACCAGAGAGATCGTCAATGCCCCAGAATGAGACCGGTGATAGGCCTGGTCGCTTGTCACTCAAAGTGCAGTCTGCCAATCAGAGGAGGGGCTCATAAATAATTAAAGAGGCAGCCTGTTCTGTCTGCAGCTCCAGAGAGAGGCAGAAGAGAAGACATGGAAATACACATTGCAGCAGTTTTTTCGACTTTGAACCACTGATATATCATCTTAGGGGTACCAATAGCTCAAATTAAGTCTCAGTCTAAGTCTTCTACTGACTCGCTATGATAACTGCAATTACACATGTAAACAAAACACAACCTGTGGAGTATGAATGGTGATGTTGATCATATTCTTATTGAGTTGAACTGTGTTCACTTTTGGAAGTTATAATGTGTGTTGAACAAATGTCTTGAGTTTACATTGACCTCTTGCTCTGTGTTGATACATACACACATTGTACATACATTAATGACAGATGTCAACCCACACTGAGATGTTTGTCCAGTGTGACACCTCCACGAACAGCTGTACAGCCCTCGAAACAGAGATCTTTCAGACCCAGCCTTAAAACCAATAGGTAAAAGAATTTCCCAGAATGCCTTTGCGAATCAATGGAGAGCTGGGAGAGAGACCCTCTTTTTTGGCATGATAATCCCGTATTTTCACATAATTTCACGATTCACTTGATTGAACCCGCGTATATCAGCGATGTTACTAAATTAAACTGCTTCTCCAATAACAAAGCATCCTGGCAGGGTTATCTACATACCCCTGCTAGCAAACTGAAGCTGTGTGCTTTTGATTCATACATAAAATAATGCAGAGCATCCAAGCTTTTCAATTTCAAATGTCATTGAATCACCTGCATTAGCACAGATGTTATTATTATACGTTTTTCACTTTAGTAACTGCAAACAATAGCATTGGTTTAAGGTATCAACAATGTTATTACAATGACATCGCCACAAAACTTTTTGTTGCGTCTGTTTACATCGATTACTACTACAAGTTGGGTTTTTCGCAACGACTAATGATGATGTAACAGTTTCGTGAAGGGCTGTAGGGGGAGATTTCAACCACTAGGGTAGAGTAGGGCCAAGGGGTAAATGGTAAATGGTAAATGGCTTTGTATTTATATAGCGCTTTTCTAGTCTTGATGACCACTCAAAGCGCTTTACAGTACAGTTTTACATTCACCCACTCACACACACATTCATACAGTGCATCTATTAGCAGCACTTTGTTGGTGAAATGGGATTGGGACTAAGTTTGTGGTTGCTAACCCTGTGTGCACATGGGTTTTCTCAGGTACTCAGGCTTCCTCCCACTGTCCAATGACATCCAGCTAAAGCCTACTTCACACTGCACTATTTCTAGCCTGTTTTTCAGGAGTTTTACAAGTTGCTGACTGCAACTGATCGGCAGTCACACTATGTGTGAACTCTTCAAAGACACAATTAGAGAGGCTTGCTGACGTCATGTCACAGACTCCGATCAGGGTGTACCCTGCCTTTTACCCAATGTCAGGTGGGATTTGCTACACCTCCTGCAACCCCTTAAGGATATTCAATATAGATAATTAATTGATGGATGTTACATATTCCGTTGAGAAACAGCAGGTAGTAGCAGTTATAATGCTAAATGAGGCTATACACCGAGTAATATAGAGAAGTATCCAAAAAAAGTTAGCATTTTATAATGTAACCTTTGCCACAAGTTAAGAACAGTGGTGTGCTCATTCATATATTCTATTCATGATAACATGTTTGAAACTTATTCACTTTTAAAATGCAACAAATAATGGAGATATGCCTGATGTGCTACATTAATGCAAAAGCTCACACTAGAATTGACTGCAGTGAGTGTCAGTGCAGACAAACTGTCAGTTAAGGATTTAATCAGTAAAACTGATCAGTCGCACAGGATCATGAAAAGAGACTGTGCAGTGAGTGTTTATAATTTTCTCAGAAATTATAAGCATAAAAACGTGACATATTTTCCATCCAAAGCCTTCAGTCTGCTTCTCTATCAGCTGCCACCCATTCCCAAACTGAAACTCTGAAAGTATGTCAATCACATAGCCTTAGCAAAATTCATTATATGTCCTCACAGTAGCAGCGTGAGCTGTCTCACCTCAATACTGGCGTTTATGGCTACAGTTTTAGTATGAAGCCATCATCAAATATAGACCTGTGACCAGACTACTGGAGCTAGTACGGTAATTCTGCACCCTAAAAAAAGGTTCAATATGGAGAATAGAGGCAGTAGTTTAATGACACTCAAACTTCATCACAAAAGTTTTCCCTGAAGAAAATTATCAAAATGTTAGGAAAACAAAAACAGCTTTCAGTGATCAGATTATTTAGGATTGTAGGATCCGGATTATCTGCAGACTTTCTCCGCCTGGCCCCCTAGTACAAAGTCTGCAGAAAGTCGGGAGGATTCGATGTGAGAACACGACGAGCAAGTCGGGAGTTAATGACGCTTCTAACACAAAACAGACGCAAAAATGGAAAAAAATCAAGTCATACACATATAAGACACTGCCGAAGATGTCTACAGGGTGATGAGAACCGACATGTGATCTCTGTAGCAGAGTTAATACGTTACTCATAGCCGGCCTATGCCTTTATGGGGCCCTAATTATAATTTGATTTGGGGCCCTCACCGCCTCAGTGCCACCAATACTATTGACCATTGCCAATGCTTGATCATTCACTCACAGTAAATCTAATACACCCATTGTCAATTTTATTGTTGCAGCTGTGTTGCTTATACCAATGCCAGCCTTTATGCTTCCATGGTTTTTACCATCACCTGCAGGTGCTGCTAAGCAGCTGCACACAGTTACCACAGAGCTTGTGTCTAAAACTGACACAGAATAACCGACTGTGGTTGCACAGTGTGTAACTATGTATCGTTACAGTGCGCATGCATGGATGATGAATGTGAGTCATGGTCTGCTGTCACAGCTAGTTTTACGTAACCTTGTTTCCAAGAGCCCTTGAAATGCCCCACATGAAAGATTGATTTTTATTATGATATATTAGGATATATTGACTTAATATATCCTAATAAATCATTAAAAAAAATCTATCTTTCTTGTCGGTCATTTCAAGGGCTCTTGGGGGCCCTCGGGTGGCGACGAAGGCCATAAGCAGCCGTTGAGTTCACTTATGCCTCGTGCCGGCTCTGGCATCACTTCCTGTGTGCTGTACCCAGCTAATCCACCTCTCGCCTGAATAATGCATACGAATTGTTGCTCATGTGAACATGTCTGCGCAGAGGACCTCCTGCTGCATTGTGCATTTGTGAAAAGCAAACTGCGGATAAAGTCCAGACACAATTACCTGGACTTTATCCGCAGGTCATGTCTGAAAATGGCTTTGTGTAAACAGGAAGGCAGGCACGTCCCCCTGGACACAACAATTGCAAATTTGTCAAATGAAAGCTGGTTTCCTACTTACATAAACAGTTGGCTCATTGTAAAGTGCAGAATTTAATTCGCGTCAGCTGTTGATTATCAATTTTGCATTCTGCACAGGTAGCCGAAGCTAATGTCAGGTGTTTTTTTCTGGAAGGAGGTTGTTTCCAAACATCTCAGATCTGCCTGTTCAGACTAAAATGCAGCTCCCAGTTTTCAAGCTAAAATGAGGCCAGCAGCCTTTTTCAAACTTCGCAGTTTTAGCAGTTCCAACACAGTAAGACCAAGACGTAGAATTGACGCCAGTAGCAGAGTTGCATTTTCAAACAAAAGCGTAGCAGTACGGATGTAGCCTAAGGACATGCACTTTGTGGTTTGATTCCTTGTTGCTTTTAAAATATTTAACCAACATATGACAGTGTCTGTAAAGAGGTTGTATATAGTCCAGTCAATGCAAACCCCTGCTGCGTACAGGTAAATAAAGCCAACTAAATAAAACGCCATGACAGACTTAATGTGACCACAATGGAAAAAGCAGCAAGTTCCAGCTTAGATAATGGCCCACTTAACACTTAACACAGAGAGTTTACTAATTCAAAGAGATAAAAAATGATAACACAGTTACCTAAATAGGGTCAACTGGTTGGTTGTTTAGCTTCAGTGGTAACTTCTTGCCTGTTAGAAAATTATGAGCCAAGAAGTCTGATGTTGTTTTTCTGTAATAATGGGCATTATTTTCACTTTTATGTGTTACTCCTACAGAGAAAATAGGCCTGATCTCTCCCTTTGTGGTTGCTCCAACTGCTCACTTCCACCACCCACACAACACATTTTCCCAGGCAACAATGTTCCTCCAAAGTTTACACACAATAAATAACGATATGCCCAAAGCAGTTAGCAGTGGCCCCGCTCTCCGTTTCCTGGCTGGAGTTGAAATGAAATGGTAATTTTGACTTGAGGAGGATTTCAAAGGGATGGCCTCTACTTTTCATCTTGGTGCATACCACGAGCTCGCCGACACATTCACGCTGGGATTTGAAAAAAGAAAAGAAAAGAAAAAGAGAATTTTAAGTTTTTCTATGAACTTCCTTCTTTTCTATTCTCTGCCATCTCCCCACAGAAAAAAGAGCTGTAACATTGCTGAGATCTCTCCCCAAGATGCACAGCATTTATATAAACAACCACCCCCGGTTTGGGGAATATTTGATTGATGTGTCACTGTCCAAAGATTGTTTCCAGGCATTTAAATAGATAATTCAGAGTATTTGATGTAGACATTATTGTTCGTAGAGCAAAAGGTCAGTTGTGGGGGTAGAGCAGGGGTGTCCTCTATCTCCCATGCTATTTTTACATTCAAGGTTCCAACCAGCCTGTTTGCTTCTCACACAGGAGATTGACTGACACATGAATCGTGCTTTTGATCAAGATTACAAGGTGGTTTCCTAAACTCCATCTGAGATCTGCCTGCTGGCTCTGGTATGCAAAATACCTTTGTCTCAAAGTGAAGGCCGTAACACTGTGTGGATGTGTCCTGTGTCTGTTTGTTTTCTAGGTCATTCTGCAGTCTGACAGTGAGAGTGGAGCAAGATGCAGCAGAAGGATTTGGCCAAGAACTCCATTATCTCAGCGATGAGGAATGAGAAATGGAATTTAAACACCCAAAACAAGGTCTGTCACACATCAGCAGCACTGGCTGCTATCCTCATGTGTACACAACACCTTAACGCTACACAAAATTCACTCTGATTCTTCACATGACAGCCTCACATTCAGTGACCCAGCAGCCACAGCAATATCCAGGCTTCACTTTCCTGGAGCCATTCGATTCCATTCCATTGTTACTCAGCCATGAGGGAAGTGTCTAAGTGACAAGAGCAGCGTGTGAAAATAAATGTTAAAAAAATCACAATGATGTTTTCGTTATCTCCCAGCTCCACAGCTCGTGAATGAGGCCAGGGTTAATTGCTGTTGATTAGACATCAGTACGCATGGCTGAGTTAGCACACAGACCTTAGTGAGTGGGCCACAGAGGAAGAGGAGGAGCGAATAAGGTCACTTGCAGACACTGATGTGAAATCAGCGCCAAGTGTTCCTCCTTGGTGGGTTAAGCTGGTTGAGATGCAGATAAGCAATATAGATGAGGTAATGTATTTTATCTGTCTGTTTGATTGGCCTACTGTAGCTGTGTTTGCTTGTTTTGGAGTGTAAATCAGAAGTCGTGCTCACCACCGAGGCCACATCCATGCTAACTGTACCCAACTAAGAATCTTGGTGTTCCTTTTTTCATGTAGTCTATAAAACAACGATTTCTTGAAATGCCAGATTTTTTAATGGGGTTTGCAATGCGTTCAAAGTGACAGCAACATTCACGTAATGTTGTAAACCAGCCAAGATATCCCTCTGAGCTAATGTGTGCTTACTACAATAAAAACATTTGTTTCTCAGACTCACCCTGGGTCTGGATATGCAGCTGCCTTGAGCCATTTTCATACATGAACTGTAAATGTTCAAACAATGGCATCAGGGCCTTTCACATATGAAGAACGCAGCAGGAGATTCTCCTCACAGACACAATCACAACACAAACATCTCCGGAGCAGTTGAAGGATGGTGCAGCATGCAGGAGGCAGGACATAACGTATCATTTCCCCTGCCGAGATCACATGTTTTCAAAATATCTTCCGCTCGAGTCTTTCCAAGTTGACATCTTCGTCTGTGTATTCTAAATGTATGGCACCCCTTTTTCATCCTGAGATATTTGTATTCTTTTTGCATGTTAAAAAGTCATGAACACACCCACTCGTTGGCAGTGAATCCTACAGATATTCTCCTGCTGTTTTCTCACATGAGCTTACTCTGACATTATCAAGAGGTTTTGCTATGGGGCAGGTAGGATAAAATGCCAAGAATGGCCACTGCAACTGACTGGGAGATTTGCATTCTCATATACAGCCTCTGCGGATAATTTCAGGAGAATATCTGGAGTTCAGTGCATGTCTGAAAGCAGCTTCACTGTCACAGATATCTTCACCAATGATTCTTGTAGTGGATTAATTTGATCCCAACGAGTGGGTTGAAAGTGTGCTAATGCTAAATCAAGATGTTGAAAATTGTAAACTTACGAGAAAGTAAATAAATAGTAACCAAATCCATGTCCACACTATCTGTTGATCCTCCTCCTAATAGTGGTCATTGCAACATAATATATGTCTCTGTTTCCAGAAAAAATCCACTTATCATATCCAGTTGAACCCAAAAACATTAATGAAGAATCTATGACGTACAGCAGGATTCTCTAATGTGGCTGTAGAAGTTTTGTTAAATAGTTATGTTGCGATTATGATCAAGTCCAACTTTGCCCACCCCAGAAACAAGATACATCTTAATTGATCTTGATGTTCAGATAGTCATGTTAACTCAAAGAACTCCTGTGAAATATAAACCACTATCATCAGGACTCTCAGACCAAACAGATGTCTGTCTCCATTTGTGTGTAATAGATAAACAAGCCCTGAGGTCAACCCTTACTTATTATTTATCTTTAATGCCTGATTTTTATCGCTCTGTTGCTTTTGTCACCAAAATAATTACAAGAATGGAGGTGGTTTAGACAGAAGAGGGAGTGACAAGCAGACACGGGTGGGGTGAGGGGGTTTGTATGTGGGGAGGGGGCAGGACATTGTAACCTTCACGCTGCTCAGAGTGAGAGAGAGCTTTGTTTAAATTTCCTAGATCAAAGGGTGCAATGCAAATTCCTGCAGCTTCCACGCCACCATTTGATGTTTTGGGGAGCCAAATTATTGTGGTGATTACAGTAGCTGTACACAACCGGAGGAGCCGGCCAAACAAGTAGGCTTGTTGTGACTCTCAATTAGTGGTGTGACATTTCAGCACCCAACGTCTGAGAGGCATTCCACAATAAGGGAGGCTGTTTGGGCTGATAAAGTGATTTGGCTTGGTGGGGCCCTTTCATCTGCACCGACATTGGGGTATTTGAGGCTTCTGGGGATTGTATCTGCACATCCTCACACCTCCCCTTTGCTGTGACAATAGCTCCACTGTGTCAAGCGTTTTGAAGGGGCTATAGGCCTACTGCACTGTGAGCAACTTAAGCTCAGTGGTAGTGCTACCATATTTGGATGCTTCTACACTGCTGCAATGTGAAATTATCAAGACCCATGCTAAAAGTACAAACACAAAATCATACAGATCATTTTATCAGGATTAGGTTCTGTGTTTCTTTTTCCTAAGCAGCTTTACTTCCAGCAGATATCAGATATCACACCATTAGCAGTGCTCTCATGTATCTGAATATTCAACCACCCAGCCATCTCTGAAGTTGACAACAGCAGCGTTATTTTTTTGTTTGTGTGTAACTGAAAGCCACAGCAAGTTGAAAGGATAACTTTGCCTGTGGGAAGGACAGAGCACCAGAGGATCAGGTTCAGCTCTACTTCTGATAACACTTTGCATTCTGCAGGCACCAGTGACAGCTCTGATGCCACATTGTTTGATTGTCTCTTTCATGTTCTCCTCCCGCCTTCAAGTCTGAGCAACAACGCCAGGTTGGAGGTGAACGGATGGTGAGCAGACTACCGCAGCGGACATGGATTGAGATGTGTTGTGTTTCTGCTGAAGTGATGGAGAGAGGCACTGGAAGGATGTTGGTTTTCAAACACTCCAGACTCTCTCTTAAATGTAGCAGTGAGATGGAAAAGGTCCTGGTGGTAAAACACTGTCAAGAACGATTAACTTCATGACATGAATCTTTGACTCTGGACTACTGTATGATTGAGGAAAGAGTTGGCTCACCATGAGGGTACTATTAAACCATAAACCTATTCAAGGAAGCAAGTCTGGATTTTATGATGTTAGAGAAATCAGGTTACGGCTTTAAGTCTGGAATAATCAGATTACTTACATCGATCGGTCTGGCAATAGTCAATACTTTTATTATTGCCAACAAATCCATAAAAATATACAGTGAATTCATCCTCTTAACAAGGTTATATACTTACAAACATTTAAATGTTTCACATTGTTGGATTGGCTGATGTGTTCTTCACATTTATTCTTTTTGAGTTAGTCTCACAAACACTCTCCAGTTGTCTTGAATATTCACTAACAGCAAATCTGCAGATGAAGGTAGCCCCAACAATTGGTCTGTTTACTGTTTGAGTAATATCTATTCAACACTCCGGAGCTCGTCATAGCGATTGTATGTGTTTGAGATCCAAAATAGTAATTTGTATTTGATAGGTTTGATGAAAATGGATTCATATTTTGTATAAAAATAAATAAACAAAATAGTGTTTTGTATTTTAGAAATACTGTAAAGTACTTTCCGTGATGAAAAATAAAAATAAAATCAATGCATGCAGCCTCTGATTGGTGTCTACTCAGTAATTTGCGCATGCTTCTAAAGACCTGAATATTGAGTTTCAGAAAATTTCAGCCAATGTTAAATTTTCATTGATTATGCAAGGTAAAAAATCTATAAAGCATTTCAGAGTTGTTGTACAACATTATCATGTTATAATGCCACGAGATGGTTTAACTTAGTAAATGCACATGTGTTTTGTGCCTTATTATCATTAACAATGTTGTGCTGCAACAGGTTGTTATCCCATCCACCACTGGCATTTGTTATAGAACCACAACTTCAAAGTCAAAGGCCCAATCCCTATTCACCCCTTAGGCCTTCCCTTTGTTTTGCATGTTCACATGTAGGGGTAGGCTGTCCCAATACCTGTTCGAAATGAAGGGTAGGGCCAAGGCGTGGGGCTTTATGGAACCCCTTCAAACCTTTTCCAACCCTCACTTCGAACAAAGGGGTACCCAGAATGCCTTGCAAATCACCGGCAAGCTGAGAGAGAGAGAACCACAAATATAGTATTTTCTCCATTAATAAGAATAAAAAAATTATGATAATGATTGTAATATCTTAGTTTAATATGATTTTTTTTTGCATGATAAACACACAATGCACCTGATTTAACCTGCATATAGTGGAATCAATAACAATGCATCCTGGCAGGGTTGCACACAGACCACTGCTAGTAGCCTGACTACTGGTGACATGTTGGGTTTCCTCGATGACTACTGTTGATGTTACGGCTTCTTGAAGGGCTGTCCCAATTTGTGACTCTGATTGAAAGGGCAAGATAACCCTAGAAAACAAGGGGTAGGGGTAGGGCCAAGGGGTAAAATGAGATTGGGCCTAACTGTGTCATTTAGTGGATATATGGTTTGTAATGTGATTGCATGGTCACTTGGATAAGTATTGTTTGTTATTTTTTTAGTAGTTTATTTTGATACATGCCGTGGCTGCTGTATTTTAATTGGTTTAGTAGTTTAGTTAGGTATTTTAGCATTTTATTTTAAAATACATTTGGATGAAGTGTATCTTAGCCCATCCCTGGTCTCAAAAACCTGCACTGTCTTTTTCCAACAGCGTTACTCCTCTGTGTGCAGGACATTGTGCTGACCTGGAAACAGCCATTCACTGCTGTGAGAAAGAGGGGCCCCCGAAACGCTCTTCCTCACTAAGAGCAACATATAACAGTATTAGATCTAGTTTAATTACACAGGGGCTTGCAGGATGGGCCACACTTTTCTGTCGGTGGTGAAAATGCTTAGCGTTTGTTGTCGGTTCAAGGCTCTCTAAAGGATGTGCTGGCATGTGTAGGGTTCTGGCAGAGAGGAAACTTGCGGTGGGGGTGTGTAAGGGAGAGGGGGGGGGACTGTTATTGTTTGAAAAGCGTGTAAGTGGCCTTCACAACACCGCATCCATGGAAATGAAGCAAACAGAGAGAGAGAGAGAGAGAGCGGTATTGAGAGAGAGAGAGCGAGAGAGAGAGAGAAAGAGCAAGAAAGAAAAAAAAATCTTGAACAGCTTAGACTGATGACTTAACAGGCGAAACCGAATTTGTCTTTTGCCGGGAGATGTCAGATGCCTTGCCAGAGAGGGAGAGAGAGAGAGAGAGAGCGCAAAAGCACACCACAGAATCTCTCCTGCATTTTTTTCTCCTCCGGTTTAAGACAGCTCGGTGAATACAACAACATCAAAGACCCAGCACTCAGAATGTACATTGTTGTTCCAGTAACCACATGAAACACACACAGAGAGAGAGAGGGAAAGAGAGATGGAGAAAGGCTGAGAGAGATGGAGCAAGGTTTTTTTTCTTTCTTTTTTCCTTGTACATAAATAGGGAGCTATGAAGGGAATCGGTTTAGGAACGGCAGGAGATTAACTCTTTTATCTCTTCATTTCAAACGTCCTCCATATCCACATCCTCCACATGCCAACCACTGTCAGGATCTTCATGCCTGACCAACACCACTACAAAGCAGAGGTGTCTCCTGCATCAGGACACATGTAACTCCTCCACAAACAGAGCGGATGAGGGCAGAAATAGAGGCGAAGAGGAGGTTTGTATAGCTTCAGTCCTGACTCATTGTCATTAAGAATGGCCTCTGTAATCGCAGCTCAACTCAGAGATTGCTCTTATTTTGCCACAGAAATTCCAACTGTGTTTAAAAGAGGAACGTAACAAAACTTGTGCCTTGATGTAACCAACAAGCTTTATTCCTGCCTGCCCTCATCTTTTCACGGAGACCACCCAGGAGCAACAAGTCAGTTCTCACCTTTAGTGTGTGTGTGTGCATGAGCTTTGTACTTTATAAGCACAAGTGTACATCTGTGTCTGTATACAGTTGTGTGTGTGTGTGTGTGTGTGTGTGTGTGTGTGTGTGTGTGTGTGTGTGTGTGTGTGTGTGTGTGTGTGTGCGTGTGTGTCTATGAATGAATGTGTTTTCTGTGTATGCGTGCGCTCCTACCTCCCACCATCTGGGCCGTGTTTGGAGAGATTTTCTGTAAAAATCACAGTCACGCCGTGGCAGGATTACCACTGTGAAAAAGCAGCACCTGGAAGAAACTCAGTGCTCCTGCTCCTTTCCCTCAGATGCTCAAAGAAGTTTCTGGCTTCCCAGCTTGAGGCACAGGATTTGTTTTTGACCTACATGGGCGTCCTAGGCCTCATGTTCCCTTCCAAAACGCAAAAAAATTAAAGACCACAGCTCAAATTCACATTAGGCCAAATCCAGCGAGGTTTCAGTATACAACATTACAGTAAATAATCAAGTGCATGCATTTGCGCAGCTCGGATAGCACACAAAAACGTGTATTCAAACAATATCTATATCATATATATATTTTTTTTTTCATTGGTAAGCCAAGACATGAGAGGGTGATTATCCACACCGAGATATAAGGCTGTGAATAAAAGAGTTCAATAATCCCATCTGGATGTTCAGTCTCAGCATCTTCACTGAAGATTTCCCATTAGAAATAATCTTAGTCTAGGATTAGCCACAATTATAAGTGTTTTGATGTTCCCACACACACACACACACATGTTCGTACATCTATCACATTGAGGATATTCATTGGCATAATTCATTCCCTAGCCCTCAAACCTAACCATCAAAACTAAATGCCTAACACTAACCCTTACCCTAACCTAATTCAAACCCTAACCATAAAACAAAGCCTTGACCCTGAAACAGCCCATTAAAAGTGGGTCAGAAAGTTAGGCCTGGACTCACTCTGTAGGTTGTAGACTCAAAATGGTCCTCACAAAGATATCTGTGCAAGTACCCCAACACACACACATAAACACACCCGCACACACACACACAAGAGCAGTGTATGCATACTTGGGAAAAGCTTATACAGCAGTTGCATTAAAATGACATGAAAGACTGAAGACTTGCAAAGCAGATTAGTTGCTTTGCTTTTATTTGTATGCGACCTCTGAGGCATTGAACATGTTAAGTGATTCCAAATGAACCAACTATTACAGAGTTAATAAATAGAGAAATGTGATGTATATTTGGAGAAATACATAAATGATGTAGTAGGTTTGTACCCATCCCTTTCGCTTCTTTCATATAGACTTTTTATTGACTTATTTGGTTGGTTATTAAACTTTTTGACGAAAGGAATTATTTCCAATTGGCTCCGGGGATCACACCACACTGTCTGTCTTTGGGTGTCTTATCAACTTATGTCTACACACTGTACAGAAAAGACTGTAAAAGTATCTCATATAGATGTAATTATTCTGGTAAACAGGAGTCTGTGCCAACCGTTAATATGTCATCCAGATAAAATGTCAAAATTCATCGATGCCTCCCTCAGACACATGCACTCTGTGATCCAAACACTCTGTGCCTTCCCAAACCATGGAAAATCAATGATGCAAAAAATAAAACCATTTCTAAATTTGACAGCACTATGGTTATGGTTTGATTTAGGTTTAGACACATAAGCAATTTAGTTATGGTTAGAGAATGATTGTGGTCACGGTTGAAAAGAAGAACCCAAAGTTGACTGCTGGTAGGAAACAGGAATCAAAGATTGATCTCTAATCCAGTCCAGTGTTCTGTTGGCACCGACCTCCTCCCATTGCAGTCTTTGTGAGTCAATACAAAGTCACGCTGGTGGATGGACAAGAAACATACTGTAAGTCCCAAAACCATGTTGTTTTGGGGTATTTACTGAAATGACTAACATGATCATTTGCTTTGGTAGGACAGTGTCATGCAAGATTACTGAGAGTCTTTGTTTTACCAGACCTTTCTCCAATTAAAGTGATGATATGTAATAATTCTTAAGTAAAATGTATAAAAACGACTTGACCTATGTTATAAATTTTGCTGACGTGAGTAGTTGGATTATCCAAAATGTTTCCATGAGTGTTCAAACCCAAGAAAAATCCCAAATTTTGTAACCCCCTAACCCTAACCCTAACCCTGACTTTTCAGTTTGATCACTTTTTAATGACGTTACCCCTGGCTTTGCCCATCCCTAGACAATGACAAAGGAAAAACACAGTTAGCCAGTCGGCTGATTTTTCCTTCCTCTGTTTGTATTGTTCACTTGTAATGGATCACAATTCTAATCACAAAACTGACTCGCAGTGGCTTGACCAGTTTTTGTATACAGATTGGGTAATTTACCTGCATTGGTTGGTTTGTTTGTTTTTTAGCAAGATTGCACAAAAAACATTATAATGGATTCCCTCTAAATTTAGTGGGTCAAGGAAGAACTCATAAATCTTTGTGCGGATATTTTCTTTGACATTTCTAGATAGGACATTTTTCAACAACCACACCTGTTAACTTTTTAAAAGTGCCCTATTCAAATTATTGTTGCTATTATTGTTGTCAGCTGGTAAATATTGCATGTTTTATTTTGGCGCCCTTTGGAGATATTCCTTTTTAGACGTTTTCACTGTTCACTCACTATGGCAGTTTTGGATCAAACAAATGTCCTGATCCTCGCTTGTCACCATATAATACAAGATTGTGAGTAGCAAGCATAACAATTAACAGTCAATTTGGGGAGCCTCTGGTTGCTGTGGGGCCCTAAGCAGTAGCTCAGTTGGCTTATAGGGAGAGCTGGCTGTGGTGGTAAGCAAACTCCAGTGGGAATACTGATGTTTTATTAAAGCAGAAGAGGTGGTAAATATACTGTATACTCAGTCAAACAGATGTGGGGAGCTTGTCCAGATGTGTATTGCCAAGTTTAATAGAGTTTTAATTTCAGCAACTCTAAAAATATACATCCAAATTGAACTGAACTTGAAAACTCAAGATACATTTTGATTGCTTCCCCCACTGTTGTCATGGAGACTAAAATACATGAATAGTCTGACTGATGTCACTCTGCAGTTTACTGTTGCATTTCAGGCTGATTTTTAAAGGAACTGTTCCAATAAATGCAGCATTAGAGCGGATCAACCTCCCTGACTTCTAACTGTTTTATAAATGTTATGTTCTAAGTTTGTAACAAAGTCTTTCTAATCCCAACATGAGATAACCCCTGATGACATCACTATGACATCATAATCTACAGAGAACATTATACAATACTGCTATTGTACTGTTTGGATAAAATAAAATGGACAATTCTGGATGAAAACCTTCCTATGCAGTGCTATCAGGTACAAGAGAGAAAATACGGAGGAACTGCGGAATCCAGTGCATGTCTGAAATCACGCAGCTATAAAAATATACAAATACGGTAAAATTCCACTAGGGGGCGTGGATCTGAGGCATGGCCCCCGACAGATGAATCAAGATGCTTTCTGTGATCCTCTGAGATTCTAAACCTCTGATTTCTCACTGCTCTGCTCTCAGTTGAAATCTTCTTCACTGTTAATTTAAACTCTCATGGTTTAGTTGTATCATATGAGTGTAGAGACTCTATAGTCCTGGATGTGAACGTGAGCTGTCTCTCTCTGCAGTGAGAGTTGGACAAAATGGTTGTCTTATATTCAGGGCTGTGCACTGAGTGAAGTTTGCTTGCCACATGACTGCTTTATCAGATGGCATAACCACACTGCAGTAGCTCAAACGCTGAGTCTCCTTCTGTTTCTCGTATGACTGTATATATTTAGCTTTTCCAGAGGGTGTATTTCTTTCAACAGTACACACTTTCCATTCATGTCCCCCAGCCTTGTGCCATTGTCACCATTTCATAGCATTTTTTTCGCTTTTGACCCTGCTTGGTGCCTGGCAGCGCTGGGGTCCAATGCCGGTGACATCATCCGTCACAATGAGTCCACTGCCACCTCCGGCTCTACTGTCCACTGTGTGCTTGACAGTAAGCAGCCTTGTTCTAGCGGAGGGGGGCACTGGCACGGCACGCTCCCTCTGTAAATGATGAAAGAGAGCAAGGGAGTTGTGCTGAAAGCGCCGGCCTTGTTTGGCCGACCGCGCTGGACACTGAGCTGATCGGAAGGCGCCTCTCTCCCCTGACAGTCACTTCTGTGATCTGCTGAGATAAAAAAGAAGAAAGAATGTGTTTGATGTCTGGATTTGAATAAATACACTGATGTTAATCGTTTTACAGTGTTAATCACATTTGGTGATAACATGGCTCCTCATGTGTGTCTGCATGTGTGCCAACATGAGCACATTAATTCAGTGTGTGTATGTAAATATCAGTCTGAGTTTATTGTTGTAACGTTATGTTTATCCTTTGTGGTCCTTTGCCTCCTCAGTCTACATCCATACTACTACATTTTCATATGAAAACACATCTAATCTGCTACGGATACATCTGGCGACCACACAACACCAGAAGTTTAGAGTCGCCAAAACGCAGAAGTTTTGAAACGCTGCTGGTCCCGTTTTAGTTTGAAAACTCTCGGATTGTGTTTCAGTCTGGACAGACAGAAACTGAGATGTTCTGAAGTTATTTCATAGACACCTATTTGCTATCACATGACTCCCTTCCGGAAGAAAACAACCAGCAGCTACCAGTTTAGAACATGAATGATCAACACAAGTGTTGCTGACCCTGTTGTCTTTGGTAACAGTGCAGTTAAATTCTGTATTTTACAATGTTACATCTGCTTACATGCAAAAGAGAGGAGCTATTATTCAAGCAATCTGTGATAATTCTATCAACCAAATGCTTCCTGCATACACCGGCATGTGCATATCCAGTGTACGTGAGTGTGTTTTCAGAAAGTCAGTACAGACGGGGATTAAAAGTGATACAGAGCGAAAATGCTCCTGTGGACAGAAATCATGAATGAAAAGGTAGTAGTTTATATGTATGTAGCATGACTCTCCCATGTTTGTTTTGTCCTAATGATGTGGGTCTGTTTTATTTAAAAGAATGGGACATGATAAAATCTTTACATGTAGCAGCTTAACAGCATGTAGTTAAGACCTTCCATTTCATGAAGACATGAAACATGTCAAGAATGGATAGTCTGTGCCAGTGTTCACCAGTGAGTAAATTTGCTGTCTGTGTCATCTTAACCTGTTGTTTCTGACACGTATGAGACGTACATGTGGATGAACAGATCAGTGGAGATAGTTCTTGTTTCCTGGAATTCAGCGGGGATCCACATCTGGAACAGATTTCTATGCTGTGTTATGAAAGCTCCGGCTGCTGAGCTGAAATCTGAAATGAGCAGCAGCAGCTCAGATGTTGTGGTTTTACCCAAACACTCCACGTCAGGTAGCCTGGAGAGCACCTTCAAGGTGGTAAACTTGTAAGCGTCTGGCTGAGACATTACTGAGCCCCTAAAGAAGTCTGATAAACTACAGTGACTTGGATATTTTTAGCCTCAACTGAGTGTATTGTTTTAAAGCAGATGTCTTGTCTTTCTTTCACAATCTGTTCTATTAGATATTGATGTTTATTGATGTTTATTACCTTTACTCACTGGGACAGTTCAGGTTCTTTTGTGATGTAAATTCAACATATTTTTGCCCATGTCCTTGGAAGAATGGAAGAAGTTCAAATAGACCTAGATGGAGAATCTTCTTAGGAAGTCACCATAGGTGTCATGAAGACAAAGCGTGCCCCCCTCCCTTGTCAAAAAAAGAAGAATCTTGCTTGCTGCCACACCATATGGAGAATTGTCCCAATTTCTTTTCCTTTATATCAAATGCAGCGTGTTTCAAGTAGAATCTTTTGTAGCATATACCACATGCGATTTGGGCTCTTGTGTGGCGACGCAAACTTTGCGACTTTTTGATATCTCGCGGAGTGCTGTGTGACAAGTTTCTGTCACTCACACGTTCTCCTTTTTCTCTCTCCACCAGCAAGCATATTTTCTACCCCATCGATTGATTAGCATACATCAAGCCCCTGTCGTCATGGCAAAACTTTATTTGAATCTTCAGTTCCTTTCCCGTGTCTTTCAACCAGCAGCTGTCAGCCACATCAACACTCGACGCGCTCCGTGCCAGACAAAGTTAAATTGAAGCTCACTCTAACACTATATATAGATAAAATGTCACTTCTTTCAAGAGACAAGGCACCTTCGAAGTCGTCAATACAGAGCGCTTTATCACGGGCAAAATAACTTTGAAACTGGAAAAGAGAGCAAAGATGAAACGATTATTCTCTCTTCCCACTTTGTGCTTGAAAAAGGGAAGAGGCGAGATTATTCTAAAGTGGGTAGAAGCGTTTAAGGGGCTGGCTTTTTGATCTGCCTGTCCATCAACGAAAACGAAGAGCACCTCCGGATGCTTCTGATCGTTAGGTGTCCTCAAAGTGTCTCAAAGTCTCTTTGTTATCGCTGAGTGCGTCGATTAAAGGGAGGAATATCATTTATTCATTTTGCCGTTGAGCGAAAGAAAGAGAGGATTCAGGAGCTTAGCATTCATTTTCGTCAAACTCTCGAGGTGTGGTGATGAAGTCAGCTTTCTTTTGAGAGACAAGCAGAGTTGAGGTAAAGAGATGTGGCGTAAAAGTTTTGGCTCTGCAAATTTTGAAAGGCCTCACTGATCTTTGAGATAAAATAAACAGTGTTCAAACTTTATTAAACTTTTCTTTCAACAGCGTGTTTGTAGGACGACACTCCTGTGAAGAATCCTGTCAAACAAGGTGTTACTGATGGTTGTCACTAATACATGAATTTATGCACATCCACATACACAATCTCTCTCTTTCTGTTATATCTGTCTATATCAGTCACACACACACACACACACACACACACACAGGATAAACATCTATAGAACGCATAAGTATGTATTTATTGGAATATGTCACATTGATTTTCGGGATGTGGGAACACAAAGGAGGCCAGTATCAACACACTCTTTATGTGTCTGTTTCTCTTTTCACCCGAGGACAATGCCATATTCATCTTCGTTCCATTTTTCCAAACGCGGTATCTGATTCTTTAACATGCCTCTCAGTCTGGAAGTCCCTTCCTTTCCCACTGTTTCAGGCCTTCTTTTTTTTTCAAATACTCAATCCTGTTGCGAGGTGCCTCTCAGAAGTAGAAAGTTCTTTTCAAGCCTGAAGTTTTTGCCGTCTTCACGTTTCAACTGGCAAGATGAATATCGGTGGGACAAAGTGCAGAAAGGAAAAGCTTTTGACGAGACTTCTGAAGGCCCAGGAGCTCGTCCTGTCTCTCCCTTTTGCACTGGCTTTCTCACGTGGCTGCTAAAAAGACATCGTATCAAATGCAAACTGAGAAGTCACAGTCTTTCAAGATAAATCAGTGGGATGTGGAGATGCTGCTCTGCTTAGTTTTGAAAAATGAGAAATTGGTGCATTCTCTCTTGTGTTATCAGAGCTGCTGACAGTAAGTTCATGTTCTGTATGTGCAGAAAGACAATAGCATGAATACATGACCTGGAGCAAAGTCGACTTTTGAGGTGCAACTTGTCAAGACTTTATCTTTAGCCGTTTGCAATTTATACGTCATGTCGATACATATTGTTCTAAGGAAATTACAGAAATGGCACTTACAGTTATATGTTAGGAATACCCCTCTCATTCATGAAAATCTTCAATGTGTGAAATGCTGTCATATTAGAGGAATGTACAAAATAATTATGTTGTAAATCAAGTCAAATGCCCAAGCAGTTTATTTTTGTTTCATATAGGCGTGAGTTGCTCTTTGTAGCTTATGCTGTCTGGACAATCTGTGTTGGATATTTGAAGTCTAAACAGTTAGTGTTTTGTGTTGACTAAGGCTTGAGGGCCAGTGGTTTAACACTTTCAAGAAGCACTTTGTGGGGCGGCATCATGGGGTAGCCTCAAGGAAATCTGAAATAGCTGAAACTAGACCTCAGTGCAAATAATCACCCTCGGCCTCTGTAAACCATCATGTTTATGCATTGTAAATTGTGAAAAGGAATGCTTTAACATTGTGTGGCATATGTATTTCAAGGCTTTGAACATTGGATGGCATCCGACTTTCACCCACACAACCACAGGCTTTTGCTTTTGCCTCTTGACTGAAATATCACTCAGATTCCAAAGAAACTTAAAAAAAGCAACCTTTTTTGAGGCTGTCTAAAGAATGCGTCTGAAACCATTTCTATGCTGGTTACATGCATTTAGCTATCACTGCTGCAGGGTCAAAAACCTTCCACACATCTTCTGGCTATTTTAAGTTTTACTTTGGTGACCATGCATTTTTGAAATTACACAACAGGCTTTGAAAGGTTCATCTTTGAGTCTTGGCTTAAAAAATGTTCTAAATCTATAGCAGACATTATAATCCTTTAATCCTCCTTTAAAACTGGACATACAAGGTAACGACAGAGCTCTTTATAAAAACACACAGCAGGATGTATTTAGATGGACCTCTCCTCCACCTTCGAAGGAGGTTGTAGGGCCCTGTTCAGACCTGGTATCAACAAGAGACTTGGGCAATCTGATTACAAGGGGACAATTTGAAATACAGGTGTGCAAGCACCAAAGACTACATCCATACTTGCAACCAAGCACACAAGCATTGTTTGACTCTGTATCAGTTGAAAACGCCTACCACTTGACTTCTCACCTACACTGGGCACTGGTTCTGGTGTAAATAAGAAGTATTTGGTTATTTACAGAAAGAGCTTGGTTACAAACAAGAAGCAGTAATAGTGAAAAGTAGCATGCAGAATCGAACAGCACAATAGGTGTTTCTAAAGATAACAAGTTCAGCAATGCTTGTAATTGATGATCCATGTTGCATTTTACACTGGAAGCCAAGGCTGATGCTAGTGGATTTCTTCAGTTCATGTGATAGGAGCCTGACGAATCAGTGAAGGCTACATCATGACTGAAAAGACCCAAACATCTCAGTTTCATCTGGTCCAGACTAAAACGCAGCTCTAGAGTTTTAGTCTTGAAAAGACCCAAACATCTCAGTTTCATCTGGTCCAGACTAAAACGCAGCTAAAACGGGGCCAGCAGCCTTTCCAAAAGTCTTTGTTTATGGGTCTCTAAAGCTCTGGAGTAGTTTGGATGGCAGGCGTATCCACAGCAGTGTTTTAAGCGTAGTAGTGTGGATGTAGCTTGAGATCCAAGTTCTGAGTTCAGACCACATTCCGAGGTGGACTGCGATGTGGCTATTGAAAGACTGCCACCTCAGTTAGTGTCCTCTGACCTGTTGCAATTTCTTGATGAACCAAAAATATCTTTGCTCTGCCTAGTGTTTCCTTTTCATTGATTTATTTGCATTATTTCTAATGTCAGATATGAACAAGACCTAAGAAATGTTTTTGGCAGGTTGGGCAGTTGCTACACTGGTTGTCTCCTTCCTACAATTCAACTCATTTGCAACATACCTACTTTAATCTGTGGTTTTGAAACCTTGTCTCACAACCTGTTTACTCACTGAGACTTCAAAGGGACTGTGAACACACTTGGTGGTGTCATGACAAAGTTACACCCACTCCAAGCATGCTTAACGGATTAAGTAACCGACAATATGTCACAGACATAAAGAAGACAGTGTTGTCTCAAATACTTTATTTATTTTTTATTTTTTTTTTACCATTGTAACTTCTATCCTCAAGCATACCTCACTTAATAGTTCAGCCTAGTTTTTCCAAGTGATTCACAAATCGCCCCTATACTGAGTTTGTTGAGTAATATTAAATGCAGTCTGTTAATGTCGTTAAATTTTAGTTGAGCAGAAATATGAATTATTATACTTATACTTATAGCTATACTTATTTTTCAACATTTTCAGGACACTGGCACTTCAAGGGGTAATCAGATGGACCAGTTCACCCCTGGCCCCACCCCTGGATCTGCCCCTGATGAGGAAATCATTGTGTTTTAAAAACAAATAACACTTTATTAATTGAAAATTAGGCTCAGATCAGAATATTTTGTCTCAGATCAAAAGAGAGTCCAAACAACGCTCCAAGACAAAACCTGTCAACACAGCAGGTACAACAGGTTTGTTCAGATCGCAAAACTCTGCAGTCATGCTTCCTGCTGCAGCCTTGATCTTGCCGCCTTGACATGTCCATGTATATACACACACAATCATAACATCCCACATATGCACACATATGCACTTAAACACTCCTTTGTCAAGCACAGAGGTGATTTATATCAGGCAGAAAAGCAAGCAGGGTGACATTTGTAAATATGGAGGAAATATGATAAGATATGACTGTGCAAGGATTTTGAACTCTAGACTGTGTAGGTGCTGACCACTGTAACTTTTGCATTCATGTTCAATTGACAGATATAATATATACTAACAACATTTAAAGTAATTAGTTACTTATAAAAAACGGAGTTACTTTTAAATGTCTGCCGCAATTCTTTTACCTATTATTTCACACATATTATATCTTAGTTGCTATATTATTTTAGAGTTATTGAACACGTGACAGTGTGGGACAAAACAACTGTCACATTTTATCATTGTGTCCATTTCATTGTGTCCATTTCATTGACGCTTCTAACACGCGACAGATGCAAAAATGAAAGAAAAAATAATTAAACAAATATCTCCCGATAAAAAAGAGTTGCCATACACCGACAAAGATGTCAAGAGAGTTTGTGGTGATAAGAGCTGACGACGGGGTTGGGAGTGCTGCATTTTGTCATTATTAGATCATGTATAAGACAGGAGAGAGACAGAGGATGACCGACAACAATAGGTTTGTGGCTATAAATCAACCTTTGCAAACCTGAAAAAAACCCTGCATGCATTTAAGTTTCTCCATGTGTAGAATAGATTTGTATTTGTGTTTGTTTTGTGAATATTTAGGAAATGATACAAAGCAGAAAACTTGTAAAACTCAGTGCTCAAAATTCCTACACTGTTTGTGACCTTGACGTTAGTGGTAAGAATATTGACACTTTCTTTACACTGGAATCTGATTGAACAACAACAATCCAATTACAAAGCAGAACACTGAGGGACGTACAAATACTCATGTTTTATTCAAATACAAATCTTTGGTTTACAATGCACAAACTTGAACAAACCTCTAATTCCAGTTTATTTCCATTTTGGACTTATTTTCATACTTTTGATCAATATTTGTAACGTTTATAACACTCATCCTACTCACTGCTGAAATGTGGGAATATGGTAACATGTCTCAAAAGGAAATCAGACCAGTTGAAATACACAAGCAGTCAGATGATCACAGCATGCAAACATCCAATTTTATTATTATTATTAAGTTATTTATAAGAGAGAAAAACATTACAACAACAGGAGCAGCAGCATAATCATGAGATACATGAAATTAAAACATAAAGTTGTACATACTCTATCCAGAATTTCGTCCTTTGTATAACCTGTGTCTTGACTCATCAGACTGGTGATGTCACTCTGTTTGCAAATCTCAGTGACTGCTTTGGTAATTACGACATTATGCTAAAATTAAAAGAAATTATAGCCTGAAACTATGGATACAAGAATCAAGCTGTGAAAAAATACAATATCTTGCAGGATAAAGATTGAATTTGGAGATGGAAACCGGGCAGGACCTGGATTAAAAGGGTCTGTCACACACAGACACCATTAGTCCCCAGAGCTCCAGCTGCCCAGCCTCTAAAGTCACGTTGTCCCAGTGTGATTGAAGGTCCAGCTGGTAGACCATACCTTTTGATCCCTTTCTCTTTTATGCCAAAGACAAACAGCTCCTCGTAGTCATCCACACTGGAGTGATTGATACACACACACACATGCGCGGGCACGCACACACTGTGATCACGTTGAGGCACACATTTACATGATGATCACAGAGACACACTTGCACATTCACACACACAGGCATTAGCATTTCCTTAATGAATGCCATCTCTCCCAGAGTAATCACTCTGCTAATGACCTGCTTGAACTCAGAATGAAACCCAGGAGGTGAGAACAAAAGGTGGAGAGAGAGACACAGTGAAAACCATGCAGTGTGTGTACATGGCTGCAGACATTCATGTTGGTCCACTTAACTATCCTGCTCAATAGAGTAGAATAGTTTGAGGGCTTTGATGATAGAAACGAACTGTAATATGGATAAAAATTATATTTTCCTCAATGATGTGTGGTCAAAACGCCACCTTAACACTAAATTGACAATAAATATCGTAAAATTGATTGGATTCGCCCAAGCTTTACGCACATTACTGTAACATTGGAGGTTGCCCTCTGAAAAGCTGTGTGGATCCTCCATGTTCACATTTCTAGTCCAAAAAGCCACTAATACAGTGCTCTCTATTTAGCTGGAAGTGCTGTTGCATCTATTGTGTCTATAGTAATCCTCAGTCACTTCTGTTCAGCGTGCTGCACACCTGCCTCTGTGTTTCTTCATGGTTGTTGTGTCTGGCTGGTAACAAGCAGATCAGATTCTTCCAAAACTACTGAACCAATTTTATTGTAACGGAAGGCTGGGGTGTGGGACAAGGAATTATTAGATTTTTGTATCACTTATCACAAGATTGTTTGGGTTTTGGACATTTGCAGCGATGTACCTCAGATTAATAGATGGATCTTGAATAAATAAATCAGGCACATTTAGGGGAGTGATATCTAGAGTGTATAGAATTTGGTGCAGATCAAAATAAAAGTTGAATTTAAATGTGGTTTCATAAGGAGATAGAGTGCACTCTACTGAATGCTATTATACAGTTATACATGTTATTCTCAGAAATATCAGAAACAGTTTGACCCTGTTTACAACCTAGTGGTCCTGTCAATATACAAATAACTAAAAATCATAATCATAACTTGAACGTATGACATGGCTGTAGATAGTTATATTGGCAATGTGAAGGATATGTGTGATCAAAGACCTAATGCTGAAATTGTAAATGAAACATGTGTAGACCCAGTGTTAGAATAACAAAACTAAAATCAGCAATAATTACAGCTAAAAGTAATCTTCATTGTTTGGTCCAGAGGGGCACTTTGAGACAAAAACAAAGGACAATGGGGCAACAGCATGAGCCATTTATACCACCATCACTGGATTTACAAACTTTTTCCTTGTTTTAAGACAAATGAGCCTCTGGGGCTAACTAACTTTCAGCTTACTGCTACAAGTGAAACATTTATATGTATCTGGAGCAGTTGCTCTTCATATAAACACAGTAACTGTTTATCTTATTGGGACTGAATGACTCCACATAACCACAACAATCATGTGATTTACAAGCTAATATCCAAACTGAATATTGGAACTGGGGTTTTCCAGTGACTGGCTTTATTTTTCAACTTGTTCACTGCACCTCTCTCCCCCCTTTGACAACCTGAGGGAACAATAGAAGGACAACTGAGAGGCAGTAATAGAGAGTAGGGGAGGAAGGGAATGTGCAGTCGGATCTACACATTCTGGGTTTCTGCAGCCCCACGGGCCATTTTCAGGGCCTTTCCTTACATGGGACCCAGCCATACAGGGAATTTGCATGAAACTGACTTTGGTGGGATCTCCCTGCAGCTAAAGCGTTGGGACACAACTTGCATTCATATTCACAACTGGGCACTGCACAGTGCATGAGGAATAGCTCAGGGATGGGTGTCATCTTTTTCATTTGAGGACCACAGGGCGTCAGGATGTCTGGGTTTGTTTTTAGGAAGATAGTTTGTAGTGATAGTCTGAGAAGAGTGTGAAAGCAAAGAGGAGACTCAGGCTTTTATATATATATATGTGTATGTATTTATGTTTATAGATACATATATAAGTATGTAAGTACAGAAGGACTGGTTGGGAACACAAGAAGGTGGAATAGACTAAGGCAGACACAGAGAAACAAAGGAAAAACAACAATGACATATGGTAGAGAGAAGGACACATGAAGAGAAGGACACATGAAGTAGAAAAGGACGGTGATAGAAACCAAAAAAAATGAAATGATTGAATCCAGATACTGTGAGTAGTAGAGGTCACCCCCCTCTCTCTCCTTTCTCTTATGGTAATCCCTCCAGTAGCAGTGAGCTGTTAGGCTCCTCCATAAATCAGCGTTTGTATGAAATACCAGCGGGAGCCAAAGGTCAAAGGAGAAAATTAGCAGCTGTCTTTTCCTCTCCTTTCATGTTACCCGCAGGGCTAATCGCCAAGTGCACCATCAGCCTCATTTCCACTTTAAAACAAAGTCCCCGACAAGCTGGGGAGGAGCTGTTTGCCCACTCTTACATTTTATGGCACCAGATTTTATTCTGGGGGGGGGGGGTATTCTTCCCCTCCCTGCTTTCTCTCACCCCTCTCTTTCTGCACTCCTTTCTTCCATCGCCTTCAGGTGTGGGAGGGCAAACAGTGGAGCATGCTTCCCTCACACTGCTTTGTTGACACATGTCAGCAGCGTTTGATGATTGGCGGCCTCCTCCCGCTCCTCTAATGTTAATGTTTAAAAATTATTCTGATATGCTGGAACGAGGATGTGAGGTTGGGTTTCTAATGTTTATGAGAGCATTTTGCATTTTAGCATTGTAATGTTGAACAAAAATCAAATTAATAGTCACAGTGCATTATTGTTTTAATTGACTGACCATCTGCCTGGTCAAAGCTGAGCAAAGATGAATCTAACAAAAGACTTGCTTCAATATGTCAGTTGGCTTTAGTAGAGGGGAATGGAAAATGCCAGTAATTTTCTCATGTTCCCACTTTACTGTACAAAATTTTAGGAGCGATTTGTTTGCATGCATCGTTTTCCCTTGTAGCTCAGAATTGTGCAGTTACTAAAAGTAAGATGCAAGTTTTTTTAGCCTGATCACATTAAATGGAATCATGTCACACGTGTGATAAGGTCATTGAAGCAACATCACAAGAAATACTGCAAACAAAAATACTTTGAAGATCCTTTAATGTCCATGTTAAATGTTACTTTAAGTGTGTCAGACTTAAGTAGAAGTGTGTGTATTTTTGTATTCAGGTTGTGTTACCATAATAATATGCACTGTAATAATGCAGTCCATATCAGAAGCACAAACAGGAGCATAAAAAATAGTCAAATAGAGCTAAATCATCACCTCGTGTTTAATAAAAGCTGAACATTATGGCTTCACAAATGCATTGTTTGTATCATGTTTGTGTACTTGATAACAACAGAGGTGTTTCCGTCACTGTTCCGACCATCACTGTGTCTGTGCCTTTATGTCGTCTCCCTTTTTGTGATCTGTCCTCAAATTTGACTTGTTTTTGTGGCATGAGATGTAAATTCTGATCCCACATTCAGTATTCTGTTAAAAAATATGGTCAATAATCCATGCATAAAAAGAGACTATTTCTTCTTTCTCTCTGCACATTCATCTCTCTTTGTTTCTCTCTTCTATTTGACCCCTATTTCATCTCTGTGTTTCAGTTTACATCTCTTTGCCTGCTCATACGTTGTCTCTCTATCTTTGTTTCTCTCTCTGTGGGAATGTTTTCCCTATCGCTAGTCAGTGCAGTCAGTGAGGTGCATAGCAGCAGTGCTTTGTTGCCATGTTCCTCTTTGCCTATCTGCTGTGCAGTGTGTTTTGAAACTCACCCTCCCTCCGCACACCTGCTGAGTAGCTGCATGACACTGGGAAACGTCCCACAATAGGGTCAAAACACTTTTATCTTAGTTTTAGTTATGGATTTAGAAACTCTCTCAGGAATAAACGAACAATATGCAGCTGGCCGGCGCTGAGGTCCTGGATGATTGCTCTTTTTTGCTGTATCCAGAACTTCCTTTATTCACAGTGGGTGGGTTTAACTCTTCATAGTGTAAAAATTCCATAACTGCAAAGAAAAAAGACCTTAATCATACAGTGGCTATTTTGAACCCCTTTGTCCTACTCACAACAGCAAGAAAGAACACACAGATGGTCAAAGCAAAAAGAAGTTGGTTGAATGCATGCATACTCATAACATAGATGAACATTTGTGCACATTATACAGTAACATATTTATGCACACCTTGAAAGAGAAAATGTAGCACTGCCTATACTTTCAGGGTTTTTGTTTGTTTGTTTGTTTGTTTTTCACCTAAACCATTGCACAACACACACAAAATCACAGTTTCATTTTAAAACCAGGAGGTTTTGCTCATTACATGTTGTTTATACACATGAGTCATTGTGGCGTCTGACTGAAAATGATAGAAGGCGAGAAATTAAGCTTTGAAACTGCTCTGCTTTGTAATTGCAGTTTCTGATTTAGTATGAGATACTTTTGGGGACTGTCAACAGTGTCAGGCACAGCCTTAAAAGGGTATGACTCACACCAAAACCATGAGAGTCTTCGCAAGTACTCATTAAATTCCCTGCAAAATTCAAGCAATCCGCTTGTTGTTCTGTTCCCTCACTTTGAATTTACCATCAGGTCTGTCAAGGTAATATTTAATCTACTGTACAGATGAAAAAATGCTGTCAAAAGTTGCCATCCTTTTCACATGCACATGCTGTTTAATGCATTTTAACCGGCCCTGAATCATTCAGCTACAATGTCAGGAAAACATTAGAGTGTATGTGTGTAATGTCTGACAGTTGTTCTCATGTCTAATTATATAGGACCTGGTGGAGCAGCTCATACACATTTAAAATAAATAAGCACAACCTGCCATAATATCACACGTTATATATCATATGCATTAACATCTCGTTAACAATACATTCTTATGGTAAGCACATTTGTTCCCTCTTGTTTCACTGTATGTTTAACAATCTCGTGTTTCTATGTTTTTATATCTGACATTTTTATGTTTTGTTTTAATTAAATGTTTTGCAGAAAGAACTCTGCTGAACTTTCTGAAAAAAAACATTCAAAAGTATGCATTGCTTTTCTTTGTAATCCTGGTCCACTTACTTCAAAGTTGATGTCCTTATTCATGTCAGCTTGAGCTGTGTAATGTAGTGTGTGGATGGAAAATGGGTTTGAAACTGAAAGCAGATGCATCATTTCAAACAGGTGATGAAATACTTGTCAGGTTGATGCTACACACACAGTGAACTGTTTAGTTAGTACCACAGAATCTGACAGTGATTACTTTTACATGGACACCCAGACTGCAACTATTGACCCTATTCAGAATAAGCCATTATTTCAGTTGTGGTATTTACATGACTTGCAGATAGAATATTCCATTCATATTCCTGTTTACATGTTACAGTGACCTTATTCGGGTTAAGGTAGTCCAAAAATGCTAAATATACAGAACAGGACAGTTTCTTATTTAGACTATTGATTTTAATCAGGTTAATATCTGAATATTGGTGTCCATGTAAACGCAGTGTTTTTGTGTGTGTCGACACAACAGTCACCTACACCCATCACACTGGAGCGTGTTAGAATTGTCACATCTGTTAGTATCTTTCTGCCGACTTCTCCAGAAGTTAAAAGTCGTCCACTGGAACATTTGATCAATAGGACCAATTCGTTTCTCTTATCGGGGCATGGATTTGCTGTCGGGCTGAGCCTCAGACGTTTAGCTGTTGTCAGTTGAAACCAGTGCTTCTCTGTAACAAGTGTTACTTGTCCTCTAATAGGCCTGACTGTTGCTTCATATCAAGCATTTTTCTACATCATTTGTCAGATCCTCATTAAGGACAGTCAACTGAACTCAAAGTGAATACACACATTTTCTCACGATCACAATTAGAATCACTTGATTTGTCGAGCATTATGAATCGACCAACGTATTTAATATACATGAAATTGTTCCAGTGGAGTTGCTGCAGAAGCAATTGTGTGTCAACAATAGTTTTTACACTATAGACAACCAGAAATTGTAAGTATATGTATATATTTTTTTGCACCCTAGAAAGACAGAATGGCATCTGTATGAGCAGACTGGCTTGGCAAACATTTGCACACATCAGATAGGGTTTCGGTTACCATAAAGGTTTGCCAAGCCAAAACGGATTAGGCCAAGCATCACAGGCGATTGTTTCTATACATTATTAAACTTTTAAGCCTCCGAAAAACAGGATTGTGGGAAAAAAGAGTGGGAAGAGAAAGTAATTATTCATCTTAAGTGCTCACACGAACCCCCACACCTTCAGCAAATCTCTCACTCAAGTTTAAAAAGATGATCATTTATTATATATATTTTTTAACCTTGTTAAAGACCTAACTTGATTGTTGTCACCGTTGAATAATTTAGACTTTTCCTAAGTTGAAATTAAAGTTTATTTTCTTAAATTGGGCCTTTAGAGGGAATGGTCTTAATCAGCCATAACAAGCAGATGAATGGCTGGCTTCTCAAACTTTAAGGGTGTTATGCACCATGTCCGACTTCAAAGCCCCTCTTAACTCCACACTTTAATTGTATCTTCTTCAAGCCTGTCTGCCTGACCGCCATCTGATTTTGCTGACAACTGCACTCCTCTCTCTTCTTCATGCTCATCCGTCTATCTCTCCATTCCTCCTTCTTCGCCTTTCTCCATCTGTCATGACAGATATAGCCCCCCTCCCTCCCCTCCCTCTTTTTCTTTTTTTTCCCTTTAGCTCTTCTAAAGTCACTCTGCTACAAGTGTCAACTCAGGCACGAGCCCTAAATTACTTTTTTGGATGAGGGTTGACATCTACCACTCACCCTTCAGCTCATGCAAACAGAATGATGCTATTTGTCCCCTTTTTTCCTCTCTCTCTCCCCACTCTATTTATTTCTGCTCCCTTCTTTTCCGTATTTCTCTCAGAGCCTACAAACAGACATTCACGCTTCTCTCCATATGGGCTTTAATTTGCCATTGTCCCCCAAGATATTCCTTGCTCAGGCTTGAGATAAAGGGATAATCACTTCAAAGGGAAGCTAGGGGGGAGACTGCCCCCTCCCTCCCAGCTGAAAGGAGAAGTGGACAATACGCTAATTGAGAGGGAGAACTGATCACAGGGTCTGTTCAAAGGGAGGCCTGGCCACGCCCCCTCCTCCCTCCGATGCACTTAATTTTATTAGTGTTTATGGTGATGCTTCAGACAAAATTATCACTCAAACCCACCACAGCCTTTGAACTCCAAAATATTGGGTTAATTTGCAATTATCCACCCTCTCCTCTGTTTTTTTCTGTGCTATTTTAGCACAAGTATAGGATTTGAGTGGATGAAAGGGCGATAAAACAGGCCTGTACAGAATTTACTGTTTGCATTGTGCAGACATATACTGTGGGCTGTAATATGATGCAAATCAAATACGTTTTATGCAAAAGCAACAAGAAGGGAGAACACAGGCCTACCTTGTTTGACTGATGAAACTAATGATACACTGTCAAAGTTTTGTGCAGTACAAGGAAAGAAAGAAACAAACAAACAAACAAAGGAATAAGGAAAGAAAGAAAGAAAGAAAGAAAGAAAGAAAGAAAGAAAGAAAGAAGTAAAGAGTTTTTTTAGTTATGTAAATCTACATTCAAATAATCAGACGTTCTTGGCCTGTTTCCCTGTATCCTGATGTGACACCTGTACTGACAACATACTTTCTCTGTGCAGGCTTTAATTAAAGAGGCGCTTCATTTCCAGTCTGTGGTGATACACCAGATGCCTTTAATTCCTTCCCAACCACGAGCTATCAATTAGCCTCCAGGTCACCCCATTTTATTAGGGCTTCATAGCAAGTCACTGGCACTCTCGTTCTGTATTGTGCTTTTAAAGTGTTTGGATCTCCCTGTGAAATGGTTAGGGCCCCAACAAAGGGGTCAGGGCAGGGTCAACATCAAAAAGGGGCTTCTTGGGGCTACTTTACAGCACCCTCTCTCTTTTGTCACTGCTGAACACAAAAGTGGGCATTCAAGGGTCAACAGGTGTGGTCTCATGGGTTTAGGATCTTATGGCACTTCACAAATGAATTAAAAAAGACAGCATCTAGTGTTTTGGCTGTATCTGTGGTGATCACAGAAGTTTTGGTCATAGAAAATTGATTAGAAACAACCACATTCTGAATAGTTGAGTACCCTGAACTTTGCGTGTCATTAAAAGCAGACAGAGCAAAGCATGAAAGAAGCTTCCTGCCTGTCAGCAAAACTGTCTTCAGACCCTTTTTTTTCTTTTGCAGTGATATGTGCGGCCTAATTTAATTTGAGGGAAGATAATATCTTATCCTGAATGTAAAATATCCCACTTTAAAGATTGTCCTGCACTTCAAAAATTACATTTTATAACCCCTCTATATCTCATTACTCCTTTCAAAGTAGATTTAAAAGAAATTAGTGTGCAGATAACGGTGAGGCTACATATTTCATGGCTTTAATGTGGTCCTAGTTGATCAGCCAAGTGCCCCTTTAACGTTCGATGCCAACGCCACTGACCCATTTTGTGATTTTATGCTCCGTCTCGGAGACAGCGGGCACTTCCCTTTATGAAGTGTTGAAGGCTTTTTGTGCATTTTGGGTGCTGGATTGTTTGGATTTGTGGCAGCAATGTTTGTCTTACAGAGCCCTCCAGTATAAACAGGAGCGATGAATGACCTCTTCACATCCACACTGTCACACGCACAAAGAAAGAAAATGCACTATCTGCTATGAAACGGCTTTGTGACACCTTGCAGTGAATTTTCTTTAACAACGACTTACAGCATGCAGAAAGTGGTTGGCAGGATATCAGTGTAATCAGCAGGATTCCTCTGCTGTACAAGGAAATCAATGAAAGTTTGATATTGCACATATATTTGAAAGTAGGCTGTCGAATAATAAGTCAGAACTCTAATGTACAAGATTATCCTGTGGTGTGGCTGCAGGATACAGCGATTAAGTGTTGAGCTAAAGTGTTAAACATAAAAAAATAATTAGGTTGCTAAATTATCATTCTCAGCAGTCAACAGTGTCTGTCCATGTTGGATTAGACTGGATGAAATGACATGCCAGGATAACAAATCATGTATAAATATTTGGACACAGATGCTAACACAAATACAAATCCACATGTGGACAAACCTTGCTTACTCCCCTATGTATAACTCTACATGAATTAATCACCACTTGGGGACCTCAGAGAAGTTGGATTTTATTGGTTCCCTTGTCCTGTACCATCATGGGAGTTTTGTGAATTTGAATCCTCTGACTTATATAATTATATTCTGCTTTAAAGTTGATTTTAAACATCAAAGAGACAATATAGTCTTTGAAGTAGCATGGGATTGGATCACTGTCTAACCCACTCTTTAAGATTCTGTCACAATGACATTAGGGAAGTCATGTGAATTAAAAGACTAGAGAACAGCTCTTGCCTTTGCTCTCTGTCCAGTTTCAATCCAAATGTCATGCTGTGCCATTTTCCCTGAATGTGGAACTGGCAAGTGTGTTAGGTTGACATCTTTGTGGATAAAAGCATGTGACTAATGTAAATTATATGACACTTACACTCTATATGATTATCAAATCTGGGCTATGACTGGAAATAGTTAAAAATCATATTTCATCATCATTCATCATATTTAGCCATAAATTATTTACTGTCGCTCCTATAACTCTGGTAATTCTGTGATATTCCAGGGGTGACATGAAGATAAAAGTCCCTTAACACCCTGTAGAAATATAAAGTAATAAATAAATATCTTGCTGTACAACAGGGGATAAATAAACCAAAATGAACTGTAAAAGTTGTGTCACTGGCTTCTCATCAGATAGGTAGACACACTAAACTCACTGCTGTCACTTGGAAAGGCCACAGGCAACAATAGCAGCCTATGGCTTTTGTTTGCTTTGTGTTTCTGTTGGAACTTTGTGTAGTAACACCCGGACTGTACGCACAATGCTATTGGCGCGGTAGATCACTTACTTCTGACGCTCCAAAGCCTCGGGGAGTTGGCTCCGAATTGCCTGTGTTTGATAAGGTCCTGACTCACAAGTAAATATTTCCCCCCGTCTAGAAAAGTTTATTAAACACTTTTGCGCATATAAACATACGTGTTCGCTATGAGAAGGAATTCAGCAAATCAAATGCTAAAACTTAAACTTTTTTCTACTCCTTTATTTTCATCGTGGTTGGGGCTTTTGCGTTGTATTTCATCGGTTGCCGCGAAGACGAAACGCAATGTTTTTTATGTATCTTCCGGGACCACAGCGGCGGTTCTTCGCTTTGAAGTCCACAGTTAAACCCTCAGCCCAGTTGGTTTAGGAACAGCCCTGAGGATTTCTACCGCTTGCCATGACTCCTTGAAACATTACCTGGGCAGGATAGACGAGAGGAAAACGCTCCTCTCTATTAGTTATTGTTGAAAGAAAAATTGTCCGGTGGGATTGGACATAACAAGACTGCGAGGAGAAGAGCTCCGCAGTGGTTTTTCTTTTTAAAAGGCGCAGCGTGTTGTTGTTTGGACTACTTTACTTTTCACGTTGTCTAATCAGTGAGGCTACTCGGGTACATGGATGGTAAGTTGTAGGAAAGCTGTTCCACAGGCCCCCTCTCTTGGCGGCTTTGATGTGCTGCTGCTCAGCTTTGAAGTTGAGAAATGCCGGGCTATGTTTCTTGTTTGTGGGCGAGAAATGCGGTGAGATAGATAAGAAGCTTATGTGTGTGAGTGTGAGAGAGAGTGTGTGAGAGGAAAAAGAGAATGAATGTGTAGCTCGGATATAAAAAAACAATATTTGTTGGCTGGTGCGTCTTCTAGCAGGGGGAAAAGTGGGATGTATTCTTCAGCCAGAGCCCCCACCTCCACCTCCTCTTTTTTACCTCCTCCAGATTTTGACACCCCCAGTGATCTACATAGGCTCTGAGCCTGCCTACTCTGAGGTCAGTTGCTGAATGGGACAGGATATATTAAACTACAGCGGTTAGTTCCACAGCGAGACAGGACACATGTGGCATGGCACAGTGTTGAAGTAGTCCTGCGTCGTATTATTATTGTTTTTGTGTGGTGGATTACGATTTTGGAGAGTTTGTGGACTGATTTCTTCAAATGGAGTAATAATTCAACTTTTGGAAACTGTTTTTTACTCTGGTTGGATCATCTCTGCGATGGTACGTTGCTTTTATGCACGTTTAGTCAGCCTCAATCCATTGGATTTTAGAGTCGCTCATGTTGTACTGTAGAGTTACGCTGCCTGTTGAGACTGAATTATTATGCAGTCTGTCACTCTTTCAAGCGCGTGTCATTTTTATCGTAACAATGTTGCAGCCTCTGCTTTGACACTGAGTCTCTGGTTAAAGTCACTCGGGTACTGGATGATGTTTTTACTATTAATACTATTCAGTCTGTGTGCGGTGTTAGTAGTTCAGACACGTTGCTTTGCCGGGTCTGCGACTTTAATAATGTGCTATAATCGCAGATATTAAGGCGATTGATCGTTTACATTTACGCATGAGCGGCTCGCTTTTCCCGCGGGGCTTTTTACCCCTCATACGTTACAACGTTTTAAGGTCATTGTGGTGCAGATCAGATGCGTTTCCCCATCGTCTGTACATTTCTGGGACGGCGAGGACAAGTGAAGGCACCGAGTGGAAACGTGTGTTTGTGTGTGTGTGCATGCGTGGTGCAGACGGGGGTAGGGTACGGTCGTCCGAAGCAGATTGGAAATTAATTGGAGTTGAAGCCTGTGACATGGACTCGTTAGGAAAACACGTGTAAGCCACAGTTGTGTGAATACGGTTTTGGTAAAGAGTGAGACTGTGAGATGATGATTCTTGTAAAATCTTCTGATGTGTCAGATCAATGCACGCAGAGAATGCAGGCTGCAGTTGATCTCTCATTTAGATTATAAATAGATAAATGAAACGAAAGAAAGCCTTTCATATTTCCTTTCTCTGTGAACCCGGCGAGTTTGTTTGAGAGGGACTGTTTACTTGATGTCTTTCTTTGAAGTTCAGCAGGATCTGGCTTTGATTAGATCAATACTTTGTGTTTCAGAGTGAAGAAGAGCTAAGAAGCTCCCCCGCTGCTTTTAGAGAGTGAGGAGGATTAGGCTGGAGCTCAGTAGAGGCACGACGGCACTCTCACACTGCAACCGGAGCTGGAGCCATGAGCAGGGCGCTTACGGAGCACATCAGCAGTAGCTTCCGAGAAGATGCTCCTCGTCCTCCGGTACCGGGGGAGGAGGGAGAGGCGTCATGCTACAATCCCAGCAGATCTGCCAAAATGAGAGCCCAGAGCAAGGTTAAAGATACCCCCGCCGCCGCCGCGCCTCCCGGCTCCACACCGCGGAGGAACGAGGATGGACTCGGGGAGCCAGAGGGCAGCGCGTCCCCGGATTCGCCCCTAGTCCGGTGGACTAAGTCCCTGCATTTTCTCCTGGGCGACCAGGACGGCGCTCACCTATTCAGGACATTCTTGGAGCGGGAGAATTGCGTGGACACTTTGGACTTTTGGTTCGCCTGCAACGGCTTCCGGCAAATGGACTTAAAGGATACCAAAACGTTGCGAGTTGCCAAAGTTATTTTCAAGCGGTACATCGAGAACAACAGCATTGTCGCAAAGCAGCTGAAACCTGCCACCAAGACCTTCATAAGGGATAGTATTAAGAAACAACAAATAGACTCTGCCATGTTTGACCAGGCACAGACGGAAATTCAGTCCAACATGGAAGAGAACGCATACCAGATGTTTTTGACCTCTGACATATACCTCGAATACGTGCGCACCGGCTGCGAGAACGCGGCGTACATGAACCACGGCGGTCTCGGCAGTCTGAAGCTGATGTGCGGATACCTTCCTCCTCTCATGGAGGAAGAGGAATGGAGTTGTAATGATCTGAAGGCAAAAACGTTAGGGTCCGTGGTTGGACTGTCTACGAAAACCCAGAGGGCTACTGCTACCATCCGGACAGCAGCTGAAGTCCTTGAGAACAGTTGCAGGTAAGAGCAGAACTCAACTAGTGATGCATGTCTGTGTTTTACATCCTAGTTCCAGTTTCTTTTTTCTAGCATTGCTTACTTTACTCATGATCACCATCCCTTCATTAGTTAAGCTACAGTGATTATGTGGCAGTTGGAAGTTATTTCACAAATGCCTTAGAAAGAGATAAAGGGCACTTGATCAAAGGGTCTCAGAGGAACATGCCTCTATATTTGTGCCCTCCTGCCTTGCAGTTAGCCAAGGGGTTGGAGGGGTGGAGGGGCGGGGTGGGTACAAAACATCAATGGATCTGAGCCTTCCTTTTAAGTAAATGGTGTCTTGCAGGCAGCCCTCTGCTGGCGTGCTCAAGTTTCCTGTGCTTTGAAACCCTTCCTCCGGTTCAGGCACAAATTCAGACACCAAGTCTCATGACTGTAAGAGATACATGAAACAGTTTGATGCTATTCTAAAGTTATGCCGTATTTTTCATTCATTCTACTCACTCTGCCATTTTAGTTATTACTATACTATCACAAAATCTCCTTAAGCAGATAAATGCTAATGCATAGAGTTAAACAAACGTGTGGAGCCTTATATCAAACAGAGACATTGTTATTTTGGTTAGAAATAAAATTGTTAATGGAAATTGTTTGGGCTTTTACTGTAAGAGATCATTTCACAAATTGTCCAATAGCTAACATCTTCTGATACCAGGAAATAAATTTAAGACTGGATTTTAATGCGTAAGCCTGCAACAAAGAGTACCTTCAAACTTTTTTCATGTAACTACTTTATCCTCACATCTGGACTCAATTATTACTTTGAGTTTTAACAATGTCTTGTATTAGATTTGTTAGGGAAAGTGCAATTTATAGATAATCTATGCCTAGCCTATCAAGTGAACTAAACATATAGTTAGATTAGGTATCAAAAGTGGTCTGCAGCATGACTTATAATGACAGTTTAAAAACTGATAGATTACGTATAGTAACTCAACTGAAACACTCCCTTGAAAATTTGAGCAGATGTCAGATAATGTGATAGCACTGTTGGTCATTTGCTTCAAAGTGATAATATTGAGTTAGGAACCAATAAGCGCAGGGTTTGTTGACATGTGGGTATCTCCTGGCTTCCTGGTGTGATCCCCAACATTTTTGTCTTTCACCAAAAGAAGAGCGGGTGGAAGAGAGCCCCTTCTTTCTCCCTTCTGTCACCCACTCTCTCCCTCTTTCCCCCTGCCCCTCACCATCTCTTTAGGTCAAGCAATTTCCATCTCAAACATGTGGAACTAATTTTACCTCTGCACAGATTCCTTTTTCCCTCTTTTTGAAAAACCTCCAATACTCAAATCCAAAGTGATAGAAAACACAACAACAAAACATCCGCAGCTTCAACCACCAAAACGACTCTGCCATAGTGTGTGTGTGTGTGTGTGTGTGTGTGTGTGTGTGTGTGTGTGTGTGTGTGTGTGTGTGTGTGTGTGTGTGTGTGTGTGTGTGTGTGTGTTTTCCTTCCTCTTTCTCTTCTATCCAACACTTTTATCTCTCCTTTTTGAAAAAGAAAATCTGTCTGACAGAGACTAAGCATGCTTTGGTGGGAGACAGGGAGAGACAAGAGGAGGGGAAGAGGGGAATACAGGAAAGGAGGGGGGTGTCATGAAAGAAAGAAAAGAGATGGAGAAAGGGAGCAAGGGGTGCAGAGAGCCCAGCTGTGCTAAATACCTGACTCTTTGCATGGACCTTCTAAAGGTCAGGTTTGTGCTTGGGGCCTACGGCTTTAGTCATGCTGGGGTTCTCCTCTCAGCACTCCCGGCAGAAGGCATTCTCATAAAGAAAGGGGCCCCCCTTCCCCCTTTCCATCTCTCCCTCCCTCTGTAAAGCTCAAGTTCCCCCTCCCTCTTCTTCCCTCCCTCATCCTTGTCCACCCCCTTCACTACTGGAACAGGAATTGCAACACAGCAGGAGAGAGAAGAAAGACAGGGAGAGAGAGAGACTTTAAAAGGGAAAGCAGGGGAGAGTGGGTAATGGAGGGGGCCATAGACTGGATGATAGAGAGAAGCAGAGATAGAAGTGGCAGAGTGTGAAGAGTGACGTGTGAGATGGAGGAAAAGAGAAAGAAAGACAGAGAGAAAAAAGGGAAATGCTGTTGTTTATTCCCCCCCCATTAAAGTGACTCTTAATTACAGACATCTGCAGAGAATGTCAACAGATCAAACTCCTAGCTTCCACATTTACTTTTAAAATCTGATGTGAAAAACAGAAGGAACAATGTCAAAAAACTTCATTCAACTGTGTCACACCTCACCATTGTCTTCACATTAATACCTACTCAGTGGCATCACAGTAAAGTATGACTTCCTGGGTCTTCCGCAGGTCCCATCGCCGAGGAGACCCTGCCAGCCCCTACTTTGTCAACTCCGGCTACATTTTTGCCCCTGCCACCAGTGCCAATGACAGCGAGATCTCCAGTGATGCTACAACAGATGATTCTATGTCCATGACAGACAGTAGTGTGTAAGTGGTTTTTCCTTTCTTTTTATTGAAAGCACAAAAAGTTGGTTGGTTAGTTTCATTTCAATCATTTCCATAGTATTTAAACATGCCTTGAGTTCAGTCAAAGTCTATGGGTGTGAATAAAAATATTTGGCCTCGTAGTTTAAGAGGCTCTGCTTTTCTTGGGGCCAGGGGACTCCTCTGTTGCAAAATAATAGACTAATGTTTTTTAATTATCCTCAATGATTGACTCCAGGTAATTCTATTAAAGTGTAGTTGTTGCTGTGGCCTCAAGGGAGATAACTCTGGGAAAGTCATTATGTCTGAAGACCTTTTGAAGTATATTCTGATGCATTACAGGCTGGAGAAGAAGGAGAAAAAATGAGAACGTCTTGATGTGGGTGGGGGCGTTGCCTCATTTCCCTCAAAGTTGAAATGTATCCATCCCACCCTTCTGCCACAACAGACTTGTTTTTTTCATATTATCTAATCGCTTTTTCCCTTTGAAGAGCTAGAGAAGAGGGGGGAGGAAAATGGCCATTTGGGCCTCAAGACAAACTCATTGAAAAATGTTGGCACCAAATGAAAGGAGGCTTACTCACATGGTGGGTCGGTTTCCTGCCACTGGCCTCTGCGGCGTGCTGAGATCATGTGTCTGCACGACTTTCACATGGGTTACTCATTTCTAGACCTTGGGACAAGGCATACGGGACTCCCATGGTCAGTTTAGTGCACCCCAAAAAAGTCTCCTCCATCCACCCAGTCCTCCACAGCTCCTCTCCTCCAGCCCCTAGAGCCAATAACAGGAATGGTGAGGCTCCAAGTGCAAGGGAGTGAGAAAATAAAGTGCATGGAGTATAAAGGGCTTAACTGAATCACTTTCAGCCTATTGTTAGGTGAGGGGAGCTTAGGGGGATAAGAGGGTAGCTGGCTGCTTTGAAAATGACTTGCACAACTGAATAGGAGATCCTCATAAAGTAAGGACCCATGAAAGCGTCCACAGATATTTTCTCTTTCCCAACCTGGACAAAACATCCAGCCATGACATGGTTAGCCAGGGTGGGAACAGTTTAGACAGATAAAACATCAGTGAGTGGGAATTCGGCGAGCTTTGTTTGTTAACGCTATTTTGCTACTAAGTTTGGGGTTCTCGTTACTGTTCGAGCTCCTCAGGGCTGTTGAGTTTTACTTTTGAAGAGTTTCCTCTGTTTCTTCCTGCACCTTGAGGGATAATGGCTTGTACTCTCATGGGTACAGTTTGTGAAACATTGATTTTGGTAGTAGGCCCCACTTACAAGAAGCTTACTGCAACTCGAGGTGGGCGATATCGGCAGCGTGGCTCCACTACCCGATTCCTCTTTACAATGTCACTGAAATGTGACTCGCAGAACTTGTTCAGATGAATAAAGGACAAAAATGGGTTCATTGTTGAACAGCATTATCTGTCAAAGTCAAATTCTTTTAATAGTTATGACCAAGGTCTTTGACACAGATCTCTGCTGTCCTTGTCCCCAGTTTTCATCTCTCTCTACCCAAAACTGATTTTAATAAAAAACACAGCTTCTTCCTCTCTCATTTGACGGAACAATTTGATTAGTGTGTCCTTTTATGGTGGCTCAGGCGCAAATTTGAATCTCATTTCTCAGATAAAGAACAAGAAGAGGAGGATTTGGGAAGGGGGGTGAAAGAAAGGGTGGGGGTGATTTTTTTTCCTTTCTCTTTTTGCTTATATCTTATTTATGGATTTACTTGGACACTGGGGAATGCTGCTGCACCAACTTCAAACATTACCTTATCTTACAAACCAGCCTTTTGATGTAGCTGAGATCAGAGGCTCACAGCAGAGTGCTTGCCAAACGAAGATGGCAGCGGGTGCATATGTGCATGAGTGTTGAGATTTCAAAGAGGCAGCAGAAAAAGTAGCGTTTGGGCTAGGTCAGACACTTCTGAGCAGCCAAAACGGCCAAGATAATTGGCCTAGCCTAAGTGGCAACTGACTGGAAAAGCTGGTAGACATAGGATGAAAAATGGAGAATAAGATTCTCTGAATAAACGTTTAATTGTCCAGAGACTACCAGTGTTTCTAGCTACATCTCTATTTTCATATTAATATATCAGAGCTACAAAGCCAGTAGTGCTAATGCAACATTTGCCAGGCTGCTTTAACCTGTTGTAGTTTCTGACCCAGACCAGCTACTGAGGTTATATGTTAATTATTCTGGTTTTAAGCAACCACTGTCGGAGTTGACAAGGCTTGATGTAATCTTATCAGCGAGTCTCTTCTTTTGAAGCCCATGGGATGTTTAGCATATCTCTCCCATTGTCCTTGTGTGTTTTGTTATGTGTGTTGTTTGTTCCCTTGGCTTCAAGGGCTCCATGGCCTTTTGATTTAGCTCTAATGTGCCTAGTGGGTGGTTACTGGGTGGTGCTTTGTCGATCACTTCAATGATAAAACTGCCTCCTAAGGGCTCTTTTCCACAAAGATTGGCTAATGGTGCTAATGCACCAACTATTGGTGTGGAAGCATTGTGACCTGTGTGATGAGCAGCAGTGACCTACATCAGCAAAAATAACAGCCTCTAGATAGTTGAATATAACAGTTAACAAATAAGGACAACATGTATTTTTACCGTCCATTTCCCTCGTTTACACCAAATATAAACCTGTGACATCTTTGGTATTTACAGAGATGGAATCCCTCCGTACAAGCTGGGCACCAAGAAGCAGTTCCAGAGAGAGATGCATCGTAGTGTCAAGATCAACGGCCAGGTTACACTACCCCACTTTCCTGTAAGTCCTACTTCTATAACTTCAACTTTCTGTCTCAGTGTTTCCTTTTTGGTAATCAGCTAAACTCAAACTTTTACACACTGACAGACAACTGGGTCCTGATTCCTCTAGGAGTTGTGCTTTATTATTATTATTTTTTTTTCAGAGCTTGTGTTGTGACAGAATACTATATTTCATTCCCCTGCTCGTTTTCATATAAAAGTCAGGGTAAATGAAAGGCAAGATTTGCATACGACTTCACTCCTTCAGCTGTTTCAAGCCCCTCCTTTCCCCCCATCCCTGTAGCTTCTGTAGGGCGATAAATATAAACTTGTGTAGTCGTCTCTGTATTCCGCCTCAGTAGCTATAGTGTGTTTCAAAGTATGATAACATCAATTGTTTTATGCATCAATGATAGCGGTGGTAATGGTGTAGGTAATGGACATTATGATAAATTCTACTTTAAGATTAATCTTTGAAATATTACAAAAACTACTAATGAATAGGAGGCATATCACAAATTCAGATTCACTTTCCTCTACTCGCACCCTGATATCAGGTCCCATTAGTATTTGGTATAGACAGTGTATGTGCTATGAAGTCAACACTTTGTTGACCTGCTGAAGTTGTAGTGAGGAGGTTGAAAGAACTAGGTTACAACAGACTGTCACACATTAGGAGGTGGGTCTTGAGGGGGGTGGAGGCAAGAGAAGAGATGAGAAATTCTTTTGTCTTCATATCCAAACACAGGTATGTGTATGTGTAAGAGTTGTGTGCATGTTTGTGCGCACATTTGAAAGAGCTGTCTGTTCCCTCTTTTTTCTCTCTTCTTCTCCTCTTCCTTTTTCTCTCTCAATCTCTCTCTCTTTTCCTTTCCCACTTGCACTCCTTTAATGTCTCCCTCCTGATTTGGAGATGGCTCTGTCTCCCATGATGCACCAGCCCCAGGCAGCAGGGGCCCCGTGCAGGGCTGGCGCTCCTTTGCCAGCAGCTCTGCTTGCCTTTCTTCTTCTTCCCTTCATCGTGTCTACAAAGAGATGAGAGGAACAACAAAAAAAGAGTCAAAATCAAGAAAGCCAGTGTGCCAAATAACAAAAAAGTAAGAGGAGAGAGAGAAACTGGCGCATATAGTTAAAAAAGAAGGAGGGTAATGTGACTAGAGTACCTCTGAGCTGCCCTGCATGCAGCCAGGAAATAAATTACTACTTCCCCTCAGATCTTCCTAGTATTTGACTCCTCTATCCTCTCCCTCCCTCTTTTCCCTCCTTCTCTGTCTCGCTCTCTCCCTGCCACCATTGCCACTTCACAAACGCACATCTCAATCCTCTTCCTCTTTTTTTCATGCTGTTAATTTTGTCCCCCTCTCCCTTTTCTCTGCTCCTCTCCTCACTCTCTTCTCCGTCGATATCTGGCTTTTATTCTGAGATTTAAAGCTGCGTGTCCCTCCCACCCCTAGTGTGCGTTTGATGTTTGACAAGGGCCCTTTGAAGTGTGCTGACTTCAGAGGCTGCCTTGCTGATGGCTTGGTTGGGCTACAGAGGGTGCAGGCAGGGGGCCTCCCCTCCGAGCGAGACCAACTGCTTCCCCGCCATCACTACCCCCTTCTCTCCCTTTGCCTGGCAGCCTGGCACTGCCAAGGGCACTGGGCATGAGAAGATCTGGGAAGTGATGGGCGGTGGAGAAGGTTCAGGTTAGCTCGAGGTTAAGGGCATCTGGATTAGGCCTTTTGGAATGGTAACAGGGTTTTTGGAACAAGATAGGATTAGGGCAAGGGCAGCGGATTAATGCACCATATTGCATCTGTCAGAAACACTAAGCAATCACACTCACACACAAACTAAAGTGTCCTTCCCCCGTGTTGCTTACCCTGCAGAGGACATACCGGCTACCCAAGGAGATGACCCCTGTGGAGCCCTCAGCCTTTGCTGCCCAGCTTATAGCCAGGCTGGACAAGCTGAAGCGAGAACAGGACACCATGAGCTCATTGGAGGAGAGGCTGCAGCAGATCCAGGAGGTACGGATGCACAGAAACCTGATCTAAACAGTGCACTTGCAACCATGTGAAGCATGGCGGCCACTGGGAAATTCTAACTTCTATCCAAATTAGCTTGGTTCTCTATTGCACTTCTAAAACCTTTTTGACAGCTTTAGCATGTGGAAGAATAGGGGAAAGACCATGGGATTTGAAAGTCTGTCTTGGTTTAACTTTTCCTTTCTGTCCTACCATTATTTCATCTTTCAAACTTTCAAACTTATGTTTCTAGACACACTTGAAGTTCCCTCAAATAGTTAGCACTTAGATACTCTCCAGTGGCACGTTTGCTGAGTATGTGTAGTGCCAGTCTCTTGTGAAGCACAGGCACACTCTGCATTATAGATGAAGTGCACCCAAAGCCTGTTAGTGAAGATAACAGTGCAGCAAAAAGGAAACTCAAATCAAGTTATGCCAGCATTTGCTCTCACTGACTTGTAGTCAGTATGATATAAGTTGGTGTAAGTTGGGAAATAAACTCCTCTGCTTGCTTTACGTCAACAGTCTCAACTTTTTTGTTTTATTCTTCTTATTTTTTTGCCTGTCCAGGAGGAGGAAAGAGAGGAGGGCAGTGACCTCGCCAGCAACACCTCCCTCCATCACCCTCTGCTCCCATCTAGCACTCAATGCGAAGAAGACCCCCAGGCTATTCTAGACGAGCACCTATCCCGTGTCCTGAAGACACCTGGCTGCCAGTCACCAGGTGTAGTGCGGCACTCACCGCGCTCTAGCTCCCCAGATCGGACGGGTGCCATGGTGTCTTGTAGTCAAGGGCCCTTCTTTGATGCTTATCCAGGGACCACTAAAGTTCTGATGACAGGCAGGCCATCCACAAAGCACATCCACCATCACTACATCCACCATCACCACACTGGGCCGAAGACCAAGGAGCAGATAGAGGCAGAGGCGGCTCAGCGTGTGCAGTGCCTCTGCCCTCCAGGGGGTGCAAACTATTCTGACTTCACCCCTGCGTAAGTGTTACCTCCTGGCCGTGATTCCATCAGTAGTTAACCTGCATTGTACAGTAGCCTGTAGCACTTAATTTCTTAAGTTTTCCCTGTGGCAAAGCTGGTTTTGGTCTAAATGTGCCTGTCTGTCTCCTTTCAGTCGCTGCAGCACTTTGTCTAGACGGCCAGTCAAGGCCACAGATGAGGGCGTGTCCTCACCGCTCCTTCCCCTAGATGCCACTGATCGCTCTCAGAATGTTTGGCAGTGGATCCTAGAGAGTGAAAGGCAGGGCAAGCACAAGCCACACAGGTAAGCATCTTCCTGGTATCAGAACATAATTTATACTAAAGAGCCACAAGTCTTAAGGTCACAGTTTATGTTATATATTAATTTGTATTATTATATATAATCTATATTTTATTTCTATCAGCACTCAATGCCTGAAGAAGTCCAGCCCACTTGACTCCAAGCCCCTGCCTAGTCGGACTCACTACTCTTGGGGAGGAAGCGGCATTGGCAGTGGGACTCACCTCCGCAGCCATCATCCTGGCCACCCATTTATCCAGGACCCAGCCATGCCACCTCTGCCCCCACCCAACACCCTGGCACAGCTAGAGGAGGCCTGCCGCCGACTAGAAGAGGTCTCCAAGCCGCCAAAACAGAGGTTGTCAAACCCAGACATTCTTGCACATTAACCAAAATTGTCAATCATCCATATTTCCCATCTTCAACCAGATTGTAAATGATGCCCATTGGTTACTTCAAATTGATGCGAGTACTGATTAGCTATTGATCTCTAACTTTGACAGGCATTCAACAGCAGCCAGCAGCCTTCAGCGAGAAAGGAACCATCTAGTAGCTTCCTTCCCCTCTGGAGATAGCCCTCTAGCCATCACTGGACTCCAAGCAGATGAGTACGTTTGTCTTCTTTTACCTCTTTAACACAATCCTGTTTTTGTTTCTAAAACTCATTATTTATTGCTAGTTTTCCAGATTTCACTCTTCAGACACATTCTCCCTCTCTCCAAGCTTTGTGCTTTCACTCTCTTCCTCACAGACTTTCTTGCTATTCCCTTCAAAGAGAGATGTTGTGAGTCAGCATAGATATGTCTTTGAACTCCTCTTCTCTTGCTTTTTAATCATTTAAGATTAAACAAGCTTTAATGGGGAATTCTAACTACCCACCCATCTCCCAACTTACACACGTGCGCACACACACCACTGGAACTCAACAAAGATGTGTTGAGTAGCCCCTGGTAACTCAAAGTTATCGGCCCCTTTCATACATATATTGTTAAAAGAGGAAGTTGTTTGATGTGAAGATACAGCCACCTGAGTGTGAGGCCTCTTTATTTTTAATTGGATGACCCTCAGTGGGCCATGTGTCTGTTGGCACCGTTAATTAACGGCACAGCATAGATTCTTTGTCTTCTTCACCTACAAATGCAGCTGTTTAAAAAACATTTTATCATTTGTGTCTTCAGGTCTAAGGAACTAGTGGTCACCTACTTCTTCTGTGGTGAGGAGATTCCTTATCGTAGCATGATGAAGACCCACTGCCTCACCCTGGGACACTTCAAGGAGCAGCTTAGCAAAAAAGGCAACTACCGGTAAATATGATTCTATGACAGCAACACACGGATCACAGTGCATTGGCACATACTTGGGCTACATCCACATTTTCAATTGAAAATGTCTAAACTTTGCTATGGAAACACTTGCCATCCACACTGCTGTGTAGTCTTATGTTTGCTTAAACAGAGAGGTTTTTTAAACATTGATGTCCCTGTTTTAGTTTGAAAAAATTAGGGGGTCACATTTTAGTCTGGACAGTCAGAGATGCCTGGAAAAGATGATGTAGACACTCACAACCGCTTTCTCATTGGGTCCTTTCAGTCAAGACGTAGCCTTCACAGATTCGTCAGGCTCCTGTCACATGACAAATTCTGTAATAAAACAACTGGCATTAGCCTCAGTTTCCAGTGTTCCAACAATTTTCTAGTGTTGCTGACCCTATTGTCTTTTCTTACAGCTATTAACCAGTTAAATTCTGCATTTTACAATGTTACAACTGTACATGCGTTAGAGATTAGCTGTTAGTCGAGCAAACTGCAACATTTCTGCAACTATCAACTCCTGTGAACACTGGCACGTGCATGTGAGTGGTCATGTGAAATGCTTTTTCAGGCGTGTTAGTATGGGCGGAGATTAAAACTGAAATGGAGCCAAAATGCTTGTGTGGACAGAGATTGTTTTAGTTTGAAACCACCGCTTTCTTACGAAAATGTTTTAGTATGAATGTAGCCTCAGATAGATGTTTATTCACAACTGTTTGGATGGGGTTGTTACTTTAGTAGGGTTTGTTATATGCAAATGTATTTGCATTTTTGTATGCTTGTCTCCTGAGTGGGAGTGTGAAATACTGAAGCCCAATAGTTGAAAAGAAACTGGGCTCCACTGTAGGAGCTAACAGAGAGAGGGGAGTGGGGGTGGGGGGGGGGTTCTCACATCTGGTACTGATTTCCATGGTAAGGCAGCCTCAATAAATATGGCTTTGAAGCCTGGGCCATTTTATTTTGTGCACAAAGACCATTGCGAGGCCTCTGCACTATTGCATCAGACATTAAAATCAAATGCCACGAGCTCCTTCTTCTGTTAATGATTGGTTGCGGTTAACACAGCAAAAATATCTGAAACTAACCAAAACAATCCAAAAAAACATCAGGACAATTAAGGTAATTTGAAATACAATGGCCGGTCAGTTAAAAGACATTTTAAATCACCACCCAGGAAGTCGAGGCTTGATTTATCAAGCAATTGTGCAGTGTTGTGTAGGTTGTATGCCACTACATGAACATAAAGCCTGCATGCCCATGACATCAACATTAGGTTACAGCCACATGTGCTTGTTAGGCAAGAGAGAGAAGGTGGCTTTGCAAACAAGTCATTGCGCCCCTGCTATCCCATAACTCTTCAGTGAGCAAGAGAGAAGGAAGGGGGTGGGGGTTGATGAGGCGTCTGGCTTCAATGGCAGCAGAATGTGTGGAGTTGGTTAATTTGGACATGGCAGCGGTACAACGGAGAACAGTATGCCGTGGCTCTGCCAGACGATATTGGTGCCAGATGTTGCAAAGAGAGAAAAACCCTGCCACATAAAACATGTTCCAATGGAAAGACTCCCTCGGTCTCGCTCTCTGAAACAAAGTGATGACTTTGAACTATTTGTGTAAAAAATGTAGCAGTGAAACATTTTGTCATTCAAATTTAGGAGAATATTGAATTGATTTGTTTTCTGCTAATGAAGATGAAAAGGCTTAATCCTGTCCAGCCGCGCTGAGACAACAGAGGAAATGTTTGCTGAAATGATATATCATCAAACAAAGCCAGCTCTCCTCTGTCACATCGCTGCACACTTGGGTAGAAAGTCCTGCAGCTGTGGTAAAGCAACCTCCTCCTTCATTTGTGTGTAATTACAATCAACATGGAAAATAAAACAGTATGTGCACATTTTTGTATGCCCCTCCTACACGTGTTTGAATGACTTTAAACTGAGTGATAAAACAGGACTTTCCCCCCCCCTTTTTTTTCTTCTTCTTTTTGTATTCTGAATGCAGGCACACATGGTCAAAATGAGGCATTTTTCCATTACAAAGCTTATCATTAAATCCCCTCCCGCTGATCTTTTGCTGGGTTTAAAGTAAAGAGGAGAAATCATTAGGAGCTCCAGGAGACTTCACAGTCACTGGGACTAAGCTAACCCTGGGAGTTATCTCTGCTTGAGAGAAGAAGAAGAGTGTGCTAGCTAGGTGACCCGTGACCTCCAGGAGACTGTCTAAGTGGTCACCACCCGACCCTCCCCTCCCATTCCCCATCTCAGGGTAAAGCCCCCAGGCTCGGACGGCATCCCAACCGATCACACCCGGTCACCAAGCCGGGGGAAGGCCTCCACTCGATCTGCTTTCTTCTCTTCCTGCCCCTGCTTTTTCCCCTCTGTTCTCGGCTGGTGATCAGAAAACTGCACTGTGTGCGTGTGTGCGCGCGCATGTGTGTGTGTGTGTGTTATGAGAGAAACGTGGGGCGTGTGTTTATGTGCAAGCAGCGGAGTGTGGTCTTGCAGTCACAGGCAGACTCTCAGGCACCTGAAATGTCAACCTGTGTGACAGAAAGGCCCTTCATTTGACAGCCAGCCCAATTAGAAGCCATGGAGACACAGAGAGGGAAGGGGGGGTCACCATTCAAGATTGAACCGGGAAAGGAAGGGGTCTTAAGACAGCCTCTAATTAACCCATCAACTTTAATAAGACCTTGCAGGACAGATAGGCATCTGTAGAATGGCCAGCAGTCAAGATGAACAAGTGGATGAGGAGACAAGCACACATGGATGAACACACAAAAATACACTGGCTGTTTCTAGCAGCTTAAATTATCACAGGGAGTGTTTAAACGGCAGGTTCAGCTCTGTTTGTGCAGCGGTGTGATGTAGAGTCAGGCTAAACCTTTGAAGTGAAAAGGGAAGGCTATGACTAAGTTGTTTTGAGCGGGATCCATTTCTGGCTCTCAGTGTGTGTGTGTGTGTGTGTGTTTGTGTTTGATTTGGACAAGAGGGACTTGTGCACGAGCATGTATATGGAAGTAGTTGTGTAGGTGCCTCAAAGCGGTTTAAAACACGATGAAATATATCAGATGCACTCTTGCTGCCACTGTCAGGTTTTGTTTGAGTTCAATTCTATGTTTTGTTTTGTTTCTTTCTTATGTACACCTTCATGCAACATTTTCTAATCACAGACTTTTTTCTTTGTTCTCCTTCCTCAGGTACTATTTCAAGAAGGAAAGTGATGAGTTTGAGTGTGGTGCTGTGTTCGAGGAGGTGTGGGAAGACACCACCGTGTTGCCCATGTATGAAGGCAAGGTCCTGGGCAAGGTGGAAAGGATGGACTAAAAGCCACTTCATTGCCAGCCAACCAACACCCTTCCCTGCCCAACCAAAAGCTAAACTGTCCGTTAAGAAACTAGAGCAAGAGACTCTATGTAATTAACACTCTGGACTTTCTTTTCGTTTATTTTTTATTTTTTTTATATTTCTTAATATTAAGCTAAACAGAGTTAATATATCCAGCACAAGAGGAGTGATTGAAGGAAGATGAGCCAATGAAGTATACCGAATCCAGAGGAGGTGCCGCACCTCCCTGACTTTCTCAACCAATCAGCCTTAGAAACACAAGGGAATGACACGACAGACAATTAAAGGCCAATACGAGGAGGAGGATGATGATGATGATGATGATGATGATGATGATGATGATGATGATGATGATGATGATGATGATTGGAGCCCATGGGGGGGGGGGGGGGGGGGGGTTTCTTCCCTCTTCCTGAATATAACCACTGAAGATGTAGATGAGTGTTTAGTTGAGATGTGATGAGAGACTGATGATGTCTCACCGGCTTCTGGGCCGAGTGCAACAGACTAGCACGAGCTGAAGACGCAGCTCCACCAACCTGCTCTTACTGTTACGCTCGAAAATCGTTACAAAAACGTCTGTACGTGTGCATATACATACATGCATATATGTATATATACATGTATTATATATATAGATGCTTTTTGTCATGAGATGAAAGTTTTTATTTAGTATTTATTGAAAAAACAACCAACTCCTTTTACCTTGTTCTCCCTTCCTAAGTCTTCTTAAACCTATCTTCCTCCCCCGTCCCTATTTCCAGCCAATGGGCAAGCTGCTTTGAATGTTGGGAGAATACTGTGGTAATATTGTATAAGTTTGTGTTTTTTGTTTGTTATTACTTTACTCAAAGTATGTGACACTAGCCTAGCACCTCCCATAGCCTTGTAGCCCCGTCTGACCCAAACTAACAACATTAGCAGTGGTCTCGTCTGCGGCGCTCTCCCTCCACTATCCTTATGGGCAATCCCAGTCTTAAATGCTGCTGATAGTTTGTAATGTTACGTTTGTCACACTAGCTTTTCCGATCCCCCTCCCCCTCCCTTTCTCTTTCTGTCCGTCCAACGACTAGAGCTCAAATCTTTTTTGTTGTGCCTTTGTTTGTAAACCAGGCATTGCACAGGGTGGGGGGTTGCATATAGTTACAGATACACATAGCAGAGACCTGTCGCACAAGTTGTACCATCTAATAATGGCAGTGTTTACAGCCTGCACACCAAAATAACTTGCGCTAACAAGAACCAGCTTGGGTCAATGAGAATGACTTCCTGCAGAAGTCAGCTAGCGTGTCAAAAAATACAAAAAAAGGAAAGAAAAGTGCACATTGAAGAATTCTGGCTCCGATATCCTTTGAATGTTGTTACAATAGCATCGTATATAGCAGAGTTCCTGTATACATTGTAATTATGCATTCTTAAGTATGGAAACTGACACACGTGATGCACACATAGAGTACATACACAGACACAATACACATCAAACACTATCGCTGGTGTTATATGAGTACAGCACCTGTGCCTACATGGATGCCATACCATGTGCTACCCTGTTTCAGGGTTTTAATATATATCCCTTGATTCTCAGAAGGGTTTTATGTTGAAAAGATATTTTTATGCTTTTAATAATATCCTGTAATCATGTTTTTGTTTTTACACCATGGCCTTTTTTGTTTTGTTTCATTCTATCTAAACTGTAAATTATACATTATATAAAGAGTTTCATTTAAAGATTTACATGGACCTATAATTATTGTAATTATTGAGAGATGTAGCCTTTATTAAAGTTTTATATTTTTCAAATGAAAGCAGTTGTGTGTGAATTGTCTCTTTCATAATACAGAATTACTTCACCCACCTCTTGTGTCAACATGATGTTATTTCGTATTATAGACCATACTGTGCAACAAGCCTCCCTGCATTAGTAAGAGATTACTTTTTGGCAACAATGGGTGGAGGATCAGTCAGGGACACCAGGTAAATTATAATTTTTTTAAGAAATAACAGGGTTCTTGTAATTGTGCAAATAAGATAGGAGTGAAATTCCCAGATTGAGCACCTTATTTAAATATGCGTTAAACACCAAGCCTCCATTTGTCCTGCTGGCCTACTGGTTTTTGATGCATACTTAATATAGGCAAGTCCCCTATATAATTCTTACGAGAGCCCTTTAGTACATATTATGGTGTTTGACATGAATCAAAAATGTATGAACAAATTATTCTCTCATTCAATGTCTTTTATAGTTTTTTCTTCTCGCTCTAATGTATATATCTGTTTGTAATGACAATGAACCAGGCGTCCAGCACCTTACTATGTCATTCCAAAAATGTGATATTCCCTCAGGCATGGCACTTGGGTTTGTAGTTGGGAGGGGATGTGGGGTATATATGTTTAATGTGTGAAATGTGACAAATTAATAAAAATATTTCTGGGGGAAAAAAAACATTCCTAATATCAGTCTTGAGTCCTGTAGACATATTCGTCTTTTACACCAAAATTAGCAGGTATACACAGGTTTTCTAAACGCAGGTAAACTTGTGGACAAAGGCAATTAACTTCTTTCCCATTGCCAGAAGAGGAGTCTGCCTTTCGTTTTTTCCCCCCTTGTGCTTCATGTTCAATGTTACGGATGGGCCGACAACTCTCTCACCTCGCTGTCTGTCAAATTAGCATGTTCGCCCATGTAACACATTTCTATCACTGCCGAACCCAGAGCCAATAAAACCTGTGTCTACTACAGATTTGTTCGACCCTGGAGTGAATGGTGATTTTATCTATTCACATTGCAGACAAAAGACAGATATTAGTGGGTTTTTCGACCAGTAGAAAAGGGATTACATACGTAAACATAACATAAAGCAAATGTATTTATAGTGGAAATCCACGAAGAGACATCAGTATCAGCTACACTAGAAAAGAAAACAACAGTGGAATCTACACTCTACTAGTAAGAAGTTACAGTCTACAGTGCGACTGACAGAAGAGTAGGAAACGTCTATGGAACCTGTTGTTAAATACTCACAAGAATTATTTTTGACAGTTACCTGCCTTCTCTCTAACCTTCATGTCTTCCTCAGTAATGAGCAACATGAAATGTTAGCGGCGTCACCATTAAAGAAGTACAGTCGCGTGGTGCTGTGATCACACCACAATGCAGATGGAACATGGAGAGGTGACTTTTCATTTAAACCACATGATTAATAAAAAACAGTCCGTCATTGTGGGATGGCACGAAAACCTGAAAAAAAGGTAACATTCAATGTGAGCAATTAATTCACTGTGTAAACAGTAATCACTAAAAGCCTGTAACCTTTTGATATATTACAGCCCCTCTGTGGTTAAATGTGCGGGTTCTGTATTCAACACTTAAATGGGAGACATTAAGCATGGAAATGGGGGCATGGGCTAATTGGTCCTATTAAAGAGCAACAAGGACCGGCACTACTCTGTGACAGTCAACACATTAATGAAGCACCCTGCATCCCCTATCAGAGGGCCTTGCCATGTTTGCCTCAATTATCTGGCTTTATTTCAGTGGTGGAGGAAAACAATTGTTAAATACCAGGAAATCATTCTGTGGTGGGAAGCTCGGTGCTGTCTTTCAGTTCAAACTGTTGACTAAAAAAAAGGAGACTTGCAGTTGGCAAAAAAGAAATAACAACAGTTATTACTCAGAAGCTTTCACTTCCCACAAAAAAATTCTGATTCCTGTCTACCCTGATAGCTGTTCCTGGCAATATGGCAAAAAAATAAAGAAATTAAGAAAAACAGACATGCTCATCACATCTACGAGATACTGTGGTTTTTTTCCCCTTTCTTAAAGCACATACAAACTACTTTTTTGACACAAAAAAAATAGTTTCTGAAGGTATTTTTTACACCACAAATAGGAGATTGATTTCCCTGAATCTTTTTATCAAAGGAACAGAGAGGTGAAACTTTAACACTTTACTACAACATAATACAAAATCCCCAAACCTTATCATCATCCCCTTCATGGTCCTAACTTCACAATGATGAGGGTTTAATCAGGCTGAACCAGCTAGTTTCTGTTGAATCCCTGGAACAGGGCAGGTGTAACCCTCCACCCTTCTACCCCCCTCCGCCCTGCCTCCCTCCCTCTCTATTTTTACAGCCTCTTGGGACTTGGGCTTTGAAGGGAAACCTATCCAGGAAAATTGCTTGCATTTTTCCCAACCAAAGTGTTGATAGATGGACATTGACTGTCGCATTCTCCCTCTTGCACATCAGGAGCTCACCCCCTATCTTCTCTCCGGCATTCCAATTCTAATAGGTGCTTTGTTGAAGTGCATCGCAGGTTACACATATGTTCTGACGTTCCTGTTTTGGCGGCTTTGACTCCTTTGACTTCGATATTAATTTGAAGCACAGAATTCTTTCACGGTGTCTTTTCATCAGCGGAGAACAATTCTGTGATGTAACTTTGATTTCACTGGCAGCTTTGCTTTCCCATTGCTCCGTACGTCCATATGTCCTAAACTCTGCTACCTTCATCCCTGTCTTTTCTCCAAAAAATGGCATTCATTTCTCCTTGCATTGTGGTAATTGGTATAGTATGGTTGAGGCTATTGTAAACATGGCTGTGTGAGACTGGTATAAAGAGGCACCACTCACTCCCCAGGCTAAGCTAGTGTGCGAGGCAGGCTGGGGCTGCTGCTTATTGTGCTGGTGAAGCCTTTGTAGATTTTTGCAGTGGGCCCCTTTTAATCGCCTTCTCATACACTGCCTGCCGACTCACTTTGCATATTTAATTGCCAGGTAAAATCATTTTGTCGACAATCCGTTTAATTATTTGATTGTACAGTAACCGTAAAGAGTGAGCGAAGGGAAGAGGAAGGGATAAAGGGGGATAGAGGGAAGGAGAGAGACAGAGCGAGAGCAGCAGGCAGTGGAGAAAGAAAGAGGTCTGTTGCCAGAATAGACATCAAAGCTGTGCCTTGATGTTGATGTTGAATGGGCATTAATGGTTTCTGAAGGCAAGAGATTGCACAGAAAAAAAAGAAAGAGAAAAGAAAAAAAATAAACCCTTCTTTTTCTGTGACAATCCCGCCAGCAATCTCAGTAAATGCATAAACATTGGGACCCAGTGCCAGATAGAAACAGAGACAAGGAGAGTGAGAGTGAGGAAAGAAAGTTGAATTGTTCACTTTCATTTCCTGTAATGACAGAAGAATGAGTAATGTAGAAGATGGGTCAAATGGACTGACTGGAGGTTTGCAGAGATCAGGAGGCCATTATCTATACTGCTTTCCCTCTGAGGGGTGCAGGGGGCGTGCAGCCAATCAAAACTGACACTGGGCAAGAGGCAGAGCTTACCCTGGACAGGTCGCCAGTCTATGACAGGGCCGACAATAGAGAAATCCATGCAGGCAAGGGCAAACTCTACACAGAAAGGCCCCTGCCGACCAGCAGGATCAAACCATGGAACCGTCTTGATGACTTGTGAGGCAACAAATCTAACCACTGCTCCACTGTACCATCGTATCATCTAGCCACATTAAAAGCTAAGGTTAAATGAAGTTTCAAATCAGTAACAGTTAAAGCTAGGGTTGGCATTCCTGGAGAAGCTAGAAAAAGCAGGCTACCAAAAATGCAACTAATACTTCCCACCTCCTACCATAGACCGTTTTGTCAAAGCTATATGCCCCTAAAACACTATACTCACAACTACTATGACTATCATTTTGCAGGGAATCTTCTCAGCAGGTCTTGTGCAGAATTCTAAATTCTTCTGATCTAAATGTTGGATGGATGCTAATGAACATTGCTCTTTTACATGAGTGATTCACAGCAGGTTGCAAAGTCCATGCTTGATTAAGCTCATATCCTCCCATAATGTTAGTCAAAAAGATACAAATGTGAGACGGCACAAGAATGGCAATAGTAAGATCCATCAACCTGCATTGATTGATTTTTTGGCCACTGGTGCAAAACAAAAGGCTGTGAACACAATATTGACACATCATCAACTCATAAGGTTGATGTGCTGCACATGGCTAGAAAGTTGCCGATTTATAACTGTAGAGTGTGATGGGTAGATGAATATTCACTGTAGTCCTAATTCTTCTTTCTCTTTTCTGACCTGTATAAAAAAGTCAAGTGCATTTTACCACATCTGTCCCCCCCTCTGCGACACTCCAGAATAGCAGGTATCGCACATTAGACACATGATACTGAGAGGAGAACAAGTCAGGGTACAGCATCCAAAGACCTACTGAAGAAAACAACAGGCATTGGTGTTCTGACATGTAGCTGGTGGCTACACTGCCTTGACAAGTGAACTACTCACCTTCCTGAAGCCCCTTTTCCACTGGTCAAAACAACCACTAACATCTGGCTTTTGTCTGCAATGTGAGCGTTATGATGCAAATTGAACCTCCGGGCGTGGGCACGCCAATAACACCTTGAAGAAGTATTAGAATATGAAAAATGGACCATGTATTATTGCTTTTAATCCTTCACTGTTACACTGACATTTTGCACGACAAATAATAGGTTATAAAACTAAATACTCAAACATATTAGATATTTTTTCATCAATAATTACTCTCAAAGTTAAAAAGTGATACAATTGAATTAAAAAAAATGTTTTATTAAAGTTTAAAATGAATTCTCTAGCATCAGCAACCATACAGACTCAAAGAAACATTTATACAATGGAGATGAGTCACTAGATTTTAGTATCAAGTATGCGGAAAAAACACAAAAAGTGCAATATGAGAATAATTTAAAAGATACTGGATATGATGCTGCATTTGGATTCAAGAAGTGAAAAGTGGAGGTTGTCCTCTCGCCTGTCACCAAAACACCCAAATTCCATCTTGTGTTTCATGATGTGTGTGGTGGGGTTTTGGCATTTGCGTGTGAATAGTCCAAGCTAGAGGCTTTAACTGCAGCTTACCTCTGAAACTCATCCAAAACCACCTTGATCCTCTTTCGGCTGGCACTGCTGGAGATCTCTCTCACTCTCTCTTTCTGTCTTTGCATCCCCCCACCCAGCCCCCAACTCTCTCACTTTCCTCCAGTTTGGTTGTCTGTCTGTCTGTCTCACCCACCCCCTTCTCTTGTGTTGTCAAGTTTACTTATCTTTCCAGCTTCCCTGAACTATCTTGTCTCTTGTCATTCTGTTGTGAGGGTAGTGTGTATGTGGGTGTGAGGGTGTTGAGGTGGTATCTGCTATCTGGTGGGAATATCTACATTCAACATTGACAAGCATGTACGCCTGTTGAGAGAGTTCATAACTCTGCTCCTTTTACTGGCATTACCAAAAATAAATCTGGCTTTCTAAAATAACGTACACAAGACACCAGGTTGAAAACAGATAGATAGAAATTATTATCGGAAATCAGTTAAATTTCATTTCTTGTATGAATGATACATTTATAGCCAAATGACAAACCAATGCTCAGTGATTATCCATTATATAACTGCAAACAAAAAAGGAAATTTACAAGAAAATACAGAGGGCTGGAAGTCATCTGTCAGCAAGATGGATATGCCAGATCCCAGTTTCACTTGGCTCGAGTGTTGTGCATCACTAGGGCCTGCTTTGTCTGCTGTAAATTGTTGGTTTAGAAATATATGCACCTTCTGATCTAAGAAAATGTGATGCTGATGCAGGACAACCAGAAAAAACCTGTTAGGAACAGTTTGACTAAAATAACCCCTGTCTCTATTTCAAGATGTCTTTCAGAAAACCAAAATTAAAACTAAAATTTAATTTTAGTTTTTGTCCAGGTCAAGTATTTATTTTCACTCTTGAATTATGAGCAGATTTCTTGAGAAATTGTGGATAATGCTGATTATCTCATGACTATGACAGTTCTGTGCCTACTGTTGTCAAAAACAGCATTCAGTAGCTTTCTGGCCCTCTATGCAATGGTTTTAAGAGCACTCTTTTTGGACAACTTTATTTATTTTGGGAGCATCCATCCGTCTCTTAGGCTTTCTCTCTACCTCTGCCAACTTTGTGTCAGCTGTGGATAGGCATTGTATATTTTGTCTAACGACCCCCTGTCAGGTCTCAAACCACCCCCAAGGGAAGCCTGTGTTCTTTGGGTTAGACAGAGCTTTGGGCCCAAACCACTGTCAACAAGGGGAACAATTTGGCTGGCAAGGGCCATATTTACAGATTGGTGAACCACAACTCCATTTAGCAGTCTTCTTTCGTCAGTAAAAACCACAAGACGGTATCTTTCTCAGATCTCAAGAGGAGAAACAGAGATAGGATTATGCCATGCATCCCAAAGTTGGTCTATGCTGACCACCACTCGGACCGCCAGTGTTTAGAACTCAAGAAATGCCAAATGATCCGATAACACAAGTTTCTCATGGCACGCTACTTTGCCCACATTCCTCAGTGACCCATCGGAATGCAGTCCCTCGAAAGGCTTCGCCTGTGGCCTCAGTTCGGAGGGCGCGTGGTATATTTTGAATCCGTCAGACTCTTGTCTTTTCTTGTACCATCCTGAATGTTGGGAGCGGCAAATCTAAAAATGCAAAGCTTAAGGCGTTGTTTTTTTTTCTTCATATGAATGTTTCAACCAAACGCTCTTTGGGGCATTGCATGTACACAAAATATGTTAATCTGTCAAGATATGGCAACCATGACTCTTGTTAACAAAGTGACCCACATTTCAAATAAGTTTGGGGTCAGAAAAGGCTTTGAAGCGAAACATACTCCCATCATAAAGTTATATCTGGGGCAGATGAGACAAAAACTGTTTTCAGAGATGAAATCCGACAAATGTCTGCACAATTGGGTCCGAAGTTTGCCTTTCACAAGTGAATTACGCAGTGTGAGATTCTCTTCTCAGACACCTTCACAATAACACTAACAATAACACAGAAATCTCTGGAGCGTTTAGGTGAGAGTTGATGCAGCGGGGTGGTGCAGGAATGTAACACACATTCTGCTGCAACGATTACGTTTTTGTTTACAGCACATCCACACTAGCTTCGACCATTATCATCCAAAACTCTCACATCTACATCGGTGTCTTCTATGTGTTTAGAAATGCTTTTTTTATCCTGATAAATTTGTACTCTGTCGCCTGTTAGAAATGTCATCAACACACTCACTTCCTGCAGTCTCACATTGACTCCTTCAGACATTTTCTGAAGTTTTTATAAGGGGACTGGCAGTAAAAACTCCAGAGACAGTCCAGAGGCCTCTCACTCAGAAATTTGTGTGCTCACATCAACATGTCCGGAGATTATCTGGAGTTCATAGTTTGAAAGTAACTCAATAAACCAGAACCACACTGAAGCCCTGAAAGTTGATGACATGGACAAGTGGGAAGATGGAAATGCACCGTAGATAAGGGTTGCTTCTGGTTGCCTCTCTGCGCATGAAGTAGTTGCTTTTGAAACTGCTACTAGAAGTGCAATAGCTAACTTAAAAAGACAACTGGGATCAAGGTAAAACACACTTTCAATTCAAGCATCAAGATGAAAAAACAATTCATATAAAGGAACATTCAGATGTTTTCAGATTTTGGCTTTTTTGTTTGTTCTTTCTTTGGTGTGGATACAGGCTACAACATGGAGCAGGCTGTGTTTTACTTTTAGTTTTACTATCATCATATTATCACTTCAGCTAAACCCTGAATCAACAACCTTATTGCAAAAGTGAACAATGAAATAGTTTATGTTGTTGTGCACAAGTACACCCCTACGTTGTGGAGCTGCAAATTAGTTCAAGATATCAATAAGTTGCACAGCATAAAACAAACATTGATTATATTTACATATACAAGATATGTTCAAACTTAAAAAACAAGCCTTTTCAGAAAGCAGTTCATGTTCCAAAACAACCAACATAAACCACAAAGAACCTGCTGCAGCAACCAGACATTGTCAACAATGCATGTCTTGCTTGGGTGTGGCTGATGCTGCGGCTGTGACAATATTGAACTGAGCTCTTTTTTAGAAACAGGGGAATTTCTCTGTGCTTTTATCCTAAGACAGCCCTGGTGCTTCAGTGTTGTGCCTCACACATACCTTCAGGTCCGCAGTCCATTCCCCAGACGGCTGTGGGAAAAGCGGTGAAGCCACTCTGGGTTTGGAGGCATCCCAGGAGCCACAGGGATAAAAAGGAGCCTCTGTCATGTGATGCGGTCATGTGACTCTCGTGGAACAGGAGTCCTGTGAAGAGGAGAGGCAAAGGGGTAACAGAGGATTTTCATCAAGTCATTCAATATAATGATATATGAGGAATTCCAGTATGCATATGTATATGTTTTATTTCAAGAAGCCATGAAGTATCAGTTTCCTATCTCATCTTTTGCCCTGCAGCAAAAAAATTATTAGTTTCCAAAACCATTTAGTGGCTAAAATGATCTAAACCATCCTTTATTTTTTTCACAGACTTTCAACATCCAAAACAAGTTAAACCAAACCAAGAGTTTACACATACCTAAATAGAACTATCCAACCACCTGGGTTGTGTGTGTATGAGCCCTCAAGCCTGACTGTTTTCCATCGTTGAGGCTTAGCCACCATTGTTTACCCACAAAGCTCAGCACCTGTTAGAGATTGAGCTGTACACAATCCAGCTGCAAGCCATTTTCATTTAACACCCAAGAAGATAACTCCCTGTGGCACAAACGATTAGGCTAATAGTCCATGATGATGTGAAGGGACAAAGTTGGATGAGAAGGTAAAAAGTTTTGGGCATCTTCCGAGAGAATCTGTTTGTCTCTGACAAGCCAGTGGACAACCACTGAATTCAGTCATTTCCCTTGTTTGTGTTCTTCATCTCACATGCCCCCCCCCCCCCCCCCCCCCGGCACAACAAGAGGCCACCATTGTGAGGAAATGGCTTTGCAGTCTGCAGGAGCCCACGGCACTTCTGTTTATTTATTTTTTTCAACGGACTCCCTGTCGCCAGCTTGTCCCTCTTCTCCTTTGCTTTTAACACACAAGCAATTAAGTCAGTTTCCCAATGCTGTGATCCCCTCCAACATTCTTTGTTCTTGTTTTGTGTTGTTTTCCTGTTCCTTAGGTTTTCTCCCTCTGTCTTGCGGGTTTGTTTCTCGGGTGAGGAGGTCGAGGCTGGGGGCGAAACAGAGGGAAGAAGAAAAACGAGGCAAAGGGAGGGGGGTTACATTTGCAGCTTTATGACTAACCACATGTGTTTCTGGGCCTTTGTATTTACATGTTTCTCATGGAAAAGAGGGTGGTGGAAGAGGATGACGGGAGAAGAAAGACATGCATATGGTTCTTGTTTATGGAGTTAAATTCAGAATCGGACTGTTTGTTTCCTGTGACGAGCTGAGGGAAATACGCTCTTGTAATCATCTTCACATTTGACTCCTCCCTAGGCAGTGGTGAGGCTTTTCCTTGAAATCGGATATTTATATTAATATATACAAAGTACTTAGTTTTCATGTACATAGATATACTGCAGATTAAAATATAAGCTACTTTCTCTTGTTTAATGTATAGAAGTTGAAGTTTTGGTTCTCTGAAGGATATTTTACTGAATTTTATTATTTTTGTTTGTATGATTGCTTGTTATAAAGTAATACAAACTCTCCCTCTTTCACATTCTCCATTGCTCTCTTTGGTCGAGGCTCAATGGAGCACACTCCCCTGCTCTAACTCTTTCACTCTGTATGCCTTGGGCACCTCCACTTCTGGCACTGGTCTCACCATTATAAGACCTCCACGAGAACCAAAACCAGGTACTCTCCTCCCCCTTTCTTCCTCTTCTGTTTCTGAGTTGTGCCAGCACCAACACACATGAGTTGCTGTTTGTCCAATTGCCTTGTAGCGGTGGCAGTGGGGGGCATTTTATTCTGCTTTGCATACCTTTGGCATATAATCTGCCCAAAACCAGACTTTACATACACTGTGGGAAGCATTATTGTCAAGGATCCTTGTAATTTCCACAGATTGTGCGAGGCAGAGGTTTGTGTGTGAATTTATTGAACCTGTGGGCCTGTTTTTTTATTGAGCAGTGTCTCCACCCTTAGATACACTGACAATGTAAAATATTATCGTCCAGTGATTCCAGGTGTTATTCTGTGATGTGTGTAAAGTTAATTAGCATGAAGCAACAGCAGTTTGAGGTGTGATTCAGATTTTTTGTGTACCCACCTTCCCTTCATCCACTGTACTTCATCTGCAATTTTTGATTTAACCCTCTATGGGACTTTGTCATTTATACATGATGCTAAGGAACACCAACATCGACCCTTATCCCAAAAATGTGTCATCCACTCCAAACAGTAAAACCAAAGGTTATTCTAATATGTTTATAACATTTGCTGGTAAGGAACAGACGGACATGAGCACATGGTAAGTCACATGTATAGTGCAATGATAAGTCCATCGCAAACAATCCAAAATATGAAACTCATTTCCCCAAAGTGTTTTTGAACACTTTTAGATATGTTGAAGATATGAATCCTTTAAAGTAGAAAAAAGTAATGTAATGTATAACTATTATTGCACATTATTTATTAGATGTAATGTTATAAGGAAGCAAAGGACAAGGAGAGTCACGCCCACATCCAAAAAATCTAAAGGAATGGCACTGTCCACTCGCTGTACTTCTAAATACTCTTCAAAAAAGAGCTAGCACTCTAACAGGCGATGAATCTCACGATGTGAAATGAGACATGAGCTTAAAAAGTTTCATAGGGTCAAATCAATGGCAGCTTTCCAGTCAACAGTTGGCCATTTTTCTGTCTTCTGCCACTTCCTGGTTTTCCTGCTCTGTCTGCATGTCCTCAATTGGGTCCTTCTTCTTGACTGGGCGTGGCCTTTGGTTTCTTGATCTCCCCACCAACACTCCTGAGTTTCATCGTTCAATCAAGTGCTGACCTCAGGCCACAGCACTTTGAGGTAAGCACCAGCCAACCAACAGACTCCATAGCTGCTCCACCTTAACTTAACCTGTGGCACTTTCAATCTCAAAACGTTTTGTGCCATTTTGCTACAACATGTTTGCTTGAAATGGTGTGCAATGGGCTTCAAGGTATATTTTCTTTCATTTGGTGGGTGTGTGAGAGGTGTTCCCCAATCAGCACTGACATGTATATAAACCCAGACATATTAAGAAGGCAGTGCACACAATGGGTTCTAACGTTTTCTTCAAATGCAGTAGCTGCTCGGTTGTTGCATCAAATGTGGGTGTGAGAAGTCATGTTTGTCAAAAATATTGTATAATGAAGTTCATCTGAACTTATTTGAGGGTTTTTTGTACATGTTGTCATATGTCACATGTTATATTTTTTAAAGCATTTCAACATTTACGTTTGAATAACTCTTTACCATATTTTGTGTGGGCTGAACGTAACCCTGTTTTTGTCTTTGCCTGCTCCTAGCATCACTGACCTTATCAAACAATCCTCTACCATGCCTCCATCACTGCTCGCTCCATTGTGGATCTCTTCCTGCAACAACATAGTGGTATGTGTGTATTTTTATGTTGTGTTTTCTCTTGCTCATTTTATCAAACAATACATATGATCCTAAGGTCTGAACTCAGATGTATCTCTTTGCATTCAACAGTCATTTTTGAAACAATGTGGCAGCAGTGAAGCGCCAATAACAGTGACAATAGATGAACATGTGTGCCAATGGTGCCCATAGTTGAGAAAAATCTGGATCTTAATCTTTCCACTGATAATATTTGGCCTCACCAATACCATTGAATCATTATTACAGTTGTTTGGATTTATAACAAAGAGGAATTCTGAAGCTAACATTCTGTAAATAATATACTGGCTTAGTAATTATTGAAATGTTTGTGAGGCCAATACACCTGACGACATGACAAAAGAGAAAAGTCTTTTTGTTGTTTATGTGTTAAGTAGTTTTGCTAGCAAGTTTACTACTGGTAACTACTGTTGTCTCTTTTTCTATTACGCTTTGATTCTTTCTATTTGTTATGTCTGCACAGTTAAATATAATTTTGTCACTTGCAATGGTCTAACATTCAAACAAATCTTTTTGTGCAACTTAATAAGTTTCAATTGTTAGTTTTTTTTAAATAATAGGGACGATAATGTGTAGATTTCAGCTCTGACACAAAACCTAATTATTACAATATGTAATTCAATAAGTTTGTTCAAGATGTTTGCTGACATGATTTTTGATATAGGGGCTTGGATTTGTGGAAAATTATAGAACAATAGAACTATAAAGACATGTCAAAACTCAGCCAAACATCAAAGAGACATGTTCATTCAAAACAGTTCTGCACTAAATGAGTCACAGACCTCTTTCAGGAAGGATGGCCTGTGGTTCGACAAAATGGGACAGTGAAAAGGCAAACACATTGTTTATTCATGTGTTGATTCAGTGATCGTTTTTTCCCCTTTTGTCACGTTTCCATTTTACATGTTAAAGTACCTAATTTGGGCTGTTTCACAATGCACCGTGTGGAGAAAGAAAAAAAAGTTGTCAACACTCTTGTGTTTAGCATTCGTTTTAGTTGTAAAACTCATTGGAATCACTTCTGTGTATGGACCAGTTTGAAAAAAGACAAGGGATTTGTCTTCCTAATCCCGTCCTCCAGCTGAGGGTGTTGGGAGTGATTCAGAACATGTGCCATGAGCGGAGGTTGGAGGTCATGAGTGATGGCGGACAAGTGTGAGCCAGGAAACAGAAAGAGAAAGATAGTCAACACTGCTTTATTTGCCTGAGTGTAGGCTGATGTAAACATACACAGAGCTCATGCAAGCTTTTGATCTTGTGAACCATGAAATCTTCTTGGTAAAAACAGGAAAATTAGGCCTCACTGCGGGGAGGGAGGAGGGGCAGAACAGGCAAAGGCTCATGGGAAAAGATATTTAGTCTGAGATCGGGAGTTCCAAGCTATTAAATAAACTTTCCCCCCTCTGACTTAATTTGATACAGCTTAACACTGTTTCCCCTTAATGTTTAACCCTGAGGAACTCATAAGGATTGGTATTGGTTGAATTATTGTTCCCTCATCAAAGTACCAGAGCTGTTATCATGCCCTTTGTAGTTTAATTGTCTCTATTCAATGGCAGGTCCTCATTACCAAAAACATTTAATCTAAAAAAGAAAAAAAGAAACATTTTGTTGACAGTGCAATAGCAGCTCGCAGGAATGGGGGCAGCATGGGGTGGTTGGGTGATAAAAGTGGATAGTGGGCTCCTCAAGAGTCAGAATAGATGAATTCTGTTGCATTGGCCATGAGCTGCACATTTTCTCCATCACGTAGCTTCCATGTAGGATGTGTGAGTTTGGTACAGAGGTGAGCAAGCTTCCCTCCCACCCCCCTGAAAAGCTTGTGCCCAAGAGCTATCCATTTGAACTTCAATAAGAGGCAGCCTTCTTGTGAAGACTTGAAACAGGCATCTTTGGGAGGCTGTTAGAAGTGCCCGGGCATGCCTTCTTTACCTGATGTGATGTGAAGCTCACTTTTGTTTGATGATTCCATACATAGATACAAACCGGTATCCTTGGCTGGATAGGAGTGAGAGAAGGAAAAGAGGGGGGAAGCACAGATGGAAAAAGGGACAAGATTGACTTTATAGCTGCAATACACCTGTTACCTGTTACAGAGCATGTTGTTGAGGTTCAGCTAAGAGATGAAGGCAAACGTGATTTAGAGCTTTGATTTTGCAAGCCTGTCTTACAACATCTCTCACATATGTACATAAATTAAAGAGTTAGAGTCAGTAATCAGTCCTTCTGTCCACATTGGCCCTCAGGCAATCATTTTCTAAAGTGATGACATTGTAAGAAATGGGACAAAAATTTCAATCATTGTTTTAGGTCCAGCAAAAGCTGATATGCCGGTATGATCATCATCTCACATATGGTTTATTGCAACAAACCTACCTCCAGGAAAATCCCTCTGGACGGATGGACTGCCAATGACAACACAAAGAGGAGTTGCTAAATGCCAGTGGGTGTTCAGACCGAAAAAAGTTGTGCATTAGAGCAACACAGGAGACCGCTTTGCTGTTGTTAAAGGTACTTGAGAGACAAACAAATATGGTCTAGGAAGTCCAGACTGAGTGAAGCTCCATGAGTATATGTACAAGGTTCAACTTTATTATCTCCATTTCAGCATTTAATGAGACCTCTATGTTGTCATGCCACCATTTTATGCTAAACATGGCCTGTGATTTTGTCCCCCCATCTCTAAAGATGTGTAAAGACCATAGTCTGTATATAAAAAAGACAACGCATCTTCACTTCCACCCACTACTAAGAACTGAAGCCGAGGTAATATCCAGGAGGAAAACGCTTTGATCTTGCCCCGATGACGTCATTTGGAGCCAGAGTATGTGCAGTAGCGATCGAGGTATGGACCTATGTATTAAAGTCCCAATGATACAAGCTGTCTTGTTGTCCATCTTTATATACTGTCTATGGTATTGAGAAAAAGCAAAGCAACTTCCTAGCTTGATGGTCGGAACATTTTCAAATTAATTGATTAATCTTTCTTTAATTGTCACAAACAAGCACTGCATTAAGTGTACTGGACATAGATTCTTGCCTGCCAGAAATGCACATAACTTTGCTTCTGCAGTGTTTCTGTATGCTTGTGTCAACCAAAATGGTGTCTTTACATTGTAGAGCCCTGTTACCATGAGCTATTTCGCCATTATGTATGCCGAAATAGGTATGTATCTGTAATCAGACAAGAACGTAACCTTCAAACATCCATTATTTGCATTGGATAGAAGGATGGAAAGCTCCCAATGAAAGTTTGATGTGCTCTATCCCTCTCTCTCTCGCCAGTAACAATTTGTGAATCCATACGTCTTGAGCAGATACTGGATGATATCACTACCAGATGTTTAGCGGATGCCTCAACACTTAATGCTGAAAACCCACATTTCACAATTGAATAGTTTGCCATTTTTCTGCATTGGTTGCTGTTGAACTAATATATCAAAGGTTTCCCAATCTAAGTCGTTTGCCTCTTGAAATACAGCCTTTGTCTGTGTGCTTTGTAAAAAAAAAAGAAAATCTTTTTGAGAACAGAGGAAGTAGCCCCGGGATGACAGGCATCATGTTAAAATGGCCTAGTAGCAAAAATGTCACCAAAAAGCACATTCTGCAATACTTTTGATGCAGATCCTCCTTTTAACAAGTTCTCCTTTTAAGATCTTTTCATATCATAAAGGGAGAGAAAAGGGCAGAAGACAAAAGAACCCAAATGCAGAGACTTCACTTCTCCCTTGAAGATGTTAAAATTAGTGTCTTAAAAAAATCAAAGGCTCAACATTAAACACTGAAAGATGCTTGAAATGACACTGCAGTGTTTTAGAAAAAAGGACATAAGATGAGAGATACTTGCTTCAGACTTTGGTGTCACTTCAAAGCTTTGACTTTAAGAAAGTGAGCTAATATAATACTGATAGGAGAATCTTTACCTGGCTTTGTTGACCTCATCTGAGGTTTCTGACAGCCCAGCCACAGATCCTGGGACCATGCCTTCACACCATGGGGTAAGGGGGGGCTGTGAGGGTCTGTGGGTTGAGGGGGCTAGGTTTGACGTATAACCCTGGAGGTCGTCTTTGGTCTCCTGCTCTGTGATGGCCTCTTTCTTCTCTTGTTATGCTCAGAAAAAGATGGCCGCCTTTGAACTCCACAGAAGCCATAGAAACGGCTGGAGTTCCTCCACTTTAGTGCTTGGCTGTCAGTGTCTGACTGGGCCATAGTGATGGGCCGGCATCATTAGAAGCCGGCGCACACAGGGCACACATTGACACATTTGCTGACACAGGGTGTATAAACAAGGCCCTGTGGAAGTGTGTATGTGCGGGTGTGTTTGTTTATAGGGGGGTACAGGGGTCATTTTAATTGGCTTGGCCTACGAACTTATGAGCAACAGAGAACCTATGAGCAACAGAGACCTGATGTGTTTGGACTACTTAGAACTTGCTTTTTCATGTCACAGATTCAAGACTTTGCTAACAAAAGAAAACTTTCACATCTCTTGTTAGTGTTACATGCTGAATCAAGGACAAAAACCTATGGCAGGACAGTGAACTTCCTCATAGTTCACCAGGAAGTCAAAGGTAACAGATCAAAGGTGACCATCAACAAAATTAATAAATTAATTTACATAACTGTAACTGCTTGACATCTTCAGCCTTGTGTTCCCTCGCAGGCCCACTGAATCATGGAACCTTTCTCCTCCTATAATTTTTAGTAAAGACTTTAATTTTCCAGTCTCTGGAACTTCAAAGAACTGACGATTTGCAAGTCCACATCCCTCCAAGCGCTCCGTGAATCTCCATTCTTTCATTTCGACGGCCCCTTCAGTAAATATGTGCAATCGGCCCGCTTTTCAAACAGATTCGTTTCCCATGTATTTATTTTAAATGAATATTATTAGCTGGTCTGGCAAGAAAAGGTTCTTATGCTAATCCACAGAAATCGCAGGCATTTCCATTTAATGCCTACTTATAGGCCATTCTTTAACGACTATTTGCCTCACAGTCTTAGCAAATGAGCTCTGCACCCCAGACTCCTCTGCGCTCATAATTTCATTGGAAAGAAGAAGACATGAAGAACACCCCCCCACACACACACCACACACACACACCCCCCTTTTTACTTTGATCCTCCAATGTGTTTTTGAATCTGCTGGTTGTGTATTCGAACATCAATGAAGACGCGCTTGCAAGTGCTTGCTTTCATTATTTTTCACAGAGATAAAACGAAACAACAGAGGGATGGGAGGGGACAGAAGGGGGGAGGGAGGGAGAAGGCATGATGGGAGGAACCTAGCATCGCCAGAGAGACAATGTGTGTCAATGTGGAGTCACATCCTTATCAGATTGTGTGTCCTGCTTATTAAAACCACTGACCTCGCTGCCAACCCCGCCACAGCTCCTGCTCTCCTAACTGTAGCGCTCTGTTTTTCCATACAACCTTATCTCTGGGCTCTCTGAGTGAAGACACAGAGACATCTGTGTCTGGATTTTTTCATACAAGGCCTCGCTGCAGCTTCCGCTCTCTATTTACCAAATGTTGTTACTGATTTTCAGGCACTTTGGGACATATAAATAGTCATGTCCTTTCCAAAGAGGCTCACATTTTTGATATTTCAACCTGGAAAATCACAATTTTTTAGATCTTTGTGTTTGACCAGTCAAAAAAGGAGACTGTGAAAAGTTTTAACTTTCACTTGAAACCCTACGTCCACCTCCAGTGTGGCATCCTGCACTGTGACTGTGGAAAATGGGAATTGAGGCATCCCACCAAGGTATAATGAGTGATGGGGCTTCTTTGATTCCTAGAAAGCTTTCATCTTCAATCAAGGCCTCCACCGACTGCACTTTCTCTCTTTCTGCTCTTCTTTGTCTCTTGCCTTGATGTTTGATGGTGAAGACAAAGAAAAAGATCTTTTAATATGGTCCCCATTTGATTACCACTCTCCTCAATGCAATGCACACTTCTCATGCATCTCTTCTCTTTGTTTTCATGGCTTCATAATTGGGATACTGTCACTGAACCACGTGAACCCATTTTTCTTGTTTTGAGTTTGTGCTAGAAAGATAGCAAGGCAACCTTTTTTGCACATGCAACAGCTCAAAATCATTATAGTTCAAGTTCATAACAACCCTCTGAGAGTGCCTTTTCAGGGGGCTTTAAGAGCACAACAAGTCAGTCAGAGGTGAAAGAAAAGATTTCAAGATTTATGGTGAGAAAAAGACAAAAAGTTGAAAGACAAACAACAAAGAAAAGCATTTGTTCTTTCTGTGCACTTGCACCCTCAGTCTAGGGTTCTAATCTCTTATTGTTTCAGACCCAAACAGAGACAAAGGAGTCGCAGATCAAAACAAATGACTATCAAGCTATCAAACAAGCACCACCCTGCTATGATTCCAAACGCTGACTGTGGGAGAGCGAGAAGAGAGTCAGAGTCAGGCGGGTCGCATATTGTTTCCAGTCACTTTGATGCAGAACTTAAAACGCTGGCACAAAAAAAAAATCAAACGTGTACCATGAGAGAGGGAAAGGAGAAGAGAAAGAGGGGGCGATGGGAAACATGCTAACACTGTTTGCATATGTGCACTCGCCTTTGAATCATTAGTGGTCCAGCTGATAACCTTTATTAAGCCTGATCTGGAATTAAACTCATGGACCAGCGGTGCTTTGAAGCTACAACTGGCTCTTTTCCTGTTTGTGCTGTAAATGCAGGTTGTGGTGCAAAGATAAAGCACTTCTAAAGGATATTAAGACTTGAAAGTCCTTTGGCTATTCACTAGTACATATTTGATGTTGTTCCTTTGCTCCTTGGCAAAATTAGCATATCTCTTTCAAAGCACCCCCCCCCCCCCCCCCGACAAATATAATCCTCTGCCATTATGTGTTCACTAAAAGTCAAAAATTTATATAGATAGAAGTACATTGTGTACGCCACTGACACACATCAAAGTATGATAACATGATTATCTATGATGACTTAAGTTTGTTTTCTCTCCTCCTCTCTCTCTCTGTTTCTCTCTCTCCCTCTCTCTCTTCATCACTGTAATCAGCACCAGTTTGCCCCTTCCTGCATATCTGTCTCTTTCATTCCTGCACGCAGAACAGTCACCTTTTCTTGTCTTCTTACCAGTTGCAGTGGGATAATACAACCTTTTGCCTCAGTTTGTTCACTTTCCATCTGCCTCTCTCCAGAAAATGTTATCACTGTCTAATTTTAGTTGCCATCATATCGTCGCTGAGTGTGACAGCTCTCTCTTATCTCACTCCTTTCTCTTCCCAAATCGAGTCGTGTGCATCGGGTGACAGGGCAGATGTGCCGCGCTCCTCTCGATGAGTGGCAGTCTGTAAGTTAAACTGCAAGGCACATTCCCTGCTTCATCACAGTGCACACATCAAAACAAAAGGCAGTGACAGCCCCATTGTGATCTATTATTTAGCCCCCCGCCGTATTTGATCACTAGCGCGTGCCATAGTGATGATCATGCAGATTAGGCCTGTTTCTTCCAGCCGCTCCTCTAAACTCCTTTGCTTTTATAGTTTTGGGATTCTCATTTTTGCTGCTTGTGCAAGTGTTGCGATGAGCCTAAAGTGGTGATTTGTCAAGAGTGACATGTTCCCAAAGGAAAGTTGAAACTTTAGGTCATTAGGCAGCAATACATCGGTTATTAAATAAAATGTAAATCTGCATTTGGAGCAGTAGTCAGGTATCAGGTTAAACAACACCTAATTTTGCACTGGTAGAAATACGAGCTTCTTATGTTTTATATTAAATACCTTCTTTCCCTGACTATTGTTTTTTCTGGGATAACAAAATCAAACAGCTATTTGAAACTTGCTTGAGAGAGGTAATCAATCACAGTTTGCTGATGAAATATGTTTTTTCACAGCAGATGATCTAGATGGATAATCCTTAATATCCCCAGAGTCTATTTAGAATTTAGCAAAATTGCCTTTTTAAGAAAACACACCATGGGAATATTCTACAAAATAGACTTAATTTGGAAACACTGCCTGTGTATTATTCAAACACTAAAAACAGTTTGAAGATGAATTTTAACCGTTCTGCAAAAACAAGGATGTTATTTCTTTCATTTCTTTTAGTTCCTGTTTTGTTGTGCTAAATGTAAATGAACCATATGTGTTTTTATCTGCCGATAAAGAGGTGATGTATATGAAGACAATATTTATTACATTTATTATTTTATTGTGCAGTACTTAATTGTAAAGCAGCTGCAAACCTGACACTTTGAAAAACATATATTTGCCAATGCCGTGTGTGGTATTTTATAACAGTATCAATGAGAGCACCAAAAAATAGATTTATAAAGCCTTTTCATTTTATAACACAACATTGGCATGTGACATTTTTACACTCCATAAAATGGATAAATTGATGCACCTATTAACCTTTGCAATGACCTGGAAATGGTGGCAGAAATAAAAAGTATGATGTGCATTATTTTGTAGTTAAATTGTTAAAAGAAAGGTTGTTGGAAATTCCTCAGAACATTTCTCTTCTCACACCTGTTTATGTCTCCAGTCTGTCCTTTGCTCTGTGTTCCTTTGGTTTATTCTACCAAGTCCTGATTAATGAGTCACTTGTTATTTAGGCCCAAACTCTGACAATAGAGTCTGTGAGTCATTTCACTTGCATCAAATTGAAAATAAACATATTTACTTTGTGCATAAGGTTAGCCTGATCCTTTGTTTTGAAAAAAAACTCCAAAACATACTTACGCGCCAGAACATCTGAACTGTGAGTTTAAACTTCATATTTTCCCTTTCAGTCTGACTCAAGAAAACATGAGGTATAGCATTAGGTAAATTATTCCTGAGAGGGCTGAAGGGACACCAATCAGAGCTAATCTCGTTTGATTCCAAACAGGAACGCTGCTCCCTTTAACCTAACCACTCAGCTGTGCAATTGTTCACTCAGTAGAGAGAGCAACTCTGTGTGTAATTAGCGGAAGACCCCTTTATGAATGGAATTAGCATCATCTTTGTCCACTCACCAGGAGTATAAGCCTAATTATCCATCCGCATGTTCCAAGGGAGTCCATACACAAGGCAGTGCAGGACAATTGCATTGTGGCCTTTCTGATGGCCCTGGTTTGGTCTGATGGTTTGTTGAGCTGGGAAACGTGGACTTTTGTCAAGAGAAACAAGGACAAACTCTCAAGTGCTAATTGAAGTCTGACTGCAGATGGGTCTCGTTAATTTTCCACCACCAGGTCACGCCATAACCTCCGGCATGGTCCTTTATATGGGTGTGTGTGCAATTGTATGTGTGTTTGCGTGCACTCAGTGTTTTGGGTGAGATCATTTCTGGGGCAGAAATGGGGGTGCCCAGACATTAAAGTAACAACCCAGCACTGGGTGCCTGCACAGTGCCCGGCCTTGCCTCTGATTAAAAATGCTAATGTGTTTCCTTTGTGCTTTGATGTGGGACGAACAATGGTGGCGGCGTTGGCGGGGGGGCGTTACCGTGAGACGATGTAATCCTTTATTTGTCGCCATGCAATGACACCCAGCTGAGCGCTGTGACAGTCCAAATCAATCATGTCACAGGGAGCCACCATAAGTCTGCCAGCTAACTATCCCCCCTACTCCTAAACTTCCAAGGCTGCGCAACTCTAATTAGCTTCCCCCTCTCAACATGATTCAGAAGGAGGGAACCAAGAAAGAGAAAAAAACAGCATGAAGTTAAGGCGCTAAATACACTGTCAGGAACCAGATACATGAGCCACACTAAAAAGTAACACATCAAGCTAATGCACAAACACGCATTTCAGAGGAAAAGGTAGTCTGTGGAAATCCTTCCTAGAGTGTGATGCACATGTTAGGCTGGTGGAAACTAGTCTGTGCTAAAACAGAAGAAATGCTAATCCTGGTTGTAAATGGTTGCATTTACTGTATTTGTCCTGCTGATAACTGGCTGCACCAGACACTGGTAATGGCTGCACACTTGATGTTTTTCCACTCTTGACTACAGATATAATGACAGATTAACAGACTATTAACAGTTAATTTTATAATCGTCAGAACACACACTGGACGATTTGGCCAGAACGTAAGACTACACACATGCTGGTGGTAGGAAACGACCTTACAGTGCCGATTGAAATCTCACAGAAACTCTTCTTAATCTTAATTTTTTTTATGCCGTTTGGCTAACAACTTGTAGGTGCATTACTGCCACCTTCTGAGCAAGAGTGTGGAACACTTGCGTAAATGGATGAGACTTCACAAGAAAAACAAACATGGAGGAGGGCCAATGTTGTGTGTTCTGTTTTGCAGCAAAAAAAAAACAAGAAAAAAAAATATGAATGTAGTCATGGCTTTAAGGGCGGAATTGGCTTATACATTTTGCAATAGTGAGTTTAAGTTGAGTTTTATGGTTGTTTTTAGTCGGTTTGTGATGCTTCCCGGTCAGCTCACTCTCATTGGCTTTTGCTGGTTTCGGTTGCAGCTGATAATCGTGTTTGATATTTACGATTAAATTGGGGAGCCCCTGACTCAATCGGTAGCATTAAGATTAACTTGTAAACTCCCAACACTTCAGGATTATTTGGGCAGATAATCGGCACAGAGTCGGGAATGCCCCTGCGGTTGTTGGAAGGGTCAGATCTGGTTTGAAAAAATACCTGACTATCCTCAAGTGTGTAGCAGCCTTTAGTCAGCAATCACCAGGGTTTATTCTGAGATGTGTGTGTGTGTGTGTGTGTGAAATCCACAGCTTCACTGTGAGGAGGTTCGTAGCTGTGTGCATCAGCTAAAATCTATTTTGATGGACAATCTAGTCAGTGCTTTCTCTCTGCTTTCCAGGCAATTAGTATACTACAAACAAACATTAAAACATATTAAATAGTATGCCTACAGTCTGTTGATCAGGTGTGTCTGGATTACAGTTCACATCTGTGGCACCATAACTAGTCACCACAGATGCTTTGCTGTTATTATTGTACAATTCTCTAGTTGGCTGGGAGCACATGCACAGTTGGTGCCATTGTAGTATACTGGCCAAAAGGATCACAGCAAACAAGTCTGCAAGAATACTACAAGATGGTACAGAGCCAGCAAACGCAGTCTGATGACACCTTCTAATGTCCCTCATGTACTCATGGATGCAGAAAGTATAACGTTTGTCTAAGTACAGGCTGCTGTTGAATGCAGGGTTTTTGACTCCAGAATATGTTGAAATTCTGAGGCCATTTTCCCAATGGGAAACATAATGAAACCAACTTAATAAAAATGCCCACATACGATAATGATAAAATTCTAAAATAAAAGGTAAATATCCAGTGCCCTTTTGTTTACACATGAGCAAAAACACAGCCCCGTAACATTTCATGAAATTGACACATATTTGCAACCATGGGCTTTAGCTTGAAATCACTTTTAGGAGGCTGTTGCAAGATCAAATCTAAAGAAAACCCTTAAAAATGTAGTGGACTGAACCTGAGACGTTATCAGGGAGAAAAACAAATGGAGGTTGTATGACACCTAACCCCCCTCCTAATAATATTTATAATAATAATTCTTAAAAAGTCTTCTTTTTAACAACTAAAACTGGAATACATATCATCAGCATCAGACACAACCTGCATGTTCACAGTCAATATGAAGTCACATGCAGGTAGGTGTACTTATCATTCCTTGGCTTACTGTAGCTGTAAAATTAGCATGCCATTAGTTTAAGTGCTCTGCGGCACTGACTCTGGATTGATTTGTAAAAAGGAAGAAATCTTGTTCACGTGTAGTATGGTGTAACTTAAAAAATAAAAAGGGTGTTTTATCAGAAGTGACTTTTCACATTGACCCTTAAAATTGCAGCTGTTTCCCCATTCAATAAGATAGAGGCCTGGTCTTGTTTGTATGAAACAGTGTTTTAAAAACATGTATCATAAATACTGCCCATCCCTGTGTATGGCACCTCTTTTTCATCTTTAGATATTTGGATTCTTTTGTTGTGTTTTTCAGCAACAAAATAATTGCTTGTTTGAAACATCATGTTGGCACCTATTTGCTTGCAGAGAATCCTCCGGATAATCTCCCGCTGTATTCTTACATGTGTTCATTCGGACTTCATCCAGGAGAAGCTCCGGAGAATATGTAGGATTTCAGGAGTTTATCTGGAGTTTAGCGCATGTCTGAAAGTGGTGTAGAAAATATTCATCCTTGATTTTATTTTGCAAGTCAGACATTTTAGAGTTACATCTTCTGACATTTGTTCAGCTTTCTGTTTTCTCACTATATTTAAGAAGTAGTTAATTACAGCTACTTTTCCTTTGATTCATCACAGATTACATTCCAGAGTAACCACACTCCTGTTCACTGACAAGCTGTGCCTCTGAAAGACTGTGTACAGTTATAGTCCACTCAGCCCGAGTGTGGATAGAGACTGTTTCAGAGACTCACATCCTTGTATTGTATCGCTCACTTTCAGAGTTTTGACCAAAATTTCCCGGCATGTTTACCATGTTTACTCTACTTTCATCATGTTCAGGATGTGACACTGCCGTGACTCCGTTTCAAGACATTTCCTCAGCTTGAAACCATCATCGTTGTCACACCCTGACGATCTGTCGCTCAGCTGCACGCGCACAAAGCTTGAAGATATTCTCTTCAGAGAGCTGTGTGTGTGTGTGTGTGTGTGTGTGTGTGTGTGTGTGTGTGTGTGTGTGTGTGTGTGTGTGTGTGTGTGTGTGTGTGTGTGTGTGTGTGTGTGTGTGTGTGTGTGTGTGTGTGTGTGTGTGTGTGTGTGTGTGTGTGAGAGACAGAAAAAGGGATGCTGGGATATGAAGTAGAAGGGCTTTTATCAGCCTCTGAGTTGGAAGTCTTTGAGAGCCTCCTCAGAAGCTCAGCATTTCTTCCATTGTTCTATTTCTATCCCTCGCTTCACTCCTGTCACATGTAAAATTACAAAAGGCCCCCTATACCCCCTTCCCCCCACCACCGCCCATACCCGGCCTCTTCATGCATATCCCCCCACCCCCCCCACCCCTTCCCCCCCATGTTCCAGCGTCTGAGAGGCATATAACCCACTTAGATTATTCTCAAAATACTTCACAGCTTTACAGTGTTACCACCGCAAATTGGGGTTCAGACAAGAACCTGGGACTGGAAAGCTGAGGTTGTGAACTCCTTTTACAAGCAGTCCTCCTAATTTAACCCAGTCATTCCCTCCTAGAGGAAATGATGACCCTCCTGTGTACTGTAGTCACACTGTGCCACACGCTGTGTACACATGGCAACCGTGTTATGAGATCTTTTCTTGCCTTGTCCTGAATCCCTCCCTTCAACGCTGTTATTGTACATATATGTGAGCATCACTGCGTCTATGATATGAAAAATACACCTCACACAGTCACTGTCTAACCTAAGGGATGGGTGGAGAGATTCTACTCAGTGTCATCCTCCGGCAAGATGGTGTGTTTACTGTACTCGTATCCTATCACAACGAGGGCTGACTTTGTCTTCCTCTCACACACACACATATACACGCACACACCCACACTCAGATATCTGAGACCTTAAAAAGTCTGCCTTCAGGCCTGCACCCTTTAACAGGTGATGCCGTTGTGACATCTCAGCAACAAGACACAGAGCCCCTTTCCTTTTGCTCCCCTTATCTTCTCCATTATCTTGTCTTTGCTCCTTATCCTTTTCCCCCTCTTTTCATTCCCTCTTTTCATTCCCTTCTGCCCCATCGTCTTTCCCCCCTTTCTGCCCCGGGGTACGAAGTGACTTCAGGTTTCAGTGGCAGACACAGGAAAAAGAGGATTAGTTGGCCATTTCCCTAAACATAAACTGCAGCAGGTGCATTGGAAATCCCCCAGTCCTGCTGTTGTGTTGCGAGGATCACCTTCGATTTTTGAGACGCATCGTCTAAGAGCACACACAACCAACCTGTGAGCCAGGGAATGCAAATAGAGATTATGTGTCTGTCACTGATACGTACTAAACATTAACTGTGCGTCACCAGCAGTGTAATAGCTCTAGAGTGCACCACTGCTCCACCCTCCCTCCTCCTCTGTTCACTAACCCAGCTGATCCTCTGTCCGATGTAATCAAATATGACACCAGCTTGTGCAAACAACAACTTGGCAATGTTATCTGTGCCATTTTCCTCCCTTCGCTCCCCCTCTTTTCCTCCCTTGCCCAGCTACTTTTTTCTTTTTTCACTCCTTCACCAGAGATAACGAGAGGTGATTTCAGTCTCTTCATATTCAGATGCTGCGTGAGAGAGCGTTCCTCTGCGTGTCAGCTGTGTGAGTGAGTGTGTGTGTGTATATGTGTGAGTGAGTGTGTGTGTAAGTTGAATAAAGGTATCATTGTTGGTTGCAGGTGTGTGCTTGTGCCAGGCAGGCTTCAGCAGAGGATCTGGAGAACAATGGCTCTCTGTTGGAGGACACACCTGAGTCAGAGAGGGGAGGTGGGAGGGCCCCGATCGCAGGAAGATTACACAAGAGCAAACTTCATTAAAACCAAGGGGAGCAAGGGGGGATGGGGGGGGGGGGGGGGAGATAAAATGGTGCAGGAACATGTTGGGAGTGTTTGGAGGAGAGAGGACCGTGGAGGGAGAGGCAGAGGGGCTAGATACCAGGAGTGGGGGGACTGCGGAAAGTGGAAATAGAGGGTGGATTCTCAAAGTGTGCTGGATGTTGAATTAAACTAATGTAGGAGTATGAGGACAGAGAAGTCAATGTTATTGTGGATACACAGCAGGTGGGACTTCCCGTGGAATGCAGCTCTAAGTGCAAGGCATCATGTATGTATCCTGGTGGGGATACAAACTTCATCCTCAACATGATGACTTGTGCAGTGCCCATTCTAAACATGTCTGTTTCAACGGGTTGTTTGCTGGGCCAACCCTGACGCCACACCACTGCAGCTGCACAAAGAGCTTTTCACCTTTTTCTTCAAAGTTCAGTGAACGCACTGTAAAAAATTTAATATAATACATATAACCCTCACAGACACAGAAAGACCGAAAGCTGAACCGGAATTCAAACCTTTCTGCTTTGATGTGACAGTGCTAAACGCTGCCCAGTGGATAAAATTAAGCAAATTAATCCATGTAATGGATTAGAGCTGCAGTGGATCCCCTGCTGGATTCACCACGAGCAAGTCGGGTGTTGATGGCGCTTCTAACGGGACAGATGCAAAAATTTAAAAACAAAAAGAAAACATATATCTCCCAGTAAAAAAGCGGTGTCACACACTTAGAAGACACTGATGAAAATGTCAAGACAGTGTTGTAAACAAAATCACATGATCTACGCAATAGAGTTAAAACATCACTTGTGGTCTCTGTTTGCTGCACCCGACTGCTCCACCTCTCCTCTGAATAACACAGATGATTTTTGTTGCTGTTGTGAACACGTATGTGCAGAGAACCTCCCACTGTGTTGTGCATGTGTGAAAGCCAGAATACGGGTAAAATCCAAAGCCAATTCTCCAGATTTTACCCGGATGTCATGTAAGAAAATGGCTTATGTGTCCTTAATGCACCACCAATGATCTGATACAATGTAAAATGCTAATGAAGCAATACAATGCCATTCACCTGCATTACAATGCTGATGATTTGACACATTTAATGTAACTCAATTTAACATGATGCAAAAGAAAAATAAACAAACAAGTCAGTATGGCACAGATGGTTTGATTTTATTTCTTTGGTTTACTTCATATATTTGTTTCTCTAGTACCGCAACTCAGTGAGCATCTCATTTATGCTGTTTCTTTTTGACTTCTTAGAAACATTTGGCTCTCTCACAAACAGGCCTTTTCACAAGGCCTTTGTACTGCAAAAGAAGTCTCTCACCAAAAAACAAATAAAACCAGGCCTGAAACTTTTCTTCACTAATGCAAATCTGTGAATTTCACCGTCCTTCATGTCTTCAGTGTATCGCTGTCTGATGGTCTCATTTACATCATATAAAACACAGGTATGTAACTGCATGGATGAAACCCACCATTCTATCTATTAAGTGCAAATTGCAGGAGAGACATGTTTACACTGAGGCAGATGTACTGGTGACGTATAAGTTGCTTTCAAACATGCACTGGACTTCACCTGACAATATGCACATATGTGAAAACACAAATGTCAGAGTGAGAAACTCTGGGCTTTCTCCAGAGTTACTGCGCAGAGTTATTGTTACAGAGTTATAGTGCTTTTCTAGTCTTGATGACCACTCAAAGCTCTTTACAGTACAGTTTTACATTCACACACACATTCATACAGTGCATCTATTAGCAGCACTTTGTTGTTCTATGAAGGGCAATTCAGGGTTCAGCATCTTGCCCAAGGACACTTCGGCATGCAGATGGGGAAGACTGGGGATCGAACTGCCGATCTTCAGGTTGGACAACCGCTCTACCCCTCAGCCACAGCTGCCCTATATAGTACATAGTGGGTGTGTTGATGATGTTTGTAACTTATGACAGATGCAAAAATTTAGTTTGAAAATAAAAAAGCTAAAGGTGATAAAATGGGTTTGTTGATTTCATTTTGTAGGAATTATGTTCTGTTTGAGATTATGTCATGTATTAGTCAAAAATTACTGCTAATGTGCTCAAATGTAGCATGACAAATATATCAGTGTTGTTGGATTACAGACAATGATTACAGGAAAGTTAGAAGGAATCTCATTCAAAGGCTCAGTAATTTATGACATGTTCCCCATAAAGTTGGATAAGAAGGAGGAGAAGTGGTGACAACATGACAAAAGGAAAATGCATTGAAAAACTTTGAGAGTAGTTTCGCTCCTCGTCTACCTACCTCCCTCCCCAGCCTTCAATAATCCCTCCCTCCCTCCCGTCTCTCTTCCTTGCAGAAAGTTCAGAAAGTTAAAGCATCCCTACTTTTGCGCAGGATGAACACTGTTTCTGTTCTCAACTCCTCAAACATGAAACTCAAATGGTATGTAAATGTCGTCTTTGATTCTGTTTAATGTATCCGGGGTACAAGGTGCAAAGAATAAAAGAGTCTTCTCCTCTCTGCCTATAAAGCGTTACGGTACACCTTTACAGGACAGTGGACCCCCTGCTGTGAGGATAATAGGAAGAAATTGTTTTTGCTATGAGATGAAGTGATAAAGGGAAAAGTCTGATTTTTTTTTCAAAGACTTTGCCACTCCTCCTCCAACACCCTGCACGCTTTTCTCTCTGGAGTGTATGAGAGAGAAATTGTTGAGCACTAATTGAGTGATAGCTGATTGTTGAAGTGTTCATCTTTGATGTTGTTCCTCGTTTTTCTGTGCAAGTAAATGAAACATCAAGAAAGTGACAGATGTGTTGTGAGGAATTAGGGTGAAGTCGGAGTTTGAATGAGGGTGTGTGTGTATGTGTGTGTGTGTGCATATTTGTGGAAAAAAATATAGGCCTCTGTCAACAGCCAACCCAGTCTCATCAGAAAACGTACACCTCCTACGTTGGTTGAATGTTATTCACGTTATTTGATATCACGTTATTTGATATTAATATTTGATGATAGATTACACCTCTAATTCCACGGATCGAAGAAGTCCCTGCAACTACATTCATACCGAGGCGGGCCCGATTGTGCATGCGTGAGCGGACCTGTCGCGTAATTGTAATTTTACTACAAAAAGGTTTGATTGTAAACTAATACTGGCACAAATTCATTTTATTCTCCTCTTCACAAGGACCAACCAATCAAAATGACTTGCAGAATGCCATTGATGGACTCTATTTGAGCATTAAGCAGCAAAGATTTCAGCTGTATCGTTAAAATGCCAAGTTTAATGCAAATTTCTTTGTGTAATATACTGTGACAAAATGTATTGATTACTATTTGTAGATTGTAAAAATAGCTAACCCATTTATAAAAAAAACTAAACTAGAATTACCGCCCTGCGGTTGTATGACTCCACTAACCAGTGCAGTTTCTGTTTACATATCTCTACATACTTTTTCTCATATAAATGTCACTGTAACCTCTTGACAACTGAAACCGTAAGATGAGGTCATTGTGGCCTTGACCTTTGACTTTAAGGCAAATAGTCAGATGGACAACCCAAAAACATACACTGGCCTCCAGCCACTGGCTATTGCAGAGGCATTAAAATGTTAGTGTAGTAGACTGGATTTTATTGGTGTTACATTGGTCATCTTGACCAATGTTTGGTTTCACATTCTAGATGGTAATAAGCAGAGACATCACCTCAGGAAAAAGATTTCTGTAGAAAAGAAAGCCTTGTATGTGTGTATATATACATACACACAAACGCACTATTATAACATTTTGTTTTTTATCATACATTCTCAGGCAGTACTGAGGCATTTACGGAGACGGGACGTGAGGGTCTTCTCTGCATGCTCAAGAGAAGATTGCACAAAGTTCATGCTGCAGCGGGTCTGACATATTCTGGAATGGCAACAATGTCTTTGGATGACTCCTCCCCTGAAGAGGAAAACATGGAGAGTTACTTCTCCACTGATGAAGAACTGTGAGTGCTGTGATTAGGTAAAGATGTGAATAACTCTGTTGCTGCACTGCTACTGTTGCTACTCCCTGGCAGCCTTAGGAAGGCCTTAGCTTGGTGTTGGGTAGCTGTTAGCTTTAGCATATTTAGTTTTTAGCGGCCTGTCTGACGTTTATCTTTAAAAAAAACAATCAATGGGAACCATCTTCATAATTTAACACTATGGTTTGGTTGTGTCCTTCAGTTCTTCTCAAGTGAAGCTGTACCACTGTGCTCCAGCTCCACACTCCCTCCTGCAGCCTCCGCTCCTGATGCTAACCTCCTGTCTCCATCACACCAAGCAGCAAACCTGGAGTGACAGAACTTTCTCCATAGCTGCCCCCTCCCTCTGAAACCCCCCTCTCCCAAACACTATTTTTGTAGTTTTTAAACTCTTTTTTGCATGACAATTGTTGATCATATCATTTCCAGCAATTTAATTAATGTAATTTTTGTTCATAATAAATGACATTGATCATAACATATTGTGATTTCCTTGCACTTCTACACCATGTTATTGGCAGATAAGATGCTGATTGAGTTAAAGCAGTGAAGGCTCTGCTTTAAGCAAAAAAAGGATCAAATGGATTTGAAGTAGAATGGGCACATTACATTCTGTAGAGAGTACCTCAGCTACTGAAGTCAGAAAATTACTTTCTTTATCTGAGGTTTCAGTCATTTATAGTCACAGCAAAGCACACAGGTCTGGTTGTCTAAGTGGCGCCCATATCATATTGTTTAAGATGTGTAACATCAAGCTTGTGTATCAGTGCTAAATACATCCAGTCATAAGTCAGAGTCCACCCTCTTGTTTACACTAAAATTTGACCCAGATGTTTCACAATGAGAAACATTCTTAACATCAAAGAAATTAACAGAGTATAGCAATAGATGTTTCACTTTAAATCAGTAGCTGGTAAGCGGCAGCCTGACTTATTCAAACACATTAATACTACAATGAATGAGGCAGGGGTTTCTATCAGAAATCATTTCTGGGACATTACTTTAAAAGATCTCCAGTACAAGCAAATATGTTCTAAAATTGGTTTACATCCAAGTGTGAGGCTGTCCCACCACTTGGAGTTAAGATATAGTCCAGGTATGAACAGTCAAAACCTCAAATCACACCCAGTACGGTATGGTTCAGGTGACAGTAGGTGGAAGGTGAAGGTCATTTCCATGAGCTCAAGAGAAACATAATGTGACATCTTAGTAGTTCATATTTGGGTCCTCTTAAAACATGCACCCACTAGGTACTCTATACTGTAATCCTGAAAATCAGGGACCATGCTGCATTGGGGTCTAGGGGAAGGCAGATATATGTATCAAGTCAGATGGATACCATAGATTTATACAGAGTCAATGTCATTGGTAATGAAAGTAGAAAATTAATACACTGAGATACATACAGTATGAGAACATCAAGAATGTTCAGAAGTATTCAAAATATATCATGCAGAAGAGTATTGGTGTAAGTATATGGACACAAGTACAAATATTGTTGTGAGACAATCAATAAGTAGTCCAGACACAGTGTGTGTGGGGGAGGGGTGGCTGCTCTCCCTCTGATTGGCTAGTAATCCTTATTGGCGCCAGAGCTATGTATTGGTGTTTAGGAATGAGGACCGTAAGAGTTAGGGTCAGGGGTTAGCCAATCAGAACCAGAGTAGGAGGCAGGCATTGTCATCACCGCGGGAATCCTGACACTCTCCACAACAGCTGATGCTCCTGGACAGGTATGGGACGAGCAATTATGAATTTTAATATTTTAGTATTGAAAAGTATTAGGCATTTGTTAATAATTACCATGGAGCAGAGTTTATATTGGTTCCTAACGTTTCAGTTTGGTGTGAAACATTAGGAATGTGTAGAATATGTATAGTGTGTGTGTGTATACTAACTTGAATGTGAAATCTCAACATATAGCTCAGTCTACTGCAAAAGTCATAAACACCACATTTAAAGCATAGATCAAGTTAAGTTTTATGGATGTATTTTATTTATATATATTGAAAATAATGAATATGCTAGTATGCACCACAAAACATTACTCTGATATTAATGTGTTTTGGTTCTATTGAGGTTGGAGTAACCAGCATCCCTCCACTCACCAACCCTTCATCATCCCTGCCAACCAGTCACCCATCAGCCAACTGACCACTTGTCCTCTCAACCAACCCTCCACCAGTCCTGACATGCAGCCTCCCAGTGCTATGTTGAATCAGGGTATGTTGTGGTGGCATTTTTAGATAACGAACACAATAACATTGTATTTTTACTAAGGTGTTACACAAGTAAATAATACATACATGTAGGTCAGAGTAACTAACCTTTGAAATCTTCCTAAAGATGATTGATGTTTGTGAACTTTGTTTCTACAATTGTCATGACATTACATCACATTATGTAAATTGAAATTTGTTTTGCTAGAGTTGTGATATTGTGGTAATAAATTGGAGTATTATATATATATATATGAGTGTGTGAATGATATGATCCCTAAAACTGAGCTCACCATACTCTTTAGACTTTTTATCTTTTCACATGTTTTTAGTGGATTTGGACTCACAAACATATGTTGTTGGGTGACAAAAGTGAAAAAAGTGAGCAGCGGAGTCGGTGTTTGTGCGCCGTTATCTTTCCCTCAGATTCTGGGACTATATTAAAGAAGCTGTACAATTCTTTTAAATAATCATCCATTTATAGACATCAATTTGGCCCAGGACTAGCAATTTCCACTGTACAAAATTTTTTAAGGAGGCAGTACGAAATTTGACAGAGCCGGCTCACAATGATTTAATTTATTATCTAGGGCAGCAGGGCTCCATCTAATTGGCCAAATATATTGACATGCAGCCATGAATACATGGCACACTGACCACCATTTATTGCAGTCCAAGCAGTCTTTTGTGATATGTATATGTTGATTTGAGAGGCCAAATTGTGAAATGCCTACGTTTTTCCAAGTGGACCAACGTAGGTGGTGTACATTTTCTGATGAGACTGGGTTGCAACAGCAGTGGTAAATATGATCCACAAAGTTTGTAATTGCTACAGAAAATTAAGGGGAGGGGATTAGAAGAATAGAGATAGGCTGGGGACTGGGTTGAAGGAGGGGATTATGGCCACTGTCCCGCCTCCAAAGTCTCAAACTTTTACATCACAATTGTCTGTGGAGCGGTGTTTAGCAGTTGTTGTAGGGACTATTGTTCACACAGGGAATGTATCTGCTGCATGTATGTTGTGTCTGTGCAGTAGAGCAGCTACATGAGGTATCTGGTATGATCACTGTATTTACTTTAATAAAAGTAGCTTTTGTACTCAACAAAATGCCAGGACTTAATACTGTTCCAGTTGTGCAGTAACCCTCAAAAACTTGCGCCTCACGCAAGCAGTGTGGCGACTCTTACCTGATGGGCCCCTGAATGAAAAGCAAGACGTGTTGTAATGCACATGTGACAGTTTGCCCAGGCGTCAGCCCCATGTTTGCAGAATCGCGGGTGTCAGAGCAGAAATGCTTGCACGTGAATATGCCTTTCCACTCGCGGATACTGTTCTGTGCGCTTGCAGAGTAAAAATGCTCCAGCAGGGCTATGGTTTCGGGCCCATGAATTTTGAGACTAGATAAATACCATGTTGCTGATTCCACTATCGGTGGCTGGTTGAGGAGATATTGTCGAGGCAGAGCGGGAACAGTTCTGGATGGAGGGCAAAGGATACAGGATAAAAAGTATGCTCATGTTGCTAGATTTAACTTCTTGCGCATACTTTTTCACCACAGTAAGGCTCCACCAGCTCAAGAATGAAACAGTGTCATAGGCCTGGTATTAATATGTGTCTTAAGGCAGAGGTCTTCAACAGGGGCCCGAACCAAACTTTTTTGGTTGATTAGACAATATTTTATATTTTCTTCTTCTTTTTTTTTATCATCCAATTTTTTGTGTATTGTTAATGTTAATGTGTATTTAAATGTCTTTAAATATACATTAACATGAATCCAACATATTGTAGCGAACAGATAAATGGAGGCAGAAGACGTTATCTTTCAGTCAGCAATGCACACATTCAGTGACACACAATAATAAAAACATGAATATATGAACCTGTGTATTATTAGAATAGCTTAGTATTGAATGCACAATAACAGGGTAGCTATGTTTATACATGGCACAAGGCCCAGTTTAATATAAAACCTGCTCCATCTCTCCATCAGTTTGGGGGTCCCTTGGCCTGAAAAACATTGGAGACCCCTGTCTTAAGGGATCCGATCCCAAGTGGACAACTCATCCTTTCACTCCTGGCATTAAAATACTTGCTGTCTTAAGGTACCACTTGTGATTGGATCTCACTACCTGGCTTTAAAAACTCAATCATCATTTCTGTTTGCAAAGACCAAATGATGTTGGTCAGTCTGACTGTACCAATGTGTCATTTATCAATGTGTTTGTGTGTCCACAATGCTGGACTTGTTGTTTCCTGTTTTATTTTGGAATTACTTACCTTGTATGTCTTTTGCCAAATTTACTTCCTATCCTTGTCTCATTTCCCACTTCTGTCATTGTCTGCCTTGCCCTGATGTTTCTGGTGTTTCATCTGTGCCCAACTATTCGTGCATTCCTTGTGAATTTAGTCTCTGTGCTTCTCTGTCAGTTTGTCTGTTTATTCCTGCTCTGTTCTTTGGTGTTCCCTTTTGCTTCGGGTTACGTCCCTGAGTTTTGGCTGTTTTGTTGCCTTACTTAGAAGTTTTAGATTTCCTATCTAATGTCTGCTATAACCTGCCAAAAAGAGAGTCTTCTTTTGCTTTTGCACCTGCTTACCCTGTCCAACGTCTGCTCTTTGGGTCCTTTATCTACACCATAACCCAACATTGGTAGGTTCATGTTGACTAAGCAAGCCAAAAAGGTTTTATTAGAGTTAATTATTAAGATCTGAAACTAATCGTAAGCCAATGCAATAGAAACAATTTGATCCTTGTCAGAATTCAACACAAAGACTGTCAGACAGACCAGAGAGGAGAGCACTGTAAACAAACCATTGGTAGAGTTTCACTCCATCAGCCTGACACAGGAAGCATCTTACTTACTCTAAAGGGGGGAAGTTTTTGTTATATCAGGGCAGAATTTTTATTTTTTAGCATTTTATTATTTGACTTTAATTCTTCATTTTAATTTTATTGTCCTTTTTATATTTCTTTATTCTCTTGTCTACCTCATTCTGACCTTCCTGCGGCTGTAACAAGTGAATTTCCCCAGTGTGTGGATCAATAAAGTTTTATCTTATCTTATTTTATGAGGCTCTGGAGATTAAGGCTAGGGTTGGTAATCCTGGAATGCATCATACAACGTATGCAGCACACATCCTACCCTCTCCTATCGGCCCCTCATCAAAGCTACGCCTCCAAAACACATTGACATACTGACAACTGCTAGAAGCCGACTTTTCAGTGACTTGCTTGTTTGCTTCTGGCTATCGTCTCTGCGTCAGCGGTGTATGTATCTCCAGACTCCGGTCACGTGCAGTGACAGCACAGGCTGGCAGGTCGCTTAGACAGAAAGATACAGCAGCGTCTAATTTTATTTAGGTCCGATTGAAATGATTGGTCATGTTATTAAAGTCCTGCAAGGGCCACAGAAACCACAATTGACTTTTTTTCCCCAGACAACTTTCTTTATATATGGCTATGGGGACGGGAAGAGGATTTAAAAAAATAAGATTAAAAGTGTTTTCAGAAATAACTTACCAACCATACCTTTAGGGTCAGACTGAAAAGTGACGACATGAACTGTTTAGTACTTTCCAGGAGAGAGAGACAAATAGGAACATATTTCTTCTCTATACAGAAACATACAGAAAAGATTATATATAATCATATCAACACAAAGAAAAAAAAGAACAATGTAAGTTAAAGCACATGCTTTTCAAAATCATTTTAACATAAATTTGATCATAAATAACATTCTCTTGCATAGACATAAAAGGCTTTGCAAAAGACAGAAGTTTTGCCAGTTTAACATCAGTGGTTTATCACAGCCTGTTTCCACACGAACTAAGACTGCATGTGACCAGACTGGCAGTCCTGATCCAGCTGGGCTTGACAGCAGAGCACAAATGAAAGAAAGGGATGGAGGGATGGAGTGGTGGAAGCAGGGAGGGAAGCGAGGAATGGACAGAAACACACACTGGAATCCTGCTGTTCACAGCAGCAGGTGCAGGGGAGTGTGGTGAGGGGTGGAGGGTTATTGAGGGGGGTTACGGGGGGTTTTGTGGAAAGGAGAAAGAAAGCATGTGAAGGGGAGGGAGGGGTGTGGGTAACATATGCGCAGCATTCACTGAATCAACCCAGTGAACATAAACCAATGAGATGGAGACCCTGCATGGGTTCCAATAAACAGAATCACTGTTTGATTTTGTGATACCATGAGGCTTTTCATTATGATCCATTAAACTTGGGTGCGCTGATGACGCTCTGGGCTGGGAGAGGAAGTCAAGTCAACACGGGCAACAGCAGGAAGGCTCACACTGCGCTGTCTGCTGCCCACTGTGCGAAAGTAAACAGAAAGCAGAGATAGCAGCGAGTGGCTGTCGATTGGCAAAGACACATCAAGAAATACCTTTTGAGCGGGTTGAAGATTGTGCAGAATTTTCAAAAAGCATGATACAATTCTTTCATGCTACTTGAAACATGTTATTCATTTGGCCATAGCAGTCCCCTTCCTGTCTGTTTTCTGTCCTCTCTGCTGGCTGAGCATGTCAGATAATGGTCACTTTAAATCCTATAAACATTGCTGTACATTCCACATTGAATGGAACACACATTTGTTCCACATCTTTCTTACTAGTACAGTGCCGTTGTAAACCTGCCTGTTTTGAATAGGCTGTGTTAATGCTACTTCAGAATTATTCCTTGTCATTAGTGAGTTCTCCTCAAACAGTTCTACAATATCCTGTTACTTTTGTTGTATGTTTGTGTGCTGGACGTTGTGTACAGAGCGTTTTATAAACAGACTATGATGGAGAGTGAGGTTTGAAAACATTCCATTCATCCTACCTGGTTTATCTGCAATCAAGATTTTGCTTTATTCCTTTCCACGTGTGTGGTTTATATATACGTTTGAATGATTTACCTTACTGGTGATATGTTTTTATACTATTGCATATCAACTATTTCAGAGGTCTGTTGAGCATCGAAACAATCTCCAGACCCAAGTTCACAGCCTATCAAAATATAAGCTCTGCAATTCAGCTTGATATATATAAAGCATTATAGCCACGAACGTTGAATGTTGTGCTTTTATTTTGAAGACAATTTGCCAAACAGGAAGGGATTCTATGAATGTTGTTATCTTGACCAGCACCAGCAACTACCATGAATGTCTGTATCAGTTCAATATGGTGAAATGACAAAAAAACAAATGATCAAAATCATCATTTGAGTTGCCAACTGGTGCTGTAGTTTATTGTAGAATGTAGAGAAAGACATGTTCAACTCGGTCAGACTGAAGACACACTGCCCCGCCTCCACTGACTCCTGCAGAGTGTTGTTCGCCTGTTTATTCCATTTCTATTAATATTGAACAAATCTTGTGTCCAAATCGCACCGAACTTAACACTGCACTTTTCTGGGCCACTAATTCAGGTTCACTAATACACTAAATGGCATGTGTGGAGCCGATAAGAAGAACAGTTCACGAGATGTACGTTTTAAATACAGGCAGACAGACAGACAGACAGACAGGCAGGTAGACAGACAGACAGACAGGCAGCTAGACAGACAGACAGACAGACAGACAGACGTTTTTGGAATTAGTAGATAGATGTTCTCAACAAAAATGGATACAGTGCAAGTAAAGAAACCAAGGGCAACCTTTTTCAACAGCTTTTTAGTTTTATTACACTGTAAAACAGGATAACTAACTGACTGAACCAGCATTAACATTTTCCCCTGCAATCCCCTGAGCTAGCTGGTGCCCTAACAATGATTTTTGGAAAAAAAACACCCTAGAGTGGGGACGATGGAGTTGTGTGTGTGTGGGGGGGGGGGGGGGATCAAATTACAGTACGTCAGTCTCGAAGAGAACCATCTTTCTTGAAGACTGGGCGTTGACAGACAGCAAGAGAACAGGCAAGGGAGGATAGCTGAAGATCTGTGCCTTTGATGAGACATAACAATATCCAAATCCCCGACTGACTCTTATTTAAGTTACTGAGGACTCTAAAAAAGGGAAGTTCTTCCAAAGTCGCTCAGAAGCTTGTGCGCTTTAGGTGAAGGGAGGGAATGGAGGGAGCAAGACGTAGAAGGGTGGGGGAAAGAAGATAATGTTTATGCATTAGATTTTCAAAGCAGTTTTTTTTTCTGCAAGGAAATTCAGATTCAAAGGTGTATTTCTTGCAGGAAGATCTAAAGGATTCTTTCTCCCTCTCCCTGTTATTGCTTGAGTGACAAAGTCTCTCTGTAGCTTAGCCAGGACTTTGTATGCACATGGTAACTGAGTGTGAGTAGGCCCTACATAGCTACAGAATATCCATCAAGGGGATTGAGTGATGTATAACTCTATACTTTATATATAATATTCTCTATGCCCAAGCATTATATTTGACATCAAAGAGAACAGTAACGCTAAAGTAACACCTTGGCTAGGTAATCTAATGCTACTGTTAACCTAAGTCAAGCACTCTGCCACTCACAAGAAATGCCCCTGTGCCCAAAATGCAGTCAGAACTGTGCACACACACGCTCATCACTCCAAATTCAAACTCATTGGAGCGATATTAACTGAAACTTTTTGGATGTCTGAACTCGAAAACTTCAGAGGCAGAGCACTCTGGAAGAGCTGAAAGAGCGGAGATTACAGCGGGAGGATGTGTGTATGTGCTTGCGTCGGAGAGTTGCTGAGCACAGCACTCGTACATACAGTGTGATTAAAAATTCAAATGAGTGCCTTTAGAATCGATGGAAGGCTTTGAGGCTCCATAATGAGGCTGATAGATGAAGTTTAAACATTCGGAGCCGCTGGAAGTGCCACCGTGGAAAGGGGAGGGAGGCTAAGAAAAAGGGGAAGATTTGGCTTTGATGCAGGAATATCACCTTGGGGCATGGCTGGTTGGCTGGTGCCGGCTGGTATTGGGATCCGGAACGCTATCAGAATGTTTGCTACATTCCCCAAGACACTTTTTCGAGCAGTCCCTCCCCGATAGTCCGGGACAAACTGGGAGGAATAAGGAGGGAGCAAAACAGACAAGAAAAAGAATGCAGAAAGAAAGCCGCACACAGTGGGACAGAAGAAGGGTTAAAAAGAAAAATGGGTTAAAAAGAAATTGAGGGTCACAAAGAAGTGTCTGCTATCACTTCTCTGTGTACACCCTTCAATCACATACACAATTGCACACACGCACGAACACACACAATAGGTCAAGTGAGAAGTGCCAGAGGAGCTTTGGTGTCAGGATCTGGGACAGGAGGAAGGAGGTATTAGTTCAAATGCTACTGTGTGTGAGACCACATGTGGACACACACACACACACACACACACACACTTTTCTACTTCTATCTTTGGAAGCAGTGGGAGACTAGTGCCACTTTGAACTTGCCTACCATTAAAAACCTGACAGAGTTTTGAAGAGGCCCATTGAAAGGAAACCTGTGCATTTATGATGTAAATGTATTTTTTCCAACCCTTTCTTCTTCTCCCCCCCTTTTTTTATTTTGACAGCCTTTGAAATTTGTCATATGCACATCCAATTTAACAGCCAGAAAAGACTTCTTTGGCCCCCTTCTTTCTTTTTCGCAACAATCCATTTTCATATCAACTTGAAAGGAACTGGCTGAATATTTTTGCTTGATTCTCTTTAATGTGATCATCACTGTTTCAGTCGCTCAGCGTGTTGGAGTAATATTCTTTTTGTCTGGTAATTTTCTGTCAGGTTTACTCTCACAACCAATTCTTCAAAGGTGAAAACAAGCGGTTTCTCAAAAGGACAACAATATCTCTAGACCTTTTCTTTCACTTTAAACTGGTTGTCATAACCTATTCTTCAATTTGTGGCACAGGTCCCCTTTAACTGCTCTGAACTCCTGGGTCAAAGAGCATTTGAAAATTATTTTTGGTATTTCTTTTAACCTACTCACAGCTCTAAATTTGTGATTGTATGGGTTCAAACAGCATTTATGGTGTCCATTAAACGGTCATCCTGACCACCTATGTTACACAAAGCGACAGTATGAATGGTCAAAAGCACATCAGGGCATAATGTTTCATCCAGCTGCCAGGATAAATGGAGGCTCTTGGACCAAAGTGAGTTCATGGGAAGATGGACTAATGGTGGTGAAAAACAAACTCATTTCTTTTTAGTACGTGTTCAGACTGTCTCAAAGCTTCCAGCTGGACACAGCAGTGGTTAACTGAGAGAGGATGGTTGAGGCATGACAGAGTCAGGGGGGTACTAAAGATGGTGGGCCTCATGAGGGAGTGTTAAAGAGCGTTTGGGAGGGGGCTAACGACAGCTGGAGGCCGGCAGTGTTTTGCTTGCTTTCCCACCTGTCAGTAAACCGCCTATATCACCACACACACCCACACGCGCACATTTGAACAACACACATGTTTAATATGAAGATATATGCAAGGTCAACTCAGTCACACACATACGCATTAATTACATATAGTACAAAGGGCAACTCAGAAAGGCTTTCGTGTGTAGTGAGCCCCCTATGGCGCCTCCACAAACTGTGCGCATTATTTTATAGCGTTGTCGGCCTAATTTGATGTGATGATACTGAACAAAAGGTTTTATTCTGTTCTATAGAGAACTCAAGCATAGAGTAAATGTGACATCAAGAACAAAGATCTGTTCCTAGAAATGATACCATCATCTCACCCTGACTGATAAGTTCCTTACATATCTATCAGTATCAAGACATCAGCAGTACATACTGGTTTTGTACAGCCAGGTCTGTATATAATACTATTGTGTGGTGACATTCTCTAAATAAGTGCAGCAACACTTTTAGACATGAGGTTCCTATTAGAGCTGATGCGCATCTTACTTCACTGAGGGGACCACCTATAGGTTGAGAAAGATACTTTGTGCTGTATCCTTCACTTATTCACTCACACACACCAGCATGCTGTGTTGTTGTGTGCCCATCCGTGGTGGCTGAGTCTTAATAAAGCCTAATCCCCGTCGTGCATCCTCTCTCTGTTCCCCAACTCCTGCTGGTCGACTGTCTCACGAGTGCCGTAATTTACTGTCATGGAACTCCTCAAACCAGCCACCACACAGTGCACTGAGGGAGACCACAGACTTGGTAACACAGATCACCGTCAAAAGAAAAAAAGAGGAAAAAACATTATGGGGAAAGAAGAATGAAGTCTTAAAAAAACAATGGAGTAAGGGGGAGAAAACAGTTTTCTACTGACTCAAACACACCCAGCAGTTCGCCCAGCTTTGTTTAGATTTCCTCTTTTTTTTCAGAGGAGAGAAAAGGAAGGGAGGAAAAATTGCTTGGTGGTTGTCAACGGTTAAAGCTGCAGCCGCACCTGGCATCGTGCAACTGGTCTTTGATCACTTGTCGAGTGAAATTCCGCCACTGGATTAAAGTGAAGGTGGGGGCAACCAAGGGTGGAAGGACTAGAAAGAGTTATAAAGAAGGAAAACAGAGAGAGGACGACTGGTCTGAAATGTAGCCTGTGTGTCCTGTGCCTTTAATATTGCATGGCTGTAATTAAAATCAGCATGAATTGTTGTCTAAAGCCGACACTCTCTCTTCAGACCCTCACTGCACAAGCTCTATGTTTGGACTTGTATACAGAGCAATGAATGTCCCCTTTGCAATTACAGAACATCTAAATACCTTCATTTATTATTCAGTTTGTGTTTTATTTGTACATACTGGAGAAGTTAGTGGCTCTTACAAAAGTAAAGGGAAAAAGATGAAGATTTTAAAAAGAGGGGATCAAATCCAGATGATAGCCTCCCCTTGAAAATAATTTAAGAGGCTCGAGACAGAACCTTTGTGTGTTTGTGTGTAGGCTCATTATGTGGAAGCATGACTATTTGAGTGGGTGGGTGAAGTGTTTGAGTCCAAAAAACAATTTTGGAGTCTCAGGGGTAAACAACGGTGCAGCTGAAACCAATACAATTCTGGTAAATTTGTACCTCCTCTTTAGACGTAATAAAACAACAGAAAAAAAACTGCTAGTGCGGTGTCATCCAAGTGTCCGTAAGCCCTGACATTCCAATTTTGAATCGAAACGGCATCATTTACACCATATTTCTAGCCTTTGTCCTTTGATAGCCTCCTCGGAGGCGCGTTCACATACCCTCAGGCACACTGGAACACCGCACACACTCTCGCCCAAGGGCACGCGTTTGTGTGGCTGCCTCCACCAGCATCCCGTAGTGGACTTTTACGCTTGAAACATTGTGTAAATTACAGCATTTCAAGTTGACTATGAATGTCGGGGCTTGCGGACACTTGGATGACACCACAAGAGCAGTATGGAGGAATGTCTGCTGTGTTCAAACCTTCTTTCTTCTTCAAAGAGTTTTGGCCATTTTGCCTTGAAGAGCAGGTTCTGTGTTATTATGCCATCTCCTCATCCCAGCTGCCTTCACTGCGACCTCCTCGTAAGACACACTGTGTTGTGCGACAGGTGACAATCCCACACTGCTGTGTGAATGTAAAGCACCAGCCACTGGATGCCAGGACATCCAAGCTAAACTGTTAGCGATGCCGAGTTAACACCTAGCGTGGGAGCCATGACAGAGCGCAATAGCTTTGAATGGTGGGAGCGACCTTGAGTGAAGCACCAGGAATTCTCTCCACTTGACAGCTGGCTCTGACGTACGCCCTTGACTTAGCATGTGCTAATGCTGTCAGAGATGTTTGGGAAGAGAACTGTTAGCATGCTAATCTGCTCTATGTTTGCCACAAGGCTAAGCTGAGCTGTGCGTGGCATGTACAAGGAGGTGTTGACAGTAGTGCCACCAGTTGTTCAATCCTCCACTGGGGTGGTACTTGTTGATGAAAGCGACTAGAAATTTCCCAGGTTGCTGCAGACAGAAACAAAACTAGATGAGTCACGCGGTTGTCACGCCAGCTGCTGTTGGAGATATCATCATGGGAGTCCACCAGCATAGGACATTCAGGCTACATTAAAACACTCATATACCCATGTACAATATTTCTAACATGAGGGTTTGTGTATAAGAGAAGTCTGATCCTTGTCCTCACAGAAATGTCATATAGGTCACCCACACATAGCTGTTAAATATTTTGATATAAGTGACTATGAGGAATTACACATTTGATAGAAAAACACAACAGAGAGTGAACAAAGATAATAATACAACAATAATAATAACACATTTTATTTATACAATACCTTTCATAGATTAAATGCAGCTCGAAGTGCTTTACAATATGAGGTGAAACAGTCACTTTTCAGTCCAATTTCCAGACACAATGTTAGGGCAATGACTTCCTGCAGACCTCGGTTCTGCATCTCCGCCGGTGGAGCTTCCTGCTGAACAAACCCCCTTCTGCTGAGCAGCAGGTGTAGAGGGGGTGGGAGTACACAATACTCTTTCTTCCTCTCATCTAGTGTCCAACAGACACCACTGGAGAGAGGTGACCAGTGGTGGCTGGTGATAACATTTATTGTGTGTGAGGGGGGGTAAACAAACCAGATTTAACAAAAACAACATAACATACAATATGCCAATCCAGTAGCCTCATCATAAATGTAGCCTCATTGTAACTGTGGCAACCTTTATGCCCTTTGCATTTTTCAGAGAGATGTTTTAGGTCTCGCACCAATATCAGTTGTCCACAGTACCTCCATGCCGACACTTTGAAACAGCAAACAGGGGACGCAGTAAAAGACATTATACTTACACCACATCCAGTTAGTCAACTTTGTTTCTCATAACAAGAACGGGAGGAGCCCCTGGTGTAAGCTTGTCCTCATCACTTGCTGCTGAATCTGTTAATCGGGTCGGTCCAGACCAAGCTCCTTTATCCTTTTTTTTCTTGTTGGGGTGTTTTTGTAAAGTAATTATCAGATTATCTTTGCGGGTCAGCTTGCAGTGGAAGTAACTCAATGAAGGCAGATGTACCTGAAACTGGTTCGAGGGTGAAGAGAGCTGCGTCTTGAGGAACATCTGCACCAACCAATTAAAGAGCAGCCTCAGGTTCCGTGGTTAACTTTCAGGACCCCCATTCACTTTCATATGGCTGGTGCCTCACACCAGGAAGTATAATGTATTTAGACAGAAATTAAACAAATGCATTTTGAAAACAACTTAAATTGAAATCTTCACAGGTGCTTATGGTCAACCAGGAGCATTGTGCGAGTAAAATATTATTATATAATTAAATTATGTTTAACATTTTTATACAGGCTATTTTGTCTCAGGATGTTTGAGAGGGTGGTGCCCCAGCTCCCGGTATTAACCAGCCGCCACTGCAGATGGCCACTCTGATGAAGTTTTGCGTTTCTTAGCACCTGTCTACCGGCCCCAGCACACTACTGCATACAACACCACACTCACTGGTGTGGAATGGGAGAACATTCGAAGGAAGCTGCTGAAGATGCTAAAAGTACATCTCCTTAGCAAGTAGTCTGCCATGTGTTGATGGCCTCAGTGTTGGATTTCCACTCCACACAATTGTGCCAGATGTACTCCCAGGTGTTGAAGTCACCATCTCATCCTCAGACACCTGGATGTTTATTGAAGAAAGAACAGTTCTACCACAAGTCCATAACCAGGTCCTTGGTCTAACCACTTTCCCCAAACTGTACACCCCTCAACTGCAGACAACAGAAAACATCTTCAGGTGGCAGGACTCTGAGTTTACTCTGAAATCAGAGATGAAAAATGTAAAGAAGAAAGGAGATAGTCACCATACTGGTCCTTTAACACACTAAACATATTTGATCATAAATTAATACATTCATCAACCCAACATCAACAGGTGGCATGTTAATGCTGGTGCTGTTGCCTTGATGGTTCCAATTTCAAGTCGCCGGATTTCTGTGTGTAGTTTGAATGTTCTCCCCATATCTGTGTGGGTTTTGTCCAGACACTCTGGCTTCCTCCCCAGTCCAAAAACATGTAGATTGGAGTGGATTGGGGATTAGGTAACTGGAGACTCTAGACTTTAGGTGTGAATGTGAGCGTGAATAGTTATTGTCTCACATGTAGACCCTGTGATGGGATGGTGACCTGTCCAGGGTGTACCCCACCTCTCGCCCGATGTCAGATTGGATTGGCACCAGCCCCTCACCACCACCCTCAAGAGGATAAGTGGCATACATAATGGATGGCTGCATAGAACCCTACATCAGCCCTTACCCATAAGACTTTTGAGACTAGTTGCTGGAAGAGCATTTCAATTTTGTGAAATCAATCACAAGTTGTGATAAAGTAGTATCCCACTGACACAATGATAAATCTTTAGTCATGGTGTAAATTGCAATTCAATCTCAATATTCAAGGTCAATATTCAAGGTAGTTTTTGGTTAAAAAATGGGACACCTCCAATTGGTACATAATTCTCACAAAAATACAGTTCTTCAATTTGTCCAGCAGATGGCAGCAGTCGCAACATGTAAACCAACAGTGTCCTTGCGCTGTGCTCAAGCTCTGAAAATGTTCAAGCTTTGAAAAACACAAGGATGCAATGCTTAAAGAAGATCCTCCAGGTACCCCACACATATGGTGAGTTTTTTGCTTTAATTCTTTCTGATACTGAGTTTGGCTACAGATGACATTTTTCCCATTTTAAACTTCCATTGTAAATATTTCTTGTAATGGTAAGAACATGTGTTACTTTCATCATGTTTTAACTTGTATAAGCAAATACAGGTGTTTATTTTCATCTGTGATATTTTATGGTTAGGTTTCTCAATAGATCAAATTATTTGCATATTGTTAACTTGTAGGAAACTAGCCACACATCCCACCTGTAGTCCACACCCATAAGAATGCATTTCAAGGGCATGTATTCTTGTGTGTGCACGTTGCTGCTTATGTTTTCTGCATACACATTTGTGTTTACATGTATGCATTTATGTGTAACCATGTCCTCTAAAAGCCCTCTCCATCTCGCTTGGGTTCCATGGGAACCTGTGTGCAGCTAATCCTCCTTTTGGCTGAAGAGGGCTTCTCCAAACAAATCATCCAGCTCTAAGACCCGCTGCTCCTCAAGTGGGATCCTAGCTCTCTTTGCCAAGCTTCACCAAAAAACCTCTCCCCTTTCTTCTCTCTTTTCTCATATGCTTCACATAAAACAGCTACCTACCGTGAGGCAAATCCCCTTGTCTCTGTCTCTTTTCTTCTAGGAGTAAAGGAAGGAGAAAGGAATGTGGTGTGGATAAGCCAGGCCAGCAGGAGATTGTCAAGTTGAAGAACTAAGATGACCTGTTTTGGAAGAAGGGGCGAGTCTGGATAATGGGTGCTGGTAAAGGGGTCATTGTTTGATAGCAGGCAAAAAAGAAAGTGAGGATAAAGGGGTGGATCTTAATACTTTGATGCTGCTCCTTCTGCTTTCAATTACTATGCATAACAGGATAATGTATGTGTATCTATCTACCTATCTTTATATATATCTCTTTTGACTCGTATTTCATTAGCCTTATATCAGTATTACATCAAAGTCACTATCCTTACTATCCTAAATATGAGCCGTGCTCACAGCATGACATCAATGTAAACATGTGATTAAGTCTCATGTGCCAGATATGAATTAATATGCAGTGGTCACCAAAAGTCTAAGATGGCTTTCCCATTCAAGTGGATAGGCAGCTGGTCTAAGACCTCTGAAGACCACTATATATAACAAAACATACTGTTACTTGTAGTTTACTGTGAAATATATGTTGAAGTATTGTTCAGAACCATGTCGGAGTAACAACAAAACAAAGTAAGAAGTTTGAAGTGTTTATGTGGTTTCATTCAGTGAACATAGATTTAAATATATGGATGGGTTGTAATTACTTGAGTGGCTTTAAAAAAAAAAGTTTACTGCACCCAAATACTGTGCAATTTTGTTTTTCTTTCTGAACTATAGGCTATTAATATATGTTTTTCTTTTACATCAAACATTATTCATTGTGTAAATAACGGTCAGATACTTGTTATAAGGACGCATTCATAGCAACACAGAAATCTGTTGAGTATTCAGGTGAGGGGTGGTGCGGGATACAGAGGCAGGATGAAACATTTAAATTCTTCTGTGAAGATCGCATGTTTATTATCAAGAGCACATATAGACACCGGCTTTTTTGCTTTTTTGTTTCTGTTGCCTGTTAAAAACATCACGTCACTGGCTTGCGGTCAATCCTGTGGGGGATCACCTGGTTTGTTCTCACATCAGCTCATCCAGACTTTCTGTGGACTTTTGATATGGGGCACAGCTGGAGAAAGTCCGCAGAACGTCCCCAGGCTGTCACGCAGACATTTGCGTTCACACATACATCCCCTCTGAAGATCTAAAAGCAGCTGTTGTCAGCTCAAAACTAGAATGACACTGAATAGAGAGCACACTTTCTCCAAGGCCTAATAGTCCCCTTATGAAAATACATAACCCTAACCCTTAACCCTGCACCAAATTGGGCTCACAAATATTAGTCCACTAAACATGCCAAATTTATTTCATCAATATAATATCATCATATAAATAATGCTCTGATAAATCAATGAGTATAGAAAAACACCTGCTAATCTGGATCCACTCTAAACTTGTATGGGTTCTTCCTTGGCATAACCCACTCAAATAATTTAAAGGAAATTACTTTGGTAGTTTTGTGTAATGTTGCGAATAATGAAACAAACAAACTCTGATGAAATCAATACCTCCTATTGCGGAGGTAATCAAGCTCCTTCATTATGCCACAATAGCAGCAGACTGTTGGGATTGTGAGATTTTGGCTTGTTTTATGTTTTTGTTCCCTGTTCCCACTCTGCTCCCTCTCTCCTATGAGTGTGTACTGATGACAGGGCATGACCACCACTTCCTGCTCCTGTAATATCGTTGCTTTGTCCGAGCTCTTGCCAGTCTTTGTTCGTTCCGGTTTTCTGTGCCTGCGTGATTTGCCCTAACCCTGTTTTGTCTTTGCTTTGTCTCTCGATCACCTACTCACCTGCACAGCCAGCAAATGGAGCATCCTAGTGGGAAAGTGGAGTCCCCCAAACATGGTATACATAAACATTAGAGACAAAAAGATAGCTCCACTGCAATATGAATATGCAACATAAAGAGGTGCACATGAAGTTGATACAGACAGGGCATGTTCACCTTCCAATGCTTCTCATACACTATGGAGCAGGAAAACCCTCCATTTTCCTTTTTATTAAAAGGTTCTGAGACTTGGAAAACACAAAGAAAGTTGCTTGCAAAAGAAACATCAGTTTAAAGTTTCCTGACACCCTTCATTTTTCTACACAAGAATTCTAAATATATTGAGAAATAATAAAACAATCTAAACTCTATCTAATTAAGGAGAAGTTGTATTAGCTTTAGTTTTCATTACTACAGTATTTTCCACATTTTTTTTGTTTTTGTTTTAATAAAGATTTGGCAAAGGAATACAAATAATACGCACCTCTCAGCCATGAGTCTGCAATGCCAGGCTACCTCTGTTTACCAGCTCTCATCTGTCTTTGTGGAGTGTGTCTTCTCCCTTCTGTCAAAACACAAGTTTTTGAACTTGAGCTGTGCGACACGAGGGAATTGATGCATCCACCGTCTATTTATAACACAGAGAGCAGGTGTGCTGATACACAGAGGCAAAGTGATTGGCTGGGATCCTTAGAAAACTCTTTGTGCTTGTGTAAACACATACACACAGTCTTAGATCCGCCTTGTGAAAACATGTTAGCACACAAACATATACTGTGCATCAAACCTTATGAGATTGTAGGTGGGCGCATGTATGCCTGGAAGCATACAAGAAGACAAATGTATCCACACACATGAGGATGAACACATATACATACAGACAATCAGAGATTTAAAGCTTGCGGCCCCCACACAGATAACCAAACTCTCATTTCCATTCAAGCTTATTTCCAAGTGTTATCGAGGGCCTTTGTCTCCCCTGAGGGTGGAACAGATCCACACCCACAAACAGATCAACGCAACAACACTTCACTCATGTGATCCACAGCCCTCAACAAATCAACTGAGCTTGTCCTGACAAAAAATGCACGTCATACAGCTTCAAATAACATGTAAACAGCTATTGAGAGAACACATTTCATGACTTCAACAGTGAGGTCAAAGAGTTTGAGAAGAGGCAGCCTGTCGGTGGCAAAGTAAGAACAACCTGTATCCACACTGGTTTATTACTGGTACCACAGGAAAAAAAATGACAGCCTTTCACGAGAACCATGAGTGGGAGGGAGATCGATTTGTGTTCACCCCAGCTTTTCTTTTGTGTTGTAGCAGCACAGTTTCTGCTTGGCCTTGTTGATTTGCCAGTATTCATCTGTGATGCTTGTCAGCCATTTAATAGATAAAGACATGATGTGACTGAGAGAATTTATAAAATCTCTGTGTTTGCTCTTGCTTTTTATTTTGGTAATTTGCATCTACCTGCAATGAGACTAAAAGCACTGCTGCAATTCCATAAAGGAAGTAAACCTGCTTTAACTGCACCACACACATTTCTACATGTATAGATCGCCTCCTTGTTAAATTTGGAGATGAGAATGCTTGCTCTCTCCTTGAATGATGTTATACCATTTTACCTCAATAAAATGTCCACATGTAATATTAAAATAATATTGCATTGAAAGGAAACTACCCACTCCCAGTATTAAAATTAACTGAATGGAAATTAGTTTGATGACAGTAAGATGAGTTCTAGAAATCTGCTATCTCAGCTTTATATATGGTACTGGTCTAGTGGTCATGTTCAGCCTGGTGTAAAAACACATCCTGCTAATTAATTTAAATGATGGTGCAATACAGAGGGTAACAATACTCCACTGCAAATCTACTGTAGGGGTCTATGTATCTAAGTATATGTTGTGGAGCAATTTGTAATTGTATGTGAACGTCATATTTTACTGTGTAAGGCGCAATCTTCACAACTAGTGCTTCGGCATCTGATAAGTCTTCATATTCACAGATCTGTAAATCAAACTGGACCTCTCAGATTATTGTCTCTGTGGTAGCTGAAACATCACACTCACACTCACACCAATCCTCTTCCATTGTTTTCACACAAGGCTGTCTATTTTTTTGAGAATGGTTGCCTGTTGACAGAAATTCATGACAGACGTCACTTAATTCAGCATGATCAGGGAACTAACTGTTTCTGGAGTTTTCAGGATGTAAACTGCAAACTTAAAAATAAGTGGTCAATAAGTGGACAGTATCTTGGGGTCTGGGAATGTTGATGTTCCCCAACAGACACTTTCAATCTTTTAGTGACCTTTAACCAACCCACCGGCTGTGGCTTAGGAGGTAGAGCGTGACGTCCATTAACCAGAAGGTCGGCAGTTTGATCCCAGTCTTTCCGATTCAGAATGCCAAAGAGTCCTTGGGCAAGATACCGCTCCCCTATTGCCACTGAATGATTTGGTGGCAGTGTATGAATGTGGGTTAATGGCACAACTGAACTGTAAAGTGCTTTGAGTGGTCATCAAGATTAGAAAATCGCTGTGCAGGCCATTTAGTTTTTGGGTGTGGTGTTAGAGGTCCACTGAAAAACAATATTGTAAAAGCAAGATAGGGAGCCCTCTCCGGACTGATTATTCCACCACAAAGTGTTCATCACAGTTTCACTTTTTAGTGAGATATCAGCTCTGTTCTTATTTCCACCAATGACCTCTGTGTTGTTCATCAAACACACACACTGAAATGTTGACCAGAGCTGAACTTTCTCCTAGTTTCCAGACAGTACTGTTTCATGCCCCTAGCAAATCATGAGCTCGGCTGACAAACAATCCCTCACCTCCGTCTCTTTTTCATTTCACAGTCTATATTCATGGCTGCCTCGCAGATCTTGATAGAAGTGATGCCCTTTATCTCACCTCCCAGAAACACTTGAGTGATGTAACTTGTAAGGTGTCAATCATATTATCATGGAACGTCTCGGTTTAAGGTGAAAAGGACAGATAGTAACTGACGATTCAAACTCAGTGGAGGATATTTTTGCAAGTTTGTAGCTGTGCAGCACAGACACTGCAGCCACAACAATGTTAATTCGCTCCCATGTTATAGTTCGGTTCATTTTTCACTTTTGACTAAATTGCTGTTACTTCAGAAATGACAGGACGACTGCTCACGACTCACCTGTTGACATTCTAGTTGACAGATTGGTGAAAGAAGGTGTGGTGTTCTTGTTTTGACATTTTCCTGCCAAAGGTTCTCACGGAACCTTCAACACCAGTAGTGGCAGCAGGGGTATCAAGGTCGACTTTCCAGTCTTTTGACACACTAGAGGCTTTATATTACTTTCAGGAAAATGTTTGTCAGTAAACATTAGCCCTGTCATAGACTGATGACCTTTATTGCGTGTGCACATGCCCATGCCCCTATATTCTCATCCAGTACATACTAAGACACACTCCAGCTTCCTACAGACCTGAAAGGGATTCATAAATATAGGAAGGATAGATAGATTACCTGTGTTCAGGCCTAAAAGTAACCTGCAGCAAAATATGGAGTTTCTTAAAATATGTAGCTCAGGGTGCACTGTGCACAAAAAACAACAAACCTGTCCCCTAACTGTGAAAAAGTATCCCTGTATAAAAAACAGAGCGATGCAGTGACAATAAATCTGCTTTCAGACATGCACAGAACTCCAGAGAACCTCCCGACATTCTCGAGAGAAGCTGTATGTGTGAACGCAAATGTCAGAGTTAGAGGCTCCGGACTTTCAGCGGAGTTTCACCAGCCCCCTAGTAAAACCATGGAGATGTAAGAACACAGAAGATCCAGGATTAAATGGACTGGACACGTTTCTAGCATGCGACTGACCCAAACTAAAAAAATAAAACCCAAAGCAAATACAAATCTCTCAGAATAAAACAAAAGCTGAGCCATACATGTAGAAGCCACAGACCAAGACGTCAATAGAGTTTTTGGTGATAAGGACCAACGGGCTGTTGACAAAAATACAAGATCACTGCAGCAGAATTAATACGTCACATCCTGCCCCTGTCTGTTGCACAACCACACTCCAGAGATTTTTGTGTAGTTGTGAACACGTCTGACCGGAGAATCTCCTGTTTTGCTGTTCATGTGTGAAAGACAAACTCTGGAGAAAGTTGGAAACAATTCTGCGGACATCCTCGAGAGTTCATGTCTGAAAACAGCTTAAGAGTAAGAGTTCCCACCAACACTTCACAATGGGCCCTGACAAATTCACAAGCAACCCACTTATGATCACAGAGTGCAGTCATCATAAGTGTGAGACCTGTCAAATATATGCTGAAAGAAATTTCCGGATTCAAGTCTGCACTAGTGGCCCGTACTGCTTCCTTGATAAAGAAGTCCTGACACTGTCAGTTTGTGGTCTTGAATTTGATTTGGCCACATCTTGCTGCAAAATAAGTTATATCCCCTGTTGCATTTAACAGCATCCAGCTTAGTAAGCGGCTGGAGAGGATAAATCGGGATAAACTATCTTTATCTTTTGAATTAAACATACATAACTGGTAGGTAGAATATCAATGTCTTCATCTATGGAGTCCCAGTTTGACCAGAAGATGGTGCCATTGACATGGGTATAAAAATAAATGTATGGTCTTGATTCTATAACAGCAGAAAACTGACACAAAACCTCCAAATGTTCATCATAGGTTAATCAGAGCAGAAATACAGAGTCTACATCCGTTAGACTCCATTAGAGAATATTAAGAGGGACCGAAAGGGCAGGCAGGTTAGTGACTGGGGGATCTTTCAGCAGCAGTTACTATGCAATGTTAATCCTTGAGTTCTGAATGTATACAGATCAAATAAGTAATTTTATAATATATATATAATCTGGTACTCTTTTGGCATGGAATTTCCATATTTGAACAAGTACTGAAAGTCCTTATCGATAGCGCCCCACTATGGAACTAATTTATTTTATCTGGTCATGTTACCAATGGCTGACTTGTTACTCAACTATGGGGATATACTTAGGATTACTGCAATCAAACAAAAACAGCAAAAAGTTAAATGAAGGATGTACATAGTATTACTGCAAATAAACAAAAAACAGCAAATAGTAAAATAGCAAACAGCAAGGCACTCATATATGGTGTCTCTGTTGATGCTTTACTAACAGATAATGTTGCCAACATGTAACAATATTTTCCACAAACATATGTGATGTAAGTTGACAAAAACATAACAAATTGATAATGTGAAAAAATATTATCTTTCATCATTCCATCTCATAATCAGCAGCTGACCTCCACCCCACTGATTTAGCATACTGCTCCCCTGACCTCCAACATGGACCCTGAGACATCATATTTAGCACCAGGACTTGTTGCACACTCTACTCTGCAGGAGAAGCGACCATAATTTAGCAGCTGTCTGTCACTGTCCATTCACAGAAATCAATTTAACACTCACCACCAGTCACCTTGACCCATAGCGACCCCCAACCCCAACAGTGTCAGGGGGGTCTACAGGAAAGTCAAGGCCAATGTTTCAGCCTCTGCACACACGAAGATTACACTGGAGAACATGCCCTGCACAGGAGCAGTGTTGCCACAGCCTTGCCATCTGTATGGGGAAATGTACAACCTGAGCGAAGTTAAAATGACATGGAGAAAATAACAAAAGTTTCAAAAATACAAACTCTGAATGTTTATTTCCTTATAGATTGGATGAGTAACGTAATGACTCAAAAAGTAAAGCACTGGTACAGCGCTGGTATTTTAGCCAAACAAAAATAAGTAAATATCATTGCACTGTTCACAATTAAAATATTTTTACATAATTACTGGCTGGCAACAAATCCTCCGCTGCATCTTAAGTGTGAATCAGCCTTCAGTACTTTTCCTTCCCATTCACATATAACTGAGTCGTTATATTACAATCCATTCAACACATATGGTACACATTACATCAAGTGTTTCTTGGAGGAGAAATAAAAGCAGTTCAGACAAGGTAACCGTTAATGGACTGTCAGACACAGAGGTCAAGCATTGTTCGTCACTTGAGGCCTTTGCAAACAGACAGTGTGAGTGCCAAGTAAAAACAATGTCAAGAAAAGAGGAAGTAAAGTAGAGGAAGTAGTAACTCTGGCCAATGAATTACAGGCTATAATAACTGGTGTAACTCATTTACAAACCCATCTGATGTTGTCCGATACAAAATAAAACCCCTGTACACCATCCTGCAAAGTGATCATCCTGAAAGGGTCGGGCTGAAGCAACAGTTGGAGACATAGGTCCAGAAAAATGCAGTGTTGAAGATGATTGGTCACAAATCCAACAAAAGGGATCTTTGCATCAGAATACCATGTCAAACTGCCGTCCTGCTGGGACTGTGTGGTGATAGGTGAGGTCAGACAGACAGTTTAGTGGAGGTCAGAGTTTGTAATGGAAGTGATTTTCTTGGTGAGTTTAGATTTGTGTAAAAAGACAGTGAGTCTCAAATCATGGCCACACTAGATAAGTGGTCCTTGTTGAAGAGTCAGAGGATATTCATGCTCAGTCGGTCAGGTGCTAATGTGACAGAGTGTAGTGAAGGTGATGACAGAATAAGAATTTGATGTAGGATGAATATTTTATTTAAAGTGAAAAGGATTTTTTTCAGTTTTAATCTAACTACTCTTTCTATAACTTTTGAGTGCAAAAATAAACACTCATTATCAATCCCTCAAACTTAATCTGTATATTCAATTTTGTGAAAAATAAATTGGATAATCTACTTTATAAACTTTTTGTTGTCGTCCTTTACCTTTGAACTTTGACCAATCAGCTTCAGCAGTTAATCATCTGGAAATACCCTCCGAAGTTTGGAGAAAATCTGTCCAATGTGTTGAGTTAACACACACACACACACACACAGATCCAGATTATATTAATGGTAAATTCTTGCAAATGTTAAAATGTAATAAATTATTTGACCATCACATAGCGGAATTACCTAGCATTTTGTTTTAAGGCACATTCCAACTTGAAACACAGCAAAACTATCTCTATATGTACTGAATATTTTAAATGATATGTGCAGGAATGAACTATGATCTCAAGACATCCATGCAGACTTCCTGTCACATGCTGAAACTGTGCTTTCTTTCAGTGCTGCAAGTTTGCAGATGCATACCAACTAAGAATCAGACCACACTATCTCTAACAGTACAGTATATATAACTGATGTGTGGAATGCTTCTGAAATCTTGATTTACTCTATTTACTTGGTTATTAATATGCAGTACCAAAACACTTTTGTATGATCATAATGGACTTCTATGGAAATTAGAAATCCTTATTTTGCAGTAGATTTTTTTATGTTTATTGATTTATTTTCTATGCATTACTCCAACAAGTTATCAGGGTCCTTGCAGTGGTGCATGGACTCAATTGTTTCCAAAATTTGTGTTTCTTTCAACACATTTTGAGGACCCAAACATGCTTGCATATTCACAAAACTTTACACACACATCCGGTCTGGTGAAAATTATGTATTATATGGTACTCAGGCATGGGCATGGCAAAATGGCTTAAGGCGCCCCCAAACAGTTTTGAGAATTTAAAGCTAACCCTGCTTTGACTTTGACCTAGATGTATGAAATTCAGGAGACTTGTCTATTAGGTCGAGGCTTTATAGAAGAGCCTTTTTGAGCCAGTCCCTAATACAGAGAGGAAATCTGCCATTTTGAATTTATTGGTCCAATTTTGGTCTATTTTTGTCATTTCCACACCTTGCACTTTGACAAACTCGTCCTTGAGCATTCGTCTGTTTGGCTTCAAATGTATGTCAGTCTACCTATAAGATTTTGATAATGCTAAATGGCCAATATTGTTAGTTTTCATTGAATAGTAGGTTTGTGGCATGGCTTGGCATTTCAATGTTTTTTTGATTTTTTATGAGAATGGAAGTACAACTGGCCTGTACATGCAGGTCAAATCTGTATTAAACTTCACATGTCTGTTAAGCCTTGCGGCCTGAACATAGCTACATGAAAATATTCAGTTCTAATCTTAGCGGCATCTCATGGCAACAGGAAACGACTGCTATAACACTTAGATATCCTCTCAGTAGGCTAACCACATCCACTTCAAATTTGGCCATAAAAGCCTAAAAACCTCTATTGCATCGCCAAGAGTTTAATTTGAATTGCAAATGTTGAACAGGACTATTGCTACTTTGTACTACCATATACTATACTGATCAGAGATTACTTTCAAATAGACTGGGTCATTATTGATGCAGGGATAGTGACCGACACAACTCTCTTGAGTATTTCAAAAAATCTAAGTTTATTACAGTAAACATATTGTGATTTTCACCTTCACAACCACAGTTCTAATGTAATGAATTTTTCGAAAATTAAAGTTGATACATTTCCAATTCTGAAGAGACAATATATATTATGAGATATTACATAAAAGGAAAGCAGATTTCTGTCTGTACAAGGGGACATGTATGTACGTATGTGAATAAGGACTAGAATATATTATAGATGTGATTTCCTCCTACTGGATATTTGTTCATAACACAAACAACTGAGCAATGGAACGATATGGTCGTTGACTATCAATTTGGTCACTAAAGGTTAAAATCTGAAAAACTTTTGCTATGAACAGGAACCACTGTTCCAGCAATGTAATTTAAATTTGAGTGAATTGTTTATATACAGAAACATTACATTTTGTCTAAATTAATAAATTAAATGGATCTCTATTGATTTCACTGTGACATATTTAAAGGAACCTGTTTCGTAATGTACTACTAGCTGAACTACAGAAAAGATCAGATTAGAATTTAAATGCAGATTAACACAAACCCCTGACACACACCTCACAGCCATGAGCCTGCAATGACAGACAACCTCTGTTTACCAGCTCTCATCTGTCTTTGTGGAGTGTGTCTTCTCCCTTCTGTGAAAACCCAAGTTTTTGAACTTGAGCTGTGCGACACAAGGGAATTGATGCATCCACCGTCTATTTATAACACAGAGAGCAGGTGTGCTGATACACAGAGGCAAAGTGATTGGCTGGAATCCTTAGAAGACTCTTTGTGCTTGTGTAAATACACATGCACACACACAGATATACGTCATACTCACATCTACCACATGAAAACATGTAAGCACACAAACATACACGCATTTCTTATTAATTGGAAATATTGTAGACGGATACATGTGCACCCATATGCATTTGAGACAAAAGTAGTCACACGTAAGAACATTGAGCAAAATAAAAGACTAACAGCTCTCCACAGGCACCCACATAGATAAAAAAAATCTGAAATTATCAGTAGAAAGTGGAAAAAAGATGTATTTTTGGTCCCTGTCAGGTAAGAGCAGATCTGCACCCACCAATAGATCCTCTTAGCAACACTTCACTTACTAGATTTACAGCACTTAACAAATCAACTGATCATATCCTACACATATGCACCTTGTAAACAACTAGCAAGAGGACCTATGACCATATTTAATGCTGTCAGGAGGTGAGGTCAAGTCATGAACTGTTGGTGAACTGTGATGGCACTAACCTGTTGCAGTTTATTACCTTAGAGAAAAGGGAACAGCATTTCATGAGAAAGTGTGGGAGATAGATAGCTTTGTTTGCATTTGTTTTTTAATGTGGTCATTTGCACCTACCTCCTGTAAGACTGAAAGTACTGCAACCTCAAACAGGAAGTAGGCGAAACCTGTTTTGACAGCAGCAGGGCTCCAATATATATAAGTGAAGAGTTACTATGTTGAAGTTGTACTTTGCTAGTGGAAAAGGATGAGCACTGGTGAACAGAATAGAGAGGAAGTGTTTTTTTCTTTTTAAGATTTGTCTGAGGTGTTTTTTTCCGTGGACTCTACTGGACTAGTCTTCAGAATTTTTTTATCCACAAGAATAAAAAAACATCAGAGTGGAAACTGAGGTATTATTGGACAAATCTGATGCTATCTCACCTCGAAGGTACTGCCGGTTCAACTCTGTGACGATGCCGGTGATCATACTTGAGACCAAAGACTTCACCAGTCCACTTTTTTTGGTGCGGACATGGGCAATCTTATCCAGCTGTACCACCTTCAGTCTTGTGTCCTCGCTAGAACCTTTGGAACAAAACAAAAATGCATCTCACTGCCAACACCTCAACCCATTCAGGATCTTCTGCATGTTTACCTGGTGCTTTTTCTTCACCCTCACTCTCCTCATTCACATCCTCAGCGTCATCCAGTTTCACAACCTCATCCCGGTTTCCTGGAAAAACCTGACTGTGACAGTGGCCTTGTTAGGTGCACTGATGTCCCTCAGCGCTTCTGTACTTTTCCCGTGGATCGTCATGGATCACCAAAAGCTGTCGCCGCGCTCTGTGGCAGCGGCTGTGGTTTCCTGTCTCACCTTCCTGGCCTACTCTTCAGAGTCCTACATTCTTCGCAACCAAGCCCAAGAACAAAGAGGCTACATGGGCAGCATGCCTGGTCTCCTCAAGATATTCCAGCTGTGGGGAGGCTGTCAGATGATTGTCCTGGTTGTGGAGGTGGTCTGTGTGCTACCTACTTCGGTACACCAATGGCAGCTGTGGGTTACCAGCATAACATATGCCAGCTGTGTCCTTACCTGTTTTGTCACAGTGGTTGTAATATTAGGTGACTGTGCTAGGCGATGTCTCCTGCCCTTTGACAAATGTATGACTGGCTTCAATCTGACTGGGGTGTTGTTCTACATGGTGGCCACAGTTATTTGTTTTACTGAGATCCTGCACCTGAGAGAAAAAGAAAGTATTTCCAGTTATAGTGTTCAGCTGGTTATAATGGAAACAGTTGTTGCCAGTGTTATACTCTTAGCTTACACCGTTGACTTTGCCTTCTCCATTAAACTACTGTGTGACGGGCGTCATACTTGAAATAACTCATCATATTAAAAGCACTGTATGTGACGTTGATTATGTATAGTCCTGAGATTTTCAGTGAGGTAATCATGTGTTTGCGAATATATAAAGTCAATTTGAATAGATGATTTTGCTCTTAAACATTGCTGTGTAAATACTCTCTCTGACTTGTAAGACAATACAAGTTGTTTATATTTTAGGCTTAAAGACAAAGAGATTTATATATGTGATCACCATGATCACACGGTATTGTGATTAACTGACATGTGAAAGAGCTGTATGACATTCATAGATGAGTTAGCTATGGCTCACATATTCCGCAACCACTAAACCTGGGTAATTTGACAGGTGCACTGACTCATAAGCAGAATTATGAGGTGTATGAACTTTGGTGGCAGCTGAACAGCGGTTATCAATGATAAAGATGAATTTACAAACTGTGAGCCTATGACAAATTATTGAATTTATACTAAAGTGAATAAAACTGAAGTGAAAAGTTCAATTATTGATAAATATTTGTCATATCACTGAAACATTTTGGATCAGATCATACAATGATTACAAATCAGACTTAAATTAGCTTCAATCTTTTTTCATAAACTTTTTCACCCATACATTTGCAAGGCAAACTTGTTTGATAATGGGCTCATTACCTCTATTAGATTTGAGCTGCTTTAAATTTATGAATACGCATCACACCAATTAACCTACACATTATGAGATTTAATTTAATTAAAATTAATTTAATGATATTGATGATTTCATCAATTATAAAAAAAAGGAAAACAGAGAGGGAAAAGGGAAAAAAGAACGGAACAGAAAAATGTATATGTGTGTATATATATATATGACACTTATATAAGTGTAAATGTTTATATATATATGAATGAACCGAACAAAATACCAATTTAATTAAATATGCTTGTATATATTTTTTTGTTTGCAAGGCAAGCTTAATTGAAAAAAGGCTCATTACCTGTATTAGATTTGAGCTGCTGTAAATTTGTGAATGCGTATCTATCCAATTAACCCATAATAAGATCACATTTTATTATATTTTATCTATATAGATATATTTTTGTTTGCAAGGCAAGCATGATTAAAAGGGGGGAGGGTCATTATTTTTTTAAGGGTTTCACTACCTCTATTGGATTTGAGTTGGTGTTGAGAATGTGCATCTCATCAATTAACCTACACATTGTAAGATCACATTTTACTGAATCTAATATGTTTGCCAGTCTTTCACGTCACATTCTATCACATTTGAGCGGCATTACACAAACATGACCTTACCCCCTGTGCTGTTGAAGTTTCCTGAATAGATAAGGAAAAACGTGCTGTGCAACATTACATTCACATATTTCCATTTTACACTGTTTGCCCTCTCCACATCTGCCTCATCTACTCCATCTGCTCCAGGCATGGTCAGCAACTGTGCGGAAAAATAGATGGCCTGGTTAGACTTGCGGCACCGCACGGGCTCTGTTTCGATTGCTCAGGCCTGGGCAGACTCCAGCCCTGTGTCTTTAAGGAACTGGCTCGTCCGTTGTCAACAGGCTGCGCGCGGACACGAGCCGTCGAAACTAGTAGGAACGTGGAAGTGACTCGAGACGTTAACGTGTCGAGGGAAAATAACGTCAACTCGCTTCGGAAGTTCAGTGTTTGCTCGTCGTTTCCAGACTTAAAGTGAAACCCTGCTGGCACGGTAAGCTCCCCCTGTCCCTTTTCTGAAGCAGTTTAGTGGAATGACCTCGTCCAGCTTAGACTTTAATAACTACATCTGCGATTCAATTTGTGTGTGTGTGTGTGTGTGTGTGTGTGTGTGTGTGTGTGTGTGTGTGTGTGTGTGTGTGTGTGTGTGTGTGTGTGTGTGTGTGTGTGTGTGTGTGTGTCTCTGTGTCTCTGTGTCTCTGTGTCTGTGTGTGACTATGTAGTCATATTTAAGCTGATGAATGCTACAAAAGTGTCTGTGTTAACGTCGTTAGCTTGTTATCCCACTGGCATCACAAGACAGGCTGGTTTCACAGGTCGCTTTTTCCATTAAACTTGACAAGTGTCTGTTCAGACTGCGTTAGCGTGCCAATAAGTCGATTTAACAACACCCATGTAAACTACTGCTGAAATCACTTCGTTCGTTTTTTGGTCTTTACAACCACTACACACAAACACTACCATTGTAAGTACTTAATCGCCAAGGAGAAAATACACTCCCTTTATACTGTTAGTCCACACGTTTAAGTAGATTTGCATCCGTAATGATTCCTCTCTCTCTCTCTCCCTCTCTCTCCCTCTCCCTCTCTCTCTCTCTCTCTCTCTCTCTCTCTCTCTCTCTCTCTCTCTCTCTCTCTCTCTCTCTCTCTCTCTCTGATGATGTGTTTCTTAGAAGCCCCCTTAGCATCATGGCCATGTGAAACTTGACTCTTCAGAAGCAGATGCGAGTCCCAGGCTGGATTGAATGGCAGTGAGGATCCAAGGTAAGCACTTTACCAGTACATCTGAACTCATTATTGATCCCTGGGCTGCAAATGACCTCAGTGAGGGCAAAGTCCAGATAGACATGGAGAGAGTAAAGGGCTGACATTGCTCAGGAGAATGATGATGAAAAATCCAAAAGGCTTTTATCAAGTCAAAGTTGAAGCTTAATCCTTTTGTATTAGACTGTATATCAAGTTGTACTCCTAAAAAAAACCCAGAGAGACATGCGCAAGATAACATGGGAAACAACCGGTTTGGTATCTTTGTCAGTCACCTGGAGGGATGTAGCTGCATAGACAATGATAATTATGTTGGGATTAGATCTCAAGAAACCTGGCCTCCAGTTGACTGTCATGTTGATACGTCCCAGAACTCAAGGCCTTGAGCTAATATAGAGACTTTACTTTACTAATGTAGATTAAGTGTAGAATTTAGTGACATAATGTGGTGAAGTGTAAAATTGGATTGATTGATTGACTACAGCTTCCCCGTGAAGTGTGAGATATAGTGTGTGTGTGTGTATATATATATATATATATATATAAAAACTGATAACAATTATTGTGAATGAAAAATTCAGGTGTTGATATATTGTTGTCAATCAACTCTCCAGCAATGTATTTCACAATCAAGTTAGTCAATTACCCTGAAGATGCTGCTTAGCTCCTCACCATTTTCCCCTCAGCTGTGATACATCATCTACTACATGTGCTGCGAGTATTGTAAATAATGGGTTTGGAGGACACCCTATGTGACAGTTTCAATGCATCTTTCTCTACGTTATATTCTGTTTTAAAAAAGGTGATCTGTGATAGGATATTTTGGGCTGATAAAGTCAACTGAGTGATGTGACAGTTGTGCTCCAGCAACAAAGGTGTTTTACAGGTTTCTTTGCACACATGACCTCAAGGTATATTTTAATCAATATAACTATCATTCTTGGTGCAATATTGCCATGCAAAATGACGCCTCAATTGAAACCAGCTTCTAGCTCTTGTTACCCAGTTTTTTTCTTTCAGTTTTCACTTTTGACATGTATCTGTTGCTTATCAGATAATGGTTGAAGTCCCGCTTTCTACAGCTGCTGCCCTCAGGAATGCTTATACTGAGTTGATTGTTTTGGGCCCATGAACAGGCTTAGATATCTTGCAGCCTAAGTCATGTAATGATGATGATTTATTGAGCACAAAATCTGCTGCATCGACATGCACCCCCTTATCTGCAGGCCAAGGCCCAGTCCTACACACCAGACCATGGTTTCTTGTGCTGTTGGTTTCTGGTGCTATTGGGCTTCTGAAGTTTATTTTGACTGTCTCCTCATTCTTGTAAAATCTACCACATTATCATTCTCAGGTCTTGGGTGTGATGCCACAGTCAATATTGTCATGACTTCATGTTGTAAACTTATTGAAGTGTCCTCCTTAATTGTCGTGTTTAATCTAATGGATATTTGGTTTGAAATACTGTTGGTGGTGACTCAATTGACAGGAAATGCTGATTGGAATTTCAGATTTGTATGTAAAAAGCATACTGCATAGACTACTTACTTTTTACAACAGTGAAAAAACAAGCTGAGTATGGAGGATAAAGGACATAATTAGACTTTGCAGTGTCCAGCTTTTGTTTGCTTTTCAGAGCAGCATTTAGGTCTGTAATGAATTGTAGATACTCAGAGAGACATGAAAGTCCAACACTGGGTCTAAATTGAAAGTTGGCTTGTACACTGTCACCATGTAGGCTGTAGTGTAATCAATACATTATTTTAGCTGTTCAGCAAATTCTCTAGTTTTGTTAGTATTTAACTATTGCAGGGAATCCTTAGCTAGTGTACTAGACTTGGTTTTGCACATATGACATTTTTGGTCTCTTTTGGCACATACGGTAAATGTAAAACATTGCTTTGAACATCAGTTTGACTTATTTGTCTATTTTAAAATGTTTGCCCTAAATACATAAAAACCAATGATCTTGAATGTGTGTTTGTGAATATGGAATTGGATTTTTAAAAGGTGACATTAAATCTACAAAGAAAATGTTGGACTAAGAACAAATTACTTGACCGGACTAAAACCAAGAATTACCTGCCTACTAAGAAGAATAGTATTTGTATCCTGTATCCAAAGCCTGATAGAACATGCCTACATACACTTGATTAGATGATATACTTACTCATAATGTGTTAAAACTATTATTTCTATTAAATAACAATACCTTGATCAGAACCTGATTAGTATCAAAAAGCATTGGATTAGGTGGACGCTTAGGGTCATATGAGCTGAATTAGTCATAGGAATAAAAACTACAAAAATTATCTGAGAGAAAATGTGTGGTGGACATGATGCTGCTCTTTTCTGTGTTTTTAGTAATGATTTCTGCACAATGCATAAATATTGTTGATGAATGTCAGGTTGACTTGACATCTGTCACTGATAAGACACACCAGCAGTGCACTGTGTGTGCTTAGCTGCCATGTTTGAAAGCGTGAGTGAGCGAGTGAGGTTTCATTTTGTTTGTGAGAAAAGAAAAGCATAAAAAACAGGATTCTCACGCCTGTGAAAGGCAGAAGGAGGTTTAGGGTTTGAGCAGCAGGTGTGGTGAAGGGAGATGTCACACTTCAGCAGCACAGCCGACAGCATATCAAAATGATTTGGAGATGATCGGGCCTCTATTTACTGTCTGTGAAAGTGTGTTTCAAAATAAATGTGTGCTTAGTCCTGTGCTAAATGTTAACTGTTAATGTGAATGGATATCACCTTTTGCATCGCTTGAAAATACTAATCATCACTATTCATCTTTCACTTTTAGACAAGGAACGCGTGCAACTAATTCTCTGCGTAGGATTGCCTGACACCCCTGTTGACTGTACACCTGTTCATAGCATAACACTAGGTCTAACCTATTTTTATGCAACCAAAATGTTCTTGTTTTGTCAAAAGCTCAGACCAGCTGAGATGCAGTCGGTGTTACATATATCTTATCAAGTGTGGTCTTTTGGCTGCTCCCCCTATTTAATTTGGCATAGATTATATATATATATATATATATATATATATATATATATATATATATATATATATATATATATATATATATATATATATGCTGGAAGCCCCTCCTGATGTCTGTTTTTAATCATGTAAAAGTGTTTTTATAAATTGAGAATAGATGATTGTAATTGATAGGGTAACAGCATAACGGACAAGCATAGTAACCCTTTGTGAAATTGATAACTTTACAATGCAGTGTAATGAGCCCCTATTTTACAGTTTAATTTCAGTTTAGTCTGGGATTTGGTCTTGATCTGAGAAAAGAAGGCTTGTAGCTATTGCTCAAGAATTGAACAATATTTTTCCTCCAATCAAGTCCTATAACATAAGGAGGTTTCAGCCATTTCTAGTTCAGTCTGTTTTCTGTCATATTCTACTCTATTTGGTTTTTGACTCCAACATTCGTCAGGTGTATTTTGATTAAACGTAGCACAAAACGAGCCTCCTCTTCAAATATGAACTCAGGCTTCAGCTAACATGGCTTGGAGTGATTAGTGGCTTGCTTCAGGGCTCAGTGCTCTGTTGTTATTCAGCCATCCTGTCAGGCTCTCTCTAGTTTACTTGCATACTGTTTGATTAAGAAAATTAATTTCTCTTGTTGAAATGGTGGAAATGATAGATAGGTATATCTGTCCATTGACAGTGGCCCACCTTGACATAGTTAGTGGTCTTAACAGCAAAGTGCAAAGGTGTTAAGCCCAGCCTACTGTGAAATGGGTGTGTGCTTGAGGAGGCAACTTAGGTTTTATCAGAGCAATGTCCAGAGCTTTGTTAAACATGTGATCTTGCCAGAATTCCTCTTACGGGTGTGTCTTTGTTCATTTGATATATAGCTTTTTGTAGATCCTGAAAGATAACAGTAATCACTAAGAGACTATTGGTGCACAGAGCAGTGTAACATATACACAATCAACATATCTGTATTTGTTTAACTGGTGAACAATGCTGGAACTGACTGTATGACCTCTTTTACACCAAAACTAGTGGGTATAGGATGTTTTCTGTTGAATGCTGGTAAACCCATTGGGAGTTTGGCTTTGTGGGTTTTTTTCCCCGTGGTGCATCATGTTTGACATCACAAAAACTGAAGCGCTCTCTCACTTCACTGTCTTGCCATTCATTAAAAATCCATGTCTACTGCAAAGTAATTTGACCCAGTGGTAAATGCCAATTGTATCCATTCCCATTGCAGACAAAGCCAGATGTTAGTGGGTGTTTTGACCAGTGGGAAAGGGGCTTAACAAGACAAGTTGAAGACACTGGTTAAAATGTTGTAAAGTAGCTGAGAATGAGGCCAACCCCCTTCACAGGTGCCAGCAGACGTCAATGTCTGTAACAGGCAGGTGCTGCTTCCTCACTGCTCTGCTCGCTGAAATAATGACCATTACTGAATCATCAGCAGAATATGTCTGCCTGCCAGCCAGCAGTGTCTCCAGGCCTGTTTCAGGTGCTGTCTCCATTGTGCACTGACAGTACCGTTCACCCCGCCACCGTCATAATAATCACTTGTTCACAGAGGAGGGAGACAGAGACGAGGTGGGAACTGGAAAGATGTATAAATATAGCCTGGCTATAAATATTACTTCAGAGTTTCTCACTTGAAATGGAGACATTCACAAAGCGGCAGCACATTCACAAGCAGCTTTCTATGGGAGAGCAAAAATGATGGAAAAGAAATCGAGATATCTGAGCTTCAGTGCCTTCATTTTTCTGAAATAAATTTAATCCCAGAAGACGAGTGCATCTGTCTTTTAATAGATTAAAGCCACCCCATTCTAATTTCAAGCACACATTCACCATGCTCTACAGATTAGTCTGCAATACAGTGATATAACACAGACCATTTCAGTCTCCCATGAGCTGCTCTCACACTTGATTACAATGAAGCCTTTTGTCATTACAGTTTGGCTCAGAAATGCTTTACCCAATTCCTCTCACTTTGTCTAGCAATTATAATAATATGAGTACAATTACTGCATTCCAGAGTTATTGTTAAGTTACCATTTGGCTAATTGTTGACCAGGAATGCACAGTTATTGCGAGAATTGAGAATTATGAGAAACTCTTAGTCAAAGGAGCAAATTTATTTTCTCCAACATTTTACATTTTGACACCTAATGATATTGAGAATAAAACCTTTCAGTTCTGTAAAATCTTATTTTTTTTACCCAACTATTGATTGATTCAATGTGCAGCTCTGACTGTAATTTATAATTGATTAAACTTTTATGACCTGGTGAAGCAGCTTCTCATCAGTGTTTCAGAGGCCTGCTGCTGGAAATCTTTTGAGTGGCAAGACAAATTAAATTACTCCAGACAGATAAGGATGCCAGGTGGTGAATGTCATCACATGAAGGGAAAATCCACAGCTCCAGTTATAGTGAGAAAAAAAATCTCCTCCAGGCTGATTCTGCTGTGACTGAGACAATACCACTGGACGAATGTCTCATTGCCCTTGTGTGTTTGCTATTATGTGTAGAAACTAATGAATATAATATGTTGACATTTGCCAAGGAGTGGTAACTATTTAGGGAAACATAATTACCTTTGTGTAAGTAGAGCAGGAAGCTAGTTTCCTGGGTTTGACCAGGATAGGCGAGCTGGGCTAGGCAGATGGCTGCCCCCAAGGCCAGAGCCATTCATGTCACAACTGTGGCCTGGCATGCTGCACCATTCATATGTTCTCATGATGTTTTTTTTTTTTAGAATACTTAATTTGACTGTGGCTGTTTTTTTGGAACGTATTTTGAAATTTTCTAAAACTTAATCAGTTTTCTCAGAAGTTTAAACCAAGGACTATCAATGCTTTTGAAAAGAGCACGGGTTAGTCTGGTAAGCTTGTCTGCAAGACAATTACATGGATGACCTCTTGAAGTCAGTAAAAGAAGTGATCTTAACTCTACTTCTGTTTTTGTAAATAGTGCCTTGTTTCTTATAGGAAGGACTTCAACTGGAACAAGCTGTTCCCTAACAGAAAATGAAGGGAGGCTTAGTTAACTTACTTTGTCCATTTCAGACATGAACTCTGGAGAATGTCCACAAAACTGAGTCTGGACTTTTTCTTGAGGTTTCCTTTCACACATGAACAAAGCCACAGAAATTGTTTCACTGAAATGCATTCACAACACAAAAATCTATGTCTCTGACATTTGCGTTCTCACATACAACCCCTCCGGAGAATACCAGGAGATTATCCAGAGTTTGTACTTGTAGGCTGGCAGGAGAAATCCTTAAAGATTATCCAGAGTTTACTGCATGTCAGAAAAAAAGCTTTTGATTACAAGAATATAAACTTAAAAACAAAAATGGTCCAAACAGGTCACGTAATGGATAAAGGATGTGTCTCCTGTGGGAGTCTGTGTTGAGGCGGACACTGAGTGAGTTACTTTAATAGGAGGAGAGAGGCAGAGCGAGGCTTGTTTTATGTCACAGTTTTGCCGCTATTCTAGCCAAGCAGTTCATTTGGAAATAATGAGGGCCTATTGACAAGGTTAATCAGTTAAGTCAGCCACAACTTCTGAATCATTGAGCTGACATGGTTGGTGATGGGCTGAACTTCACAGAGTGTTAAGTGTTTTCAGAAACACAAGGCTCTTTTATGTTCTTGGTGTAAGCAAGCAGTAGTGTATCGTATGGGTAGTTGTTGTTGTGTAAAGCCAGGGTCACAGGGCTCTAAAGCCTACTGTTACAGTGTCTCTCCCTGTGTTTCTTCTTGTTTATCTCCTCGTATGATTTTACTTCCTTGTCTCAGTGGATGCTGTGTCACACGCTCTCCATGAGCCAGCATGTTCTCACTGTTGTGATCCGCATCAGCTGAGCCAGGCAGACAAAAATTGAGCACTTCAGCTTTCCTGATGACCTTTTAAAAAGAAGTGTTAACTCTTCCATATCTGCTTCAGTGCCTCACAGGAAATGGTATCCTAGGACCCTTGGACTTGGTAAAGGTATTCAATTTTAAAAGAAATAAAAAAATCAAGAAATTACCTAAATTAATTATTCTGCATGAAATTATTAATTTTAAATTTCTTGATTTTAATATAATTATACAGCCCTAATTCTTAAATCTTGTTGGTATTTTGAGAGATATGATGATTTAGAACATATAGCCATTGATTGACAAAGCACCTGCAGGAACATTTCATTGTGGTTTTTTCTATCTCATTTTCCAACAATGATGTATTAAAGGCAGAGTGAACACATCGATAACATCTATAATATTCACTTCTGCTTCAGTAAATTAACTTATAAATGATTAGAAAACTAGGACATAAAGTTTTAGACTATTCAGTCTCTGGGCAAATGGTTGTAGTAGTAGAATTTAGTAGGTCAACCTTCTTCACATGTGTGGGGCGGCTGCTATTCTCTATGCATTCAGCTTTGAATAGAAGAGTCATTCTCTACCATTTTTAATTATATAATTACAAGTTAAGTGTGTGGATACAATTATATTAAATTGGTTTATATTAAAGTGTGCTGGACTGTATTGATATAGCATATCAATCCATACGACTATTGATCTCTGTCCTCACGAGTGCTTTGGATCAGTTTGAATCCCAGTCCATAATAACAAGCCTGGAAATGCACATCATGTGCCTGCTCACTTACACAGGAAACATGGGTGGGATGGCATAAAATGTAATTGTAATCAAAGTAAAAATTTGAAATAATTGAGGTATTGATTTGAAGTCATATCGTCCAGCCCTACATAGCCTTAGTGACAACTCAAAGCGCTTGACACTACAAGCCACATTCATCCATTCACACACACATTTTCTACTACATAGTGGTCATTGCACTTTGGCAAGTGGACTGGAGAAGGCTGACAGCCCGTTCCTGAGCCACAGCCAACAAACATGTGCAAGAAAGCCAATGAGCCTATATGAATTCACACTTAAAACCAATAGGCCAACCTTTTGGACAATAGCTGTCACTTTTAAATAGCATTATCTGGTAAAGTCCTAGCTAATGTGGGTTGCCTGCAAGAGTTTATTGCCTTGTGCTTAGTTTTTTTTTCATCCATTATTGCAGCATGAGGTGGCTAATGCGCTACAATAAAGCACTGTCATGGGACAGAAACTCGTATCTCAAAATAATTTAGGCTGGATATTTTTATTGACGTTATATTTTTGCAAATTATACACTGCACGTTGGTTTATTGGGTTTAATGAGCCCAAGTATCATGAGACACATTCACGTATTTGTGACTGTAACATTTTAATTCGAGATAAAAGAAGCAGCATAAAAAGAGCCTTGAGATTGTAACAGCCGTGATAATGAGAGGCATGAGTAAAGTGAATACTGGATTTTGTAAATTATATAAAGAATAAAAGTGTAACCTTGTGGTGACCTTACAAAAGCAATAACATGATCATGATTTGTCAGTTCACTGTGTTATTCTTATGTTGCTGGCAAAGTGTGCTCCATTTGGCAGAGAAAGGCTGGGAGTTGATTACCCACAATGATCTCATCGGCCAACACTTCAGTCTGCGCCTGTTGCACCAGTTTGTCAGCATTCTAGAGAACAGCTTCACGTCTGTTGGCCTGCTATTGTTTATTTGTCCCAGAACCTGAAATCTGAAAGGACTCTGAGAAACACATTTACCAGCTTACCAGCCTCTTAGACACACACACACACACACAATCTCACACACACAGGTCTCTAATCACATCCAGCATGACCAAATTGCACTACTCAATTGTCTACCCTGTAAATATTTCCACTGAAACAGAGACCGAAGGATTGTTGCAGTATAAGAAACTTGACAATATTTTTCACACCAGATCTGCATCCAGATTCTTGCTATCTGTTTTGTTGTCATCCAACTTGAAATTAAAAATGAGGCTTAATGTCTTACCATGATGAGACAGGCTGTTCTCCAGACATGTGTTCAATAATGTTAAGCTTTCGTTTCTCCTATCTCAAATTTGGCTTTACAAATTTGTTTGGGGATATACTCTCTGTGCAGTTGTGTATCTGTAAATTGTCTTTGCCTGTGGCGCTGTTACTGTTTGCTACTGCAGCTGTGATGTTGGACATTAATGTCATAAAGTCATTAGAAAAACTGTCAGTGTAACCACAGGGACAGCCATTACTACTACCAACAAACTGTGGGACTTCTAATCCTTTCCTAGGCAACATGGTTCAGGGATAGTGGTCTGGGATTTCATTATGTGTTCCATGGGGGAATGTGTGTTGCATGTTTTAGTTTTTTATGCCTGTCTTTTTTTAAGTAATTTTCTCTTGTAGTTTAATCTCTGCCCCTTAGCATGCATCCCCTTAATGCCACTGATGTCATCTGAAACAGTAGTGTTTGACATTTGAGACACTGAGTGGGTTGGCACGTGGTGGTGTATTGGCAGAAAACAATGGGCAGGATGACTTGCAAAAATATCCTTTGCAATGCAATCCCTGGGCTGCAAACACAGGAAACAGGCATTTGAGATATTTTAGACCAACATGAATTTAGATGATAGAGACAAGAATGTTGAGAGATTTAATAGTCAATTTATTGTTATATTTGATTATTTTAATATTTACCCAGTGAAACAAGGAATAAGAAAAGATTTTCAATCTCTATGCAGACAAACATCTAGAAAACCAAAACCATCCATGATCATTATCCATGCTAGTAATCTGTAAAGGCGGGTGGTGTTCATTAGTTGGTATGTCTTTTTCAGTCTTTTCCTTTCGTCACATAACAGCTATTCCCCCAACAGTTCTGTGTGTTTCACATTCCTCATTCTAATACAAAACCCTGAAAAATGACATGTAGTCTAAAATTGTGACTATTGTAGTATATTTTGACTTTATCTTTCTTAATTCTCCCAAAATCTTTTTTTCTCATAATATTACGATTCCATCAGGGTTTATGACCTCACCTGCAGCAGCCTGTCACCTGGGAGCCATCATGTTGCTTTGGCTTTCTGGAAACTGTCGCTTTGGATAAAAGCGTCAGCTAAATGGAAAATGTAATGTCATCCATCTTCAGTCAGTCACCTGACTTGACTCTTTCCTGACCCGTTATGAGGAAGAGTCGAAGTATCAGTTTGACACGAGGGCGAATTTCTTTCCTTCCCAGCCCGGGGTCTGTGTGTCTGTAAACTCCGCAGAGGAAATGACTTGAGGAAGTGACACAACTTGATAAAATACGGAGACAGACTAGTTAAATGTTTGGCGCTCTGGTGCGACCAAGGAAAATTTTCAGTCGCATGTGCGACCAAAATGAATCCTAACTCAAAACATCTAGAGCAAGGTAGAGTATTCAGACCTCGCATTGTGTGGACATGTATACTTCTCAATCACATAACGTTCTATTGGAGTTTTTATAGCATTTTGTGACAGTTACTAACTGCTTGATCACAAATGCCGTGGGTGTAAACAAAATTGAAAACTAAAAAAGAGTTGTACAGTTTGCAAAATTAGATATAAATCCCCCAAAATACAGCTGCATTAAACTATTTCAGGTTGGGGTTTTAAAACTAACAGAATTACATCATACAAAATGGCATAGTTGCCGTAATGACTTGAGAAACAGGTATATTAAGGGAATATTTAGAATTGTGTCAATAGTTGCAGTATTGGTTTCCGTGTTAACATAGTCAGTGTTGTATTTCTAATAACTGTGATGAGTGTTAAAAAAATCATGGCCTCAATCTCTCAACTTTGACTGCTGTTCAGATTATTGGTAAAAAAATTAACAAACAAGACAGTTCACGCTGCAGGTATTCTTTGATTAATAAGAAATAGGCTTCTGTGTGTGTTCTGAAACTTGTTTTGTTGAGAGGACTACAGATCCGTAAATGATAGAACAAGGGTCGGCAGAATAGGTCAGTCTGCTCTCAAAGCGACTCATTAGTACAAGGATCACTGTCGGGAAGCCAAGTGGGCCTGCTGGTCCAGACCCTGCCTTGGGGGTAAAGGTTATAACGACAAGCTGCAGTCTACACTGTAGTATAGATTTTTTTTTTTCTTTTTATTGATATTGTGGTATCAACACTTTCACAATAATAATGCTAAATTCATCTTATCCTTATTTTCTCCTCTTCTATTTCTAATGCAAATAGGTTACTTATTAGAAATAATTAAGTTTCTGTGTGTTAGTGCTTGTCCTTTATTTGCCTGGTATAGTAACATAAGTTGTTTTCAGACATGAATTCAGGAGAGTGTTCGCACATTTGCTTCCAGACTTTTCAGGGGTGGCTTTCACATATGAAATGCAGTAATCAATTCTCTGGTCAGACACCCTGACAACAACACAGAAATCTCTAGAGTGTTCAGGTGTGGGGTGGGGCGAAATGCAGGGGGCAGGACGTAACATGTAAATTCCGCTGTGGATATCATGTGTCTTTGTTTACAGCCCATTGACACCAGGGAAGGCCCTTATCACCAAAAGCTCTGGAATCTCGTAATCTTTACATGTTTGACTTCTTCTACATGTGTCGCGTGTTAGAAACGTCATCAACATGCCCACTCACTTGTGGTAAATCCTTCTGTGTTCTCCCATCGGCTCATTGGGACATTTATTAGGGTGGTTGCAGCAGAAACTCCAGAGAATGTTTGGATCAACTGACATCATCAGACATTTGCTTACTCATATACAGCCCGTCCGGATAAGCAGGAGATTATCTGGAGTTCAGTGCACGCCTGACAGCAGCTATAGAGAGTTAGAACATGGATTTAAAAATAATGGCTTTAAAAATAATGGCTTTTATAGCTACTTTATAGTTTAGGTAGGTGGCAGATAAAACCGAAGAACATAGAAAGGTTACCTGTGGGTTTTTTTTACCTGTAGTTGTGCTACAAAGCTGTTTTCCTATGACTGTCCCGTTTTTTTTATCGTACAGGACATGCAAACAGTCCTGTCAGTGATTCACCAATTTAGTCTAGTTGTGAAGGTCTGAGATGAAATGCAGCTGGTCCCAACTTCCCATTTAACATTTCTGATATTATGTGTACACAAATGATACCAGGAATGGCTTTTTTAATGAATTTATGCTGCACCTAGATTTGACCCCTTATCATGTTTTGTGCTGAGACCAATGTTGACCGGTGTCTTCTCACAACACCAGCATGTCCTTTCACAGATCATTTGAACACTACAGCCTAACACAGCCATGTATCACTGCTCAGTTCATTTGTATGGACATCTTCAATGGGTGTAATAGCTGTGCAGTCTCCTCTCTTTACCAGTGTTTGCTGCTTAATACAGCAGAAGAGAGGTGTGAGTACATCCCTAATGAGTGAACAACATGAGGGTTAATGAGGCTGGATTGTTCATCAATGGCAGGATGTCCTTCCTCACCGTTGCGTAAGTCTGCTCCGGGGACACAAGAACAACACAGAGAAACCCCGTCAGCGTGTACATATGCACTCTTATGGATAGCCAAGTAGATGTTTCCCAGCGCTATTAGTATTTTCCATCGTATGTAATTGGGAAATAGAAACAGCTTTCAAACCCTCACACACAAACATGCACATACTTCCCCACCTTATCAGTAATCCTAACTGCTGTTGGCAAATATTGCTAGGTCCTTTTGAGTTTTGCATATTACAATGAAAACCATTTCAAACTGACGGGCCAGTAGAATGGCTTCATTGTGTTGCTGCTAACCGAAGGCTGGGGACAGAGGTGGCTGGCAGACTGCCTGGCTGGGTTGCGCTCACTTGTGACCCATGTGACAGTGAGTGGACAAGTTGAGTCTGTATATGAGTGAGCCAGCTTGACCTCACGCCACCTCTGTTGACTGGACAAAACACATGGATGGCAGTGCAAAATGTCAACAAGACATTATCATTATTCTATTGAGGATTTCACATATGTGCAAAAAGAAGCTATAAATCTATCAGGGTGTGTGTGTGTGTGTGTGTGTGTGTGTGTGTGTGTGTGTGTGTGTGTGTGTGTGTGTGTGTGTGTGTGTGTGTGTGTGTGTGTGTGTGTGTGTGTGTGTGTGTGTGTGTGTGTGTGTGTGTGTGTGTGTGTGTTATTGACAGAAAGTGAGAAAGTGACTTGTTCATTTAAAAAAGACTATTGACAGGACATTGGTGCTTCATTCAGATTTCAACTGGCGGAAGTTCCCCTCTGGCCCTCTCCTTGGATCCGCCCATGCTGAAAGGAGAAACTAGCTTTGTGGTATGAAGCTGTTGGATTAGTGGCACACTCATTAGTATGTACAATAAACTCAGAGTGTACTTGCAAATTGTTGGTTGAGCTTTAGTTTATACCAGCTAACTCTTATCAGCCAATTTGCCTGGTTGCTGTATTTTTTTTATTGTCACCCAACAATCTGCAACATTATGCAATGTTCATTCCAATCTCGTTAATCTCTTTTGTCTCTGGACATCCACCCTTGAAGCCTGTGTTGCAATATAGTTTTATATATAGGCCACACAGTACAATAAAGTGGTAAAAATTGTTGAAATATTGAGTCAGGTGTCGGATGCTTGTTAGCAAAGGTTTAGACTAGGACTCATAGTCACAAGACTGTTTTATGTGAATTAAATATTCACAATCTAGTGTGTAAGAGCTTGCAGCTACAGATGCAGTGTTCACATTAGCAGTGTTAAGCCCTGTCCAAATGTCAGGTACGTGGTTTGTTTTCACAAGGAAGCTGCAATTTTCATATACCTTGTTAGGCTTAAATATTTTTTTGTCTTTGAATGCAGGCTCTTTAATTATGCTAAATAAGTCTCAGCAGGTGGTGAGTGGGATTAGGGGTTCAGTGGGTGTGTGTTTGTCAGTATCTATGGTGATTTAAGATGCCTGATTTATTGTTGAACTGAAGTCTGATGCAAACAAACTGGTTGACAATACAACACTGCATTTATGAACACCCACACAATCACATATGCAAATGTTTATGGAAATATACACTGCTCAAAAGTATTAAGGGAACATTTTAGTCACAGGCTAATCCAACTTGCGTGAATTTCATCACGCCAACACATAATGTAACTCAGTAGTGTGTATGGAGCTGGACTACCTGTGCAACCTGTTAGGGTTGCAGGTACCGCCTCTTGCTACCAGTATTGACAAGGACACTAGCAGAACACAAAACTAGAAAAGAATCAGTCAGAAAGGATAAGGAGAGAGCAATTGTCTATTGCCACCACATTCAAAACTGTTCCCTTTTGGGGGGTTGTCTTGCTTTTGCCCCAAGTGGGAAAGTCCAAATTGTTACTGTGCTCCTTTTTTGTTTGTTTGTGCGGGATGTTGCAGAAAACGTTAAGCTTTTTCTAAGAGACATGGTTTTGCTTAGGAGCTTCATGGGGAAGGTTGAAGGTGTATACTGTCTATGAGATCCCAGTTCCCCTGAGTGTAGGTGCTCCGACCAGCCGGTGGGATTTGCACATGAAGTGGAAAGAGATATGCCCTCCTGGTTTCCCACCAGGGAATGCTACCACATTTGTTTGCTTTTTCAATTGTTCTTGCACTTCATGCTCGAGTTGGAAATGGGGATTATGACAGACTGTCAGTCTTGTATTGTAAGTAAATGTTGTTTTTTATAAGCCACCACACACTTAGAAAAGTAATATATCTCTGTATATTCTCTCGATATTACAAATCACAGTGAATAGATTCACAGCTTCTCCTATACAAAAGTCTCATTATAAGGTACGATCTAAGAGATTAGTTATTTTACTTTCTGAGCAAACAGCCACAAAAGTAAACTTAATTAAAAGTAGTTATTTTTGCATAACAAAAAAATATAGCCAGACATCTACTTACTACAGCTTTCTATAAAATCGTATGCTCCAAAAATGTTGCATGCTGGATCGTTGCCTGTTGTGCAGTTTTTAAGTCACATTTTAGCACTTTGGAAAAAATTATATATCAAATTTTTGCTTCTTGCATTTGTGGTATCTTCAACTAATCATGTCACACCATGAAGAACAAACAGCCTCACTCATTGTCTCTCCCCGACATACTTTGATGTATTGTCCATAACAGTGGTAAAAAACTGTCCAATATAATTCCTCTCTATATCTTCATGAGATGACATCTTCAGATTTTCAAAACCGAGAGACGTTCATTCAATAATGAAGCAGCAAATCTGTACATTGAGAAACTAGAACCATATCTGACATTTGGCATTTTTACTTGTCGAGTCAGTGATTGATTATCAAACTAGTAGTTGATAATAGTTTCTATTTGAATTACTTAACGGTCTTATAGTATCACAATTAATTCAGTGTCACACCTTGTCCTTTTTTACAGACTGCGACTCAGTGGGAGTACTGCAATGACCAGTCGGCATCTTGGCCATGCAGAGAGCGTTAATTCCACAGACAAACAGCAACCTGCTGTGGCCCCCAAGCTCCATGTACAGCGATCGCTGTCAAAGGACAACATCACAATCCACTTCTCAGCTTTTGGGAAGGAGGAGGAGGAGGAGGAGGAGGAGGAAGAAGAGCTGTACAGTACATCTGTGTCCACTACCTCAACTGTGCAGGATGCCTCAAATGTTGTGACAGCCGTGGAAGCCAGCGAGGAGATGTTTGAAGGGCTGCCGATGGACTCGGCAGCCAAGGTTGCTGTCATTCCTGAAACATCCAGACTTTCTCCCATGTCGAGACATCACAATGTCAGTTCTCCCACACAAACTCCATCAAGTTGTATTGCTGAGCAGAAAGGCTTATTTTCCAGCTCCTCCCCCACTAAATCTTTGAGCTTTCCCTCAAGTGAAAAACCTTTTCTCAGTTTGGTGAAGTCTCTTTCCTCGGAAGTCCCTGAAACTCATGACAGAGTCTCTTCTGTTCCTGCTACATCAGTGAGGCACAGGCATCTCATGAAGACTCTTGTCAAGTCTTTATCTTCAGATACATCCCAGGACTCCTCCTCCTCTTCCACATCCTACCGTCTTCCAGAATCCCGCCTTAACCTGCAACTTTTCAAGCAATTCACACAGTCCCGAATGCCGTCTGCTACCATGTCGTCAGCTGGTGACTCTAAAACTGCCCCTTCCTCTCCTTTGACCTCAACCGATAACCGCAGCTTCTTCAAAGTCTCAGATGTCGAGGCACGAATTGAAGACACTAAGCGTCGTCTCTCTGAAGTCATGTCAGAACCGCTCCAGCTGCTGAGTAAGATCATTGATGAAAAGAGCAGCAGCTTAGTTAGCGGCAGCATTTACCGGCCAAAGGCCCTCTCTGTCAGTGCCTCAGAACTCTCCAACATTACTTCTATCAATGGTCACCTGGAGAGTAACAACAATAACTGCATCAAGGAGGAAGAAGGAGGCTGGGAGGATGAGAGCTCCAACAGTGGGGCCTCTGGTCCACTTGAAGCCCTGGTTCCCTCCACTGTTGACAGTAAGAGCCCCAACACACCATCTTTACTTTCTATTTCATTGGAAAAGTGTTCTATGTCTGCTCTTGCTAAACAGGAGGATGAGGACTTTTGCATCCTGCACAGTGAGGACTTTGAAACTTGTACTGACACAGAAGGAGATGGAGGTGATAGAACTGATGATACTGGAACTGGAAGTCAAACCAAAGTGCTACTAAGTGGTAGTACTGAACCGTGCAGTGAAGATGAATCTGAAACTATTGTTCCAGTACCTAGTGTTCCTCACTATACTCTCATCACCCTCACTGTACTGGTCTATGGGTACTTTGTGTTACCTCTGCCCACCTACATTGGAGGAATGCTACTTGGGGTTGGGCTTGGATTTCTTTTAGCCATCGGTGTTGTGTGGCTAACAGGACCAAAACCTTCTGGTGGTTTTAGAAATTCCAGACACCATGGGAAGCTTTGGAATCTGATCAGGTTGGAAATTAAGGAACCAGAAATCTACAAGGTCAGTTAATCTTTCTTCCGTTTTTAGTTTATTTCAGATTTGGATTTATTCTGTCCTGAATAATGTGTGTTTATCATGCACAGTAAGTTAATCTTATATCATTTGAGGCGCTGTATCTGTGGGATGTCGTCAATAAAGATGTGCAATTTAAGAGGCAAATTTCCACAGTTTTCACACTGAAGTGACAAAGTGGCTAATAAGTCAGATGTGTGTCCTTAATACAGCCAGATGAATTGAAAGCTCACTCACAGAAAGCGAATGACAACAAACTGTTTATGAGGTAACTTGAAAAGATGGCAGATACAAGATACTCTCATCAGTGTGAGGTTCATAGAGAGAGACAAGTAACCTTTACCGTCAATGTAGAATGTGTGACAACACACTGTGATTAGATATTTACAGTGTCCTCATTTGCCAGGCACAGTGTTGGATTGCTTTCATCTTTCATGTTTGTAGTTGTTCAAAAGTCCCCCTCTCTCAAAGGGCACAATACATAAGAGCTGAATTTTTATAGAGAGAGGATCTATCAATATGTGGAAGCTTACTGTGACAGTTTCAGACATCAATCCTTGAAATTTAATCCCAAAATTTTTAATTCATTATGTCTTCCTTACAGGGCTGGATGAATGAGATATCAAACTACGACCCAGAGACGTACCACGCCACACTGACCCACTCTGTCTTTGTCCGGTTGGAGGGCTCCATCATTCGTCTGTCTAAGCCCAACCACAACATCGCCCGCCGTGCTGCACACAATGAGCCAAAACCCGATGTCAACTACATCAGTCAGAAGATCTATGACCTTACCAACAGCAAGGTATGCTGTCGCCCTACTTTTTTTTAATGTGACTTGTTAATATATTTATATACATCTGTAAAGCTTTGAGATCTTTACTGATGTGTCCCTTTTCTCTTAGTCACTTCTTAGTGTTGGATGTCAACGGTAATTGAGCTGATGCCATTCACCTAACAGTGTATACCTTAGCTGATGGAATGGTTTGTGAAAAACTTCAGTAAAAAGATTGGAAAACAAATATCATGATATACTTTTTACCCCTCAGGTATACCTAATGCCTCTGAGCCTGGCCAGGAAGCGTGTGTGGAACAAAAAATACCCTATCTGTATCCAGCTTGGCAAACAGGATGACTTCATATCAAAGGCCGAAGGGTGGGATGCCGATGAGGGCACGAGCATAAGGGACAGAGGAGAGGGCAGTGGAGGACCACAGGAGCGAGGATCTCCATCTTCATCCAGTAGAGACCTGACACTTTATCTGTTCGCAAGGACTGGAAGGGAGAAGGAGGAGTGGTTCCAGCGGTTCCTCTCAGCTTCCAAGCTCAAGGCAGACTTGAAGAAATCTTCCAGTGTTGCAGGGAGTAAAAGTGGTGAGAACGCAGAAGTTTGTGTCCACAAACCCTCTACCCTCCCTTTTTTCCCCCCCATGGCTACAATTGTCAAAATGTATTTTTCTAAGGATAGAAAAGTGGCACCACCAAACTAAAGCTTAGGTATTTTAAAATAGCAAAAAGTGAGAATGGAGCATCTGATCTCACATCTTTCTGACGTTTTCTGTGGCTCACAGGTCAGAGCTCTCACAGCCGCAGCAGCAGCCGCAGCAGTCTGGACGAGGTTCTTATTTCTCAACTAAGGCCAAAGGACTCCTCGGTCACCACAACAGCAGCAGGTAGTGCCAAAACCAAGCCGCTGTTGGACTACAGTGTCTATATGGCCAGTTTACTGCCAGAACAGGTGACAGTCAGCCATACAACTGCCAGCCCTCAGAGCAGCCCTGGAGCTGACAAGAAGGTAGCACTTTCTCATCCCACATTTACACTATTAACACATTTTTCCTGTCATTTTTTTCAGTTTTAGGCTTCATCCATACTTCTACATTTTCTTTTGAAAACATATCAGTTTTGGAGCCTCTAAAACAGAGAATATTGGAAACGCTGTTGGCCCCGTTAGTTTGAAAACTCTGGGGAAAACGCAACATAGATAATTAATTAAAAGTTTTGCTGCCCCTTTAACAGCTGTTGTGCATTGCATTTTTTAAATTACAATGATACAGCTCCTTACATGCATAGGAAACAACCTATTTGAGCAATCTGTCATGTGATATGCTTTTCAGGTACGTTAGTGTGGATGAGATAAAACTGATGTAGTACTAAAATGCTTGTGTGGGCAGAGATCATTTAACTCGAAAATGCAGTTTTCAGGGTGTCCTATAGCTCACCTGGTAGAGCTGCTGCCCCATCAAGGCTATGCCTCACCCGTAGCGGCCAGGGTTTGTATCCAACACGCAGCCCTGTGCTGCATGTCTTCCCTGAAAACGTAGTAGTATGGATGTAGCCTTGATATCACTGTGTTACAAGTTGTGTATTTAAAAACAAGGGATACTGAAAGTGAAAGGGGTAGAATTATTGTATTGTAGTGGGTTTAAATGTTGGCACAGACCCTCTGATGTTTTGTCATTTTGTCTGCTGTGTCTTTAGCTTCAGAACAGCACTACAGCTCAGGTGCAGCCCAGAGGGGAGGAGGAGGCTGTTGCCTGGGTGAATGCGGCTCTTGGTCGGGTCTTCTGGGACTTTCTGAACGAACCTTACTGGGCTGAACTTGTCTCCAAGAAGATTCAGATGAAGCTCAGCAAGATACGGGTGAGTGGAGCAAGGACCATATCAAACCCTCCCGTTTAGAACAGAGTTGAAATTTTCAGTGGAAAGTAGAGAACACGTAGAGATGTAGTTATGTTCACCTTCCTGCTGAAAACATGTGTCCAGGCACACACACACACACACACACATAAGCCCTCCAAATGTCAGTGTATATCTTTATCTGTGTAGCTCTTTAAAGGCCCCAGCAGCTCTTCACTGGGCTTAGCAGCAGAGGAAAAGAAAGACCCCATCCTTGGTTTCTATCCCTTTATCCCATTGTTTCTGTCTGATCTGGTACCTCAGGCCTGCCTTTCTTTCTCCATCTTGTAATTTGCTCTGGTCACTGTGACTTTTCACAGTATACCCTGTCAATAGCTGCAGGCAATATTGTAGTCTTAGTACAATAGTCCACCAAGAGCTGAGGCACAGACAGTTGATTATAAAGCATTGTTGAAGGCAGAGTGTAGCATCCATGTATTGGAATTGTTTTAGTATATTGGATATGTCATTATTCTGCAGATTAATTATTTATGTGCAGTGTGTTCAGTTGAGTTTTATGCTTGTCTCTTTTTCCAGCTACCTTACTTCATGAACGAGCTAACCCTGACAGAACTGGACATGGGCTCAGCCACTCCCAAAATCCTTGGGGCATCCAAGCCTTCAATTGACTACAGAGGCAAGAGAGAAATCGATTCCAAACAGCAACACATTTATACAGCCAGACACTTGCACACAACGGGTGCCATAAAAATATACCTTGCATGTCTGGCTTACAGCTCGACCTTAGGAGCTTTATATGCTATTTTCTGGAAAGTCTCCATTTCCTATGTAGTATATGCTGAGTTAAAGAGCGTACCTCAGTGTTTCAGCTCAACAACTCCACATCAGTCAGTTAGCCATGTCAAAATAAGAGATAACAAAGATAAACAATGCTAATAATCTATAATCAGTTTGGGTATATGAAGTATTACAGTATCAGCTTTTACAAGATATCAGTGAGTCGAGGTCATGAGCTTGCACCCTGGACCCCTGAGTCAGTGTGTTACCTAAACTGCATGTATGCTATCAGATGCACACACACATACACACTTCAAAAAAGATTAGCTAGAAATACAAGCATTTAGAAAAATTCCAAGTTGGTGACAGAATTTCTACAAACAGACACAAACTTATGCAGCAACTTCAAATAGCCTCCTCCAGCTAAAAAAAAATTGTATCTGTTAACTTATTCAAGAAATCTTTCTGTCTTTATGTGGAACACTTGTCTCAAGAGTCGTTCATCATGTTGGCTTCACACTTGACAAGTGTATTGTGACGGAACCAAGGAAGTGCAGAATTTGGTGTTGATCTGGTGGTGATATGTTCATTAATAATAAACTTTGTAGCATCGATGGCTGGGACTCAGTCTAAGTGACAACGTCAATCAGGACAACAGCATGTTCACAACAGCAGGCGCGTTCATGACATCAGCAACAACTACTGATTCTCCAGTTAAGGGTTCTGAATGGAGCTTCACAGAATTTTAGAGAAAAAGTGAACAGCTCTTTGTGTAACAGCAAATTTACAGTTCTGTGGCCAGACTCCTGCAGGAAGTCAATTGCTCAATTAGATCAGGTCACTTTTACAATTTCTGACATAAACTGCAGCATCACCACAGGTCAAGCAAACAGCCCATTCCAAACAGGCGGTTTTACAATGGAAACTGCTCCAGTTTACACAAATTCGTATAAACCTGTGATGAATACCTTTTTCCTGGTTCACTCTATATACGTTTCTAGATCAGGGTCCATCGTTATATGCTACTCTAATGTTGCACACTCATACAGTCTAGCTGTGTTTTGTAGTATAGTTTTATATTTTGTCATTGTGAGTACAGTGAAAACAGGACTAAACCTGTTATAAGCAAGAATAATACCATATTTCACAATCAAAATTAATCTCCACACAAACTGCTTTAATTCCCTGGCATAGAGGTGTGAAGATGGGTAAAAAGAAAGTGTTGAATTCATATGAACATGTTATTAGCAAAGTGAGAATGCAGGATGTTCCTGAGAAAAGCATCTTCAATCCAAACCAACAGATTTTTCTTTATAGTTTAAATAATTTAACTCACACATGGATAGAAGGGAAATTTTCACTTCTGATTGCCCACTGCTCCTGTTCTCTCGTTGTCTTGCTGTGACTAATGAGATCACAATACTGAGGCTGTGTCCGCATGGTCCAACACGATCGCCATCCAAAGACCTAACCCTCCACTGAAAACAACACTACCCACAAGGAAATGTTGACAACAACCAACTACAATGTTTAATTTTCAGAGTGTAGCCTGCTCTTGCTAGCTTTTCCAGGATTACCAACCATAGCTTTAATTTAAAGCAGCAGTGGATACAAATACTGAGATCAGTACCAAAAAATAGTAAACAATACTAACAGCAAAGATCCCATCATGATTTTTGTACTCATTCTGTGCTGGTGGCAAGGAAGTCATGTACTTATGAATCAGCATCGACATCAAAATGCAGTAATGGTTATGCAAAGATAAATGTTTTTAGAAGCCCCAACAAGTGGGAAATAGTTGCATCCATAACCAATAACAACATGAACCATTCCATTCAGTAAGTAGAGGTAAAATTAGCTTTATTGTGCATCATACTGTGGTGTAACACACACTTACACCCACTCAGCTTGTCTTGCAGTGGTACCCTCACGATTAGAGAAACATGTTTGATTCTAGTTAAATAAAGTACAAACCTTTGCCTTCCTTTACAGCTGCGGCCAGAGTGTCTGATAACACTGCTCAAAGTTCAGCATGATGTTACTGGGCTGCTGCAAAGGGTTACACAATGGCATGTGTGTCTGATTAACATGAAGAAATCACTTTCATCAAAGATGTTATGTACTGAAACACTTCATAATCAAAAGGCTTTTGGAGAAGTGTACTAGAATTTGATTGGGTGGTGAACTCGTAGCTGAATACAACACAGTAATAAGAGCAGCACTAAGCACTTCAGTAAATTATTTATGAATCATACAAATTGAGGTCTTAGCTTTGCTAGCGATCGTATATACACTCAATCTCTGACGTTTTCAGCGAACTCTGCTCCAGTTGTGATCAGAAGGAGCTTTGTCTGCATCATTTTTAGAGGAATCCTCTTGTGATCTTTCAGACAAGCATCAGCAATAAGCTTTCCATCACTTTTGTACCATGTTGCTTTTCTCATTTTCCCCTCAGAATCCGTGACAGGTTTGTCTCCTCACCGCTTTCACATGCAGAGTCTCCTGCTGTCTTCCAAGTTTTCTCTTCCCCCTTGCATTCACTTTCATATCATCTTCCTCTTTGTACCCTTAGTCACTCTTTATTCCCCAGTAGGTCTCTTCCTCCCTCCTGTTCCATGAGTCACTACTACACTTTTATCGCTGCAGCACTCACATAACCCTATAATGGGAGCAGGAATTAATTGTGGAACCAGTTCAGTTTATTTTCCCCTTTTGAAATTTCTGCTGGTGTTACTGTGGCTGTATCCTCAAGGCATCTCATGTTTTGCCTTTTCCTCGTCTCACCCCGCTCTTTCCTGGAATGAGCATGCTGAGTGCAATGGATCGATGAACCTCTCCAACTGTGTATGTGTGCATATGTCAACAAACAATTGTCTCCGCCTGATCCTACCTTTTATGTCCATGCACGTTCGTGTGTTGTTGTTTTTCTATGCACTCTGCCGTACGATTATGTTTTTACACTGTAATGTTAATGGTAGAATGCATACAAGCCATAAACCCCAGTACATTTGTTTACTATGTGAAGCACGACTCTTTGCCATGTGGCATGTGGTAACCCCAGTGAACAAATCCATGCCCTGATTCAGCAGCGTGCACTGAGACTTTTCTCTCCTCTCCCAAACTAACAAAACACAGTGCCCTGCACAAATCCCTGACCCGGCCGGACATAGTCCTATTAGACGAGTGAACCGGGTCCACTTGGCTGAGCAGACCCAGCATGTTCACTTTGCCTCTCTGTCTTTCTGATTGTCTGACTGTCTATTTGTACTCAGTGCTTTCTCAAACCTCCTCTGACTTTCTAACCTAATTGCTTTCCAATTTTTCTTCACTCTCACTCTCTGAATGTTTCCCTCTCTGGCACAACAGACTTATTGCATTATCACTTCATTTAGCACAACTAGCTGGTGTTCAGGCAACAAAGCAGTGAAGAGAAGCAACATAATTTCAGTGCTGTTAGTCATTGCTGTGTTTGCCTTCCCACTCATGATCATATCTAAAAAAAACATTTTTCCCATGTTTATCCACTCGTATCCCTGGGTTGTTTTTGGGAAAGCTAACTTCATTTAATTAAAATTTGACTGGTAACCGTGCAACAAAGCTGGCACCATGTTTTTGGACAATTTTTCAAGTCCTGGTCAAGTGCCAAATGTTTGTTTCAAATCCTTAATGACTTTCATTATCTGACTCCCACTCATCACTTTACTCATCAGTTGTCCTTTGCTGCCTTCCAGTGGTGCACTGAGAACCCACACACACATTTACAGTTAGTTGTTGCTCTTTGTATCACAGGAACATGTGATCTGTGTTGCGAGGAGAGAAAAATAGTCAAAACAGAGATCACATAGTTTGCCCCCATACAAGCAAAGCTTTCGGGATAAGCTTTTGAGGAGTTTGTATAATCCAGATTGCAGCAGGTTTAGCAGAGCAGGGAGAAATGAATAGAGGGAGAGCCCTGTTTATGCATCCAGTCCCCCCTGCTGATATCAAACAGGGGGCTTGAGGGGGAAGATTGCATGCTCTCCGACTGTTTCTCCTCCGTTCAAAAGACCTTGTGATCTCTCCTTCTTTCCTCTCCCTCCCTTCGCCGGGTGTTTCGCTGTGTCGTTCTCATCTAAACGGAGGGATCAAGAAAATAAAATCTGTCGGTGTCCCCGTTTCTGTTGATGCTCCAGGAAAAGAGGGGTGCCACAGAATAGCGAGGGTAGAATGTGAGAGGTGATAAAATAAAGGAGTGAGAGAAAAAGAGAGCGAGAGAGACGAGGCAGCTAGGATGACTGGCCTGAAGAGCTTTCCATGTCTCTACAATCGACTCTGCTTAAAACCTCATAAACATGGGTTGTACAATACAATATTTAAGATGAGACACATTTGTCAGTTGGTACTTTTTGACACAACTACGTGTGTATGGTCCCTGGTGGAGGATCTGTTTTATTGTACATTTATCTCGTATCACAAAATTATACATTTATCAGTTTCACTTCTGTCATCTGCATCACAGATCAACAACTCTACTGTGTATCCCTCAGGTCTGTGGTTCGACCTGGAGATTTCCTACAGTGGCTCCTTCCTGATGACCTTGGAGACTAAGATGAACCTAATTCGCCTGGGCAAGGAGGGAGAGAGCCTCCGCTTAGGGGAATTAGGCAAAGATGGGTAAGACAGTCAAGCTCCATCATACCACATGCGCATTTTACGGAAGCCCAGAGATATTTCTTGTTAGGATTTGTCACTTTTTCCCCCTCTACAGTACATTAAAAATTATGGTTGTCTCTCTCACACATCGTCGCCAATCTGTCAATCTGACACCTTGCCTTTCTCAATTAGTGTCTTATATCTTTTGTATCTTCTCCTTTCTTTCCACTGTTATGCTCTCTCTGCCCTCTGGATTCTACCTTTATGTGGCTGTTAATTGGATGCATTTCTGTTCCTGGTGAGTGCTGCTTGATTTTCAACAATCGTCGCCTCCATGTCCAGAGATTTCATTGCATTTTTCAATGTTTTTGGCTCTTTTCATCTTCTTAATGCATCCTCAGCAATGAAGAAAAACACAACATATTCTGCTACTAGTTAAAGGTCCTACAACACACACCCTTTTCCAGTTTCCTGAGTTGTAAGCAGTTCAAGTCCAGTGAATAACAAGGTTAAATAAATCAAGATATTAAATCCTCCAACTATTTATTCGTTCTATGTTCTAATTAAAAAAACTCTGAGACATTGAATCATGTAAATAATAATAGCTGGAACCATTAACCTGTATGTCCATACAGTCCATACAGTAGAGATTCACCAATCAAACTTTTGGGGGTGTTCAATAGTGTTCGTGCACACAAAACTTTGGACTAACACAAATTTAACGTCAGTACTGACAATTTATGATGAGTGTTTATTGTTTAAGTGTAAATTGAGCGCAGGTCAGCAGGAGTATGGAGGGAGGACACTCAGACAACAGACCCTGACACGGTACAAACAAACCGATGCGTCTGCTCTGATGCTCTGATCCTGAAGCAGCAGCTAATCGTTTTGCGTAAGCGGTCCATTGTGCAAACCCTGTATTAAACAGTTTTTGTTTTTGTCGTCACTGTTTGACATTACCGCCTGGTTCACCGCCTCTCCTCTCTGCTTCACTGTCAGTATCTCCCTGTTTGAGGGAGTGAGTGGGGGCGGGGCCAGTGTGTGTGATTGTAAACTCCGCAGGGGAGAGATCACTAAAATGCACATAGACAAACCAGCTAAATGCTTGGCGCTTCAGTGCGACCAAGGAAAAGGTCGCACTCTGGAGCCATAATGTGAGCAATCATTGTTATAAACACATGCATCTGTACCTGACTGTCCACACCTCTTTTTCGCGTTGTTCTGTTGGTCCAATAGAGTAGAATTCAGCTACTTAGCACAAGGAAACACTGCAGGACCATGTGCATGTCTTAGTGCATGAGTGTAGGTGTGCGTGCATGCATTTGTGTGTGTGTGTGTGTGTGTGTGTGTGTTCACTCTAATCCATTCGTGTTTGTTCATGTGTTTCCAGATACAGGCCACGGACTTACTGTCTGGCTGATAGTGATGAAGAGTCGTCCAGCGCAGGCTCATCAGATGAGGAAGACTCCTCTGAGCTCTCGAATGACTCTGCAGGAGCCGAAAGGTGAGTTCAAGTTTATATACATTCTTTGTATAAATGCTCATGTAATCTATAATCACATGGTTATGGAATACTTTAAAAAAAATGTTACAGGGTTTAAACTTAGATTGTGATAATCATTAAAGGAAAAATAGAAAAAAAATTCAGTGTTTGTGTGTGTTTATGGAATGTAAAATTATTTAAATAATTAGTAAATCACTTATAGCTACAATACATTTTTTTAGGTGACTTTAACCCTATCCGTCCTTATGTTGAATACAGTTTGGTTGGAGGCCACAAGCCAAGCAAGATCATGCGCTTTGTGGACAAGATTACCAAATCCAAATACTTCCAGAAGGCCACAGAGACGGAGTTCATCAAAAAGAAGATGGAAGAAGTGTCCAACACACCCCTCCTGCTCACAGTAGAGGTGCAGGAACTCCAAGGAATGCTGGCTGTCAACATACCCCCTCCACCCACTGACAGAATATGGTACGTGAAGAGAATGTTGTTTTTTTTATAGCAGAAGTTTTATTAAGAAAATGATATTTAGCACTTTGTTTTGTACTACACTGCCCTCTGCTGGTGCATATTGAGACTGGGTGCTGCCACCATTTGTTCATTTGTGAGCTGTTGATTGTATTGACTATTTGTGGTTGCAGGTATGGCTTTAGGAAGCCACCTCACCTGGAACTGAAGGCGCGACCGAAGCTGGGAGAAAGAGAAGTCACTTTGCCTCATGTTACAGACTGGATAGAGAAAAAACTGAACCAGGAATTCCAGGTATTTATAGACTCTAAGATTAAAATGTTTATGTTCACAAAATGAGGAGAATTAGAGATAGCAATAGGTCAGTTGCATTCTGCTCCAAACTCACATATATTACAAACAGTTATTTAGACTTGTGTAAATTTGATCTAACCACATTTATAAGTTTAAAGATTTACATTTTGAGTCTGTACCCCTGAAGTTTTTGATGCCAAGACTTTGTCAGAATTTGTTAAAATGTGTTTTATATAACTCACTGTCCCCACCTCAATCTGTTTCTCCTTCATTAGAAAGTCTTTGTAATGCCAAACATGGACGATGTGTGGCTGACCATCATGCATACTGCCATGGACCCTCGCACAGCCAGTGGACCATCAGTTGTCTCCACAGGTGACACAGAGCCTCCACAGCCAGAGAGCGACAGCTCCAGCCAGCCATAAAGATTGTTTACAGTATTTCCAAGAGCTTATGAAGTCAAGAGATGCGAACTGGAGCCAAAGTCGATATGTCAGACACTACTGTAATACAGACACATTCCCGGGGGGTGGATTTCTCACTTACCATGGGGAAGAATTTAAAGGAATAAGGTAGAGTTGACCAAGAAATACACTTTAAGACATACTAACTGTTGCTTGCTGCTCTGTTCAGTAGTATTTACGGTGCCAGAGGAAAGGGTGACTTGTCTTTGAAAGATTTATATAATAATAAGGACCTATTAAATAGGGACTGATATGTGAAGAGAGTTGTGTGTGGTTTAAGTTAATAAGTGGCATATATGTGTATACAGAAGTTTATAATGTCCTTAAGGAACACTGATGTGGAAGCATTCACCAGATACCTTACAGCCTGCAGATGAGTCTCTGCTGCAGCTTGAAAGTGAGATTGTGCATCGTAGCCCCTTTTTATAATAGAGACACAGCAAGTGGTGATTTACAGTATGATAGTGTGTTGTGAATGATTACTGTGTGAAGGAGACATGTTGGTTCCATTGTTAAGGATTAAGTGGCTTTATCTGAGCAGTTTTTGATCAGGTGTTAACTAACAGTATTCATTTGTGCTGTGACCACACCCTGAAAACCCCCCATTCATTTGCCAAACCCCTCTTTGTATACCAATGATGCCGTTATCCATATCTGTTTGAAAATATTGCTCAAGCGCAAACATACGTAATGTAGAGGGAAGCATCATTCACTCTGTAAATTCCACTCTAATGACAACAAGTGCAATGACAGAAATGCTACACAGGCTTTAGTATGATAATGTATAGACATTATATTAAAGTTTATGTCTGATGAGAAGTACAAGGCCTCTAACACATCTATTGAATGTATGTATGGATATTTACTTTCTTTTGTTAATGTATGAAGTGGGTTATGCAAATTATTGCACAAATACAAGTGAAATATTTCTTTTTTTTATGATAAACACTCATCTTACATATATTTTCGTGTCATTCAACCGTTATGTTGATGAAGTGGTGTGTTAATCTATTCATCATTTATACATTATGGGTGGTAATGTCGATGATGTTGGAAGTAATTTTAAATGACCATTTTCTACATGCGACAATGCTTTCATAAGACTCTACCTGCCATACTGAATACAGAAAGACTCACAGCGTAGGAAACAATACATGGGTGAAGTGAGTATACATACTCTGTAGTAGAGCATTTATTTCCAAGAATGTATAGTCTTATTAACAGGTTTCCTTTCTGAGACGGCCGTTTAACGCTGTTTCTAATCTTAACCAAAGTTCTCTGATTGAGCCGACAGCAACAGATCTCTCATCTCGAAGGTACACACCCTACATTGGTCTTGATGTGTAAGGTAACATTTCCAAATGTGCTACAATAACTGCATTAACATTGTTTACAGGAATTATTACCTAGTTTTCATTTATTGCTCTTGGCACTGTCACATGGAATTTATTTAATTTTTTTCTGTATAATTGACTTACCCTTTATGAGTATTTGTTTTGAATGACTACATGAGGTGGGCTACTGTTGTATTTTTTTTTTCTGCACCTTTGAAATAAACAGAATGAAAATAAGAATTTTGAGGATATATGAAGGTTGTGTTATGATTTGTATCTGTGGGTTATTGAGTTTTTAGAATGTAACATTTTATTTTAAGGCCAAATTCAGTGATTACATGTATCTGCCTTATTTATAGAGCTAAATAAATCTGTTGATGAAAACACGTTTCGTGTGTCCTCAATTGTAGACACAAATCTTACTTGTTTGCCTGTACACAGATACATTAGTTAACTATCATGTAACACTAATGTATTTACAGTGGTGTAGGGAGTAATCAGTCAGTATGTAAAAACTACTCAGATTAAATGTCTTGTGCTGTAATACTGTAGCAGTATTTAGTTACAGTACTGTATAAATATGACAGTCCTGTAACTAAAAGTTGATCACATACGAGCAATCAAAAAATCATTGTTAGAGTCCTATGGAATGTTAAGATGTGGCCTAGAATTAGACATTAAAGAAGCTGCCTTGATTGTAAAGCCAGGACAAATTATTTCTATCATTATATATATATATATATATGATATGATATGATAGAAATAATTACTTTACCAGTCAAAAATTAAAGCATACACATGTTTGTCAATCTATCTTAGTGAGGACACTAAGTGACATAATGCATTCCCTAGTTTCTTAATCTAACCTTATCCATCACAACCATATGTCTAAACCCTAAACCAAATCCTAACCTAAACCTAATTCTCACCCTTACCTTAAAACCAAACAACTCATTAAAACAAGTCAAAAAGTGAGAACCGGTCAATATTGAATTGAACAGCTTGAGTTATCTACAGCACAACTGCATCATGCCAAGACACAAAATATAACTTGCTGGTCAATGCCAGAAGACAAAATTAGCACCCTCTATATATAAGAATGTACACTTAACAGTTTCTCACTGTTTGTGATTAGTCCGGAAAAATGTATAGTTTTTGGGTTACTTTATTTATACCTTTGGATATTTATGTGGATATCAGGCATGATGGAGAAAATAAGCATTATTACCAACATTGGATGTATGAATAGTAGTGTTGGGATAAGGGGATGGGTGGTATATATATATATATATTTATGTTAGTGTTTTTGTTTTGCCGTTGTTCCTTTCTTTCTTCTCCTTTCTCTTTTTCTTATCAACCCTTTTTGGGGGGTTGTATATGTCTTAGTGTTATGTGATCATATTAGGGGCCAGGGGCCACTCCTCGCCCTGCCTTGTGCCATTGCTGTGAGTGACATGGTTCTTCCCTGCCTTGTGAAAAAAACAAGAGCTCAGGAATGACATTTTGCGTCATGAGGAGCAGGCTGTGGTCCCCATGAGGTGCACTGGTCCTGACAAGGTCAGTGTTATACTGGAAAAGGTCCTGCAGTGGAACAAAAACAGACACACACACACACCGAGCTGCCTTCCCGACGGAAGTTTGCGGTTGCCTAGCAACGTCGTTGCGGTGGTTTGTCAGTTCTCCGCTGGTAAGTGTTGCTGATGTTAGAATGACAGTAACTCATTACTGTTGACTTGTTCAGAAAGTGCTGTTGTTGTTGTATTTGTTCAGTAGCTTACGTTAGCTGTCCACTATTCAGTTAGCGTGTTACTGAAGCTTTCTGCTTTAGCTCCACTGACCGTTCACTAAGCTCAGTCTAACAAGCTACCGCTAAGCTAATATTTGCTAAGGCAAAGCTGGTTAAAACAAAACTAAAGTAGCACATGTCAGGAGAATAACTATTGTTTGTAAGTGCTTCACAATTGACTGATGACTCAAAAAGGTAAAACAATTAAAAATGCTGGCATGAAATACCATAGAAAATATTTTAAAAGCTAAAATAACAATAAAAACAATTTGCAATAAATAAAGGAAAAGTCAATGAAGGGGGATAAAAACATATACTATTAATAAAAAAAGACTAGAATAGAATCTAAAACATAGATGCAATAAAATAATGTCCAATAACAATAGTTAATCTAGAGCTAGGCTAAAGAGATGTAGGTTTTATCAGTTTTAAGCTTGTGTTTAAAGACTTTGACACTTGTGGCTGCTCTTGGCCCTCAGGTAGAGTTCCAGCAGCTAGGAGTGTAAAAAGTAAAAGCTGCCTCACACATTGGAACAGCTAACAGACTCACAACAGCCCCGTGCTGGTTCATCCACTGGTAGCCTGTATGTAAGACCACTTGTTCATCATCACAGGTCCAATGCAGAGCGCTATGGAAGGAAGGTACAGCCAAGTTGACGAAGATCCAGAGCCACAGGAAGAAGTGGCATCAGAGGACAAGGCAGCAACTGACCCACCAGAGGTATGCTGTGTGTGAGGAATCAAGACGAGTCAAACTGCTGTTTTTTCTTTTATTGTTTTAACTCCTTTATAAACCCTCGTTGAAGACATAGGGACTTCAGGTGCTGTGATGTTGCACTTGTAGACTACTTAATTTCAAGATGCACAAAATAAGAAGCTTAGTACACTATTTCATAGTATAATCTGATGAGAAAACAATTTCCAGCAACTGTAAAGGTCTACCTCTGCAAAACCACCCTGTCAAATATATAAGGACAAACTTCAAGATTACAGGCTTTTACTCCAAACGCTCCCATTGCATTGAGTGAATTTCACTTGTTTAAATGTCTTAAAAGTCATGTTATCCCGGATCCTATCATTTTAGCACAGACAATCTTGAAATGAGATCAAAAAGACAAATGTCAAGCAATAAAGTAAGGTTAAAAACTAAATTATTTCTTTTAGCATCAGATGACTTAAAATTTAGATTTTTGAAATGTGATGATTTTAGAGAGCAAAAATATCTCTAAATAAGGAGAGATTACAATTCTCTCTGAATTTCTTTATTTCTAAATTAAAATCAAACAAACAAATGTACATAGACAAATTCCGTTGCTTATTTTAAGCAGCAAAATTTACTTGTATTGACTGAAAGCATCTTTATAATTTAACAGTGTAGCCTTAAATTTCACAGGAAATGTTTACAGTGAAAAAGTGGTAATGCTATGTTTGTCTAACAATACAAAATGTCTATATCATAATCTATATCAAGAAGCTTTATACATACTGTTTTATGTGTGCCAGTGTGACTCACAGGATCAGACAGGACCAGAGCCTGAAGACTCAGCCCCTCAGCCTGACCCTTTCCTTAGTGGTGAGGATGAAAACTCCCAGGATTCTGGTCAGTCATCCACTAAACCTGCTGGGATTTACAATTCGATACAAAGCTGGGACACAACATAGCACTGTTCAATACATTCACATTGTAAATAAATAGGCAAAAGTAACACAGACATAATTTACAATTTACGTAAACTAGGTAAGTACGTAAAAAAGATAATTTAGGTTGTTTTGCCTAAGATTCCTTAGTTCAAATGTTACTACCATTAATTAATTAAGAAATATTATATGAAAACCTTTTTGTGCATGAATTTACAATAATTTCATTAACTTTAACTTTACTTATCTAAATATTTGCATTGAAAGAACAGTTCATCTTAGCATACTCACAAGTTCAGTATCACACAGCAGCGTGGATCTTTTTTTACATCATCATTTGTTCATTTTAAGAAGGACTTTTATTTTCTGTCTTTCAGTGCAAGACAACTCTGCTCAGATGCCGGTGAATATTAACCTCTCCAACCTCAACACGTTAGAAGACATGGAGGATGAGGAGCCACTGCTGGAGGATGAGGAAGAGGAGGAATTTCTTGTTCTTGATCCAGAACATGTGTGTAGTATCTCCTTAATATTTATGTGATCAGAAGTTGCCTCCATTCATATCTGTTTGCATTTCGAGTGTATGTTCATAATAATAGATTTCTTCATTTATCATTCCCACTGTCATTGTTTCAACGTTTCACCTTTTGACAGCCCCTGGTCAGAAGGCAACAAGCTGCTCTGAACAAACAGCTGAGAGAGGAGCTGGAGAGGATCGAGATGGAGTTAAAGGAAAAGGTTGTTGCTTTTCTTTAACTATATGTTCTCAGTATGTCCAGAAGATGGTGCTGTTGAGCTGTTTAGAATGTGGACTATTTTTAAATTTTTGACACATTTAAAGGCCCAGCATAAAAATATTGACAATGAAAAGCAGATGAAATCAACAAACTAAACACCTTTGAGAAAGAACGTGTCCAGGACAATAGAAAGCCAGAGTAAAACTATCTGGATACTTTGTTCTGATTCCTGCCTTTGCTCTTTCTCCCTCGCTCTCTCTACCTCTGCCACAGCTGGGACTTGAGAAGGCAGAGGCCAGCCTCATACAGGAGAAAGGTTTAAAGATTTTCAGGATTCAGGAGCAGCTGGCCAGACTCCACACAAGGCTGGAGGAGCATCATCAGAACAGGGAACAGGCTGAAACCAAATATCAGCAGGCCCAGGATCAGCTGGAGGCAGGGAATAGACACTTTTCCAACATTAGCAGCCAGCACAGTAAAGCCCAAGCTGATGGTGAGCCTGACTTTCCATTGGGGGTCTTGCCTTGGTCCTGATTCAGGATTATATTGCATTCTCACGTGTTGCAACATAAAGCTAAATCGCTAATTAAATTAGCTTTATATTTTAAGTTTGAATGTTTACACAGAATATTCAACAGTTAAATTTAAATGAAATAGATTTGAGCCTCATCCATTTCAGTAATTAGTTGGCTGTGTATGAAAATACTACTGGACAGAAACACCGTTTCAGCACCAGTAAGACAGAATCAGTGTCAGTCCATGTTTCCAAAATAAAGATCTGAGGCTTTGTGTTAATGTTTTAACGCTGTGTATCTTCTCCAGTGTCCAAGCTACAGGCAGAGGTCGAAAACTTGTCGCTGCACCTCGTCTTCGCACAGAGAGCCTGTGAAGATCTGCATTCTAACGTCAAAGCAGTTAGGACCACCAGACGCAAAGCGGGAGCTGAGAAGAGTCAGGCTGAAGAGCAGAAACTGAAGCAGGTGGACAGGATGAAGTCAGGCACATTAACAATATCAGCTCATTTGAAGCTTTATCTGTATTATATATATTCATTGATTCATTAACTCAAAAATTCATTTAAGTCATTGGTTTAAAATATGGTTTCATCAGGATTTATATGTGGAGCGTCTGACGAAGGAACTGGAGAGGCTGACTCAGCAGGTTGCCATGTATGAGGCCAAGGCCAGTGCTCAAGCAGAAGAGACACAGGCAGCCAGACAGGTCCTCTCTGAGGTAACTATAAGATGAAATAAGACAGTATAATGTATCTGTAAGGTCAAAGTGCCTCAGGCATCAACTTTGTATAGTTTAAATTAATGCTACTGTTAACAGGACAATCATTTGCAGTTAACTGACAGGATTAAAGATTAAAGCTGCAATATAGTTTTGGCCACTTAAGAACAGTGTTACAAGCTGTAAGAAATAAAATGACACAAATGTCAGTGTTAGAAAACAATAAATAAACAAATTATGTACACTATAAGTTGGAGTTGTGTTTCTGGCCACATAATGAATACAAGTCCAACATTTATCCTTCTTTTAATCTCCTGAGAACATCTGGCTCCTCAGCAGCTCAATGGGGCTCCGAGTTTACCTGCTATTTGTTAACTATTAGCAAGCGATCAGTTACGCAAACCGAAAAAGTGCAGATGCTAAGATGCAGCAGCAGGTGAATGTGACACCTTTAATATTACACATTTAATCCAGTGTTACTGTAAAGATATTTAATTTCTGTGCTTCCAAAGGATTAAAAACATGAATCAAATTACTGCAATCAATATGAACAAGGTGTTGGGCATAAAAAGTACTGTATATCTTGCAGTAACTTATAGTAATACTTATAGTCATTGTCCCCATTCATAGATTCTCTTCTAAATGTAAGCTTCTGGTTTACATTGTTTGATTCTCATATTATATGAGTGTTGGTAAAATGTTTGTGTCTGTGTGCAGGTTGAGATGGAGATGGAGTCTCTGGTTATGATGCGTAAACAGCTGCTGCAGCTGTGGAACAGCAGCGTGATGAACTTAACGAGACGAGATGAAGACCTCAGCAAGATGCAGGAGGATGTGCGGTGAGAATTAGGGCAAGAGAGGGATGAATATTAATATGCTACTGATCCACATGAAATAAACTAATGTACTTCAAACATGTTGTACATGTAATGTCTCTGCTGAAAACAAGTTTCACAAACAATATGGGGATTATGTTTGTCTCAGTGACAGATTGTTGCCATCCTCTACTTTTCAGGCTAAAGCTTAAAGGGAAATGAAAACAAAAATTACTGTCACGATGATAAATGCAGGTTTGCAGGTTCAGCCTGGCAAACTCTACAGAGATACAAACAAGGGTGTAGGGACAGGAGGGAGACGAATATTCCCTCTGCAGCACGGCTGCACCATCTTGACTCCTTATATTTAAAGATGTCACCTGACAGGAGCCAATTAGTTGAAGGATCTGGTGTCGTCAGCCACTCACTTCCTCATCCTGGTGTACCCCTATGTGCGCAAACACACACACACACACACACACACGCAATCACAGTTCTAAAAGTCATACAACAATATTAATGATCTGAGATATAAGGAATAGTGACAAATATCAAAATGAAAGCATGTGTTCACACGTGCTTTTCTGCTGTTTGTGTTTCCCAAAGCACAAAACAGCACCAGGTGATCTTATTGGACAGAGAGATCGAAGGCTACAAGAAATCCACCTCTGAAGAACAGGAGAAGAATGAGGCACTGACTCTGCAGCTGAACTGGTCCCAGATGGATGGAGCCACCTCTAAAAATCTGATAAGTCAGAAGCAGGACCAGCACGAGGCTCTACAGGCAGAATACAGCATCTGCATTCGCATCCTGAGTGACTCCGAGAACACCCTCAACAGGCTCACGAAGGTGGAGAGAGGGCAAAGCCTTTTGTGTTTGTCCTGACAGTAGTTCTACTTTCTCTCCCTATTTCACACACTTTCTTTACCCCCAACTTCTCCTTCTTCATTCTAGGAAACCAGCAGCCACCAGGCTCAACTGAATAATCAGAGGAGGCAGTTGGAGAAAGAGAATGCTGTGCGTCTGGATCTAGAGGACAAGATCATGACCAACATGCAGCAGAAGCTCACCCACAACAAGGCTGCCAAGTACTCCCAAAGGCTCACCAGCAAGAAAGCTTCACTCAAGAAAGAAAAGGTAAAGATGTCATTTTAGAGAGATAGAAAAAGCATCCAGCTGAAAAAGAGCTGGATCCTAGATTCACAGTAATCCAACTTAAAAGTGTCTGTCATTAGACGTCCTCCTGCCTAAATACCATTTAGGCAAATCAAATTTCACACCTTCTGCAACAGGCTTTCTGTCTGAAGCCCAAGCCAAGATATGATTTTTCAAACATTGGTAAGGTCCATTCACAGCCATAGAAGACATCACAGACCTGGTTCAAGGACTGAGTCAGGCTAGAGTGTCTGTTTATTATGCAACAGATCATGGAAAACAGAATTAGAAGGAAGAAGGATGCAGGAATTAACATTAATCCAGTGGGATACTGAAATAGGGGTAATGCTTTGATGATAAAATGGCAACCATGCACCCTGTCAGAAGGTGCCAAGTTGGCTGTATCTCAAATAGTGGTCTCAATATCACTTTGTTCTGAGATACTTAAGCTAGCACATGCAGGGAGTATGGCTGGTCAACTCAGTGTGAACAAGACTTGTGAGCGCATGTTGCTAAATTTCTAAGTATATTCCGACCATAACCTTTTAGAACCCAAGGACCCATTTTGTTAGTTTTGTTGCAGTGTTTAATGTTTTGTTAGTTGCCCCAGCAGCGGCCCCTATGTACCAGGTTTTGTTTGTCTTGGGGCGAAACGTAACAAAAAGTATACAGACACAATTTAATATGACAGAATTGTCTCTCTTATTAACTCTCTCTCTCCTTTAGATCTGTCAGCTGTGGCAGCTGGAGAATGAGGTGGTGACGGTGGGACTGGAGAGCATTGAGGTCAGCCAGCATCTGGAGAGCCTCTCCCTCGCTCAGGAAGCCCTCGATGAGGAGATCGCCAACTACAACAAGTTTCTTACATCCAACCAGGACAAGATTTCTTCCTTCCATACACTGATCGAACAGAAGGAGACCATCATTGCCAACTACAACAGAAAGATCAGTCAAATCGCAGCCAGCACTGGGGTGAGAGATCTTGGGGATGAATCCCAAGTTGTCTGTTGTCTGTTTATGTGGATTATTCAATAATAAGCTATTTGAATTTTGAAGTACATTAGAAACAATCTTAAGGGTCAGATACTGTATATAGTAAAAAGTAAAGATTTTCTTGGGATAAGATGACACCAGCTTCAATGCCTGTCCACATGCTGACTTTCCAGCTCATAAGTACTGATTAGTCATTTCTACATTACATAGCTTGGAACTCATGGGTCAGACCACACCCATCTTCCTACTTGGCCTCCATTTTGATCTAGACTTGTGTTAAGTTTCATGGCAGTTTTTTGAACAGTTGCAACACTATCACTGGACTCAAAACCTGTCCATAGACAAAAGACATAAACACCTGCCATGATGACGGGGAAAACAATAACAGCTCTACTGCTGTGCCTCATAATTACATGTTATCTTTGTGATATGTTTGGCTTCTTTTCCAGCATGAAGACCTGAGTCCTCTGCAAATCAAGGTAGATGCGTTGAAGGCTGGTATCGAGGAGCTGGCAGCGAATATCAAGAATGACCAGCAACTCTGGATAAAACGTCAGACGACTCTAGTAGGACTGACACGGGAGATAGAGGCCAACAGCAAGAACATGCATAAACTGCAGATAGAGCACACTGTCATGCAGCAGAAAAAAATACATTTCAAAAGTACGTAAAGTTCTTAAAAAGCACACACATGCATGAATAGGTAAACAGGTCCAAGTCAGTCAGTAAAAGTCAGTTGTCACTAAGTTAATTAAAGGCTACTAATGGTCTTTAGCTTGTAAATGAGAATGTAACTATTATTTGAACAGTACATGTATTTTACAACAAAAGCTTTGAAATACAGATATGATTATAACTTTATTGATCCCACGCTGGGGAAATTCATTTGTTTTGAATGAGGAGATATTGAAATAGACGTCTACACACACATACATATATAGACTGTTAAAAGCATATAGACAGGTATGGTATACAATATGAATATGACTATAAAAATGGTATGTACTTTATTTATGTAGTAAACCATAGTATACTAAAATAGCAGTATGCTATATATAGTGTAACTATATAAAGGGGTTTGCACATACTATGCACAACCTGTACACTTCCATTTGCGGTCGTACTCTGACACCCTCTCCACCTCCACCAGATCAGATTGAAGCAGAGCACCAAGAGCAGAGAGATCTGGAGAAGAACACGAAGATGCTGAGAGGAGACCTGCTGAAGCTCAACTACATGCTCAGCAAGAATGGACAGCTCAGCCAGGCACTGGAGCAGGAGAATGTGCTGATGGAGTCAGATTTTCTCCACAGACTTAAGGCATGGCATGGCTGATAAATTCAGCTTTAATTGTTTTTATTCTCTGCACTTTTAATATTAAATATTATTAAATGTGAAATATAATGTGTTTAGGAGGCAGAGCGGGAGTCAGTGGAGATCCAGATGACGTATGAGAAGACCCATGATGAAAAAGAAAGACTCCTCAACAGTCTGGTGGAAGCTGAGTGAGTTTTTGAATGTTTGGGTTGAGTTAAGATCTGTGTCTGTGTGACGATTATCTAGAATATTTTATTTTTAATTATGAAATATTTTACAACAAAAAAGTCTTCAGCATTAGGGCAGACACACATAAGGCCTGTTTTTCTTTGTACCTCCACACTCCCCCACCGTCCTGCTCTTACATTGCTCTTAAACATAACACAAGGGCCCATATTTATACCTTTCTGGGACTTAATTTGAGGTATTGGTCCCCCTAAGATGATATATCAGTGGTTTAAAGTGGAAAAAACTGCTACAATGTCTATTTCCATGTCCTCTCTTGTGCCTCTCTGTACAATATATTTTATTTTTTATCGTATTTACTATTGCTTTTTTTTTTTGTTGATATTTTATTATGTATAGTTTGCTTTATAGTATATATATATTTTTTTTGTTGTTGTCACTTGTCACTTTGTGTAATGCTGCTGCTGCACTATAATTTCCCAGCTTGGGATAAATAAAGTATATCCATCTATCTATATCTATCTCTCTCTGGCCCTCCAGACAGAACAGGCTGTTTTCGCCTGCATCATTAATTATTTATGAGCCTATCCTCTGATTGGCTGACTGCACTTTGAGCGACAGGCGACCAGGTTTATCACCGGCCTCATTCTGGCGCATTGACGATCTCTCTGGTAAACACAGCTGAAAGTCACGTTGTTATGTTTGGATAACGCTATAGAAGACCAGCCACATATTCACAGTCAGTTATAACAGGATGTTTCTGAACGGTAAGTTACACCGTCATCATGTTTGTTCAAGTTTTAGCAGGACAATCAGCTAATGTAGGAGTAAGTCCAGAGTTTCCGTACGGTGTAACGAGTCTACGTTAGTCACACCAAAACGGCACATCAGAAGAAATAAAGCGTAATTGTTGGTCTCTTACATTTTATGTAAGTAGAAAGACTCTTCACCTCCAACATATAGACACTGGATTAAAGATGTTATGTACTATTTACATTTGGAGAGGATTTTCTGCTTTACGTAAGGGTACTACATGCTTTTTTTCCCCACCTGGCAGCCATTTCTAACCTTTGTGGCAAATTTGGAAACAGAATGTAATCCATTTTTTTCTCTATTCTGGCTATATTTTGTTTGATTGTTCTATTTTTTAATTTTTTCTTGTATGTTGAGGGGTAGGTCGGGCTACCTCTACTGGATTTGTATTCATTCATCATTCATCATCATTTTGCATTGTTAATGAAAAAGACTAGTTATTAGGACCTATACAGCACTTGAAATTTAGTTTGTGTTTGTTTGATTCGTTCTAAGATTTATGAGACACGCATTTAAACACATTGAGAAAAAAGTTCAACATTGTGCACACAGTTTCCCATGCCACACGCAGCACAAGACGGGCACAGCCATGACATTGGGGTTCAATTGGACCAGAAGCGGCCTTGATACGCAATCTGACACCATCAATGAATAAATTAATGAGATTTTCAGTTTGTCAGTGTAGAGCGACAGACACGAGCAGACACTGATACAGTAATGGCTATAATCTCAGATCCCATTTTAGGGCTTAGATGCAGCACACAAGTCTGAACTGAATAAATGTCATATCAATATGAAGACCATCAAAATATTTAAATAACTATTGATGTGTGGGGGGGGGCTAGAGTTTTATATTGGACCGTATTCTTGTGGTTTTAAGAGCACAATTGAAATCATGGCTTTTAAACCATTACATCTAGTGTACATGAGTTTATATTTGAATAAACTTTTTCTATATTTGGATTAAAATCATTCAGTTAGTGACTGCTCAAGTCAGTCTGGTTTTATTATTTTCCCCCTCCACATTAACTGGGTGTTTTTTTTACATGCATTCCTTTGTTGGGTTCATGTGTTGTGTGCATGTGACCTGCAGGTGGCAGATCATGTTGTGGGAGAAGAAGATCCAGCTTGTAAAAGAGACTCGTTCAGCTTTGGACTCTGAGGTGGTCCAGGGAGAAATCCAGATGATGAAGGCTGAGATACATCGTATGGAGGTAAACACTGCACACACAACAAATAAACGAGGCAGACAATAAATGTAAAATTTTATTTATGATATGTGTGCTCGTTTTAATGTTTGTTTAATCTCATTTAATACGTGTGTGTTAGGTCATACTCAACCAACTAAAGAGGCAGCAGGAGCAGTTGCTGAGGGAGAGTGAAGAGACAGTGGCGAGGAGGGAGACCATTGCTAACCGTAGAAAGGCCATGGTCCACAGCTCCCAAAAACAGGCTACAAAGGGCGAGCTGAGCCGCCAAGCACAAGGCCTGCGTCGCAAGATCAAGGACGTGCACAAGGTAGGACACATGTCATGATCGTCCATTTCTGCATATGTACCTGAAGCACTGTTATCTTATATGCATCATTCATCTCTTCAGCATGTGGATGAGTGTGAGCAGGTGATCAAGGACCAACAGGAGAGCCAGGTGAAGCTGGCTGATAGGCTTGCACAGCAGAAGCAGCAGCTGATAGAACTGTGCGGCACCAGCAACACCCTGGACCATGAGTTTGTTAATATTGAGGACACTAAAGTCAGGGTAAGGAGGAGCAAATACAGTGCTTTAAAATGTTTCGCCCGTTTCTATTCATGTATTGTACTGGTTTTCACCTGCATTCTGAGTGTAACTGACTCCTCCCTGTATGGAAAGTGAAATATGCACCTTCTGTCTACTGCCGGTAAATGTTGCTATTGATGTGTTGAAGGTGTGGTGAGAATATTTGTTAAAGCACTTTCCAGGTCACTTAGACACAGCTGTAGATTTACTGTCTGGAGAGCATCACAGTTTCCACTCTTGGAACCACTCCCACAAGCATACCAGATATAGCCAATCATTGTTTTCCACTTTCTGACATCAGTTTGAAAACACAAGTGAAAACATAAATCAAATCCACTCTCATTCTTTACATTTCCCTCCCTCTAGAACTTAGACCACCTGGTGACTCTACAGAGCCGGGCCAAGAAGCTGCAGGGGGTGCGTGAGGGCCGCTACAGAGCTTCGTCCACCAGAGACTCAGTCAGAGCCGCTCTGCAAACCCAGACTGAGCATGTGCACGCTACCTCTGCCATCTTGCACCAAGTCTGTGAGGAGTTCCCCCAGCATCAGGGGCCACTCCGCAGGCTAATGTTAGCGTTGGCAGGTCGTGCTCAGGCCCTAGATCAGGAGGCATCCTGAACGTGTGGGAGACAATATAGACATGACAGTACAGGAAATGAGTAACATGAGGTTAGGATGAGAGGGAACAATTACACTGAAGAAAATTAGGACTGACTGTGGAGATGGCTCTTCAGAACCAGGGAGAGTTGATTTGCACAGCTGAGGTTAGTTGGCCAATTAACTCTCCCTGGATTTAAAAGGCAGCAGCAAAGCTGCCACACATGAGACTCAAAAAAGAGAGCTGAGCTGACGAGACACCTACACAAACCGCTGGCCAATTTATGTTTGCTGTTCTCACTAATAAAATCTACGTTAAAACCCAAATGGTTTGTCTCTGGCTGCTGTTGGGAGACCCCGTTGGCAACGTCATTTGCCACAGTCCTCAAGTAATGTTTACTTACGAAAAGGAATTGGAAGATAAAGGATAATCAAGGCAAGTGTGAGTTTGAAAGCAAGCTGAGGAGGCAGCACCACACGAGTTGCATAATGGGATAAGGTTCCTGGATATGAATGTAATTTAGAGCTAGAAGAGGGGAGCAATACAAGTCCTTTTTCTCCCGGTGTGAATTGTCTCAGCCTGGCTCCTCTGTTATACAGGCGCTGTTGACGTGCTTGGGCCTGGAGCAAATTCTCATGTGATAACTGTCCAAGTGTGTGGAAGTTTGCTCGCAGGTCCAGGACGTACTCAATTTCATTCTTACTGGGGCTTGGACCTTCCTCCCAGTTTTCTATAAGTAGGTCCAGAATTCCCCGTGATTTTTCTGCCAAATAATAGTTCGAAAGGAGAAAATCCCGTGGAGGCCTGGGACACCTCCCGTACTGCAAAAAGTAGAGGAGCAAGCCATTTATCCCAGTTGCATTTGTTTATGTGAATGAACTTACAGATCATGGATTTTAACGTCTTATTCAGCCGCTTGACAAGACCATCAGTTTTTGGGGGATATACGCTGGTCCGAATAGATTTAATGCCCAATAACGCGTACAGTTCCCTCAGTGTTTGTGACATGAACGAGGTGCATTGGTCAGTGTCAGGGACAGAGCAGGAAGACCAGAGGGCCACAGGTAGTTTCTTTGAAAAAAAATGTAAAAAAAATTAAAAGGTCAACTAACCAAACTAGCCTCCGATAACGAGTGAAGACAAGTTAACAGCACCAAAATACTGCTCTCAACTGACACAGGGGAAACATATATAGTGGCTGATCAAGCCACTCAAACACAGAAAGGGGGATAGACTTAGACACACTAACTTTGAAAACAAACTACAGCAACAACATAACACACCAGTATAAGGCCATATAATATTAACGAAGGAAAAATAATTAAACATAAATATCAAACAGTTGTCAAAGATTAACAACTAAAAATCTAAATAAGGAAACAATGTCCCTCCCCATGATTACGAGAGACATGGTGGTGCGCATCACCACTGAGCGCAGCGCACACGTAATATGTCCCTGTTCTTCGTCAGGATTAGGGGCTGCATCAGGTGGGAGCTAACCGCGACCTTGGTTCTATGTTTTTTTCCCTTATATCTAATTTCCACTGTTACCATCAGGTATTTGTGAATATCCCCATGCATACAATACAATATTCAACCAACACGCCTTAACCAAAGCCCCAGGTCGAACCAGGTTCTGGTGAATCATTCTCTGCATGCAGCCAGAAACCACCATAGCCTGATGTACACCCCCCTGAATCCTTACCAGGACTCTGTATGTAGCTCTCAAACCGGTGGAGGGTGTCGAAGGGCCGGCAACCCGAATCAGTTGCCCCATCTCCTTGAGGGGCATGTCTCCCGGAAGTGCCCCAGCTGCCCAGACTAGCCACACTCCTTCTCAAACATTCGAGGAGCCCCCTGTGGGTTGGGAGCGGTGTTTGTAGCAGCTGGGACCTGTGGTGGAAATGGGTGAGCGATACCAGGGTTAGTGTGGGGACGTGGTGGTAGTTGCACTGGGCTCTAGTGTTGGAGAGTGGCTGCAGGGAGGGTCCCTCTACAAAGGGCGGGAGTGACATTAGTTGACGTGGAACACCTGTGCGATCCAGGAACCCCATCCCTCTCACCCTCCTGCAGCCGACGCTGATCACACCCCACTACCACACTAAACTATACAAAAATCTCCTGGGCAAGAATGAGCTTCAAACCAACGAAATCCAGGTTGATGGTTCTGAAGAATGGTAAAGTGGTGAACAAATTTTGCTTCTTTGTGGATGGCGATGCAATACCATCTATAACCGAGAAACCAGTTACTAGCCCAGGTCTTTTAGCACGAATTAGATATCTTAGAAAGAGATCTTACTTGACTGATTAACCAACACTGACAACGCCACCTTGGGACTTTCACCCAAAGATTAAGCAATACTACCAGGATAAACCTGATTGGTCCACATCTCTTACAAGAGGGTTCCCCATAAATACACAGATCAGTCCATAAGTGAATACACAGATGTGTGTTTAAATTATAAAATTATTCAAGTAAAACTACATGCACAACCTCTATGGACTGTCACTTTAACATTCTCAATTGTGCAATATTCACTGTACTATATTCATTTTGTAAAAGAATTATGTGCAATATAAACCGTTATGTGCAACCCATTTACTGTACATATTCTGACACATAATATATTTCTTTACGCTGCACTGGTGTAAATAGTTAATGTATATTTTTTCTATATATTGTTGTATATTTCTATTTCTTTGTATTCCTTCACCCAAGTACTGCATACTACTTATGTGATGTCTTCTATTGCTGTAACAAATAGCAAATATCCCCATTGCAGGACTAATAAATGCTAGCTCATGCTAGCCCTTACCTCCTCGACCCACTTATCTACACTGGTGCCATGAGCACCCCTGAACATAGGGCACTTCCCTTCTCTAGGAAGGTAGATTATAGGTTCAGAGTTTCAACAACTGTCCCTTTCTGCCTGCAGCTGTTGCACCCTCTCCCTGAGGTCCTCCAGTTCCTGTGCCATGGTGGATTAGTAGATCCCATGTAGTGCCAACGCCTTGCCTTAAATAAATGAAAACAACTATATTCTATGCTCAGTGTACAACACCCTGCTCTGCTCAGTAGACAAGATAACAGAAAAAAAACTACGACTTAAAAAGCAACCAACACACTCCTCTGATTGTGGTGATCCTACAACACCAGATTATGTAACCGAATTCGATGTCTTAGAAAAAGTTCTTACTTGACTGATTGTTAATCAAAACCCCAAAACAGATCACACTGCCTCGATGTAGAAAGTTAATTGCCATATTAATAACTCAAGGAGTCTAAGCAAAATGAGTTAACAAATTACAGGATGGTATGGTTTAAAAAAAAAAAAAAAAAGGAAAAACATACACACAATAATAATAATAATAATTAATAAAAAGTATTGTATGATCGGACCCCAAGTGGATTGGAATGTTTCAGGGTGACCCCGCAGCGAGAATTACATTTTCTCCAATTTTAAGGAGAACACCAAATCCCTCAACCACATAGAACAATTTGGGGAATGATGTGACTTCCAATTCATTAAGATTCTCCTTCGTGCCAAAAGGGTTGAGAAAGCAATTATGTTTTTGTGTTTATTTATTAAAGTTTTGTCTCCGTCGCCCTGAACACCAAAGATGCACATCCAGGCATTGGGTAGGAGATTAAGACTGAGGGAGTCTGATATTACTTTGTATACTTTGTCCCAGTAAGTTGTGAGTTGTGGACAGATCCAAAACATGTGAGTAAGATCTGCTGGTGAATTATGACATCTACCACATTAGAGTACATTTTTGAAAGTTTGGAGTTAGAGTAGTGCAGGCGATGCAGTACCTTGAATTGAAGTAAATTTAACCGTGCACACAATGAGCTTTTATTGACCCTTATAAGGGCCTGGTTCCAAAATGAATCATGTATGCTCATGCCAAGTTCTTTTTCCCAATCCACTTTGATTTTACCAATGTTAGTCTCAGTAATTGAGTTGATGATTTGATAAATTTGGGATATAAATACTTTTACCTTTGGTTGGGTGTTCAGAATTTTCTCATACACTGAGTCTAGAGGTGAATTAGGGAAATTGGAGTTGTAAGATCTGGCAAAATGTCGCACTTGGAAATAGCGAAAAAGATGGGATTGAGGCATATTGTATCTTTCAAATATATCTCTGGAACTCCCAAACACCCCAGTGATGTATAATTGACCAATGTTGGAAATGCCATTTTTGAGCCATAGAGAGAATTAACAGTCTAGTCTGGGTGTGGGGGAAAGAGGTGATTATCATGAATAGGAGTTAGAGTGGATAAATCTGTGCAGCCAAGGTTTTTACGCAACTGTGCCAGAATGTTCAATGTTGCAATTACTATAGAGTATTTTCTTGGGAGAAGGGTAGTCTAGAGGTTACCAATGCTAGAAGAGAGGAAGATGTACACGATTTAGCTTCATTTAGACACCAGCTTACTTGAGGATGCTTGATCCAATCATCAGAGTCTGTCTTCATCTTATTGATTAATGGAGAGAAATTCCTTCCATACAAGCTTTCGAATTTTCGAGTGATAAAGATGCCTAGATATTTGAATTCAGAATTACATATACGAAACGGTAGTTTTTGGAGTCCTTATTGCTAAATTGTTTAAAGGGAAGCATTCGCTTTTGGAAAAATGTAACTTATATCCTGAGAAGGTCCCAAATTGTTTAAGGATTCCATCTAACGCAGGAACAGATTCTACCAGGTAAGAGATATAAACTAGTAAATCGTAAGCATATAGCGAGACTATATGGTCAGTGCTCCATCTGTGAATTCCTTTGATGTTTCTGGGATGCTTTAAGAGCAACAGATAGCGGTTTGATAGCTAACGCAAATAATAAGGGACTTAAAGGGCAGCATTGACGGGTACCTCTGTATAACTTAAAATATTCTGAGTTTGATCTATTGGTGACAGCAGAGGCCCTAGGTGAGGAGTAGAGGAGTTTGACCCATGCCACAAATTTAGGACCAAAACCAAACCTTTCCAAAATCCTGAATAGATATGGCCATTCCACCCTATCAAATACCTTTTCTGCATTTAGAGAGACAACCATCTCTGGGGTCTGTCCAGGCAACAGGCGGCGGATATTGCTGAAAGAGTGGCGATTCTTTATGAAACCAGTTTGGTCTTCAGAAATAACCTGGTGAATATCTTTTCCAGATGTACAGCTAGGACCTTCGGCAAAATTGTATAATCTGCATTTAGGAGAGATATTGGTTGATAGGATCGCATTCATTTGCATCTTTTCCAGGTTTTAACAATAGAGTAATTAATGCATTTGTCAGGGTTTGTGCCTCTGGATAGCGAGTCATTAAACATGTTAAGAAAGAGTGGCAGTAGTTTATCTGAAAATGTCTTTAAAAATTCAATAGGGAAACTGTCAGGCCCAGGTGCTCTGCTGCTTTGTATAGGTTTAATTGATCCCAGTATCTCGATCATGCTCAATGGTAGGTCTAGTTTCCTTTCTTGGTAGTTATCAATATTTGGGAATAGGCCCTCAAGGAAGTTTTCCATATCCGTGTTGTTTGGCGGGTTTTTTGATTGATATAAGTTAGAATAATAGTCTTTGAAGATGTCGTTAATTTCAGATGGAATTACTGTCACATCATTTGAGATGTTTTTAATTAGTGATATTTGCTGAGAGGGAGATTTAACTTTAAGTTGATGAGCTAATAACCTTCCTGCTTTCTCACCATATTCATAATGACTACCCCAAGCTTGTAATAGTTGTTTTCAACTTTACCTGTCGACAGTAGATCACACTCCTTTTGCAGATTTAATCTTTGCTTTTGAAGTTCAGGAGACGGTATCATTGAGTTTTGTAAATCTAAATCTCTGATTGATTTAATGAGTTGATCTTGTTTCTCTCTAATTTATTTTACAAAGAAGAAAAGGCTATAATTTCCCCCCTAATGACAGCTTTTAGAGTCTCCCAAAGAAGAGAAGGGGAGACATTATCTTTATGGTTTGTTGGGACCTGGTATTTATGAACTACAGTTTGGCCTACATGTGTAGTCAAAAGCCTAAGGCTGCATGTCCTTTGTTCTGGAGAAGACTAGAGCCCCCAGAATGTAGTCTCCCAGGGTGCCTCAACGTCACACAGAGGTGTGAAAACCGACTGGAGACACAAGGGTCAACCACTGTTGATCACTCTGGGCCCCATGACCTGTGAGGTCACTGGGCCAATATAATGCCAGGTCTCTCCCTCTTCTTGCTCTTTCTACGGTCCCTCTGAGGGCAGAAGTCTGGCTTGTCCAACTCCTCTTTTGTACGCCACCCTCGAGAGAAGAAGGGTGGCTGTCCAGCTCACACTTTCAACTCAACTCAACTCTCAGAAAGGAGGTCACCTCTCTTTCTGCTCAACTTCAAATGGAGAAGAGGTGCAGCTTCCACTCACCTCAACAAGGAAACCTCCTCCAATCCAAGCTCTACCAACCTTCAAGCAGTGACGCGATGTCTGTGGAGACTGTAATCCATGGCATACAATACACTGTACTTAAACTTGTTCTTATACCTAACCTTTTGTATATTACAGCCTACCTCCCTTAGCTTTATTCGACATCACACATACATGAATGCACTCTGCTCATAAGAAACTGTGACCTACGCCCTAGAAAGAATTCAAGCAGCTGCCCCAGGTTCTGAAGGGCAGATAGGAAAGGCGTTGTCTTGTCTGGAAAATGCGCATGCTTACACAAACAGAACATACAGCCGTTAAAGCGGGAAAACAATGTTCCTCACTCCAATGAGCAACAACACCGTATAAACACATGTGGATCTGCAAAACTACTTAAGACTCGCAAGGCCAAGCCGAGTCAAGGCTTGTTTTTAAAACACAAAACCAAACACTGTCAGAAATATGAAGATTTGCCCTGCTGCTACAAAGGAGGGGTAAAACTGGGAGCGGCTCCTCATCATTGGCGGATTCCAGTGCCAAGAGGCTGGGACCATGCCTGCGCACCATCTAGGGAGAGCCAAGTCTAAACCACGGCGACTCCCCCTCGTTATTGACCAATGAAGTTCTACCTACTATTATAAGTACTGCACCCGCTGTCCGTTCGGCACGACTCTTGACTACCCCATGCTACTGATTTGGCCGAGGCTGTGCCGATAGCTATGCAGTACCTTTTCGTTGCTTCGAAATAAATAAATACTTGTTGAACCAAACCGAGACCGGCTCTTCTCATACCTCGGGACAAAAGAACACGACATGTCCTGCCGGAGAACATCGAACAGCAACTGAGCTGTACCGCACAACAGAAACACAAAGGCAGGAGCCACAAAACCAGCAAGACGACTTCACAGAACTTCGAACAGCACATCAACCTTTTTTCCCTTTCCATGGATGGGTAACACAACTGGGCTTAATAACTATACTAGGCTAAGCAAAGACTGATTCCTTGTGATGTTTATAAATTTGATTTGTGTTGCTGTGATATTTTGGTTATTTGAAAGTTAATGTTTTATAATCTTATTATCATCTTAATATTTTTTCCTTATCTGAGTAGTTGTGAAAGCACACAATAAAAGACCTGGACTTGGTGGATCCTCGTTCTGGTAGCGGTCTGGTGCGATGTGCACGGTCAATCAGCGGAGGTGAAGTGAACAGCTCCGGCCCCAATGTTGCCATCAGTAAGTCCACTATAAACTGCTTCGGTTCCCTGCCAGTCTCGCTGCCCTCTGGTATGTTCACGATGCAGAGGTTGGATCGTCGGGACCTGCTTTCCAGGTCCTCCAATGACCATCTTGGAGAAGTTTGTTCTGAGACTGCATGGATTTAATGGTCGCTTCAGTCGAAGTGAGCCGCTCAAAAGTTTCTCCAAATATTGTACATGCTGGTACAGTGGATTTCCAGCAGCGAGGCCAGTTGTTGTATTGTGAGGGGCTCGCTTTCACCTTCGAGGGCTGGGTGAATTGTCTCACCTGAGGATGAGTCGGAGCCCGCAGCCATTTTAGCTAGCTTTCCAGATAGCAAAGTAGCCCGAGTTGTGTGACTTTGCAATCCTCCTTGCTTATTATGTTTCGATGTCATTTCTTTTCCCAAATGTGTTCGTAGCACATTCGACAACTTGCTGTGCGGCAAAAGTAAAACACAAAGGAGGTCTTAAAGGTAGAATATCCAAATTAGTCTGGAGCCTCTCCATGTGCGTCAACTCACTACATCCTCTAACCGGAAGCCCATTGAGCATGTGCTACACTATTGACCAATCACATCACTTCCTCAACATCTCTACAAGTCCACCCGACAGGAAACTTGCTCTCAAAAGCTGACAACCGTGGTAACTTCCACCACGCAATGCCCACACACTGGCAAACTGAAGGTAGATGTCTCTATATTTATTCACTGAAGCTAAATTGAAAGGTAAAATACAATGCACTGAATTTTTAGTCGTCAGTTGTCACTTTGTGTTGACTGTTATGCCATTGCGAACTGAACTGTCGGTTCACATAGCTAAGTAGCTAATGTAACGTGGCAGAGAGGAATGTGACTAATCTTTAAGCACAAGCTTAAATAAAAAAGGTAATTTTAATGTCAGTGTGTTTGATACCCTGCCATAGCTTAATGTGTAAGTACCATGTCGTCAAGTAATGCTAAATGGCGCCCACCCTCTTTTTTTCGCATCGAACTGAAGTGGTCAAGTTGAGGTTTAATTTGGGCCTGTGACCATTTTTCGTTCTTCTCCTTTTTAAATGTTTATACAGCTGCTTATCAAACCATTAGCTGTTTGGCTGGAATCAGTCGTTGGCTTAGCTAGCTAGTTCTATAGCTAACACACGCCTGTATAGCTTGTATTATTTGATTGGCATGGAGAAGATTTTGTGTCCCATCTCTTTTTAAAATTGATTAAAAGCAATTGAAATATTTCCCAAAATATTTTACAGTATTACAGTAATGTTGTTATAATTGTGTACATTTGTATGCATTTTAGTATATATAAATAATATTAGGTAATTTGTAGTTTATTTTAATAATTAAAACACAATATTAAACCGTGTCCAAGGTTTGAAGCACAACTCTGTTACCAAATCATGATCCCCACACTACGATAATGGAACATGCCTAAATCATATATTAATGGGAAGTTGCAACATCCAAAACATTTCGGGACAATGGCCAGGTCACATGCAAGTTCCCTCCTTTCATTTTCTCTATTTTTATATAAATATCATGGTTGGCTTCTTTCGTCAACCTCAAGAATTCAGTCCCATTACCAAACTTATTATTAGAAAATATATTTGAATATATACCTATAAAATAAAAGAAACACTGACCAAAACAATGATGACCACTGGTTTGAAGTGCCCAAGTTCAGGTTATAGATAAAGGGCCAACCAGACAAAGAGGCACCAACTCCAATTCTTTTGCATATTATATCAGTGGCTAGACGTAAAGGTTAGGTATGCATGCTTTCGTGGATGGGCTGTTAGAATGGGTGATGCAAGATGAGAGACATAAATTGGGAAGCTGTGGGCGACATCTTCAGACTTGGGGGTGACAATTGCTCATGTTACTCTGTTAGTGTTTGTATATTGTTCCACCTTCTGGTCTCCTTGATGCATGAAGTCTACATTAAAATCTTCTACATAAGACATCAGCTGCTGCCTGAGTTCTCCTTTCACCAGCTTCCGGAAACTTCTATCACACTACTTCGTTTCCCTTGCAAAACTCTGATTATAGCCAGGTGGCCCCTCTGGCAGTGACACTGCATCCAGGCGCATTATGCAATGCAGGTGTCTTGCCAAAAAACAATTGCCATCCGTGGTTGCGCGCAGTCTGAGAAAGGTGTATCTGCCTCAAAAGAGACATCAAAGACACATTCAATGTCTGCAGGGTAAAATACAGATTGAATGTAAAGGAACACCTTTGAAGACAAGAAAACAGGTATTCCAGCAGGTAGAAAAGGACTGTGGCACTTTGAAGGGAGAAGAAGATGAAGTAGGACATTGAAATTGGATGCACCTTTGACAAACAAGAAAGAGCTACATTCACTTTTCGGTAAGAGAAAAAAGAAAAGAAGCTGATTTCAAACTATTAACTTGGGCCCAGAGCAGGTAAAAGAATGCAGTCTTAAGGATGATGGCAACAAAGGATTTCCTTTATTTAATATGTAACCCATCCATAAATATTGTTATTATGTAATTTAGCCGACTACCACCCTTAGTCACAGCCGACCACAAAAAGCTGCTTAATTAGAGGAAGCAGCTCAATAAGAAGAAGAGACTCAATAGGAACCACATTTGTTGTCTGTAATGTGTTGTGTGTAATGTGTTGTGTTGTGAATAATGTGTTGTGTTGTGTTAACCCTTGTGTTGTCCTTGCTTCCCCCGGCTGTTGGCCCCCCTCACATAGCCCACCCCATATTAGGATGCACACGTAGGGCAATAGACAAGTGAGCAGCCCTTGCAGATGTATTTGTTACACCTGCGGCATGCGGTGTGAGTTTTACAGTCCTTCTTCCTGGGGCATATCTGACACCTCTTCCTCTTACTCGCCACAAGCGGGGCTGCTGCTAGGGCTATAGAGGAGGCCTGACTCGTCGTGGTCGTCATGTGCGGCGGTGGCGGCGGCTTTTACAGCCTTCACAACTGCGGCAGATGCTTCCGTGCGGGGGATGTGCTCCCTTCGTGCGATGAACGAAGTCACGAGAGCCTTTCCCAGCTGCTCTAGGAACACCCTCCGCTTGTTCCGATTGCCCGGCATCCAGTCTGGGTTGATCTCTCTCCATATCACGAAGGCGTTGTAGGAAGAGACGTCGATAATGTTGTGAAAGATGACCAGGGGCCAGCGCGCAGTCATCTTCCTGCAGCTGTACGTTCCGATCACCTTGTCTAGGTTGTCCACGCCACCTTTGTTGCAGTTGTAGTCCAGGACGATGACCGGTTTCCCGTCCTTGCGGCCGCTGACGTCTGCCTTGGTGTGCCGTGTGCTCAGGAGCACCACGTTCCTGTTTTTCTTTGGGATGTAGGACACCAGAGTGGTGGTGGGCGTGAATGAGAACACCTCTTTTCCCTTGACCGTGAGCAGCCCGGTTGGGAGCTCGGGCTTGTTCTTCCGAACTGTGCCGACCACGGTGAGCTTCCTCTCTAGGAGCTGCTGCGCGAGTTCGTAGGAGGTGAAGTAATTGTCGCACATGACATTACGACCGTGCAGTCCCTCCGTTACATTGAGCACTACCCGCAACCCCTGGTTCCGTTCTGGGCATCCGCCGCTCGGCTTTCCGGTGTACACTTGCATCTTCCAAGCGTAGCTGGATTTCGCATCGCAGGCCACCTATGACTTGATCCCGTATTTCGCCGGCTTGCTGGGCATGTACTGATGGAACGGACACCAGCCTAGGGAGAAAAACAGGAGGAGATGAGAGGAGATGAGATGAGGACAAGGACTAGCAGCCGCTATCTACATAACATAACATAACATAACATAATAATAATATAAAACGGATAAAAAGACTAACCTCTGAACGGAACCAGTTGCTCGTCCACGGTCACTTCATGCCCCGGGTTGTAGAGGTCCAGTAGCCGCGCCACCCACGCGTCCCAGACCTCTCGCATGGCCGCCAATTTGTCCGTGGCTCGTCTTGTGATTCTCGTCTTGCGATTGTCAAAGCGCAGCAGTCTGTGTGGAAGAGTTTTAGGGGCATCGTGGCACGAAATATCGCCCGGCCACTCTCGGCGTCCCACAGGCTGGCGGCGGCCTCGCCCTGGGACCTGTACACACCCGCTAAGATCAGCAGCCCTATGTAGGCACGCAGGTCGGTCTCATCCATCCCTTTCCATTCGTCGCCGTATTTTCGATGACCCTCCCGATTCGTCATCTCCAGGATGATGCTCTTTACCGACGGCATGATGAACAGGTGGAACGTTAGGTCGCCGGTGCGGCTCGTCGCATGGAGCGTGGGGCTCGGGGGGACCCCGCTTCGAGCTGCAGCAGAGGAGGAGCAATAGGAGGAGGAGCAGCGGCCCTCTTCTCGGCCATACGCCCTTGAGGACCATGTTATTTCCCCGTTTCTTGACGGGAAGGTCTCTCTTTCTCCGAGTCTGGTGGTGTTGCCGTGGTCTTGTCCTCCTTCTTCTTCTTCTTCAAAGGATGATGAATCTGCAGAAGCATCACCCACTGGGTCGTAGACTTCATCGCCGTCGTCGTGTTCGTAGTCACCGTCGTCTCCGTCTTCATATTCGTCTTCGTCTCCATCACCATCTCCGTCCTCTCTGTCTTCTTCTCGGTCTGCTTTTCTATCTGCTTCTCGGTCTGCTTCTCCATCTCCTTGTCCGTCTGCTTCTCGTTCTGGCTCTTTCACGTCGTCTTCGGGTTCAGAGGATGGTTGCTGGGAGAATAACTGTTGGAGAACCTGTTCTCTGGTGAAACGCTCCTGACGTGACATCGTGCCATGGTCCAGGAGGGGGGCACATGGAGAATGACGCACCGGCTTCTTTGAGGGTCTAATGTACCCCCCCTAGATTACAATTGGAATCAGGTGTGGGTCTAAATGACCCCATAGAGCACCACAGCGCCCTCTCTGGGGGTCTAAATGACCCCCCAGGAGACACACCCACAATCATGGGTCAATCTGTCCCAGGAACAACACGAGGGATAAATTTATGAAGTTGTTTTTCTACTTGCATGTGTTTTCTTATGTTGCAGTGCATTTAGTTCTCAGGGCCACCGTAGCTCTCGGCCCTCAGGTAGAGTTCCAGCAGCTAGGAGTGTAAAAAGTAAAAGCTGTCTCACACATTGGAACAGCTAACGGACTCACACCAGACCCGTGCTGGTTCATCCACTGGTAGCCTGTATGTAAGACCACTTGTTGTCATCACAGGTCCAATGCAGAGCGCTATGGAAGGAAGGTACAGCCAAGTTGACGAAGACCCAGAGCCACAGGAAGAAGTGGCATCAGAGGACAGGGCAGCAACTGACCCACCAGAGGTATGCTGTGTGTGAGGAATCAAGACGAGTCAAACTGCTGTTTTTTCTTTTATTGTTTTAACTCCTTTATAAACCCTCTGTGAAGACACAGAGACTTCAGGTGCTGTGATGTTGCACTTGTAGACTACTTAATTTCAAGATGCACAAAATAAGAAGCTTAGTACACTATTTCATAGTATAATCTGATGAGAAAACAATTTCCAGCAACTGTAAAGGTCTACCTCTGCAAAACCACCCTGTCAAATATATAAGGACAAACTTCAAGATTACAGGCTTTTACTCCAAACGCTCCCATTGCATTGAGTGAATTTCACTTGTTTAAATGTCTTAAAAGTCATGTTATCCCGGATCCTATCATTTTAGCACAGACAATCTTGAAATGAGATCAAAAAGACAAATGTCAAGCAATAAAGTAAGGTTAAAAACTAAATTATTTCTTTTAGCATCAGATGACTTAAAATTTAGATTTTTGAAATGTGATGATTTTAGAGAGCAAAAATATCTCTAAATAAGGAGAGATTACAATTCTCTCTGAATTTCTTTATTTCTAAATTAAAATCAAACAAACAAATGTACATAGACAAATTCCGTTGCTTATTTTAAGCAGCAAAATTTACTTGTATTGACTGAAAGCATCTTTATAATTTAACAGTGTAGCCTTAAATTTCACAGGAAATGTTTACAGTGAAAAAGTGGTAATGCTATGTTTGTCTAACAATACAAAATGTCTATATCATAATCTATATCAAGAAGCTTTATACATACTGTTTTATGTGTGCCAGTGTGACTCACAGGATCAGACAGGACCAGAGCCTGAAGACTCAGCCCCTCAGCCTGACCCTTTCCTTAGTGGTGAGGATGAAAACTCCCAGGATTCTGGTCAGTCATCCACTAAACCTGCTGGGATTTACAATTCGATACAAAGCTGGGACACAACATAGCACTGTTCAATACATTCACATTGTAAATAAATAGGCAAAAGTAACACAGACATAATTTACAATTTACGTAAACTAGGTAAGTACGTAAAAAAGATAATTTAGGTTGTTTTGCCTAAGATTCCTTAGTTCAAATGTTACTACCATTAATTAATTAAGAAATATTATATGAAAACCTTTTTGTGCATGAATTTACAATAATTTCATTAACTTTAACTTTACTTATCTAAATATTTGCATTGAAAGAACAGTTCATCTTAGCATACTCACAAGTTCAGTATCACACAGCAGCGTGGATCTTTTTTTACATCATCATTTGTTCATTTTAAGAAGGACTTTTATTTTCTGTCTTTCAGTGCAAGACAACTCTGCTCAGATGCCGGTGAATATTAACCTCTCCAACCTCAACACGTTAGAAGACATGGAGGATGAGGAGCCACTGCTGGAGGATGTGGAAGAGGAGGAATTTCTTGTTCTTGATCCAGAACATGTGTGTAGTATCTCCTTAATATTTATGTGATCAGAAGTTGCCTCCATTCATATCTGTTTGCATTTCGAGTGTATGTTCATAATAATAGATTTCTTCATTTATCATTCCCACTGTCATTGTTTCAACGTTTCATCTTTTGACAGCCCCTGGTCAGAAGGCAACAAGCTGCTCTGAACAAACAGCTGAGGGAGGAGCTGGAGAGGATCGAGATGGAGTTAAAGGAAAAGGTTGTTTACTTTTCTTTAACTATATGTTCTCAGTATGTCCAGAAGATGGTGCTGTTGAGCTGTTTAGAATGTGGACTATTTTTTCAATTTTTTACACATTTAAAGGCCCATCATAAAAATATTGACAATGAAAAGCAGATGAAATCAACAAACTAAACACCTTTGAGAAAGAACGTGTCCAGGACAATAGAAAGCCAGAGTAAAACTATCTGGATACTTTGTTCTGATTCCTGCCTTTGCTCTTTCTCCCTCGCTCTCTCTACCTCTGCCACAGCTGGGACTTGAGAAGGCAGAGGCCAGCCTCATACAGGAGAAAGGTTTAAAGATTTTCAGGATTCAGGAGCAGCTGGCCAGACTCCACACAAGGCTGGAGGAGCATCATCAGAACAGGGAACAGGCTGAAACCAAATATCAGCAGGCCCAGGATCAGCTGGAGGCAGGGAATAGACACTTTTCCAACATTAGCAGCCAGCACAGTAAAGCCCAAGCTGATGGTGAGCCTGACTTTCCATTGGGGGTCTTGCCTTGGTCCTGATTCAGGATTATATTGCATTCTCACGTGTTGCAACATAAAGCTAAATCGCTAATTAAATTAGCTTTATATTTTAAGTTTGAATGTTTACACAGAATATTCAACAGTTAAATTTAAATGAAATAGATTTGAGCCTCATCCATTTCAGTAATTAGTTGGCTGTGTATGAAAATACTACTGGACAGAAACACCGTTTCAGCACCAGTAAGACAGAATCAGTGTCAGTCCATGTTTCCAAAATAAAGATCTGAGGCTTTGTGTTAATGTTTTAACGCTGTGTATCTACTCCAGTGTCCAAGCTACAGGCAGAGGTCGAAAACTTGTCGCTGCACCTCGTCTTCGCACAGAGAGCCTGTGAAGATCTGCATTCTAATGTCAAAGCAGTTAGGACCACCAGACGCAAAGCAGGAGCTGAGAAGAGTCAGGCTGAAGAGCAGAAACTGAAGCAGGTGGACAGGATGAAGTCAGGCACATTAACAATATCAGCTCATTTGAAGCTTTATCTGTATTATATATATTCATTGATTCATTAATTCAATAATTAATTTAAGTCATTGGTTTAAAATATGGTTTCATCAGGATTTATATGTGGAGCGTCTGACGAAGGAACTGGAGAGGCTGACTCAGCAGGTTGCCATGTATGAGGCCAAGGCCAGTGCTCAAGCAGAGGAGACACAGGCAGCCAGACAGGTCCTCTCTGAGGTAACTATAAGATGAAATAAGACAGTATAATGTATCTGTAAGGTCAAAGTGCCTCAGGCATCAACCTTGTATAGTTTAAATTAATGCTACTGTTAACAGGACAATCATTTGCAGTTAACTGACAGGATTAAAGATTAAAGCTGCAATATAGTTTTGGCCACTTAAGAACAGTGTTACAAGCTGTAAGAAATAAAATGACACAAATGTCAGTGTTAGAAAACAATAAATAAACAAATTATGTACACTATAAGTTGGAGTTGTGTTTCTGGCCACATAATGAATACAAGTCCAACATTTATCCTTCTTTTAATCTCCTGAGAACATCTGGCTCCTCAGCAGCTCAATGGGGCTCCGAGTTTACCTGCTATTTGTTAACTATTAGCAAGCGATCAGTTACGCAAACCGAAAAAGTGCAGATGCTAAGATGCAGCAGCAGGTGAATGTGACACCTTTAATATTACACATTTAATCCAGTGTTACTGTAAAGATATTTAATTTCTGTGCTTCCAAAGGATTAAAAACATGAATCAAATTACTGCAATCAATACGAACAAGGTGTTGGGCATAAAAAGTACTGTATATCTTGCAGTAACTTATAGTAATACCCATTCATAGATTCTCTTCTAAATGTAAGCTTCTGGTTTACATTGTTTGATTCTCATATTATATGAGTGTTGGTAAAATGTTTGTGTCTGTGTGCAGGTTGAGATGGAGATGGAGTCTCTGGTTATGATGCGTAAACAGCTGCTGCAGCTGTGGAACAGCAGCGTGATGAACTTAACGAGACGAGATGAAGACCTCAGCAAGATGCAGGAGGATGTGCGGTGAGAATTAGGGCAAGAGAGGGATGGATATTAATATGCTACTGATCCACATGAAATAAACTAATGTACTTCAAACATGTTGTACATGTAATGTCTCTGCTGAAAACAAGTTTCACAAACAAGATGGGGATTATGTTTGTCTCAGTGACAGATTGTTGCCATCCTCTACTTTTCAGGCTAAAACTTAAAGGGAAATGAAAACAAAAATTACTGTCACTATGATAAATGCAGGTTTTCACCTGTTTCATGAGCTGAGATAGAAGGAATGGTGACAAATATCACAATGAAAGCATGTGTTCACACGTGCTTTTCTGCTGTTTGTGTTTCCGAAAGCACAAAAGAGCACCAGGTGATCTTATTGGACAAAGAGATTGAAGGCTACAAGAATTCCACCTCTGAAGAACAGGAGAAGAATGAGGCACTGACTCTGCAGCTGAACAGGGCCCGGATGGATGGAGCCACCTCCAGAAAGCTGATCAGTCAGAAACAGGCCCAGCACGAGGCTCTACAGGCAGAATACAGCATCTGCATCCGCATCCTGAGTGACTCCGAGAACACCCTCAACAGGCTCACGAAGGTGGAGAGAGGGCAAAGCCTTTTGTGTTTGTCCTGACAGTAGTTCTACTCTCTCTCCCTATTTCACACACTTTCTTTACCCCCAACTTCTCCTTCTTCGTTCTAGGAAACCAGCAGCCACCAGGCTCAAATGAATAATCAGAGGAGGCAGTTGGAGAAAGAGAATGCTGTGCGTCTGGATCTAGAGGACAAGATCATGACCAACATGCAGGAGAAGCTCACCCACAACAAGGCTGCCAAGTACTCCCAAAAGCTGATAAGGAAGAAAGCTTCACTCAAGAAAGAAAAGGTAACAGTATATTTGATAGTTTCAAACTGGTATTTTTTTAGAGAAATATAGTATGTGTTCAATTCCAGTATTATACATCCACAAAGCTGAAAATTTAAAAGAGACAGACAAGAAAATAACTGTCCAAATTAAAGCAGTAGAGATGTCTTGGCTTTAATTTCTCTATTTTTCATCGAACTGAAAAAGATCTGGATCCCAGATTGGCCGCGATCCAACTTAATAATTTCTGTCATTAGATGTCCTCCTGCCTCGTAATTTCCCAATCTTTTCAAATTTCCAACAATCAATTTGTTACTCAGGCTTTCTGTCTGAAGCCCAAGCCAGGATATGATTTTTCAAACATTGGTAAGGTCCATTCAGAGCCATAGAAGACATCATAGACCTGATTCAAGGCTAGAGTGTCTGTTTATTATTCAACAGATCATGGGAAACAGAATAAGAAGTGATTACTGAAGAAAGAATGATGCAGGAATGTAAAAAAGGTCTAATGCATAAAGTTAGAAAATCAAAAAAACACATGACCAATAAGTTATGTATACAGACACGATTTAATATTACAGTATTGTTTTTCTTACCACCTCTCTTTCCCCTTTAGATCTGTCAGCTGTGGCAGCTGGAGAATGAGGGGGTGACGGTGAGACTGGATATCATAGAGGTCAGCCAGCATCTGGAGAGCCTCTCCCTCGCTCAGGAAGCCCTCGATGAGGAGAAAGCAAAGTACCAAAAGATTGTCACATCCAACCAGGCCCAGATTACTTCCTTCAATGCACTGATCGAACAGAAGGAGACCACCATTGCCAACTACAACAGAAAGATCAGTCAAATCGCAGCCAGCACTGGGGTGAGGGATCTTGGAGATGAAATCCCAAGTTGTCTGTTGTTTATGTGGCTTAGTCAATAATAATCTATTTCAATTTTGAAGTACATTAGAAACAATCTTAAGAGTCAGATACTGTATTTTGTAAAAAGTAAAGATTTTTCAGCTCATAAGTACTGATTAGTCATTACTACATTATTACAAAACTTGGAACTCATGGGTCAGACCACACCCATCTTCCTACTTGGCCTCCATTTTGATCTAGACTTGTGTTAAGTTTCATGGCAGTTTTTTGAACAGTTGCAACACTATCACTGGACTCAAAACCTGTCCATAGACAAAAGACATAAACACCTGCCATGATGACGGAGAAAACAATAACAGCTCTACTGTTGTGCCTCATAATTACATGTTATCTTTGTGATATGTTTGGCTTCTTTTCCAGCATGAAGACCTGAGTCCTCTGCAAATCAAGGTAGATGCGTTGAAGGCTGGTATCGAGGAGCTGGCAGCGAATATCAAGAATGACCAGCAACTCTGGATAAAACGTCAGACGACTCTAGTAGGACTGACACGGGAGATAGAGGCCAACAGCAAGAACATGCATAAACTGCAGATAGAGCACACTGTCATGCAGCAGAAAAAAATACATTTCAAAAGTACGTAAAGTTCTTAAAAAGCACACACATGCATGAATAGGTAAACAGGTCCAAGTCAGTCAGTAAAAGTCAGTTGTCACTAAGTTAATTAAAGGCTACTAATGGTCTTTAGCTTGTAAATGAGAATGTAACTATTATTTGAACAGTACATGTATTTTACAACAAAAGCTTTGAAATACAGATACGATTATAACTTTATTGATCCCACGCTGGGGAAATTCATTTGTTTTGAATGAGGAGATATTGAAATAGACGTCTACACACACATACATATATAGACTGTTAAAAGCATATAGACAGGTATGGTATACAATATGAATATGACTATAAAAATGGTATGTACTTTATTTATGTAGTAAACCATAGTATACTAAAATAGCAGTATGCTATATATAGTGTAACTATATAAAGGGGTTTGCACATACTATGCACAACCTGTACACTTCCATTTGCAGTTGTACTCTGACGCCCTCTCCACCAGATCAGATTGAAGCAGAGCACCAAGAGCAGAGAGATCTGGAGAAGAACACGAAGATGCTGAGAGGAGACCTGCTGAAGCTCAACTACATGCTCAGCAAGAATGGACAGCTCAGCCAGGCACTGGAGCAGGAGAATGTGCTGATGGAGTCAGATTTTCACCTTAGACTTAAGGCATGGCATGGCTGATAAATTCAGCTTTAATTGTTTTTATTCTCTGCACTTTTAATATGAAATATTATTAAACGTGAAATATAATGTGTTTAGGAGGCAGAGCGGGAGTCAGTGGAGATCCAGATGACGTATGAGAAGACCCATGATGAAAAAGAAAGACTCCTCAACAGTCTGACGGATACTGAGTGAGTTAAGATCTGTGTCTTAACTATGAAATATTTTGCAACAAAAAAACCTTCAGCATTAGGGCAGACACTTCCCCACCGGCCTGCTCTTACATTGCTCTTAAACATTATGCATCAAAACTAATCAGAAGGTATTAGGACCTGTACAGAACTATTCCTTTAAGGCTTCACACAAATCTAAACTGAATAAATGTCATATCAATATGAAGACCATCAAAATATTTAAATAACTATTGATGTGGGGGGCTAGAGTTTTACACAGGACCATAATCTTTTTGTGTTTAAGAGCACAATTGAAATCATGGCTTTTAAACCATTACATCTAGTGTACATGAGTTAATATTTGAATAAACTTTTTCTATAATTGGATTAAAATCATTCTGTTAGTGACTGCTCAAGTCAGTTTGGTTTTATCATTTTCCTGGGTGTTTTTTTTTACATGCATTCCTTTGTTGGGTTCATGTGTTGTGTGCATGTGACCTGCAGGTGGCAGATCATGTTGTGGGAGAAGAAGATCCAGCTTGTAAAAGAGACTCGTTCAGCTTTGGACTCTGAGGTGGTCCAGGGAGAAATCCAGATGATGAAGGCTGAGATACATCGTATGGAGGTAAACACTGCACACACAATAAATAATAAACGAGGCAGACAATACATGCAAAATTGTATTGATGATATGTGTGCTTGTTTTAATGTTTGTTTAATCTCATTTAATACGTGTGTGTTAGGTCATACTCAACCAACTAAAGAGGCAGCAGGAGCAGTTGCTGAGGGAGAGTGAAGAGACAGTGGCGAGGAGGGAGACCATTGCTAACCGTAGAAAGGCCATGGTCCACAGCTCCCAAAAACAGGCTACAAAGGGCGAGCTGAGCCGCCAAGCACAAGGCCTGCGTCGCAAGATCAAGGACGTGCACAAGGTAGGACACATGTCATGATCGTCCATTTCTGCATATGTACCTGAAGCACTGTTATCTTATATGCATCATTCATCTCTTCAGCATGTGGCTGAGTGTGAGCAGGTGATCAAGGACCAACAGGAGAGCCAGGGGAATCTGGCTGACGTGCTTGCACAGCAGAAGCAGCGGCTGATAGAACTGTGCGACACCAGCAACACCCTGGACCATGAAATTGTTGATCTCGAGGACACTAGAGTCAAGGTAAGGAGCAAATACTGTGCATGAATACATTACTATGTGAATATACAGTAACAGTGCTTTAAAATGTTTTGCCCTTTCTATTCATGTATTGTACTGGTTTTCACCTGCATTCTGAGTGTAACTGAATCCTCCCTGTATTGAAATCTAATACACAATACAGTCTTCTTTTTTAAGTTGCCGTACTATATTATAGCTGACTTGTGTCAATCAAGTGTCCTTTCAGAAGTGAAATATGCACCTTTTGTCTACTGCCGGTAAATGTTGCTATTGATGTGTTGAAGGTGTGGTGAGAATATTTGTTAAAGCACTTTCCAGGTCACTTAGACACAGCTGTAGATTTACTGTCTCGAGAGCATCACAGTTTCCACTCTTGGAACCACTCCCACAAGCATACCAGATATAGCCAGTCATTGTTTTCCACTTTCTGACATCAGTTTGAAAACACAAGTAAAAACATAAATCAAATCCACTCTCATTCTTTACATTTCCCTCCCTCTAGAACTTAGACCACCTGGTGACTCTACAGAGCCGGGCCAAGAAGCTGCAGGGGGTGCGTGAGGGCCGCTACAGAGCTTCGTCCACCAGAGACTCAGTCAGAGCCGCTCTGCAAACCCAGACTGAGCATGTGCACGCTACCTCTGCCATCTTGCACAGAGTCTGTGAGGAGTTCCCCCAGCACCAGGGGCCACTCCGCAGGCTAATGTTAGCGTTGGCAGGTCGTGCTCAGGCATCCTGAAAGTGCGGGAGACAATGTAGACATGAAAGTTATTACAGGAAGAAGAAGTGAGTAACATGAGGTTGGGTTGAGAGAGAAAGATGAGATAGGTGATGAATTGTGTCAAGTACAATGTAATCAAATAAAGTCTCGATGGAAACTTGATCAGAATCCACTATATCCTTCTCTGTTTGGCTTTTTCAATCCAGCTGCCAGCTTGTAAACTAACTGATTTTTCAGTGACAAAAATCATCCCAAGTCCTTAATTGATAACTTAAATGGTTCAGTACACAGTATACAGTAAATACAGTAAATAATCTCACATTTTTGGTATTGTGCTTTGTCAAATTGGATTAACTGTACATCTGTAAGTGCATATAAAGTATTGTACACTAACAAAAAGCTGTTGCTGTCTAGATTGGTCAATATTATTATGTTTAATGATTGGGAAATTAATCTGTGATATGCTTAATTTAGTGCCATTCACCTGTGTGGTGGTGTGTCAGTACCTGCACATTTACTATGGGCAGACATTCATCTTCATAATCTGCTGTTGAAATAATCAGATTACCCCAGTCCAGGCTGACGAAGGCAGTTACACCTGATCATAATGACATTTCTGTTACTTCAAGCACGGATATTAACATATGTTACTTGTTCAATACGTCCTGGATTTAATACAGCTGATTACCACAGCAGCTGCAGGCCTTCCTTGATGGCAGCACATCATCTGCTGTACGCAACAGGGATGTGAACAGTGAACACTTTCTCAAAGAATGTTGTGAAACCGGCTCAAAGAGGTTGTGTGTTCTAGACGAGCACCATCCTGTACTTTGTCTCTGAAGAATTTCCACACCAGAACTGGCAGTAGGCGTGCACAGGCTTGGCACGACAAACAGCACACCAAACTAGTACTGAGTAGAAATGATTAACACCTAAACATTATTTTGTAATGGCTGCTTTTGGCTACAGCAAACTTCCACAAAGACTTTATTTAGCGTGTAAGCCCCACAGATTTTTTTATGGATGGAATTTGCTGTGGTATGTGTCAAGGCATGTGCACTAATAAAATGACTGTGTTGTTAGCTGGTATGGAACTTTCTTCCTATCTTTAAAGATCGTGGTATTTCAGTTTGAGAGCATGACTTGTTGAATTATGTTCATATTGTGTATTACTTTTCATCAAAACCCTTCCCTTGCACTCAAATAGCCCCCTTTTATGAGGGCAGTGTAGCAAGTATATAGACTTGAACATTTTTATCATGCTTTAATTGGCAATTGCTTTATATGCAAACAATTTTACAAAAATACAACAAATATTTAAAATAAAAACACCTTGATGCCTTGCAATAGAAAAATATTCTCTCAGGAATATCTCAGCTTATCTTAAAAACTAGTAACCGTGTAGTGTTATCAATTTGTTTTAGAGAAATTCATTAACTTCTATTCCTTCCAATCTCTGTCAGACTTTGAGAGATGACCTTGATATTCGTGAAACACATCGAGCTCTATATGTGTAGCACTGACAGTTTATTCATCTGGTTAATAAACTTTGTGTGACTGACCATTTCTAATTTTCCACTTGTCATTTCGCTAATTACGAGGAATAATAACAAATATTGTTTCCATGATTTTGTTTATATACTTTTCATACACACCAGTATCCCACAATGCACTGCCCACAGGAAATTAATGGAATCTGCAAACCATTGAGGTAAATTGTGTATGGGGGTGTGGCAGCTCCAGCAAAATCTTCATCAAGAAAGAAGGTGTGTTGTGGTTACTGTATGTTTTCCCTGTATATTCCAACACAGGATCTGCGTTAAGGGAGGCTGCTCCAGTTACAGATCACTGCAACATCAACTTTACACAGCAGCACTTCAGAGAGGAGGTGACATAATCATATTTTGCTCATCCTCGTTGATGCTGATATTAATTTAGCAGAACATGGTCTGCAGTGCTGAGCAGTGGTCTTTATGAACTTTGTTAATTTAATTAGCAAATTACATGCACCTCTGCCCCCTTTAATCACAACTTCCTATATGATTGTAAACCATGTCGTCAATTAAACAAGAAATAAACATAAACACAAAAATTACAGTTTCAAATCTTGTGTTTTCTTGAATACAGTAAAAATGTATCATATCAAACAATCTCTTTAATTTAACATATTTCCTGGAACTGGTGAGATCACTACATTTCCTACATGCTCTAAACTCTTTATGTCAGTATATATATATACATATCATTTACATTTGGTTGCTTCCCCTTGTTTGCATAAACTATTTACAGTACAGTAAACAGTGATTTCACCCATGATGGTGGTAAGTTAGGTAACAGCATGATGAACCATCTGACCTTGCACCACGTCAGCTACACCTCCAACCTTATTTCCTTCTTCCTTCTTAAACACAGGACTTTGAACTTCACGCATCACTGTTTGCTGCTCTCACTGTGGTATGTGTGTTTGCTCTGCTGTGATTAGAAATTATTGAAGCCAACATGCATTCAGTCTGTTTCTGTGCTGCGGGAGGCCTTGTTCTCTTATGACACAGGTTGCACCTTGACTCCTGTCAACAAACAGATCCGGCTTCATTCATTAATAAAGCGAGGCAGAGGTTTATGATGGGATCAGATATTGAATCAGCTGCATGAAGCAAATTCAGGAGACATGTGTAGCTCACTTGACTAATGTGTGTGTGTGTGTGCATCTGATATGTAAATGTGATGGGGAGAGGCTGTATTTCAGCTCTGTTTAAACCAGCGTGTATTATGCTTACCTCACAGAGGGCCTGTCTTACAGGTTTGTCCTACACGCCCACACACACAAGCACTGCTTTGACAAAAACACCCATGGGGTGGGGAAAGTGTCTGATCCTTTTATAATGCTTTTCTGCTTCATCCGGTAATATTTGCTTCCAGGAGCGAGTATGTGAAAAGTGTCTATGCAGCTGTGGAAGTCTGCTCGCTCTGTCTGCTCCAGCCTCAGAGGGCAGACAACGCTCAGTCCTTCAAGCATTTACCCACACACTCAGGATGGCAGGGGAGTGTGTTCCATGTGAGGGTCCAGACCTGAAGAAGATGGGTGAGGAGGAACTATGGGAACTGATAAATGACAACCGCCACCGGATCTCATTAGGGGTACGGCCATGCATCTTGATCCCGTACCTGAGGCAGGCCAGGGTGCTCACGGAGATGGACGAGGACGAGATCGTCTCCTGCCACAACCTCACTAACCGCTCCATGAGAACCAGTGAGATTTGTGACTTGACCTGTTGCTGTTCTGATATTATAGAAGGTTTTTGTATTGTAGTCAGAGTGTAGTCGACAAAGGGATTCTGTTTTGTCCACTTTTACTGTGCCTGAGATGTTTACACTGACTGTTGAGAGCATTGCCTAGAGACAGCTGAAATCCCTGCAATACCTATAGTACTAAAAACTACTATTTAACCTGCATGTTTTGCCACCTGACACTTTGCCAGCTTTACTCACAGAATAAAGATAGATACTTTGATAGAACTTTGTATCTTGATGACCTTCATGAGTTTAGATTGTTGGAGCTAGAGATAGAATCCCTGTTGACTGTCAACAGGCTACATGCTTGATTTGCTGAGGACTCAGGGGAGGAATGGCGCTGTGGCTTTACTGGAGAGCTTGATGATCCACTACCCCACCCTGTACACCCACGTCACTGGACGCAAACCCAGCACTGAGCCCTCACGATTCAGCGGTCAGTGGTTTGAAGTCGTCTGACTTTTTAAAGGAGTTATCTGTCTCTTTGTTTAATTTTCTGTCATTTCAGCCACTGACCTACAGCGTTCTCCTTTCAGGCCTGATAAAGTACTCAGAGTTGACGGAGTACCTGGTGAGAGCAGTGACAGGGATGCAGAAGGAGCTCCAGGAGGCTCGTCGTGAGGCCAGCAGAATGACCACACGCTGCACCTCCTTGGAGTCAGAGATTAGGCAGGTTACGGAGCAGGAGGAGAAATCCAGATGCCTTCAGGCTGAGAGTGAACGCATGCGTAGACATTTGTGCTCTCTGCAATGCGAGGTCACCAAGTTGAAGGATGAGAAGTGTGACTTGTACGTGCGCTACACAGCAGCCATCGAGGAGAAATCGGCTGTGACCAAGCGTCTCCATGACCTCAACCTGCAGGTCAGTGATGCTCGGTAATGTTTCTGAGCTTAGAAAACCAGAACTTAGATTGAGTTTCTCCTCCCTTAAAACACAAAGCTGTGATCTCCGGGGAAAGTCCTCTAAAGGTCAGTGTTAAAGAACTGAAATCTGAGCATTTGCATGTCCCACCTCGGGAGGCACCGTAAACACAGACTCTGAAACAGTTGTATAATGTCTTTTATGGCTGAGACTGCACTTTGTCTGAGAAAACAGCTCAAGTGACATCACATCAAATCTTTAGCAGAAAGCCTGTGTAATAAAATATTTGGTGTTAAGTTAGCTGGTGGGGTGCTACATTGAGGACTTCCTGCCAGAAAGCCTAACTAGCATCTTTTTCAGTTTAGTTTAGGCAACAATATTACTGGTTAAGTGTAGGAAAAGATCATGATTTAGGTTAAAATAGACCCTCTCACAACAGCTTCCTTTGCACTCTTCCCCCTACATTACCCACAATGCAGCTTGGCCACCAGTGATGGGATGTGACAAAGTACATTTACTTTGTTATTGTACTCAAGTACATTTTCCATGTATCTCTACTCTCTAGATTTATTTCCTCGTACTTTAAATTTTATTGCACTACAAATATCAGCAAAAATCTGTACTTTCTAATCCAGTACATTTTAACAAAGCATTACGTTGCATGTTCGCATAGTTTTTATTATATTTAAATGGAATCAATAAGGAGAGGGTAAAGAAACACCTGAAATGGATTCATTTAAATAAATAGAAGTTATGTGGTACTTTTACTTTTATTTGAGTACATTTTTGTCTATTTATTAATACTTTTACTTAAGTAAAATGTTTTAGCACTTCCCTTGCCACTGTCGACTACCAACAATTTCAGCAGGGAGGTTGAAACAGTTTGTTATGCTGTAGCCTCTAGCTTCAAGCAGAGATGAGTAACAAGGTCTCGTAAACTCACTTCTTTCAAATTCCACAGATTCCACAGAATCACTTGAGGACATTCATCTGATCTATTACAGCTCCCACTGGTGCTACACAAGATTTTATACAACTTTTTTTTTCACATGTAGTACTCCCTTGTAAACAGACCTGATTTTCACAAGTTCCCCAAAGTTATGGAAATGTTACACTAAACTCCTGAACTGAGCAAGCTTTAATTAGGTGTCTCAATAGTGTCAAGATAGAGCAGTTTAGGATCAGAGAGGTGATAATGGTTGTGTTAGTAGCTGGGAGATACAATATGTCAAGAAATATATCATCATATATCCATCATTATCGATAATTATCACAATAAATGTCACATTATTATTTCTTTGTATAATTAATTTTTTTTACATTTTTCCTCAGAGTTTACAGACTAATTTCTTCTCCTGTGTGAGGGTTGTGATTCTAAATGACAAAAACGTATAAACTACAAAAGAGATTTTACAAATCTGAGGTCAATCGATTCACTGTGCATTTAATGCATAAGGATTGTATTGATGTACTGTATATTGGACATTTGTTACATTACAATTGATGAAATTATATTGTGATAATTATTGATTTTGCCTAATTGCCCAGTCCTAAAGTTTTGATTATTCAGTACATCCCATATGACAGAGGCACATAAATACTTTATGAGGTTTGATAATTTTACTTCTATGCCTCTCACGTTCATGTTTGTATTGTATCTGAGTTGCATTGTATAATGTTAAAACATTAAGTGCTTCTATAAACACTGATGACTGAGGACAATCCCACTATAACTAATTGTCTTGTGTGGCAGGTGTACCAGCTGCAAACAGAGCTGCAGAAAGTCCAGCTGGAGAATAAGTTGCAGAAGCAGGGCTCACTCAGACGTGCTTCTTTTGCCAAAACACCACAACTACAAGAGGAGGTTCAGAAGCTGCGCTGCCAGCTGATGAAAGCAGAAAAACTGGACCCAGTGAGAGCGATCACTTCATCACTCTGTGTTATATTTGCTAATTTGGTGACAGTTTTCACTCACTCCTTGTGTCTTTGTCTGCTCTGTCTTTGACAGGCTCATCAGGACATTCTGGCCCAGGACCTGGCTGAGGCCATCGACAGCCAGGTGGAGCTTGCAGAGCAGCTCAGGTGCTACAGAGAGGAGAATGAAAAGCTGCACATGGAGAAACAAGGGGTGTGTGTGTTTGTCTGCCAGTCAATGTTAAATAGCAATGCAAATTCAAGGGTCTGCCATACTGACTACTCTACTGCGATGCAGCACAATGGCGTGCAAAAGTTGGAATCTAATTGGTAGAGCACCGTTTATTTCCTGTGTGTAGCTCTACAAACAATGGGTGTATTTGTGTTCAGCTCATGGACCAGAAGGAGGGTCTGAGCCTTCAGGTGCAGCAGTTAACCCTGGACTGTAACATGCACCAGCAGAAGACCACCATGATCCACAATCAGTTGAGGGAGCTGCAGGCTGAGAGAGACCAGGTAAGAGACAGATAACAGTCCCTTCACTCAAACTCTCCTGTCTTTGATAAACATTTACACAGTTTTACAGTCAGTATTTTCTTTTTTAGATTCTCTTTGACTTCATTGGAACTGTACAATGAAGTATTAGGGTAGTAATATTAGGAGAATAAAGTTGTAATTTAACGAGAATTCTTTTTTTTATATTAATGAAGCATTGCGTTAGTTCACGCAGGACATGGAGTCATGTGTTCAGCTGTCATAAGCTGTCAGCTACTGATGGTTTATGGGTGCTCGTCAGTCACCCACCAATCACAGCCCTTTCTCTCAACAAAGAGGTCCATTTAAATCCAACCTCCTCCTCACTGATCCCTGCTCAGCTACACTGCCACTCATATCCTGCTGCTGGCTGCTGCCTCCACCACAGCCTGCTATACCCACTGGGGAGTTTTGCATGTGTTCCCTGTTTTACCTTAGCATGCTGCTTGGCTAATCCAGGGGAAATCCAAAGAATGGAGCCATCCGCGCCAAGCAGTATTCCCATTTGTGCAATAAATGGTTAAATCATGACAAAGTGTTCCTGACTGAACAAGAATAATGTTGTAATTGAAGAAAGTCATAATATTATAAGAATAAAGGTGGAATATTACTAATATATTATAAGTATCGAGGTCGTAAATTTAACAAGATAAAAAAGTCATGACATTACAAGAATAAAAGAAAAATAACATTTTAAGGAAATAAGCAGCAAGGAAAACCTGTGCTCCCTCTGGATCCAGAATCTTGATAACTGATCTCATTGTGACCACTACCAAATATTTCCTCCTCCACACAAGAGGCAACTTCCTCCAAGTCTGTGTGGTTCTATCTTCAGAATAGTCACAGTTTCTTTCAGAATCTTTTTCAAAGTCCTGGTACCTATGATAATATGGTGCTTATGAGCCAAACGATATTTTGCTATTTGGGAAACTGATAGTACAACTTAACAAGATGCTTCACATTCCTTATTTTAACACAGGCGACAGGCTTATCTTCTAATATCCCCCCCCCCCCCCGCCCCCTCTAAAAATTACGATTTTTATTCCTGTAATATTACGACAAGAACAGAGCTATATAAATACAGACAATTTACCATTTCAGAAAAAAAGCCTGGCAGCAAATTCTTCTACAGAAAATCCCTTACACAACACTTGATCTGCCAATTTTCTAATATATCCATCTGGTTTAAAGAATTAAGATTTTATTAAGAATGAAGTGTGTTAGTACTATTCATCACCTTTCCTTGCACAGTAATTTTGCAAATGATGCATAAACACTGAGCGACATATGACTCAAACATCATGCCTTGGTAGCTGATGTTGTGAAGTTGTTATGAATGTTCCCTTGTCTCTAGGCGTACCAGTCCAGAGACGAGGCCCAGGCCATGATCGCCCGCATCCTGGCTGAGAAGGACACCCTGAGGTGCCAGCTGGTGGAGCTCCAGGAGAGGGCCTTCAGCCTGCAGGACAAACGCAGCGCCAGAGAGCAGCAGCAGAGCTCTGAGGTCATTTCTCATACAGACACATATCAGCACACACGTAAACACAACACACATAGAAACTACAATGTCACTTTGTATAGAACATACTGTACCTCGGCCAAGACCAACCTGTCCCCTTAAATTCAAGCTGCACCAAATTACACAAACATACAGTATAGATATCAGTTCCCTAAACGTGTCTGATTATTTCCATCAAGATCCATGAATTATTCTTTGGGGAATCCACGCCCTATCTCGCAATGTTAAGGAAAGTTATACAAAATTGCTGAATCCACCCCCTGATCTGAATCTGCACCAAAACTGAATGAAAACATAACCTCCCTGGCACAGGTAATGAGAATGCTAATACAGTTGCCTATGATTGTGTCATAGGAGGCGAATGACGGCTGGGCAAGCTTTGAGGAATGCCCAAACCCAAACAGACGGAGACTTCGCCGCATGGACGCAATCAATCCCATGTCACTGAGTTCCTGCCAGTCAGAGGTTTGTGTATGTGTAAGGTCAGCTACAATCATTTTAGCAGGGCTGGTCAGATCTTGAGAAGGATATTCTTTACTTTTTCTTTGATCAGAAATGCCCTGATCCAAACATAACCTTTCACTTCATATTTTTTTAGATAAACTTTTTATGCCTGTGAGCAAATCAACGCAACTCCTATACCTGTATGGTGAATATGAAGCTACCAGCAGCCAGTTAATTTAGTGTACTAGTGACTTGGAATGGAGGAAACAGCTCACCTGACTCTGTCCAAAGATCCATCTACCAACAGGTCTACAGCTCACTAATTAACAGCTTGTAACTTGTTTGTTTAGTCAGTATACAAGGAAGGAATGGGGCCAATAAATCCCCCAGCACATAGAAGGTAACCATCAGACAGAACCAGGCTGGACCAGCCTCTGATTCCAGTAAAATTAATCTGACCAGCTCAATGGTAAATGGACTGTATTTATATTGTGCTTTTCTAGAAGTCGCATTCACCCTTTCTCACACACATTCATACAACGCTTCTTTACACGATTTCGCCATCAGAAATCATTCACACAGAGCCACCCAGCTGCCTTCAATACATGTGTTACACCAACCTATGCATCAGATCCCTCTATCTGTTTCTCAAGACAAACATTTGTGAATTTAGCATTTAGATATTATATATCTATATCTAGTATATATCTATATCTCTTAGTTTTTTGGTCTGACAAAATATACAACACCAACAATGCGGCACAAAAGAAACGTTACATTTTTTAAAATAATTTAATTGAACAACATTTAGGGAGCAAAACACAGTAGCACTAATGACTGAAAATGAAAGGCTGATATTCTGATAAAAAAATACAACTAACAGTGGACTGAAAAGGAGAAACCAAAATCATCCATGTTAAACCACTCATCTCCACTGTATCTGATACTATTGGGTGTTGAGGAGTGACATTCCAAATGAGACCCTGCCTTAGATTCTATATCATTTAATTGATTGTTTATTAAAAGCTGATTATTTTTGTCATGATGCTGATGCTGATTGTGTTTTTGTTTGTGTGTGTATTTGATGTCCAGAGTGAAGATGCTGCGGCAAGTAGTGTCCGATCCCGAACCGCGGAGCCACCCAGTTCAGATTCCCTCCGCAAAAGGGAGGAAACACTACATGCAGATTACAGGTGTGTGTGTGTGTGTGTGTGTGTGTGTGTGTGTGTGTGTGTGTTTGTGTGTTAAATTATTTGTTTAGTTTGACAAGTCTGTTGGCAGCATTTTACAGGCAGGCATCAGGAAGGATGGTGTCATCGCTTTTCTGCATTCCTTTGTGTTGCTGTAACATGACATGACTAGTTTCAGGTGGATTATAGATTTACAGCAATGAGAGGATCTACAAGACAACTCACATGATTCCATGTGATGATTTGTGTCTACAAATGAGTGTGATCAAGACTAAATTGTAATTTGCTAATGGAGTCTGTTGAGGAGCTGAACTAACCCCCGGAGATTTCATATTTCTAGTGTATGACAGAGACAGAGAAAACACTGACGCTTTCATGTTTCCATTGTCTTTTTCTCTATTGTAGTTTTGAAACAATGGAATCTGATTCTTTATTGGACGACTTTGTGTTCCTCCCCAACAGTATGTATGGAAAACAATATCTTGTTTACTGTCGCTGTTGTTTGGCAGCTCTTTCATTAGCCATTGTTCAATGTTGGACCTCGGCCAGGGCTACATACAGTGACACATTAACTCTGGCAGATAATTTACGGGGAAACAACCCTGCCAAAACATTTAACAGCCTCTCTTTTGTTTAGTGGGGAATGAAGACATGCCGACACCCAGGCTGTGCTCCTCTAATGGCTCCACGTCTGACGGGTGAGGCGATCTACTGGACCAACATTGTTACAAATAATGAGTTTCATAGTAGCATTTTTTTCGTGTGGAATACGGCACTGCATCTCCTTAAGGAGAAAAAATATTTAAGAAGAGGGTAGTAAAGATAAAGAAGATTTGTAGACTAACTTGGAAGTACAAACATATCCATGAATATCTGTACAAATGTCATGGTAATCCAGCCAATATTTCACTCCGGAGCAAATAAGTGACATGGCCAACGAACTAAATGATATCCCTAAATTCATGCCACCAATGTTCACACTGCTCATCTAATGTGAAAGAAACCATCAATGTTAACTTGAGCTACAGCACCTTAAAGTGATAATTCACAGAAAAATGAAAATTATCTCATTATCTACTCATGCCGATGGAGGGGTGGGTTAAGTGTTTGAGTCCTCAAAACACTTTTTAAGGGGTAAAACAGTGTTGCAGCCATATCCAATACAATTGAAGTAACTGGTAACCACTTCTTCAGATGTAATAAAACAACAGAAAAAAAACATGAAATGCCTCCATACTGCTCGTGTTGTGTCAAGTGTGGGTAATCCCTGACATTCATCAACAGCATCATTTACACCGTAGCCTAAATGTCCTCTGATATCCTCCTCTGGAGCCGTGTTCACGTTTGCACGCACACAGAGTACACGAGCTCTCGCCCGAAGGTACGCACGGTAGCATCGCTACTTCAGGTGGCAGACATTTAGGCTAAAAACATGGTGTAAATGATGCTGTTTCAAGTCAAATGTGAATACCGGGGCTCCTGGACACTTGGATGAAACCACAGGAGCAGTATGGAGGCATTATGTTTGTTTTTTTTATGTTGGTTCTTTTTTACATTTGAAGAATCTCTCACCATTTACTTCAATTGTATTGGATTTGGCTGCAAAAAAGTTTACCCCTGAGACTCCAAAAGTGTTTTGTGGACTCAAAAACTTCACCCACTAACTCCATCGGCATAGTAGTGAGTAGATAATCTGTGAATTTAAATATTTCTGAGAACTATCCCATTAAGATTTGTTTTGTTTCAGATGAATCAATCAAGCAAATTTTATATATATATAGCCCATATTCACAAATAAGAATTTGCTGCACAGGACATAACAAGGTGGGACATCCTCTGTCCTTGGCCATCAACTAGAGTGAAGAACCAACCAACAACATTTTTTAAAAACTTTTAAATACATTTTATTTTAGTAAAAAAGAGAGCCGCAAGTGAGGGATCCCTCTCCCAGGAACATCAAAAGTGTCCGTCCTGAGCCATCACTACTATAAATGTATCATTGTTCTACCACTTCAGCTCTGGGTACAGCTGTATTTTCTGACATATTTCACTTAAGCACATATATCCTTTCCTCGTCTTCTCTCACTGCTCACCAGCCTGTCACAGACTTCAGTCCCTCCCTTCCTGATGCGCTCCCGTCCGAAAGCTATCCGCATCAGTGGCCGAGTTGTCACCATCTCCTTCCAGGGGGAGGCACTGCTCAGCCAGCTGGTGGTTGTGGGGGGGAATAAGACAGGAGTGTTTGTACACCAGGTGACAGAAGGGAGCACTGCTCACACAGTTGGCATCAGCCCAGGGGCACAGATAGTGGAGGTAGGTGCAGTGTGTGTGTGATTTCCTAAAATCCCTGTTGCAATGGTGTTTTTCTCATCGTACTCTTTCTCTCCAGGTGAAGTACGAGCAGAACCAGAAGGCTCTGAGGATGGTGCTGGAGGACTCCACTTTAGAAGAAGCTATGTGGGCTCTTGGCCAGGTGACAGGCCTCTGCCACCTCTCCCTGCGCCCCAGGCAAGATGGTACGTCCCACAGCATTTACATAAAACACCTAACCTGTTTCTTGTAACCAAGATGGTTTATCTCATCACGAACCATTTTGTTTGGTTGTCGTGAAGATGTTACGTCCTACATTTCTCCACTCCTAAAGCCAAAATATAGATCATTGTAACTATTCACATTGGATCACATTTGGATGATAAAGAATATCTTTGTCCTTATAACAAATTTCTGCATTCTTTAAAGGCCTTATTAATGTATGCCTAACTTTTGTTTTTGACACCAAAAAATAGAATGGCACGCAGTAGAGTAAAATCCTTTCCCAAGGCCCAACAGTCCCCTTATGAAATCACATTTAAATTGACAAGATAAGCTGCCACATGAGGTAACTTATTGGTTAACCCAACCTGCTGTTTATATGTGGGGGTCACTGTCTTAGCTGATCTGCAGCATTCTTTAAAGTACACAAGAATGTTGGACTCCACATTCCATAGATGAACAATGATCTAAGAGACAAAAACAGAGCAGGAAAAACAAAGATTAGGTGTTGGTTATTCTCTTGGTTGTGTAAGAGCCTGGCATTTGTTACAAAAGTGATTGTGAAGTGTAAATTAATGAATGAAGATTAGCTTGAATATATACCTGACCTTATCCAAAAATCATGACTGAACAACAACACAGTGAGGAGCTCACAGCAGCACAGTCAATGATCTCAGTTCTGACAAATTAGCATGACAGAAAAACTCTCTGAGAGGGGCCACATACTGCATTTACCAACCTCCTGTGAAGTTTTGATTTCAAGGAATACATCCAATGGTTTCACACTTACTAACTGATAAGTCTTACTAAGTCTAATAATTAGACTTACTAGTCCGGTTACATAGACCTGAGCCATATGCGGAGTTAGTGAGTCCACTAGGTTTATTTCTTTCATTGAATTGGCTCAAAATAAATCACAGATATTAAAATACCAGTCACACAGTCTGGTGTTAGTTTGTTGTTCTTTGAGATCTTCCACCCAAGGTTATTGATCACCAATGTATGCATGTAGGGTTAATTTGCGATAGATGTTAAAATTACTTCAAATCCAGTCACACATTGACCTAACAAAAGATCACTCTCATGTAAATGAAATACATCCATGACAAGCACATTGAATGAAACCAAATAAAAGAAGCAAACAAAATATTAATGGAGGATGAAGTCATGCAGCTTCTTGCCAGGCAGAAACTTGATGACTTGATGTGGTCATTTGATGAGTGACAGCTGGGTATTAAAGATATAAACCCCCAAAATACAGTACTTAACACCTCAAAGAATGGAAATAACATTTGTGTTTGCTACGCACTGGGTTTAAAACCCAATGGTGATGTTCATTACATTTCCCTTTTGTTTAATTGGAGCCATATTTTGTCTGATTATCAAAAGGGGCTGGTAACATTTGCCTGCTGCTTGATTCAACAAGCAACAGTTTACATCACATGTACACAATTGTACATGTACAAGCAGTTCAAGCTTCAAAGTCACTCTATAATGTTACTGTGTAGGTTTTCATTAAGAGTCCTATGTCTGTTGTTCAGAATATGAGGCACTGCTGCAGCAGCTGCACAACAGTGAGATATCATCAGGAGACTCCTTCTTTGTACGCGTCAACCTGTCTCTGCCTGCTGGCCCCAACACAACCCTGGCTGTGTCCTGCAACAACATTCTGCATGTGACCAACACGCGACCCGCTGACACTGAGGACGCATGGCAGGCCAGCCAAGTTCACCCCTGCCAGCTACTGGACCTCCAGAGTGGAACCGTACCCAACTATTACAGGTGTGGTTTACTGATGAGGAATATTCTGTAGACACATGGGAATGAGGGCAAAAGGTTCAGGTTCATTGAAGTCACCTACATAAAAATGAAGTGAAATCACTGCTCAGTTTCTGAAACTGATTTTTTTATATCACAGAGCACAAAGGCTTCTGATTCGAGCTATTGAGGAAATGAGTTTTCAAACAAAGAAATCTCTCAAGGTAAGAAGAATCTAATTTCACCAAACACAAGTGATCCTGTTCACAAATTTCTCTAAACCAACACTATCCTTGGAATATTCCTCCCCTGTAGTTGGGGCGTGTGGTGGCCCAGAATAAAGAGAAAGAAGTGAGGATTGTGAGCACCGGGCGTCAGGGCAGGAACCCACTGTGGGTCAGTGTGGAGGATGAAAACTCAGGTATGACATCTTGTAGTAACACACAAGCATCACAAAAGTACAATATCCTATATTAGTTTTGAGCTGTTTACACTTTGCTTACAGTGTGCATCCTTTCTCCTGTAGCTGATACATCTGCACCCAAAAGTTGTGTATCCCTCATGCCCTACACCCTGGTCACCCCCCACTACCCACCCGTCTGCAGACCCGTCCTGCTGCTGCCCACCGTCCTGGGACGCATCCTGGACAAGAAGCTGGCAGGGTGGAAGGGCTTTCAGCTCTGTGAACCTGGTAAGAAACACTGTGGTGTGAAATGTGCATTCATTCATTCATTCATTCATTCACAGGTGCAGCATATGCCATTGAAAACTGACAACTAGATACAGAAGGGCGATACAGTTTACTGAACAGACAGATAACACTGTTTGACTTCACAGATCACAAGTTTTATTGGTGACAGTTTGTATAATTCCTCCTCTAATTTCATTGACAAGTCTGACAAGTCATTGAAGTTGGTCAGCTCGCTCTGTAAACAGTCAGTCTCATATTGTACAGTGTTAAATATTTTATAGGTTTTTCTGTTGCTGTAAACCAGGAAGGAAATAAAATGTGTGAATAAATAACTAAGCTCACCAGTGTTCCCTGCAATGAGAAAGTTAAAATAAAAGATAATTTGATTATTACAATAAAAAGGACAATTTCAGGAACATTTACAAGAACCAAAACACAAGATATGCAGGAGAAATTCTGCATGTTTGAGGAAATGTAACCAAAAAATTAAAACAACTGAAAAGTTAAAAATACTATCGTCATGTAGAGATTAAAAGAAAATGACGACATCATATAAAATTCTTCTTTTATGACTTTACTCTGATATGATATGTGTTATCTTTTATTTCCTCCTGTCTGTTTCTATCTCCACTCCGTGGACTGTCACTCTTCTGCTCTGCAGAGAAGTTGAACTCCTGTGAGCACGCAGCCCGGCTGCAGAGGTCTGAGATCCTGGAGGAGTGTGAGCAGGGACAACACCACTGCTACACCCTGCAGAGTGTCGAGAAAGTCATGAAGAAGGTCAGAACAAAAACATATATATTTGCACACTTCCAGTACTTTCAGTGAAATATGGAAAAAAGATGACAGCATTGGTTGGCCCTTCACTTGGGTCCAGATTGTATTATCCAAACAACTACTGTGCAGACATTCATGGTCCCCAGAGGATGAATTGTAATCACCCCAGTTTTCCCTTATGTGCCATGGTTCTGTGTGAAATTCATTGGATTACAAGAAATCCCTGATAGAGGCATTAATTGTATTCATGTATTCACTGTGGGATCCAATGACTTGATTTCTATTATAGACTGTAAATAAAGATAGATGGCATGGCAGTTCCCTAAAAGTAAAGTGTGTCTCAATTGCCCCCTGGTGGCTGGCTGCAGTATAGTTTATTATAAATTAAAAAGAGTATACATCAAATAAAGTTTTTCATTTTGAGTAGTTCTTATCACACTGATGTTTGTTCAAGGTAAGTTTGGTTTTAATTACTTACATGATGCGATAAAAGCAGTGATAATACTATAACTACAATTTGCAGTTGTTTGCAGATTATTTCTATGTCCTTTTATATAAAGTTTTATTGTGCTGCTATTTCCGAACCACGTTCTACTATACAGGTTTGCAAAATTAAAAAGACTTTTGATTATTTTAAACTTGCATGATGCATTAAAATAAGTTTCACTTCAAAGCACTGCCCTTAAATTGTGCTCAATCTTCATCCTACAGGGGATTCACTGTGTGCTGCCTCTGGGTCTGGACTGTGTGCGGCGGCTGCACCGGGCCGATATCTTCCCTATCATCATCTACATCGGCCAGTCTGCACGGAGTGCACGTAAACTGAAGTGAATTCTTCTTTCTTCTTCCTCTTATAAACAATCCCATTTAGATCATCACCATTAGAAGTCATGTACAGTAATGTGTACTGTTGAATTGATGACCTCACTGACAACAGCTGACAAACTTTGCTATTAAATCAACTTTCCAGTGATAAGTCCCAAAATAGACACAAGGTAAATATCAGATTCTGTGAAAAGGGCAAGTACAGATCAAATGATACAAACATTTACATGTGATTTGCAATTCTCATGATCCCTCTCGTTGCCTCCATATTTTCCTTCTTATTTCATTCTGTAGTAAAAATGTGTTTTTCTCTCTTAGTATAACATCAATCGCAAAATGTGATCACTGCCGCTGTGTTATTCAGTTTTGGGGTTTGTCTTATGCTGCAAACCAGGAAGGAAATAAACTATGTGAGTAAATAGTGATGATAAAAACAACAGAGGATATAAGAACAATAGATGCTCTTCTTTGGTGGTGAATGGGTTACTTTTAACATGTATGTCACAGAATACATGCTCTTTAATATTTATAAGGTCAGACACCAGATTTCATGTGGCCACTTAAAATTAAACAACATCATTAGACCTGAAAGACATAAAAAATAATAAACATGTCCTCTGGTGAATGCAATGTGCTCTGCTCTATTTCTGCTGCTTTCAGTGCTAAAACAAACTGGTAGAACTGCCTCTTCTATTCTGTTGTTGGACAATTCAAACTATTTCCAGAACAAAACCTGTTCTTTCAAATTCTGAAGGACCTGACGTTTAGTGCCTTTTCGAGAGTCAAAATCAAATGCAAATTAGATCAAAAATGAATCTTGTCTTGCCTCCATCACTTCCAGGTCAAAGCTGCAGCGCCATGGCCAGTTGGAGGAGCAGCTCCTGGCATGCTCGAGGAGCGAGGAGCCGCTGCTGGACAAGCTGCCGTGTCTGTATCACAGCGTGGCATCAGACTCGTGGTGTGACCAGACGTCCCTGCTGACCAGCCTGCGCACCATCATCTGGGAGGAGCAGAGGAAGATTGTCTGGGTGGAGCCTGACCTGTGGTGAAAGAGAAATATAAAGAAATAATAGAAACAATCATTTTTAAAAGGGCTTTTTATTACGATTGTAAAGTATTAAGAATATATTGATTCGATAGAAGTACTTTACAAGTGATATTTTTGTAAACATGAGTATGTATCTGTGATACTTATGAGTAACTGCAAAAGATGGACTCTGATAATCTGATTAAGACATGAATATGCATGTATTCATTATTTACTAAACATTTTCTGTAATATGTGTAATGTGCTGCCTCCTTTTTGAGGTGTGTTGTAAACACAGGTGTGAGGTGTTCACTACAAACAGATAGATAGAAACAGACTAAAGTGACTTGAATATGTAGCTTCTCTACAAAATGTTGTAGAACATTTCCTGCTGTGAGGGATTTGTTTTTGTTTAATCAAGTGTTTAATCATACTGCTTCTGCTTGTTGTAATTTTACTTTACTTTGTTCATTAGTACGAAACCAGATTCTTCAAAGGTGAAAAATAATTCATATACAGTCGTGATGATTGAAGTCATCATATCTGTTGTTGTGTATCATGTAAGCTGGGACCATGACAGATGTTACTGTAACTCCTCTCTTCACTCTGGATGTCCCATCCTTCTTCTTCATGATGCTGCCACACATCCATGAATGATCAGTCTTTTGACTTAACCGTCAACTTTTACAAAACGTTATGTCCAAACATCTTCATGAATTTCTGTGAATGTTGTTTTGTTTCCAATGTGGCTCAGTGTCCACATAATATGAATGTGGTGATATTTAATGGTTTATGTTCATTCAAGTTTGAAGATCATAATTTTCACGCAGCACTGTCTTGTTTTTCCAGCTTGTTTTAAACATATGGTAATGTTTAGATTCATTGAATGAATCAATGAATCGTCTGCTGTGACTTCCTTTAACTCAGCATATTAGCAGACTTCCCAGCATGCATTGCTTGACTCTGGTTCAGGATTGACTCAGAACAGCAGAAGCATCAGCTTGAAGGATTTTTCTGTCAAATGAGGAGCTGGCAGCTGACCTGAGATGGTTCAGTGAACTGGTTTGTGGCATTAGAAATCACTGGTTACAGATTCACAACTCATGAGACATATTTGAACTGACGCAGGATGTGTGTAGCTATGTCACATGTTAAGGAAGATGCTGAACCAGCTTGCAAGCTTCACTTTGTTTTTTTTAACAATAATGTGGTTAGTTGAAAACGGCTGGATACTGCATATGATCCCTTTGGTAAATTCAAATAAATAAAGCTTTCAAATTATTAATGATTATGTTTCTGTATTCTTAAAATATCTTCACTGCATTCACAATGTGAGTTTCTTTAGCATCAGGTGCATGACCAAATAATAATAACAACAACAATAACAACAATGATAATAATAATAATAATAATAATAATAATAATAATAATAGCAATAATTATTATTATTATTGTTATTGTTATTATTATCATTATTATTATAATCATTCATATTATTTTATTTTTATTATTGCTATTATTCATGTACTCTGCTGAACATGAATGTAGGCTTTAAAATGTTCAAGTATCACAGGACAATCGGTTTCTATTGCTTACAGGAATATTTTTTTAGACTTACAGCAGGATATAGCACTTTTGATAAGGTAGACCTGCACTTCAAGAAATCAAGAAAACATATATATAATCTATAGTTGACAGATAGTGAATTTATAGAGTTGATAGATCGTCAAATAACAGGTGCTTCTCAGTAAAAACCCATATTGTGCATACAATAAAAGTTGCTAGGATACCTGTTTATGAGGCAATTTATTGATTATGTAAGGATCCTTTATTTAAGTTGTTCACAATTTTGCAAAGATTTGTTTTATTTGTCATATGAATTATTACTAATCTGCAAGTGCTTGTTGAAATTAGAAGTTCGTATTACACATATTGTAGTGTTACTACATGATTAGTCTTATTATATCTGAAAAAGAAAGAATTCTCATCAGTAGCTCTTCACGCTCACTGATTTTTTTTGTTGTTGCAAAAAGCCATGAGCTCTAGCTGCCACAGGGGGGAGGCAGAGAGAAAAGAATGTGGATTGGAGGGAGTGTCTTGCAGAGGAAAACATGGATCCTACTGAGAGAGGGGAAATAAGCACCACTGTCTTTCTTCACACTGCCATGCTCTTTCCTGGGTTTTTTACTGCCTGTGTCTACTGGGCAGCAGCGGAAATGAAGGTAATCAATGCCCCCACCGCACCCCAACCCCCTACACCCCTACTTTTTTATCCAATGGTGATTATTGACTGGATCTGAGGGTTGTTTAAGGCTTCCATTGAATTTCCTCTCCTGGAAGATGTGTTTGGCTCCATCAGGGTCCAAGACCCCAGCTCACACCCTGTTGCTGGGAAACTAGCCCAGTGTGTGTGTTGTCAGGGTGCATCATAGAGAGAGAGAGGAGGAGAAAAAAGATTCTTTCTTTCTTGTAGTTTTCTCTCAAATACACACATGGATACAGTACACACACACACACACACACTGCATACATGCTTTGATTCCCCTGTATGTCTGTCTGTCTGTCTCTCTCTCTCTATCTCTCTCTCTCTCTCTCTCTCTCTTTTCTCTCTCTCCATTGGCATTTTAACTAGGTAGAGTTTCAGCTTCTCAGTTTAAAAAGATTTAAAAAGAAAGAATGTGTTTGGCAGGAAAACAGTTGGGAAGAATATCTGATGTTTAATTGATAGACTTCAGATGTGAGAGCAGAAGACTCGTTATTTGCAATTACCCTAAATCACAGTGTGTGTGTGTGTGTGTGTGTGTGTGTGTGTGTGTGTGTGTGTGTGTGTGTCTGTGTGTCCAGCAACAAAATAATTCAGCTCAAAGATAATACATCTCTGAAACACACAGTGAAAACTGTGTTAACAATGCTCTGTCCTTAATCCTCAACAAGAGTGAGGAAAAACTACCCCAAAAAATCTATTTACAGAGGAAAAACATAGCGACCTCAGAGAGAGCCACATGCCCTCTCTGAGGTCGCTATGTTTTTCAGGACACACAGAAGTGCAAGAAATAGCACATAGATACAATAACAACATTTACAATCCTGATGAGAAAGAGTCTAGCATAAACAGAGAGGTGTATGAATGTTTTATAATATAAATGTAATGGCATAGCCAGTAATGGTAGGTATATGTGATTAGGTATATTATATATCTAAGCAATCTAGTTATATAGATACTTTAGAATCATCTTAGTTTTTTACTATTGGTAAATAATTAATGTGCTTTGTTTCTGTCAGCCATCAGTGTTTTACTTATTTAGCCTGATGGGAGCTCTTCTCAGGATTGTGTCCACATGTACAGACAATGCATGAGAGTAGGGCTGGTATATTTGGCCAAACATGTATTCACATAAAAATGATCATATCAGTCAATATCAATGATTATAACGATAAATGTCACGTTTTCATTGTTTTGTTTGAGATGATTTTTTTTCTCCTTAGTGAAAGATGTGGTTTTCTTTATGAGAGAATATTTTTGATAAAATGTTACAAATCTGAGGACGATCAATTATGTGTCATATCTGTTCACTGTGCTTACACAATGCATACACAATTTGTCAATATATATTGGACAATTATATTGCAATAATTATTGATCTAGTTTTATTGCCCAGCCCTTCATGAGTGTCTGTGGCTATGTCCTTAATCACTTCACGTTTATTGTATAAATTATTTATGTTTACCACCTTTTCAGAAATGCGTTTAACATTGGATTATGATGTGCATCCTATATTTCAAAGTTTGATTACAATGTGTATTTCATATTTATGGTTATTCATTTTGTTTACTGCTTTCTGTAGTGTAATCGGGTAAAGGTTGATTGAGCACTGTCAAAAATATACAAATAAAATATATTATTATTATTGTATTATTTCATTTGAACTAACAATGCTAGGATAAAGAGAGCCAGGACTTTGAAACTGCAGCAGCTGGAATTTAGCTTTGCTCAGCTCATCACTCACACCTTTGTTTGATTTCCACTAGTAAAAACACCATTGCTTGAAACCTATGTACCAGGACAGTGTCTTCAAGAATTCCAGCAATGGAACAACTTGTCCATGGAATGACTATTACAGTTCTGTAACTCTACACCTATCAACGACAACACAAACATGATGATGTGTGTCAGACATCTCAAATTACTGCTCAGTTTAGTACAAGGAATGAATGACAGTTAGTCCTTAATCCTTAATCCATTGCATTAGCTTCTTAATTACTAGTTTCTGACTTGTTGATAGTGTTCATGTTAACATTCACGGAACAAGTACTGCTGGAAAAAAAACACAGACAGCTTTCATCAGGTTAAGTCTGTTGTTCAGTTGAACTTGTTAAAATATGTCTCTTCCATCCCTCCCATCAGATGTGAACGCAGCATGAGCAGAGGCCTCATCTGTGAGGGAGTGTCAGGCCTTAAGTGAAAGGTCATACACAGTCTGCTTATTCTCCATTTTTTTTCATCATAGCTATGGAAGTTTTCTTATTGTAATACATGTAATGTACTTCCTCAGAAAAGGGAATTGAGTATTAGGTTAAAATGGAAATACTGTATTATAGTTACAGAGTGCTGACCCTCTGATGACCCAGCTCGCTGTGGAATGTGTCACATACTGTATGTGTGGCTGCAAACACACATGTGAGTGTCTCTGCAATCATCACGTGCCTCTCTGTACCAGCACGGATGAAGCCCTCTGGTCAGTTAACAGTGTCTTAGTACACTAATCCAACGTCTTTCATCGTGGTTTCTGACTGAATCCTGAAGGGCATGAACACAGTCTCATGGCACAATTTTGTAACATGTGAATCCTTTTCTATGATGAATGGTAAATGGTCTCTCTTTATATAGCTCTTTTCTAGTCTTGATGACCATAAAAACACTTTACTGTATGGTTTTGTTTACCACCTTTCCAGAAAGTGTAATCCTGTAAAGGCTCATTGAGCATGTAAAATCTATACTAACAAAATATATTATTATTATTGTATTATTTCATTTAAACTAAACAATGCCAGGATGAACAGAGTCAGGACCTTGAAACTGCATATATATATAGATATATCTATCTATATATATATAGAATGTAGCCTCTGGTGCATTGCCTTGTTTGAATGGATTTAATTTGAATCTTAATTTTCACACATGCCATAATAGGCCTCTCAGCTATTCTTAATAAGAAAAACATAATAGGGTCCTGATGTGTTTTGTATACAATATTCTGGTACATTAAACATTAAGGATGCAAGTTTAAACAAACCAGAGCAACAAATCAAATTTGTGAGAAGAAACAATAAAGAACAATAAGAACAGGAAGTGCAGGATGTTTGTTGTTTCCTTCGCATCACCACAAATCTCCGCCTACAAACCTGTCTGCACACATTCTTGTTAAGACCCACGAGCGTTATTCTAAAATTAGCTTGTGATCCCAATCCTTCCAGCTGATATATAGGAGCATCTATTGAAAGTGCTGTATTTTAGTTTTGTAGCAATTGTGACATTACTCAGGTGGGGAGCAGAGGATGCAAAGTAAATATACAGTATATATGCTTTTGTAAAAAGTATTTTCAAATTTTTTTGTAAAACTAGGGTTCACATAAAACAAAGCAATTGAACTGCTGTCAATACTGACGTACTCACAATTTCACTCCCTCTTTCACTGGCCCACCCCTCCCCTCCCTCACTGACTCTTTCCTCCCCCTCCCGTCACTGGCCGATAGTCAAGGTTGAGGCTGGATGGCTGTGAGTGGAGCCATTGTGCCCAGAGGTCAGTGAGAGTCAAACACACACAATACCAGGGTTGGAGTCGTTGCAGCAGTGGCCCGACCACTTGGCAGCAGTGTTCTACTAGCCCACATTAACCACATCAGTTTGAAAAAGAAGGTTTGAATTAAAGAGAGGTCCGAGAGCAAAGGAGAAATAGTTAAATGACACAGAATAAATAAGAAAATTATGATTTCAGTATAACTCTCTTTACATAGTGGAGCAGTGAGACTAGAAATAAGGTAAAACTTAGTTTAATAAAAAAATATATAGCTGTAATGGGTTATTTAAATAGAGAGATGTTGATGAGGAAACATTAATTTTAGGGCAGAGGAAAAAGATTATCAAATTAAGATACTGGAAATAACAGGGTCTGTTGATCATGTAACACATGACAAAATCATGGAATTAAAAAAAATCACGTTTCAATGGATGAATGAATCAATTGTTGTTTTTATAACCCATATTCACAATTAACAATTTACAAGATGTGACATCCTCTGCCCTTCACCCTAAACAAGAGTGAGGGAAGACTACCAAAATTTACATTTAATGTTTGAATGTGATAATGTCATTTAAAGATTCAGTGTGTGTAGAATTTAGTGGTGAAGTGTCATGATGCAGCTGAATACCCCTCACCTCACCCTCAAAATGTGTTTAGTTTGCTCAGTCTGGGCTATTGTAAAAAACATGGCGGCCTCTGTAGAGAGGACCCGCTCCTGATGTAAATATAGATTATTGAAATATAAAGGGCCCATTCTAGGGTAAAAAAACAACAAATCGAACAATTTAGATTGTTTACAAACATACTAGTTAAAACAGTACTAGGATTATTTCATATTCAAGATTCCTTTCACCTAAATCGTATACACTGAACCTTTAAGTCTTTGTCTATTTGCTGTTTACCACAACAGCAACATGCAGCAGGAAACATGAGTTGTGTTAAAATGGCCTGTTGTATGATAAATGGAGACGTGTCTTTATCAGTGTGCACATTCAGGCGACAGAAGTGGCTGAATCACACCGAAACGCAGCCAGAGATGTCTTCATATCTTCAGAAATCTTTATATAAATGAGAGCCACAATGTCAGTGTTGTGTTCGATAATCATGTCCTTTTGTTTACTGCCCGTCCCCACTGAAGTGCTAATGTGTTGGTCTGAAGCTCTGTGCAGTCCATAAACGTAGCCTCAGCTAGAATAACCACCATCTATTAGCTGACCTGCTGTCACCCTGCCAGAAGACAATCAATAGCCCTTGATAATGATGTCATTTACTCACAGTGAAGCACAGATAATGACGAGACTGGAGGTCTCGTGTTATTACCTCATTTCATGCCTTTTGTCTCAATGCAGGGATCAAACGTTGCATGAACCCTCTTTGTAGCATGAAGATGAGTCTGTTACAGAATCAGCTTGAACCGAGGCCTTCGCACAAACACAATACTGAAGCAGGTGGAAGCATCTAATTGAGCGAATTGTTGATTTACAAAAATTAATACAAGTTTATTAAGAAACAGACTGAGGTTAAGCACATCAATTTAGGATTTATTCTGATGCGGATATTAAGTAAAATGTTAAGTTTTCAGTATATCAATGATAAAACAGGCTGTGCATCAATGAGCCCTGACTAAGGTTTTAGTCTTTTTCTGATACTGGTGCTATCGATACATAGAGGGGTTTTTTTTATTGCTAAGGCCAATTGGAAGATGAAATTTACCACATGAACTGTTAACAGTTTAAAGTTAACTTAAATATAGAAAAAAAATACAAAAAAAAGAACAGTTTCAGTTATACAGTAAAATACTCAGCTCCAATTTACACGCTGATGTGACCGTTGTAAGGTCACACAGGCATCCCTCTGATTTCAAATGAATCTGTGTCGCCAGGTGCCTCATTAAGTTTCCTATGTTCCGTCCTATACACAGAATCGTCTTTTTTTTTTTAATTGTCCTGGTGTTTGAATCCTTTGGCATTAAATTCAACCACACCTTGGACTGTTTAGCTTTAGGCATTTAATGTAATATCAACTACGCACATGCGGTTATGTTTATGTTTCCTGATAGCAGGTCAACCATCAACCACTATTGGTAGCTGAAGTCTTACAAAACAAACGTACTGGACACATTATATTTGCATGTAGAACAGTTAACTTAGTGTGTTTACTGTACCGCCTCCACTCTGCACACATGTGAAATTAAGTAAACATGCTGTGGAGCTGTGTAAATAAAGGAGTACTTTAAACTAACCTCAAGCACTTTCTTGGCTAATCGTGAATTCTAGCGCTGACAGGGAAAGGGTTGTTCATTCCGGCTGACGATGTATTCTTCTTGTATACTGCCTATCACCCAATCTATCAGACAAAAATATTAGCTAACCTGATTTCCGATTTTATATTTTCTAACATTTGTTTGGTTGATTTTGATAAAAGATGCCTATTAAATGCCAACAATACACCATATTTTATAGCATTAATGTCCACTGATACCTTCCGACGAGGTGTATTCAGAGAGCATCAGAAATGCTAACGTACGCTAGCTTAGCCACTTCGGGTGAACGTTTAGGCGTAAAACACGGTGGAAATTACATCTTTTCGAGTCGAATATGAATGGAGTGGCTTCCGGACCCTTGGATGATACCACAGGAGCAGTATGGAGGCATGTTATGTTTGTTTGTGTTGTTTTTTTACGTCTGAAGTTAAGTCCCTAATATCTTCAGTTGTTTTGGATTCGTATGCTACCGGGCTACTACACTGTTTACCCCTGAAACTCCAGCAGTGTTTTGTGGACTCAGACAGTTCACCCACCCCTCTATTGGTATAGGGGTGAGTAGATAATGAGTGAGTTATCATTTTTGGGTGAACTATTCCTTTAAGATTTAAATTGTGCCTATAGTTACTGCACTGTAATCAAAGAATTGTATTCACTAGGAACCTACATGATTTATTTGAATCCTTGCAGTGATTCACAAAAAAAGACCCTGTTACATTTTTAATCAAAAAGCATGTCCAGAAAAATGAAGAAATGTAAGCAGTGTATGCAGCGCAAGTGTCTGTCTGTCTCTCTCTGTGTGTGTGTGTGTGTGTGTGTGTGTGTGTGTGTGTGTGTGTGTGTGTGTGTGTGTGTGTGTGTGTGAGTGTGCGTGTGAGAGTGCAGGTGTGCACCTGTGTTGTAAATTCATGCTGAGCTGAGGTCTTAGCCTCAGGTTGATCCACGGTCGATCTGACAAGAAGCACAGGGAGTCAGAATCCACCTCCAGACCCCCCCCCCCCCCACACACACACACACATTCACCCCTGCTCCCTCATTTACTACATACAAAGCCTCCCCCTGCATCCTCCACTCCCCTCTCCTCCCTCCAGGATGCGGGTAAAGACAGCCAGGCTGAAGTGGATGTCGTGGGGAATTAGTTGCTAGCAGACAATTTGATTTCTTCGTCTTCAAGGCTTCCTTCACCTCCGCACACACAGGCAGCAGAGGGTTTGATGCTCACAGACAGCTGACAAGCAGGTCGGAGAGGAGGAGGGAGGCAGATGAAGGTTAACAGTGATAAAGACAGAAAGAGGTGGAAGGTGCGGGATAGAGTTAGAATTAAAGAGAAACATATAAGGAATAAAGGTAATCATATTTGAAGAAAAAAAGACATGACCAGAGTGTGGAAAAAACGAAAGGTTGAATTTGTCAATATAGGGGAGAAACAAAGGAATACAATAGCAGAGACCATCAGGCAGCTACTCACTAGTCCACCCACTCACTGCTGTCCAAATGGGCAGATTGACGCTAGCTATTTTAATAGCTCCTATAATGGACCACAGTTTAGGTGGGAGGTGGGAAAGGGAGCCATCATGTCCAAGGTAACTCAATTCTTTGGTTCTGTTCTCTGGTTTCAGCCCCTTTCAGCACATCAGGGCGCCGAGCAGATGCTGCGCTCCTACCTCATGCTGAACCTGCACAGATAGATTTACTTACCCACAGAGGACCAGGTGAATTATGGCCAGAGTAGCTGGAAACAGTACTTCACTATAAGGGAATATGACAGTGAACCTGGATGAGTCACAATATTACACTGTATTTGGCAAAGTCCACTGGTGTTCTCACTTCAATTTATTATAACACATGCATCTTCAAATCCTAAATCCTCACCTGATAAAGGAAATAGATGACATTGTCAGACAGTGTGGAATAAAGCATCAAAGCTACAGGTTGCAAACGGGATGGTGTAGGAGTGATGACTGGGATTTAAGGGGTTAGATATATTATAGATGTTTTAAGATGTTATGTGTCTGGTAGTCAATAGCCAAACCTTTGTATTTATATGCACACTATACATATTCTCCTGCACTCATTTTGCATCTAAAACTTCTTGAATCTCTTAGCGATCAAATAGAATCTGACGTCTTGTTGCAATTTTAACAGCTTTTGAGAAAATACAGCAAGATACACCGTGAATATGTTTTGTCATTTTTAAATAATTTATCTAACCACATTTATATTTACTTGATAAATATCAGTATCCTGAGCATGAACATATTTTCAGAGAAATCAACGAAAATATTGCAAAATCTGACAATGTAAAAGAAAGTAGAAAAAAATGAATTATTGATCTGCCCCCTGATCTGGGTCTGCATATATAATTGGCTCTGCTTTGGGTCATGTCCAACTTCTCCACAGAACTTTATGGAAAAAGGGTTTTAGAGTAGCTTAGCTTAATCCTGCTAATGAACAAAGAAACAAACATACCCTCCTTGGTGGATGTAATAAATAGTGTATTATTATCAGAAAATAAAAAATGTTCACATCTTGGCATTAAATGAGTATTTGTGTACATCTTAGTGGCCTATTCTGATATCCTACAACGAGTCAAAGAAATTCAGCACCATGGCAATAGAGCACTTGAAAGCTTATTAATATATTGCACACAATAGCAAGCACACACACACAAACACACAATTAGTTCACCTGGGCATAACAACGACTTCCCAACACGCCCACTCAGCAGTGCACAGTCCACACCCAAAGGCAACAGTCCACCTTGTGTTCATGTGTTCATTGGAGCTCTATGGTTACATGTTGCCTTCACCACTGGTTTACAGTCTCTGCTGTTTGTAAATACCCCCCCCCCCCCCAGCCGTACAGTTATGTGGCCGTTGGGCTCATAGCATGGGAGGAAGTAGTATATCCGCTCCATTGGGGGCTGCCAGGTCCTGAACACATCCAGAGTAACTTGTTAACTGTTCACTGTTGGTGCCCAACAGCCTAGAGGCTACGCTTTACTTGTCTCCGACACCCCCATCCTCCCCCCAGCTTTGGGTTGCCAGGTCTTCAGTCCACCCAGATGCGGCTTGGCAGATCGTACTGAGCCCATGCAGGGTGGAGGGGGTCTGAGGCGCTGGCTGTGGCCCGGTGCCACGCTGGGCCCAGTTATTATCTCCAGATGACATCAGCATGAGCAGCAGATGCCTTTTTGGCCACAGGGGCTGAACAGAGAGAGAGAGAGAGAGAGTTTGTATGAGTGTGTGTGTGTGTGTGTGTGTGTGTGTGTGTGTGTGTGTGTGTGTGTGTGTGTGTGAGTGTGTGTGTATGTGTGTGTGTGTGTGTGCACGTGTGTGTGTGTGCATGTGGATGCTGTTCACAACAGGATCAGGCTATTTATTACCTCCCCACTTATCAGGCCATCTTCCTCATTCAGCTGGGAAGGAGTGTCTGTTTCATTCCAAAACAACCATCTCTCCTCCTGATGATAATGTAATCATACATACAGACATACGCACACGCACACACACGGAGATGAGCCATTTAATAATGGTAATCGTTATCTATTTGCTGTGGCAGATGCTAACATACATGTGAAAAATGACATGTTAATTTGCCCCATGAATAATTATGATACTAATGATACTAACAGTAATTGGTAGTAACAGTTAAAGCTATAAAAGCCAACTACTTGATGTCACATGGGAATATACTTTACAATGCAATCATCTCAGTAACAGTGTGAATACATGAATAATGTCAGTTACTCTCAAACAAAATAGCAGAAGATATCACAGTTAATGATGGTAATGGGGTTTGTTATTTAGGTCACATGAGGTACGTGTGGCTACCTGTGTGTGTGTGTGTGTGGTGCTGCTGTTTTATTTATGACTGTGTTTTCTTTGAGGGACAGGCTGAAGAGGCAGGAGATTAAACTCATGGAAGCAAATCAAAGCAGAGGCAGACGATTTAGATTAAAGTGCCTGCACCTCACCAGGTTTTGCAAGTGCACAAGTCGTGTGTGCGTGTGCACGTGCACGTGCCTGTGTGTGCCCGTCAACATGTGTGAGGCAGCAGGCAGTGCAGCCGTTCCCGTCTATCACCTCGGTTATTTTACAGTCTTTCTTCTCTGCAGATTATTATATAAAGTCTATCCCTGCTTGGCTTTGACCAATTTAATGGAGAAAAACAGACGGGCATCAGGAAATTATATTTCTAATCAGACAATGGCAGAGGGCCTCTTTTATTAAAGTGGGGGTGCTGTCTCTTTCTGCCTGCCTGCCTGTGTTCAGAGCAGTCGACAAGGCTGATAATGGCCTCTGCCAGCCTCGTGTCATCATATTAAAGCACCAAACGACCCCCCACCACCCCACGCACGCACACACACACACTTCCACACTTCCACACATACATTCCCTCTTGTCTCATCCATCTCCGAACAGTTCCCTCATATTCCCCCTGCTGCACACTTTTCCAGTGAAAATGGACACTTTTGTTGTTATTTCTTTTATTGCCAGATGCGAGAGTGTATTTTACTTTTTGGAAAAAATATTGAATTCCCCCGAGTTCTCAGGGCGAAGCAATCGCACCTCATAAAAGCAGCTGTGGATTTGTAGGGCTGTAATGTGCTGGTGATCTCATGCACTGTGGCAGGTGGATGATGTGGCAGAGCAAATAGTGCTTGCCTGCAGAGTAGACTAGTGTTATTACAGTAATAGAAATGGAATTGAACAATATTTTAATATTTTATTTGATGTGTAAAATTAATTGTAATGGAAGACTTATGGTAAAGTGATTATAGCAGACTTCCATCCATTTAATACAGAATGAGTAAATATAAATATTTATTTATTTTGTTTTTTATCTATGGCAATCAGCTTTTTTGTGAGGTTACATACAGGTATATGGAACTATGACAAAAAAACAATTTAAAGGGTTATGTCCTTGTCTTTGTTTTTGTGATTAAATAAACTAAATTAATACAAGCTTTTGAAGTTGTTACTGATGAAACAAAGGGCTGCGGAATGTCTCTATGGACACTGTGAACTCTGTAATTAAATTCATATTGTTTGAAGGTCAGTCATCTTCATGGCAAGAGAGTAGATTTCTCAAATGGAAAACATTTCTTCTCAAGCCACAATAGGTGGCTTAGGACTTTTGTTTAAAACCTCCTTTCTTAAACTGTTACTGCTTTGGGGAGCAGGATTGAATCAAGCAAGAACATTTGAATTAGTCTGCAAAGACAAGACCTTTTTAAATGCATTCAAAATATTTCTGCTAACCAACCAACCCTCCTCTGTTCATGATGCTGGATTAATCCTGTGCAGACAATAAAGAAATACTCTCTTTCTCGAATATTTGTAAAACCCAAGTCAGTCAATTACACCACAGTCCAAAGATTTAGATGTTTTTTCCACAATGGCAGTTCCTTGTTTGCTTGAAAGCTCATAATAAAACTGGGATTTCCACAGTGGCTCCATCTGCACATAGCCCAGAAAGACCAACTCTTCCTGGGCTGGCTGAACCAAAATGAGACGGTCTGGTCTAAAGAGGCTTTCCTGATTGACGTCACAAGCTCATCCCACCCTAATTGCTGTTGCCTGGCAACAGAGATGAAGTTGGACTCAACAGGAAAGTTTTAATACCCCTTGGTTTTCTACCCCTTGGTTGAGTTAAAACATGATACTCAAGCATTGGATGCCACTAGCTGGCATCATTACCTCTTTGAAAAACGTCACTGAAGCGCAATTAATCCTGGGATAGGGTAGGCCGGGGATGGAAGGGGGCGTTTGTCGGCCGCATTTGAAGGAGCCTTTGAAATGGTAACAGCCTAGTCTCACTGGTGTGATGCAGTTGGTCTTCAAATGCCACCTTCAAAGGATGCAGCCTCTGAATTGAGATGCAGTTTATACAGTATGTTCATGTAGTTTAGATGTTATTTCAATAGTATGTCCCACCAGTGATTTTCTATTGGCTTTCAATAGCAGTTTCCATTACTTACTTGAGACATCTTCTCCAGTGGAGTTACCAGACTAGTATAGCTGTGTGGATGTACCTATGTTGGAATACACATAGAGAGTGTCAAGAAGCAAATCCAGTTTCAGTCAAAGCTGGGAATGTACTGTAGATGGTGTCTGAACAGAAAGAGACTAAACAGTTGCTCTGGGTTGCATCAGTTGTGTTCTTCTAACTTTGCACCATATCATCACAGTGGAGCCAAATCAAACTTAAATCCAAATTACAGGCCGTTAATGGCTACGTGGGAGTTGTCCCAGCGATAGTCAGTGGTTAGTGAGGAAACACGGAGGAAACCGAATGTGTCACACAGGTAACAGAGCCTTCAGCTTGGAATCCTATTCATCTTTCCTTTCTTTTCCCTCTCCTTGTCTATTCTTCAGTTGCATCAGTCGCAGAAAACAGATCCTCTCATAAACCTCTCTGTCCCTCTCTCACGTCCAGGCAGCATGTTTTCACCCGGGGGCCCCTCCACTGTCCTGGAAGTTGACTGGTGACCACAGGTGATGGCCCAGATCTGGAAAACCACTGGTATTTTGTCACCCGAACTCAGACACCACCTCCAAGATTCAGCTTAAGGTAAACATGAGTGTCGCCACCTAAATTTGGGCCTCTGACGTGGGCGTTCACATGCACTGACACACACACATGGGTATATTGACACAAAGCAAACACGTCCTCCCAACTCATTTAAACACACACATATGCACACATCTTGGCTGTGACCTCTGATATACACAGCAGCATATTTACCAAACAGTTTATAGTGGTTTCTGAATACTCGGCCTGTCTCTTGACAGTGTGTCACTCCGTCTTAATCCCTCTGGTATTTACAGCATGTGACAGGTGATACACAGTGACCAGTGACGGAGATTCACAGGGCGTGGTATTGCCTTTTTTTTTTGTTTCCTAAGCTAACAAACATCCTTGTTGCGTGCAACTGCATTACTAATTGTGTGTAACAAACACAATTGTCAAAAGAAAAATAAACAGCTTCAAATTCATGCTCGGATTGTGTAAACTATAAAAGAAATGAAAAGAATATTTTCTAGGTGTAAAATGTCAAATTTTTCTCAGTGGCTGTTCTGCAGAATACATCAGAATTAAATAAATCTGTCTCTATAACTGCACTTTTGTTTCGTACAATGGAGACTAATGCAGGTTTGTGGTGCCTCTGTACAGTTTTATGTACATTCTCTGCTGTACTTCTAGCTATTCATGGAGTTTCATGACAGCATTAAACTGGTTCAAATGCGATAAAAGACAATGGTTTTGAGTCAATGGCCTTGCCTGTGCTTCTACAGCTGAGGCAGCCATTTTAAGGTATTGATGCCATGTTTTAGCCACGTTCTCCCACCACACTTAAAAGCCCATGTTCCACTGATTAGCTAATTAAAACCTATAGAGCGAGGGCTATTGATTCAGTGGAAGGGCAGTTGGGAGGCATATGTCCCTCAGCTTGAGCTGGCCCTGGTACTCCCCCCACCACCGTCACCCACCCACCCATTTACCCACACACACACACACACACACACACACACACACACACACACACACACACACACACACACACACCTCTTCAGTTAGGGCCTAAAAGCATTGCCAAGGCCTTTTACACTTCACTAGATCTATATATTGGCTTTGAGTAGAAGCTATCACTTCTATTTTGTGATTCGTGATTACCAGTTGAGTGATATTACTGTGTGTGTGTGTGTGTGTGTGTGTGTGTGTGTGTGTGTGTGTGTGTGTGTGTGTGTGTGTGTGTGTAGTCAGTCCCCTGCCAGGCTCTCAGTAATGGAGGGTATTTATATCCAGAGCTATCAGACACCTGATGGCTGCAGATTACAGGGTCGTGGCTGGACAGGTAGCTATAGAGGTGTCAGTCCTCTCTTTTACAGAATCAAGTCTCTTTCCTTTTTCTGTCCACCTCACATTACGGCTAACACCATGATAACACCAGACCGATGTGAGACAAGCTTATTTTTCTGGCAAAGGATAGACATAAATGCTGCATGTTGCAGGCTCAGGGAGATGGAAAGGCACCGAAACAATTGATGTCACACTCTGGAGGAATTTCTTGGAAAACTTCAGAAACACACTAGAGATGATGAACAGTGAAAAATAGAATATCAATGTAGTAAAGTGTGTTCATTATTTTTCCATAATTATAAATAAAAAAAGAACTGGCTATATTGCAGAGTGAAGCTTTAAAGATTAATGTATCATCCTATATTGTTATTTAAACACAGCTAAGAGATGTAATATAGGCTGTTTGTTCATTTATTTTGTGTTTCAATGGCATCACTCATTTTGGGTTGATTCTCACATTGCTTATACACATTGCATTAGTCAGTCAGTATCTAATAAAGTCAGCAGCCTCATGTTTCATCGCTCTGTGTCTCGGAAAAATTACAAACAGAAAAGTAAAGTTTATAAAACACTCATGAAGCAGGAACAAGAAAAAAACGTATCTTTGTGGTCAAATCATTATTTGAGCTCCTGCCTGCATAATGACGTGAATATTTAAATTGCATGGTTACACAACTTGCACACACACCTACTCACCTGTGTGAAAATAGGCCATGTTCCATAATCACTCTTTCATAATGACACTTATCTAACCACTAATCCCTATTACTCAGCAAAAAAACTCTGTGTTTTTCTGTACTGCATATGTGTGGATGTGTTGATCCATCCATGAATCCAAAGGCTAAACAATGAGTGTACGTGTCTGTAATGAGGGTGTGTGTTGGACGGTGTGGTTCATACAGCACCTTACAGACTCACATTTCCTCCTCAGTATTCATTAGGCTCCCGTTCATCTCTCCTGGGATGGAGGATTAGGCCGAGGATGGAAATGAATGCTTGCTGGGTAGACAGCGTTCTCTCTGCCTGCAGCAGGAGGTCCATTGTCTGGCTTGATATGCACGTAGGGCACGGGACATCTGATCTGGCAGCCCTGACACACATGACACAGTGGTTAGCACAGGGGGTCTGGAGAGGAAGCTGAACCGTGTTGACAGGAAGTGCTGTCGTTTCCATCTGGGTACTACTGTCTGATAGCAGGAGAGAAATGCACTTGTGACTTACTTTATTTGAAAGAGTTGTAGGAATGAAGGCTTCCTCTTGACAAGTAGCCACACGTCAATAGTAGGTTTATTTGCACTTGTGGGAATCATTCAAATATAGCGAGTTATATTAGGTTGCTTAGTTGGTAAAATAAATACAGAATAAATAGAGGTTGACTTGTGGAATATGCGGGGAGGGGATTGGTCAGCATTAAATGCATGTATTTGAGACAAAGCAGCTCTATGCCGAACCGGGGGGGGGGGGGGGGGGGAGTTGGCATTTTGATGCAATCAATGGCAGTGGGGAAAAAATGCAAAGAGGTTTTCATAATGCATTAGTAGCTTCTTGTATTATTCTGCTTCATTACTGAAAAATGCTAAATCGAGACACAGATTTTTTTCCAAGCTTTAAAAGAAATTCTAGCACAAAATAACAAATGGCTGCATTAAGCTTCGGAGGATGCAGAGCCTGCACCACACCGCCCCCTTCCCCTCTCTTCCATCCACAAAATCCATCAAGGGAGTTTAAATAGCTGTTAATTACTTCCCCCATCACTTTTGAAAAGAGGAAGAGAGAGAGAGAGACTTTAAAAGACCTAAAGCTTCACTGCAGTGCAAATCCTCTGCCTAACAAAAAACAAATCAATCTTTACCCCTCAGCCATCCAAAAATGCTCTACGCTCGCGCACACACACACACACACACACACACACACACACACAGGAAGATGATCCTGTAAATCTGTGGTCTCGAGGGGCTGTTTGAGTGCTACTCCAGGGGTTTTTGGGAGGGGGTGACCACGGGTGTTCGGGGATTGAAGGAAAGGCGTAAATATCCCCAAATTACAGCTAAAATGTAACATTAGGATTGGTAAGCCCCACTCTCACCCATAATGTGCCAAAGCACTAAACCATTGCACTAAATGACCTCTATTACAGAGCCTGAACCCATTAAGTCAATCCAGGAGAGATTACCTGTGAAAGCGACTAGCTGCCTGCTATGACAGACAACCCCCCCACCCCCCACCCCCATTTCCAAAAATAACAGAGCCTGGCGTAACATTTGATTTGGGGACCAAGGCATGACATGTGCCCGTGGGCTAGAATTAGAAGATGTAGTATTGACTTTTGCTTGTTTGTTGGTGAGGAATGTGTGTACGGCACAAGGGTTAATCATAGTGAAAATGGCAGCGATCAAAAGCAGGGCCAGACTAGATCAACTGGGTGGTCAGGTGGTTTGTAAGGAATCTCTGAATGTCACATGATGTCCTGACTAAACCATTGCATAAGATCTGATAAACTCAAGACTGTTAGAATTTAATTCTGGTCTTCAGGACGTTCTCTTTAGGTTTTTAAGAAATCAGTGCAGTGCCTGTTGTAAACCTGTCTGTTTGGAATGTCCTGTGTTAATGCTCTGGAGCATCCTCAGAAAGATTTATTGTCATTAGCGCGTCCTCCTCAAACAGTTCTACAATATACTGTCACTTTTATTGTTTGTGTGCTGGACGTTGGGTGCAGAGCTTTTTATAAACAGTCTATGGTGCAGAGTGAAGATAGAAAACTTAGTGTTCACCACACCTAGTTTATGTGCAATTAAGGTTTTCTAATCAATGTTTTTCCTGAAATTAAACTGAATTGTCTGTATTGTTTTTCCTTAGTTTAAATATTTATATTTAAGTTTGAATGAAATCGTGTTATTTTTTGATACATTATATGTCAGGTATTTCATTGTTTTGTTAAACAACCGACAGGATTTTCAGACGCAATTTTCATAGCTTTATGAAACTAAATAAAAGCTCTGTTATTCAGCTCGATATAAATCATGGCAGCAACAAATGAAGGTTTTCACTTTGAAGACCAATTGCTAAGTAGTTGAATTAACTGACCTGATTTGTAAAGAGTATGTCGCCTACATAGAAAGAAACTAATAAATCATGAATCAGCTTTACATAAACACAACCGATTTTAGCTTATGATACAGATTTATAACCATTTGCCATCATGTCCCAAAAATAACTGATATAGTCACTTTGCTTAAGAAGCCGTAATCCATTACAGACTCCATATGTTCGCTATCATGTCGTCAAGGCACAAAGTGAAGTTGCATTTTTGTTTGAGTGAGTATGTTTTCTGTCAAAGGCAATATGATCAGAATGCAAGGATTTCAGTGTTGTGGTCATGCACTGTGATGCTGTTCTTTGTGCGATGCACGTTTAGATTAATGCATGTGAGGTGTGTGTGTGTGTGTGTTGTGTGTGTGTGTGTGTGTGTGTGTGTGTGTGTGTGTGTGTGTGTGTGTGTGTGTGTGGGGGGGTGGGGGGGTGGGGTGTTGCCATAGCAGACATCCCACAGGGAACAGATAGTGGTGGAGATTGAGAGGGGACGTTTTTAAGCACTTCAAAGTGGCCTCATTCCACACAGCTGAGAGCAGAGGTCTGTGTGTGTGTGTGTGTGTGTGTGTGTGTGTGTGTGTGTGTTCTCTTCTGTGTTTGTCCGTCAGTGTATGTGTGCATGTAAAGGTGTATTGTTTGCATATGTGCACATAGTGTGTGTGTGTGTGTGTGTGTGTGTGTGTGTGAGGTAATGATGAACTGCTGTATTTGGCTTTTTTATCCCCTCTTCCTAAGCACCTCTGGGGAATGAACAACAAAGAGCACTGCAGTGCTTTGGGCCTCTTTTTGAGATGTGTGTGTGAGTGAGAGAGAGAGTGTGTGTGTGTGTGTGTGTGTGTGTGTGTGTGTGTGTGTGTGTGTATGAGAGTGTGTGTGTGTGTGTGTGTGTGTGTCCTTTGGAAGCTGTTTCCTGTGTGTCTCACATGCAGAGTGGAAGTGAAAGGTAAAGTGAGGAAAGTAAAAAGCTAGAGTGTCACAGTGACTGATGTGTTAGTGGTGAAATCCACTTTTCTATTGCTTTGTCTCCTCTCTCCCCGCAGGAGAAAATGGAAATAGCTAACATTGAACCGATGCAGTCAATACCACTCTCCAGAAAAGGGCTGAGAGGTACGCTCTCTGCCAAAGAGCGAGACTGATGGAGGGAGGAGTGGGCGATAGCCAGAGTATGTCAGGTTTCATCTGGCCTGTGTGACACACAGCGTTCTGACAGCTCTGGTTCACTCAAACCAGACTTAAATCTATCTCTTATATGCTCACACACACATCTCCATGTGTCTCACATATACACTCTCTTCCTCTGTTTTTCAAGTTCTCACTCTATCTTTATCAGTCTCACACCCTCTGGGCTGCCATTTTGCAGCACATTCTCTTCCACACAGGTGCTCATAGTAACTGCCATATGTGTTTGTTCATGTGTTTTGCTCATACATCTTGTGAAAAGGGTGCTTTCTCTCCCTTTTTCACTAGGCCCTGTGTCCCCACATTAAACATTTGGTCATTGGATTGTTATTTGAATTTTGATTATCAATTAGATTATGTAGAAACTCTTTTTTGAGTTGTGTGTTATATTGTTTTACAGCAAGTATGTGTTAACAGCTTATTTTGTTTGTCTGTTATGTTGCTCTGATTGTTGTTTTGCCAGGTATGTGGGGTCAGATCAGCAGGTCAATCAGGGAGAGTGACAACAGGTTAGCACCATCAGGTCTCTGAGAAAGGAGGGGCTGGCCAGACTCAAGGTGGTAGTCAACCTATTGCATTTATCTTCTGTATTTCAATCAATCAATCAATCAAATTTTATTTGTATAGCCCATATTCACAAATCACAGTTTGTCTCATAGGGCTTTAACATGGTGTGACATCCTCTGCCCTTAACCCTCAACAAGAGTGAGGAAAAACTACAAAAAACCCTTTTAACAGGGTAAAAAGAACGTAGAAACCTCAGAGAGAGCCACATGGACGGACAGGGGGGGGGGGGGAGTTGGCAGCTTGCGGTGAGGCTGCAGAGTGTTCCAGTTTTGTGCTCTTTTTCTTTCTCTAGATTGATTTAGTTTTGTTGCATTTCCCAGGGATCTTTTTGTCTTTCTCTTGTGTTACCTTTTTGTTCATAAAATGCACATTTCTTTCATCCACTCAAGTGTTTTTCAAGTTTTCAGTGCCAAATAGTATCCTCCACCCCTATCTTGGGGTTACAGTGCTACACATGTGCTTTATTTCTAGTTTAATTGAATTTGAACGTGTAGGCAGAAGCTAATTATTGTGAGCTCTTCTCAACAGAACAGAATTATTTCTGTTGCCAGATCTATTAGAGATAATGTGATAAAGGTCGGGTTAAATCTAATTACAATCATTTTAATTAAGAATTCCTCTTATTTTCAGTGTTGCTCTGTTTCTATAAAGTTCAATACATCTAGATTCATTTGCTGTGGTAATGTGATATCGTTGGTCCAGTCTGTTCAGACACCAGTTATAAACTGATAGGTTATTAGCAGAGGTTTATAGTTTTGCCGCATAGGCCACAAAGTTATAGTACGAGTGAACCTCTGTTTACACAAAAACTAAAAATCTTGCTAGCAAATGCAAAGTCATGTTTTTAAGACTGTCTATTGCAGGGACATTACATCGTCAACGTCAATATATTCAAATATATTAGATATATCTAATGTGTGTGTGTGTGTGTGTGTGTGCATTGAATATATATTCAAATTAAAAATATGAAATATAATTCAAATTAGCTGCTAAGAAACTGTGTAAATCACTAATAAGAGAACAGAAAATAGGGAACTGTAAGTGTGTGTGTGTGTGTGTGTCACACAGTGCTACAGCAGTAAATCTGTGCATTGAGGGCTTTTGTAGCACTTGCACTTGTACAGCCCTGCTCCATCAGCTGAGGCATGAGTAGGGAAACTGAGTAATTTATGATGCCAGACTGAAGAACACAAAGAGGCTTTACTTCACCTGCTGTATAGGAAGGAGAGAGAAGACATGTAGAAATGCACTTCTTACAAGCTGATCTAAATAATTTTTTATTTGACATTAACTGCAGTTTTCATATAGTGCAAAGGAAACGTCACCTGTGTCTCTCTCTCTCACTACTCTCTCTCTCTACTGCATCAAGTGGCAGATTGAATCCTCATCGCCACGCTGAACCAGTTTGATGAAGAAAAATGGAGAGACAAAGAGAGAGAGAGAGAGAGAGAGAGAGAGAGAGAGAGAGAGAGAGAGAGAGAGAGAGAGATCTCTCTCTCTCTCTCTCACTCTGTAATGAATGTTGTGTCTCTCCTCCCTGTGTGTGTGTGTGACACAATGGGTTCTTATATGACAGCTTGATCAAACAGAGACGCCCTCTCCGCACACCTCAACACCAAACACACACACACACATTATGTTTGATCACAGCATTATTGTTTAGGTGTTTTTATTACCTTTTCACAAAAATTCAGAGCTGAATGTATTTTGTTGTGTCCTTAATGAATGTGAGCAGCGCTTTAATTGGCTACAATTGTTGGAAGTGTGTGTGCCTCATGAAATATGCTGACTAATGAGATCCTAATAAGCACCACACACACACACACACACACACACACACACACACACACACACACTTGCACTGCCAATAGAAGAGAATAGTCCCCATTCATAATCGATATTGCTGCGGCCTCGCTTCCAAGTCTGCGTATTGATCTGCCTGTGCTGCTAATTTAACATGTGCGTCTTTGTTTTGTTTCCTTTTCCATCCTAAGGCTCTGCATCCCTCTGTTTCCCCTCTGTGTGTGTGCGTTTCTGTGTGTGATCATGGGTTATAATATGACCACAGGGTGAGTGAGTGGGTGTGTGTTTATTTGAATTTGCATGTCAACTTGTGCACAGATGTCTTCTGGTGTTGTCAGCGTCGGGGCCAAGAGATGATATATTTTTCTTTTTCTTTTTGTGTGCACATACAGGTTGTCTGTGGGCGAACCATAATGATTAGTGACACCTTTTTTTTCTTGTGTGTGCGTGTGTGTGTGGTGGGGGTCTCAGGCGCTCCTGTGGTGAGATTGCATTGACCGCTGTGTTATTGCTCTTTAATTATCAATTACCGCACCCCCCCATCCTGGGCGGAGTGGGGGGGGGGTGTGTGTGTGTGTGTGTGGAGGCGTATGTGTAGGTGATAATGAATACAGAGCTGCCATTAGGACAGTAACTGGGCTCTCTGTCTGGGGCTGTGGAGCCAGCCAGGAGGAGGAGGAGGAGCTGGCTGGTGTGCTAATGAAACAGGCTGCAGCTCAAGACAAAAGAAGAGCCGTGCACCATCCCTCCCTCTTCTTCGTCTCTTCTCCCTTCCCTCCGTCCCATCTTGATCCCTGCATCATCCCTTTTATCTCTCATATATTTTCCCACTTTGCATCACGCCGCCTCAAACGCACACGTCGGCCACAATCATCCCTATAGACACCATGCGCACACAAACACAGTCACAAGGCACTGAGGTCTCACAGACAAACAGCGTCTGTATTTACTGGGGGGGGTCATCTTTGAAGCTCTCAGCTATTCCATTTGAAAGTGCATCTCACATCAGTATTCAGAATATTTCCACATCTTGTTTTTGCTTTTGTTGTTTTTCTCTTCCTTTTATGGTCTTATTTTATTTCCACCAGTGTATGTTGATATTATAACTGCTGCAAAATTGAGGAAATGTGAAAAGTGTGTCAATAATTCTGAAAAAATAATGAATGTTTGTGGAATAAATCTTAGTTCAATGTGTTGGCAGGTGTCCATAGAGCCAACTCTACAATAATAGTAAATATTTTAACTTAATTTCTATAGCACAAGGTTACAAAGTGCTTTACACAATACATGGGTGTTAAACAACACAGACAAAAAACAAGGCATAACAAAAAGAAAATAGATAACACAAAAGAAAATATAACAAACAAACAATCTCTGTTAAAAACAGTTAAAAGTCAGGCATTAAAAGGCTTTCCAATAAAAACATGTATTAAGCAATGATTTAAAAGTAGGTAACGTGCTGACAAGATGATCTCCTAAGTCAAGGAATTCCAGAGCCTGGTCACCCTTTTACCTCTTTTACACCGCAATGAGTGGGTGTACGCAGGTTTTTCCTAGTCATGTTCACCGTCACAAAAGCAGCTCAAACTGAAGCGCTCTCTGTCCTCACTGTCTTGCCAAATTCACGCGTTAGCCCAGGTGTCAGGTGTTTCCATCACAGCTGGTTGGAGTTGGAGCCGATAATAACCCATGTCTACTGCAGTCATTTGACCCCGGAAGTAAATCCACGCTCATTGCAGACAAAACCCAGATAGTTTTTTTTTTAACCTTTGGAAAAGGAGCTTTAGTTACCAGCCTTGACTTACGAAATACAGGCAAGTGTGCTTGTCTGTTGGTTATTCCAGGTGTTCTGTTGGTGGGCGTCCTTTTATTCTCACAGAATTAAAGGTGGTTGTTAATGAGACAGGAGCTTTTCGTTAGCAAGTTCTAACATCTTTAATAATATCTGTGCTAATGTTACATGACAGAATAGAAGTGGTGGGAGTACACAGCACAGTTTTCTGCATAGGGATATTTAAATGAAAACAACAAGCTTTGATGTATTCATGTATGTTCAAAATCAAAGTGTTATTATTCCCCTACACAAAATAAAGATTTGAATGCGCTGCCTCTCAGGACAAACAGTCAATAAATCAGTGTGCCTGCCCACTGTGTCTATAACGAGCTGCCACATGACATTATGTCAGCACAGCTCACATGTAAATAGCCTGTTTTATTTGGCTGACATGTAAATGCCATCAGAGCAAAGCACAACGGGACAGACAGTGAGGGGCATCCCTTTGTCCTTTCACTGCATGACGGATGAGAGATGCTCCTAAAATGCAGCCAGCAATCACATCCCATTTCCCTTTTAGAGAATGAGACACATTAAATGTCTCCTGGAGGGGAAGTGTGAAAAATAAACAGAAATAAGCGTGGCCTCTACACCAGTAAACAAGTATATTACCAAATAATAAAAAAAAGGCTTTAATAACCACAGGGCAATAAATATGATGGCACGTTTTCATGTAGAGGCACATTTTCAGGGTGACACCAGCCAAGAAGTAATGAGCAGACATGAAGACACTCCTAAACACTTAATGACGCTAAATGTTTTTAGGAACTGAGAAAATTGAATAGTGGGACAGGAAACGTGACTGAGAGGCAGCTGCACAAGCTTTGTCACATGTTCCGTCAACCTGACTGTGCTCTGAGCCAGGCTGAGACATGCGGTTCCACCTGTTATAAATCTGCAGTGATACAGTGGCAGATAAAGAGGTGTGTAAACCCTGACCTCGAGTATGTGAAAATCAAAAAACAAAAACACTGCCAGATAGAGATGGCCTTGAAGATTTTTTTTAAAGATAAAATGTATAGTATAGTACAGATTGTACCTTTAAGTAAATGCAATACATTATGTGGAGGTTTGCCTGCAGGGTCCAAATCCCTAAATCCATTTCTGAGACTGAAGCAGTGAATTTCTGATCAATAGTTTAAATAATGCTCTGACCATTTCAGACCCAGTGAATGAACACACACTGGCTTGTTCCTTTTAACCATGAACCCATGTTTGTATAGTTAAGTTAACTATGTTAAGTTAACTCTGTGTGGGTGATAAAGGACAATGATAGTGATTGTTGAAAACTGTGCATTTATCCAACTGTATAGCTGCTTTAAGTGTGAAAGGCAAACTCCGGACCCAATTGGCAGACATTGTCCAGAGTTGGTGTCTGAAAGTGTGTGTGTGTGTGTGTGTGTGTGTGTGTGTAAAACTAATCTGTATCCCTTTAATATATGTTTAATACCAGGTTTGGTTACATATCCCTGTTGCAGGAAGAAACAATTGTGAGTTATTTTTATAGCAATTGTTATGTACATCTAAGACCTTGGGGCCTGAAATGAAGCCGTGTGTTATTTCAATAGGCTTTATTCAGTTTTAGTTCAAAAGGATTCACAGCTGCCACATTATGAAACAGTAAATGACAAACATATTCCCCAATCTCACTCTGAGAATAAATGAGCTCTGTGGGTAAACTGGGTTAAGGTGGTTTTACCCTTCAATATGTATGAACTGAATTCATTTGCAGTATCTTTGTCAGTTGGGTATTCAGAGTATCGTAGTTTCTCCTGAGCAAATCAGCCACTTAGAGCTTTGGACCATTCACATTCCCACCTCCTCGCGCTCCATTCAGGGGACAAAACACAAGGTTCCCGTCTGTGACTTTCCAGCTACTGCTTCCAGAGGAGATTCATTTACCTCAGGCTTTATAGAGGTCAGGTTGATTTTTGATTGAAGTCCACTCAAGTCTATAGAAGAGGAGAGAGATTATTAAATCACTTTACCCTGGTGGCAATTTTTATCTTCACCCTTTTCTATTTTGTCTGACTACCTATTTAAAGTGGATGTAAGCATGTCTCGTCTAAATTCTACCTTATTTTCTGTGTCTGTAGATTTCTTTTGAAAAACATTGATCCTAATTCATATTTAGTTTTTCATCTTGGTTATGAATTAGATTGAAAATATTTGCAATGTAGCTCTATACAGATTTATTTAAAGGAAATTCCATTCTTGTTTAAATAAAGAAAATTTAATTATGGGACAGATTTAACTAAAAGCAAGTGGAATATGTGTTAAAATGTTTTCATAAGAAAGTACACTTTTACTTATGATAAGGAGTAATAGGAAGATATGCATCAATATGGATCAGGTTAAGGGGCAGATCCAGGATTTTTATTTTTTATTGTTTGTTGTAAAATGTGGCATTTGTTTAACATTTGAAAGTAATGAATGGATCATGATGATAGGATTGTTCACTCTTGGCAGAGGTATCTCCAAGTGTTTGTTTGTATTGTTTTGTGAGTTTGTCATAGGTGTGTTGTCCAACAGGGTGTTAGGGTGTTCGAGGGCGTATTCTCGACACCTTTGTTTTTATAGGTCAGACTTTGAGTGCAATAAGTTTCCTGTTGAGTCACCCGGAGGTTGCAGCATGTGAGGTGTCAGTTTCACTCATCTCACAATCACAGAGGAACTGTCTCTCATCAAGTACAGTCAATGTTTGGGAAAAGTGTCTTAATGTGAAATGTCGGGGAAGTCGGTGCTGGCTCATGTGCTGCAAAAACAACAGTACACTTTGAAATGAAGGACATATAAATTATGTTTTGTGTCTGAAGTGTAAGAGCATTTCAAAAGACAAAGGAGGAATGTAATTGTAGAAAAATGGGACAATAATACAACCCCTCATACCATTTTTGGCTTCCTAATTTAGCTTTCAAAAATAGAAACTCTTCAGGCTATGGAAGTCCACTGGGCTTTCTGTCAATGTGTTCTCTGATAACGGCAGCAGAAGATGCAGCCATGTTAAAGGTCATGTTTTCTCCTCTGAAAGCAAACCTTTCAAAAGCCTGCAAACAAAGACTAACAATCAGGCTTGGTGTACACTGGAGGATTTTCATATATTAACAGATTTTTATTGATTTTCTCAATTTGTAATGTTTTAATTACAAGAACAGACACACCAGACAGATTTATAAGATGAACTTTGTGTTTTCTTTGTGTTCTGATTCCACAGGAGTGACTCCAGGGACTCATTGATCAAATGACTTCAGAGCAAAGCAGAGTTTTACATGAAAAAGATAACAAAATATGAGGGGAAATAATGTAGTGGCTGCAGGACTGGTTCAGCATGGTTTACATGTTGCAGCCTGAGCTGGTAGCGAGTTGTAAATCAGTGGTGGAGGAAATACTTAAAATGTTACTCATTTAAAAATACAAAAAATTAACAAAAATTTAATTAAATAATAATTAAAGGACTGCAGTATATATACTTGTCGAGTTAAGCCTTTTATCTACTGCAACAGTCATACATCATTAACTGTGTCAGTATATTTTGTTTAATACAAGAGTAATACAGACATATACATGGATGTCATATATCTAATAAGTCTTGAAAATCTACTTAAATAAAGTACAGATACATGAAAAATGTACTTAGGTACAGTAATGAAGTAAATGTACTTTGTTACATCCCACCACTGTTTTAAATACATTTTGACTGTTAGTACACAACATCCGTTTGATGACATGTGTCAGCTCGTTCTCATTTCTGCTCAATTCTCCATCACGGTTCCTCTCACACCGCAGGATGTCAGGTTGTTGTGGTGAAAATTGAGGAGGGTCTGATCCAGTCGGTAACATGAAGATGATGAAGATGATTAGATTAGCAGTTCAGTTCAGGGACATCATCACCAGAATGAATCATTAATGGATCATACTGAACGTATGATATTTTATAGAATGAAATCTCTCAATTTGTTTTGTCATGTTACTGTGGTAATAAAGAAAAAGACGAACACAGGTAAGCGAAGAAGCACCGGAGCTGCAGTGAGATTAGTTTCTCCTCATGGACCATTCCCTCCTCTGAGACCAGTCTTCAACCTAAAAAAAAAAACTGAAACCACAACCACATTTAGTCTCCGCTGGGACTTGAAATTGCACTGGAGGACCACTCAGAGGATGTTCGAGCTTATGTCCCAGCAACACCTAAATCCCATGCCAAGGCCCAGAAAGAAGTGCAGATAGGCAGATTGGACATCCAGGGGGAGAGGGGAGGGGACAGTGGTGTGTACTGAGAACCAGCGTCTTGCCAGACACAGCCAGCTGTGCCGAAAGAGGAGACCCACCCCTCCCCTGTCCCCATCTGTACGCCTCCATCTCCATCTATGCTGTCTGAAATCTTGTCTCTTTTCTATGCTGATTGATTAGCTGTTTACGTCTATTTCTTGTGCAATCACCACACCCCAATTCCACATTGCTGCATCGTCTGCTTTTCCCTCTATAACCTACCTCCCTCTTTCTCTCTATCCACCCCTCCTCTAATTTCTCTCCTCCTCCTCCTTCCATCTCACACAGGCAGACAATCCCCCCCCCCCCCCCCCCCCCCCCCCCCCCTTCCTCATACCACCCCCCCTTCTTATCTGAGAAAAATAGACTGGATACTCATGCTTGCCAAAGTGCCCGCGGAAAGCCTGGCCGGGGCTTTCACAGAGCTGTACCAGCAGTAATGGGCAGCCAGAGGAGGGGAGAAAAACACGGCCCAATTTGGTCCATGTGTCTTGTTTCAGGAAATTACATTTTAAAGGGCAGCAGGTCTTTTCTGCACTCAAGTGAAGGGTGAGAAACCTTCACCTACACTTGTTTGTTTGGGAATATCCTGTGTCTGTGTCAATGTTATTACAGTGCATCCTTTTTTTTATTTTATGAAAGACGAGATTCTAAGATTAGACATTTGAAAAGATAACATCTCCAGACATTTGTAAATACCAAGCAGATGTTATACATGCTCATCTCTCCCCTAAAGTCATTCTGGTACACACATTAATGTTATTTCACAGAGCCATTTTGTTCTCCAGATTATTGCAGACAGTACTGTGGTTACAGTGTCACATTCCGTTCCTGTTTTTGTGTGCTGATGCCCGTAAGGCACAAAGACAGAGAGAGATGAAAAAAGATGAAGAAAAACAGATTAACATGCAGCTAATTGTAACGGAAACGCCATCTCCCTCACACCATTGTCTCACCCTGCCCGCTAAAGACGCCACATAAAGACATAATTCCCCTAATGTTTGGTATTTGTAACGCTGGCTTTGTTGGCAGCAGCCGCCTTTGTTGGCAGCAGCCTATAACTCTACTGTGAGGAGCCTCTGCCAACCTCACACTATGCATCACCATTAGAGATGCCAGGCAGGCCTCAGCACACATGATCCTACACTCAGGCAAAGGCCTGGTCCTCTTGGACGGTATCAGAGTATGTGTGTGTGTGTGTGTGTGTGTGTGCGTGTGTGTGTGTGTGTGTGTCTCATCTCATTGTCACTGTAAACAGCACTCTTTTTGTTCTCCCACAAGCCACAGTGGTGTGTATTTACAGGTCAGCAAGTGCTCAGTACTGTTGCAACTGAAAACATTTTTACATCATCACATGTTCTTCAGTTTTCTTTAAAATGTATAATCCACCTAATAATTCCACAGAAATCTGTCTGTCTTTGTCTGTGGCCGAGAATGTGTCTTCTTCTATGTCCTCGGATAAACTACAGCAGTATTTAATTTGGAAGAGTTGTGAACCTGGGTCTGAATATTGTGTTGATTGTTTAACAGACCTCTGAAATAGCCGACATGCGATGCATGAAAAATAACAGCAGTTCACTTAATCATTCTAACATATATATGAACCACACACGTGAACAGTAATAAAGCAAATTCAGTTTCATTTTAAGAAAAACACTGACTATAACAGTTTGACTGCAGATAAACCAGGTAGGATGAACACAAAGTTTTGTAACTTGACTATGCACCATAGATCCACAAAGACACAACATCCAGCACACAAATAATATAGTGACAGTATGTTGTAGAACTGTTTGAGGAGAACTTGTTAATAACAAGGAACAATATTGAGGTAGCTCCACAGCATTAACACAGGACAAGAGAAAAGAACATTCCGAACAGACAGGTTTACAACGGGCACTGCACGGAATTCTTAAAAACCTAAAGAGAAATGTTTCAGACAGCTGCTCAAATATTTAAAGATTTATCAGCTCCAACCTACACTTCCATCTTTTGTTTAGCCTTTTATAGACAGTCTATCAAAAGCAATTAAATTCATAGCGAAGAAAACCTTAATTACTTGTATAAAACCCTACAAAAGAGTGTATTGTGTTGCATCACATTGTGAACAAAGCTCTGATCTTCAATGTTAACTGCGTCCGTCCTCTGAATGGCTCATTTAACCCAGCGCTGAACTCACTGGCATTGTTCACATTTCTTGGCACCGTCCCACCGCAACTGGGTCCACAGAGTTCAGGAAGAGACGGGGTTAAGCCTGAAACACTTTAGTCATTCAGTGGCTCTGAAAGCAGTCAGAATCTGAGGCTGTTGTTGGCTCTGTGGTACTGCTGGATCAGCTTTTGTCGACTGAAATCCTGTGAGAAATAGATCAGGAGCAGAGAGAGATGTCAAGACAAGTGAGGCAACTCCCTCGCAAAACCACACAATCATAAAGTAGCACACATCGGCCTGGACGTGTCACCGACAAGCAACCATGTGCCCGTCTATGTTGCATTTGTTTACTGTGTCAACATCAGCTATAGATTTTCCTCCCTTTCTGCTCACTGCTGTCTGTGCCATAAATGCCAGCAGTCAGGAATTCATCTAATTCACAGCCCCAGCCGCAGTATTTCCCATCCCCCTGTCAAAACAGAGCTGTATCCAGACTCATGCACCTCCTTGTTTACTCTGCTGCTTTATTCTTCCTCCCTGGCGTACACATGCAGCCATGACTACAGTGGAGACAAACACAAATCTACGTAGAAACTCATTGTCCTGAATAATTACACCTTTTTAAACTGAAGCTTGGTCTCAGCTTCTACACTGGCTGCCAGTAAGCCTCAGGATTGATGTTAAAGTTTTACTACCCATTTTTAAATCTCTTAATGGAGCTGCTCCCAAATACATAACAGACATGATAGTCCAATATAACCCTATGAGACCTCTGAGATCACTGGGGAGTGGTCAGCAAGTGGTACCCAGGGCAAAGACTAAACCTGGCTTTTAGTCACTATGCAGCACCGGATCCAACTGCCTGATGTTTTTTTAGGAATGCCCCATCCATTGCAAGGGCCTTTAACCCTTGTGTTGTCCCTGCTTCCCCTGGCTGTTGGCCCCCCTCACATAACCCACCCCATATTAGGATGCACACGTAGGGCAATAGACAAGTGAGCAGCCCTTGCATATGTATTTGTTACACCCGCGGCACGCGGTGTGAGTTTTACAGTCCTTCTTCCTGGGGCATATCTGACACCTCTTACTCGCCACGAGCGGGGCTGCTGCTAGGGCTATGGAGGAGGCTGGACTCTGGGGTCGAATGTCGTAGTCGTCATGGTCAAGAGCTCTCTGTGTGGCGGCAACGGCGGCTTTTACAACCTTCACAACCGCGGCAGACGCTTCCGTGCGGGGGATGCGCTCCCTTCGTGCGATGAACGAAGTCACAAGAGCCTTTCCCAGCTGCTCTAGGAACACCCTCCGCTTGTTCTGCTTGCCCGGCATCCAGTCTGGTTGATCTCTCTCCATATCACGTAGGCGTTGTAGGAAGAGACGTCAAGAATGTTGTGAAAGATGACCAGGGGCCAGCGCGCAGTCATCCTCCTGCAGCTGTATGTTCCGATCACCTTGTCTAGGTTGTCCACGCCACCTTTGTTGCGGTTGTAGTCCAGGATGATGACCGGTTTCCCGTCCTTGCGGCCGCTGACGTCTGCCTTGGTGTGCCGGGTGCTCAGGAGCACAACGTTCCTGTTTTTCTTTGGGATGTAGGACACCAGAGTGGTGGTGGGCGTGAATGCGAACTTGGATGAGAACACCTCTCTTCCCTTGACCGCGAGCAGCCCGGTCGGAAGCTCGGGCTTGTTCTTTCGAACTGTGCCGACCATGGTGAGCTTCCTCTCCAGGAGCTGCCGCACGAGTTCATAGGAGGTGAAGTAATTGTCGCACGTGACATTACGACCGTGCAGTCCCTCCATTACATCAAGCACTACCCGCAACCCCTGGTTCCGTTCTGGGCGTCTGCCACTCGGCTTTCCGGTGTACACTTGCATCTTCCAAGTGTAGCTGGATTTCGCATCGCAGGCCACCCATGACTTGATCCCGTATTTCGCCGGCTTGCTGGGCATGTACTGACGGAACGGACACCGGCCTAGGGAGAAAAACAGGAGGAGAAGAGATGAGAGGAGATGAGATGAGGACAAGGACTAGCAGCCGCTATCTACATAACATAACATAACATAACATAACATAACATAATATAAAATGGAAAAAAAGACTAACCTCTGAACGGAACTAGTTGCTCGTCCACGGTCACTTCGAGCCCCGGGTTGTAGAGGTGCGGTAGCCGCGCCACCCACACCTGATTGGAATCAGGTGTGATTGGAATCAGGTGTGATTGGAATCAGGTGTGGGTCTAAATGACCCCACAGAGCACCACAGCGCCCTCTCTGGGGGTCTAAATGACCCCCCAGGAGACACACACACACACACTCTGGGTCAATCCAACCCAGGAATAACACAAGGGATAACTAAACTATTTACATGGTCATTGTATTTTATTCCATTTTTATTTTATTACTTTTATTTGTATTATTTTTCTCCTTTCTATTTTGCTTAGAACTATTTCTGTACTGTATTTGATTTCTTTTAATTTGGTCTCTGTGTTGTTTTTAATGTCCCTGTACAGCACCTTGTATCTACCACTGGGTATGAAATGTGCTTTCTAGATAAAACTGCCTTGCCTTCTCTTGTTTTAATTCCAGTTAAGGCAGGATGCCTTTATCGCAAATAGTTTTTTTCCAAGGCATCAACGTTACAAATGCACCAAAAATCAAAGCGTATTTGCTTATTTAGCAAATTAGCGCATTGACCCTAATGTCTTGATTTCATCACCACCGATAGAAGCCAGAGCTAAGATGTTGATTGTCTCCATTCCCATTGCAGACAAAAGCTAGATGTTTGTGTTTGTTTGACCAGTAGAAAGGGGAATTCTGGTTAATTTATTAGTTTATATTTGTAAATTTGTTTCACCTGAACATCATTTTACTTATAGAACACTTGTCATCAACTGACATTTTGCATCATTGAAAAATTAAATACTGCTGAACCCAAAGGTAAAAATAAGACAAACTCTCTCTGGTTGCCTGAGACGTCTTGTCTCAGCCTTCAATTCTGCCTCTTCCCCAAAGGAAATTAACCGACGGATTCCTCCTGACAGACAGCTGTTCCTCCCACAGTGGGTCTTCTTCATAACCTGCACCTCCCCATGAAACACGCACACACACACACACACACACACACACACACACACACACACACACACACACACACACACACACACACACACACACTATTCCGAGTTACTCCTTCCTAGGGGAATAAATCTGCAATCAACTGGGCCTATAAATAGCTATGGCACACTTCACTGTAGCTGAGGCCCCCCTGCTCTTCCCTAAGAGCTCCTGACACACACACACACAGACACACATAGGGGCTCTCTACCACTAATCCAAAGCAGGGCACCCAGCCTTTCTTTGCTACTCTTTGCGGTTCCTCCCGCTGACGTTATGTGCTAATATTTCTGCGAGCAAACACATTAACAGAGGCTAATTAAAGTAATTTGTCCTTCACATATCTGCACATTAGTTCTAATAGCTTTCAGGCAATTAAAAGCCTGAACCACCAGCCATATTAGCCATTCCATCTGAATCACTGTGCTTAAATCCTCGGAGAGAGCCGTTAACGCTACGCTGGGCTAATGCTAGTTATTGGTGGTGGAGGCTAATCACCTCATTAGTCAGCAGGATTAATGAGATGTGTTATTTAAGTAGATACTGTATCACAGGGCCGACCTGTTCCTCCTGAGCCAGTGTACAACAGAGAGGCAGAGAGAGATTTTTTATTGTCATTAATCTCACACAAGCACACACATTAATGGTTTCACAGAACAAAACTACAGAAATAGATTCATAGTGAACAATTTCAGTAACTGTACAATCACAAGTGTTCAAGCAGCAAAAAGCTCCACAGAGACATAACAATGAAAAGGTGAGTAAGAATATAGAAACATTATATGGACGCTAAATGCCGACATCCTCCTGGTCATCATTGAATATTTAGCTTCACATTTCAAAAGATTTTATTGTTTAATGTGTGTGAGACATAAATTGTAAACAAGGAAAACCAGTGACCAGCTCCTTCCAGGCTCCTTACTGCTGAAAGTCATATGTCTGGAACTGTGTTTCCCCTCAGGCGTAGTGAGGCAGGAGAGGTATTACCACTGTTAGGGGATGATTTCTCTGGGCTTTTGTTGACAAATGAAATCCTCATGACTTCAGAAATCGTGCATCTCTCTTGGTTGACCTCTTCTAATAGTGGAGATCAATCAATCACGTTTGATTTGTATTGCCCACAAATCTAAATTTCTCCTCATAGTGCTTAACAAGGTGAAACATTTTCAACATCCATCTAATTTTCTTAAAAATAAATAGGCTTCTAGCAATATTTTTATGAAATACCTGCTGCTGTTCTGAAAAGTAAACTCCAGTCAAGTCCAAATTTGTAAACTAACAAAGGATGACATACATTATGTGTCTTAATTTGTCAAAACAATTCCTAACATTCTTGCTTTGTACAAAGTAAGAAATGGGAGAGGTCATTTCTGGCAGCTTGGATAAGAAAATTTTTTTTTTTAATATTCTAAAAACGATAAATGCGTATTGAATGTTTAGGATGAATTTTCATCCTGGTTGAGGATTCAATGCTGTGAGTGTATACAGAATTTTTCAGAAGAATTAGGGGGAAAAGACAGGAATTTTGTGACTTCTCATGAGACCTGAGCACTGACTCACTGTTCTGTTCACTCTACAGTAGTGTTGTTTTAATAGAAATTCAAGTGAGACTCTTGATTACACTACAAACTCTTTTCGATTATTATATTATATAGAATTATATCAAGGGATTTAGGTTTTGGTCAAAGTTCATTTTCCAACAGTGTTAAAGTCAACTGAGTTTCCAAACCTTATCTTCAACTGTGAAGCAAATTAGTTGAAAAAGGAACATGATGTCAGTAATTATCTTGCCTTTACTGAAAAGGTGAGATAACAAACGAGAGAGTGAAAACACCTCAGAAGGGTCAAAGTGACTTACTGATGAACGGTGTTGATTACATCTGTCTACAACAGTTTGAACAAGGGATTATTTATTGATCAATCAAAACGCCACATAGACAATTGTCTGAAGGTGCTCTGTGTGTGTGTGTGTGTGCGTGTGTGTGTGTGTGTGTGTGTGTGTTTGTGTGTGTGTGTGTGTGTGTGTATGTCTGTGTGCATATGTGTGTACTGCTGTGCTGCTACCAGACCCCTGACCTTTCCATGTCCTGATAGGGTCCCTGGGGAAGGAGGGATGGAGGTAGAGGGTGAGCAGGGGGAACGTAAAGAGCAGAGGCCATACTGGAAATGTTAATGTCACTGTAACCAGAGCTTTGATCAAGCAAACAAGCAGCTTTATTTTTCTGCATCATGAACAGTTTAATGGGATACATGCGTTTTTTTCCCCAGCACATAATTTTGAGTCAGACAAGGACCAGAGGGAAAATATGTTCGTGCCCCTGTCCAAGATTTTGTGAGATTTGTTTTGCATTTTTAGAATTTTTTTGACAAATTTCCCAGGGAATTATTCATGGAGCGTGATGCAAAACATCAGGCACATTTAGGGAACTGATTTCTTTGAGAGCGTGGAATTCAGTGGACTTTGAGTGGATTCAAGGAGACTGTTGGGCCTTGGCAGAGGTATGCACACTACTTAGTGCCATTTTATTTTCTTAAAGTGGAAGTTGCAAACACAAACTGTTAACAAAGCCTGATGTTCTTCCTTTTTGACACAGACACACACCTCCATCAGAGGAGAAAGCATTGTGTGCAGTGAAAGCCATCCAGTGAGTTGATGCTGGATTTAATTGTCCGGGGCAAAGGCGAGTGTAAACTGCACGCCTCACAGGCAATAAGTGCTAGTGTTACCAGACTGCAGTGTTAATGGAGAAGCAGGCAGCGAAGGTCTGAGATGGGCTTTTTTTTCTTTTTTGGTGCTTCCGACCCGCGAATCACATCACCTCCTCCCTCCCTTCCTCGTACCCCCTTCATGCACCCACCATTTGTTCATCCATCACCATCACTGCTCGCTCCCCTCTCCTCTCCATCTTCCATCACTCCACACAGCCAATTTAGTCCTCACTCATTTTTCTCTCCTCCACAGAGTGCCGTGCTTTTATCCTCCATCCTAACCTCTCTTTCACTCATTTCCCTCTCTAGCGTTCTCCTCTCTGTTGGTGTCTGATCACAAAATTTGTCTTTTTTCAGAGAGGGCATTGAATGACATGTTAAAGTGTACGCGTGCTGTTGTGTCTTCCCTGTTAGCATGCAGTCTGTCAGTGGTGTGTTTTAATACATGTAAAAACTGAGTATGTGTGTACTGATGCAAGGTTTTGTATCTGGATTCTGTTGGTAACAAAAACCAATGACGACCAAAAAAAACAAAAACTACACCCAAGCTTCACCATCTGTCTCACCCTAAACCTGATACTCTTCTTTCTCTTTCTTCCTCCCTCTTTACATCACACACACCTGTCATACACACACACACACACACACACACCACACACAAGCCATTTTTGAGGAGTTACACCGTGAGCCACAAGCATCCAAACCAAGAATTAAAGAGCATTAGTCATGACTGCAGGGCACAGCACCCTGGCTTCAACCTATCATGTTAACACCATTCCTACAATAAACACACAAATATTATACCTCATACACACACACACACACACACACACACATACACTGACACATACACCCCCCTACCCCCGGTCCCCAGGCTCTCTTTGCCACTCATTAACCCTGTCACGTTTACGGTATGAATTAAATGATTCCAGCGATGCATCCCCACGCACCGAGGGAGCCACAGCCAGACCTGCCACCCCCCCCCCCCCCCCCCCCAAGGCTGGAGGGACGGCCCGAGGCACCACTCTGCACCCTCATTATCACCAGCATGGTGGTCGCTATAGCTGCCACACTGTCACACTGTTTTTAGCATGGACACGTACCAGTGTTTACTCTGGTATAGTGTGCTGTGTCTGAATGGAGGCAGAGGCATCGAACCGTTTTCAAACCTGTAAAAAAAGTGATTGTAAACCCTTTAACAATGTATATGTAGTTCATCAATGCTTTATGTCATCAGGTTCTTACACACACAGGAAGTGATGCATTCACTGTACTTTTCATTTACTGATGTGAGAGACTCTACATCCTGTTGTATGATTAGAAAGATAAATACGTCATTTCGGGAGACACAACAATGCTAACATGATCAACATCCTTTTGCTTTATCCGTTAATGTCTGCCAAGTGTACTTGACATATGCTTATGTGCGTGTTGACTTGTGAGCTGTGCATGTTCATTTACTTTCTTGTGAATTTGTACTTATGATTGACACGTGCACTTATAGCTGTCTTTTGTTTATTTATGTTCATTCTTATTCTGTACTGTGATCTTGCTTATATGAAAGCACATTCCTTTAGGAAAAGAAATATGTACAATGATAGAAATTTAAAATAAAGGAAACCACAGGTATGAGATAATAAGTCAAACTCAGTGAGATCTTTGACTAAATAAAACAAATTGATGTTGACATGATGTTTTTTTATTATATTAGCAAATTAAGATAATAAGACAATGAATAATGAATAGACTTTTTCAATCTATAAATAAGATGATGAGTCAAAATATTCTAACATTCTTGTCAATTAAATGACTTAGTAACTCATAATTTGGATTTTGTGTTTTATTTTGTAATTATTACAAAATTAATATTTGTTTCATTCCAGATTTTTTTTCCTTTTAGGCCTTCACATGTTCAATAAATGAACCTGCTTAGAGGCTACAGATGAAAATTAGGCTTGGCTCAACCTGGCACATTTAAATCACACTGATGTTGATGTGCCCTGTTCCTGATAAAAAAATGATTGTACATTGTTATTAAGCAGAACAAAAAACACATTAAAGATGTCACAAAAAACAAAACAGCAATAATCTGCAGATTAAAGCAGCATGTAAATCGCTCTATTGTTAAACAATCATGAACTTTATATTTTTGGCACAATGAATGAGTACAATTAATACAAAAATAAACTTGTTCACCAGCAAATTGTTGTTCTTTTTACAACCGAGCCACAATCGATCCAAATAAAAACACCACCCACCTTTCTCATTCACTCTCCCTATAACTGCTGAGGTGCATGTGTATGTGTGTAGGTGTGTGTCCATGTATGTGTAAGTGCTGTCAAACGTGACCCTCTGCCTCCTTAGTAAAGCAGCGCCTTGACACGTGTTCGGGTAATGGCGCTAATACACTCATAAATCGAATCCAACCAAGCTGTGTCAAATAAAAGAGAGCATGGAGTGTGTGTGTGTGTGTTTGTGTGTGTGTGTGTGTGTGTGTGTGTGTGTGTGTGTGTGTGTGTGTGTCAGTGAGTGTGGAAGGTTTCAGGCTGCCAACAGTCCTACAAGGCTTATCATCTGAATCATCTTGTCTGTTTGTTGCTTTAACTTAACACACACGTGTGTGTGTGTGCGCGTGTGTGTTCACTTGCATTCATGAACATGTCAACTACACCCACTCAGACATCTTAGTGCTGTTAACCTGTGTCCTCCTCATTACGGCCTATATCCGTGTTGCTATGGACGATATGAGAGGAGGCAGATAAAGCAGAAGGAGGGATTTGCATGTTAAAGCCCCCTTCTCTCACCCTCTCCCCCTGAAAGCCGAGTGGCTCACCTTGCATACACACACACACACACACACACACACACACACACACACACAGTATCCCACTCTTTACCATGCTCCTCTGGATTGAAGCAGACCTGTTGTCCAACTACATGAGGCACCAGCTTGAAACAAACAGATGAAAGCCTGCAGGGGGAGATTAAAATAAAGAGAATGGGAGCAGAGAGGAGACACTTGAGAAGGGGAATTTCTGCTGTAGGATGAGACGCTTTTATCTTCAATATCCTTTAAGGGATTAATAAATAACAGATTTAATTTCAGATTTATGAACATGCATTCTCAAAACTGTGTGATTACTCTCACTGAGGCTTTCTGCCAAGACATTGAAGCTCACTTTACCTAGTCAACATGTCAACCCTCAAGTAAAATAAACAAATGACTAGGCTTAAACGTTGTTGTTTAAATGGTGATCGCACCATACAACAGCTGTATGTAAGATTTAATTTGAGGTCGATGTCTGTGATAAATGAATATTTGCTGTGGTTGATGTTTTAGGTTTGTGGTCAAACCCATGGCCTCTCGAGGGAATGTTGGCTGATTGTCTGGTGTTCATACGTGATCCGGCTTAATGATCGCATGTTTTCCACCAGAGTGCAGATTTTTCATGCCTTTACAAAATCATGAAGCCAGATACTGCAGATAGTTTCAGGATGAAGTTTCCACGGCGGAAAATATTCAGACCAAATATTTCTGTAAAGTCATCTCTTAAAAATGGAAAAAATGTGCAGCGGAACAGCTGGTGCGAGTGTTTACCGTGCTGGCTGCAGTACAACCACTCAACTGTGGTCGACTGCACTCAGACAGAGTTTACACCTTCAGTCTGTCCACTCGGTCGGAAAATGTTAAAATGCTTTAAAAAAAAAGGCCCAACGTTTTTTAACACTTTTTCTTTGGTTCGACTCATGAAAGTTGAGACTGCAGAGGGAAAGTATTGACAGATTTGTAGAGGTGGAAGAGTCATACTCACTGAACGTACAGCCAGAACATATAGGAGGTTTGCAGTGTGTGCGTGTGTGTGTGTGTGTGTGTGTGTGCGTGTGTGTGTGTGTGCTGATGTATGCATGTGCTGTCTGCATGTGACTGTGTGTCTGTTTACTTTATGCAACAGCCTTTGGCAGCTCACTCCTCCAAAGCACTCCTCCCAACTTTAATTAACTACATACACATACACACACACACAGAGAGAGACTCACACATAGCTACACACAGACACACACACTCACACACACAGGACACTCACAGGCACAAAAACATACACAGTACCTCAGAGAGTCTGGGGGAGCAAAGGGAACCAGGGAAGGAAAACAAAAATATTTCTCTGACTGAAAAAGAGGACCCTGCTTCCAGTAAAAGGAAAGAGGAAAGAAGGGGCTTAAAGGTGTGTGTGTGTGTCACTTACAATGATGGAGGGAGATGAGGACAAAATGTGATGTAGAGGAGAGAATAGTGAAGTCAAACACACGACTCATCACACATCAGTGTTGTTTCAGAAAACAAGTCGAACATGAAAGTGCACTTCTGATACTGCACTGATCACAGTATAGAGGGTGTGTTTATGTGTTTGAGTGTGATTCCTAACTGAGCATGCACTGTGTGTTTGTGCAGTCCAGTGCCTCGGTGAGTAGGAAGACTGTCCTTCAACCCGATGTCTCATCAGTCTCAGTGTCACTGTGTGTTTACACAAAGTCCAAAAGTCATCTGCATTCATATGTTTTTCTTTCAATGGCAACTTAAACCTGAAAAGTAGAACCTTAGCCAGCTGGTGAATGAGAAAACTGACATGCAGAAAGAAAGGTTAAGATGCCGAAATTAATTAGTAAGATTAGTCACACACACACACACACACACCCACACACACACACACTCACACACACACACACACAGACACACACACACACACACACACACACACACACACACACACACAGACTCATGTATCCATGACTTTGTAAGACATTACATTGACTTACATTGATTTGCTGATTTTCTAACCTGAACAATAGCTACTACTTGCCAAACCTTAACCTAAACTTAAACCTAACATCAACCTAACCCTAATCATAAGCATGTCCTCACCTTAAAGTGTCATAATTTATGAGTTTATGATTTTATGAGTATTTGCTTTTTGTGCCCATAAGGAAGACAAGTCCCCATAATTTGACTGTCTAAACAGATTTAGGTCCCCACAACATGAGTAATACCTGGACCGCATACATTATTTGTTTTATATCATTTACAATAAAATGGAGCAGATGCAAAATGATAAAGAACATCACTTAAAATAGGTACAAACCAAGTTAAAAGGTTTGACACAATGGGCTTAAAGCGAGTTACCAACTAATGAATTATTAAGGTTCTTTGGAAAAGTGAATTCCAGGTGGTATTCATTACGAGCTCAGTATGAACTTGAGGGATATGGAGCGTAAAGCAGTGATTAGTTCCAGTGTAATGTGGTCCTGTGGCACAAACTAACATGGAAGTACTATATGCAAACAGCTTCCAAATGAGGGCCTTATAAATAAACAAATACTCATGCAAATCACACTTCTCTGAGAGGGGGAGAAGGAGAAAGAGAGAGAGGACCAACAAGCCTTTTATACAGAATGAAATGACGAGTGTTTAAATAATCACCAGTAGAGAACCTGGGAGCAGAGTCGTCAACAACATTACCTGGTTGTCTTTTGTCTGTGTTTGACTTATGGTGGTTGACTTCAACTTCTAAATCAACAAAGCAATGATGGTTAAACTAATCAGCTGATGGTACAGTATTATTAAAATGAATATTTTGGGCCAAACATTATATTAAGATAAAAATTCACATCAGTGGGTATAGATAATTATAATAATAATAATTATCACGATAAATCTCACATGAATACTTTAATTTTCAAAAACCCTTATTTATGAGCAAAGAACACACTTGAAAACAGCAAAACATTTTACTGAGGTAAATTAAGTATTTGTTATATCGCCTAACTGTGCTTAAACAATGCATCAGAAATATGTTGATATATTTTTTATTGCTATTGATGAAAATAAGATTGTGAAAGTTATTAATTTTGTTTTACTGTCTAACCTTGTGAATATGCAGAAACAATATCCTTTATAAAAGAGTAAACAGAGCAGGTCATTTTCCTGTTGCTACACATTGCTATCTATCTATGAGATAACTCTGGAACCAGTGGTATACATTTTTAATCAAAAACTATATTTTGAGGTTTTTCGAAAGAGTTACGCAGAGCCAACTGTATTGAATGCTTTTCAAAGCGCTTTTCAGAGAGCTGTAAAGTGTTTCTTATTTTACAGAGTTGAAATAATGTCATATTAAATCAAGAGTAGCAGCAGTGACCATGTTGTGCTTTTCGCCACAACCAGACTGGTGCGTACTAAAAGTAGAATAAGCTGAAATTAATATTTGAGTCAGTCTATTACCAGAGATTGTATTTTAGCAAGGCATGGCTATTTAAAGACAGTTGTTTCACTGCATTGATAAAATGGAGTCACAACAGCATCCTTCCATACTGTGGGTACTGCACCAGTTTATCAACTAGCAGATTTTTTGTTATCTGCTACTAGCAAGGAATTGGTTACATTAAGATAGAGAACTAGCATATAGGTTTCAGGAGTTTGTCTGGAGCTAGAAAAGGTTTCTCAAAAGCAACACAAATAGTGTTAATGATCCAATATTAAAGATCCTTCACCTGAAGTGAGGAAAGTGAAGTAGAGACTTCCAGAATGTTTATGGCCTTTTTGATGAATTGGGGAGTAAAATCGAAAAGAAATTACATTCCTGTGTTTCTAAGGCGTGAAAGTAAATCAGTGACCAGGCTCGTCAGAAATCATGGCAACTGCCCAGGTTTTAATTCTCAGACAGGACACTTGCTTTTCTGTCCTATGTGCCTTTCACGATTTTCCCGAAGTTAAAATTATGAATTTCGTCAAGAATTCAGTCAACATTAGGGGTTTTATTGTGCCACGAATGTCACTTTCACATGGACCAGACAGGAAGGCGTGTTCAACAAAATAGTTTAAATTCTTACTAATCACCATGTGAGGACATTGTGTTCTCACATTTTTATCAGATCACTAAAACCGAACTCCAACACACAGTTATTTTGTCATTTCTGTTACACAAATGTCAGTCAGTCTTGTTTGGCCTTGTAGGATCAGTAAATAGCTGTGAGAGATTATCCACAGACTTCTTTTAAATAAACACAGTTCACCTAAAAGGATCATCTCTGAATTTGCATATGAAAATGAAACATCAGCGAGCTCAAGATGCAGCAGGTCCTTTCATTATTACATGGAAGATTCACTTTCACTGAAATTCTTTTGAAACCTTGGCTCTGAAAGTCTTTCAGAGCCAACGTTTTGAAACAATTTTCAACTGTGACTAGATTAAGTGGATGTAAAAGATGCCCTTACATAAATGGCCAGTTCGCTGAATATTGCTCCTAATATCTAATCCAAGGCAGCTCGGTGGTCAGCATTGTTGCCTCACAGCAATTCAGGTCAAATACTGGTTCTTTCTCTGTGGAGTTTGTATGTCCCCCTGTGTGTGTGTATGTGTTTTCTCCAGATACTTCGGCCTCCTCCCACAGTCCAAACACATGCAGATTGGGTTAGGTTCATTGAACACTCTAAATTAACCCTGAATGACTGTGAGCATGAATGGTTGTTTGTCTCTAAACACTGTAAGCTGTTCAGGGTGAACCCCGCCTCTTGCCCAATGTCAGCTGGGATTGGCTCTAGCTCCCCCACAACCCTTAAAGGATAAGTGGTATAGATAATGGATGGATAGCTTACTGAATGAGATGTATAACTTTTCCATTCTCTAAGTCTGAAGGAGTAAGCATCATCATCATCATCATCATTTTAGCTTGTCAAGCCACATTTCAACACTATGATAGCATGTTTGTTACACAAATGTGTTATATTCATACTTGTAGTTTGTGGACATTTTAAATATGGAATATGAGTTTATGTATTTTTACTCAAGTCAGCCTTCAGAATCCAGTTTCTATCAATAAAACTAGAATAGCACTCCGTAGAGCACATATGTGCCAAGGCCCATTAGTCCCCGTGCATTTAATCAGGCTGCATCACATTGCACACACTTGCACAAATCAGTCCCCTTAATATCCATGAATTATTCCCTGAAAAATCTCATAATGTTTTTATCAGCTGATCCAAATCTGCAACATAATGTAATGGGTTTGTCCCCGACATAATATTTCCAAGTTTTGTGGAAATCCATCCAGTAGTAACTTGTTAACATTCATATAAACCAACTGTTTAGACAGTAGTGGAAAACATACCTCCATGGCAAAATTAATAAGGTTCCATATATTCCAGGTATAAAATGTGTTCATATATGAATTTACCACATGGGAAATCCTGCTCCACATGTGATTTTACTACACAGGTGATGTCTCACATTATTGTGTCAAGTATCTGAAAATAATTACAATGCAGTAATAACATTTGAGAGATATCCAAAAAATTTTAAGAATGAAAGTAACATTTTTCATCTGAACAACTGAACAATCATATAAATATGTGAATTCCACTGATGAAAATAACTCTAAATAAGATGTTGTTTTATTTATTTTTGGGAAGTATGAATGCAGATTGATCCATGTGGACTTGCTGTGTCGACACTGCTGAGCCATCTGACGCGTGAAGTACCACATTAGGGTTTATTTTATTGTGTTAAATATAAATGACACTGCTGTGTTGCTGTTCACCTTTATACCTCTGATAAGTGCTGTAAGCAGATCAGCTCACAGCATGAGGATGAGGTGTGGTCTGGATTAGTGATAAAACTCTTGTCGAAGCTGATTCGTTGAGATAAGAATCCGCTGCTGTGTGAGGTTCAGTCAATGTTGACTCGCTGTGGATTCCAACCAGCAGAGTCATGTGGCTCCAGCAGCGTGGATGGTATGCTGTTCCACAGAGAGAAGTAAACAAAACAAAAAGGAAAGAGGGCGGGGGGGGGCACATGTGAGAAACACACAGAGGCGTTCCTGTACACACACACACACACACACACACACACCTGTCCAGTGTTTTCCCCAGCTGTGAGTACAGTCTGTTTTTCCCAGCGACTCCGACAGAGAGACGTTGAGTGCCACTCACACACAGTCAGACACACACATGTGCATGCTTTTCTCTGTGGTTTAGAGATGTCACGTCTGGCTAAGTTTGAAGTGTATCTGAGGGGCTATGATTATTATTCTTTACTACACACGCACACAGACACAGTCACAAACCACACGCTCTTCTCTGGAGAGCCTCAGTGGAGCTGGGGACTCATCCAGTGTGAAGGCTGCAGTGGATGACTCTGCTCAGTGTGGTTTAACGTCGCCTCAAGTCATTTTGATCCAGACCTGTGCTCACTGTCTGTACGCTCCACTGATCGTTCTGCCTGCTGCATTCACACATAAACAACAAGCTCTGTTCAAGCCCACCACTTCTACAACACTGGACACAACCCCCAAAAAACAGCACATGTTCTTTTACAGGATATATATATATATATATATATATATATATATATATATATATATATATATATATATATCTCCTGTATTTGTTGTTATTTATAATCCATCCAGTAGTTTCTTCTTGATTGTTCTATCCTTCAATTAATGCTGCACTGTTTTGCACATGTCATTTATGTGGGCCCCTCCCATATATCAGTATTTTCTCTATGAAATAAAGTCACTGCAAAGTTAAATCTTTACATTTTTTACATTTTTAATTTGAAGCCTTGTTTGTGCTTCTATAAAAACAACACAAATACTTTTGTTTGATGTGCATTACATGAATCATTAGGGGCTTATAGTGCTGTTGTCTGCCTGATACATGAATAGGCCACTGGTTTCTGCATGAAAGAAATTGAGTGACTCATTCACTTCATTTCCAGATAAAAAAGATATTTCAGTCAAACAACTCACGTTCAAACATTTATTGAAACAGTAGAACAGGTTAGTGTTTGGCGTCTAGGCTCCGACTTAATCACTCCGCCCAATATGATTACATAAATATGATGGGAGTGATGAGCAAATACTCCCCAAAACCACACAAATTCAGAGCCTGACATTATGGATCAGTATCTTCTATGTGTGCGTCATTCACTGCCGCAAAGAGGCGACTGAGCTTGCTTCTCTGTTTTTCAATCTAAAATCATAAATATATGATCGTATAGTTTGTCACCTAAATCATCCTCATAAAAAAGGACCAAATGAATGTGAACTAGTTTGTTTTCATCTGTATGATCTGAACTTGAACTTGTTCTTTGTAAATTTGATCGTCAGCCTAAACCTGCATTACTTCCGTAGATTTACTCATGGAATAGTCTATTGTAGTGGAGACGGAGGGTGAGGGGGGTGCAGAGAATCTAGTTCCTCATGAATTATAGGAATTCTGATGCCATTTTAGCATATGGATTTTTAGAATGATATGATGAATTAATGAAGAGTAAATAAAAAATCTTAACCATAAGTTTATTTGGTGTTTTATGGGGCAACTGGTGGTTTGGTGCCCAGGGAAATTGCCGACCTTTGACTAATGGTTATTTTTTAGTTGAACCTTGAATGTAGAGATGGGTTCTGCCTTCCAAACCCAAAGAGACACTGTGTTATCTCCACCCTAAATATCTGCATTCATTGTCACCAATAAAAACATGTGAGTGAATTTCGTTTCCTGAAATGATCAAAGAAATGATCAAAGAAAGTATTTCAATATGTTCCTTTGATTCCTTTGATGCTATAGATAAAACAGTTACTATGAGTTGTAGAATATTATGGAACAATGATATCAGCTGTAGACAAACATCATTTGCATCCACAGACTGAAGAGAAACAGCAGAAGCATTTAAACTCTCCATGACTCTCAACGGAACTTGAGCCGAAGTTGCTGACGTGTTTCATTGAGAAGTAGATTTGCTCCGTTTGTCGACTATGCAGCACCAAGACATTGTGACGAGCCTCAGAGCCGAACTCTTCCAAGCCAACAGTGAGATTAAGGCTCTGAAAGAGGGGAACTTGTCTCTACAGCAGCAGGTCGAGCAGCTCCAGGAGCAGCTGAAAGTAAGAGAGGATCTCTTACAAAAAGAGACCAAGAAAAGTCGTGCTCGCTTCAGGGCCTACGTGGACTGCCTGGCCCAGCTCACTGAGTGTCAGGTCAAGTGTGAGACCCTGGAGGCCAGTCTGCAACAGGAGCCTGAAAACAAGCTGAAGCAGTGAGGTGGAGGTTGACGAGGAAAACCAGGCTCTGAAGGAGCAGGTCGACCTGCTCAAGACCGGACAGAGGAGGCTTGATGATGAGCTGAAAAACAAGGATGAGCTCATCAGAACAGAAACCAAGAGACAGAGTATTCAAACCAACACCTACCTTGACTACCTGGCCATGCTCAAAGAAAAGGAGGTCGAACAAGAGTCAGGCACAGGAGGCGAGACTTCAGCAGGAGACAACTCAGACTGTGGATGTGAGCGTCAGAAAGGTGGAGGCCATTGAAAAAGAAAACAAGACTCTGACGGAGCAAGTTTCCAAAACGAGCATGAGCTGGAGAGCTTAGAGAGGAAGTAACCCCTAACCCTAACCCTAACCCTCATAAACTCTTTTACGGTGACTTAAGATGCGTGATAAACGGATATGAAAGCACATTCACCCGGGTGTTGTGTCTACTGCAGTCATTTGACATTTAACCTTTAATACTGATTGTATCCATTTTCATTTCAGATTAAATCAGTTGTTCTTGGGGTTTGTGATTAACAAATTGTATTTTGCTGGATAATCTGCATTGTGAGTCTAGAAAATTCAACATTAATATGCACTATGTAGAGATCTTGGCTAAAAGACTTGTTGTTGGTTGGTCGTGAATGGAGAAGCTGCATACTACTTCTCTCTTTGGCTGGCATGTAGCCACCATCTCTTCAATGTGTTTTGTGTGATGGATAAAACAGTAAACAAAACTTTAAAGGCAAAAACAGCAATTTCAAATTTAAATAGTGTTGATACTCAATTATATATAAAGTTATGTAAGATAAATGTAGAATTAGTATCTAAAAGAAATAGCAAAGTGGAACTGCAAGTTTAGAAAAAAAAGACTTGTTTATTTAAAATGATGAGTGTAAACCAAACTTTAGGATAAGTTGTCGGTAACTTAAGTGATTGAGTCATACAAATCTTGAGATTAAGATTTATTTATTTATTTTCTGCAAAGTTATCAGCATTATATTTTAAATTGTTCCATCCACAGACTTAAAGTCTGAATATTCCAACTCTCAAATTCAGTTAACCAAATCACAAAAGTTTTAAGTCGTGTAGGGTATTTTTTTTCTTCAGTTTTTTATATGCTAATCTTTCTCATTGTTCTTTATTAAATACAGTTTGTGGCAAGCAAATTGCTTTCTTTCTCTCTTTTTCTTCCATCTCATTGACAAACCTTTTTTCTTCCCCTCCCCTACTTATTTTTTCCACCAATTTTACTGTCTATCATCAATCTATGGGCAAAATATCACATCACCTTTTACTGAAAGTTGCAGGATTGACACTTCTTGCACTGATCTTCCTTCATCCAAAACATAACTTTATCCATCTTGTCTTTATCTCATCTCCTCAGTCTTCAACATTCCTCTCTTCATCCTGAAAACTCAGCTTTTTTAAAGAAAACAACAACATGGCTCAGTTCAAATTTTTCATTCAATAACTCCAGACACTACAATGTACTGCTAGATGGCCCTTTATCTATAACCTGACCTTGGGTACTGCTTGGAGAGAAGGGAGTATCTGTAGAATGAGCTGATGTAAACTGTGAGGATGGTCAAAAATTCTCTCACAGTCCTGTCAATGGTTTCACATTAATTAAAAAATATTTAAGCACGCATTTAGCACTGGAACTATATGACAGTGTCTTGTTGTAGTTTAAACACTTGGTGTGAAAATACAGAGTGGATCTGGAACTTGTTGGTTTGACACATGAGTTGAAAAGTGAGTCTCACTCTTGATCAATAAAATAGCAAACCATTCTGTCCCGATGAATAATTTCACTACGACTTTATTCTGGGGACTCTTCCAAAAACCAACCAAATATGTAATTTATAATCAATAATAGGTTAATATTAAATCTTCAGATGTAGTTTTCCAGTTTAACTGAATCCATGAGCTGTGGCCTTCAGCAAAGACAGTAACTAAAGTATGCACTCACCATTCAGACAGCTGTTAAGGACATAAAGGATCTGTGTGTGTTTGTTTCTGTGGGTTTCTGTGTGTGTGTGTGTCTGTGCATGTGTGTTTGTGTGTCTAGAGAATAACCTGCTGGGATCGAGTAGCAGTGACACCCTGATATATTGCCAGGCCTTGAGTATGACCCTAAGGAGAGTCCTGTGTTTGTATGTCTGCTTGGGCGTGTGTGTGTCTTTGGATGATGCAGTTGAAGAAAAGAATAATATCATAAAGAAAAGTGAAGGAGATGAGAACAACGGAGAAGAGAGGAATGTGTTTGGATTGGCAGTTAACATATGGCGCTGTGTGTGTGTGTGTGTGTGTGTGTGTGTGTGTGTGTGTGTGTGTGTAGGTGTGTGTGTGTGTGTGTGTGTGTGTGTGTGTGTGTGTGTGTGTGTGTGTGTGTTTGTGTGTGTGTGTGAGAGGTTATCAGCTTTTACTGCTTGTGTTAAAGCGCTTTCACAAGAAAAATGTTTTGATCTGTTGCCACACATGGTTAAGCATTCACCACCTGACTCTGCTTCGTTTCACACGGCAGCCTGGGGGATAAAGACAGACAGAAGCAGCACAAGAGAAAGTCCAAGTTGTGGAAAAGGAGGGTTGAACTGGTCACACGTGCCTGCCCTTTAACTCCCTGCTCCTTCTCACCTGCCCCCGAAGCTCCCAAAAGCAAATGTACAGGATCACTGTTTTCCATTCCAGGGTTTTTCTCTCGGTTCACCTTACACAGACATTTACTTTCTTTCCAGTATGCCACTGTTTCTGTCTCTCTCTTTCTTAACTTACTTTCTTTCACTCATTCTCTGGTTTAACCTCTATATCCCTCCCTCTCTCTCAGTTCCACACTCCTGCAGCAATGGGAAATCCTTCAAAATCCATAATTCATGCTTCACTGCTCCTCTCCCTCTCCCGTCTCCCACCATTTCTCCCTTTGTAAGCCACTGTGTGTGTGTGTGTGTGTGTGTGTGAGAGGGGGAGAGAGAGGGTACTGAATACAGATGAAAAATACCAACAAACATATGGTTCAGCTTCTACAAGCAGAAACACACACAGACCCACACACACATGTAATGACATCACACTCTTCCAAATACACATCTTATTTACATGCACACACCACACATTACACTCTTATGCAAATTGTTGCTCATTTTAATGATTATGTATGCAAAGCATAAAAAAGCCATTTTAAGGATACGGTATGCAAATTAGAGAAAGATTTCCATTGACACATGCTGCACATGAGAAATATCAAAGAGAAATCCATGGCACACAAATTAAAATGCATGTAATGAACAGCCTACTCCCTCCTAACCCGCTGGGTCTGCAGGTCATTTGGGATAAATTCACTGCACTAAAAAATTCACAACAAGGCTCGACGAAAGTAGGAGGTTTGTCAGAATGAGTTTTTCTGTAATGCAGAGTAGAGACTAATTTGCTGTTTAAATTCTCTTTATCTTCTACATGAAAAATTAATTCCCAGTTGTTAATAGAATACATGACCCTGAAACAGAATCATCTGAAGAGAACTCTGACCTCTTTTTATTATTTATGTCTGGGATTCTTCTACTCTACTCTGGAATTCAACACAACTATCGATATCACTCCTCTAAATATGCCAATTTTTTCTAGGAAATCAGTGAAAATGTAAAATAAAAGAAAGGCCCATCTTACAGTGTTAAAGAAAGTGAAAAAGAAATCCTGGATCAGCCTCCAGATCAAACTTTTTGGATCTAATGGGTTCTTTGCTGACCCATACCACATCCTTCCACCAAGTTTTGTGGAGATCTGTCCTCTGTTTTTTGCGTAATGCTGCTAACTAACAAACAACAAACCCAGATGAAAACATAACCTCCTTGGCAGAGGTAATAAAGGTCAAGACTTTTCTCTGGACGTGAATAGCCATTTGTTACAAATTTGACTGTTGTGGGCAATTTAGAATAACTGATAGAAATGATGGCCCAATCTGCAAGAATAAGACCCATGTTATGATTGAGAGTTCATGAGCAATATATATTAGAAACATGCATCAGAATCTGCAGTCCTGACTCTATGGAGGACAGCTTCTGAGCCAGATAGAACTTTCTCGAAAAATATTGTTGTTACTAAGCGCTGGAAATAGTTGGTCTAGTACAACCTACTCTAGGATTTTTATTTATAATGATCAGCAGTACAGGATTGACTCTGTTTCTTCTTTAAGCAGTTTTGTTGGGATAATGTAATGATAAGCTTCTTTTACAGACCATCCTTGGACTCATTCATTAACAGTCTTATTGCTTTAAAAGTCAAAGATGGAAATCATCACCACTTTCCCCCTTAAATAATGTAATGTACATAATATGGACTCTCTACCTTTGCATAATATATTCATCTTAGTCACTCTCAAACAGCCTGAAATGCATACACACACACACAGACACACACAGACACACACAGTGATCCGACTCATAAATCAGCAGGCTCTCTTGAGAGGGCTGGAAACCCAAGGACAGCTCAGACACGTGGAGCAGACACAGCCAAGACCTCCTGGTCCCATGCCACCCGCACTCCCCCACTCTGCATTTGTGTGTGTGTGTGTGTGTGTGTGTGTGTGTTTTGTGGGTTGGTCATTTTGGTCAGCCCTCACAACTTTAGTTTTTTAGTTATGATGGTTATGGTTAGCGGTATGTGCTGTGGAATGCATCACATCAATGAGAGTCCTCACAAAGATAATTAAAGTAAAGAAACCTGTGTGTGTGTGTGTGTGTGTGTGTGTGTGTGTGTGTGTGTGTGTGTGTGTGTGTGTGTGTGTGTGTGTGTGTGGTGTGTGTGCATGTGTGTGCATGCGTGTGTTTCACTGCCAGATTGGCCTTTTGTCTCTCTCTCTCTGTCTTTGGCTGTGTGGATTTGCACAAGGTTATGAATTTGTGGACAGCCCTCCATCTCTGGCCCCCCACCAACTCTCTGCTTCCTCACTTTGCTCTGTACATGAACAGCATTCAGTTGTGTCTGTGTGTGTGTTTATGTGTGTGTGTGTGTGTGTGTTGCTTGTGCATGTCCATGTTTATTTTTTTTATATTTTTTTTGCTCTTTTGTCTCTTCTTGGATGTTTACTGCTGACATTTTCTCTGTGCGCCTGCCATTTTTATGTTCCTCAACAAAACACACTCTAAACTCACACTTAACGAGCTTTTGAACCCCAATTGAGCCTGACCCCCATTAACTGGCCACCTGTTTTAGGCCTATGGGGAACGTGTTGTAACCAAACACTGTGTTGTTTAACATGATTAACACACAACAATGCAGGGGGTGGAGGATGGAGTGCTATTGGTTTTTAATTATGTTTTTCAGACTCCATACAGCGGGCACAGGGTAGAGAGCATTGAAATAAAAACAGCAGCAGGAGAGCGTCTTGTTGTCTTTTGTGTGGTGATGGGACTGTGAGTTATTTATAGGGTCTTAAACACACTGAGGGGACAGGGAGGAGGGCTGGAGAGGTGAGCAGAGGGTTGGGTGGAGAGGACGGCTCGCTCAACAGAGTCGCTGCCAAAGCAGGTCAGCTTTTTCTTTTTTTCAAATTTCCTTCACATCCTTACAGCCCCCCCTCCTCCCTTTTTCATTTAGTTTTTTCCATTTCTCACTCGCCCATACCCAATTCTTTCCACAGATCTGAGGGATAATTCAAATTTTTCCTCTACCATAGCCTCTGAATTAAATCTAATATCTCTCAGGTCCACTCGTGCTAATTTGGCATTAATGCTTCAACACAGTCTCTTTCTCCTCCACCTCTCTTATCTCCTCGCAGCTCTTTTTCCCAGAATGAAATTCAAGTGTAATTTAAAAATCTTCCCCTGAATCAAATCTAATTTTTCTCACTGTCACTCTCACTAATGTGTATTAGTGCTCTAATGCTCTGTTTTCTCTCTGGTGAGCTCTCTCTGGTTATGCTTCTCTTTTGTATCCATGTGTTCCTGTTTCTCGGACTTATAGTGTGAGCAGACTGAAAGAGAAACATGCATTGTGTTGTCGAAGAAGGGGGGGGGGGCAGTTGAGGAACCTGATTCTTTTTGACATTCTTAACATATTCAAAGGTTTAAAACATTTCCCGTCTTGTATTTTTTCACTCGTTCCTCTCTTCTCTTGTTTCCTATCTCACTCCTTCTTTTCATCTCTCCCCCTCCTTTATGTCTCACCACCCCTCTCCCCCCATTCCTCTCCTCCAGAGTGTAACCAAGGGTGCGAGATGTCTGGTCAGAGAAAATGTTCCCACATATCAAAAGGCTCCATGGGTTCTGAGTGGAAGCGGCCAAGAGAAGGAAAAGGTCAAGTTGAATACAGTGGGTGAGGAGAGAGGGATGAGGGCTGAGCTGTGAAGAACAGTGATTAATACGAGCAGCAGAGAGGCGGTGGCACTGAAAGGGCACCGAGAGTGGGAACTAATACCACAGTGCTCTGTCTTTTATTTCCACTTGGAAGTATCCATTCTAAGTACTTCTTTTATCACTTCTCATTCAGTCTTTGCATCTCCTTCATTCTAAATGCACTTATGGATTAAATGCTGTAGCTCTAATAATGCACACAGAAAAACTGGTATTTGATACAACACATCATTCAAACTGTTTTGAAAATGTGTGTATTTGGGGGGTATTATCACACACTTTCAAAGTATAGCAAGAGGTTTTAATGATTTTTATAAAGAAGCAATTTAAATATACTAGTTGTGTCATTCTAAGATCAAGAACAAATGTCTATATGCTCTGCCCTTCAAAAACATTGATAGTTCCATTGTATTTGTATATTAAATAGAACATCTAAAAAATATATACTGTAATGTCTGAAACGTGCAGGCTAAAAACATGGCACAGGAGCAGTAGGGAGGCTTTTGGTGTGTTTTGGTGTGTTTTAAAGAATTGGCCACATTTACTTCAATTGTATTGGATTTGGCTGAAACAATGTTTACCCCTGAAACTACAAAAGTGTTTTGTGGACTCAAACACTTCAACCACCCGTCCATCGGCATAGTGGTGGGTAGCTAATGAGTGAATTTTCATTTTTCTGTGAAGTATCCCTTTAAGAGTTTTTTTCATGTATTTATTTACTATTTATGAGCATACCCAGTTATTTGAGTAAAATAACTTTTTTTTTTTGCACTCGAGAGAAGTGTTTCTATTGCTTTTATATTTTAACATTCCTCCATAACCTGGTCTGATGAAAACCCTTCTACGTATGTTTCTCCATAGCCCTCTCAGTGGCAGCCATTTTCATTCCCTCTTTCAGTTTCTTTGTGTCGTTTGTTTCCTTCTTCTTCTCCTTCACTTTCTTTTCAGTTCCCTACACCATGTAGCACCCTCCAAAAAAATAATAATTCAAATACAATCACAATAGACAAATTTGCTCCCCCACAGGACATTGAGTGGTGCAAGGTACTCCAATCAATGGCCTTGTTCCACCAACACAGGTCCAAAGCTCGTAATTTGCATGACAGTGGACGAGTTAGCAGATCTCTCTCTCTCTCTCTCTCTCTCTCTCTCTCTCTCTCTCTCTCTCTCTCTCTCTCTCTCTGACACTGTCTATTTCTCAAGAACAGCCACAAACACTATTGCATGCATATTATGATCACACACTTACTGCTCTCCATAACAGAGTCAAGACAAGGACATTCATACAGACACAATGCAGGCACACACAGGCTCTCTCACACCCACACACATGCACACACACACACACACTGGGATGGAGAGAAAAATGCAGTAAAAGCAGAGGTGGGTTCAATAGTATGGGAGCTTAAGGGTCACAAGCAGTGACCCTGGAGTATACTAACTGGACAGTAACACATCATGGCGCATTGATGTGTCAGCCCATGATGGCACATCAACATGCTTTCATAGAGTTCCATTTGGAGAATTTTCTGCAGGTGTTTGGATGTGTTTTATACTGCAGTCAAAGTTTCAATATAAACATCTTCCTATGGGACACGTAAATTCACTGTGGTGAACATCAGAGTTTAGAGTAATTGTCCTGCATGTTACTAATTCTGGAGGATTTGGCCACGACCATTTGCTGTAACGAATTGGTTAGTTTCTGTTGAAAATAATCTAAAATAACAACAAAGCATACATTTCATCTTTGTATTGCTTCTCCAGGTTTTTCTTCAATAACATTAAAAAAATAAATAATGGAATTGATAAATAGCAAACAGCAGTTGATAGGATAACTCTACCAGCCACAGTCATTTCTGTCAGTTAAATCAACAGTTGCTGTGTACGATTGATGAGTTTGCATGTGTCTGAAATCAAGGAGCCATTGTTTCCAATGTTACTTTGAATTTTAAGTGGAAAATCTGTCACTGTTGTCATTGTGAGCTGCATATGTACTGTTGAAGAGAAAGCTTGATGGGCGTAGCAACAGTAACTAAGGGAGTCAGGGCCTAGTAAACACACACACACACACACACACACGCCTGTCTTCCCTTACAGTCTAGCAGGTGAAGAGCAGATAATAGGTTTGTGCGTGCGGCAGCTAAGTGGCTCAATGTGCTATCGACTGGCTCACCGTGGCAACCTGCAGAATTCCACCGCCTCCCTACGAGCCTGGCAGACTGTTCTGATCTGTTCACCCTCCCTTCCCTCCTCCTTCCTTTCCTTCCTACCTCCCTCCCTTCCTCCCTTTTCCCCCTCTCTCCCATCCCCCACTCTAGCAGCAGCTCCAGGGAGGCAGTGACGTGAGGACTCCCTTCTTCTGAGAACAGATCACGGACAGAGAGCCTGGTGTAGAGGGTGAGGGTGAGGCGAGAGAGAAACGACAAAAAAGGGAGCGGAAAAGAGCAGGAGAAGAGAAAAGATAAAGATCCTCCCCCTGCCAGCACTCGTTGACAATGACACTGGAAGAGTCATTTCGAAGCAATGAGCCAGAAAACGCAGAGCTGCCTCTGCCATTCATCCTCCTAAGCACGACACTCAGTCACCACACGCCACAGACACATTCATCTCTGAGGGAGAAGCTCTGGCTAAATAAGATGTACAGCAGAATGCTCATATTATAAAAACAACCATTTTGAATGCAGTGACTCATATTCATGAAAAATAGCATGATGAATAATAGAGACGTGGATTGAGATTGTGCAGCACAGTGCACTTCTGCTCAGTACATTTAGTTGTAAGATATATAACAATATTTTTGTTTATATAATTCTTTAACAAAAATCAAATAAGTAATATGTGGATTGAATGATTGATTGATTTACGTGTCCCCCACCCCATTGTATCCAGCCTGTATGGCTTGCAAGACACTTGACAACAACAACCAAGATAACTCAGGAGAATAAAATATCTCAAATTTAAAAATAATCTGATATGTCCTATCATGAAGAATACACACTCATATAAAATGTCAGACTTCTCATCTACATGTAGCTTTACATCATCATAAATACATTAGTAAAAAACATTTATAAGTAATATCCCCTTCATTTGAGATGCTGAATATAGAGATAGATAAGCTAGATAAACGCACATATGTTCACAGCAGTGCAGTGTCACTTCACGTATTTTTCTTCAAGTAGGACATCTTGTAATTGCCTCAAGTGAATATTCATGTCCCAGCTCTACTCCACTTTCTCTCTCTCTCTCTCTCTCTCTCTCTCTCTCTCTCTCTCTCTCTCTCTCTCTCTCTCTCTCTGTACAAATAATCAGAAACACCATTTCATTTCCACCAATCAGCCCCAGGTCATGTGCTGACGATGAGATGGAAAACACAGCGTGTCGTTAAGTTGCCAGCTAATCAGTGTTGGCTAGTAATCCACCACCCCCCACCCTTTCCATCATGTCTTCCAAACAGGCCCCTTCTCTCCCCCAGCACCTCCACCGCTGCTGCTGCTGACTGCTGCTGTAGTCAGTCTGTGAGATGGATGGCACAGCACTAATCACCCCCTGCAGCGCACTGTCAGCATGGCTGCAGGCCACTCTTAACATTTACTCCACATGATCACGCTCGCACACAATAAACACAAGCCTATAAGTGAGAAAATCTCCTTTCTCTCCTCTCCTTCCCTCACTCTCCTCCTCCAGCTCCCTCCCTCTGCCCAAGGCCCATACACACCACTACTTCTCTCGCTGTCACCTTGGACAGATTCAGTAGGATGCAGCTATGTCCTTAGGGTTGAGGGGAGATAGTTCTCCTCCTCCTTCTTCTCCTCTTCCTCCGCCTCCTCATACATTGCTTCCTGCCGTTATCTCCGGGCTGGAGTCTCATCAGCCTGCGTAGAGTAGATTTGGCTTCTAGCTGTCTCACCAGCAGCCTCGACAGGGGAGAAGGCTGCCAAAGGAGCCGGGAGGGAGGCCGCTCCATTATCAGCATCCTCTATGTGGCCTGCTTCAAGGTTCCTCTCAGGCAAGCTTCAGTCAAGTCTACTTTACAGTGCACACACACACACACACACACACACACACACACACACACACACAGAAACACAGGAGTTGTCATTTTGTTTCTTGGTTCTATGTATTTTTGGATTCCACTGCAAATACAATTTATTAACAACAATAATAATAATAATAATAATAATAATAATAATAATAATAATAATAATAATAATAATAAATAACAATAACAATAACAGTAACAATAACAATTGCAATAATATTATACAGCACCTCTCATACATAAAATGCAGCTCAAAGGGCTTCACAATAAAATCATATGATTGCATTCATTTTCTAACACTTTTAATATTAACTAGAAACATTGGGTTTATGAGTCAGTTCCTCTGAATCAGAGGTCCTGTCTACACAGTGACCTTCAGCAGTCATTTGGGGAGACATCAGTAAACAAGAGTCTGAGAAACCCACTCCTTCACTGAAGATGTTTTCAGACATGACCTCCAGAGGCACTGGGAGTCGGGTCTGGACTTTGTCCAGATGTTTCCTTTCACACATGCACAACGCAGCGGGAGGTTCTCTCTCAGTCGTGTTCACAACAGAAACAAATCCTCTGGACAATTCAGGTGAGGGGTCATGCAGCAGGCAGAGGCAGAATGTATTGTTCAGTCGCAAACTCTCGCCATCTTCGTCAGTTGTTTTTTTAGAGTATGGCTCGTCTTTTTCATCCGGGCATATTTGCCTACTTTTTGTTTTTGTTTTGTTTTTTTCATTTTGGGGTCTGTTGCATGCTAGCAACTCCCCCACACACTTGCATTGAAACCTGCAGAGCATTTCTTGCTGTGTTCTCACGTGAGCTCATCCGGTGTTTCAACTCTGTTGCATCACACATACATCTCCGGAGGAGGATCTCTGGAGTTCAGTGCATGTCTGAAAGCAGCTTCACAGTAGCCTCAAGTGACCATGCCCTGTATTTTTTGTCAGAGAGTGAAAATTTGAATGTAATTGAAGGATTAATGTAAAAATGCCTTAATATCTCTGCTGGTAAAAACAGAATGCCCCTGTTGAGGAAGACAAGTGGTTTATGGCATTAAGTACAAAGGAGTTCACTCTGTGAAACACAAAGAAATATTCACAAGATGCTGAATAAATAGCTGAAACAGAGAGCATCAGCCATCGCTGAACACCAGATCATACCCCACAGAAACCCAGATCATCAATCAGGTGGATCCGGCCATGATTTTGGCTCACATATGAAAAATAAGTGACTGTTGGCTGTGTGTTGACTAGGACAGAGACAAGGACAGTCAATGAGAGTGGAATCCAAAGATCCCAAAATGTTGCATTATGGGAATTCTAGGATCCAGCATATGCAGGTTTTGATTAACACTAGGGACTTAATAACAGAAAGTCTGGACCCGTGTCATTCCAGAGGTGGCTCATTCTGCATTATCATCTTCTGCTGCTTCTCTCCGATCTTTTCCAAAGATGTCTTCAACCTTCTATTTTTTCTCTCTCTCCACCAAATTAGCTCTGGTTCTTGATCTGGTTCTGTTTAGGATTCTTGGAACCTGTGAGTGTTTGTACTGTTGTAAATATTTGTTGGTAGAAAACTGCAGGCTTTTAAAAATAAATCTGACAATTTCTCACATTCTTAAATGTTGCTGTTTTTGTCATCTCCATGGATTACTGGTAGAAAATACATCTACAGATGTTTGCTCTTAAAAAAATATTTTGGTTCCACTTTTGATTGAAAGGCCCCAAATGGTTCAAAACTATGTTGGTGGAAAAGTGTCAGTGTATCAGTGACCTTCAAGTGGATGAACTGTTCTTCTTTCATTTTCCCTCACCTCTTTCATTTTCTGGCATCATGTAGGGTGGGCATCTGTTCGTCTTTTCTCCCTCATCTCCTGTAAAGTCTTCATGCACTCTGCCTCCTGCACTTCAGGTCTTCCCCTTGCCGTGAATTTTATTTGGTGCAGTTGTTCGGTGGCCAAGTCCTGCATGGTTGTCTTATAGTCCCGTTAAAACAATAAAGAAGTCATGTCATGGCTAATATAACGACAGGGCCCAATTTCATTTAGATGGTTTTATGACATTACTGAGTGATAAAACTGTTAGAGTCTCTCTTGGCACTCCTCGGTGTAACTTCCTCATGTGCCTTTATTTTGTTTTCCATGACGTCTGCCAGTCAAATGTCTGCTCTCTCTGTGAGCGTGTGTATCCTCCATGTGTTTTTCTCCGTGGTTCATGTACATGTCTGCTCTGCTCTTGACCTGCTGACCTGCTCATCAAATGAAATCATGAGTCAACTCTACAGCCAGACCGTCTCTGTTCCAGCCTCCCCACCAGATACATAATTACGCTGCTTTCCTCTGGCACCATGAGCATCAGACCTAAAGTGAACAGAGAACAGGAGGTGCGATGTCACCACACAGCACCAGAAATCATTTGAGACGTTTTTAGACATGAACTCCAGAAAAACCCAATGGCTCCACAATTGGATCCAGAGTTTATCCAGAGGTTGACTTTCATTTATTCACTGGCATCAGCTCTGATCACAAAAAGCTCTCTGGACATCATCGTTGGGGTCTTCTGCATGTTTGGCTCAGCTTTTTCATCCTGAGACATTTGTATACATTTTTTTTTTTTTTGAAGTTGCTCCTGCCGCTTGTTGTTAATGTCATCAACACACCTTGCTGTGAGTCCTCCAGAGGATCTCCTGCTGTGATCTCACATGAGCTCACTCGGATATTATCCAGAGCTTTTACGAAGGGGCTGGCTGTGGAGCCTCTCAGTTGGACATTTGTATTCTCACATACAGCCCCTGCAGAGAATGTCCAGAGATTATCTGGAGTTTAGTGCATGTTTCAAAGCAGCTTTGCTGCGATGTAAAAAATAGAAGCCTGTTAAGCACCAGTTTGTGGTCACAACCTGTTGTTGTCCACTTGATTTCTTGTTTTCATTTTGTGTGCCAGGAGCTGAGCTGGTAATGGAAACCACAGCCAGCTAACGTCATAAACCAAACACTGAAGTCAATATTCACAACTATGAACTCATGTCATCCTGCACAGCTGATTGTGGGTGAGTCAGACAAAGGTGGGGGAGTTACTGTTGACTCCAGAATGACGGCATTTCAATGGAAAATTCATTTAATGGTGAATAGTTTCAGTTTGTATGTATCTGTGTATATGTATAGAGACTGAACCCACGTCACTGCACGTGATTCATTATGTGGACCTTTCTGCTGTGAGTCACTGCTCAGACAGTCGTGACTGCTACCTGTCTCTGATGTACATGCACTTACACACAGAACGTACACATCTTCATCAGTTACACATCTTAATGGGAGTGTGAGTCACTGCGCTGCCAGGGCACATCTTTTCTCCTCTCTGTCTAAATGCACAGGAGACGCAGGCAGCTTGTGTCATGAGCGGGGACGCTGCGGACGTAAGCAGACATTTGAAGCTAACCTCCCACCAGACTCATTTCCCCATGACTCATGTGTGCCCATTAACTTCCACGTCAACACAATCCAGATTAAAACAAATCCTTCAATATCAGGACTGTGTCTTGGATCTCGAACTGCACGATGGTGATTTGTGAGGGTTTGATTTTTGTGTGTCTCTAGAACCTTTTGAATTAGACTCAAAGGACAAGGTAATGAGCGGAACTTCATGAATCAAAAGACAAAAACATCCGTCACACACCAGCACGCAGTGGGAAATTCCATTGTGTTTTCCTGTAATGCCTCATATAGAGAGACGAATCTCTGAGATGGTGAGATGTTAGAGGTGTGTGTTCATTTACCAATGCTGTTGTGTAAATGGTAAATAATCTGAATTTATATAGCAATTTTAGTCTCCTACAGTTTTTGCCATTCAAACACACAATCATGGTGCATCTACGTGCAACGCTTTCTCTATAACAGCCGTCAGGGACAATTAGGGGTTCAGTATCTTGCCCAAGGACACTTCAGTGTGCGGAGACTGGAATTGAACTGCCGATATTCTCTTTGTAGTAATTGTGTCATTTACAACACAACAGTATGTATCACAGCTTTGTGCCATCAGTCATTTTATAAACAATCAAATGGTAAAATGTGATCAAAGAAATAAATGTGTATTGTGTAAAATATATATTTTCTCCTCCTGTCCATTTATTTCTATCAAAACCAATAACGTGGTAAGGTTATGAGCACAAGCAGAGCTGCTGTTGTTGGTGCTTTGTAACCTGCCTGTGGCAGTGGTGACTCACCTGTTGGATTTTCATTCAAGTGAGAAACAGTTGTTGTGACTCTTGGCTGAAAACAGAGAGCAGTGACACATCAGAGTGACGAAGATGACCGTTTTGGAAATTGTTCATCTGTGATGAGCGACAGAACCGGCATTATTCACATTATAACTAACCCCATTCAACTTCAACTCTCACATTATCACAACTGTCCTGTTCCCAGAAGAGGCCTCAGGCACTTTGAGAATTTAACAGGTTTGAAAACATTTTCCTAAGACAACATGGGCTCATGGGATCTTTCATCTTATTTTGAAATACTTGACTAATTTGGTTTATATAACCGGGTCCTTAATTCTTACTTTCAGGTCTGTCAGATTACCTATGGTTATCTGCTTTCCTGTCATGTTATTGACACTTAAAAGAAACTGTTCAGTTAATTAAATAAAAATCTTTGAGCACCAAGACATTTTCTTTACCGGTGCTTATTCAAACGCTGTCAGCAGCCACACTTTGCTGCACTTTGTACCCACTTGTAAGCAGGGGGTTATGATTGAACCTTGATAGCAAGAAAAATCTTTTTTATTCAGGACCATTAAATTCCACTTCAATTAAATTCTGTTCTTACTGAATTCTGCAGGTCTGAAGACTCATTTATAGCAAACGCGAGACAATGTGAGTCTCTGCTTTTAGCTCTTGAAATGGAATTTCTGTAAAGAGTGCAGGTGATCTGAAACATCCCCTGTGGGTTTCTGCATTTATTTATGTTATATGTTATTTGTTAAATCCTTTCCACTGGGCTCAAAGCTCCAGGTTCACGAGTCCTTGTCTCGCCTCCATTCTCCTGTTTTTCCTCTGCTGCCATTTGACCTGCAGACCGGTGCTGTGACGCATGTGGACCGTCATTTCTTCCTACATGGAGATGTCATCTCAATCAGATGTAGCCACTCACAAGAAAGGGCAGTGGAATCGTCATATATTAATGGATCCCAGGGCTGTCAGTCTAAACTTTCTTCTTATCCCTATTTTTACAAAAGTTTGGTTCAGTGTCAGTGTTCGGTGGTCAGTGTTTTGCTCAGTGCTTGGATGAGCATTTGTGAGGCAGCAGAAAATCCCAATGTATCTTCGTCTCATGTTCACATCTCGTCCCAAACGTCTCCCCTCACTGTCTTGGCTGCTGAAAAGAATCATGTCTCCCTGACTGAAGCACAGTCATGATCAGTGATCATGTGCTTAGCAGAAGTGACATAATGCTGACGTCACTGAGTTATCTGCCTTGTTCAAGGTGCAGGTGTAAAGTTGACTTATTTCTAAGTGACTGTAAACATGGAGTCACCTGCTTTATCAGCCGTGCCTTATGTTTCAGTGACTCCCCAAACGTCACAGTGTGAGGATAGATTTCACCCGTATGACAATAAAATAGCTCATGTCACATGTTGCATTCACAGTGGGGAAGTCACGTCATAATCACCAGTGCGCATTACAATAAAAAAATAATAATATCCCCAAACGAATGAATGAAGACGGATAAGTAAGAAATGCGTTTTTATATCTTTTTTGTTCCTGAGAATATGGCTGCAACTTCCTCGCGCTCCTGAAATGATATTTTACAGGAAGACGTGATGGATTTAGATGTAAAGATAGATCGGAAATGTTTATCAGACATCCGACCTGTTTGTATGTGTCACTTTGTTGTGCTTGTTCACATGCCCCCCCCCCCGAAACAGCTGCAGACAGATGTGCTGCTGTGGATCTGATGTCTTCTCTCACTTTTTCGTTCGTAATAAAAAAAATTATGACGTGCGGAAGCGGGATCCGCGCGTGCTGCTGCTGCTCAGGTGAACTTTCTGTACGCGCGGCGCCATTAATAAAACGTGCACATGCGGCATCACATTGCCACAGCGCATGACGCACGTGCCATGTTCCAAATAGAAATTAAGAGTTTTCTTTTACACAAATGTCGCACGAGCGCAGCTTGGGCATCATGAGACAGCCACAGCTTAAATCGAATATGTAATCGAACTGAATGGGCCTGTCATATCTGATCAATACAACGTGAAGCATCATGTGGTGTTTGGTGCAGGGGGGCAGCGGGCAGGTGGCACGTGTCCTGATCGTCTGATAAACGCTTCGTGCACTCGAGCCTGTTTCTTTACACCAACACATTCCACCAAACCCGTCCAGCTCCCGATCGCGTCTCTGTCCCCGTCTCTCGTCGTTCATTTTGGGAATGACGCAGCTGAATCATGGCAGACAGTGCACGGCACTGCGCACGAGCCCGCGAACCGTGCCTCACACAGCAAAGACCGTGAACACCCATGAATGTGTGGACCCTCACTGTTATTTAATCAAACGGTGTGTGAAGCGAACACATGTGTGTGTCCATGTAGATTTCATGTGATATTTCTTGCGGTGTATTTGCGCTCATTGCCTTATAAGGACAGAGCATCGTGCCGCTCCGCAATAGGCCGAGAGCTGCAGCGCTGCTCTTTAACCCTCTCGCTGCTGAATTTTATTTGCTCCCTCCGCCTGAAACAATGCGAGCACAGCACGTAGGCATGTGGGCATTTTTGATTCGAACGAAATGCCTTGAAAACACATCCCCTGCTTTAGATCTGCATGTGCTAAAAGACAACAGACAGCTGGATACGCGCGCCAGTGTCAGTTTAACATCTGGATGTGTGATTAATCACCATCTCTCTGTGCAGTTACACCAAATTATTTCAGTCTTCATTCAGCTGCTACCGTGGCGCTGCCATTTCCAGACAAATCCCCAGGTTTGGTGCCAGAGCTCTGTGTCGGGCCTGCGCTGGCTTATTACGTTCTCTGCGCGCTCTCCGTGCGTAACTGCCAAGTGATGCTGGTGCCTGTCCTGTCGGGGCTCCGCAGTCAGAAATAACCCCGCTGGAATTAACCCCGGCGGGGCAGAGCATGCTGACCTACATCGGTCCGCCATACAACCGGGGGGTGTGTGTGGGGGGGGGGGGGGGTTCCCTTAACACCGTGAAAATCCATCAGAAAATCCCCGGCGCCGTCTGAAATGTCTTCTCTCTGTGTGACCTTGACTCAAAAGGATATGGAAATCTATTCATTGTGATGCGCATAACAGCGGCCGATTTCACCTTCATCCTCATCCTGCGTCCATCACCACAAGTGCATAATATAAGATGTGCGGATGTTTTCCCTTTTCCCCAGGACTCCCTGCGGCGGCTGAGGAGGCCTTACGGTGATAGATCAGTGTCAGACACACGGTGCCTCTGACTGTGAGCTGGGCCTGTATATGTGCAACATTTCGTTTTTAATATTAGTTGTGATTTAACTGTAAACAAACCCAACAGAATCCTGAGCCCTGATCGTTCGGGTGGCTCTGTCGGTGAAGGACGCGGGGGGCGCACAGACTGACAAGCCTCCACACACTAACACAGTCTGTGGCGGTTTGTCAGTGGAAATACAACATGAAGCCAAAGGCCCAAAGCTGCTGGATTCAGGTGTGTGAGCAGCACGTTTCAGGCCACAGCTCCGCAGAAAGACGCTCTCCTCCCCACCCTCCTCCTCCCTCCTCCTCCTTCCTCCTCCTGCAGTTGGACCTCGCTTCACATCCAGGGACACGGAGGCAGAGGTGATGCATTCAGGGTCCCGTCTCAGCTCGTAGTTTTCACAAGCACATTTATTCCCCCAATTGTTTTAAATATTCTTGCTTTCGATAGGACATTGTAAAGATTATATGACCGTATAATGATTTACACACGTGTCGTAATGAGTGGTGTTGATTCATGTGCCATGAACAACCATATTATTATATGGTTTCCTGTCCAATAGCACTCAACCAAAGATAGGCCTTTTTCCAGTGGTTTCATGCTGGAATAGCTGAATAAAGATATTGCACAATAGGTTTGTTTTTTGTTTTATTTTACGTTTTCCTCATTTAAGTTTAATATTTTCTTATATGTCACTGATTGACCATTGTTCACCATTTACACAGCCTTATACATTCATGTTCACTTTTACCTCTGTGGTTCCTAAGGTTTTTTCTTTCCCTGTATGTGTTGTAAAGGCTCAGTGTGTACAATTTTGTGTTGAAGTTGCATGTTGCAGCTGAATACCCCTCAACTCATCCTCCCCTTTCAAACGTGAAGGAAAAAACTCAAAAGGTGTTTAGTTTGTCCAGTTTGGACTACAGTAAAAAACATGCCGGCCTCCATAGAGCTGACCCGCTCCTTATGTAAATATAAAGTATTTGAATATAAGTCATTTAAATATAAAGGGTCCATTCTAGGGTAAAGAAAACAACATCTAGTACAAATTAGATGATCACACGATAGTGCAAAAATCACTGGGATTATATTATATTCAAGATCCCTTTCACCTAAATCTTACACACTAAACCTCTATGCAACTGGATGCCTAAATTTCCTTTGGGATCCTTACAAAAAAAATCCATCAGAGGTTGTCATGGTTTCCATAATCCTGTTTTTTTTTTTTACACTTTAATGTATAAGTTTCACCTCCAACTTGAAGAATTCCATCTTTTTTCCGACAGCACCTGAAGTGAGCACGGGAACAACCCTCCTCCCCCTTATCTCCGCCCCCCTCGTGTGACGTCACATCCACGGCTATTTGCATGAAGTGTTTTGTTGCTGCAGCTTCAACTCGGCTGCAGAGCGGGTGTCTCCGAGGGGGAGCGCAGGGAAAAAACAGGAGGAGCGGGTGGCTCTTGTGTTTCACATCAGAGGAGCAGAGGAAGAGGACGCGGCCTGGAAGAGAGGAGAACGTGTCAGATATTCCAACAGCGCAGCGAGGAGGGGGAGAAAAAACAGGAAAAATAAACCCAGACGAGCCGCTTCTCTTCTCTTGGATCGGAAAATGGAACTACCCGCCGCGGGAGAGCACGTCTTTGCGGTGGAGAGCATCGAGAAGAAGCGCAGCAGAAAGGTTGGTGTGCAGAGGCAGTGAAGGACATGTTTTAACACACATCGTGCACACGGAGATGAGGAGGGTTTCTCTCCGGTGTGTCCTTGTCTGTTTGTCTTACACCAGACCACATTTAGGATGACGGTGCGGTGCGTTTTGCTGCGTAAAGTAACGTTAAGACGATAATCCCGTTTCTGTCCGTTCACAGGGGAGGTTCGAGTATCTGGTCAAGTGGCGAGGATGGTCTCCAAAGTAAGTGCCCCCCCCCCCACACACACACACACACACACCATATCGCAAACATCACGACCACTAACGCAACATTCACAATAAAATATGTGTGTGTGTGTGTGTGTGTGTGTGTGTGTGTGTGTCGAACGTGGGCGCGCATATATGGGCGGCTGCGCGTCCTTGCCTTGGCCGCTCGATGCGTTTGGCCTCGATGATGGATGTAGTCTTCCAATGAATGCTATCCCCAGTGTTCCAATTAGAGGAAGACACGTCTGTAATTGAACCCAGTGTTTACGAAATGTGTCTCCAGTTGAGTCGAGGCTCGGCCGTTGCACCCACCTCCCCCACCGCCGTGCGTAAAAGTTACTCATGATTTATTACACGCGCATCCTCAGGGAGTGCAAGTGTCTCCATTTGTTGTTTACACATGTAGAACACAGGACTGCAAATATGAGCCGTGGGAGAATTATAATGATCATAGGGTTGGAGTCTGTTGAGGCTCGTTGTGCAGAAATCATCAGCCATTGTTTATGAAAGTCATCCGCTGACAGGCCGGTGTGTCCTCACTGTCCACATGTTCCTCTCTGAATAGATACAACACGTGGGAACCAGAGGAAAACATCCTGGACCCAAGGCTGCTTGATGCTTTCCAAGACAGGTAAGTGCAGGGTTGGATAAACCAGCCCCAGGTGTGGTGAGATCCACACAATAACAAGACCAATCCGGTTTAAATCCTTCCACCTATTCACTTATGTCACTGTCAGTCAACTATAAGGAGGAACTCTTTGTGTGTCTATAATAAGTAATTATACACCTTGATCACACTATGTGGACACTCTAATGTACACAATCAACTGTCCACACAATGTGTCAGTCATATTCAGTGCCCAGAGGGGGTTTGGATTAGGATTAACACCAGTGACATCAGTGGGTCAGGTTAGGGTTAAACTCCGGTCAGGGTTACCAGAGCAAACAGTGACACTTTGTCCAGCATCAACTTTTTGTCACCTGATAGTTATTTGAGTGTCAGCATCAGGTTATCATGCTCTCCCACCATGTAGTCACCAGATGCTCCTGTGTCCTCTTCCACAGGAGGCAGCAACCAATCACAATACACAATAGGCCACATATTATGGATCATTCAAAATTCCAAAACAAAGGATCTGTGTGGCTAAATGTTCAGACTTTACTCATGTGCTCTGTTTTTGATACAAATTTGATGACCCCCACTCAATGTGAGGGCGTTTAAAAACAGGCGGTGTGTAATGATGTTTCTGAAATGAACTTTTTAAAGTTCAAAATTAAATAAGGACAAGATTGTGAATATTATCCCTTATATGTTTGAGGGTCTTCTGCACTAGCTTGATGTTAAATAGCTAACCACCAGCAGAGGGTAGGGACACTTGCTAGTGGAGAAAACTAAATCCACTTCTTTGTCTTCATTAAAAATCCAGATGCTTTAAAATGCAATTGCATATTTCAAAAGTTTAACTATTGAACTTCAGATGTCTCCTACTTCACTTTTAATTTACTTCTCAAGTCAAGTCAACTTTATTTATAAAGCACATTTTAAAAACAATCGCAGTTGACCAAAGTGCTGCACAAAGTGCAAAATGCTAAAAACAAATGGCAAAATAGGACAAAAGTGTTAGGATGTAAATAAAAACCAGTTAAGGGCACCCAAAAGCCTGCAAGAACAAAAGGGTCTTCAATTTAGTCTAAAATGTGTCGACCGAAGGGGATCATTTATTTGTAAATGGCAGACTAAATGCCAAAGCTTTGGGGCAGCTATACAGCAAACGCACAATCTCCCTTTTAGCCTCTAACCTCGACCAAGGAAGAGCAAGGATCAACTGATCAGTGGATCTGAGAGATCACTGAATGGAGAGGGGCCCGAGGAGCTTAGAGATGCATTTATGGGCCAGGCCATTTAGTTCTCATTATAAATGTGTCAGAGGTGTCAAGTTTCCACATAAAACTTGTGGAAGTTGCATGTTTGTGATGTCATAGGGTCATGATAGTACCTGCAGATTTAAACTGAGCAGCTGATCCCTGCACACTCATCATCCTGCACAGTGAAGATCAAACCTCTGAGTGAAGGGACCATAGGCGGAACACATTTTTTGAGAGGGATTTAAATTATGGTGCACATCTTTTCTTAATCTGCTTGTGATGTAGTGGAAAGGCATGAGGAAATGAAGATTTAGGTAAGCAGGGGACTAAATAGTAGCTTAGGAATCGCCATAAATCAGACGTTCATGCACCGTCTCAAACTCGAAGCCAGAGGAAATTCCTCATGTTTCTCATTAGTGAAGGGCCTTGTGTCCACAGTTTTCAAAGTGGGCTACCACGGTCAAATTAGCTGCCTAGCTAATTGCTAAATAGTCTATTGAGTGACTGAGCAGACAACTGCACATGAAATACACTGTAATTGAATTTCTTCAAAGCGCGGCGTGTTTAACTGTCCCTGGCTTTTCTCAGCTCCTGCTTACAGAAACCTTTCAGGCGCAGGTCACACGTTAAAGCAAAACACGACGTCGCTCTGCGTCTGTTTTTGCAATTACCCCTCTACCTCTAAAGGGGAGAGATTTTATTGAAACTAATTGCGTGTCTCTCCAGGGAGCCGAATCGTCTGAATGCCAGGCTATGAAAATACACGGAGTCGTCGTTGTAATTAGATGTGATGGAGTAGGGTGGGGGAGGGGACTTACATCACTCCTGTCTGTGGTATTGAGTTACTGCCTCAGAGAGACTGTAGACTGAGGAAAGCTAAGGAAAAGTCAGAGAGGATGAGAGGCCTGTGGGTCCTACTGTGGACAAACATGTTACGAAATTATGAATTTTATTAGAGGAGGAAGGAACAGCAAGTGTAATGTGATATTAAACAGTCGATGGTTTATAAACTAAAGGATAGAGAGAAACGATAAATACATGTTAATGAGAGAGAATGACTGCTCCTTTAATGCGTGTTGAATGACTGTCACAGTGCATCAGGGAGTGTAACTCCAACCTGTAACATGGGCTCAGTGTTTTCTAACTGATCCTGAGGAGGACACCCATGACGTTGTGTTGCCATGCAACGGCAACTCATCTCTGCGAGATGGTTTCACTGATTGGCTGCTGTTTTCCTGTCCCACAGGGAACGTCAGGAGCAGCTGATGGGATATCGCAAGCGAGGCCCCAAGCCCAAGCACCTTCTGGTCCAGGTAAGCAGTGATACTCAACAAGTCTCTTTGTTGTTGCACACACAGTTCCACCTGAAATCCCAGGAAATCCCAGGAAGCAATGTAGACAAAAATGAATTTCTCTAATAAGGCAGGTTTAATTAGACGCTCCAGATATTTAATATTGCAGGCCACAAGGGGGACTAAAAAACATGTCTAAATAAACCAGCGAAAGGCCAAGTTAATATCCTGACTTTTGGCTATAGTATTGATCAAGCTCTGAAAATGCTGCGTCCTACATTTCCCATAATGCAACTCAAAGTCATCTTTTGTTCGAAGTGATGTGACTGTTTTTACAGCCTGAGTAGATTATATAACTAATATTCATGATTGATCGGTGGCTTTCCTCTTAAATTTAGGAGTTGGAACTGCATGCACTTTGAAAACAAAAATATGTATTACAAACATACATTTTATTATCTACTTCAAATTTTTATATGGACAGTTCTCTGACCTAACACTTGTAGCTCAAAGACTGTGAATTGTACATGTGCATCCATCACCCTTCCAAAAGGCCAGGGGACCACCTCAGAGGAGTGTTTTTGTTCCTCTCAGGAGGGTGTTGGTGCTAACGCGTGGGATAGAGTCAATGACAGGACACAAAGCAGCCAGTGACATTCCTCCAAGCTGAGGTCACAGCCACAGGAGACACTTGGAAATATCACTGTGGTGCCTGGGCTGGTGGCTGAAAGAGCCACACAGGACCTGTAGGAGGGATGTGTGAACATAGACCAAGGCACCTGAAATAAACTGCTCTTGTCCAGGCCTCAGAAGGGCCCCTTCACACATTCCAAGCACAGCTCAACTCATGGGCCCCAGTGAACCATGGCTTTTTGTTGTAGCTTGACACAGACACATGTATAGTTTCCCTATTAATCAAATTCTCTGCCCAGAGGGACACCCTTTATTTTAGATACTCATCTACACACAAGAAATCCCATAATTTGTCACGTAATTTTCATGAATCTTTATTTTAAGGCTTATTTACACAAATTACTGTTTTGTTTCACAGGTCCCTTCATTTGCGCGGAGATCCAGCATTCTGGCTGACCTCCACGAGGCGTCCCTGGACGAGGACAGCTGCGAGAAGTCCAACCCCATCCAGATGCTCCGTCCCCAGGGCCAACAGTATCAGCTGAACAGCAAGAAGCACCACCAGTACCAGCCGCTGTGCCGAGAGCGCGAGGCCGAGCAGCAGACCAACGGCAAGAAATTCTTCTATCAGCTCAACAGCAAGAAGCACCACCACTACCAGCCAGACCTCAAGGTGCACGAGCCCATGTTTGCCAAGCCCAGAGATGTCAGAACCCCAGAGCTGCCCAACAAAGGGTACAATGTGCCCCCTGTGCTGCAGCAAAAGTGGGTTCGGGACAAAGACTCTGGCTGCCTGACCAAAGTGAAGGATATCACTATGGAGCTGAAGAATCTTCCAGCTGACCTCAACAACCACAAAGAGCTGGAGATGGTTAAACCTAAAGAGGATGCTTCTACACAGTCTAATGGTGTCAGCAGCAGCAAGCTAAAGATCGTGAAGAACAAAAACAAGAACGGGCGGATTGTTATCGTCATGAGTAAGTACATGGAAAATGGAATGAAGACAGCTAAAATTAAAAACGGTGAAACTGCAGAAAAGCCGGGGCAAGAAATGGACATCAGCACAGAGAACAACCTTGAAAAGATGAAACTTGTCAAGAAGCTCGGCCTCATGAACGGATTTGCGAAAAACCCCAAGGACAAACCAGCTATTCCAAGTACTGGATTTAACGTAGATCGCCGAAAAGAAAAGGAACAGTCCCCCAAAGTGGAGCCAACTGCGACGGAACAGGATAAACATGTCGAGGTCAGGGGTCGGGGGCAGCATCCAGCGGATCAGCTTTTACAATTGACAACCAAGCCTAATCTGCTCTCCCTGCCTTTGGATAGGGGAGTTCCCTCTCCACTGGACAAAAGAGGAACCCAAGGTGGATTTCAAACTCTAAAGCGACACCTCTCTGACACAGACTGCGAGGAGCATAAGAGTACTAAGAGGTTTTTGAGTTCCAGCAGTATCAGCGTTCCTAACATGGTATCTTCACCCGCCCAAAACATCAGCTATGACCAAAACGGACACGAGGGCCACATCGGCCTGCAGGTCTGTGGGTACGCAGATCAAGACGAGCCTATTGACTTGAGCATTGATAAGTCCAGGCCTAAAGCTGCAGGGTCCACGGCGAGCCAGCCAGCAAAACACACACAAGCTGAAACTCTAGCGCACACACAGGAGGAAACACACACACAAGCTGAAACACATACGATAACGGACTCGCAAACAGAAATGCAGCGCCAGACTGAAACCCAAAGCGCTGCAGAGAAGGTGAGAGTAGACTCATTGTCTGTTTCTAACAATGACAAGAGAAAAGAGGAGACATTTCCCTCCTTCCAGCCATTCCTCGGGAATATAGTGATCACAGACATTACGACAAACTGCCTCACTGTAACATTCAAGGAATACATAACAGTGTGATCCCGCTGGATATCAACTGTGTAACTGTATACATGTATATTAGAGAGATTTAATTTAAAGATGCTTGAATGTACAAATGAACCATCGATTTTGTTTTCATTTTGTAAAGCTCAGATAAAATAACTGATCTTTTATTGCGTTAATTGCATATTGTCTTCTTATCTTATAAGCTCTATCTGTTGTTTTTTCTGGAGATTCTATCACATGCAGTTTCTAATTTTTACGCTCTTTCAAACGTAGTTAGAAAGCTAAATTAAATCATAAATAGATGCCGGATCTTTAATTAAAGATGCACTTAAACCTTGTACATACTTTTCACTTTTCTATGGATGTAATTTGATTTATACACTCAACTGTCTACATCTCATAAAAATGTAGGCTATATGGAGAGTTTTGTAAGGAAGAGAAATTATATTGAATCATGGTAAAATACACTGTGCGAGTGTATGTGCGTGTGTGTGTGCGAGTGTGTGTGTGTGTGTGTGTGTGCATGCATGAACAAGTTGACTGGTTTAAACAAGGATAGATGCTGCTTGAACAGATTATGCCATTAGGCGTGCTTAAAAAAAGCAGATGAAAAAAAATGAAGCGTCTCTTTGTCAATAAATGTGATTTGTGTTGAAAGGGAAGAGGTGATTATTAACAGTTAACGTGTGATATATGCTCCTATTATTTGGTCTCCATTCATTGTGTTTTCTGGGTCACGCATCTCAAGATCTAATATTGAGCACAAGTCACTTCCATTAACACAGTTGACGTACAACCATATATATTTTCATGTTTTGCAGCAGTGACTAAAATAAAAACAAAAAAATTACAACAATATTAATTATATCAGACTAATCTAATCTAACAGATTAGTACCACCAGCTGGGGTTACATGATTCAGCTTTTAACCATTCTCTCACACCCTGACACATGTGACACAGATGGACAAAGTATAAAATAATTCATATTTTGTGTAACTAAACGTATGTAAAAGCACACGCAGGCTCTTGTCATGATCAGATCTGTTTCATGAGTTCATTCATTCTTCTCCTTCCCTTTCAGCACTGTGTGGTCTGAAGTGCATTGAACTGCTCTGTTGAAAACTGACCAGACGCACTTTTGATGTTTACTCTGCAGACTAAAAAGTGAAGGCTTCCTATTATACATTTTTGCAATAATAAAATTGTTTGCAAGTAAAATATGGAATGTGTCTCTTTCTTTATACTCAGTGGTGGAGAAGCACTCTAAATATTTGACTATGTTAGAAGTACTCAAGTAAAAGCACCTCATTAACTTTTCTTCCCCAGTAACTACTTGCTTTTAAATATATTTGAAATATTAAAAGTAAAAGTACTCGCAGAGTGTAGCCTATTCCCTAATGCAATAGTCTACTGCCTTCATTAACTGTGTCTAGTGTATATTTTGTTAAAGACAAGAAAAATACAAACTGTTAATTACCTGTTAGCGATCGAACTTGATGAGTGGACAAATCCACCTCTAATTATTGATTACTTTTATATATATAATAATATAATAAACAATGTGAAAAGGTAACATAATGCTTTGTAAAAATGTAGTGTAGGAAACAGTACATATATGTGCTGATATATGTAGTGGAGCAGGAGTGAAAAGTACCAGAAAATCAATCCACTTAAGTACAGTACAGATACATGAAAAATTTACTTAAGTGCGGCAATGCAGCAAACTTGCTTTGTTACATCCCACCACTGTTTATACTTATATATGATCATAAAAAACCTCCCAGCTTGAATCCTACATCATATGTGACCTTGGCCTCCTAAAAGGAGCTAAAGATTTTAGAAGACGGCTGCTGTAATGATCTCACTAACCTTACTCCAGAAGTTGCTAAATCTGTACATGGCTCTATTTGTGGCTGTAGACTGCAGACCGTGAGGATTATTACAGAGCCTTACAGAGAGTTTATTTTCAGATAGGCATCATCTAGCCCTGCAGGCTGCCCAGGGCCAACTATTTGCCCCGTGTTTATACTGTAGCTACAGGTCAGGCCTGGTTTACTGCTACATATGGAGAGCAACGTGTTCCCATTCATTTAAACCCTGCACAACACATTAAATGGGGAAGCAGCTGTGCTACATGAATACATGTAGGTTTCATTGTGGCCTTCAATGCCACTGATCATCTTGTGAATGTAACATTAGAACCTCTTGTTGAGTAACTGTGACCTGCTACTTTTGAATTTGAGAATAACATGGTAAAGGTCTGACCACAGGCTGAAGAAATTCTGCTTCATGGTTGAACTAAGACTTAAACATGTCTGTGAGGTGGTTATTAGATCTTAGTCGACTCGGTTGAGGCTCATGGTTTTGACCCGAACAGCTGTTCATGTCAGATGAATAAATCCTCCTAACATACCGGGGGAGGCACAGCGGGAGACTGCGGGGTCTCTGTGTGCTTCACCTCCATGTTCATTTTAAAATGACATAACTCAGGATGTTGTCTCCATGTTTTAACGCTCCCCTGCCTCTTTTCTCACATTTCAACCCCAGATTTAATTTCACTTTCTGTTCCCCTGGATAATGTGAATGAAAGCCCAGTCATCTCCTGCTCTGGTTTTTACACACAATCTGAGCATGGTAGAATGTTAACTTTGTTACTGCACTTGGATATATTGTTCATGGATCTGTACTTTACTTAGGTACATTTATTTTTGAAGTATTAAATACTTTTACTCCACCACTGATCCAATCAGAGCAGGCAGCAGCATCTAATGAAGAAACACCTGAAATGGATTCAGAAGAGGCCGAGAATCCGCCCTAATGATGTGGTGGACTGTTGCATTATCTATAAATATCACTTATTATTTTCATTATAACAATCAGTCTGACAGAGCTTAAAATTCACAGGTACACAACTGTTCCTGTTGTGTCTCTCTTAATTAAATTGAACTGAATTGAATTAAGGAGGGCATGGGCTTCCCTCTACACTCACTTTTACTCAAGTTAATGTGATACTTTTACTTTAACCTGTCCCCTGTTTATTTGTAGGCCTACTTTTGGAGTACCTGTTGTCTGTTGTGGGAGCATATACACAGACTCTAGCTCTCGGGCCATTCCCGCCAATAAATGACATGAATGACTCCTCCCTCTCCCTCATCCATGCTCTTGTTTTGTAATGCTGCTCTATGAATCAGCCGTCAGTGGGAAACCCCCCTTAGGACTACAGGCATTATTCTCAGTTTCATATGGTGTTAATAAACTGCCAGTCTGTGATTGAGCTACTTGTGTAATCCCTTGAATGAACCAACAATTGTATAAAACCAGTTGATCCACCTTCCATTCCTCGTCCTCTTCTCTGCAGCTCATACTCAGTCTGTGTATGCATGGCTGCGTTATGGCCTGTTAATGTTTTCTGACACACTGGCTTTTACACCATAATCTCACAGGGACCATGCTTTTGATTTACAAAACCACACAGCTATTCAGGGAATATACAGGCTGCTGATTTCACAGGGACATAATAGAAACTCTGAGCCATACAGTCCTCTCCAGTAAAGGCCCTAATCACACCCGCACACACATTTATATGCACAGAATGATAAGATAGGCCTAGACATGCCACGCAAGCAGATTTGAGCTCATAGCAGATTTCTAAATCCAGCCACACGCCAGAGGAGTAAAGAAATATACAATATACAATCAATACAGCTGATTCCATGGCCTTTACCTGATCTCACATGTGTAAAACTCCTTAATATTCATCCAATTAATTAATTCTGTAAAAGAAAAATGATCATATTTCACAAAATCACCATATATTTTCACCATGTTAGGTTAATTTTCATAGCACTTTTTACAGAGAAGAGTCACAACCTACTTTACAGGGCTTACGAAATATAATAATAAATTTTTAAAAAAGCAGGAAACAAACACACACAGATACAAACTAAAATGACTAATGTGGAGTCCAGTAAAGTCCATAAACTGACAGATGTGGTACACATAATTCGCATATGAGGAAATTATATATAATAATGCATTAGTAAGCAGATCATTTACAGATGTATAGCTTTCCCTCCTTACTCTAGGCCTATATAAAACCAGGTTAGGGAGTGTTGGGGCGTGAAAACAGCTGGATATGACAAACAGCTGCAGGGATCATGTTTCAGACCTGCTGGGCATCACGCAGCTTCATCCACTTCACCAACAAAACAAGTGAGTAAACCTAAACTGACGCGGCGGTGACTGGTCCACGTGTGTGAGGACGTGGATGGGTCCACGCGTCAGGCCCAGGTCCATGTGTCCACGTGGAGTTAAATGGAGATGTGTCCTCACTGTTCATTCATTTACTGGACACACGGAGCTATTGTCTGCCTCGATTGGACGTGGTTAACCCTGGGAACCGGTAGATCATGTGGATGTCGGAATCTGAGGGAAGGAACCCCATGCGTAAAACCAACTATATATATTTAGGTGCTTAACGGGATATTTGCAGATGGTTTTACGCATGGACGATGATGATCAGTACATGTATAACGTGAATCTGCTCTCACCTTTACATTACGTCATTATTTCCTTAGCCTGAGTGATAATAATATAACACATACAAAGAAAAAAGGGGAATGCCCTTTAATATTGTAAAGCTTATTTCTTCATTCATATGATGAACCCCACGCAAGCTATGTGGCTTCATGTGAACGGGGAATTTCTCCGACCACGCTCCACCATCTTTGCATGTGTGGTGGTCGGTTTTTCCCGGTTTGAGCTCTCACCGGGATCCCGCTTCTTGCCCGGATACAAGGCAGCCAATAGTGTTGTACCGGCGGCAGCGGCGCTGCACTGCAGGCGCGTCGAGACCAATCGCATCCAGAGAGTGAGGAGCTGCACCCATCACACGCACAGTGTGTGCACCGAGGAAAGGATGCGCTGAGGAGAAATTAAAAGATGGAACATGGGTACAATATTATATATGTAACACACGTCTTCATTCATTAAGGATGGGTTTAAGAACAAAGATGTAGGATTTGCAACATGCACCTTATCAGATAATTCAGGTGTTTCTCATGACAACCTGTACACCTTAAACTCACTATAAAACCTAAAATGACATGTTTGGTCAGATGGATTCAATTTCTACACATTGGCATTTCCACAGACAGAAATTCTGACAAAAATATTTAGATTTGGCCGATAGTCTTCATACTGGAGGTCGTCTATAGTCGGTGATTTGTGCAGCAGTTTGAACTGAACCATCCTGACAGGAAACGAACATTAACATTAATATACTGAACCTTTCTACACGGAGTTCATTCATTACCACAGGTCCCAGCAAACGGCAAAGTATTTAATATCATAAAGGTGGGTTATACCTTATAGGCTGATTTAATGGGATAAATGGATTAAAAGATGGTTTGTGTAATAAATCATGTAATCTTAATCTCACTGAGTCAATCCTTGTGGTCTCTGTGGTATTTGTTCTGATCTGAATTGACTCAGAAGTCTGTTTAAACTGAGCTCGTCTTGCCACTGTTGCTTGTTCTTGTCTTGAATTACATGTAAAGGATTTAGTTTCGTCTGGCTAACGATTATATCATATCAGACACGTTTCACTGGTTCTCATTAAATGTGTGTTGCCAGCCTCATCACGTACAGCTGTTCATTATTATATTACACCGTTCAGTTCATACAGCTGCACTGTGACTCTTCACTGTCACACGGACAACGGTTTCAAAAGACTTAAGACAGTTTTAAATAGCAGTTTTAAATAGGCTATATGCTTCATGCATCTGCTTTTAAATTAATTTATTTTATATTCTAAATCTATCCATCTACGCGATGAGTCTGTACGGGAATAACAACAACAACAACAACATAATAATAATAATAATAATAATAATAATAATAATAATAATAATAATAATAATAATAATAATGATAATAATAATTATAAGTTAGGACAGGTTTCTTGAATTAGTCAATTGTGTAGACTAGTTTTTTTTTAATTACCTTCAACAGCTCTCCATAACGCTGACAAACGGATGCAACTGTCTATTTATTTTTATTTTGTTTAATAGACTATTCAATCCTTTATCACATAGAAAATTAAACGACTAGTAGGCCTACTGTCAGTCATTTGTTTTCTTATTTGCATTTTATTAGATATATATTTATATCGTCACTGGAGCATTGTTCTGCCTTGAATATTATATTAACTAAAATTAATTTAAATAAACTGAAATGACTAAGGTGCCAGTTTTAATAAAATATAATTGAGGGACGCCAAATAATAATCATAATAATAATATCAACACAAGTCATAATATTAATGTTAAAATTATAATAATATGATGTTGTGACATATGTATCACTTTACTTACTAAAACATATATGCATGTTGCTTTATTACTAAATGTTTAAGTTATATATTATTATTTATGTTTCCTCTGCATGTGAGGGGGGGTTGTGCACCTGAGGCCTGAGCAGTGACAGTGAGCCGAATCATGACGCTCACTCACGTCACTGTAATATTTCTTTTTACTCCACAATACAAGTTTAAGGAAAAGAATTGGGTTTGTTTTATCTGATCTTGTGATATTTTTTTATGCTGTTGTGGGCTATTATGTAAAATCCCGATTTCAAGATGTTAATAAAATATTTCTGTTTCTCCCCCCGTAAAGAATCCTCACAGCTGTACTGCAGGTTCAGTGGGAGCAGTGGTTTGGCTGTTGGTTATTTACCTGTAAGCTTTGGTTGATGCATTAAAAACCAAAAGGCCCAATGAAAGCCCACGCCGATAATTTCCGCATTCGCAGATCACTGTAGTTGAGAGGTGCCATGTTGCTTAAAAAAAGAAAAGAAAATGCCGACATTAAAACAGCTCAGAGAAGCAACGCGCGACATGTCCTCCTGCTGTGATCTTGGAGAAAGAGGACCGGACGGATCTTTCACATAAAACGCAAAATATATGAAAAGATTTCTCTCACATCAGCTGATCTCTTCTTTACTATTGTGGCGAATAACAACCACTTCATGTTCTTAACCTTTATGAATCACCTCATGGAACTGTTCCTCCACCTGACTACAGATACTTTTTTCTGTGGTGGATAACAGGTATTTGTCTTAAATCTGTAGCACGACGTTATGTGTATATTTCAAACAACATGTCATAAGTACAAATAAAAACAATGAAAATAAAATAACCAAATGACCAGAAATACCCTGGCGGTGCTAGTTCACCGATCCTCGATGTTTGGCCCGACAAACAAAAGCCAATAAATGTGTAACGAGATCACTGCCACAGCCTGTGATCATAATAATATCCTCTGTATTCATATATTGTGCTGGTATAGTTCAGTGAAATTGAGGAACATCTTAATAAATAAATAAACAACCCGCGTTATTTTCTATATTGTAGTTTCTCTAATTGCGCCCCCACGCTGTCTCGTGCACCTATCTAGTCATTTTTCGTGACCACGTGCATCTTTTAATGTCTCACATAACTTGCGCGAGACGTGTCGGTCGTCTCGAGGGGAGAAGCGCCTCCATTTTCTCCCCCCGTAAAGAATCCTCACAGGCGCACGCTCCTCCCCTCGCTTAGCAACCCGAGCACGTAGCAACGCCTGCACCAATGGGCGCTCTCCTGGAGGTTCCACCGACTGCGGTTCCCTAGCAACGCGGTGGAGAAAAAAAAAATGCGCTGACGTCCATTCTGTTCGGGAGTATTATGGTCTGTCGGGAATCCAGAGCGGCTGGGACCGAAGAAAAATATCTGCTGTGCTAGCGTTAGCCACCGCAGAGCTAACTGTAGGTAGCACTGGAGTAAACATGGAGCTGTCCGCCGTCGGGGAGAGGGTGTTCGCCGCCGAGTCCATTATCAAGCGCAGAATAAGGAAGGTTAGTGTGAGATGTAACCAGCCATTTTCCGGCAAGAGCCTGGAGTGTAAAGCGCACTCATGCAGTAGTGTTGCCCTGCAAGCTAACCAAGTGGTTTGTGTTTGTTTCTGATGGCGCGCAGGGTCGCATGGAGTACCTAGTGAAATGGAAGGGCTGGTCTCCCAAGTAAGTGCAGCTTCCTTGTGTCTCCTGCCCGTTGTCAGCCCGCTGCGGTGCTGTCTCCGGTTGTGGGGACTGTCTCCACCGGGGCTGTCGTTAGCTCGCGCGAGCTAGCGACAGCCGGATTAAAAAATGAGGTGTAACAGCGCGATGTAGATTTTAGCTCGCAGGCTAACGCCGCGGCCATCCTCACACTGTGTGTGTGTGTGTGTATATGCATATATATATATATATATATATATATATACACACATGTGTGTGTGTCATTGCTGAGTCTGACCGCTGCTGAGTCTGACCGCTGGTTTTCATTCCCAGATACAGCACCTGGGAACCAGAGGAGAATATTCTTGACTCCCGGCTGTTCGCCGCTTTTGAGCAGAGGTAAGATGTCCGGGTTCGGCCTCCGCGGCCCGAGCCGCCGAATGTAAAGCATGTCCAGTAAATGCACGGTGGTCTCCGTGCACTTTGCTCCGCGACACTGAGCCCGACAGTGTGTTGCTGTGTGTTCCTCAGGGAGCGTGAGAGGGAGCTGTACGGCCCCAAGAAGAGAGGACCTAAACCCAAGACCTTTCTGCTCAAGGTAAATTCATCAGCGGTATTTAATGTTGTCACGAATTATGTCCCCGTCTATTTCCCCTGCATGTGTCTTTCTCTGTGTAAAACTGTCCACCGACAGATCTCGTAAATTAACCACATTGTGTGTAGGAGTGCGCCCAAGTACGCTAATTACGCATATTGAAAACCGCGCATTAGCGGGTAAATATTCAGTTTGTGTATTAGCTAATGTGGAGATGTTGAAATACTAAAGCTTTAAAAACAGTCAGTCCTGTTCAGAAGCAGTTCTTCACAAAGTCTTTACACTCTGTGTAAAATCCTCTTATTTATAATCAGCTCGTCATTGAACTCAGATCTTTCTGTCCTGGGTTAATGGTTTGCTTGAAGCCTGATTCAGTCAGCAAGAAGGTCCAGCTTCTCAGGACAATGAACCGTGAAAATTGCTAAATGAGCGACAGTTTGTCTTGAGCTAAATACCAGAATCTCCCTGCACAGGACTGTTGTTTAACAGGAGCAGCAGTGGAATCTCACTAATAAGTACTGAGGCCTGACAGGAGCTGTTTGCTGCTGCAGAGGTTAAAACCTACCAGTGTATGTTCTGTAATTACATTCCACTTATTATTCACATTTTATATAAACTGACTGTAATAGTTTCGGGCTTGAAACTATCAGTAGGCCTTTTCGTGGAATTCTTTTTGATGCATGAGAAGGGAAAGCAGAGGTGTAAATAATACAACGAATTTTGAATTCCATTTATTAAGGAATACAAATTAAAGGGAGTTAAGGGATTAGTGTCATATTTTTTTTGTATAATTTTGAATAAAATGTCCCTATAATTTTCTTAATTTCTAATAGGCTCAGGCAAAAGATAAAGCCAGGTCCTATGAGTTCAGGAGTGAAGCTGTGCGAGGGATGCATATCACCTATCCGGCTCCAGAACCCGTAGTCACCCCCAGAGCGAGAGAGGGCTTGAGAGCTGTCGTTCCCACCATCTTCCCACCCAGCACTGTCAACCGTGGAGAAAGCATACGCGTCCGCCCGCCAGAACTTGGCACCCGCGAGCACCAGCCGTCCCTCCAGCAATCGAGTGTTGACAGACTCGTCCACGCACCCAAAAAAAGGGGCCCGAAGCCTAAGCCCCGCTTTAAGGACAGTAGCTGCAGCCCTGAGGCCTCCGAGCCACACAAGAGGAGTACAGAGGAGGGGAGCCACAGCCCTCACAAACTGGCCAAGTACCACGGGGCAGAAGAGATGAGGCTGTTCAAAGTGTCCCACAGGCATCCAGAGAACCACGGTCACAGCCATAAACACCACCACCGACACCACCATCGTCATCACCACCACCAACACAACAAGGAACTCTCTGGTGGGAGCTCCTACAAGCAGCTCTACTCAGACCGTAGCCTGCATCCTCACAGGATGGACACAGACACACACAGGACAAAGGAGGGATCCAGCTACCTTGCACCTGCACATTTCAAGCACCAGTCCAAGATGAGCCAGAGCCTGAGTCGCCCTGCTGAGCTTCCACTCATGGAAAAGCCTTACTTCTTGGACAGGCCGTCCCCGACCCGGCTCAATATAGACCTGGACGAAGTGTCATGGAGGCCCTCCCTCGGCAGCGTGGAAAAGGTCCTGGTGACAGACGTGACCACCAACTTCCTAACTGTGACCATCAAAGAGAGCAACACGTCTAAAGGCTTCTTCAAAGACAAAAGATGATTGATTGTTTCTTTGACTGCATTTTTTTGTTTACACCATGAGGCTTTGTTTTCTGTGATTTTCACAAGCATCATTACTAAGCAAAGTGTTTTTGTACGTAGTGTTTCAAGGCAGATTACATAATTAGCTGATGGCGGTAATGAACCCACCAATAAACCGAACAAAGAAGAAGTACATAATGTGCATATGTGTATATATTACAAAGTTTGACATCTATTTAATGTATCGACCAAATCAAATGAAGTCCATTTTACTTCATGCATTGGTTAACATGAGTGAGTTGCATGTTTCCTTTGCAGCAGCTGGCTAATTTCTGTACAGAGCTTGTGAATTTTACTATTTTGCAAATATAACTAACTAGAATGTATTTTTTCTCACTCTTATCGGTCAGCCTGAACTGGTGTTAGTAATCTGTGAGAAGTGAGGCCTTGATTTTAAATGCAGTCTGTGGATTGAATATTTCTCTATAATTTGAACTGATTTAGACTGAAGTTACCTTGTTCGATTTCCTAAGGTTTATATTTAAAAAATGAATTTATCAAGCACTTTGAATATAAAGTATTAAGAAATAGACTGTTATTATTTGTTTGTGTTTAAAGACCATTTGTAATGTCTAACATTTCTAATTGTGAACTAAATTTATTCACCCAACACGGACACTTTAAGTTTTTCCCAAGGCTCATATTTACTACATTATATTTTGAATTTCATAGAAAACCTTTATGGACCATTGATGTAATAAGAAAATAACAAAGCTGATGTCGTTTTGCTTTTTAGACGCTTTTCAATAAAAAAATCTTTGGATTTTCGCTTCTCGTTTTGTCTAAATTGTTTATGTCTCCCTCCTCCTGCGCATTCGGCCTTTAAAGCCACACAATAAATGAGTTTTATCCAACTCTATGACGCCACCAGGCTTCTAGGCCTCCATCTAAATCAATATATTTTATTTTTCTTAAAATTTGAATCACATTAATTTCTGTAATAGGTCAATGTATGGGAAAATGCGCTGTTTTTAAATAAATAAATAAAATAAATCCCCGCTGTTTGAGCAGTAGAAGTGAGAGGCCTCAGGCTTGGTGACAAAGCATGAAATGGGTTAAAACGAAGGCCCCAACAAAACAGCCCATAGACCTGCTGACAATAACCTGTTTCATAACATGTTTAATGCAGCTCATGTCTTATCCTCACAGGCCACTTGAAATTCAGTTTACGTTGAATAAATGAAACAAAATCTGCTCTCCGCCGCTACGGGGCCATATTCATTCTGTTCTGTCTAATCAGCGTCTATCCTTCCAGGAGACGCGTTCAATGTATGGATTAAATTAACCTACGCTGTTTGTATCCAAATGAAAATAGGCTGCATACAAAAATCAATGCCAATAGCCTACACCTATAACCCGAGCTGGTTTACACTGGTCGCCCCTGCAGTGGGATTTTAAAACGCATTCAAGTTTCACCTTGTATTTGTCACGTGTAAATTAACACAGGGTCAATATGACGGGTCAGCACAGCGATAAGAGCAACAATCAAATCAAATCAAGTCAAAAGAGCTCAGTAGAAAAACAAGTCAAATACAATCGGCCTATTATATGTAGTGACAAAGTGACACGTGTGTGCTGTTGAGGAATATGTTGCACATTTTCCAGAGGTGAGTGGACAGTGTCAAAACAGGAAGCTGGCGGTGGCGTGCAGCGCTGATCCCGAGTCAGAGAGAGAACAGTGTATGTGCTGGAAGCTGCGGTCCTGAATGATGCTGGTGCTGTATATGTCCTGGATGACCGCGAGTCTGGGAGCACATCGTTTCCCGCACCAGAGTGGGATGCAGCCGCTAGAGGTCCGTGAGGATCCCGGTGTTCGAACCAAATTTCACCTGTCTCCTGAGAAAATAAAGAGCGAATGACGAGCTTCCTTATGAGTCAGAGAATATTTGACCTTTCCTTTCTTATTATTCAGGATTACGGGTCTATTTCCCCTGATCTGCCACTTACTGCTCGGCCATTTTTATTTCTCCGACACATCAGGTCGAGCAGGTTTGCAAGAAGAGTATGAATTGATATCTTCAATTCTAAAACATTAGAGAAATAAAACGCTTCCTGTGCTTCAGTCTTTTTAATGACAGACCTGATCCTGGTCTCCACTGAGAAGTAAATCTGAAGTGATACACAAGCAAATAGAAGCACCAGGATGATCCACTCTTTCTTAAACATCAAGCCTTTGACGTGTGGAAGTGACGCTCACCTTCACATGTATGGTGGTAAATAAATTATAATGAGTTAAATATGATCTTCATCTATTAATAGAAAACGGGTAATGGAACAAATAAAACAAAACAGCATTACCTTTGTTACCCAGATTGAAGGCACTCATGCATTCTGATTTATTTGTAATTGCATTCATGTTGAAACTACTGGAAACAGCAAACTACACTGCTGCTACAGTGATGTTATATAAGCATGAAGACCATTTATTTAGCATTCATTCTGCACATGGTCATTGCATTTAAGGAGAAGGAGAGAGTCTCTGTCCTTCTGGTTGTCAAGAGTTTTCACTGATGCCATTGTTTAGTCCATGTTGTCACTTCTGGTTCTTCTGTGAAGAGAGAAAATTAGAAATTATCAGGGAAAGCCATAAATATATAAAGACAAGATAAAACAATGTAATGACAAATGTCTTACATCAGTTCTAGACCCATTTGAAAGGAGTTATTATAAATCGGACTCATGCTCGTTATTATGAAGGTGAGTTCCTTATATTTATTATTTAGAATTACATAAATGAGAACCTGTTTCCAGGATCTTAATCCTGCTTTATCAACCATCCACAGCATCACATTCTACATAAACAGTGCTAACAAGTGATGATGAGACTCAAAACTACCTTAAAACATTGACTTAACTTTAATGTTGACGTCTATTCACGATATTGAATAATTATTATTTAAAACCTGTTTGTGTTGAAAGATAATACATGATGTGAGCCTGACTCTGAATTAGACAGGAGTCTATGGTGTGGCACTGTGGTGCTTAAAAAAGTTTTAAAATCTAACTGGATGAAAACAAATGGTTAGGTTGTCATGTTTGAAATTTTTTACATCTATTGACATTTTGGGGTTTTTGGTGTTTGTCCCGAATTGCAGCGACCTTTGTTATCATCCTCAAACGGGATGTCCGTAGTTCCTGTCACAGCGAGGGGGGCAGTGAGATTGAGCCAGTACTCCATGTTGGTCTCCTGGGCCCTCTGATCCAGAGCCTGCATGTGCAGCAGATGCTCCTGCATGGGGACAGATGTGGTTGGTTGAATAAAGAGGAGGGCAAAGACAGAATGAAAATACACCAAAAGAAACAAGACAAGAAAGACTGCCGAACATGGAAACGTTTTGTGACTCACATTTGCACAAATGAAAATGAATTCTGGGCAGGGGAATCACAGAGTCAGAGTAAAACTCCACTGACTCAGAACTATTTGTCGCTCTGCTGTCATTGACACCATGGCAACACAGCCAAAGTGAAATTACAGAGATGACTGGAGCTAAACATGTTTGGACTTGAACAATGATGAAGGGCTGTGCTCCTAGCATCACGGTGCCCACTGTCAGGTCAGAGCACAACAACCGAGTACAGTGATACAGTCAAATTAAATGAGGAGGTTCAGATCAGCAATCAATAAACACACATGATGTGTCTGGAATATGTTATCATGAGAGCGGAACAGTTAGTTTGAGGTTTTATCTTTTAAAGCTGTTCTGTGTTCACTATCTTTATGTTTATTAAAATTACCTTTACTGACTTATTTATATATATTATTAAATTATAACATTTTTATTTGTCTTTCTGACTTTTTTGGTCATGTTGCTCTGAGCATTTGTTGATCTGATGTGGATTTTATTTCATAACTCATATCTAGAGAGTTACTCATTTATAATAGAGTTCAATAAAATTATAAAAAACAATAAGATACTGAACTAAATTCGAAAAAAATTATTTTGTTCGTTTCACTATTAATAAGCACTAAAGAACATAATAAAGTTCTTATAATTTGTTATGTCATAACTTGCTAAGCAAGTAGGATAGCATCATATATATAATTGTTAACAACATTAATTAACACTTTATATATCATGTTGATATAGTGCTTATGAATGCTACACAGAGTGGATTTGATAGGATCAGAGGAATCTACATATATAAGATATCTGTGCTCTTTGCTCTGACTGAACCTTACCCTCATTGGCTCATCGGGATGGCCAGCCTTCAATGGCCGATCCTGCCTCTTGCTGCGGAGCAGCTGCTTAGCAAAGCTCTCCTTGATGATAGGACTGGCATCTGAGGTAGAGAGACAGATAAGAGTTCGACAAAGAGACAAAGTGTTTGCTCATACGTCTTGTGATACAGACATCCAATAGTGCTGGGGAGGACGATTCAATAGAGTTGACAGAATGAACATATCACTGACAGAAATGTGTTTGTGTGTGTGTTGGCAGTTTCCTCTATTTTTACTTCCTCTTTACAAAAACTCTGCTTGAGTTATTTTGTTTTTGCTGCTAACACAACAGCCGTTTGCTTGGCAGCTGGGTATTGGCTAATCAGGATAACATTCCTCTCAGTGGAGGCGGTGTTCAGGCCCATGAATAAACCTCCTCTCTCCACTATCTGCTGCTGGTGGGCTGTGGCTAACCTGATCTGTTTAGCTTGTCCATGTGAGGCTGTTTACTCCACAAGGCCATGCGCAAGGAGGCTGCTCTCTCTCTCTCACACACACACATATGCACACACACACACACACACACACACACACACACACACACACACACACACACACACACACACACACACACACACACACACACACACACACAACACTGGCCTCTGCAGAGTGAGGACTCTTTCTCTGTCTCCCTCTCTCTAAACCCAGGCCTGTATTTGGAAACATGGTATTTGGTGGAAGGTAACAAAGTGCCCATTCATCCTTCTCACTCCCTGGGGAGTAAGGCCTGTGCAGCACGTGACCCCAGTGAGCAGCAGGCTGCCTCGCTCTCCCTCTCCTGCCAGAGGGAGCTGCTGTGGAAATGAACCCAGATACAGACCAGAGCTGCTGCTGCTGCCTGGGCCCTCAAAGCAACGTGGCAAAGCACCTAACACAGTCTCCAGCTGTCTCATTTAGAGAGATAAGTCACTGTGAAGATCTGTGCATTTTTAATTTGTGTCCAAAGCCAGAATGCATGCTGAAAAAGTGATCAGGTATACATGAGATTACAATGGCTGTAAAATGTAATATTGGTGCAAAAGAATAGAACCAAATGCAGCAATCATCAAAGTAAAATGAGTAATGAAAAACTATTTCATGATATATATATTGTTGCATGGCTAATATATTATAGTTATATATATATATTACTGTTATTGTTTCACATTTCACCTTCTCCTCTTATTATCATTACTGTAATTTACACAGTGTCCGTTTAGACTAAATATTCATATCATTATCGTCTGCTGCATTTACCAAAGTGCCTTTTATTGCAGGGCTGCACTCAAATCAGCTGCTTCAGCAGTTATGCAAAAACACTTTTATTTAGAGACTTTTAAATCTGCAAAAAATAGTTATATTATATCATAATATAACTATAATATATTAGCCATGCAACAAAAGAAAGACACAGATAATTAATGCAAAACTATCCTAAATGAGAGCATACAGTACCCTCATTATTCACTATTCCTCTTTGTCCTTTTCTGACCTAACAGAACATGTTGTTCCCGTCGGGCAGATCCCTGGGAGTTTCCTACCTGTGTAAGCAGTCAGCAGGACCATGCAGAGCAAAAACACCACCAGTTTCTTCATCTTCTACACTTGTTTTTCCTGCCTGAGCTTTCTCTGTAATGAGGTCCTGACCAGAGTCCAGTGGGGGTGAAGGGGAAAATTCTCCTCCTCCTCTTCCCCCTCCTGCTCCTCCTGCACGCCACCCACAAACTGTCCCATATACCTGGTTGTGTTACTGAGGCCATATTAACAATAAAGCCATCAGTGACAATAAATCTAACTCACATATCTGTAATTAATCTAGATCTATATAAAACCTCTAAAGTTTAAAACGTTCTGGTTCATCTTCACAAGGTTAGAAAACGTCTTTAACAATCATAGCAAAGACGGGGAAACAAAAAGAGAATCCAGGTTGAGTTTTAATAAAGGTTAGAATTATAGAATCACCCAACTGCTTATTTTCCTCACATATCAGCTAATTTCAACTTGGTTTTACTCCATATTTTTCCTCTGGTCATCCCCCTGCAGTGGCTCTCTGTTTCTCCTGGGGGCCCATCCCCCAGTTAGAGAACCACGAACCCACTGTATGAGGTTGGCTGAAGCAGGGAGCATGCTGTCCACTAGATGGCAGTGTAAACACACCATTGTGAAATGGTTTGGTATCATGGGTAAACAAGGCAGTTTAAAAAATGCCTGGGGCTATAACAGCACAGACTAATGACAAACTTGGTGATGATGATGATTTGTATTATTATAACATGTGTTACAAAGTAAAATGTGGATTTGGGAGCTGTATCTACATTGAGACCAAATTACATTATATTTTAACGTTTGCTGCTTAATGACTATTCTTTTTCAATCTGACAATTGGAGTCCCTCAGCTTTATGAGAATAAAACTCCCGAAGTTACCCCTCTGATACTAATGGGCCAACAAATAAAATGATTGGAAACAGCCTCTAAAAATTCAGAGTAAAAGTAGTCAACACAGAACATAAGAAAGAATTGAAAAAGTGGAAACACTTTCTGTGTGGTGAGTTACCACATAAACTCTCCAACTAACACTACCAACACTATATATACATATATAAATACTTTCATTGTTTTATTATTTTGTTTTATTAAAAACATAGAAAATGACCAGATAGCATATAATATACAGTGGGAGGCAGACTGCCAGTTAAAATTTCACAAAATTATAAAAGACAAAATAAACAGGCAGACAATTACGAAATAATAACAATAACAAAAATGATAATAAGAATGACAATATCAAGATTAAAGCAAAATTGTACCACAGTCTGTGTTTAAATATGTATCTGTCAAATGTATACATTCATCTTTTCTTTTATCTAAGTCATGGTAATGGATTGGCTGCCTGCCAGTGACATGGAGGGAAGACGTCACTGTGCGTCATTCTTTCCGTTTCCGCATGTTATCGAGCCTGGTGCACCATCACGCATGTGTCTCCTGCCCTCGTGCGGACTTTAAAAATAATTTATAATAATTTAGCTTCTTATTATCTGGAGCTTCAAACGCTTTTATTCCCTTGTGCGATGATTAATGGGATCGCGATGCAGCCCCAGGCGCATGCGCGTTGGAGACTGAACGTCAAACGATCAATATCCGAGATGATACAAAATAATGAGACTTCATCTGTATTTACTTCCGTGTTTGCTGAACAAGTTTGGCTCTCTGTGATCTTCACAGTGGTTTTCATTTACAGAGAAAAAGCGACTCTGAGGCTTTAAACCTCCATTTTCTTACAGTGACTATTTGCTAACACTGTGTTTGATCTGTCTCCAGAAATTATTTATTTAGAATATAATCTTTATAAATTATTAAGTGTACATGGCCCTTGTATTAGTGGTGGAAAGTAACTTAAATACATTTACTCAAGTACTGTCCACAATAGTGCAGTTTTAATGCAGGCTACTTGTACTTTATTTGAGTCTATTTGAGACTTTTTACATTTTTAATAACTTAAATTATTATACAAACTTAACGTGTCATGGTTTACAGTGTATTATACACATTATTTATATACTATATGTGTATTATATGTGTATCAGTTATATATTCAAGAAGTTATAATTCCACAGCATTATTGTGCACTTGCGAAATGAAGTTTATTGTTAAGTATTTACTCGTTTCATTATCATTCAAAATACTTTAATTAGTATTTCGTTTGTATATTTTCACGTGTAACATGTCCTTTGGTGCTGCATGTCCACTTGTCCAGGAGCTGATCTAGCCAGCCATTGTTTCATCCGGACAAGTATGAGTGTAACATGGAGCAGCCTCATGCTAGAGTAGCGTGAGAGGCCTGTGTGAACCTCGTGAGAAATGTACTGTTTTGCTGTGTTGGTGTTTATGAAATGAAGACAGGAGACGAATATAACTACATGTTTTAAGGAGCTGTAGCAACCTTGTTAATCACAGTCCAGAAAACTGGAGGAAGCTATCAACCAAGAGAAGAGGGTTACACTGGTAAACAAACAGTGGGTCCCTGGGCTCCCTCGGGTGTTTGAATCTGAAAACAGAGAGTGTCAGAACTTTTTTATTTCCCATGAATCATCCCGGCCCCTCAGATTGACCTCAGTGAAGTAGAGGGATCAGTGCGGGGGCTGTAGTCACGTGGGTTCACCGCTGTGCGCATGCCCGTGTCCTGTGGCGACTCATCTTGACGTGTAAACACTCTCTGATGAAGCTAAGTTAGCGAGTAGCTCCTGTGTTCGCTCCACCTTGTTTCCTCTCTGCTCACTGAGCATCAATCAGCTGTGTCCTGTCGGTGTGTGTGAACATGGAGGAGCCGTGCTGTGCGTCCTGTGTGTGGCCGCTGGTGTCTACAGAGCTCTCCTCCTCCTCCTCCTCCTCACAGGTCTCCTCTCGTTAGCATCCTCACCATCCAGCAGCAGTGATGCACAGGGAGGGGGACGAGGCGCAGGACGACTGCGGCTCCCGGGAGGAGTGGACCCTGCTCTTCTGGACCTCTCTGGCCGTCATCGTCCCGGTCGTCATCACGCTGTGGTGCAGCACCCAGCGCTCCAAACGGAAGACGCACATGAAGGATTTCTTTCGCAAGAGCAAGCACGGCTGGCACTACACCGACCTGTTCACCAAGCCCACCTACTGCTGCGTCTGCTCCCAGCACATCCTGCACGGGGCTTTCTGCGACTGCTGCGGCGTGTGCGCCGACGACCAGTGCCTGCGCCGGGCCGACCGGAGCCTGCCCTGCAAAGAGATCATGGGCCCCTGCAGCCCCGACGGAGCCATGGAGCACCGCTGGGTCCGCGGAAATGTGCCCCTCGCTAGTTACTGTGCTGCGTGCAAACAGCAGTGTGGAACCCAGCCGAAGCTCTGCGACTTCAGGTACAGATGTTGGTGCTGCAGCTGTGGTCTCATGTGTGGGGAGAGTGTGTGGATTTAAAGGGGCCACAACTTACACAGAGGGGGCAATTAAATGTCCAACATCCATCACGGTTCCAGATTCAGTAAGGTGCACATTTAAAGTAGCAGTGGGTAGGATTCAGTGACATCTAGTGGTGAGGTAGCAGATGAAAACCAACTGAATACCCCTCCCCTCCCCTCCCCTCCCCTCTACCTTTCTGAAGCCGCTTTCAGACATGAACTCCGCAGCTCCTCCGTATTTTCTCCGCCTGAACCTCCTAGTATAAAATCTGTAAAAATCCAGGAGAAGTCGATGTGTGAACACAGCAGGGTTTGGATTTACCGAGAGCGAGTGTGGTGGGGTTTGATGATCAGGGTGCTGTAAACATGATCATGTGATCTCTGCGGTGGAGTTAATACGTACATCACTTCCTGCCTCTGTCTGCCGCTGTCTGCCGCACCATGCTGCTCCACCTCTCACCTGAATAATGCAGGGGATTTGATGCTGTTGTGAACACGTCTGTAGAATGCATCAGAGAAATAATGAAGTTCCCTGAGTGAAAGGCTTCTGTTGTTTACAATGCTGCACAACCACCTTTCACGTGATTCTGTCTTTAATCTGCTGTAATGGACCGCTGCTCTCTGATGGCAGGCACAAACTGGTATAATCTGTCAGATAAATCCCTCTGCTAATCCTAACAGTGATCCTCTCCCACCGCCCACCTCTAGAGGTCAGAGGTCAGAGCCAGACCAGCACCCCTGCAGCTAGTGAAGACTCAGGGACTTGCTCCTTTTAGCAGGAAGTGCTTCTGTGTATTTTCTTTCTTCTGTGACAGATTGTCGCTCTGTCCCTCCTTCAGGTGTGTGTGGTGTCAGACCACGGTGCACGACGACTGCATGGACAGCCTGGCGGAGACAGACCTGTGTGACCTGGGCGAGTTTCACAGCCTGATCATCCCTCCTCACTACCTCCTCTGTGTCAACAAACTCCGCCGCAGGCAACCCGAGGAGTACAGCAAGGTGCTGCAAAAGTGATGGGGAGCCTCAGCGTGCCCATGCTGTGAGTGTTGTGCGATGTCACCAGAGCTGTTATAAGCAACGTGGGTGTTGTGTGCTTGTGTGTCCGTAGCTGGCGTCTTCCTGCGGCAGTGGCTGGACTCCAGTGTTGGTTTTGGCTAACACACGTAGCGGTAACAACATGGGGGAAGCTCTGCTGGGAGAATTTCGCTCCATCCTTAACCCAGTGCAGGTCAGTCTGCAGCTTGTGCAGCTTTTTCATTTGTCTCCACTAAACATGAGTGAAACTTGTATTTCCTCTCATCCTCTCTCCAGGTGTTTGACCTCTCTGAGCTGACTCCTTCTAAAGCCCTCCAGTTGTGCACCCTACTGCCCCCCGGCAGCGTCCGGGTGCTGGTGGCTGGAGGTGATGGCACGGTGGGCTGGGTGCTGGATGCCATCGATACCATGAAGCTAAAGGTGAGACGGGGCTAACAAGTATTCAAGTGGCTTCTCATAATTACCACAAGGTTCAAGTGCCAGTGTTCAAGCATGTGGATGTTCATCAGAGCCCGCTACCAGGTGGTGTGCAAACAGACTCTAGCTGTTTTCAAACATGTACTCTGGAGAATGTTTTCACAATATGGTCTGGACATTATCTGGGGTTTAGCTTTCACATATTAACAATGCAGCAGGAGATTCTCCGGTCAGCCCTTATCACCGAAAGCTCTCGAACCTTGTTATCTTACCAAATTTCTCTTTGCCGGCATCTTCTAGATGTATGGCTCCTCTTTCATCCTGACATATTTGTATTCTTTATTTCTTTTCGGTAATGCGTCTGTCCCGTGTTAGAAATGTCATCAACACGCCCACTCGCTCGCTGGGAGTCCTCCAGGCATAAACTCATTCAGACATTGTCAAGGGAAAGTCCAGAGCCTCCGACTTGACCATTAGTGTTCACACATACTGCCCCTCTGGAGAATGTCAGAGTTCAGTTCATGTCTGAAAACAGCTTCAGTGTCTCCACCTGCAGTATCGCCTAAAGTGAATAATAAACCTGCTGCTCCTTTTTTTTCTCATGTGTCAGGGCCAAGACCAGTTTATCCCAAGGGTGACCATCCTGCCCCTGGGGACAGGAAATGACCTTTCCAACACTCTGGGCTGGGGCGCTGGGTATGCTGGAGAGATTCCTGTGGAACAGGTTCTCCGTAACATCCTTGATGCGGAGGTGGTCAAAATGGACAGGTGGGGGCTGTGCTAGTGCTTTGCTGTCGGGACAGGTGTTCCATTCTATTTCATCTGTCTCTGTGTTTTAGAATGCAGTGTTTTTCAGTGAAGAAGCCATGGAGGACCTTATGTTACGTCAACTGCTTTCGAGTGTTTTTTTGTGATTACATATCCAGTGCTAAAATCTCTCATAAAGTCCAGTTGAATTTGAAGGAGCATGTATGCGACCAGTATTCAGGCACGGTCACACATCCACGGATGCAGGCAGAGTTGAAGCCAGGCTGAGAACTTGTTTCAGCAAAGGAAGCAAATGTTTTGTTCTCCTCTTAGCTTTCACAGATAGGAAGTGAACGGGAGGTGAAGGTTTGCCACTGATACATTCTGTGTGACTGTACGCTTAGTTTGTGTATGTTCATGTCATTTGTGCTCAGGGGTAGCAGCTAATATTTAGGCTACATATTCTTCACTTTTGTCCTGGAATTAATATTATTGGGTCCAGTGGGATGTTCAGCAATTTTCAATTTTGCCATTGTGGTAATTTATACTTTTTTTTCAAATCAATATATTATAATTTATCTTCCTTCCCCAACCAGAATTGTGTTCAAGTTAGATGGACAAGGCTTTTAATCAGCATTTAGACATAATTAATTTATAGAATTTTGTATGTATTTAATACGGTTACTGGCAGGGACTGTGTTTTTATATTGTGTATTGTTTTTCTTTTGTTCTAATTACCTACATTATGGTTTTCAGATGGAAAGTGCAGGTGGCTTCCAAAGTCCTCTACTTTCGCAAACCAAAGGTGAGTCGGATCTCTGCCAATCTTTTATTAAACGTAGAGGCAGACTGATTTTTTTGGGGGTCGAAATGTCCAATCCTGATAATCAGCAATGATGCCTAATATGCTGTTATTAAACCCTTATGAGAAAGAAATACAACTTAAGCTTGATATTTTACAGTTAAACCTGAAACTTATATTATAAATAACTATAAATTAAAAGCAAACACAAATACAACCAAATACATAAAATTGAAACATAAATGCACATCTTTTCTACATTGTTTATTCTATAAAATAAAACTTTTCATGTTGATGTTTATCAGTAAAACATAAACATTGATATTGCTATGTCTATTATAGACTCACATTAGTTGGTCTGTATCAGACTGATAAACTGATAAACTGGTCGGGCTCTAATTCTAATGTCACTGAAGTTGGGTTTGCAGTGCAATAGATGACCGATGATCCACTGACACTTAATGTTACATGCAGTAAAACGTCCTCCATGCTTCCCTCAGGTTCTGTCCATGAACAACTACTTCTCTGTGGGGCCCGACGCTCTGATGGCTCTAAACTTTCACACACACCGAGAGAAAACACCGTCCTTCTTCTCCAGCCGCATCATCAACAAGGTCTGATCCACTTCATTGGAACATGTATATCATGTGCAAATTCTTTTTCTCCTGAATTTGAATATGAACACAAGGCATGGACTCAGAATATGTCACCTGTCTGTATTAATGTCTGCGCTTCTCTTTCCTCAGGCCGTATATTTCCTGTATGGCACCAAAGATTGTTTAGTGCAGGAATGTAAGGATCTGGATAAGAGGATTGAGGTACAGTAGCCTTGTTCATGTGCTGAAGCTTCATTCTAATTCAGTTTTTTACTTTTGCAAGAGATTCAAAAGCAACCAGCCAATGTTTTCACTCTTGGCTGAGAATCTCTTACAACACTGTCACTCTAGAAGGGGTTTTGTCATTGTTTGACTTGTTTGTTCGAAATGAATTACACAAACTATAAAAAGTGACATCTTTTTAAAGTATTCATATTTTTTATATGTTATGTCTCAAAGTGGTAATCGCTGACAATCAGTGACAGTGTCTTGATGCCAAACTAAACCTAGCTAACACACATCTAGCTCTTAAACTGTGTGTGTGTTGTGTTGTGTGTGCGTGGATTTGTGACAGTATTGGCCTCATAAATCCACCCCCATTCATCAGCCTATAGTAAAACAAAACAAACGTTTGTGTGTGTGTTCTTGTTGTAGTTGGAGCTGGATGGGGAGAGGGTGGCGCTGCCCAGTCTGGAGGGCATCATAGTCTGTAACATTGGCTACTGGGGTGGAGGCTGCAGACTCTGGGAAGGTATGGGAGATGAACCCTGCCCCCCCACAAGGTGAGATGACTGTATAGTGTGAGAGTCTTTACAGTTTTAAGTCATACACATTTCAAGTGACCCTCAGAGACAAGAATTAACCTCCAGTTATTGCCAAGACGCTTCTATTCTTACTGAAGCGGCTGCATCAAGTGCTCCAGGTTACCATGGCAACCAAGAGTGAGCAGCAGGGTTGTTTCCTGTCTCTTCCTGCAGATTGGATGATGGCCTGCTGGAGGTGGTGGGTGTGTTTGGCTCCTTCCACTGTGCTCAGATCCAGGTCAAGCTGGCCAACCCTGTGCGGCTGGGACAAGCCCACACTGTCAGGGTGAGGCAACAATACACACACACACACACACACACACACACACACACACACCGCTGTGCTGCACTGTTTAGTGTGTATGGAGAAAGACAATGATGGCAGCAAATTAGTTTTCACTGCCATCTGCTTCCTCACAGCACTTGGGAATCTAATTTGAACTAATCTGGTTATCTGATTAAGTGTATACCACTGAGCTCCTGCATGGGCTCATATTCTTTGCTGGTTTTGACACCAATCTAAGCTCTTCATGTCATAATCTTAAGCTCTTTAGGAAAGAGTCCATCCTCACACACTAAAAAGTGCAGTTAAAGCAATTATAAGTGAGAGGTTACTGCTGCCATCTCTGCCATCTATTATCACCACTGTTGATATGATGGCCGTGTTTAAGGAGAGGGTTGCCACTGCCACGTGAGTGTGATTGTATCACCCACAGTGAGTACAACAAGGAGAGGATGGAGGAAGTTTACTAGTATTTCAATACTTTACACAGGGAAAGAACATAAAGTGTTGCATAAGATAACTATTTCATGTTGATATTTATATCAGATTAGCAAAAATGCTCTTCAAGCCCTTAATAATAATGTTATTTAAAATAAGTTGTGTGCAGAGCTTTTAATAAACAGTCTATGGTGCAGAGTGAATGTGGAAAACTTTGTGTTCATAGATTTTAAAGTCAATGTTTTTCCTAAAATGAAATTGAGTATACTTTATTACTATTAAGATAAGATAAAACTTAATTGAACTGCTGTTATTTTTTCATACTTTACACGTTGGCTATTTCAGATGTCTGTTTTATTGCCACAATCTTCACACTCAAGTTCACTGGTCAACCACATAATGATGTGGCATACTGTGTGTCGTACCTCTGTAGCTGGTTCTCAAGAGCTCCAAGATGCCCATGCAGGTGGATGGAGAGCCTTGGGCCCAGGGCCCCTGCACCATCACCATCACCCATAAGACCCAGGCCCTCATGCTGTATCACAGCAGCGAGCAGACGGACGACGACGACGAATCCAGCACCTCCGAGGCAGAGAGCCCCACCCCTCACGACTCGCCCCGGCCTACAGGGCCAGGTTCCGCTCGTGCATGACCCACACCGAACATCACATGATCTGAAGCTCTTCTTATCTTAAGTTTTTGTCTTCTGTCTTCAGCCCAGTTTCTATTAATCCCTCTTCTGCAAGGGCACTTGATTGACCCCCTCTAAGATCTTTGAAAAAGCTTTATCCTCGAATCATGTCGATGAGAATAGATGTTGTAAGTTTCCTGTGTCGTCATTTCCGATCTTTTCAGAGATATTGCAGGTTTTAGAAAGATTTCTTTGTAAGGGGGCTGGTGCGAGTTATTTCTCAGTTCCATCCACACTCCACTTATCCTGTAACCCAGAGCTCAGGCAGTTCCTCTCCACAGGTGCAGTCAGTAGGAGGTGAATGTTACGGAGAAAGATTGCTGTTTATTTGCACTGATCCCTTGTGCCATAGATATGTATAGTCAGCTATACTCTATTTATTATACTGTATTTACCATTGAATGCCCAGTGCAGTACTGCAGGTATCAGTAAGCCATTTTTAACAACTTATCCAGGTTGAATTGAAAAATCCCCCTCAAAGCCATGTCTAATTCATCAGCAGCTGGTGGTCATATAGGAGACAGCAGTACTGTTATGTGGAGGATTTGCTGGAGGTAGCCTACATGCAAGTTATTGTACATTAATCATATTTTGTTACACAAAAAAAGCACAAACAACACAGTGTTCTAGTGGGTGATGAGTAAAATATCTGTTAAATTCGACAGTCAATGTTTTTTAGTGTCTCCTGCATTTGTCACCCTGGGTAAGGCTTTGAACTGTGTCTGCAGGATACACAGTTTTTAAATCTGGAGCAATGGCTCTGTTCCACCTGTAATGTGTCAATCACTGGACATCCATCTTGGTTTGTTTACTTCATGATGCACTGTCTCAAGTAGCTCTCACCAAACTGCTGGATTACACTTCAGTCTTCAAACTATATCTCGCTTACCTGTAAGAGCCACAGCAAACAGGCTGATTTGTTGGGGTTTATTTTGAAAGTACTGCCAAGTAACTACTGTTCAGAGGATCCTCTTTGCCTCCATGTAAAAGCTTCTCCGCCTGTTGACATATTGTACCATGTTTTTATATCCGACACTGATGAATACCTTACACTGCTTAGAACGTACATACATACATCAAACCATACTGCTGACCTTATGTTTCTGCCGATAGTGATAACTGCTGATGAGATTATGCTGTGTCATGTTGTTTTACATTATTCAAGTTGCACTCTTGTATTTCATTATTTGTGTTTTACCAAATAGTCACCACAAGGTGGTGGATTATTTCAAAAATGTATAGAGAGGTAGAGTTGAGTTTTAGAATCAAACCTTTACGCTTCACTATTATTACACTGTTTGTAGGGCTGCACAATATATCTAAAATTTGCAATATCAACGTGCGCGATAGTACGTATTGCAAAAGACTTGAACTGCGATTAATAGGGTTCCATGTGTTCATGCGTTCATGCTCGCTCTCAGACTCGGCTGACGTCTATGACTCGCTACAGTTTCGTCATTGATATGTTTGAAATGACCCACAATATCAACACTGATCACCACATAAAGATCAATACTTTTCTTCGATTCGGCTGGCTGTGCGCAGAGCTGATGATAGAGACACAGAGAGGAGCAGTAAGTTACTGACCGAGTCGTTAACAACTCTAAACAATTTCTTTTACATTCCAAACATGTATGAAAAGACCCCAAATGATCCCTCTAAGGACTGAGTGGAGATGTGCATGGCTGTGGCCAGACTGTGCACCCTCTCCCTCGGGCTGTGGAGCCGTCTGAGGTCCCTGCAGCCATAGCCAGGTTGAATGGAAATAATGCTTTTCATTTTTTCTGCATAGGCTATTCACTGTATGGGGTCTATGTTAGCAGCAAACCCAAAGCAGAAAGAATTTATTGCAAGTCATTGCAATATTCATCGTTATCGCATGTTTTCCTAATATGGTGCAGCCCTACTTGTTTGTACTTTTCTGGGTTGTTAATATGACATAGCTCTTCTTGTTGAGTTTCATTGTTGTATCTGTCCTGTATTCCACATAATGTGTGGTTCAGTTTGTAAAACAGCCGTCCTGTAAGGAAAATAATTTTGCCATTCAAGGTGATCCTGTTTTTTGCAGAATGCCTGTTGCTCACAGCCCTATGAGAAATGTTTCAGTATAATTTTGGTTTGTGTTTCTCAAGAACCTGGAGCCAACCTGCTGCTCATTGGGCTGAACAGGGATCAGTTATTAGCCGCGTGATGCCTATGCTTTTGGAATATGCACCTCTTTAGCAGGTAACCAAGTCCTGGTGTCATCACCATCAGTTTGTTTGGTGAATGTCTTCTTGCTCACAGACACCAGTTTGACCTCTTACCCGATCATCCATGTTTACCAGACGTACTTGTGATGTGTTATGTTGCTCAAATGTAACTGAGGTTTATTGGCAGGTTTTTAGCCACACCAGCAGCATGGCTCTAGCTCGAAACACTGTTTTAGAGTGAAATATCTCAAAAACTTCAGGACCACGAGTGAGCACTAATATCTATACTTAAATTCAAACAATCTGGATGTAAGTATAGATATTGGTGGTCCTTGGAAATCGAATCCTTATGATGTCTTGATTTTTCTTTTCAAACACGGTTCACGATACTTCAGAACTACTATCCAAATTTCTCAGTCTCAGCTGTAGTGTGACACTGATGCTAGATAGCATACTAACAATGCTAAATATTAGCATAGTACATCCATACTTTGCACATGTCACATGACACACGTGATAGCGACATGCTAATCATCCAGCTTTTATCTCAAATCAGAGTTGAGCCTAAATACTGGGGTTCATAAAGTACAGCTTAAAATTGCGGGTATAATTTTAGATTTTTGTGTAATGTGAAATGGGTTGTAATGGTTATTAACCTGGATAGAATTATCGCTAACTTTAAAGTTCCCCTCAGATCTATAGAGAGCTTTATTATCCTTCTCACAATTTAGCTGTTTTGGTTAAATCTCACTACTCTCAATAATCTTTGTTTCCAGCAGCAGCAGACGCTGTTGCACGTAAAAAAGCCCTGATACACCTGCTGTACACCCATGCCTCAAACACAGAGTAGCTGGTCAGCACATGGCTTTGTGCAAGCTCAGTAGCTAAAGAGCAAGGAGGTGGTGGAGACCAAACCATAGTTAAAGTGTGGTGGATATTTGTTAGATATCCAGAAACGGGACTTCAAATCATTGCCAATACCACTGATGGTGCACATGCTCTTTGTTTGCTAACATATTTTCATATCACCTTTAATGTGTGTGGAGTAGGAAGCCAATAGAACAACTGAACAACACAGCTTTGAGCTGAGTGAAAGATGATAACCCTTTGGATTTAAGTGATAACATGGCCTCCTCTCTGGCACTGGCAGAATTTATTAGCAGCAACATCAACAGCACCATCCAACAAATGTGTTTCCTGATCCATAATGATGACACCAAGGGTTGCTAGTGTGGCTAATAACTGTCTGTTTAATATTATTTGTTAAAACTCAGTAAGTATACAGTTGGGCTTCTGCATTCAAAAGTCAGTTATTACTCACATTTTGCTTTGTTGTGCATAGCGAAATGTGTTCATTATTGTTAAAAGCTTTGTGTATGATTTAGGGGGATCTATTGGCTGAAATGAAATATAACATTCACAACTTTGTTTTCTGTAGTGTAAAAATCCCCTGAAAGAAATTGTTGCCTATGCCCTCACCAATAGATGCCACTAAACCCTGCTCAATGAACCTTTAAATATTTGAATGTTTACTTTGTTACTGTCAAAATATCTAAAATAAGAGAATCTACAGTCTGATGAGAATGTGTCGAAAACATTTCATGATTTCATGTGTTCTATGACATGGTCTTAAGAAGCGTGATGTGGCCTCTACTAAACACAGATGAAAATCCAGAGACACTGTGTCTGGGAAATGAGAAGCTTTTATTGGTAACAATCGTGTCAATCCAGCTGTTTACAAAGATGGTATAAGAGGGTTTACTGAATTTGCTAAATCACAGATTTTGAACTGAATGTAATGAAGCAGTCTTTTGAGTTTGAAGACATTCTCTTAAATATTTTCATATATAAGCCATGTGTGTCTGTGTTTTCATTAAATCAGATTCAAAACCATAACATTGTATTAGAATATGTTAATCAACCTCTAAAAAGGACATTATGTTTTCACTCTGTTAGATAGCAGGATAATGCAATAACTACTAGATGCATTTCCAGGAAATGATTCATGCATCTTGAAGGGGAAATATCTTAAATATTTAGGAAGCTCATTTGTAGTGTGAGTGTGTGAAATTTGGTGCAGCTTGGGAAATGATGGGCCTTGGTGCAGGTATGCATTACTGTGTGCCATTCTAGTTTGTCAATGTAAGAAACACTTGGATCAAAAGAGCTGAATATTGGACATTGAGTTCAACTGCCAACAACAACCACACTATATCATTCATTAATTAATTAAATATGCCATCATCTTCTCACAACAATCATTTATATCCATTATTTTAAGTAAAGCTATTAGTACACTTTGTTTAAGCAACACATCAGTATCATTCCCTGTTGTCTGAAGCAGTGAGAATCTCCACATTTCTATGCTACAGAGAGGGTTCGTAGTGAGTACTACAACTGCAGAAGCAAATACATCTGCTGCTGCATCTAGTTATTGTTTTCAGATCGTCCATGGCGTCTAGTTGATTTCTCAGAAGGAGGATTGCTGTCGGGATCATCTTTCTTGGGGAATATCAGATCACGTCTGGCTTGTTTCCACCTGCAGCTCTGGGTTGGTCTTTGTCTTGATCTGAAGAAAAATATGCAAATACTTCTGTAGTTTGCAGATAAAATGAATGCTTTGCCATCTGCCAACAAACAAACAAAAACATAACATTTTAAGCTGACTCTAAAGAACACTCAAAGATTTTAGTATGTCAGCATTATAAGATCCTTAATACCATATTTGATGGTACTATTTATTAGTGAAGTCTTAGAAATGTGTAGAACAGGTGATACATGTGCATGACAAAAATGCAACATTCATGAAATCAATTCTCAAAAGAAAGTTGCCATCACACCCTTTGTCCAAAGTGGGGGCTGGTGCAGATGCTGTTTATGATCTTTATGAGCAGACTGTCTTATTGTGTGTATGGATCATGCACATGTACATGTTGGACACTGGTTCTACTTCATAAAATAGGATTGCTTTGTAAATGGAGAATGAGACGCTGGGCTACATTTCAACTAGAGTGACAGCTGATAGGATGGAAATAGACAAAGTTCCTCCTGACCAACAGTGAGGTAACAATGTCAGAAAACACAAGTCTGTGATGGTGTTGATTAATACATTGTCATTGGACATGCAGTATATGAACTTGTGCCATTAAAAACAGGGTACAAATCAAATGTCTTTATTTAGGGATGGGTACCAAAACCTGGTATTAAACAGGCCTCAGGGTAAAGACTAGAGCTCCATCCTTACTGTCTCCTGCCCACTGCTGTCTGTGTCTCTCTGGCCCCCGACACACTTGGTATTAACATGTGGTTTTTGTGATCCGATCACAAGTGGACAGCGCTTGCGTTCACCCCTGGCATTAAAATGTGTCCCTGTCTTGTCCCCGCTCTACACAAACAAACATGTACGTCATTTCTGTTCACCAAGACCAAGTTATTGGTTTGGTTATTGTTTTACCCAGTCTGAGTGTCACTGTGTGTGTGTGTGTGTGTGTGTGTGTGTTTGTTAGCGCAAGTGAAAGAGAGGTAGAGAGTCGGAAGAGTGAATGAATCTCGTGCAGCTGTGAAGAAAGTTTTTACCAGTATAATGAAAGTATTGATCATTATGTGGTGAACAGTGTTGATATTGTGGTGGTGGTAACAAACAAATCAAGGAGAAGAGAAAAATACATTAGATTTATTCGCTTTCACACTGCTAAAAGAATGTGGACTGGTTATCAGACCACATTCCAAGATCTATATCCAATCTGAGTGCGTTCACACCTTTACTTAGATCAGTTCGCTTGAGACTGTACTGGTCTCTCATACACACTCTCTCACACCCACACACACATGGATATGCACATACTGAGAGTGACAAAGGTTATGTTGGTTGTGTTCTCAAATCTTGGCAAAGGAACGCTGCATCTCGTCTGTAAGTCGTAATGTAAACACTAGAAATGCAGACTGTGCAGATCCAGGCCCTTGGCACAGACGATAGCAGCATCTGGACTCCACGAGGCAACAAAGGTTTTGTAAACTGAAATCTAAAGGCACGTATAGTAACTTTAACCCTCGGCCGATGGGTGGTGCAAACTGTTTCAATAAATGTATTGTTTGCTTGAATGTATTCAGACAAGACTTAAACTGAAACTGAAACTAGTTGAAAGTATCAGGATAACGAGCAAAAAGAAAAGATGGCTGCGGTACAGGCCTGAAGAATCGATCAGGAAGAATCTCCATCTCCAGATGCTTATATTGATGTGTACCCTCCTGTTATTTTTTCACAGTAGATGGTATCTACCTGGTTTCGGACTGAGTTGAGGTGCAGCCGAAAATTCCAAATCCAACAGGTTTTCCATCGATCGAGCTTGAATCCCTTTTCCCATCTTGCTTCTGGGTTTTCTGGGTTGTTCTGAAGGAACAAGTAATGATAAGGCTGCAGTTGGCAGGTATTTGAAAATAGAGAGTAAGAGAACATGAGAATTTGTTCCCGAGCAGTGATTGACACTCCTCACACACATCATCCCCTGTCTAAACCACCAATCAGAGTGGTTTAGACAGGGGAGCATTGGATTCTTCAAAATTGCATTACAAGCTGTAGGTAGAGCAAGATATTTTCTAACAGTATCTGCCTCATGTACTACCAAGTTCCCTACTGCTCCTTTAAAGTTTGGAAAAGACAGTGTGGGCGTGGCTTCATCAGATATGTCACCTGTCAACACACCTCGATATAGATGTTACTAAAATGATCAGTGCATGGGAAGAGTGTCACAATTTCTTCCAATTTAGCCCCACAAGCTGATTGATTCCATATAAGATGTTGTGACATAAATGATATATGAGATATAATAAGTGGAGTGCATACCTCGGCCAAGGCCCAACAGTCCCCTTATGAAACCATTTTTAAATTCATTAGATCTGGATTTGTATGTGGATCTGCACCAAATTGGTGAGAGATAGATCAAACATGTCTCATTTTTTCCATCAAGAACCATGAATCATTATTGATGAAAATGTTGAATTGAATGGGTTCTTCCCGACCCACATCACATCCTTCCACCACGTTTTGTGGTAATCCGACCAGTAGTTTTTGTGTAATGCTGCTAACTAACAGACAAACGAACACAGAGAAAACACATCTTTGGCAGAGGTAATGTAATGAATGCCTCAATGTTGTCAATGTGCTGCTGTCATGGTCAAATCATTGGATCTCATTGCTGTCTGCTACTTTATGAATTTCTTAATGTCATGATAAATACAAAAGTTTGGTATTGAGTGTATAGTTTCAGATTTGTATCTGACTTACTTGTCTTTTGTGTTTGATTGATTGGCGGAGCCCAGTTAAAGCCTGGTGACATATTATATGGATACTGGGGGAAGCTCCAGCCTGTGTGGGGGCCCATATAGTTGCGAGGTACAGGAGGTCGATAGAAGGGCCTGGGAGGCTCTGGTGGAACTGAAACACAAGAGTCATTATTTACACTAGAGGACATGATGACATGAAATCACTTTATTTACAGAGGACGGGCGGCTGTGGCTGAGGGGTAGAGTGGTCGTCCTCCAACCTGAAGGTCGGCAGTTTGATCCCCAGTCTTCCCCATCTGCATGCCGAAGTGTCCTTGGGCAAGATGCTGAACCCTGAATTGCCCTTCATAGAACAACAACGTGCTGCTAATAGATGCACTGTATGAATGTGTGTGTGATTGGGTGAATGTAAAACTGTACTGTAAAGCGCTTTGAGTGGTCATCAAGACAAGAAAAGCACTAGATAAATGCAAGAGAAGATCAAGCCCCTGAGCTTCAGTGGTCACAATTATGCTGTGTAGCCGCTTTTTAAATAGCAAACACATTATCTTTAAGGTTTAAGCGCTGTACATGACGAGGTCTATTTTTTCTCTGATTTCAAAACCAATTTGAAGTTAGATTTCATGCTACAGTTCAGAGATGAAGATATCAGATTCTGGCTGGGATTTAGTTCTTGAGACAGTTGCTGCTGTTTCACCTGCCAATGGTGAATGGACGGTGAACATTTTAATTGATTTCCATATTTACCACATGGCACAAACTCACCCACATGCAGCAATACCGGGACACAATATGATTCATTATACTTTCACAATGAACCTCCAAATATAAAATGTCTCACTAAAAGTGCAACCTTTCTCTTTTCAGTCACCTGGTTTAATTATTGGTAGTCTGGCCTCAACAGGCAGTTTGATGATCTCTGTCAGATGCAACTTCAATGCTCCAGCGAAGGTCTGAGTTAAAGTCACCTTCCTGGAGTCCAGGCTGATTCGAGGCACCTGAGGCTCAAACTTTACAGCCTTTGGCAAGTTAAATGAAGCCTAAGAGGAACAAGGGAAACAAGTTGTGCACAACATGACTGTAGCAGGTGTATAGTAAAACAACATGCATTGCTCTACTTTTTGATGGTACCACTGGGGGGTCAAATTCAAACATTTTAAAAATTATAGCTACGATGAAAGATTATTTTCAACTTTCTCAATTTACTGATATGCTGATGAGAAGTCAGAAAATAGTTGTGTCAGTCTGGGCGACAGCCCAAGCTTATAAAGTTAAATAATAATGTTTTTTTAATTCAACCAATTCAGTTGTACTTGTATAGTGGAAATCAGAACATGCATTATCTCATGCACTTCACATAGTAAGGTCGAGATCTTAAAATGATATCGAAACCCAACAGTTCCCATAACATGCAAACACTAACTCCCACATTAAAAAACAACGGTCAAAAAATGATCTGTAGATAATCTTAATGACCCAAAGTGCACTGGGAGCACTCTACCTGATATCCTAATTAACTGTAATGATAAACTATGCATTCAAGCATATTAAATCATTTTAGTCTAGTTATTAGACCAAACATGTTAAAATATTCTAATTCTGATATGTTCACACTCAAGAAATTGATCGTGAACATAAAGTTGACAGCTAAAAATAATGGATTAATCCTGGAAGACGATTAATGAAGCACTTTACTCTTTCTGAATGCAACACTGGCAGTTGTCCTCCCAATTCAAATTTGATCCAACAACATTCTGACCAGCCAATCGACTAATCGAACAGGAAACTACAGGCCGATCACTTACAGCCACTTCTTACATTTTTGGCAGAGGGACCCTTTTAGACAAATATTCCAAGTGTGTACACCATTATGTTACCTGCAGAAAGGCCAGGGTTTGGGAGCGACTTAGCTGACTGCTGATTGCTTCTTTGGCTTGTCTCATCTTTGCAGCGTTGTCCGTTAACTTCTTCATGAATTCCTGAAGATTTGTCTGACCAATCTCCAGCTCGCGCTCCACCTCATTTTGGGCCTCGCATTCCTCTTGGACCAACATTTCCCGCATCTGCTGATACACAGTCGCCAATGCCTTCTTTTTTTGGGCGGCAGCATTCTTGGACAAGGAAACAGGGACAAGTAAACAGATGGAAAGACAAACTGACATTATTGGAGACGTTCCGATGCCAACATCTGAAAAGCCTCTGATACAGACCAAAATGCCAGATCAGACATCAGTGAGTCATCTATGTACTGATCCGATACCACGTCTTTACAGTGCATAAGTTTAGATACTCAGATAAAGCTGCAATTTTATTTTCCCAGAAAGAACTTTTTTACTACAGTGGTGTGTAACATATGCACGATTATGCTGCAATCACACTGACTGCGACACAAATTTTCCGCAACGCCCTGCACGCGTGATTCACACTGCAGGATAATTTGTGTTTATTTGCGTTAATCGCGCATATCACACAACACTGGAATGAATGTTGTTGCCAGCGCTACCTGAGGCTGACCAGTGACCGGTTTGATCACCCTCTAACTTGGGTCAGTGCCAGGAATGAGTCCGACACTCAGTGCTCACAGGTCTCCGTGACGCGAAAATTCGAACTTTTCAACTCTAGCGTTGGACACGAAATGATGCGATAGTTTTAAATATCTAGATATAAAAGAGATTCTATGGCATTCATTCTCTGTATTATTGTTCAAGGGGTTTAACCTGAGCCGAACCATACAGGGTGAATATAATACAGCTGTTAGAATGTTATATATATATATATATATATATATATATATATTTTTTTTTTTTTTTTTTTTTTTCGTATTTCCACGCAAACTCTGACCCATGCGTACGAACATTTTGGAGACGGGAAAGTGGCGACGCAGACGTGAGGTGGTGAACTGAAGCAGATTATTGATCCACTTCATCATTTACATTAAAACCAACAGCTTTATATGTGCTCGCTCGACACATCTGTTCCACACAAACCTTTTAATTCAAAAATATATAAAACAACGTACAGCAAATTACGTTCAGATTCCATTTAACAGCGGAGTTACAGATCCGAGTCATTAATAGTTTTTAATAATATCTTCTAACACTGTGCATGTATCATCAAATCACTTACAGAAATGAAGAAATTTTCCAAATAATATCCCAGAGTGGAGGTTAGGATCCACTGATGTGAGGGAATCGGTCCGATGCTCTAAATCAATAAATACTGCCGTGCGTGATTCTGCGTGATGTGTGCACGTGAATGGAAGGATGAGGAGGAAGCGAGGGTTCAGCGGTGTCTGATCAGCTGATATAGATTATATTGATCTGTGATCTGTGATCACACAGATCGACCGACGGAACCGAACCATCCCAGTACAAACATGAGCATATAATAATAATTCTGTTAAATTCTATAGAGAGGGGACATCACAGCTGTCTCTGAATTTAATAATCCTGCCGTTTTGGATGATTAAAATACGAACAGACAATACAACAAGTTCCCTCACATTCTGAGTGTGTTTTTTGCCTCCACCTTTGAATTGGATCTTTTTTTTATTTTTCCGTTCTTTCTATCGTCTTCACTCTCACACACTGTATTATCCACAGCAGCAACAGAGTATCAGTGTATTTTCTTTATTAGTGACATCACTGCTGTCCCATAAAATCACTCTTCACCACCACCTCACTAACAAACACCTCAATGTCAGTTTCAGAAAGTTTCACTTCCTCTTCTCATTGCTTGATGCTGTGACTCCATCAGGACTCACGGTGGAAACCCATTGGTCAGCAGGATAATTTAATATTCATGTTGTGCTTTGCATTGATCATTTATGGTTGAAAGTGGGCGTGTGGAGGCGGATCTACGTATGAATGTTTCCAGGTGGACTGTGATTTATAAAGCGAACATTGCGTTCAGGTCTGCGTGCGCACGGTTTTATAAATCGGAATTTCCTTTGGTGTACGCCATTTCCGGCTTTTGGGCGTACGTACACTTTTAGTATGAATCCTACGCACTGTTTGATAAATGAGACCCCAGGTAACGGAATCAGTATCAGGAAGGTAAAAATGGACAAATAATTCATTTGTTTCCTCTGGGCGAAGTAGTGAGTAAAAATTACCTTCAGCTTGCTGTGGTTGTTGTTCATTTGAGACAAAACAGTCTCAGTCGTCTTAATCTTCCCGTCCAGCAAACCCAACTTGCCCTTGAGTTCAGACTGAAAAGATATGTAAATAAACAATGATGGAGATTTAAAGATCCTGTTCAGGGTCGCATTAAAAATGATAATGATTGTGTGGGTAACTGTGGATTATCCAATTTACGGTAAATTAACTGAGTTATAATTGTCTAGTATTAAAATCTTGAATCACTCCATGTACCCCTGTCCTACTCCATTTGTTGGTTGGTTTGGTTGGAAGAAAGATCACACAAAAACTACTGAAGAGGTCAGGAAAGAAACTCCAGGGTTTACTATTCACCCTCTTTAACATTGCGAGGTTTTCCATTTTCTCAGGGAAAAATTCATAGATCTAGAATTGATGAAAAACATCAGGCACATTTAGGGAACTGACATCTATGAATGTGTGAAATTTGGTGCTGTCTAAATTTAAGAGGACTCTTGGGCCTTGGCAGAGGTATGCCCTCTACTGAGTGCCTTTAGTGTTTTAGTTAGTTGTTAGTTACTCATTTCCTTAACATATAGAATAAGTTGAGCTGGTAGACACCTTAACGCGCTAGTTTGTAATTTGGAAATAACATAAAAAACTGAAATATCTCATGGTTACACAGTGAATATCTGTAATTGAATCTCTGTGGTCAAACCAGATATTTAAATTAGGAGTGCCCTGTATTCTCCTAATTATAATCACATTAAATAGAAAGCATGTTAGTTGTGTCCCTTATGAATGAAACTTTCTAAAATGTAAATAAATTAATTTTTATTTTAAGTTAAATAATTTGATAGCGATTGATACATATGAGTTAAAGATAAACTTAAAAATTAAACATTTGTGGTGTGTAATGCAGAGATTTTACAAAAGTAAAAGAACAATATTTATACCACGGGATGACTTGATTTATGACTAGCCTGTAAAAACAAATCTGGCAATGACTGAGATTGTATTTCAACACTGCTCTGACTGTATACATTCTAAAATGTAGCTTTTTCACCGTACCAATGAAGAGAAAGTAAAGAACAACATGAGTCTGGTTCAACTCCACATATCAGCAGCATCTATAAGGCTAAACCATTTACACCCTCTATTTGTTGAGTGACCAGAGCCAGGCTAAGTCTTTATACTAAGGTAAGTAGCTACTGGCCCTAATAATGACTCAGGGGCAGTGGCCCCAGCTGAAATCTGACTGGCTGCTAAAGTGCCCCTGTCCTGTCACTAGTCTTTTTTGAAACCCTCTTTGGAAGAACACAATTTGCTCCAATAAGGAACAATTTTCAAAATATATCAATGATGTGCGGCTTCACTCAAAGCTATAGAGCTAACAGTAAACAAAGAATGACTTTAATGTTCATCTTACTGAATCAGGAATTGTGCACCGATGTTGGACGTATAATTGGACCCTATGTTTAAATTGTGGCCCCTTTATTCCCCTGATAAATTGTAGATCCGCCACTGACTCCCAGTGACAAGGTAACACAGACCTCTTTGAGCTTCCTCTGCTCCTCAGGAGAAGTGAAGGAGCAGCCTTTGTGGTTTTGCTGGAGACAGAGGCTGCAGATGGGGCGGACATGCTGGCTGCAGAAGAGATCCATCAGCTTGTGGTGGTCCTGGCACAAGCGCTCCGACAGGTCCCCGACTGGCTCAATCAGCTGGTGGAGACGGAACACCGGGTTCTCCCGGTGAGGACGCAGGTGCTCCTCGCAGAAAGAGGCCATGCAGGTGAGGCAGGTGTTGGCCGCCTCTGCTTCCATACAGGTGTCACAGCGTATGACAGCCTCTTCCATGGCCTCTTCCTTGGTCTCTTTCTCCTCTGCTAACAGGCTCACCTCGCTTCTGACCAACCTCTGGTTTAAGGTCTCCACCACGGTGCTGAGGACCGTGTTTTTCTTCAGCTCGGGTTTGGTTGGGAAGAGGGCCCGACACTGGGGACATCTGTAGGGCTCCGTCCAGGTGGTGAGCAGGCAGCTCTGGCAGAAGTTGTGTCCGCAGGGGATGGTCACCGGACATTCAAAGGGGCTGAGACAGATGCTGCAGGTCAGCTCATCCTCCAGACTCATGAGAGACAAATCACACTGCTCCACGGCGGCCATGACGTGAGCTCAGAGCCACTGCAGGGAGAAACGAAACTTATGTGTATGTGTGTGTGTGTGTGTGTGTGTGTGTGTGTGTGTGTGTGTGACTATGATAAACAGCACGCCCTCTTATATACTCACAGATAAAGCAGTAATTCTAGTTACTAATACACATGACTCGTAAACGTCTCATGATATTATTCCTACTGTATTCTCTTCCAGTTCTTCATAGGGTAGTAGGGAACACTTACTATCCACATCATGGAGAAATGGTCATGTGATCACAGAGAGCATTAGAAATCTGACAGATGAGCAGCAAGAATTCAAACTAACATCCTGTAAAATCCCCAATGACTATTTCGCATTGTAAAAAAAAGCATATGTAGTCAGGTAGGTGTCCATTAATACTGTAACTTCAGAGACTATCAAATGAGTTATCCAAGTTTTAAAAGAACAACTTTGTTATTGAGACCAGGCATACTTTTCCTTTCATAGCACAGGACAAGAGGCACATAGTATAAATACAGAACCATAATTTTAAACAGTAAATACTTATTCCTCTAACCTTCACTTGGCTTACCTTTAGTGCTGGTGCGGATCACTCCACCTCATTTGTACACAGTAGTCAGGTAGTCAGGAAGCGCCTTAGACTTGTGACCATACTGACAAAGCCTGTGTAGGTGTGTCTGTTAAGAAAACACTTCCACATGAAAGACCAGGTAATCTGGGAACAATAGCTGTGTTAAGTTTAGGGTTAGATTTGGGTTAAAGTAGACTCTACTTTAACCTTAAGGGGGTCGGATAGTAAAGAGGACCTGCTCCCGTTGTAAATTGTATTGTATTTAAAATATGTATTTAAATATAAAGGGCTCAAGTTAAAGAAAACACGTGCTGACACAAACATTGCTGGGATTAGTTTATTTTCCATTTCTGAAAATAGATCTTTCACCTAAATCTTACACACTGGCCCTTTAAAGGTGGAGTACAAGCACAACATACAGATGGTAGAAGAAAAAGAAAAAATTGGACTCATCAGACTCCACCTACTGCTAGAAATGCAATTTGGAAGAATCCAAGGCTTTCTAAACCACCAATAAGAGCCAGGTGGAGCCAGTGTAAGGAGTGAAAAGGGGAGGAGCAGCTTTGGAGACTGTGTGGGAGAGGCCTGGACATTGTATCTGTCATCTAATTCCAGAAATCTCTGAACGTGGCATATGTGTTGCATATCTTGAAAACCGTTAAACGTATTGTCTTCACACTTGCCATGTGTATTGTTAACGGCTTGAGGAAGTGCAGTGTTGTACAGTATTAATATGCTTTGAATAAACGGACAACCAGCGCTCTGTAGCAGTGATGGCTCAGTCTCAAAAACAGCTACAACTGATTCTCCAATTTGGGGTTTTGTGTGCCGAGTTGAATTCCACTGAACTTTGAATAAACAGGCTAACAGCTCTCTGTGCAGCAGCTTCAGAGTCCTGCAGCTGGTCTTTATGCCGTAGCTCAATTACTGCAGGTCACTTTTACAGTTTCAGAAAGAAAACCGCTGCCAGCATCACCACAGACCAAACAAACAGACGATTACAAACAGGTTTAGAACGGACACTGCTCCAGTTCTAGATGGTTTTTATTTCAATTACAGTAGGTAGCCACAAAGTACCAGGAGCTCTGATTACATATACTTTGTTGTACACTGCTTCAACTGATCATTTCTGTGAATGGTATATTTTTTTCGACTGAATATTGATGTCCTCTGTAGATAAGAAAGGAGCAAAACATATGTCCTAAAATGTAGGTCAGCTTCTTCAATCACTTTATTAAAGAGAAAAGACCATGTTAGAGAGAAAAGAACATTTGTTAATTTGAAACAAAAATGTTAATGAAAGTAAAGGTGATACAATTATTTTTGTTGCATTTTAAGACTGTCATATACACAACTATATTTATTCCAAATCCTGTTGGGTCCACGGAATCAAATCACCACAGATGACTGTAGTTCATGAACCTGGACTTAACATTTTACCCGTTTCACAGACAGCGAGCACAGGGAAATTAAACATACAAGTATTACAGACAGGCTGATTCAGTGTCCACTCAAACTGTGTGCTAAAGTTAAGTCCAGTACACTGGGACACATGTTGCAAACAAACAAACATAAGCCCCTCGATTCCCCTGATCCCCGACACCCATGCAATGCATATTATTTTAGCTTGGTCCCAAGTGTCAACACAATATGAGGAGTTGAGTAAAGCTGTGGTAAAGCTCTCCATAGGTTGTCAAAGCCATCTGTACCATTGTGAAGACATGCAACAGCAAACAGTGCAGTGAGGCATGGAGCCTTTAATGTCGGCAGGTGACCCAATAAATAAAAGGTCCATACCTGAAGTGCACTGGCACAATGCCTCACAGATCTTTTCAATTGACCAACAGTGAACTGACTGATTCACAACAGTGGCCATCATATTGGAACCTTGGCTCACTTATCAGTTCAATCAGACAATGCAGTCTTCAGCACCTATTTAGTGCAGAGAAGTTAGTACTTAGCCTGAACCATGTTCAAACCTCACTGCTCATGTGCTGCAGTAATGATGTGTATGTAGAGGTCTACTGCTGATGCCAATTTTTGGTTTCACAGCATTCAGCATCAACAGGATGAACAAGCTCTGATTTCAAGTGATACGTAGGCACAATGGCCAACCACTTTGGTGCCACAACAGGCAACAAGCCACTAAATGTCACCAGTGTTATAGGAGCCTGACACATCAGTGAAGGCTACATCTTGATCGACAGCCCCAATCAGCAAGCAAGCAGTTAAGAGATTCTCCATTTCTACCCATCCAGACTAAAACGCCATTCTGGAGATTTCAGACTAAAACAGGCCAGCAGTGTTTCCAAACTTCTGTTTTGGCTGCTTAAACACTAGAGCAGTGTGGAAGCCAGATGTATCCTTACCAGAGTGGAGGTGTTTTCAAACAACATAGTAGTATGGATGAAGCCTTTAAAATCAACCAAAAAAAAGAATTCACCCATGTGAAACTGAATGTCTTACCACCTCCCTGCCACATAACAAAAAGCCAAGAGAGTATTCTGACGTGCTTACCACAAAACAGTATAGCATTTAATTTCCATGGAGTAAACCACATCCAAAGTTTAAATCTAAACAAGGACCATTGCTGATCATCCCCTCCTCTCGCTCTCTCATTATTACCTAAATCAAACTCCACAAATGAAGGGAACCTGACATTAAAACAATTGAAAACCACAGGAGAGAGAGACACTGTCAGAATGTAAAAAACAGAGTCTATGTGACTTCTGGTCTCATCAACCAAACAAGTCAGAGTTGAAGATGTGGGCAGATAGAGCCAGGGGATACAATATATCCACAACACATCTTAACTTTAACTTAACGGCTACGATGAAAAAAAATAAAAAAATATATATAAATATGAAAATCAACCACTTCAATATGCTGTCTGTAGATGGCTTGGGTACATCGGATAGCATCACAGAAACAGCTTTTTCTATCCAGTCACATGGCAGACCTATAGAAGACATGCTCAAAAATAGGGTTTAACACACATGATGCACTGCTTTCAGTTGAATAAATGGAATACATGAGTGCTCTTTCAGAGCAAGCTGTGACACTCCCAAGTTCTGTACACATTTGTACTGACAAGTTGTAGTCTTTATCTTTTCCTATTTTGCAGTCCACACAGATGTCATTTTCACAAACTGAATCCTTACGGTCGCTAGAAATTACTCAATATCGACTGATAGGGAAAAAAGTTAGTGTCACAAAATCTTTTGCTGCATGACCCAGACCTATAACTTAGACTGCCTCAGTCCAAAACTATCAATCCTTTCACCTGCAGACTTAATTTCACAACACTGGACTGGCGTGTGATGAATTCACTTCTTTATTCATCACCACTCTACAGTGTATAATAATTAGTCTTCAGGGTTAACACAGGCACAAGCACGCTGTACAGCAAGTGCACAGGAAGTTGTGTGTTCTGTTAAAGTTGTAAGAAACACTGAAGTGCTTTAGTCACCTTGGACACAGGACATGCAAGTTATACTGATCCAATCTGATGTTTCTTAAACCGAAAAAGACAGACGTTCTGCCAGTTTAGAACCACAACTTCAGCTGGTGTAGGGTATGGTAACAGATAATGACTTCAGCTATGGCATGCTATTGACTCCATACATCCATTTCAGTTGTGACACTCCAAGTTCTGTAAACTACTGTAGAGTAACCGCAACCATATATTCCTGTATTTCATTTGTTGAATGCAGAGCTAACCACAGTGTTTAGTGAGTGGTATGAGTGAGGCTAATCATCCTGGAACCTCACAATCACTTAAAGAATAAAATGTCTCAATGGTTCTACTTTTAAGTTTGGAGGCTATTGAAGCTTGTCGGCCTCTTACATTTGTTACCAATTTTCTTTAACATACATTTATAGACAAACTGTTTAACGTAACTATTGTGATATTAATTTCAGTAATGACATCAAGGGGCTGATTGTGTGTGTGTGTAATTATGACAATATACTCCACATCCCTACAGCTTGCACAAAGTAATGGATGAACCACTGGAGAACATCCAGAAAGCTGGATACACTGCTTCAGCAAAAGGTAAGTCAAACGTGTGGAAGGGATATGCCCTGTCTGCCACGTTGTAGAATGTAGCCTTGCCCCCCTCACAATCTAACAGCACACCTACGCGCTTTGGATTGGGATTGCACAGCACGGTTTCATGGCTGTTATGCCAAGCGGACAGCTTGACGTTAAACCATTCGACACACCAGGACTGGGCGTTGCGGCCCAGGCGACTGGTGGGACCTTTACGGTCAATGCTACTGTAAGCCAAGCCAATGCCGATAAAGTTGTTGCAGCTCAGTCGGACTTCCCAGTAGTGGCGCCCGCTCGAGAAACCCTTGGAGGTGAGTACTTGGGAACAGACAACGAAACGTTGAGAGCAGTTGGGGTAGTTTGCTTGCTCATCTGTCACAGAGGCCTTAGTAAACTCCTCAGTCAGCGTGATGCGTTTGTGGGCAGTCTTGCGGTCCAGCGTGAGTACTGAAGCATCTAAAAAGAAACAAAAGAAAGAACATTCAACCAACAAATAAGGTTGCTGCTGTCATATGACAGAAACATACTTATTACATTCATAAACTTACATTTCAGAAGTTCACTTCTTTTTTCGGCACATGCAAGGTTTGCAGGAATGTCTGAAGTTTCTACATTAGAGGAAGACAAAAATGTATTCGTTTTAGAATAAATCACCTTGCAGTTACAAAGTTACAATCAAAAATACAACATTTCCATTTGAAAATGCATCTTTGCTACAGATACATCTGGCGTACAAATTACTGCAGAATTTTAGAGTCGCTAAAACGGAGAAGTTTGAAAACTCTGCGGCTGCATTTTACTCTTGACGAGCAGAAACTGAGATGTTTGGAAACTATGACGGAAAACTCACAACCGCATGCTGATTGGGTATTTTCATCCATGTCTTTTGGGCATAGTGAAAGTGCTGCACATAGATGCACTGTATGAATGTAAAACTGTACTGAAAAAAGCCCTTCAAGTGGTCATCAGGACCAGAATAGCACAGACCATTTACCATATGCGTTTTCAGGCCTGTTAGTATGTAACGTAGCAGTATAGATATGGCCTTAGACTACTTTTATGAATGACTGACCTTTGACCACCAAAATCGAAATCTTTCCAAGCGAATATATTTGCAAAATTTTGAAGTTGGTGGTTCTAAATGGGCCTAATTTGCACAAACTTTCCCAACTTAGCTCCACCACTAACTGTCACAGCTCGCATCAGCGTGAAGGCACAAACATATGAGGGTATGCAGATACAAGTGAGTTAAGCAGACCTCATGCTCTCATCTCTGAAGCTACAGGCTCAAGGCTATATTAGCATACCAGTATCACATACTCAAATCAGACGGAATTCTTGGCAGTCAGGTTGCTGTGTGGGTAAAGCAAGCACATGTTTTTCACAAGGATAATAAACTATATCCAGTTCTACTGCTTCAATTTTGATCCTTCATCAACTTCCATCATGGGTCCAAAGGTCATAAGAACGTGGAGAATATTATACGAAAAAAAAGAAAGAAAGAAAATACAAATGCCATCTCAGGATGCTACTGTTGATGTGTATTGTGATGCGTTTGTATTCAGTGTAGATGATGTCTACCTGTTTTCTGATTGGGTTGAGAAACAGGAGGATGACCTGGGGCTTTCCCACCAAACTCAGCGAAAGGATTATATCCCACCAGGTTTTCAGTGGATTGAGTTTTTTTGTTTTGTTCTGAAGCAGAAAAAAAAGTTGTCTTCAAAAAAGCATTACAACCTTCAAGGACATGATATTTCTTTTCTTTGTGTGAATTAGATGTAAATTAAGTAGGTGTACCTAATAATCTAGTTTCTCAGTTTATGAGTCAAAAGAACTTTTTCTTACTTGAAGGCTTCTTCTTTGGGCCTGCTTTAAGCTGTGGACCTGGATCTGGACTTGGGCACTTGGGATATCCCGGATGTCCTAGAGGCTCTGAAATAGGAAGAGAAAGAGCTAGATGAAAGTGCATTTTGTTCTTGAACTATCAGTTGTCTTGTGTTATTAAACTCTTGCATGCATCATAAAATATGTGTCCCGGAAAGATGAACATGCCAGGTTCCTTGGAACTTTCCAAGGGAAGAGATGAAAACCCTGAGGCAGAAGATGCTGTTGTACCTGAGAACATGTGAGATCATTTTCATTAGGGCTGCCGCGATTAGTCGACGTCATCGATGACGTCGACGCTGAAAATGCGTCGACGTCAATATTTTAAACCGACGCATCGTTTTTTTCATTTTATGAATTTACCTTTTCGATTTCTAAAACGTTTCATTTCAATTCATTATAACAAATGTTCTTCAATATAACTACGTAATTGCTGCGTGCATGCCGTCAGTCGTTGTCGGCTCCAGTCAACGCTCCAGTTTCAAAAAATCATGGCGGCTGCAGCAGGGTCCGACTCGGTCCCGAAACAGGTTCAGGGGAAACATGTCCACAGACCAAAAGCTTCGAAAGTATGGGAATATTTTACCGTGGCACCAAACAATAAGGTGGTTTGTAGACTCTGCAAAGTTCCCATGGCATACCACAGCAGCACTAGCGCGATGCACGAGCACCTGAAGAGGAAGCACACAGGCGCTATTCTGGAAGGTGGACCGCCAGAAAAGGCAAAACCACCGTAAGTATTGTCTATTCATATTAACCAGATGAGCAGCAGAAGCTGGCGGGCCGTCTGAACATCTGTACTCGGAGCTTTAGATTGACAGCTCACTTGACCCAATAGGAGCTGGCATGTCCTGTCCATAGCCGACAGCAGCCAACCAGAGACCTCATTGACGTACAGTGCCCGCCTCTCTTCTGTCACGTGAAGACTGAGCCAATTGCAACCGATTTATTTATTTTTATCACGTTGGAGTTTCTTGTTTAAAACTACAGTTTTGCACTTTAATATGTAAGTCTTTGTTTACATTTTGTTTTGTGCTGCATATAACATACAGTTTGTTGTTGTCAAAATAAAAAAAAAATTTCAACATAAATCTTTTTTTTTTTTTTTCAAAATAAAAATTTTTTGGAGGAAAATTAATCGTTTAGATTAATCGAATAATCGGTAAAATAGTCGACAGATTAATCGAAAGAAAAATAGTCGTTAGTGGCAGCCCTAATTTTCATTGTCTTTTACTTAATTTTTATCCACATGACTTCAAACAGCTACCCTGATATCCAACCCCCACACAATTTGTCCAATTTAAGGAACTAGTGTGCTTTTGTAGATTAAAATAAATAAAAAAGAGTTAATCTGCTCATCTAATAATAACAATAAACTTCACAAATGTCACTGCACATACCGGGGTTCTCAGTAACACACCCAACAACTTTGACATTGATTGGATGAGCAGTTGTTGAAATTTAAGTGGACACATTTCAGAACTTTTTATATAATATCTACAATATTTACTACAAAATAAACTACAATTGTTTTGATTAAAGCAATGTCAGTGTTAATTTCTGCAACCAAATTGTACACAACTGATTTCAGTATACTTTCTTAATGCATCTTCCAACTGTTAAATGCATATTCACCTGGTTTAATCAGCTGCAGTCTGGACTCAACAGGCTGTTTAAACAGATCAGTCAGGTGCTCCTTTAAGGTCACAGCAAAGGCCTCGCTGGCTATCACCTTCTTGGAGTCCAGGCTGATTCGAGGGGTGTAGGGGTCAAAGTTCACAGCTGCAGGCAGGTTAAATGACACCTGTGAGGAGAGGAACACAATGTGGTTTTCTTTGATGGACCCTGGCTTTTCTCCAAAATGGACAAAATTAAGCTATATTATTATATAATGTGGAGAATGACCCCGGCCTGTGAATTCATACACACAACAATATATGAAACTGACAAGTTTCTTCAGCTGTTTGACATGAGCTCCGGATAATGTCTGCACAACAGGGTCTGCTTTTTCTTCGGAGTTTGCCTTTTACACAAAGAATGCAGCAGATTCTCCATTCATACGCATTCACAAAAATCTACAGAGCATTAAGGTGAGGGGTGGGGCAGTAGGCATAGGCAGGATTTCACACATTTAGTCTGCTGCAGAAATCACATGCTTCCAGAGAAAGTACAGAGGAACTGCAGAGCCCAGTGCATTTCTGAACGCAGCTTATGCCTCTCTCTCTTTTTTTCTCTTTTTGTGGACATTTTCCATGGAATGAGTGAGAGATTTTTCCCCTTTGGATTTACCTTATTGATATTGAAGTGGACATTTATTTATTTTCTGTGACCCTAAGTTTGGGGGAGGGTTCTTAATAAATTTGGTGTTGGTATACATTTGAGTTTCTGTTCAATACTTCACAGTTAGCAGGGTTTAAAGACCCCTGACACCAACATTTTCTCACTTAACCAGGCCTTGATAAATAGTGTCACAATAGCTCATGAATTGTTATAGTAACTAGACTTAAAACTTAAGCTGATTGTTACAGTGTGGATCATCTAACCTGCAAGAAGGCCAGTGTTTGCGACTGACTAAGTAGATTGTTGATATATTCTTTTGACCCACGCATGTCGTCGATGTTCTCAGCGAACCTCTTCATGAGAAGCTTCAATTTGGTTTCACCAGTCTCCACCTCTCGATCCACTGCATTCAGAGCAATGCTCTCCTCTTGAGTCAACATGTCGTGTATCCCTTGATACTCGACTACTAACGCTTTCTTCTTGTTGGCGGCTGAGACCTAGAGGGGACCAAGACAGTATTCATGAACAGATCAGTAAGGAAAAAGGTTAAAACAGCAGTCAGACAAAATAAGGGGAATGCATATTCCATATTCTTATAATTTAAGCATGTGAGATACCAAGTTGAATTACTAATCATGGTATGTCTCAAGTAAGGTGCGGCATGTGTGAAGAGTCATCAAGCTCATGTTTATAGTATGTATATTATTGTAGATGCAATAACTCCTGAAAAGAAACCAGGACGCTTCTGCACTTACAGTTGTAGTATTTACAGGCCTATTTCAAAAATTGCAATCATAGGCAAGGTTGTTCAGAAAGTGGTTATTAGCCAAATCTATAGCTACTTGAAGACACATGGTTTTTGTTAATACCACATTCACTGAAACGGTAGTACTCCAATACTTACTACCTAGAGTCTGGAGCATTGAAGACTTCAACCCATGCTAACAATCTCTGTGTTATTATGAATAGAGATTTTAATTTACATTTTTTGACATCTCAAAACCAGAGTGAGAGCTTTTGTGTCTAAAAGAGACATTTGGAAACTTATTCATGCATTTTATGCTCCAGACTTAACATTACAATGCTCTTCTCACTGGCCTCCCCAAAAAGACCAATAGACAGCTGCAACTGGTCTGTTCACTGGCCTCCAGTTAGCTACAGGACTGGATCTACAAGTCTTACTCATTTACCAAAAGACATTAAATGCTCAGGGCCCAACCGCCGTTCCTAAAATATTAGATGTTTATAAACCTAAAAAGGTCTCTCAGACCAGCAGGAGCTAGTCAGCTAGAGCTGAAACAAAATGGGGTAATATTGCATTACGAATGTGCTGCCCCCTGCTGGAAAAGCTCCCAATAGATATCAAATCTGCCCCAAGCATAACCTGCTTTAAAAAGGTTGTCAAACACAGCTATTTTCCAGTGCCTTCACTAAATCACCCAATTACGTACTTAAACTATACATTATATGTTTTATCATTTGTTCTTTTGTTGCAATGTTTTTATGTTTTACAACTTTAATGTGTTTTTAAGCTTCTGATCTCTACTCGTATTTCTTTAAAGTGCATTGAATGACCTCTGCTTATGATAAATTCTGAATATTGTTTACAGATGCTTATTTTGGGAAACATTTAAGAATTTTTTGTTTGTTACAAACTTACTATATTTAACTTGCAAAAACATGCTGAAAAGATGTGTTTCATCAGCAAAGAATTTTAGCAAGATGAAATATAGTCTATATTTAAAAACATACTGAAGTGAGTTTTGAAGGCAACATAAACATACATAATTTGTTTAACGATCAAAAAGATCTGACAGCATTTGCATTAGAAACAAAGACATAATGTAACTATGTACCCTTTTGAACAATAAGGACACTAAATTCCTACAACATGTAACTGTTTTTAAAATAGGGGGCTAGTAAATTTCAAAACAAACATACCTTCAACATTTCCTCCATGTCCCTCATTTTATACATAATGGTCTCATTATGCACAATCTTTGTATTAAGAAACTCCAACTTGTCCTTCAGGTCCGACTACAAACAGAGAAACATATATTGATTTGACACACAAACACAGTTCACAAAGTGTCACTTTCCACTGACAGATTATTGGGTTAAGCACAAACTTTATAGTGTTAACGGAGTATCCCTTTCAGAATGTGTTTTTTTTCTTAAAAAGGACTAGAATGTTCATATTTGATATGAGAATTTTTCCTCTGGAAAACAAGTTGAACTGATTTCCTTCAATGTTGTAACTATACAAGCTTAACTTTATCAAATCAAATCAGAGTATTTGTGTTGCTGGATAACAGATAAATGAGAATTATTTAATAAGTGTTAAGGGCAGATGAAGCCTCACTTTGTTAAAATGTTGATTTGTGAATATGGGCTATACAGATAAATTTTATTAAGTTGGGTAAGGTGGTCCCCAAGGGGAAAGTGAGACACACGCAGACCTCTTTGAGCTTCCTCTGCTCCTCAGGAGAAGTAAAGGAGCAGCCTTTGTGGTTTTGCTGGAGACAGAGGCTGCAGATGGGGCGGACATGCTGGCTGCAGAAGAGATCCATCAGCTTGTGGTGGTCCTGGCACAAGCGCTCCGACAGGTCCCCGACTGGCTCAATCAGCTGGTGGAGACGGAACACCGGGTTCTCCCGGTGAGGACGCAGGTGCTCCTCGCAGAAAGAGGCCATGCAGGTGAGGCAGGTGTTGGCCGCCTCTGCTTCCATACAGGTGTCACAGCGTATGACAGCCTCTTCCATGGCCTCTTCCTTGGTCTCTTTTTCCTCTGCTAACAGGCTCACCTCGCTTCTGACCAACCTCTGGTTTAAGGTCTCCACCACGGTGCTGAGGACCGTGTTTTTCTTCAGCTCGGGTTTGGTTGGGAAGAGGGCCCGACACTGGGGACATCTGTAGGGCTCCGTCCAGGTGGTGAGCAGGCAGCTCTGGCAGAAGTTGTGTCCGCAGGGGATGGTCACCGGACATTCAAAGGGGCTGAGACAGATGCTGCAGGTCAGCTCATCCTCCAGACTCATGAGAGACAAGTCACACTGCTCCATGGCGGCCATGACGAGAGCTCAGAGCCACTGCAGGGAGAAACGAAACTTAACTTTAGAGGAACGTGAAAACGAAAGTAAAGAGGCTCGATTCATTTTCAATGTAAAATGTAATCAGAGTAACGGCACTTTCCTTCTAACACGGTGCATTTATACATCAAACGACAGTGTTAAATGTCGACAAACATTCAGCGCGACGTCGAGACTGGCGTTCAATTGGTGATTCACACACTCAAATACGCGGAACTCAGCGAGTAAAAAGCCACAGTGTATTTATAATGAATGTCCCACAATGGCCTTTACCTTCAGTTCCCAAATGTGCAGCGACTCCAGGAGAAAACAGTCGACAACAAGCAACCAACGCTGCTTCAAGCCCAGCTGCGTTCAAAGAGAAGGTGCCAAGCGCAATGACGCAGCAAGAAAATGGAGCCGTCCCACTGGGTTGTGTGTGTGTGAGGGGGGGGGTGCGTTTTATCATAACTATTATTATTCATCCTCTGAAAGATTTTTTTTTATATTATGAGTCAAACGTATTCCAATTATGTCAGATATTATACATGAAGAAGTGACAAACACCTTTTCCTGGTAGGTTGGTTTCTTCCAAAAAGTTGACGCCGTCTCCAGCAAACATGCCTGCCATGTTAAAGAGATAGCTCACCCAAACATGAAAATTCACTCATTGTCAATTTACCACTATGCCGATGGATTTTTTGGCAGAAAGGTCGTGGCACGGAGGCTTGTCAGTGGGGTGTCCGACCATGGTGCTGTTGCAACACCATGGTCGGTACATATCCGGTCATACAATTTAAGGGAGCTCTCACAAAACTGTCATTGCTGGACTGACCCTTTCAGCTTAATACCAGTTAAAACGTTTATAGACATTAAAGACACATATTTGTGAGAACTTCTGAAACAATTTTGGTACAAATTTTCTTATATTTGATTTGACCAATACTTGATTTGGGGTGTTTGGTTGCTTAGTGAGTTCAAATTAATAGATACAATTTAGTTCAACCAAAAGACTCAATTATTGCATCAAACAAACAGCTTGTTGCTCCCTCACTGCGAGCTAAACACTCAACAAAACACTTGACAGTTTGCTGTCCTGGCTCCTAGATGGTGGAACGAGCTCCCCAATGACATCAGCACAGCAGAAAGTCGACACATCTTCTTTTTCCGCAAACTAAAAACACATTTCTTCAAATAATAAGAAAAGAAAAGAAAAAGTAGCACTTATATGGCACTTACTTATAGCACTTTGTAGTTTGGCTTTCTTGATGAATTCTTGTTGTTCTGGGTTTGTACCCTCATGGTTGAATGCACTTATTGTTAGTCGCTTTGGATAAAAGCGTCAGCGAAATGAAATGAAATGTAATGTAATGTGCATTTATGTAAAAGCTGGAAAATTTAGGTTTTATAAAACCTTTGTCTGTCGGTGTATTTTCCACCATGGTTGCACTTGTATGAATTAGTGCAGAAGGCAAAGGGAGAAACACTTCAGGTTGTTTTTATTTTATTCATCAGAAAATGTATTAAACTCAAACAGCTGTACCTTACATACAGTAAAAGCTGAAATGCAGAGAAATTCTGTCGGTTTAATTTACTCCTGAGTCAGAGTTTGCCCACTCACACCCTATTTGAATATGTTCATAGAATTAACTTACATCTCATCAGGGAATCAAAATTGCGACTTCATGCAGTGGTTTCTAGATGAACTCTATATACTGCATGTATGTATACAAAACTGCGAAACTAAGCTATTTGGGTTCAGTTGCTGTTGATGTGTGGCTTTTCAGGATGCTGTATGTTGTTTTGGCCACTGTTAGAGGCCTCGCTGAGACGTTGAAGGTCCCTGAGCAGGCCTGCAAACTGTTCCTCCTGTGATCACATAGAAAACAGACATCAATATGATTTATTCATCTCATACACACTATGTAAGCAACTGAACTGCTGTCCAGTCTGCTGTACTGTCAATGAATGGGTCTCTGCCACAACATCAAGACAACATCACATGAAGACAAGTCTGTAAAACTGGGTTTGAAGCAGTTATTTACAGGAAGTCACTGATCCTTAGAGCCTTATTTCTACAGGCAGGTTGAATCAAAGATGAGGGGCCCTGATGGTAAAAGCACAGCCGTCTTTAGACTTTGAAACAGCCAGAAGGTCCTCACCTGAGGTTCTTCTCTTCACCTCAAAACTGCAAAAATGTCAGCTTCAAGATGAATTGACGAGAGTTGGGAGGTGAACTACTCCTTTAACAAAACTATAGAAGTGAATTTCACTTCAACCCTGCTTGTAGATAGTTGGTTGTCTCTTCTTTTCTTACCAGTACGTTCATTCGTTCAGCTGCTGCAACAGCGACATTCAGCTTCCTCTCATCTTCCTCTCTTTCTTCCTCAATCACACCCAGCCTGTGACACACAGAAACAGAAGAAGGGATGCATTTAGACAAAAAACAGAACTCTTCAGTTACATATGTTATGGAATTATTTACTGATAATTAGTATTAACAATTTAAACACAGCCGAGCCTACTGCTCTCTGGAGCTTATCAAGACACAATCAACAGCTTTATAGATTTTTGTGACAATAATCAAAGTTTTTAATTGTGGAATACACAGTGCGGCCAGACTGAATACACACAGACACACCATGGACGATAGAAGTCAGTCAGAGTTGGGGGGGTGCTGTGAAAAATTCTATATAATAACATCACATTAAATGCAGTATTCAGTTTTATGGCCAACAACAACAACAACAGTTTTAGAATACTTTACACAGGCACCAACCTCAACAAACACAATCACCCAGTTACTGTATTTCAAAGCAGCATACCGTAGTACCATGTTAAGCTATGGACAGTTCACATGGATTACAGGTCTGCTCATCATCAGAACTCATATGAGGTCACTATGACCTTTGACCACTGCAATATAATAGATATAGAGATATCATGTTCAAGAGGCCATAAATATGTTTTGTTAGGCCATCATGTGATCCATCAGCTGTTGTATCCAAAAATGCTTCTATGCTACAATTAAAACAAAAAACTTTCAAAGTAAACTTTTTTTTTTTGCCTCACAGTTACACACCTTGCCCATAGGGGGTGCTGCTACCCCCTCAGAACCATACTTCCATCGTACTTGATCCAATTAAAAATGCAGACAAAATAAAAAAATCTCTCTATATATATATATATATATAAATATATTTTATACTGAATACATGCTGACAAATGGAGCATGCGCATTACAGTTATACTACACAATGTTACCTGAAGGTGGCGCTGGCAAGCTGCTCATCCCGCACCGCCAACTGATTCTGGAGCTCGTTCACCTCAGCCTGCAGCATTGAATTCTGGTCCTGGCTCTGGCTGATGAAGTCTTCCAGGCGCTTTGCCATGTCCAGCTCTCGCTCTGTCACCTGATCTATCCCCATACGAAGCTCCGACAGCTCTTGAGCATGCTGGTATGTCAATCACAAATTGGTATTTTAAGAAATGTGGTAATGAAAAAATACACATATAGGTACAACCAGTATAAGGTCAGTTAAAGTGAGTTGCACGTTTTTTCATACCCTGTCGAGTAAGTTGAACTCCTCATTCTCAGCCTTCATCTCACTTGACTCTTTGTTGTGGCTGTTTTTGATCCAGGGAACAGGTGCATGTGTACGTTTGACACTGGCACTCTGACACAAGATGAGAGATTGTCAACATGATTCCGTCTAATAAAACAGGCAAAGCTATACTATTTAAAATATAAATATATCTATTTTGCCTCCAAGAAAAAGTATCTGAGCACATGATTTGCTTAGAAAAGCAGCTTGGCTCAGAGTTCCTCTTTGTACTCACAGTATTAGGTGGAGAGATAAGTGGCTGGTTGGTCTCCAGCTCCTGATCAGGGTCAGATATTGGCAGAGCTTCAGAACTTGTCTGCCTCTTCAATGCATGTTTTGCTTGACCGGGACGTCGGTGAGGAGCACTCTGAGTTCTGGCGACCGGCTTCCTCTCTCTTGTACTCCTCCGAGTTCTGCCATCCCTTTTCAATACAAGAACAAAGGTATTCAGTATTAAATTAATACCTTTGTATCAAATGGCATTTGGGAAATCTGTTGATCATGTTAGCATGTTAAACACCCCAACAGAGCATGGTTACAGAAGTACATTTTCTGAATTGAGATTCAGATTTTTGACCATAATATTGTAACTATCCAAGTTAGACTTACCACAAGCTACGAGATTGTGAAACAATGTTATATTCTCCTGTAGAAGCCACAAGTCTGTATGATATCAACTCAATTTCAAGAAAAATGTGTTTTAATCCCAATGTCAAGAAGAAGTATCCACATGGTGTAATCACTTAGTCTCTGATTGGTTAGGGTTAGGTGTCTCCAAATGTCTTTTTGCTGTGAATCAAATGTTTTATGGTCACGACTTTTGTCGTAGCTGGTCGACCTGGCTTAAGGCCTTAAACTCTATTTTTTATTTTCTGAAACATCAAGAGAGAAAATGAATGGGAAATTTACTTCTGGAACCAGAGCTGTTCTAAAATTGTCCAGTCAATATCTATATCTGTATTGTGCACAATTGTGTACACTTTGAACTGAGGGAAGGATTCCTTCCAATCAGGGGCATCTACTAATACTGCGACAGAGGCATTTTGCCAAAGAGATTTATTACCATAAAACATAGCTGAAAACATACTTCTTTAACACGTGACGCAACATTACTTGCAGAGCATGTGCGCTTTAGTTTGACTGTATTTGGAATGTACTCATACAGGAATAGTTCTGGATTTTTTGGTTTGTTCTTCTAACAATACCAGTTTGTTTTTTTTTGTTTTTTTTTTGTGAAATGCAAGGTTCATTTTACTATTATTCATACTTAATTATTTCATACTCAATACCAAAGACAATAAAGAGAACCGGATAAAATAGCATTTGAAGTGGTGAGTGTGCTTTATAAGGCTTCACTTGTAATTTGCATATTTAAACAGATTAACTTGTTATGAATTATATTTAACATATCCTCATGCTTGCCTGTCTAGGGAGAGGCCTTATTTCTCAGTTGATCTATGTCAAACCTCTATGCATTGTCATGATCTCTGGGTAGTGACAGAAAGAATACAACAGTTGACATATGTCACTGTACAGGATGAAGAAATCAGAATACAAACATCCAGAATAAGCTTGCAGTGGAGCCACTCCTTGGCAATGAGAAGAACCCTGATAGTTCCTTTTGGTGGTATTCTGGGAAGGTCCAACTGATTTCGGCAGTACCAAAAGGAACTGTAGAACACACCTGGATGTCTAACATCATGGTAGCCACTGGGTGACTATTTGAAAAGAACTGCATGACTGGATAGATCATTGGTACACAGATTGTGGGTCAGCCCAAAAACACCCTTCATGACTATTGTCATCCAAAAAGGTATAATACCCTTCTCGTAGGCCTTTGGAGTCCACAGGAAGCTGCTGGAGGGATGGCTGGTGAGGGCTGTACTTGTCCAAGTCTTTAGGAGGAATATACACAGGCTTGGCTTGTCCCATTTGGCTGAAAGAAAAAGCAAACTTCAGTAAATGTATCAACACTATATTCAAGTTGGTAATCGCTCACATGTTGTAGGCCTGTTTAAGGCCTTTTAACATACCTACTGATTATGATCCGATGTGCTTCAGGTCCGACTGACTCTGTTATCTGGTTAAGAATCGTTGGCAGAGGGTGCAGCTTGTCGATTGTGTCCTGAGGAGGAAATAATGTTAGACCGGCAGCATCGTGATACTTTGTATGGATAAGAAAATAATTGTTATCGAAAGCTGAACATGCAAACGTCAATCAGAATTTCACAAACTGTGCCAAACTGCAATTGAAGCTAGTCTGGCAAGTTGAAAAGAAAATTAAATTTGCTTGACAAGTAGGTCTTTATTTCAAAATATGTAGATATAGGGGATATGGGTGATGGGGCACATAGCACAGAACCTAGATGAAACTGGCTACTGGCATTTTCTATGGCCTTTGAAGGCCACTTCTTTTAATCCTTTGTGTGTCTATGGGTCTACCATTCCAGATGAATGATGACATGCAACTCTACAGTGAATCAAACAATGTTTTTTGATCAGGATTGGGATGTTATGAAAAAGGTGAATACATTTTGATAACATGATCATTTCAGCTGGCTATAGACAGGGGGAGGTTCATCCACCTAGCCTTTTCTTTTTTGCATTTTTTAATGGGTCTTAGACATACAAAATAACATTGTCTGTATAGCGATATTTTGTGTGTAACGCCCCCTCGTTCTATACCTAGGTTATTGTCCGAGTTTTTTAAGAGCAACAGCTAGAGGCTCAATCGCAATGGCGAACAGTAAAGGGGATAAGTCTACAATGACCACCCCTTTTTAGTCTACCTTGAAGTGTGGCTTTTTTCAATGTGGTCAGACAACATGTACAAATTTGTTATTTTCTAGCATAAGCAGACGCTAAAGGCTAGGAAGCACAGCAGCTGAGCCATAAGTTATTAGGGTTACGGTATACAGCGAATGGCTCAAGGACCCAAAACACTAGACAACACACAAGTCTAAAATAGTCTAAAATGTATTAATCTGAATGTTGGGCCTTAAAAAGTATTATGTGCTATATATTATGTTAAAACATTTAGGTAGGTCTTGAATATATTAATGTTTATTTCGCTACTTCTGTAGCACTGTAAAATGTTTGTTTTTCAAAGCCATTTCATGGGTCTTACATTTCAGTCTTAAATTGAACTTGTTGAAACCTGCAGAAACCCTGTATAAACTATGGCCAAACAGTTTGCTGTTGTACAAGCTTCAAAATCAGGTACAAACAGATGATAAATATTGTGGGCGTAGCAGACCAAAGGGGACCCATTGGTTTTCCATCCTACCTGGCCCCTCTGATAGATGATGTCTACTAGCAGGCCATGGAGCACGGCCAGGCGCAGAGGCAGATCCACATAGCCGTCAAAAGAAGTCATAGGGATTTCGTTGACCTGACTGGACACTGTTTGTAGAAAACTCCTCATTCCATTCCAGTGTTGCTGCAAGAATTCATTCATAAAAAGCATGTACTCTTCCTTATCACCAAACCTGGAACAGAATGAAAGATTTAATTTACTTAAAATCCACTTCAGGTTAAGTATGATTATCAGTTGTCAGTTTAAAAGTTATTATTATCTTTCTCATTCCCAGAAAATATATTTTTCATCTTGTCAAAAGATGTTTTTGCTCAAATATTGTATTAGACTTCCAAGCCAGATGAGAGGCTACTCACAAGGTGAAGTTGGCCAAATTCTGGATGACTTTGGCGGTTAAGGTGAGGGTACGCAGGGTGTTTGGCTCTGGATAAGGCTGCATCAGACCAAAAAGAGAAGGACTGAGGATAGCGGGGCATAAGAAGCGAAGGAAGAGGGAAGCAGAGATAAGACGCTGGCCGATCTCTGGTCTGCCCTGGTCTTCGCACAGCTCCACCCAGCTGGAGAAGATCTTGTGTAACTCTTCAGGAAAGGTTCTGAGGACAGGAAACATGTTAAACATCAGCCCACGGAATTCTGCTCAAACATTACTGCTGGCCTAAAAATATCATTCGTTTTTCTCGGACTTTTCCATGATGAGCTGAGTTCTGATCTCACCCATGGAGGTCAATAATCTTCATCACCACCTCCTCACAGGCCTCTTTCAAGTGTTTCTGGTTGTTTGACAGTTCAGAGACGGGGCATTTAAGAGGATCGACTTCACAATTCTCCGAGTCATAAAGACGGGTGATAAAGTCTCCTGTAGTGAAAAAAAAATTGAGAAAGAGAGAGAGAGAGAGGGGGGAGAGAGAGACCAGGAACAGTTGTGTACTGTCAATTTGAGCCCTGTCAGACTGGTTGTTATAATAAAAATAATAATCTTCAATTGATCCTACCTAGTGTATCAATGAGGTACTTCTGGCCAACAAGCTTCATATATTCATCAATGGCTTTAGTGGCCAGTGTGTTCTCTCTGAAGATCAGTGCCTCCCTCTCTCCAAGACGCTCCACCTCTGCACCACCCAAGTCAATGAGGAACTCCTGAAACATGCATTCAGTTAAGAAAACAAGTTATTATTCCTTATTATTATAATTATTGCTTTTTGTGGGGTTATTTCAGATTGTGTTTTAGTGATATTTCCCCACTGTGAGATTTCAAAATTATGATTTCTTCAGCTCATTATTTACCTTAGCTTTGCCAATACTCTGCAGTACATGGACCAGAGCTCCTGCCAACTCTTCCTTCTCCTTAACATTCAGAAGTGGCTCCAGACTTCTGCACATTTCCACATAATCCACTGTCACATACTCTGCAAACTCTTTGTATTTCTCCATGGGCAACACCTTCAAATTCTGGAAACGGGCTTTAATACGTAGTGACGCCTGTGGTCCCAGGAGCTCTTTGGACCCTGTTGTGCCTGAGGCCTTGTATGGAGTGATCGGATACCATTTCTCCTGATAGGTCCTCCCTCGGATATCAGCTAAAGGTATAGCCACACTGCCCAGTGGGTGCAGGCTGGACTCCTCTTTGGAGTGACGCTTTTTCTTGGGGTCCTCCTCGCGGAAGAGGTGCAAGGTGATTTGGGAAACGCAGGGCAGGTTGTCGAGCTCAAAAAATTCACCCCAGAATAGTTGACAACCTCCAACCACACCTCCACTGGCCCCCAGGCCTCCTGAGGACCCAGAGGAGCTGTCCCCTGCCAGGCTGGAGCGGTTCAATGGCTTGCCAACAGCTCGACTGCTGGTGCGGGCAAACAAGGTCCCATCTAGGTGTACCTCACAATAATAACGCCTTTTGGGTGGCAGATCCTTGACTTCATTTATCCACAGACTCAGGGAGTTCTCTGTGCGCTCAATGTTATCCTGGGAACAATGATAAGCTTAGATGTTTTATTACAATTTAGATATTTATAACACATTTTAACAACAGATGTTTAGTAATTCATACCTTATTGGGCTGAGCAGCCCGTCTCAGGTCCTCAATCCAACGGTCACGTTCGGCAGCTGAGGAGCAGCCGAAACAGTGGGTGCTCTCAGAGTTTATCACCTGTAAGTACATTGAAACCAGAAGGAGCCTGTTAGTGTTTCTTTTTTTGACACAGGCACCATATGATTCTCCCTCAGGAACCTGAAGGAACAAACTCAAGTCAAGGTTTACCTCGAAGCAGTACTTCTCCCCCAATATGGAGCTGTGGACCGGCCTGATGACAGTGCTGGTGTCTGCACTCAGATCTAGACTCCCCACTGCATTGACTGGAATTGACACAGACTCCCGGGAACTATAATGTCTTAAATAAGAGCAAATATTTAAAATGTTAGGTGTCAAATATCATGCTGGGGACTGCTGGTATCATGAAAGGTTACATGAGGACATGAGATAAATATATACTGATAGATAAGAATCTGTAATTAAAATAGATGCCTTGTAGACATTACAATTATTTCCATGATTTTTTGTGCTGATCCCCTGGCTTTTCCTCCTGCACCACCATCCATTCAGAGACTATTCAGAGACCCCAAACATTTTGTTACAATCATTTACAGTATAACGATGATTTGAAATAAGTTTTTTAATCCTTCAATTTTTGTAATTACCCGATACTAAGATGTAAGACAAAATTCAGTTCTCAGAAAACTCAAGACATTTAACATGCTAAGCTGGGATTATGAACATGTTAATGCTGTGATTGTGAGCATGCTGACATTAGCATTTAGCTCAGCACCACAAAGATGCCAGTGTGGCAGTAGACTCTTAATTTACTTATTGATTTCAAATCCAATATTGTGGAGTACACAGAAAGTATCAGTGCTTCTGGACTGCACTGTGTTTTGCTTTACACAAACAGTGTAGTGTACCTGCTTCCTTTGTTTAGCCCCAACGGGTTTAGTTGGGTGTTGCTATTCCTCTTGGCCTTGTTCTCCAGACGTCTCTTGATCAGTGCCTGGGGGTGAAGAACGCAAGCATGGTGTTCGAGGGCAATTATACATGATATCAACAGGAAATGTAGAGCTAGCAGAAAGATTGTTATCTGTTATGTCTAACATACTCACCCTCACACCACCATCTTGGTTCTTTGGTCGCGGGCCACCCGACAGGCCCACATGGTCAGGACTGCATTCTAAGAGTCAGGCCAAAACAAAGCCATTGATATTGACAATGAACTATACGTTTATTTTTATACCCATTTTTTGTAATATCCCATCACACTTTCTGTTTAGGGTTTGTCAACAGCATTTTGTCTTTTTATAAAATGTTTCAGTCATTTGTTTGATTGACACCCCCTGTCTTCAAACCCTTTGCCCAGAACTCCTGACTGCTTCAACTCCACTGGCAGTTACTCATGTCTGAAAGATTAAACCCTCAGAACATTAGCCAAGAGAATTATATTAGCAAATACAGAGAGATGAGCCCATACAGGATGTGATTTTCAGCCAGGGCTGCAACAATTTGATTAAAGTCTACAATTGCATTGTGCACACTTGGCTTGCAGACATTCTTATATGTGAAAAGCTATTTAGAACTTTGCAGATAATAAAATTAGAAACAAATCATATGCTGCCAGGATTCTGCCTCATTTGTAGTTTCAGTATCACTGTTTTTAATCCTTCAGTTACAAGGGAAAAACATCTTTAAAGTCACAAGTTTACAACACAATTCATAACACGTAATGTCTTACCCAGTGCCCCACCACAGACAAACCAGCGTCTGAATCCCATCATTTAGTCTGCAGGTGTCACACAGTCTTGTTACTTCGATCTCTGTCTGTGCAACATTTCCCTCATCTCTTCATTAATATCTGTTGATGGTGACAGCGAGCACCAGCCAAGCAGCCAAAATTTAGTACAAGACCAGTCACTTCCAGTGCGCAGCCTCTGAATCGAAGCAGACACTGACTGTGCTCTCTCTCTCCCTCTCTTTACAAGCTCTCATTGGACTGGTAGAACACACAGGCGCGATGCTATCTTCTCCAAAAACGTAGAGGAAGCAATTTGATAGTTGCACGCATAAACATTCAGCTATTTCCTCTGTGACTGTCTGCAGAGCCATTAGAGCTATTGTGACAAAAAGTCCTCATAACATAAATCATTACATTTTAAGGTGAAGCCATGTTAAGGTTAAGGTTGGGTTCAGGTGTAGGTTAGGGTTAGACAAGTAGTATTCAGTTCAGTTAGGTTAAGATGAGGGTGAGCGTTAGTCTTTACTGTGACTTCCTCTGTGTGTGTGTGTGTGTGTGTGTGTGTGTGTGTGTGTGTGTGTGTGTGTGTGTGTGTGATGTATGAACCTGTGTCGATATCTGCAAGGTTCCGCATGCTGATGTTGGACAGGCAGCTGCTGACACGGTTTCGAGTCCACATCGTTGGCTGAAAAAAACACAGACACACAATTCTTTGTGGTCTTTTCAGTTGGAAGTGTCGTCTTGAGTTCACATTTTTCCATCGTACCTCCAGGTGTAATAGACTAAGTTAAGTTAGTTATGAGTTAGTTCAACTTTATTAATTTAGCACTTTAAACACAACATTGTAGATCCACAACACACATACAGTAGTTTTGTGTTGTTTGTGTGTGTGTGTGTGTGTGTGTGTATGTGTGAGTGTTTGTACCTCCTCCTCTGGGGATATGAGAATTTGTCCATCTTCAAGGTTACAGTTGCTGATGTCCCATAGGGGGACCTCTTGAAGTGGGACCCAATGTAGTCGTGGCAGTTCAGTCGCTCCCACATCTGCCACACAAGAGCACATGTGCACACTCATACTCATATTCTATACTATTCTATACTAATGCACAGCTTAAAACGAGACATGAACCTGCTGTAATTGCTTTTTTCATAAAATGTAAATACATACTAAACATATTCTACAAAATAGATAAACAGAATGGTTTGTCTGCCTTTGGAGAACCAACTGTATCCTTAATATCCTATATAATATATGGACATTGCAGAAGAGTAATTGGAGCCACATGCTGGCTCTTGTTTGTTTCTTTTATTTTTGGTAATTATGGCACGTTATCTCCCACAGCACTTGGTCACTCCCATTTGTTGACCTACTGGGGCTTCAGATGATATCGCTCTCATGACACATCCTGTGTTTTCTCTGTAGTTTTTGTCTTGACATATTTTCATGTTGCTACAGGTTTAACTTTCTTAACTGGCATATTATTTCATGTGTTTGCAGAAAAATGTATAGATTAGCTCAGTAGAAAAAGTGTTAAGAGAAATAGATATAATAGATAATAATGCAGCAATATTTGTTTGCAACGAGTGTGGCAGGAGGTGACATTTTCTCCTTGATTTCACTTGTTTATCAGTTTTTAAAATCCCTGATCTTCTCTGGGCAGTAATGTCTGCCTCTCTCACTCTCTTAGAGCGAGATGTTTGTCGTTCATTCTGCTAGTTAATGTTATTTCTCTGTTTCTGAGTTCAGGCAGTCTGCCATAGTATCAGCTGACACTCAAGTATGTCGCAAACATTTATTGTGGACATGATCTTTGGCCAGGTGTGCTGCTCTGAAGCTGGTCAGACGTTTGCTGGGGTTTCTAATGTCACTAGATGAAAGGTCATTCAGCCTCTGTATCTGCCGACTGAGGAAACTTTTTTAACTGGTAGACAACAAGGATGGACATACTGAAAAGCAAGTAATATTGAATGAATGTCTTTTTTTCTTTATAAATGGAAGAACTCATTTTAAACAATCATTTTGGTATCGAGAGCCACAGGCCTTGGTGCCCCTAAAGCGCAGTTGGTTTAAGAATAAACAATACTTATTACTTAATACTAATACAGCTTCCTTCTCTGCAGAGCAGTTTCCTGTAGCAGTGTTTTTTAAATCTTAAGGTAAGTGTGGGGAAAGGCATGTTTTTCCTCACTTAGAGTACAATTTTATATTGGAAGGTGATTTTGGTCCTTGTTATGTTTACCATGAATATGTGTCAGTACTGCATAAAACACAAAAATAATGTGATAAAACCAAGCAGATTAATGTATTTTGGTTTTGTTTTGCTCATTATTGTTAAATTAAATATCAGGGGAATGGGGTAAAAAGAATCATATGCACAAGTCTATAAATCTAAGTAGTTTCTTGATGCTACCACTGATCCAGATTCTTTTGTGGGGACTTCAAACTCAGATTTGTTCTCATTTGTGATCACACTGTCTCATCAACATAATGAACTACCAAAACAAAAAGTTCAGCAGAAAAGTTTTTTAAGATGCCATTTGAATAGTTTTCAAGCTCTAATTCATTGAAAGGGTAACTAAATCATTTCATTTAAACTTTCAAAGTTCTTATAATTTGTATGTAATCTGCTCTTTTGCATAGTTTTCCATTTATAGCCAATTTGAATATACATGCCAGAATTCAACCCAGAGATATTTTTACAGATAATGTTCCTTTTTGCTCTTTTATTTTTGATACCTTTTACGACTCTATGTTCTTGTTTAATGTTGTCTTGAGTTTGTCAGCTACTCTTTTAATCACTTCGTTCATCTACTAACACATACATCACACATACCTCACCTACTCAACTGTGTCACTGATCCTACCTACAAACCACATAGGACGACCATTTTGATAAATAAAAACAAAATGTTGCCTTGTGTATCTTGCACATTGGTCTACACCTATTATCATATTTATTTATAATATAAAAATGTGTCATTACGAGTAAGAAAATAATTCCCATATTCCCAACTCCCGTGCTTAACCTCAAACATGAAATTGAAAGACTGTTGAAATACTATTTAAATAGTTTGAGTATGTTTTATAAGTTGAGTATGTATTATGTATTTCATTACCTTGTAGTAATGTCTGGGTGCTGCTCCGACTTTGCAGCTTGGGCCTCTTGAGCTTCTGGGAAACAGACCTCAGGTACTTTTTAAAGAGCGCCCCTCCGCCTCCCTTCTGTGAAGGGTCTGTGGAGGAGACCCCCGAGGCCTCTGCAGCAGCTGAGCATGAAGCTGCGTCGGCTGAGCCACCTGCGCTGGAAGAAAGGGCCGCAAACAGGGACCCCGGAGGCTCAGACAGGGCCCTTCTGAAGGGGTTCTTCCTGGTTCCACTGGCACATTTATCCAGCTTGGCTCCCTCTCCACCTTTCCCACCAGGTTCTTCACTCAGGGCCTTGCGCCAGTTCTGCATCTTGCTCCATTTGGTGGAGGAGGCCTTCTGGATCTTGTCAAGTGTAGATGTAGAAGAAGCTGCTCCTCCTTCTGCTCGATCTTTCACATCATCGAGCGCCCCTTTGCCGGTTTGCCAACTGTATGTATTGATGGTGTCGGTGGTGTCAGATATTTGTCCTGCTGGAGGCTCCACAGGAGATTCCTTCTCCGTCTCTGGTGATCCATGCTCCTTTGGTTGTTGAGCTGCAGGCTCTGAATCTTTCTCCTCAGTGCCCATGTCAGATTTTAAGGGTGTGTGACTCAAATGTTCTCTTCTCTTAAAGATGCATCAAACAAAATTCAAATACCTTCTTGGGAGACATCTTTCTGATTTACCACTAACTTGGAGACTGCTGTCTGTGTTAATGATGACAAAGTTTAATGTGCCTGCACCAGCTCAGTCCCTCTGCTTCTTTCGTTTCCTGTCTTGCAGAGCGTTATCCGGCAGCAACATATGACTGTAGTCTTTCTGTGGTTGCTTTGCTGCAGTGCACAACTCCTCTTACCCACAAACTGTTTGCTTCCTCATAAAATGACAGAGAAGTTCACCCCAAATCTGTTTTTCTCTGCTCTTTGTGTTTTCATTTGATACTCTTTCTCACTTCCTGTTCTGATGTATAGTTATCATTCCTCCACCTTCACCTCAGAGGACACCTGTTCTTATAGCAGTTATTATCTGTTGCATTATGAGTGAGAGAGGCCTTATTTCATTTACCAAGATACTTATTCATTAACAGAATTCCATGAATCAATTATTAAAATGCAGTATTGTGTTAAATTAGGATGAGATACTCTTTAGGATAACATCTCTTTTTGTAGTCTCTATTACTAATATTGCATAGAATGGTGTAGACCCAGTTTGACTATGACTTTGAATAAGACCACGATGAATAAAGCAGTCTGACAGTATCCATGTGTTATCAGCTACCTGTGCAAGTATGGACTGTTGACTGTTAATATCAGTTTCCTGTCACAGGGAGGTTGCACTTCCTGCTGAGATCCTCTTTTCAGACTCTGAAAACCACATCCTGCTCTCATGCTGCTCTCTAATCAGCTGCAGGAGATTTCTGCGTCCAAGTGGGGCAAGATGTATGCACTAATGTTAGTAGGTGCCTGATGTTAAAATATAAGTGGACAGTGGGTTACTGATGCCACTGTAGCACTGTACATATAACAATTTGGACTGTTAAATATTGTATTGTTTAAAGATTCAGGATGTCAGATTTGTGTCTCGTTCTATCGAGGCCCTCTGCTGGCTGTGTTTTGATATTGTCAATGGCAATGGAATTCAACTTTAATGAAAATGTGTGTGAGGTGTTAACTGAAGAGCTGCAATGAATTGGGTCAATAAATGGATTAGTTGATAGAAAATTTATCAGCCACTATTTTGATACTTGAGTAGATGTTTTGAAGAAAAAACTATAGATGACATTTACAATTTTCTTTTTGCCATTTATGACTAAAATTAAAAAGCTTTGGATTCTTGGACTGTTTGTCATTTGAAGATGTCACCTTGAGCTTTGTGAAACCATTTTGAATATTTTCTATCATTTTATAATCAATCAATTAATCAATCAAATTTTATTTGTATAGCCCATAGTCACAAATCACAATTTGTCTCATAGGGCTTCTTTAACTTAACAGTTAAAGAATGAAGAAGAAGGAGATGACCTGCTCTAGTTAACATAGTTATCAGCTGTGTTCCTGTTGACTGCAGACTGTGAAGGTTGAATGATTCATGTCCAAATCTTGACATCAGCAAGTGTTTGAATTCAACACTTTTTGTTGTGAATATGCATAGTGACTGCCCTCTACTGGTTAAAACCCAACTATTGCGATTGAATTTTGCTATTGGTTGATCTGGAAGCAGGTGATATATGTGGAGGCAGTTTCCATCATCAATCCTCTCCTCATATATAAATCAAAAAGTGTGATCTAGTCTCTACCTTTGCTACCTCCCTAATCTTTGTCTGAGGGAGACAGGCGACTACAGTGCATGCACAGACACCTGTCAGGACAGAAAGGACATTATTGGTGGGGATGGCAGTGTGTCACTTTTGATTTGTTGGACAATTTGTGTAAGAGCTACAAAGATATTCAGTAGTTACATAGCTTTAAAACCTATTGGAACACTCACTAACATCGGCCTTCTAATTAATGGGACATGACCACTCAGAGATGGCCTCCACCCTCTCTTGCACTTGAACTGCCTCAGCCTTCAGGCGTAACTGGGGCTGGAGCCAACAACTAGAACTGATACAGCTGGAGACCACGATGGTCTTCCACCACACTAATGCCCATTTCAGGGGATACTGGAGGAAAAAAGTATTCTAAAGAGCGTTCTGTGGCATAGGTGCCTTCACTCTCCATTGTGTTATGGCCTGAAGACGTTACTGACACTGACATCAAGCCCTGCCTTCCTCGCTCCCTCAGTCCCCTGCCCAGTTTTTAAAAATTCTAAATCATGCAGTGGGTGGAATTGGGCTCATACCAGGTAGTGGAGTTACATTTTAATGAGATATTTCAGTCTGGAGTGATGTGGAGGTCTGATTGCCAAACACGGAGCATTCCTGGAGCCCAGTCACTTAAACCTAATTTGGTTGGTCAGCTTAGCCTGAGACACAAAAGGCCACCTGTTTTATTTCTCACCTTTATTGTCACTACTGTTGGATATGAGTTAGTTAGGAAAGGGAAAATGCTGAGACATCTGACAAGTTATTTGTTCTACTGTGGAAATAAATTGTTTGTTCATTGTAAAGAAACCCTGCCAACTCTAACATAGGAATGTTCTTATGTTCTGTATTTGTAACACAGAGGATTGGGGATGTGGCCTTGATAAATATTTTCAAAAGACCATCAAAATTGTTTTCTTTGCTTTATTTAATGCAGTTGTTAATTTCATTAATATAATGATGTTTATCTAATAACGCTGGCTCCAAATAATGTGCTGTAATGAATGTAATGTTGTTGTGTATAACCACATTTTTGTAATGCATTTAAATTAGGAGAGTTGGTTTTCATTTGACCCCATCATGGCTCATTTGCTGCATTTTGGAGTCTATCTTCGGCTTTATGCCTATGCCTGTGGATAACATTGTGAAAGAGTCTACTTCAACCCAAACTTTGATCTTTTCCTGAAACTAAACAAATTGTTTTTTCGGCTAAACCTAAACAAACTACAGCTGAAACGTAAGAAAGCACTGACGCTTTCTTTCACCAGTCCATTTCCCTCTTAGATTTCAGTTAGTTGTAATTGCAGCTATTGCCCATTAGAGGTCCCTGCACATCCATTGAAACTGTTGTCAAGCCATAAAGTAGACCTTATCCTTTTGTGTTTAAACAGTATTTGATGTGATCTACTCCTCAGTTATTGATCCAATGTGGCATATCACTATGTACCTCAGATGCTTAATCAATGGACCACATGCTATTGATCACAATGCTGGATTTGAATCTAGGACATCACAGTTACCTGGTATTTGCTTTCAGCCTGGCGAGCCCACTACACACCCAACTTAATGGTGTCTTTGTTCTGTTCTCACTCAAGGAAGGTGATGCTCGCATGCTGATCCACTGAACAACACACAACACGATGACCTTTTGCAGTGACCTGGATTGAATCTCAACCAAAGCAGCTGTATTCACTGCTGCATCCTGTTTTCATGCTAAAACAGGGAATGGTGTATTACTTTGCTGCTATGACTTCACAATAGACTACATGCTCCACAAGCAAATTCTCCAGCCGATCATTATATGAACATACAATGACATGTGTTAGTATTTTTAATGAAACTGTTGTTCTTTCACATTTGCTGTAGGGACAGACCATGGTGTAAGCCATGAATTCAGCTAGCCTGCCCTTTGAAACACAATCGCCTTAATCATATCATCCACCGCCATCGCTGCTAAACCTCTTACATAATTAGGATGTGAGTGTATTTAACTCTGAGAACTAAACAGAAGCTTTTGGCCACAGAAGTCCGGACATTTGAGTCAACAAAGAAACACTAATGTTCGAAACATATGAGCTGGAAAGATAATTTGTCAAAAATGTAATAATTATGTGCAAGAATCACTTACTTAGGTTTATTAAAATGTGTTTTTTTCCCTTTATTAGCTCCACCAAGGATTATGCAAAAAGTCCTGGACGGATAACCATGAAACTTAATAAAAGAAGAATGCAGTATAGGTCAGGGGTTAACCAACACAATTTTGGTGCAGATCTGGATCAGGAGGCAGATCCAGGATCTTCTTCCTATTCTGTCCCATTTTTGGAGACAGAGACTCTTGGTTAAGACTTTCAAAAGGTTTCATCGACGTTATGACACAAACACGACATTAATGTTGACTGGTCTCTCTGTCATCTGGCTCCAGAAGATATTTGTCTTTTTTTTATGGTCTTTTGGATTTGTTTTATTTCCCGCCGTTTTGATTCTCCAACAAATCAAAGTAAAATTATAAAATTATTTTGACTATACCACTTGCTAAATCATATATTCACAAATCTAAATATTGTAATAAGTCATTGATGATTATCTTTGAGAATTAAATGTTATTGGTACTTGGAGTTGTGCGACATTATAAATTACCACCATACTCCCCAGTGACCAGGTCTACTCATCAATCAATAACCAAATACCCCTGTGTGTGTGCGCAGAGGCTTTGAATAAGCAGGGTCAGTTCAAATCATCCCCATTTACTGTTAATGCACAAACTGATTGTATGTATCTGTTCTCCATTGCAACATATTTAGCTTCTGCTGACAGGAAGAATGTAGGCATCTGTTACCTCAGGCACAACAGACACACAACACTGCACTGGAAACATGTGACAATCTTCTGGTTTCGTTTAAAAAAAACAACATTACAAATAAGATTTGCACTGTGTCATGTATGACTGCATTCACAGGAAATAGTTCGGAATAAATCAATAAAGGCTGCGATCTGAGGTCTACAGGTCTGTTTTGACATGATTCATATAATTGCTCACTGTCCCCTGGTGTTCGTCCTTCACTGAGCAGATGTGGTCAGTGAACGCAGCACTGCGCTGCTCTGAGAGGTGGAAAAGAACTGAGCTGGGGGAACTGGGGAAACTGGGGGAGGAGCGACGGCGTCACAGGCGCGATGTCCCGGCGAGAGAGGAGGAGGTGACAGGCAGAGGAACGCAGTCCTCCTCCGGCGACACTGCTCCTGTGTGTGTGTGTGTGAGAGAGATTACACGGTGAATGGTTCTGGATATTCCGGTTATCCCTCTTTCTATGCCGGTCATCGCCGGACTGTGAGGCTTCTGCGACGGTTAGCTTTGTAGCTACATGGTCAGCTAGCACGGCAACGCTAACTGTTGTTAGCAGCTGGCTTCAGCTCAACACACGGACCCGGCGAAGAGCCGAGGAGGTGGAATGGCCAGAGTTCCCTCGGATATCTATTTCAGAAGACACAGCGACTAAGCACACGGAACAGATCCACATTTCTTTAGAGGTCCGAGTCACCGGTAAGCACAATTTGTTAAATTTAGGTCAACTTAACAGCGATCTGTAAAGTTAGCACTAGCATGCTGGCTAGTCTCCGCTAGCCACTGTTGTGTAAGCTAACGTTAACAAGTCGGCGTGGCAAATGTTACTCACTAGGTGATTGTGTTAAAACAACAACAAGCTGTTGGGGTTTCATTTTGAACTAGAAACATAACACCTGCTGACAAAAAAAGGTGTGATATTCCTCAGCTGTGGCTCAGTGAAAACTGTTACCACATCCTGTTCCATGGACACCAAACCAGAAAAGACCACAACAAATGGTAGAAATGAAAGCATTCAAAACATTAGCTGATAGCTACCGGGTCCAGTGGGAAGACACAGACATTATGTATAGACGTTGGAGAGGATAATCCGATGTGATACTTTAATAGTTGTAGACAATCACTTAGACTCGGAGAGACACAGAAAGAGAGAGAGACTGCTGAGTGGTGTGTTTGAAACTGTCATCCTCAGTCTCTTGATGAATTGTTTTTGCTTTGACGTGTCTTTGTTGACGTTGCGGACAGATCCTGAAGCATGGCGGTAATTATGTGTTATATATGTGTTGTTTAGTTATCAACACTGTGGCGACCTGTTTGTGTTCTGTCTGTGTATCCTACAGCCCGGTTATTATTAGTCCGCCTGCCCTGATCCCTCTGAAAGTAGTGCTGTGCCGGGACTAGGCTCACACCCCTCCTTGCAGCCATGTTCTCACGGCATAGCAGTGATTAGAAACGTGTATCAGCATGCTGAACTGGAGATGAAGTTCAAGCCAGAGTGTTTGCTTCATGAAAACGTACGAACATTTGTCTTTTACAACTGGCACCTTTCAAACGACTCCTTTCATTCTGCTTTCAGCTCAGATGCTTCATTGGATCACTTCTTGTATGATTACATGAAGTGACTTGTATATACCTGTGACCTGAGCTCCTGCAGTGACGGTAGTTGGACTTAGTGTAGTAAATCCCCAGTAGTTTGTAGTGAAAGGCCCTTGCAGTGGTACAGTCTCTGATAAATGAGCAGGTAGAACATTGAGATCCTCATCCATGGCTCCAAACACCCCCTCGCTGCTCATCACTATTCATGCTTTTCTTGTTCTTAGGGCCGCTAGCCAACACGCATACACACTCACACCCCTGTACCTGGCATCATACAAACATCAAGTCAGCCAAAACACACCTTTACTTAATTACACGCAGAGACACCTATAATGGTGTAGTTCTGGCACTCACTCACTCACTCAGCAGCAGCACACAGTTCTTGTGATAATGCCAAATGAAATGCAGCCCAAGATCAGGTTTGATTTATTACACAAAGATCATAACTCTTTCCTCTCTGATTGATTTATTCTTCAGGTTGTTGGTGTCACTCTAATCCCCATCATGGTGCAGAAGTACCAGTCCCCTGTGCGGGTGTACAAGCATCCCTTTGAGCTGGTGATGGAGGTAAGTGTCTCTACCTGTACGCGGGTCAGCCCTGTATTGCATGCCATAGATTAGGAATGGGGGATTGTCAAATAAATAAAAATTCAAACAATTACTCCAACTACTGTCTGCGAATGGTCAGTTTCTCAGTTATTATCAAATGGTGTCTCTGCTAGCATCCTTATCACAGATGCAGAGTTATGTAATGCTGGTGGGTGGGTGCTTCAGAGGTCACCCTCAGAGGGTAGTCATTGAATTACACACCTTGCTTGTCATTTGTTCACATAATCAAAATGCTGTTGCTTAAGCTAGACTGCAGTGCAGGCAGTTGACTGCCAATGTTTCTGCATCACCATTACACAGAGTGCTTTCTGAGCAGTTCTGTCAGCATAAATTTTGAATCAAATAAAACAGCCATCACATCTAATGCGTTGAATTATAGGAACAGAGTTGAAGCTGATTTAGTGTGAACTGTGAACACACTGACCGCATCCTTATACTGGCAAGTACACCACACTCTTATGTCATGTGGGTTACTCTTCACATACCCTGCCATGTGTTTTTAGTCCACCAAGCTCCAGTTGATCTTTTCTTTAAATGGACATCAGCTTTGTACACCAGCACAGAAGAAGAACACGGTTGCACTGACCCCATACAGTTCCCTATCATCTTGAGGTTTAAGATGTCTTCAATGTTAACTGCAGTGTTGAGCCATCATGCTATACATCGTGCATGCATACTCAGCATCTGACTATACAGCAAAACTGTGCTGTTATGTCTGACAGAGGTTCCAATGCAGACCTGGAGGTTGTAGTCCCTTTGCAGCGTATAAAATTCAGTGGTTACCAAGGCTTTTAGCAAACGACCGCCATGCTGCATGTTTTTGTTCACTTTCAGGCATGAGTGCCATGTTTAGTGCAGAGAGAGTATGAATTTGAATGTACCTCTCTGTTTGCTTTGGTGTTTCTGGTGACATCACCTGGTGCATTTTTCCACTTATGAAAATTTGTATTTTATTTTATGTGGAGATTCCAGTTAGTCTTTGATGTCAGAGATGCTGCACTGACTTAAAGCTTCAGAAGTTGCACATAGAACACAATAAACATTATTTGAACTACCCAGAGGTGCATTATTTTTGTGCTTTCTCTGCTTCACTTGTTTAAATGACAGTCCAATGAGGAAATTAGAGGGCAATTACTTTATTTTTTACATTATGTTACGTTTAGCTCTGCAGGTTCCAGACAGGTGCCATTTTCTACACCAGCCTGAAGGAGGGTGCAGAAGTCTAAATCTCCTTAGCACAGACTGGATTGAGCACTGGGCAAACCGATGGCTATAAATAGAGGGCTGGTGCTGACACCTTGGTCTACACATGCAGTCAAAGGGGGGAATATTAATAATACCAAATCCGACCTGCATGGTCTTTATGGGACAGGGTTACTTTTGAGAAAACTACTGGAGTAGCTCTGGGTGCTTTAAACAAGGACAGCAACAATACAGTGTATGTTAGATTTTGTTGTAGAAATAAAGGTTTCCTTTGTATTGTATGCCATAATGGGTAGGACACGAGCAACATGGTCTGAATCTATTGTAAAAAAAAAATGTTTTGTTTGGTGCGTTCTGATTATTTCCCTTTTTTGTGACTTTCCTCTGCAGTGAGTATTTTTGCAGACACTGCAGAGCAGACTTAATGGTGCGTCACAACACTTGCTGGCTCTTTCTATTGAAAATCCAGCGAAATCTCTTCCCTCTCACTTCCTCTAAAGCATCATTGCAGCATAGACGTGTAACAACATCCTGCGTAATGTTTCTGTTGTGTTAAAAAGAACCAGCTTCTTTCAGCTAGTCATTTTGTAGAGTAGTTTAAAATAAATGCACATGGCTATATGTGTAGTTCAACCATGTTATTTCTCTCTGCAGAGCCTCTGTCAGTGGTGTCTGAAATATCTGTCAGTAATGGCTTCTCCCTTTCGTCTGTTGGGGGATTATATTTGACATTTTGCTTTGAGGAATTTGGTTTTCTCTCTCTACTTGACTCTGTTGTTTGGATACTGTCAATTCTTTCAAATACCAATTTATTCTGGTGAGGGCTAACTCCAAGGCTCTACATTCCTCTGTTAAAGCCTTAAATGCATTCCTTTAGTCTAGATGAAATACAGCCTCTCCTCACTTTGCCTCAAGGAGCCACTCGGCTCACTGACAGGTGCAATCTAAGTATTTCAACCTCTCGTTAAAACTGCTGTGGCTTGCATGTACGGTTACATAAGGCAGGCCTGGATCTCAGATCCCCTTCAGCTGATTTTGTTCTGCAGTGTTTATTGTACCCACAATTGAAAATGTTAAAATCTGTATTGTCGGTGTTGATGGCTTTTTGGCAGATTTGACACGCTTCTTGTGAATTCAATTGAAAAGAATCCAATATGATGGTTTTACAATCTGTAAAAACAATTATGACATAACTGCTGTGAAGAGCTTTTAGATTGCAACACTTATGAAGAGCTATGCAAGTAATCTGAACAGGACTCGACTTGACTATTAATTGAAGACTAAATGTGATGATGTTCCACAAAGTTATTTATTGCAGAAACAATGTCAACTGAAGATTGCATGTCACGGACGCCAACTCCTCAAAATACTGACAAGATACCAATGGCGCCAGAGTGAAAGACACCACGTCACCTTCAGTGTGTGCTCCTATAGGCAACTTCCTTTGTAGAATGACTATATGTTAGAAAAGTAAACAACACAGCAACACTCTCATCCTTAACAATAGCTACAGGTGTAGTATTGAGTAGCTTGGTAGCCTTCTTGTCACTGCACAAAGTTGGCTTGTTTTTGTTGAGGATCCCTTACTTTAGTCCCAGGAAGAGTATTTTTTTTTTTTTTGTTATATCATCTTCAACCACAATGGTCCCTTGAGTCAACTGCGACATATCAATAACAGGAAATGTATTTGATGCTGTTGCTGCTGTTATCGCAGCAGCTCAGTCTCAGAGCCCCTAGTCTATCCTTAGGGAGTCAGAGGAATGTCTAAAGCAAAACACAATACCCCCTCCTGTTGTTTCAGGCCTAAAGGGACAGTTGCATCTGGCACATATCCAATAAAGAAGAATGTCTTCAGTAGTCATCAGAGAACTAAAACCCTGATTGAAAGACAATGGCTATCCCTAAACTCCCCCAACTCTCAGATTAGCACAAATTCTTCAGAGAGAGGGTATTAAGTGAGCCCAGCCCGCTCCATGGAAACGTACAGGTCTGTGGCTAATCCATGAGGACAAAGTGCTTCAGTCCTGCCCTTGTCCCAGTAGAGTTCCTAGGAAGGAACAGAATGTGCCATGCTAATGTAATGCCACCATCAGGGAATGTTTCCTTTGTGATTAGATCCTCTATATCACTGGCAGCTACACAAATAAAAACATATACTTAATATAATATATATTAATGTTAATATAAATAGATACTTAATATATTGAAAGAGTAATCAGAAATATTTCATGGGTTTGAAACAATGTGTGATGTTGCCTTGTAAAAACATTTCAAACATATGGTGCAGTAAAACAACAAAGAGTGAACGAGTGACATATTCTTTCACACTTCAAGACAGTGGTGGACTGAAACCTGTTGCTTATTTAAAAGCTCATTTACCTTTTCCACTCCCCCCAACTTTTGAGTAATCATGCCCAAAACTCCTTACCAAAATTAAGATGGCTGAATACATATGAGTGAGACCTCCTAAAGATTTTTCATGAAAGTGTCATATAGGCCTAGAGGCATTGTCTAGGCAGGTAAAGGACAGTATTAGGCCTTAGCCACACTATTAGTAAACCCCTGTCTCGAATTTGAAGAAGTTAGCATAAAGTCTTTTATGACATAATCCAGTCAGAGCTTCAAAAATAATATTTGGAGACTCCAAATGGCTTAGCCAGATGCTAAAGCTACGTAAAGCTTTTGCCATTGAAATATGGCAATATCTGACTTTTCTGAGTTTAGGCTGATCTTTTTCAAAATACATAAGAAATTATAGAAAACCAATGCTATTTCTGCAAAGACGAGAACTTTCTGAATCTGTTGATTGTGACACCATCTGTCCACACACCATGTGGGAGTGGCTGCAGGGAATTTTTCATTCTGAGCTTCCAAAACAGAAACAAGAGTGTTTAATTCCAAAAGGTACACATGCAGTAGATGCATATCTGTTTTGCCTGTCAGTAAGTTTGGTAACGGCACCAAAACCCAACTGTTCAAGATATCAGTGGTCACATTTTTCATGCTACAAACATTAGAGTTTAAGAAATTAGGTCAATGACTCAAAACAGCAGTTTTTACAACAATTGGGAGCACTAATGAACCAAGTTCAGTCAGCCTAATCCCACAAGTAATCTTCACATGCATATAGTAACAATTGACAGAGGGCCTCATTTTTAAAAAAAAATTCTTTGAAGTTTAATTACATCACCAGCTCTATCATTTGATAGCAAACATATTCAAAGTATAGTTCTACATTTGATCCTTAACAAAAGTATTTCCCATCCTTCTGCTCTGACCTACATTGTACATTGTTCTGAACTGGTTCATGTGTCTCCTATCAACATGCCATGTGAAAGTGGCTCTCGCACTGGATCTCGACGAACAACTGGAAATGTTTTAGAGTCAATTTAAGCTTCCATCGGGCCAAATAGAAAAAATATAATTTTATTAAAGAAGTATATCAGTGTCCGTCTTGCCTGATGGGTATTGAAGTAACAGCACCAAAGCCCAGCAGTTCAAGAGCTGCATTCATGCTACAAAGAGTTGAAGGGGGAAAAAAATAGTTAGATTTGGTTTTCTAGTAGGAAGTAATGTTGTAATGTAATGGTGCTGCAGTTCATATCCTGTGGTCTGTTAATTGTTATCTTTTGCACACTTAACGACTTAAAGTTCCTTGCTCATCCTCTAACTGTTTCTATGTGGGTCACCCTTAACAAGTTTGTTGAAGTGTCAGATTGCTAATACATTGTTTTTGTGCCTATTTAGTGCAGCGCTAGTGTTTCTAAACGTGGCTCATCCCTCTCCTCCATGTCTAGCCTGGCTCAGTGAAAAGCAGCCTTGCCAGGGTGACATCCTGTCCCACCATGTCCTGACCCACTTATGGCCAGGTCTGGTTAAGGCTTCAGCAGCCCAGTTCTCTAGCGCCTAACCATCACAGACTTACTATTTTAATCCGTCTGTTTCTCAGGCCGTGTCTAAAATTAACTTTTTGATCCATCTGCCAATAAATGTAAAAATGTATGAAAGATTCATGACAGCTATTTGAATTCACATATTTCATTGATTTATTTTACATAGCAAGTTTGTATGTGAAACTCACTCTTGTGTGGTACAACCAAGTCTTGAGTCCAGAGATGTTAGCCCAATCTGGGTGCCATTCATGTTTGCTCTCTGTCTATGGATGTATACAAAACAATATTGCAAATTAATACAGGTTAATTATTTTATAGTGACAGTCCACTGAAAGATAAGTAACCTATATTATGGGTCTGTAGCGGTGTGTGTGAGATAACATTTTGGGGCAAACACAGATAAGTGTATATCCCATTAGTGGTAGTCATGTTGCTTTAGTCAGCCATGAAGTGTGTGCTGAGCTCAGGATAAGAGCCAAATTAACCCAGTTTGGACCTAAGAGAGTGAGGAGAGAGAGGTGTACTTAATGTCTGCACAGGCTCACCAAAGCGTTGGATTAGATTAATGTTGTATACGCTGCAGACACACTGATAAGATACCGTTAATGTGCCACCACATACTTACAGAATCTCTTAGCAGTTAGCGCTTATTGACAGCCTTAGCTCAACACAGTTTCTCCGGTTCTGAAAATGACATCATCACATCTCTTGTGGCATACCATACTGTATATTGTGGGGGGGGGGGGGTGACAATTGCTCATGTTACTCTGTTAGTGTTTGTATATTGTTTCACCTTCTGGTCTCTTTGATTCATCAAGCCTAAATTAAAACCTTCTGCATAAGACATCAGCTGCTGCCGGAGTTCTCCTTTCACCAGCTTCCAGAAAACTTCCATAACAGTAGTGATAAAAGTAATTAGTGAAGTACGCCTATTTCAGCAACTGACCAATGGTCACTGACCTCATTTGTTGTACGCTAACACATTTTTTTACTCATTCATTTTATTAATCCACAGACTTTGTGTTGTTAAGGTAATGTATCCATTGAAAAATAGTGCGTTCAGGTTTAGTGTGCCTGCTCCAGTGACAGGTTTTCCGATTTAGTGGTTCATGTTTGCTTTTTCCATCAGCTTTCCCAGTACTGTACCTGTCTGTTCTGGTTCAGAAAATGTTCATCCACTCTTCTGAATGAATATGTCAGAGTTGTGCCTGCAGTGACTAATTCACTTACTCAGCTAGATGCTTTCTGCTAAAAACAATGAAGAGTAACAGCCTTGGGCGAGGAGCTTATCATCCGGAGTGCTGCTTTTAAAGGAGGACTGTACTCCCAGCACCATGTGACTTTGGAGGCCTGTGAGAAAATTCTGGAGCTGATTTCATTCACCGATCACCAGTACATTCATTCAGTCTCTTTGCTGCTGCTGCAAGGTCGAGATGCTGCCCCAATAGCTCCCCTCCCCCACTCAGCTCTGCTCTGCAAGACACAGATGAATGTGTACGCACATACTCACCCACAATGACCCTTTAGTGCATTTTAGCCTGCAATCATGCTGCAGTGGATAGTGACTCAGACCTATGCAGCAGCTATGTGACGTTCATAGGAACATGTGCAGCATATATTGTAACAGTCTTAACATGTGTTTTTATGTTTGCCATTGCATTTTGCTGCCAATACGTGGCTGCATTTTTTGTTGGTTGATTCTTTCTTTTCATCCTCAGCTTTAGTATTTTTGAAATGAGTAGCAAGATAACATTGGTCTGATTTTGAGCGCAATTAATGTAAAAACATTGATCACATTGCAGTCCAGTTTTAATACAGTTCTGTGTGAATCTTTATTATCCTTCCCTGTTACGTATCTGTGTCTTTTCTCTTCCCATTTGTATGCATTCTCACATGCATGCCTTAGTCAAACACAGAAGCGTTCATTAATCTCTCAAGAGCAGTGATCAGAAATCATCAGGCACTCTGTCCCCCTCTTCCCACAGCTGTCAGCTGCAAGAAATCAGATACTAGGGAAGTTTCAGCAGTCATTCATTGTCTCAGCAGTTTTATTTATTATAATAACCTGAGTTTAAGCCTTGACAGTCATGTCTTAGTAAGCCTTATAGCAATGGAAATGTGTGTAATCCAGCATTTCTTGTTCTTCCTCTGAATGACTTTTTGATTGCCGACAGATGGCCATCCTGCTGCCTTCAGTTCCCTAATGTGCACACTTATCCAGTCATTCATACATAACCAAGTAGGCAAGCACTACAGTTAAGCATTTTGCACAGCCTACCAAATATTTAGGACATGACATTTATATAAGGTCTGTGCACTATGCAGATTGTCCCCCTCCTCTTGAAGGGAGGTCAGTGGAAGGAGAGAAGTGGGTGGTATGGCATGCAGAGACCAAAGGCTCTATTGTTGTTTCTTTTCAATCTGGAGATTGTTCTCTATCTTACCCCACATCTAGTCTACACCTAAGCTCAGATGCTTTTGGAGCTGAGGGTGGAGAAACGTTGGCCAGTCTTGAGGTAGTGTTGCTATCACATTCAAATGTATAGTTCTCTTTCTGTAGGGGGGGTTGTTGATGATACTAAACAAAAATAAAGCACATATTTCTGGGTGAAAGATTGGTGTCACACACATAGAAGACACCAACAAAGATGTGAAGAGAGTTTGTGGTGAAACAAAATTACATGCTTTCCCTTTTTCGGAATTTATACGTAACAGTCCTGCCTCTGCCTGCTGCACCACCCCTCACCTAAATCCTGGTTCACGTGTGAAAGGAAAACTGTTGTGAAAGTCTGCACCCAATTCCCTGGAGATCCTCTGCAGGACATGTCTGAAATGGCTATGGTAAATACATCTCACAGAAAACCGTATTGGACCAAACCATGGTCCTGCCAACATTCTGTGGATCCTAAAACTTAATCACGGTTACATTTTACTGATCAAAAATCTAAAATTGCACTTGTATTTTTAAAATTTGCACCGTTACACAGCATATGCTCAAATATACAAACGACTCTAAATCTTCACATACATTTTCATAATCTTCGAACACTGACATAAAAAGTATATAGCCAAGCTTTTGCAAAATCATTGTCTTTTTGTTATTGAATGGCCAAGGAATAAATGCCTAAATTAAAATAATTGCTGTGGTTTTCGTGTTAGGTTTCCTGAGAAGGTGTAGTAATCAGGTAAATACAATACAAGGAAATAAAAATAAACACATTACTTCACTTCTCTCATTTTAGCATCAAAGATGAGAGTTTCCATTATTATCTATCACTATTACCCTGATAAGCTTGTCTGAAATGAAACCTGTTACTTCTCATGTAAAGGAGTTAGGAGAAACACAGAATTTGCACTTCTGTCCGTCCTGGGAGAGGGATCCCTCACATGTGGCTCTCTCTGAGGTTTCTACGTTCTTTTTACCCTGTTAAAAGGGTTTTTTAGTAGTTTTTCCTCACTCTTGTTGAGGGTTAAGGGAAGAGGATGTCACACCCTGTTAAAGCCCTATGAGACAAATTGTGATTTGTGAATATGGGCTATACAAATAAAATTTGATTGAATTTTCAAGCTGCCTTCTCAGTAGCCTCCCTGCCTCTCCCCCCTGTCATCATCAGTGACCTAGGTTGGAGTTTATAGCCTTGCTGTCAGAAAAGAAAACCAGGAGGAATTTTCTCATTCTCTATAACTTATTCACCTCACATTATGTAAACGAATGCCAGCAAGGTGTTGTGTGCATCAGGCTGTTATTTTCAGAAGTGGGTTGTGTGTCAATGACAACCTTGCTCATTAATGCATGTGACATCATCTGTCATTTGATATTCAACTAGTGTCCAGTGATAGCCTGGGGTGAATCATTAATATGTGGAGCTAGTAATCTCAAAAGTTGTTGTGACTTTGATTGTCTACCACGCAGCATCCTCACATCCATTCAAGCCAAATAGTTGTTGTCATTCACATGGTCAACAATGCCCAACATAGATCCAAATAGGTGACTGGCCAGTGTGTGATCGCAACCCCTTTTAATGACGTCCTTTAACAGGTCCCAGGATTGCCCTAGGAGGTATGTGGTAACTCGTAATGATTTCTGTCAACTAACATTGGCTAAGTGACGTCATACCCTTGTCAGTGGTCCTCACTCAGAGCCATGTTTTGTTTGTATGTAATGTCAAGGCTGGTGTATAGTCATTAGACAATTTGTTTTGGGTCTTGGAAGACACATCAGACTGAAGTGTGGCAGCCCTCTGGATTCTATTGCCTGTTGTTAGTTGTCTGACTATAGGCCTCATTTATCAGTGTGAGACACAGAAAGGTACTGAAATGGTAGAAGGAAAGTGTTTGTCTCTCAGGCAGCACTTGCTTACACATGCTGGTTATCCTTTTGTGTATTATACAGTTTGTGTATGCTCCTGGTTTCTGAGACAAAATGTCAGACTCATTTGTGTGTTAGGCAAACAACAGGCACAGTTTGCTATTTACACATTACAATGAGTGAACCCATGAATAGAACATCTCAACTCTTTACTGCACTGTTAGTCATTCTTGTTCTGTGAGTACTTAGATAACTCAGCCAGATCGTTTTGCTGCATCCTGCCTTTGTGTACTCCGGGTGTTTTCGCTTCATCTCTAAGCTTTCGTCATCAAATATCTTAATCTTAAGTGCACCCTACCAAAATGTTCCCATTTTCCCAGCCAGCAGGCTGTCGTCTCTATTACACAACAATTTGCATAAGCTCAAAAGATGTGATCCTACCACCGAGGAAGTTACAAGTGTTCTCCACTCAGAGTTTTTCACCCTGGAGACCTACAGGCCAAGGATTTTCAACTTCATCTCAGGAGACTGACCTTTCTCTCACTTTCAGGTAGACTAGCTAAGCAAACAGCCCATTAAAAATCGAATGCCTCTAAATAGTTCTGCTCCTGTGTAACAAAAGCTTGTGGGATTTTGCCCTTGGCTGTACTGAATTTCCTGTGAAGGCTTCGTGAAACTTGTTTTATCAGAACATCTATGATCAAGTCTGTTGATGTCTTTCACGAGTTGCAGCTCGATCTATTTCTTGTGAACAGCTGTAAAAACAAACATTTCATCAGATGCATCAGTTGCTATGTTACAACAGCTTTGCCCTTGGGGTTTTCTTACTTTCCTTCCAGGCAGGTGATACTATTTTGTGTCAACATATGTGCACTCTGGAGCCCTGAAGGTACACATGTAGTTAATGAGTCATGCACAAATATTCATATAAGCTAAGTGTATGTACACACAAAAAAGAGTGTGTACAAGCAGTGTTTTACTGGCCATTGGGCACTGCCAGAACCGCTTGGCTCTTTTCAGTTACGAAAAGAGAAAATTCGTTGGCCTTGTGTGACCCCAACGATTCCAATGACATTATTGTTAAAGGCTGGGAGTAGTGAATACAATTTATGATAGTTTTGTTACATGTTGGTGCTGTACGTAAATTTGTAGAAGAGATACTAGCTCATCAACCAGTACTTATTCCTAGGAAGCAGCGCCAAAGCTCATTGCAAATTTCCTGTGTTTGTTAATGTTAATATGCATGTGTGACTACATAGTCACATTGAAATGGCTCACTTGTCAGGTAGGAGGGCCCATGAGCAGAACTTGGTTTAAGGCCCCGAAGAGGTCAGGACTGACACCTGGCATGACCCAACAATTCCTGTTGTGCAGCAACATCGATAGGCCAGTTGAACCTAAAAATATAGGTAAAGGGGTAGTTCACAGAAAAATTAAAATTTGCTCATTATCCACTAACGGTTAGTAGATAATAAGTGAATATTCATTTGGGGTGGATGAAGTGTTGGAGTCCACAAAACACTTTTGGAGTCTCAGGGATAAACAGTGTTGCAGCCAAATCCAATACAATTGAAGTAAATGGAACCCCTTCTTCAGACATAAATAACAACAGCCTAATTTCCCTCTGATATCCTCCTTGTTCTCACGGACACAACAGATAATATGAGTGTCGGGGCTTTTGATGATGTTTTCAGTAACATGTGGCATCTATTGCACTTCTGTCCGTCCTGGGAGAGGGATCCCCGCCATGTGGGTTCTCTGAGGTTTCTATGTTTTTTCCCCTGTTAAAACATTTCTTTGATAGTTTTTCCTTACTCTTGTTGAGGGTTATAGGCAGAGGATGTCACACCTTATTAAGCCCTATGAGAAAAATTGTGATTTGTCAATATAGGCATCCAACTTTATGTGCTATGTCCTAGTTAGCTTTTCCTGAATTTGTTTGCAGGTTTGTTATGCTTTAAGATCAAGATGGATAATAACTGGGCTGTCTGCCATCATTCCAGTAAATTAAAGGCGTATACATGCATCTTGTTGTCCTTTGTATTCCGAAAGTGTTTTATGTATCCCCTCGGAGCTACTGGATTTCCTGAATCTCCCTTCCTGAGCAGAAAAAGGGGTAGTTTTCATACCTATGCCCTTATCCGCACTGCCTGTGTTCCAAGGGGAAAATGTTTTCTGTGTTTACAGGAAGGGTTTACGAAACCATGCATTGTTTTTGTATTTTCTCTTGTGTGACCCTGGAAAGCACGTAAAATCTCCAGCCAAAATTCCAGGACCATTACACATGGATTGACATGTTAAATGTGTCCTAACTTGTCTTATCACCATGGTCTCCAGAAGTCTCTGTTCTCTTATTCACGCACTGGGTTTTGAGCAAGTCTGGAAACTGGGAAGTTTTTTTTGTATATTTGTTTTTATTTTTTCAGTGGGCTGAAGTGTTCCAGCAAAGAGTTGAAACAGGGGACAAATTATATTTATTGTGATGGAGCTTGGTTACCATGGCAGTTGGCCTTGATATGCTGTCAATGCTTGCTCCTTTTCCCAAAGATGGTCTAAATGAAAGGGCGGTGTCATGTATGCACATGTTTGTTTGCTGTTGCCTACTGAGAATTCCCATCTTGCATTGTTTAAATGAAGGATGGATGGAAATTGAACATCCTGGTGTCAGATTCATAGTGTGTTGTTGTGAAGCTTTTGTTTATTTTCAGCACACCTGACTTGTAATGTTGGATCCATTACCTGTTGTTGAATTCAATAGATTCAGCAGCAGGTTCAAGGGCCTGTATCGCATCTTTGCAGTTATCCCTCTGTAATATTAGGGAAAATAATGAAGAAAAGATACTTGTGAAGTGTTATACACCTCCACACTGTTTTCAAGAATACAGCCTTAGCATAGGTCAGTTTAGACTACTAATTATCGGGGTAAACACCAACTGACCTGGATATTGACATAGTGTCATTTAAGTGACTTTAAGCTGTGTATTTTGAGTAATGCCTGCAGAGGACTTCAAAACATGACAGGTGACTGAAAGAGGTTCTCTGTAGTGTCAGATGACATGAATGTAAACATGACATACTGGAAAGACAAGCTTTCAAGGTATGCAACAGACCCTGAAATGCCTTGTAACTGTGTTACTTTGTTAAATTCAGTACAAGTCTGATGATATAAAAATCTGTGTAATGGATTGTATGATAATTGATAATGAACCTACTTTCTCCATTATTGTTTTAAATTTTCAATATTACTATCATGTATTGTGCCAAAGTCTATATTTATCCTGATTGCAAGCATCAAATTCACAGTTCATTCACAGTAAAACATTGTTGATTAATGTTTTGGTCTCATAATGTCAGAACTTTCAGTGTTTTAGAGACTTTATTGGTGAAAGCTCATCAGATGTGACCAGATTGCAGCAGCAGCAGCAGCAGCAGCATGCCCTTACTGACCTCCCCCTTTCCTCTTTCCAAAACAGTCAGGCACAGGGGACAGCTAAACATTGTGCTGTGTGTTTAGTCTGTTTTTCTCAAGCACATTACTCTAGTTTTTTTTTCTTGTTCATATAATGGTTGATTATGACTGTTGCTGTGTGTGTGTGTGTGTGTGTGTGTGTGTGTGTGTGTGTGTGTGTGTGTGTGTGTGTGTGTGTGTGTGTGTGTGTGTGTGTGTGTGTGTGTGTGTGTGTGTGTGTGTGTGTGTGTGTGTGTGTGAGAAAAAGGTAATGGTGTTTTTGACAGGACCTGGCATTCGTGGTTGAGTTTTTTTGTTGAGGTACGGTTGTTTTTAATGGGTGAAACTAATGTTTACAGTCATTGCTGTTGTGCTGACAGCAGGACAAAGCCTGAACCACAGTGTTCCAGAGCATCAGGGCTGAAAAACGGTATTCACAATTCACTCAGTCAGTGGACAGTAGGCAGCTGAGTGATTCAGTGGCCCTGGTCGTGTGGTATGCCAGGAGCTGTTGAACCCTACTGACTGCCTCACCGGACACAAAACAAACCAGTGTGAACCTACCCTCGTGCTCGTTTCTTTATGTGAACATGTTCTGAATGTGGCAGGTTTATTCACACTAGTCGTATAGATGAACCATTTATATTGGCAGTACATGCAAATTGATCGGTAATTACAAATGGCTGCGATTAAGAACAAATAATTGAATTTCAAGCCTCATCTTATTTCACACAGTCGCCTGTTCTCGTGGTTTTCACAGGACCTCAGACATATGGTGTGTCCTATGCTCCACAGAACACAGCGCTTTTATCAGCAAGGTTCAGCTGACACTAAATCAGCCAACCGCAAAGGTTTTGTGAGAAGCACTACTTCCTGTCTTCTTTTTCTTTCTTTATTGAATGTCTTTGCTTCCCTGATTTTTATTTGAATATAAAAATCATTCACTCATAAATGCATTCTTTCACTTCCTGGAGACTCAAATTTCAGGGTTGATTGTCAAATGAGAAAATATGGGTTTTTACAGCAAGTTCACATGACGTAAGAGTCTCAGACTAGCTAAGTGTTATGACTACCTTTTATCACGAGCATCATTCAGTGTTTGAACTTGCCAGTTATGTAACCATGCCAGTCAGATCCAAGATGGGAGACTGGTGGCGATAAAGAAAAGGGGAAGAAATAGGTGCTGCTACACATTGTACCAGCCACAACCCTGTTGCATAACTGTGGGCCGGCTGTTTAACAAGAGACGAGTTTGCTTATGTTTTGCATTTGTGACAAAACGTAATTTAGAGACACACAGCTGAGCCTATTGTGTGTGGAGCCCTTTGTTGTAAAATAATTAAAGTTCTTCTACTGTGGCTTAACTGAAGTGAGAATTTTAGAACTGTGCAAAGGAGAGTTTGTTTGGCGTCTCACTTGTTTGGCTGCACTGTATTCAAAGATTGTGTTAGTTACCAGTACAAGAGCCATTGTAGTTACCTGCAAACAAACGCCAACACATCTTTGACATATCAGGCTGGCTTTACTGGAAATCTTACTACACAGTTTAATAAAGTGTATGTTTCTCATGGGAAATGAGCAGCCATATGATGAAGTATAGTCACCAGACAGTTTTTTCTTCAACCAAACGTTTCCCCACAAAGTGTAAACTTAGTACTAATGTGACTCTGAAGAACTTTTATAAGAACCAATGTGTTAACTGACAATTCTTTCTCTTTCAGGCGTATGAGCGCAGATTCCCCACCTGTCACCTCATCCCCATGTTTGTGGCGAGTGACGTGATAGTTGAGGAGACCAGCGAAGACGGGTCAACCAACAGAATTGAGCGCCGCTGTGCCCTGGACGTGGACGCTCCACGCCTCCTCAAAAGGGTATGCCGTTCATTAGATTATGTGCATCTCATGTTCAGTGCCTTATGGTTATTATGGTTCCCTCCTGCTTCAGAGGATTAAATCGTTTTTAACTATAACTAAATACCATTAAGTAGTTTTTCCATTTGTTTACAACTTTTCTTACACATAAACAATAGGGCTGCAACTAATGATTTAAAATCCATTATTAATCAGGTAAAAAGACAAAAGCTACATTTTACCCTTTCCAGCAGTAAAAAAGGCCCCTTCTCCGTCCTTTTTCTCTCCGTAACGTTAATTTGTATTTCTCCTCGAAAAGCAACTTCATTTTCTGGTACAATGCTGTTTTTATATGTATTATAGACATCAGCAACTTAATTATGATGATAATTCCAGATTCAGATATCTACAATTGAATTATGACTAGTCATAATCCAAGTTCAACGTATCTTTAATTTTCCTCAATTTATGATGCCTTAAACTAAGTTTGAACCTGTTGTATATGTCATGAACTTGAATTATGAATAGTCAGAATTCAATTGAAGATATCTAAAACGGAAATAAAAATATTAATATAATGTTATATACTATAATATAATAATTCAACTGAATTGTGGATATCTATAATGAGAAATTAGGAGTTTGCAGCTACAGTCTCAGAAGGCTTTAAGGTAAAGTGATCCCACACTTGTGATGACTTGTCACTGCTGTGTCGAGAGCGATATTTGTCTCTGCCATTTCTCAAATGTTTACTCCATAGAGGAGTCACGTGAGCTAAGCAAGGCACAGGATTGGCTGGTTTACTGCCCCACCTCAGGAGATGTGTGTGTGCCAGGCATTATAACTGACCAGACGAATCGATTACCAAATTAGTTGCCAACTATTTTAATAATCGATTATCTTTGGGTGTGTTCATATTCAAGCTAATTTTAACATTTTCTGCCTCATGTCAGTTTAGTTTCTTGTAACAGGTGTTGTGTGTGTGTGGTTTACAGATTGCTGGTGTGGACTACGTCTACTTCAGCCAGAAAAACACTCTGAACAGAAAGGAGAGGACGCTGCACATTGAGTCCCATAATGAGACCTTCTCCAACAGGGTCATCATTCATGAGACCTGCTGTTATTCGGTCAGTAGAATACATTCCACCACAAAGCTTTTAACACATGCGTGTGGGTTTGTTTTTTTTAATAGCACAGGTGAATGCACAGTGAAAATCAAAATCAACCCATTGTGTTTTACTCAATCCCTTATCTACACACACAAACAAGTAAACACATTTTGTGAAGCTGTTCAGCTGCTGAATGATGAGCTGCTGCCAGCACACCAATCTTAATATTTGTGCTTCCTCTAATCTCTGCCGTGCCTCCCTGCAGAATAAGCCATGTTTAGACCAGCACTGAGCATATGGTGAGCTATCACATGTCATTGGGGCAAAGATGTTATTAAATCCAAAAAGGGAGACTAAGTTCTCTGTTTGTCCTTCATGGTGGAGGTATGTGCTGTCCGAGCAGCCTTCTAGTTTAGTAAAAGTTAAAGTAAGAAATGTTTCCTTCAATCATAAATTTCATGTTAAAAATATGTCTCATTATATTTTGTGTCTCGGGAAGAGACAACGCAGATGAGCCATAGATTCATAAAAAAAAAATTGTTACATTAATCTACTAATCTAACAAATATTTTAAAAATACTCTTGATTGCAGCCTTGAATTACTCAGTCATCTCTATTCTGTCTAAATGCTTTTAAATACTGATCTGAAACCATCACCAGCTTTACTTCAGAGCTCTGCATTCATATCCAGCAATTCATGAATGGATGTGCTCTGAGTTAATGAGGTCAAGCACATTGAATTAGCCTCCAACCAACTAGCGTGCTAAATTTAGGTCCAAGGCCACACAAGCTCTTATTGTGTGCTGAAATATTTTGGTAGCCACGGGTAACGAAGTTACCAGTACACTGCCCTCAGGAAGCATTTAGCTTTTGACTTCTTTTCAAAGCTTGAATGAAAAATAATTTAACTTTGTGGTATAGAGTGAGCTCTACATGGTCCAATAACAGTGAACATCTTTCTATGATGATTTTTATTTACCCCATCTCGATCACAACCCCTGTAGAGCTGCCATCGCAGTGCTAAAATCAGCTGGAAGATGGATAGAAAATAATTGTGCTTAATAGTGAAGGATACTGACCAGCGAATCCTGATGATTTGATCTGATTTGACTATGTTCTGTGTTTTTGATTGACTGTCAAAACCTTTGTACCTTTTACCAGTAGCCTGTGTGTTCTTGTATGTTAGCATGGTGTTAGTTTTACTGGGAAATGCTGATAGGTAAAGGACTAGCTAATTTTATATGGACAGAATGACACACATTCCCACTGGCAGTGCACAGTGTGAAAATGTTCTGTGTTAGTCATCATTGAATGACGCTGGGTGTGTGGTGACCATAGCAACATGCATGTGCATACAGTATAAAATATACTTAGAACATTTTGTATGATTGCACAGGTTCATCCGGAGAATGAGGAGTGGACGTGCTTCGAGCAGACCGCCAGTCTGGACATCAAGTCATTCTTTGGCTTTGAGAGCACGGTGGAAAAGATTGCAATGAAGCAGTACGCCAGCAGTATCAACAAGGTGTGTGTGTATGTTTTCAGGTTGTTACACCTAATTAATGATGTGTAACGACCAAATTGGTTAAGGTAAGGAGAAGCATAAGTTAACAGCATAATGAGTCCTGCATGGATAAAACAGAACACACATCAGTGTATTATGTAACTTTGGTATCAAGGGGTTTCTGCAGCACAAGTCTGTCAGTCCATCTCATGCTGTAATAGCAGAAATAAGCTTGTATAATCTCTTTAGCCATTTTCATATATGAGCGCCGCCAAATGTCTGTATAATTGGGCCCAGACTTTCTGTTGACCTCATCGTGTGTTAGAAACGTCATCAATGTGCATCTCATTCAGACGTTATAACCAGGGGGCTGGCAGGAGAAACTCCAAATCTCAGCAGCAACTGACTTAGACATTTGCGTTCTCACATACAGCCCCTCTGGAGAGGGTTATTATTCGGTTCAATACAGGTCTGAATGCAGCTTTAGAGTGGACAGGAGTCCACAGATATATTATCATGATTACTGTTAGCCCTTTCTCCCAAATTCCTCTGTTAATGTTCATTTCCTTGAATTCACATCCTCTCCTGCTATTCCTCACAGGGAAAAGAAATAATTGAGTACTACCTGAAGGAGCTAGAAGATGAGGGGATCACTCGTGTACCCCGCTGGAGTTCCTCCTCCCATTCCCTGCCTCCCCCCAGGCCGACCAGCCTAATTACCAGCCCGCCTGCCCCCCCCAAGCTCGTGGTCACACCTGCTGTTTCGATTCCACTGCCCGCCAACGCCAAAGACAGCTCCTCCCAAGACACCAAGCAGGACAGCACCGCACTTCAGGCAGACAGCCTAACTGAGATTCTGGCCAGTACACCTGAAGGTCTGTTCCTGCAGATGCTTGAAAAATGAATGCTACTTATCTTATATACACAAGTTATAATGGTGACAATCTTTGTAGCAAAGCAACATTTAAAAGTTATCTATTAAAGACATGGACAAATAAAGAAGATGTAATGACTTTGGTTTCAGTGAAGCTGTGTGTGTGTGAGCAATTTTAATCAGAGCTGTTGTGTTTTTGTGTTGCAGACAAGCTGGATGCAGACTATATCAAACGTTACCTAGGCGACCTGACCCCCCTGCAGGAGAGCTGTCTGATCAGACTTCGTAAATGGCTGCAGGAGTCACACAAGGGAAAGGTGATTAGCAATTTTCATGGACCTCTTACAGAGGAGTATAACACAAACAGTTAAGTAGATCAATAATTCGGACTCAGGCGATTTTATTCAGACAGCTATCAACTACGTGTTACGTGTAACTCAGCAGCCAGTTTTAAATGATTTAAACTAGCAAATTTGCGGTGACACTGATAGTTATTGAAATTTATTGTGATTTAGTTTGTTTTCTCACAAAATAAACTACAGTTTAACACTCTCCCCCTACTCCATAGATCCCTAAGGACGAGCACATCCTGCGTTTCTTGCGGGCGAGGGACTTCAACATAGACAAGGCCCGTGAGATCCTGTGTCAGTCGCTGACCTGGAGGAAGCAGCACCAGGTGGACTATCTGCTGGAGACCTGGAGTTCACCACAGGTCCTGCAGGACTACTACACCGGGGGCTGGCACCACCATGACAGAGGTTGGTTTGCTTCTGCAGACACACTCAAACACAGTTGATCAAGTTTACTTGCTGCAGCCTCACGTGTGCAAGCATATGCAAACACATGTTCACGTTTGATTTATGTTGACCGTCTTGGAGTTGGCTATGTTTGCACTGTCAACAGTTCTCCAATTTTTCCCATCCTCAAGTTGGACGCAGGCAGGCACACTAGAGTCATTCTCAGCAACCCACAGCCTTTAGCCATGACTTGAATTAAATATGAAGCCAATTTGTTGGCTCAACTTTGTTACCCAAATAGCTTACACAGTCACACACTCGCACATAGTCTCACACGCACACACACACACACACACACACACACACACACACACACACACACACACAGAGTTACATTTAAGTAGCTTTAAAGGATAGTTCCTCCAAAAATGTAAATGCACTCATTATCTACTCACCACTATGCTGATGGGGGGGTGAAAAGTTTGAGTCCACAAAACCATATGTATTTGTTCCAGATCAACAGGGGCAAAACATGAAAGTATTTCCCATTGTACACAGTAACTTACTGGTTTACGTAACAGAAGAACTGACATGCACACAATGCAGGCTTTTCCATTTAACTTTCAGCCTCGCAGAATGTAAACAGTGTGATGGATCATGTAAATATTTGTTTTGTTTGTCTAGATGGTCGTCCATTGTACATCCTAAGGCTTGGCCAGATGGACACTAAAGGACTGGTCCGTGCTCTGGGAGAGGAGTCTCTACTCAGACATGTACGTAACACAAGCTGCAACACACTCTGGGTTTGCATGTTTCAGTATGGGTTTATAGGACAGGCAGTAGGTAGTTGGATTACACATCAGGGAATGAATGTGCTGTGACATGTCCTGACTGGTGTATTAACAACAGGATGTATACAGCACAGGCCATGTATAAATAGTCTGCTTATTTATAAGGCTGCTCACACTGTACGTTGCTCTGGTTACAAATGTGAAAGCCAAACGCTTGACATGTAAAAACTCAGAGCAATGAGGGTATATCGTGTCATTGTAGGTGCTGTCTATCAATGAGGAGGGTCTGAGACGCTGTGAGGAGAACACCAAGGTGTTTGGTCGACCCATCAGGTAAACCTTCAGTACTGATCAAAGTCAATCAAGTTATCGAGCAAAATGTCAACTTTCTGTTGTTTTTTTCCTCAGATTTGTGCAGTTGCTATTTTACAAAGTTAAATATATTTGTAAATTGAATCTCTTTCGATTTTTGGAGTGTTGGTTTAAAAAAACGAGCAATTCAAAAATATCTGTGACTCCTGGAATGCGTGATGGGCATTTTGTAAAAAATAAGTATCATAAGGTCGTATAATTCAGGCGAAATGCAGAATTACATTGTCTTAAGACTGATATAAAGACCAGAGTGCAATTAAGACTACAAAGTGGACTAAGTAAAAAAACTGACAATTAACAATGATTAATCCTAAAAAAGATAACATGTCCAGCAAATGATAAAGGAAATCAAAGCTAATTGCTCAAAAGTATATTAAAAGCTTTTTATTTTTAAATCACCAAACAATTCAAGCTGTCTGGATTCAGTTCAGTAGTTGCAGCCTTGATAATACACACACAATCATTCACACACCCCATGAGTGAGTCCAAAGGAGTAGTATCACTACCAAAATGGAAAGAATGCATGAGGCCCGTCTCTGAGTGCACTGATTCAGATGGCGATGCAGAGACAGGGTGAGAGTGAGGGAACAAAGATGGAATCTGTCATCTGTCATCTGTCAGCCCTCTTAAACAGGAGGAGGTGGCTAGGATAAGAGCCTCACAGGAAAGCATGTGAAGCATGAATGGCTGGCACGGAGGGAAGACAAAAGTTGTGGAGATGGAGGAAGCATGGGGAGGGGCGAGAAGAGATCCCAGATTAGCAAGCATTGCCTTCACCACTTAAGCTTCACTGCAGGGTGACGGGTGCTAAGTGGTCAGAAAGAGTCTGTAACCCAGTTGTGTGTGTCTTTGTGTGTGTGCACACTTATGCACACTCTAATCCTCTCACTTCCTCCTCTGTAGCTGTTGGACTTGTCTGGTAGATCTGGAGGGGCTGAACATGCGTCACCTGTGGCGTCCGGGAGTCAAGGCGCTGCTGAGGATCATCGAGGTTGTGGAGGCCAACTACCCAGAGACTCTGGGACGGCTGCTTATACTAAGAGCTCCTAGGGTCTTCCCTGTCTTATGGACACTGGTGAGAACCAGGACAGAGTCACAGTAACTCAAAATAGAGTAGGATGAAACAACATAAACATCACCATATCACAGTACACAAAAACAATTATTGCCTTAAACATAACTAACTCTGTTAGAAAATGCAAGCTTTACAAACTGGTAACTCCATGTGCATCCAAACAACACATGCACACATTCTGCTCTGCTTTTGTTGTTGCTGTAAATTCCCACATTTTTCCCATTTTACAACCAATTTGCTAAAACCACTTCTGCCCCTGGCCTTAGGTGAGTCCATTTATTGATGAAAACACCCGCAAGAAGTTCCTCATCTATGCAGGCAATGACTACCAGGGTCCTGGAGGTCTGGTCGACTACATCGACAAAGAGATCATCCCCGACTTCCTGGGAGGAGAGTGTATGGTGAGAGTCTGATGAAGAATTTAACCTGTTAGATGTTTTTTTTTAATCAGAATAATTAAATTCTGAAGCTGAACTTTCTGGGACACTACACTATCTGAGATCTCAGGTGGTGTCAGGAGCAGATCCCTCAGATATGCTGACCCAGTTCCATGTGTGCTTCTGTCTCTGCATGTGTGAACATACATTGCTTTTTCTCTGCAGTGCGAGGTACCAGAAGGCGGCCTGGTTCCCAAATCCATGTACCGCACAGCCGAGGAGGTGGAGAATGAGGACATCCGCTTGTGGACAGAGACAATCTACCAAAGCGCCAGCATCTTCAAGGGAGCACCGCACGAGGTGAGGCTGAACATAGAGCACCGACGTGAGAAGTAAAGATGATAATCCTGTGATGATGTTTTACGTGAATGTAGGGCAGGGCAATGTAAATCTGCATTAGGTCACAGATGCAAGTTTTGTTGAAAGTTCTGCCACCTAGTGGCTGTTACATGTAGATGACTTCTTAATGGTTTCTGAGTTCAGACGTGGACCAAATGTTGAATCATAATCTGCTGTTACTGTCCCGTTATATAATTTATTCCAAAGGGAGGGATGCATCGTCAGGCATAATCAGCCTTCTGGAAGCAGTTTAGATTTCATGGTGATGAGGCCTGTGACCATCACACACAGATGTTCACTGATTCCTCTATTTTTTTTTTTTGGTAAGAATCTCAGATATGGAGCAACATGAATGAAGACAACAGTATGAGATTCATTTCTTTATTGCAGTGCTGCCTTTAATGGCAGTAAAAAAGAATGTGAGAAAAATAAGAATCGAGAACTAGAGAGAGTTGTAAAATGTTTGTCATTGGTTTTGTTTGGTCTTTTCTTTCTTTTCTGAGACATCACTGAATCACTTCTCTCCCTCTTCTCTTTCCTCCAACTAGCTGCTGATAGAAATCATCGACGCCTCCTCAGTCATTACCTGGGACTTTGACGTGTGCAAGGGCGACGTCGTTTTCAACATCTTCCACTCCAAGCGGGCCCCCCAGGCGCCACGCAAAGACGCCTTGGTGGCCCACGGCATCACTTCTCCAGTCGTCAACAACGTCCAGCTTATTGACAAGTCGTGGACGCTGGGGCAAGATTACAGCATGGTGGAGTCCCCACTTACCTGTAAGGAGGGAGAGAGCGTACAGGTGAGCATCCAGGATCATGAATAACATTTTAACATTGAAAAACCATAAGTGTTAATGTTTCTTTGCTTGTTGGTCATTGACGTTATCTGTATTCTGTCTTTAGGGCTCCCATATAACGCGATGGCCAGGTTTCTACATCCTCCAATGGAAGTTCCACAACATGCCGGCCTGCTCGGCCACTAACCTGCCCCGAGTGGACGATGTGCTGGCCACCTTGCAGGTCTCCTCGCACAAGTGTAAAGTCATGTACTACACCGAGGTGTTGGGCTCTGAGGACTTCAGGTTTGTGAATGTGTGAGTGATTGACAGACAAAAACATAATTTTGTGTCCATTTTATATACATGTAGTTATGTGTCCATATTTTTGCAGTTTTTCAGATGTTTAACCATGATGTATAGTTTTGGTTTCAAACTTTTACTTTCCTTTATGTTTTCTCATTTCTCACTCCTGTCCTCTTTACGTTTTCCTTCTCTACAACCTACTACACATTTAATCTGTCATGTTCCTATAATGACCTTTTATGAAGTGCCTCAAGAGCATCAGGATTTTTTTTGGCCCAGAGTTTTAAAATGAGAATACTTCTCTCCCTTGGAAACTCTGTTAATCTTTTTCTGTCCAATACACTCCTCTTTTGTCCCTCACAACCCCATCTACGTCCTCCTCCTACCCCTTCTCTTCCTCCTCCTCCTCATCCTCCTCCTGCTCTGTCTTCTTCCAATGAAGAACCGCTTGCTGTGATGTGCAGAGTTTGTAAGTGGCTCAATGTTTGCCCCTTTTCCTTAAGCACTAGATCCTCATCCTCATTGCTGCTGTTTTGGGCTGCTAATCTGAACGCTCCTCAGTGGGAGTCAAGATTCTAATGCAGCAAAGAGATGCTTGATCGCATCTGTTTTTGCTCACAATTTAGAATTTTTTAGCGCTGGCTAACAGGACTTTGCTGCTTTATTCCAGCTGGTGAAATTGTCCTTGCATGGAGACTACAGTTTAATTCACTGGCTTCAGTCACCCTGCTTGCATGACTAACAATATCAGGAATCTTAGTTAAGTTCAGACTTGTCAGTTTCGGTGTATCCAATTGCCCAGACAACATTGTTTATCCACATACAAATTCATGTCCTGGTATTTAATAGTTATTATTCAATACTCATCCATGTTTACTACCCAACCTACCTAACCTCACTTTACTTTCAGTTTCCCTGTTTTTTAATTTTACCTTGCTGTCTAAAACTGACTGGATCTAACTCATTGTAGTGGTATTTAACAGGATGCTTTTCTAATGGTTTACACATTTGGTTGAGATTTACATATGAAATCCAACCTAAACTAAGTGAATATGAAATTTAGGTAATATCTTTTGTCAGTGATGTATTATGCATAGTTACATTCGAAAATAAATTTGGGAATCGTGTTTTTTTGCTTGTGATGCAGTGATACTTGACTTTAAAAGGTCAACATTACTATAGAATTGACATATTTTATGTACATTTTAAAGATGTTTATGTAAGCACCTGGCAAACCGTTGGTTGTTCCTGGCCCCAAGGTTAAAATTGCTCCAATAGGATGGATGATAACAACAAAGCATTACAAAAGTGATCACAATACTACAACAAATTCATGTCATTTGTCAGAAGCAGTTGATAGTTTAAGTCATTTATGAAGCAAAAGTGTGATTCGTGGCTCCAGCTTTAATATCGTTGTCAAGGGAAACAGCCTGAGTCGTCCTGCAGTGGTTTCATGTTGGGTTCTGACCCGGCCCTTTGCTGCATGTTTTCCCCCACTCTCTCTCTGTCCTTGTTTTATGCTTGCACTTGCCTTTAACACTTAATATCTTTTTAAGTTAAGCTACAAAAAACATATTACACTATTATACAATATTATACTCGTAAAAAATTGTCATATTTGACTTTTATGATTGTATGTATATTTCCTTTCAGCTGTTAATGCAAGTAATTCTATTGGATTATAATGTGTTATGAAGGTTTACATACAATTTTAATTCAGGTTATAATGTTCAGAGAGTAGTTCATTGAACTTAACAATCATGTGGCGGCTGTAGTCAGTGGTGCTTGTGAACTGTGTTCCATTGTGCAGAGAGGTCTTTGTGTTATTTAGCCTAACCTCCGTAGTATCACAGGGTAGGAAAATAATAGCAACACTTGTCTGTACAATTTAGTACAATTCAACAACACCATGAACTGCAGCAGGCTATTTGACTGCCTTAGTTTTAACGAGAAACGAGTAAACTGAGTTCATAGAAACTTAATGACTCTTTGATCCAAACAAAAGCATCAAGCAGCTTCCTGCTGCATATACTTTGAATGTATATTTATGCAGAATTGAATGCAAAATACACAAAAGAAATAAAAAGTTAATGTTAAGCAATTGCCAGAAAAAGGCTTTTGATTATGTCCTTAATGAAACTCACTGAAGTTAAGCAAAACCTTTCCCCACAAAGGTTTTTTTTTTAATATCCTCTAACACATCCTCATTGGTTGTTACAGCCTTTTGTGGAACCTGAGTGTTCTGTGCTAAACACTGTGGGTACATTTCCCTCCAGAAGGTGCAAGTTGTCTGCATGGTTCTGCATCATGAGCACGACTGCTTTCAGTTAGTCACAGGCAGACTGGGGGCTGCTTAGGTGCTGCATAAATATCAGCTGAAATAAGCATCTCCTCACATGTTATCTGGCTCTGTCTCTTCTCTCAGGGGTTCGATGACCAGCCTGGAGTCGAGCCACAGCGGCTTCTCTCAGCTCAGCGCCGCCACCACCTCCTCCAGCCAATCACAATCCAGCTCGATGATCTCCAGGTAGAAAATGGAAGAAGAGGACTTCAATCCCCATAATCCCCGTCCCCCCTGACTGACCTTACCATCAACATCGAAGCCAATTACCCCCCCACCCCACCCCCCACCTTCTTGTTTTGGACTCTGTTCCTATTGCACAGCCAGTCTCTATAGAACTGAAGCATGCAAGCTTGCACAAACAGAAGACAGAGAATACAAATAAATCTGAAGCAAAAAGAAAAAAAGGAGACCGTGCAAAGTAAAGGGCTGATTTTTGCACAAAGGTCAATTATTTATTGTGCCTGGCGTCTCTGCCAGGCAGCAGTTAGAATCAGAATATTAGCGGTATGTTTGTTTGCATCACGTGCAGGGTGGGAAGGTTAAAAGTCAATAATTGGGTCGAGGGGCCTTTGTGGCAACGAAAGTGGGAAGAAGCAATATTCTCATTCTGGGAACGACGACACTGGAGGCGCTGTTACATATATGCACTTATGTGTACATTCACATACGCAGCACTGAGATGAGGAAGAGCTCATACCTGTGCGGTGGCTGAAAAGCCTGGATGTGCTGTTACATACATTAAACAACACCAACATGTCAACATACAAAATGGACGTTTGATGCAAAAAAAATGTGTTTGCCATATTGTTGCCAGAGAGGTTTGTTTAATCTGGTGAACTGTTTATAGGTCAAGTGTGGGTGCGGTAAACTCTTAACTAGACCTGGGTCGAATATCAGCTGCATATAATGTTTCTTTTTAAACAGTGTGGAGTTAACAGAGTGGGTGGAGCTCAGTGAATCATGACAATACAGATGGAGTAAGCACAGTCTCCACTTGACAGGAAAGTGTACAAATGTTTTCCTGCAGCTTTTTGACAGCCATTGTATTGTCACATGACGCAAAGCTCACACATCTGTCTCACGAGGGCTTTATCACACCTTGAAAAGCAGTTGACTATTTGACCCGGGTCTGACTCTCAGCGAAGTAATCCACTAGAAGCAATAACGAGTTTGACTTTCTACTGTGTGAAAAGTTTCTATTTATCATTTTGAGGTTTGTGGAGGATCATGGGTGCCGATTGCAGATGACCCTCTTGCTGTGGACAAGCAGACAGACAGGCAAACTGAGCCAGTGAACAGCTAAACTCTGTGGCATCAGCATTATCACTTGTTGTCTCTGTTACCATTATGTCAGGAGAGAAGCAAAAAAAAAACATGTCTTCCCAGATTTTCTCCTGGGCACCTTTTTATCCTTTTATTTCAGTAAACGTTACCTGGAAATGTCCATTGTTAGTTTGATTTATGTTCATTCTGTGCACAGTTGAGGAATTGAGTCAGAATCAGGTCGTCAAGGTGATGCCTTGTCACTGATTTGTGAATGTGCTACTGATTGGTCAGCACTCGCTAACCAATGAAATGCCTGAATTTGGAAGGTTCTTGTGTCATTGGGCAGCACTGCCGTCGTTCGATATTTGTTTTTCCAGAGTGGTGTAGATTTCAGTGTGCATTAGGGGTGAATGTTACTTTGTGATTATCATTTGGAGGCATGTTGAAACTGTACATGTGCTAGTAGTGTTGGTTGGAGCTAAAATGTTACTGATATTTTGGGGTGAGTTTTTGATGAGGTGAAGCAGTGTGGTGTTTTTGCTGCATGGTCACGTGGTGATTGGGTTTACAGATGTATTATTTAAAAGTTAAGAAATAGCCATTTTAAGAGCCATGTGTCAATAAATACCATTTTAGCCTTTGAAAGCATCACTTAGAAACGTACCTGCTTTTTTTTCAAGGTCATCACTGTAATAGATGAGCGATTGTGAATTAAGAAACATTTCTAAATGCAACACATCCATGCAACAGTTTTTTAAATACACTATTTGATTAATGAGCACTGATGACTTCACATAGATCCGACTGCCCGCAGAGGGCAGAAATGATCACCATTGCCAGGAGTCATCAGGTGCTGTTGCCATGGTAACAGAGTACAGCTCACAGTGGAAACAAAACATGAGATGGAGGCTTCCTCCTGAAACTCCTGGCTCTGCCTGTTGTCAGTTTTTGATACATGCTTGTTTGAAACTGTAAATGAAAGGTCAAGGGTTAACGTGTGATAACTATGTCATAACTGCAATAACATGAAATGCTTTAGTGAGAAAAAGGACCTCCTCAGACTTAGGGATATTAGGTGTGAATAGTTGTTTAAAGGAGTAAAGGTTATGAACGGTGGCTTTTAAGAGATGCCTGTAAAATGTGTGTAAACTCTGACTCGGCCGCACAGAGCAAGTGTGTTTCCACTCACGAGTCTGGAGGAGCATGTCTCCAATCACACAACTAATTTTCCTTTACCTGATATTTCTTAAGGAGACTAGATTTCCATTCCTTCAACGGTTCAACTGATGAAACAAGTAGCATCAGTTCAATTAACTACTCATATTTCCCTTTCCCCCTCTTTGTCTCTTGTACACTCCAGTTTTACAGTTTTGCTTTCTAACACTCCATGGTGTGTATCTATAGAAATCAGAGTGGACCTTTTGATTGAAGCCATAGGCATAAACACTGAACCTGTTCATCAAGATCTCAATGACAAGTGAGGGCTATAACTGTTTGTCTTGACTGTTCAACACATTTGTCTGTCTCTGCTTCATTTTCTGACATCGTTGCATATCTTCTCTTTATCTTCATGTGAGAAATAATGTAAAAAGTACATGTTTGGATTAATGAGAATATGGCGCCTTTACATGTTTTGAAAACATTAAACTTGAATTATGAGCAAGTGCATGTGTCAAATTCATTTGTTTGTCCTGTGGCTGTGCTAGTTTTCATTGTGATCACGGAGCATGGTCACATTGTATGTAAAGCTATCATGATAAAAAACATGTGACTTGGGGTATGAGCATGAGCATCTTTAATTGTTTGCAGTGTCTATTGTAGCAAACTTGGGCAGTGGGTCTCCTGACCCTTTGTATTCACTGTGCCACTGACTGCATTCCTTTTGTTAATGACTTTAATTCATGAGAATCATAAAAATGGGTTTCATAAATACTGCATCACTGACTTTAATAATATGTCCCCATTAACCTTAATTTCCTGATTGCACACCACTATTTTCCAGTCTGAATCTTTCTGTCAGGTACTGCTAGAGCAGCTGTAGGAAAGTGATTAATAACCAACATCTCTGATTAGCATGAAACTCATTCTATAAGCCGAGAGATGACTTAAAAAGAAAAGCAGGGGGCTGAGAACAGAGCCTTGCGGTACACTATATTTCCTATAAAATTTTGAGAAAATATACAATAAACGTTTCACAGGCAAATTAAGTTCTGCTTTTGTAGCATTTTTTATTCAGTTGAGTCTGTTTCCAGTTGCTGCACTGGATGTGGAGGATGAGCTCATATTTCTGTGATCTATCACACTGCAATGTGTTGCATGTGGTCTTGTGAGAACTTCTGGGTTTCTCTATACATTTTAAGGTCTTTAATTTATTATGTTATGATTTGACGTTTTAAATTGTACTGATTTGATTACCTTTTATTTCAGTTTATTCAGCTTTTTGCTATGGATTTTTGTGAAGCACTTTGTAACCTTGTTAAGATAAGTGCTATACAAATAGTTATTATTATTATTTTATATTTTTTTGTAATCTTCCCTTTATGCCACTAGATGGCAGCATTTGCCCAGATAACACCACATCACTGATTCTCGTCATAGGCTCCGCCTCCCAGTGACGTCGCTACACGGAAGCAAAACAGCCTGTCCAGTCCTCACGTTGTTTGTGTTGGTTGACTTGTTCTGTATAAATCTACCTATATATCATCCATATACATATTCAAACAAACGGAGATGTCTGCTCCGCCAGCAGAGGAGCTGGTCACACAGTGGGAGAGGTGAGTCACACTGCATGTGTTTCTACTGACCTGAGGCAGGAGCCTGTTATAGAGCCGACTGCTCCATGAGCTGTTACTACAGTTTACTACAGTTTACTGCCTGTTGTTAGAGTCTGACACTGTCACCAGCAGCTCTGGACCTGAGCCACCTCCTCAGCAACCAGGGCTCTGTGGGTTTGTAATGAGTCTCTCTCTCTCTCTCTCTCTCTCTCTCTCTCTCTCTCTCTCTCTCTCTCTCTCTCTCTCTCTCTCTCTCTGTGTGTGTGTGTTTTCATTCAAAAAAAAAAAACTCACACCTAAAAACTACTGGAAGAAAGTTTTGACCAGCCATATACCAAACTGTACAATTTGCTCAGAATGAGAAAGCTCTTATTTCATTGTTCATTTCTCTATATTTAGGTGTAAGTATAATGAATAAAGTACTAAATGCTTTTTTCTTTATTCGTTTTATACAAACTAGCGCAGTACTCATTGTAAACCTGCCTGTTCTCTTGTCCTGTGTTAATGCTCTGGAGCTACTTCAGAATTATTCCTTGTCATTAGTGAGTCCTCTTCAAACAGTTCTACAATATACTGTCTCTTGTTGTTGTTTATGTTCTGGGCTTTGTGTGGAAAGCTTTTTATAAACAGTCTATGGTGCAGAGTGAAGTTAGAAAACTTTGTGTTCATCATTCACCATTTGTGTCAGCTATTTCAGAGGTCTGTTAATATACCGACACAATCTGCAGAACCAATTTCACAGCTTTTCAAGATAAAAGCTCTGTAATTTAGCATGATATAAAGCATTGTTGCATCCAAACAAACGTTGCGCTTTTACTTTGAATACAGATAAGGCAAAAAACTAAAGTCTAGAGTCCAAAAACACTAGCAAAGGTCATACACAGCGATGAAACACCAGGAAAAACACAGGAAATTAATGAAATTAACAAGGAAAACAGTGGACGTGGAATGAGCAGACTATATACAGAGGTTTATAGGCAGGAAAAATAGGGATAGGAAAGTGAACAGCTAATATTGATGTGTGTATTTGTAGTAGTGAATTGGCCGGGAACCAGGAACTAGAAATAAAGGACATGTTAGTAATGCAGAAAATGAAAGAGGAAGTGGAGAAACTTAATGGGATGTTACAGCTACAGTATGTTTTAATTATTTACTATATAACTAATATTACAAATGGAAACAAATCTCAATATTGGCATGTCCTAAAATATGGACAGTTTACTGGAGAGACTGGCTGTCTAACTCAATGATTTACATGAGAGAGGGGTAATTAGGTCATATTAGAATTTGCTAAATAAATATAAACTTGTAAGTAAAGGGGTCGTGTGGAAATATTTACAAATGAGACATTATATTGGAAATATTTTTAAAGATGGTGAGCTGCTGTGTAACTCTGTCACCAAGTACTTAGCTTTACCTCTGAACATTTTAAAAGCTTGGTTTGGTTTTATAAATACAATTCCAGCGGTGACACCTGTAATTGCACATGATCCAGCAGGGTGACTGACACTAACCCTATTCTGGTGTGAAATATCTGAAATATTGGGGAATTTGCAGGTTCAGCTCTACTATCACACCCATGATTTTGTCTCCTTGGGACAAACCAATAATACCCAATGCAAGGATTAGCAAATTCAGTTATATCTGCAACACTCATTTACAAAACTGGAAAAATCCTACATGTCCCATGGCAAAAGAATGAAATGATTAACATTTGTAAGGTAAAATTAATTTTGGGGGAAATGTAACTGAGACGTAGAAACATTTCTGTCTTCACATCAAGTTGAGCCTAAAATAAATTCATATATGTTAATTAATAGCTACATATCCTTAGTGTCCACAGTTTATTGTATTTTATTTTATTCAATGGCTGTCAACCTCTTCTGTGTGAATGATCTGTACTGTATCTCCTACTTCGTATGCTGCACTATTTTGTTGCAAAAAAGAAAAGAATGAGCATTTGAATTACAAAAAGATATTCTCACATGTGTGTGTATCGGCCTCTGTTGAGGCTCCACAGCTCCACTCAGTGATGGTCTCTCTGTGCAGTGAGCAGGCTCGTCTGAGACAGCAGGTGGTGGAGGAGGACACTGAAGACTGGCAGATGACTCCAGGCTACTCTGGCCTGGAGAGAGTCGGTGGAGTGGACCTCTCCTTCATCAAAGGGGACGACGTCAACGCCTGCGCCCAGCTTGTAGTGCTCAGCTACCCCGACCTGGAGGTGAGCTGTCCCTTCGCTACGCCCAATGAGCACAGGGGAACGTAGGAATCTCTGAGCTTTATCGACCTCTAGTTGTGACGGTGGGAACAGCAGCAGTGTCTGTAGTGCAGCCTCCCACCTCCCACAAAGCTCCACTTATTAGAAAAAGTCAGAGCTAATTTTATTCAAGCTCTCGATGACCTCTGATGTCACAGAAACACAGACAGGTGAGCTCTGATGTCCTATAGTCCATAATTTCCTGAACTGACTGACCATGATACATTTTGAAGATCACCTATGAACACTGGTATGTGTCTCTGTCATCAAACTATTGAGTTGTTGATAAACATAATTTTTCATGAAAGTTGCGAGTGGTTGCTTTACTACGTGATTTTTATAGGATACACAACAGGACAAACTTTAAAATTAGACTTATTACACACTTACTTGTTCTATATATTGAATGAGTTACTGTTTTTGTCTGTCCTTCAGCTAGTGTGAATCAAAAAAGTTACAGCAAAAGCTCTGTAGAGCTGAAGGTATTTGCAAAGTTGAGTGACACCTTTCACATTACGCTTGGTCAACTTGTATTTTGTCAGTCTATGAGGAGAATGAAAGGATCTTGTAGTATTAGGATATAGAAATACATAGTATGTCCCGTACAATATCATGAAGGGATACAAATATTGCTAAATGATCTGTGAAATGTGGGAAATATGTTATTTCTCAAACCTTTCAAAAGAACATGAAAATTTTAAAAGGGTTTTGAATGTTATTGATTCATTTTGTGAAATTATCTTCAAATCACTAACCTGTTCCTTGTCCAATAACTGCAATGGTCTTGAACATTCTTTACCAATACAATGATGGACATCAGATCTTAATGAAAATTTCCAATACAATCTAAGCAGCCTGTTTAATTATAGAAAGCAACATGAATATATAAACGGCAGGGCTTTGGTTTAATAAACAGCTCAAAGTCCTGTTAAACCGAACATTGTTAGAATGACCTTCAAAGTCCCTATTTTCGTTTCAATTACTTTTCCATGCAGCCTCTCACAGGCGCTCTCCTCTCCAGCTGTTGATCTCTGCATTAATAACGGCTGCCGTCACCTTCCCTACATACAGCCCATTATGATTAATGACATTTTCCAGTGTATGTTGTTGATACATGGTCCCAACAAGGCTAATGAAATGTGGCTCAGAAATTCTGTCCAATAACGAGACCATGTTCCCTCTAAACCTGCAAAACTGCCCCCCAAAGGCCATTTGTGACGCAAAGTATGACGAGTATCATGATGCACAGTGAAACCACTGCTGCTGAGTTTAAATGTTTATTGTGAAGGTTGCATTTAAATAGGTTTCGTCTAAAACAGAAGCTCAACATATTTTACACTGTAAATTAGAATAAGTATCTTTTAAATAGTATCAAAACAGCTTCAGTTGTTGACAGACTATTTTTTATTATCGATGTAGGGGAATGAAGGTTATTGCTGTCAAGACATATCCTGAGAGGGAGCTGACATTTCTGATGTGACATTTCTATTCAGATGACATTGTAGGAACCGTGGACTTATCATGGGAGATATGTTCACCTGCCATTGTGTTGCTCAAAATAGATCAGTGTAAGATAGAGAGATGCCCGAGGCCTGTCAATGTGTACTAACTGTAAAGAAACACATTACTGTAAATGTCAGTATAGGGGAAAATCATCAGTTCATTAAGCCATCCAGAGTTTTATTTTAAAGTTCTAGTTCAGACTTTCAGCTGCAGAGCCGTAACCTTAACTTAATAACGGATTGCTTTTTAATTTTGTACAATAAAAGCTCTGTTTACTCTTGTCATCACCTGCATACTGACATACTGACAGCAGGGCTGTGGACTGTCAGGGCAGGATGCATGTTTCAGTGCAAACATGCAAAGCAGACATAAAATGTGTGAGGTTTACCCTATTTTTCAAATTAAGATTATAATGTGGTCAAAAAATAAATATGAGTTTTATTAAATTTGTATTTAATATTTCTTTCAAAATAGCCATTACAAAGTGATTCATAAAGAGGACAAATAACAACAAGAATACCAAACAATGAAATAATACAAAATCTAATATCAAAGACAGCAGATGAAATAATACAAAATCATTTAAAAAAGGAAACTGAGTAAATACCATTTGTAAAATTTACGTTTTGAAACAGACTTTAAAGTTACAAGTCAGAGTTTATCAGGTAAGCTATTCCAGAGAGTTGGTATCCTGACCGCAAAGACCCTGTCACATTTGACTTCAGTCTTGTCTGTGGAATATCTAACAGTGAGGACCAGTTCGGTGCCAAAACATGCAGTGATTTGAAGGTCAATGTGGAAAACATTTGGCTCAGAAATTACAAATGATTATCATATAATCACGAGAATAATGTACAAAAGTGATAAAAACAGTACATTTTGTGATGGGCACACACTGTACATTAATAACAGAACTTACACTTGACTTAGGACTTGAATCAAATATTTAAAGACACGACTTCAGCCTTACCATTGACTTAATCTGTACTATCAAATGTTCTGACCTTTTGATTGCACTTACGAGCTTACTAGACCCTGACGGATGCATTGACATCAGTTGGTATCAGCCTTTCACATGTATACTTGTGTATATGTTGCCCAACTTGTGCAGATAATAATAAACATAATGTAAAAAGCTTGGATTATTCAGACTTTTGCCCGATTTTTCAACCAGAAGATTGTAGTATGCAAAACCATTAGCACACCATACCACTGGTCTGTGTCTTATCAATTAAGAAATCAGATGATAAGATTAGAAAATGGCCGTAGATATTTATTCTATATTTTAATGTTTGAAAATCTTCTGCACTAGTTTGTTGATAAGTTTCCAACTATCAGCAGATATCAGGGCTCACCAGCAGATATCAGGGACCACCAGCAGATATCAGGGCTCACCAGCAGATATCAGGGCTCACCAGCAGATATCAGGGACCACCAGCAGATATCAGGGACCACCAGCAGATATCAGGGCTCACCAGCAGATATCTGGCACAACCATCAGATATCAGGGACCACCAGCGGATGTTTAAGACATGTTGTCAGTTGTATACTTTTGCGTCATTGGGTATTGTGACTTTTAATCACAAGACACCCTCTTCTAATGCAGATTAGTCACAGGCTGATCAGACCTGGGTGTGTGTCTTTAACATCTTTGGGCCCAGTTGGGATCTTCCCTCCTAATCCAGAGCCATTGGCCGCAGTTCCTGATGTTTCTTTAATGATCTGGAGCAGAGCTTGTCCATGGATTTCTAGCTCTTTGAGCAACTGGACGGTGGATGTTGCAATAAAGCTCCTGCAGCCAGCCTCCACTGGTGGACTTTTGCTCTGCAGCCTTGCTGCCTCAGATGCCTTTTCCCATCCTCCCAGGTTCTATGAAGTAGACAACACACAGGGTTTTGGACCAAAGTACCAGATCTGGTTCTAGGGTGGTGTTGACAAATTGTGATGGGACTAAAAGCCACTGGCCTATATTCAACAGCATTTCCCAGTCTCAGGCTCACTCCAACTGAACACTACTGGTCAGTGGAGGAGGCCCTCTCTGTCCCTGTTCCCCTTCTCGGACAAATGGTGTCCTTGGAACTGTGCTCGGTGTTCTGGAGGGCAAGATATTGGTAGCAGTTCTATTGGTTTCGATTGTTGCTTCCAGGCATCTCAGTACTTGGTTGTGTCTCCATGTGTACCTACCTCTTGACTTTACAACCAGTGAGAAAGTGTCTGAGTTGATTATCGCAGGCAGGTTGAATCTTTATTGAGCCACAGCTGGAGGTTTGGGAGGAAGGCTGTAGTGACTTTGACAACTTATTTGCAGTCAAAAATAGTATCAAAATAGATTTAAAATGTGTTGTGAATATTTTGTAAATTTCTAAAAGGAAATAAAGAATAGATTAAAAATAGATTAAATTATAGAAACGCTCCTTTAGCCCTTAAGCCCCTCAGTGAGTGAGGTCATTGTGTGTGTTTGATTGACAGCTGAGCAGGCGGCGGTATGACGGCACAATGGAATCAAACTTGTGTTGATTAACTGTAGCTTTATTTTAGCATCAGTGGTGTTGAATGAAAATGACCACAGCCATCAGCATCACTGAACATCTAAACGGACTCATGTTGATGTTTGCAGAATAGCTGTTCCCTGTGGTAACGAGTTCAGAAAGCTAAGGTGGAACTCGAGCGGTGTGTGTCCCTGCTTTTAGATGAGGAGACATGTTTCTGCTGTAGCAGGCAAAATGAATCTGTATAACCTTGATTTAACAGAATCCAGTTCCTACACAGCAGGTAAATCATGTATGAAAACTTTATGCAGTATTCAGAATATGTTCAGAGCCATTAAACAACAAGAAGTAGCAGATGTTTAATTTTGTACCAGATGGGGGATGTTAGGGATCATCTTGCACAGCTTGTGTGTGTGACTGTGGACTCACACATACACTGGGCTGCACAGGTTATTATCTCTGAAGCCTGCAGATCCTGAACCCTGACAGTGTGACTGTCTGAGCTCCATTCAACAACACACATTTTTCAGAATCAGAAGTGCACTACTTTATTGATCCTCCGGTGAAATTGGGTTTTGTTACAGTTGCTCCAACCAAGAAAAGAAATATGTGCAGATGCACAGAATTAGAATATGAATAAATATATGTAAAAAAATTTGAACTATATAATAAAATATATGCATTATACTACAATACAATTCGATATGTTTGTAATTTGATTAAATTAAAGATAATATAATCAGCTGACACACTAATGATATTATACTTAAGAGAGAGGAGAGACTAAGTGGCCTTTTTTAGCCATGGAGCTTAGGTGATCCAGTGAAGAGCCTGACTCTGTACAAAGTCCCATAATCCATATCAAGATTCCATGTCCATGACAGTTTGTGAACACAGGAGACTTCAACCCCAAATAGTCAACAACAGGTTGGTCAAATCTACAAAGAAAGTTGAATCCTCTATTCTTTTGATCTGTTAAAGATTGACCACTGCAGATACTCACAACATGAAGAACTGAGATTTCTTAATGTCTGTTATATACGTTGTAGCAAGCTCCCCCCCATCCTCTTCTTACACACATCTACAAGAAGGATTAAACACACATACATGAGCTACACAGGCAGCGTTCACTCTTCTGTTCTGTTTGGGCGGCTGTGGCTCAGGAGGTAGAGCGGCGCTGTCCTCTTACCAGAAGGTCAGCAGTTTGATCCCCATCTTGGGCAAGATACTGAACCCCAAATTGCCCCGGATGCCGGCAGCATATCAATGATGTGTGATAGAGAAAGTGCTGCACATAGAAACATATAAATACAGACCATTTACCATGTCTTTACTGCTGTTAACCCTTACATCATACTGGATGTGTTGCAAATCAACACTCTAGTGGTTACATGATGTAATGGTTCAATCACTCAACACCATCCATCCATTATCTACACCACTTATCATTGGAGAGGCGGGGCACAGCCTGGACAGGTCACCAGCGTATCTCAGAGCCAACAAACAACCATTCACGTTCACACCTACTGTCATTAGAGTCTCCAGTTAACCTAAACTCAATCTGCATGTGATTGGACTGTGGGAGGAGCCGGAGTACCTGGAGAAAACCCACACATACATGGGGAGAACATGCAAACTCCATGCAAGAAGACCCCAACAGAATCAGGATCCTCTTGGCGATAGTGCTAACCCCCGCACTACTGTGCTGCCCCCACTTAACACCTCATGGTGTAAATCACTGTATGCATTGAAAGAGACCTCTGTGTATAGATTTTAATAAGGGCCGAGTGGAAAGACCCTTTTGGACACACCATTGTCTATACAGGAGCCTCATGCAATGATCAGACATAGGGATCTCAACTCCTCTTGACAATAGATGAGACTAAATGTTGATAATGTACAGTATAGTATTGATGTAGAGTAGTGCACAAGTGTGGGATTGGACACATTGTGTGTCCAATCCCAGTGCTGTTATATTACAACTGTGGATTGACCCGTGGATAGACCAGCTCTTTGTACACCTGAGTTTACAATCACGCTGCCACTGTGCTGCCCTGAAAGAGTCATAAACAAAAGTCACAGTTTCACCCCCTCCTGCCAGGTGCTGTATGAAGACAGTCAGATGGTGACTCTGACAGCCCCCTACATAGCTGGTTTCCTGGCCTTCAGAGAAACCCCCTTCCTCCTGGAGGCTCTGCAGCGGCTGCAGAGGAAGCAGCCCACACTTCTCCCTCAGGTCAGCTTCTACACACACACAGGAGGTCCCCAGGATGGATTTGTGTTCACACCGCAAAAAGAATGTGGACACATGTGGACCAGACCACCTCCAAATGTTCTATCCTATCTGAATGCGTTCACACCTGTATCAAAACACTTGTTAATACCAGGTGTGTAAGGACTTTTCCTACTGTGGCATGTCTTACTTATTGTAAGTCGCTTTGGATAAAAGCGTCAGCTAAATGAAATGTAATGTCAAAATATCAGTTTTGAAATGGGCCTATAAGAAACATTTCTCTATATTACACCTGTCATCTGTTCCCATGTGAATCCTTGTACCTGATCTGTCATGATCTTTCCCCAGAGAGACTTCTTGACCAGACTCTGTTAAGGGTTTCCTGTTTTGTTTTTTTATTACCTTCCTCAAATGTCTAATGATATTTGACCTCCCCAGTGTGTTAACTTACCTTCTCCGCCCTGATGTCTTACACCCGGGCCTCACTTCCTCTGCCCCCTGTGTGTATTTAGTCACGTGTTCTCCCTCACTCTCTAGGTTCGTCTGTTCAGCTCCCCTGTGTTACCCTGTACTTTTGCTCAGGCTCCTTGTGTTTGGATCACCTGTTCAGAATCTCCCTGCCAGAGCATCTGAAGCCCTGTTTTAGAATTAGAATTAGAATATCTTCACTGCTCCTATCTGCCTTCGCCTGTGATTCTGTTTAGGTCCCTAAATCCTTAATGATGTTGCCCTCTTGTTTTATTTCCAGCAAAGTACTTTTTAAATGTCAAAATATTTAAATACATTCTTTTTTCTGTTTTATTTTTAAATTTATTTTTGTGCTAAACCAATGCCCCAAAGGCAGCCACACTAAGCTGGAATGCTTATTACATATATATGAATTAAAATAACTTTTTATTACTCTAAATTCAAGTTCTGGTAAATGTACGAATTTGCTTTCTTTCCAAGAGTGAAATGAAAAGATTAATATTCTTATATTCTTTGCGTAAAACTTATAGCATTAAGACTGGAGGCAAGGAGAGCAAGCCTGGCTCTGTCACAAAAATCTCCAAATCTCTGTTAAGTTAAAAAAGATCTCAGGTTCTATTGTCGTACTTAAAATTATGCAATTGTACTCATTAGCCTTCAGTCAAGCTTGGCTCAGTTGTGCTTTGATTTCAATGCTAAAGGCAGCATGCTAACACACTTATGTTAGAATTAGTCATTAGTATATGCAAACATAGAAGAGCGTGTTGAATTTGAATTATTAGTAAACTTTGAATAAACCGGCGACCAGCGCTCTGTAGCAGTCAGGCAGACCAAGTTGAAAGAGTTTTCTTCTACTTCCTCAGAAGTACAGTAGCTCCGTGGGGATTACCACAGGCGACACAAACAGGTCACATCAAGCAGGCAGGTTTAAAACTAGCATTACACTTGTTAATCTGTGGCAGTTATGGAGCGAGTTGAGTTCTAGATAATTAATGTTGTGAACCTTCCCTCACTTCATGCACATTAAAAAACCCTGAATGAGTTTTAGTTTCTGGGACAAAGCTCCTGTGTTCCATCTCTCACTGTTTCTCCAAACCTTGCCTCTGTTTCGTCTTCAGCCCACGTCCCCCCCTCACTCTGACTGTCTCTCTGTCACAGGAACACATGCAAACTCACTTACACCTTTTGCACATGACACATGTTTACCTCCACTACAGTCCCTTAATATGCATATATCTTACTTTTCACTACAGCAAAAAAAAGTTTTGCGGTTTAAGAATGTATTGGTGTGTTGGAGCTGGAGAAAGGAGAATATTGCTTTGAGGATCTTGTCTCTTTCTAACTTTAATCTTTTGAAGCTCAGGATGAAGATGCTGTGCTTCCTCGCTCCACATCTGACAGTGTATCAGACAGTAGCTGCAGTTGGGACCAAAGAATATAGATCCTCATAATAAAAAGTTTCTCTGCAGGCATCTTGAACTTGTCATGTGAGAGGGTGCAGTTGGAACTAATAACATTAACAATGCCTCTGCTCTGCATTGTGTGAGTAGCATTACTCACTGTACCTGTGCTTTTCCTGCTTTGACATGTCAAAATGTCTGATGCACTTAAGACCTGGAAAAGGTTTTTTTTCTCACACTGACAAAAGAAAATTGTTTACCAGCTTCAAACAATTACAAATGAATTGAGTTCTGTCTTGATTTGAACAAACATTAAAACAAACAACTGTTACCACTTGAAGTATTTTCTGGTAAATGTTGGTTGTGAATGTGTTGTGTCTTGTCTGCAGGTGGTGTTTGTGGATGGGAACGGTCTCTTCCACTACAGAGGTACGTCAACATGGTTTATTCTGCCCTGGTCAAAGTATTTCTTCCCCTGCCTGTGCTTTCTTTTTGATTTATGGATGGATATGTTTAGGTGAGACCTTAAAATGAAGTTCACATTCTTTTTTTCGTCCATCAAACTCCCGTCACACCTGTGCTTTTCCTCTTCCCCACATGTCAAAATGTCTGCTGTGAAGGAGCTTTACTGCCTTCAGATCAACAGAGTGATTTATGGCCGGAGTTCACACTGTGTTAACAACCCTAGTGGCCCAGACAGTGGTCCTTTTTATTTGGAGAAATGCACTCATTTGCTTTGTTTCCGGGAGTGAGATGAAAAGATCAATATTAATCTCATGTCTTTGTGTTAAGAACAGAGCTGGAGTTACTTAGCTTAAAGCCTGAGGAAAGACTTGCACACTTCAACTCCCTCTACAATCACAATGTGTTAGTTTACCTTTCTCTTAAGTTAAAAGGATATAACAGAGTGGAGGTGTCTTGAGGTTCCTGTCTTCATGCTAATCGAATCCAACTGTGTCCTGACTTGAACTCTGTACTTACATCAATAAATGTATAAATAAATAGATACAGAAATAGCCTTTTTCATCGCAAACTGTATTTATCTATTTATTCATTCATGTAATTGTTCTGTCACTTTTGTCCTTCTTATAAAAACCCACTAGTTATTTTGAGTCAATCCCACATACACTGCCCCTGTGCCAGAGATCCTCACTAGAGCAACAATGTGTATTAATGGGCAGCTGAAAATAGTCCTCAAGGAATTCACATCTGTTGTAGTTTAATAATTTTGACCAATCAAACTATAAACTTCAGTGAAATGAAGTCTGAATGTATTTCGAGACAGAGTAATGCAAATTAGGATTTACTAACAACTCTCAAAATGTTGAACTTTTCCTTTAAACAGTTTTCCAACAAGGAGACTTTTTGCAGGAGACGCCTGTGACTGTACAGTGATGTAATTACATTAATTCCCACATTGAAATTCAGGTCACCCCAGCTTGTTGAAATACTCAGCATGACACTACAAGGACCTAAACTGTTGGATCAGGATAACGTGATTTTTTTATGCATGAGTGAAGAACACATTTAAAACTTTAATATCACAGTCGATCATATGATTGACAGCAGCTGAGGGGATAGACCAGCTCTACCCGGTCAAACTCTAATCAGAAGATCGGCAGGTTTGACTCTCATCTTCCCCATCCTCGTGCCAAAGTGTCCTTGGGCAAGATAGAGTCAACATTGTGGTGGCAATTTCTGTGAATCAAGCACAAAGTCAAACACTTGTCTTTCTGTAAGTTTAATTCAGCATCTGCAGATGGACTCACAGTACAATCACAGAGGTGAGGTCTATGTTCCTATTATCCACAGCCCCCTCCCATTAGGTATGTAAAGGTATTTATTACCCTCCTGGTGTCTTATCAGTAAGACATTCTGCCTTCACGTCTCTGTGGACGACCCCAGATGTGAGATCCCAACCATATACAAAGATATACCATAATGTTGAGGCTTCAAAGAGGCCGTAAAGTAAAAACCTGAGAGCAATAATCGTAATCCTAAAGTTGCCCTTTTAGATAATCTATTTGGTCAATCTTCCACATACAAGTCTGCTCATGCAATATCACATGCACAAAAGACAACATTTCCATTACAACATCTTCGCCATCATCCTGCCTTCATCCTCCTCTGTCCCACCACCTTCATTGGGTCAAAGGGTTATCCCAGGACTGAGCTGGCCCTTATCAGTCTATCCAGTCTTTTCCTGTCAGCAGTTGAAATGCTCACAGCACCTGCGGAAACCTGCCACTGGTTTTCCCCGTGTTGATGTAACAGGCAGCCCCTAGGGATGCAACACCTCACCAACTATATGGTGATTAGTAAATGTGAGTTACAAAATAAAATGGGCAACCTGCAGCATTAAGTAACTTTAACTAATTCAGGTCTTGTCACTGTTTGTACCCTGCAGAGTTCGGCCTGGCGTGTCATCTGGGAGTGCTATCAGGGCTGCCGTGTGTGGGCGTGGCCAAGAACCTGCTGCAGGTGCAGGGTGTGAACAAGAGTGAGGAGCACCAGTCGCAGGTGAGATTATTGCCCCTTTTAATTTTAAAATTTTAAAACTAGACATTTGGGTCGGCTCCTCCATTCTGCGTGCCACGATACTGGCAAGATACTGCACCCCAAGTTACTCCTGACTGCTGTGCCGGCAGTGTTTGAGTGTATGAAAGAGGAAGTGCTGGTTATTTAGTGACTTATAGGTCTACACCATCTTCATTTCCTCGCCTTGACAACTAGGACAGGGGGCCACCTGTTACTCTCCTAGTCCACAAGCTCCATGGTTTTGTTGATATTGACCTTCGGGTGACTGTCATTGCACCGTGTGATAAAGATCTAGGCGAAGAAAACTAATTCAGTTCCACCAAAAATGTACTTCATATCTTATATTAAATTCTCGAAGTCAAGGAGAACTCTTAACTACATATATTAAAAGACAGGTGGCAATTCTAGTTACCATTTCCTTTAAATGTGTACATATTCCTCCCTTGTAGAGGAGTAACCAAATCGAGTCCATAGATGTTTCATTTGAGTTTTTCAAAGTGAAAGTCACTATTTTTTGTTGTGTTTACAGCTCACTGCCTTCTAAAAAACACAAATGTCAGAGGGACGAAGGACAGAATCCTCAATTGCTTTTCAATGTGCGTCTGTGCGTGCATGTGAACTCACACTTGCAAGTCTATTTGTATGCTTGTGCACGTGTGCATGGTGTCTACAGTGTGACTTTTAATACAAGCCAAGGCCTCCTTGTGTAGCTAATGCTAAGTTGACTTTTTGAATACAAATCAAGCTGGAACAAATGGCTGTTGGTCAAAGTATACCTGCGGGACAGCAGAATGTGGATGTCATTAATATGCAAATCACTTTCACTTTGTTCCTCAGTTACCTGTTGGGGACAGAACCAAAACAAGCTGAAGTTAGGTTTGTCTGATGAAGTGATCTGATGGCAGCAGCAATAGCAGCATAAACATAGAAAGATGTTGTCATTATTAAGGAGGGTTTAGGGTGAATTTGGGTAATCTGGGACATTGGGTAATGTGGGACACTTAAACACTGTCACACACACCCATTCTGAACTGGATTCTGATTTAACAATCACATTTTCCGATGAGATTTGCACATTTGCATAACTTCTTTGTGTGGACTGACATACAGACTGCTGCTGTATACACGTGGTGTCAGAAGAATTGGAAAAAGTTCCCAACTGGTAGAATTCTAGTGAACACCATCTCAAGCTGGAACAACTCGGAATGTCTGCGAAAACTTTGGTACACAAGTTGGAGTGTTGCTGATGTCATCACTTACAAACCATTTAACATCATTTTACTATCAGCTCTAAATAGAAGCTTTAACTGTTAAATTTTAAACTTTTGTCACTTTCAAACTGTGTATTCCTCTCTCACAAGCTTCCTATATCAAAATGTTTTGCCTATACAGTCATGTTTATGATTAATGTGCATTTGTTTGAAATCATAATATGCATATGCCCCATCTGATCCTTCTCTGCTCTTATTTATAATGCAAATATTTGAAAGAGGTGTCAATGTGATGTAAAAGCTCTAAACGCATTAATAATACACATTTTATTTACATCGTGAAATAGGACCGTCTGAGGAGCATGCACGTGAATGCACACTGAGTTTTTATTACATGTCATCCCCATGGGTGGTGGTTGAAACGGGATCCTCAGTGTTTCAGGGAGCACAACCTGATTCAAACCAAAACAGACATGACAAGAACACGCAGAGCTCTGATGTGACGGTGATAATAAATGAGCTTTCTCTTTGGGGAAAATGTCAAGATGCAAATTCTTTGTAGATGATGTTGATCTGTGTCAGATCAGCGACGGGCATTTCCTGTAATGCTGCTGACAAGTGCTTTTCAAAATGGAACCTGAGTGCACGGCTGTAGCACTCGTCTGCTTCACCGTTAACTCAATTATCTGGCAATACTCTGTTTATAACCTCAGCCGTCCTCACGAAGTAGTGCGACATGCTAATCCAATTCTCTGTAGGAGCATATCGATCTCCCTCAATTAGTGTTAGTGGCGTTAAGAGTCCAGAAAACGTTGGTTTGTATCTGCTGTGGGAAGCACAGCCACCTCCTGAGTACGCAGTCACCCACATCTTCTGATACAATCTGTGGCTCGGACATGTTCATTTTAGGTATCGGGTATCATCTGCATCACACGCCCATGCCGCCTCTTTGGGCTCAAGCGATTAGCTTTGACTCAGTGGCTGTGCAGGAAATTTTAGATCTTCCCTCCCGTCCATACTGATGTAATTGTCACTCTCTGGGGCTCGGCCTAATTTGTCTACAGGCACGCACATTATTGTGAGGCCTTGAGTCAACACCAGCTTTGCCGTTTCATCGCTTGGAGGAAAATTAGCTTTGAAGTAATCTGTGAAACACGAGCCATATCAGGCTCCCGACCAAACTTCAGAAAATTAGCCATTAAGAAATACGATTATCCATTACTGGTTCTACCCTATCACCGCCACGTACCATTGACAAGCAATATGCTGCCATACTGAATTAAATGTTATTGAGCATGTCCAAAAACATTTCCAGCGCTCTGAGAGCTTTCAACAAGCAATATGCAGTTTGAGAAGTGTCTCTGAAGGTTCCAAACAGAACTCTGTCTCTGTTACACAAATTAAATCTGCAGGTCTTGTCTGTGTGTGTGTGTGTGTGTGTGTGTGTGTGTGTGTGTGTGTGTGTTAGACGCAGGTGCAAAGATACTAAATATGAAAATAAAATACTTCAGCAAAAGTGTTATGTAGTTATATATATTTAAAATACACAATTTGTTACAGGATGTAGTTAGATTGTTACAGATACAGTACATAATAATCATAACTGCTAGTTTACACACTAAACTTTTAAGAGCTTAAAGGAATCACTCAGCATTATGAGAAATGTACTCTTTATCTTGCTGAGGAAGAGAAGATTCATATCACCTTTCATAGTTGTGTGTTACTTGTTCAAAGAGTGAAAATAATAAAATTCGGAGATCAAGTATCTGTCATGTTTTTGCAGTTAGTAAACCTGGAGTAAGGATATATTTGTGCATTCACATGGGGTCGTGATACTCTGCCAAAAAGTAGATCCCAACTCGGAAAATTCCTGTGCACACCAGCTCAAGGCGGTAGGTTTCTTTGTGTTTAAATTTTGGTCAGAAACAACTTTGTTGTATTACAAAACTGTCCTGACTTTGGAATATACAAGCTTCTCTACCTCCCCTGCAGACCAAATGAATACATCTTGTGATATTACAAATTGGGAGCATTTTATTAATATTGACTTTGACTAGCTTCTTCTAAATGAGCTGAATTACTTGTATTGGTATTAATATTGCATTTTATTTAAATGTAGCTGTCCCTTCATTTTGCTGAAACTCTTCACCAAATGCTAAATAATGAAACTTGAAATTTGCTCATAATTGTGACTTGTTTTTCCAACTCATAGAAAAAAAATCAAGCAGTAGTATGAGAACTTTGTTATTCCAGTCTGATATAGAATGTTTTTTTTTTTTTACCCTTTACCATTAAATAATTGTCCCAATGATTTGTTTAGTTGAGAGTCTTTGCAGTGTAGTCCCCTCAGTAGTCCATTAAAAGACATTCTATACACACATCCTGTTGACATGTTGTTGAACAAAACCCTCCATCGCTCCCTGCTCTCTAGCTGCTCTGTTGCTTGCAGCTGAGTTTCGACAGGATGTAGCAATGTGTCTGTGCTCGAACAGAACCAGGGGAGAGCGGTGTGTTCTTATCTGAAACAAGAGATATGAAAGAGGAGAGAAAATGTTTCCTTTCTCCTGTTTTGTCCTTGATTCACTTTTGGAAAATGATATCCTTGTCGGAAGTTCCCCGTTGCTCAGCTTTCTTCTGATCTCACCTCTCTCTCTACCTCCAGCTTTGCTCGCCTCCTCTCTTACTCCGTCCCCTTTTGTCCCCTTTCCTCCCTTCTCATCTCCTTTACTTCTCCCCCCTTTGTCTCAGTTTTTTTTCACAATGATAGCCTGGCTGTAACTCAAACTAGTGTGTTATTGATGACTCACACTGTCTTTCTGCTGCACTTGCTTCGTAAGGGCCAAATCTCTTGCTCACAAACACACACACACACACACACACACACACACACACACACACACACACACACACACACACACACACACACACACACACACACACACATACACACACATATATACACAGCTGGCCACATCCCAGCTGGGATTGGAGGTCCTGTGTGGCCCCTCCTGTCTCCCTGCTGGCTGCTTGCTGTAATCATTCATAGTAGAGTGGACACCCCATCCATCATGGTGGCTAAGCTCCCTTCATGGCCCTGGCCCATAACCCACCACACACCTGTCAACAACAGACAACATCACTGTGTCTGACTTTGCTCTGTCTCCTCGACTGTGAGAGCAAAACTTTTGTTTCTATGAAGGAAAATGAGGAGGTTGTTTTTAAAATGCAGTTACCCTGATGTCTTCCTCCACAAATCTCCACTTACATATTAGATATCAAAGTCTGTGCATCAAGTTTTATTATACTGATATATTGTGTAGGTTATTTTTCTTTGTATGGTTTTAATACCAGATTAATATATGAACCCACTGATGTTAGAAGAGAGCCAAAAACGTAGGAGTCGGTGTGTGGATAATCACCAGATATTTATGGATGGCTAATGGCTTATTATAGAGATTAATTACAATTGCATGGATCAGAATCTGCCATAAAAATTGTGTCTATAGAGTTTAAATATATAACATATATATGTTATATATATATATATATATATATATATATATATATATATATATATATATATATATATGAATGAAGCTATAAAAATAGCTATAAACTCTGCATTTCCAGAGTGAAGGAAGTCATACAACTTTTAATACAACTTTAAAATCACATATACTGTATTTCTGGGTTTGCAATGATGTAATCTCTGTGGAGTGAAATGGAATTGGTGAAGAAAATTGTAATTGGCTTCTGTGTGTCTGTAGGATTCACACAGTGGCTGACAAACTTTACACAAGGCAGCATTAAGTGTCAGGTTAGGTCTGAGTCTCATCTCTGTCTGTATTGATGTAAACATGGGGGACCTCCATCCATCCACGACAGTCATGGAAGAGAAGCAGCTATTACCCTCACACTGTTCCTCTTCAGTTGTTAATGACTAAGTGTGTGTACTTGACCAATGGCATCTTCAGAAGTTTCAGGTATTTGTTAGGTTAGAAATAAGAACTGAGACATAAAATGTCTCAGTTAAAATGTGCTGATAATTTTTCCCTTTTGTTTTTAGTTAGTCAGTGAAATCAATCAAAACTGATGGGTCTCACTTACACCTTTGTAACGCTTTACTTAGATGTAAGACACACAGCTGCTGTCTTATTTGAAGAGTTGTTGTACAATCTGATATACTTCACTGATGCTACATGTTCACCATGTTGGAGGCATGAGTCACACTTAAAGACGCTTTTGTGTAACTTTATTCTCAAAATATGTTTTTTTGCTTAGTGAGTGTTCAGGCAGTGAATAAGACTCTGGACCTTTCAATGACAGTAGTGTTTTTTTTATATTTAGTTTGATAGAATCTTGAAATGGCTTCAATTGGACATGAAAGCCAAGACACTGAGGTTACAGATAAAGCTTGTGAATCCTCTCCAGAGGGTTAATAGTTTGTCTCAGTTTGCTGCAGTTTGCTCTGACATTCTTCTCTGACTTTGATTTTTGTTCCTTTGCCTCCACAGATCACTGCTCTGCAGAAAGGAGGAGACAGCTTCCCACTCACTGCTGCCTCAGGCAAAGTGCTCGGAAAGGTACGGCGAAGGACACATGCACAGTAATAGAAACAAATAGTTTTTCGCCAAGGTGTTGTTTTTCTGCTGCTACCTTCAAAGAACTCACACCCTGCTAAAAGTCAAACTCAACAAAGTGTGTATGACGACCACAGTCATGAAGAGAGGTGAATGTTGAACAGTAACTCTCTGTGCAGGCGCTGCGTAGCTCTGATAAGAGCTCTAAGCCAGTTTACGTGTCCGTGGGCCACAAGATCAGCCTGGACACAGCTGTACGCCTCACACACTCCTGCTGCCGCTACCGGGTCCCCGAGCCCATCAGACAGGTACACACTCAGACACACACACCCACGCACACACACGCACGCGCACACACACACACACACACACACACACACACACACACACACACTGAGTCAATAGTGAATTCTGTAGCAGAGTGACTGAAAAGAAGTCCTGGAGGAAAGGCAAATTCAGAAGAAGTGTGACAGCGTCCTGCTGTGAGACAGAGAGGTTGATTATCATGCTGTGTTTGCCTTGCTACAGAAGGGCCTGCGAGAAATAGAGGGAATAATGAATGCAGCCAAATCAGGTGCTTCACCAACTTTTTGGAATTGCTTTTTTTCCCAGAACCAATGTAGATGTCAATGCAAAGAATTTCAGTGAATAACATAATGCTACCACGACTGGTCCAATATGAAAATGAAGATATTTTTAGCTCCCACACTGTAGCTGCAGCTGTCACATTCAAGATGAAGTCTTATGTTAATTAAAGGTTTCAAATGCTTGAATTTACTTGAGAAGTTGGTGTAATTATTTTTCAGTTGTATACTTTTCTCACAAATGAAAAACCCCAAATCACAAAGTATACATTGTCTTGAGTATTGGTTGGTGTGCATTGTACATGATATGCACTAGGGCATACGATGTCAGATCCACAGCATTCCTAAAATTCAAGTCCATGTTGAGCAGAAAGATGTTTCAGCATTCTGCCTAGTTTCTCTTCCATTCTATAGACATTATCATTATCTTTCTTGGGACTATCTTCCTCTTTCCAGTTGCCAGTTTCCAGAAGCGTAGAGGCATCAGTTTGATGTCATTTTGTAATGTGCGACATTGACAGAAGGAATCGATAAACTTGGATTTCAGTGGTTTAGACATCTTGGAACCAGTCTTCAAGTGGAACTGGTCGATTCTCATAACTACAAATACATATCCATACACATCATTAAAGGTAACTCCTACAATTTGATCAATTTTATAACATCGCAACAGGTCTTTGGGGAGTAGAACTCCATGTGTGACAAAATCTGTATAAAGCCAGTTGTGTCTAATAAATGTCTTCAAGTGATGTAATTTGGGGCTGGAGTTGATATGTTTTTAAAACCACTGCTACTATTACACACCTGAACCTTGCATTGTGGGTAATGTGAACACCAGGTTTTGACAAGATAGAAGAGTAGAGCATCAGTTTTTCATTCTTTAAAACAAAACAAAAGGTTTGACAGGTTTAAAGAAGTGTTTTGCATAATTCGTGGAATTATCTTTTAATAGGAATTAATGTGAAAACAGGTCTAGGTGGAGGGTGGATGAGAAGGTTTTTCTTAAACCTTTAAGTAACTGACTTTGAATAAAACAAAATGGAGAAGAGACTGTATCCTTACATGGGTTATTGATTATGCTGATAATCACATCTCATGAACATGCACCCCCTCATGCTCAAACCTTATAACAAAGCACAACAATGTAAGAGGTTTAGTGAACAAATATTATGTTGTTCATCCAGTATTTATTTGTGTTTCTACCTGTCAGTGTTTATTATATCATCCTCTGCATTAGACAATATAATAAACTGAATGAAATCTTTGCCCAGAGATGGTGATTAAGATCACTATCAATTACCAGGATAAGTGGGCAAAGGAAATAAATGGCCCGGAGGGTTATTTTACAGCTTTAATGAGTCCTGTCATATAGTAATAGTTATAGTTTTGACTGCATTCTGCATTTTCTGTTATAAAAAGGGTCATAAAAAGTTCAGTCTTAAAACATAAAAACACCCACTGACTGTCATTTTGGGGAAAAAAGGAAGAAAAAAAACCTGACCTGAATTGATCCCTCCTCCTCCCTCAGGCTCTTTTTCTTTCTGCCACTAGGCTGTGCTGTGCTTCTGCTGCTCAGCAGGATTTCACCTTCACTGAACAGAAAACACACTTTAAGACCCATGAGCGCACACACGCCTCTCAAAATCAGTTTTTCACCAAGAGAGCTGCAGTTGCAGCGGCTTACTCATCCCCTCCTGTGTGGTGTTTATTTCATCAAAGTGTGAATGTGATGTGTTTAGCTGGTGAGAAGGAAGCAGCAGGGACTGAGTGTGGACATCAGACAGAACCAGGGACACTCTCACCTTCCTCCGTCCAATCGCTGACACCTCTGTCTCACTGTCCAACCTTTCTCCGAAGTCCACATTCCCCTTTTTTCTGTCTGTCTCTTGCTTTTCGCCTTGTGTTCTCTATCTGTCTGTCCCACAGATATTTTCTATTCTGTTTACTGCTGACATCACAGAAAGCAGCCCCTCACAGATCCAGTTCTGGAGAGTGTCGTGTTCAGAGCTGAACCCAGACGATAGAAGTCAAGCTGCTGTATCCTCCCCTCTGTCAGACACGTGCATTGGACAACAAGACGGCCGAAACAGGCCACACAGATGTCAAATTATTGGTTTGAAAATATTTAATTTGTCCAGACTCTTGTATATCAATATCAATGTCGGTTGTACATGCTTAGCCGGACTCAGCAGCTAAAGGTTGCCAGTGTCTCTGTGGCAGATGTCGAGCTGTGGTTTGTTCAGAGCAGTGCTGGGGTTCGCCAGAAAAGGGCACAGTCTATGTTTATATTCAGGAGAGAAACATTGTTAACTGGAATCAGTAGCATATTGGAGGAGCAGGTTGTGGAGCAGATATGACAAGAAGTTGGACAGACGGGTAGAGAACAGAATATATCTACCTACTAATTCCACAAACGTCTGTCTTTATGTGGAACACATATCTCAGAAATAGGTCATCTAATCAACTTCACACTAGGCATGTTTATTGTAAATTACCTGAGAAATTGCAGTGCCAAGTTTGGTGCTATTTTAACACGCAATTTGTCAAATATTTATAAACAATTTATAAATAGGCAAACGGCTGTGTAGCAGTTATTAGGGGCCGGGCAGTGGTCAGAGTTGAACATGTCTTCTTTTATGTCATTTTGATAATTTTATTATTTTTATTTCACCATATTGGACTGACACATTCACCGGAGTCCTGGGTGCTGATCTCTGTTATTCTGTTATGCCAACAACATTCATAGAATCACTTCCTCTTCATCTTAGTCGTCAAAGTAAAAGCAAAATGTTTGTTTTGTTGCTGTAACACTTTCTATCGAGCTGAATTACAGAGCTTTTATTATGAAAGGTTGTGAACTTGGGTCTGAAGGTTGTGTCAATGGCCACAGACCTTTAAAATAGTGGACATGTAATGTATGAAACAATGACAGCAGTTCAAGAAATCATTCAAACTTATACTTTATAAAACTCAAATATAACTTATGGAATGACAAGGAATAATTCTGAAGTGGCTCTGCATCAATTCGTTTTTTCGTGTTTGTGTTTGTTTGAGGAGTGACAAATTAAATTAAAGAGTAACTGGAGCAGTTCATGTTGAAAATGAGCCTGTCATTAGGGCTAATTGCTCGGTCTGCATTAATCCAGCTACTCCCCTTCTCACGGGCATCAACCAAAAGACGCTTCGCTTCCCTGCAGGGTCTTGAGCAAATATACCTGTCGTGACACAGCTGTGTCCTCCTGAGTCCTCCTGAGTCTTCCATTTGTCATAATTTGTGGTTTCACAGTGCAACTTCATATAATGTCACTGCTGATGTGACATTGTCATTCTTTATGGTGTCACAGTGCAATATTTCATAATGTCAAACTCCTCAGACACAATCCATGACAAGATAGTGATTTCATTGAACCCTCTCAGTTTGATGGTTGCGTAGGGTTTATACCGATTTTTTTCTGTTAGCAGAAATACACAAAAGCTGGAAGACAGATTACCTCAAAACTTGAAAGGATGTGGTATGTGTCAGGAAAGAACTTGTTACATTTTGGTTCAGATCAAGATCAGGGTTCAGCTCCAGAGTTATTTTCTTCACTCTAACATTGCAAGATAGAAAGTTTATCCACTTTTTCATTGATTTCTCAGAGTTGAATTTGTGGATCATGATGAAAATAATCAGGCCTGTTTAGGGGACTTATATTTATGATTATGTGCTATTTGGTGTAGATCCAAATAAGAATAGCATCTAGTGAATTTACATTTTTGTTATAAGGGGACTGTTGGGCCTTGGCGGAGGTATGCTCTCTACACCCGGCTTTGGCTGAGGGGGTAGAGAAGCAAGACGCTAAACCCTGAATGGCCCCTCATAGATGTTGAATGCACTAATTGGAAGTCGCTTTGGATACAAATGACATGGAATATAATGTAACTATATTATTATATTGTTTTTTTAAATTGTCTCGATGAGTGCTCCCCAAAAATCCTTGGCTCCTCACTGGCTGCACAATCTTAGTGATGCTGTTTTCCACAGTGATGAACCTTCCGGTTAGGTCAGCAGAGAAGTTGCGTCGAGGTGCAGTTCTGGCAAGCGGCATCCAACATGCATTTAATCCGGTGTCAGGTCATTTATGGACGATTTCACGACCACAGCTAAATCAATACCTGAAGGGAGATGGATTTTGGAGGACTTGGTCGAGCTCACCGATTGGGCAAGGATAGAGTTCAAACCTGCAGAATCCAGAAGCCTGGTACTGAAGAGGGGCCTTGTCCAGGATTGGTTCTATTTTCAAATCGGAGAGGGCATCATCCTAACTGTCCAAGAGTCCTGTGAAGAGTTTGGGGAAGTGGTACACGGCCAAACTCAATGACAAGCAGAGTGTGAAAGAGATGCTCATGCAAGCTGAAACCTGGATGACATTGCTCTTTTACAAGGTACCCGTCTCCACTGTTGAAAGGCTGGAGAGGAGATGGCTAGGCGTCCCGAGAAGTTTCTGCTCCATTGGCCTATACTGCACAGGCAGCGAGGTGCTGCTGCCAGGAACATCTGTGGTTGAGGAGTATAAGGCAACAAAAACACAGCAGTCCATGATGTTGTGAGACGGTAAAAATAGAAAAGTACGCCAGGCAGACATCAAGCCAGCAGAGCGCTGAGGGAGGCTGAGGATCAGTGGTCCTTTTTTCAGTGATGTACCCCCTGTGAAATATTTTTTCAGCCAAGTACCCCCTAACCAGCGCAAAGTATTTTTGGTTGAAAAAAATATGTAATACACAGCGCTGTGCCATCAGTGTCTGATTTATTAAACACTTATATTTTATTGAATATTTATTAAATAACTATTTTTAAAGGATTTTTGAATGGATGCTAATTTTAAATATATTTAAAATCTCACGTACCCCCTGGAGTACCTTCACGTACCCCCAGTTTGAGAACCACTGGACTACATCATGCTGACAGTCGTCTGGTCAGTAGCCCAGAGCAGGCTAGGTCTGGGTTGCTCCACCAGGACAAGCTGGAACAAAACTAGACCAAAAGAGCAGCATGGCATGGAGCCAAGGGAGGTCCACAAGGCAGTGGAGGAAAACGGACACGTAAAGGCTGTAGCCATGAACAAGCTGCGCTGCTGAACAAGTTGGGAAGCTGTGCAAAGAGAGCACTGACCTGGCATGGAAGGACACCGGATCCTGCCTACTCCATCAAACTTCCACACAAGGGTTAGCAGACAGCCCCACCTGCACACTCTGCCAAAGGCCTGCCAACCTTGAGCCTGTCCTCTCCTCATGTTGATCAAGTTCGGCAGATGGTGGCAACACGACCAGATCCTAGCACAGTTGGATGACGATGTGAAGCAGGCAAGAAAGAAGGCAAGACAGCTTCCTAATTGCCCTCGTTTCATCCACTTTCTCAGGCCAGGGGAGAGTGCAACAACAGAGATGAGGAGCAAAGGGGTCCTGGTTGCGGCAAGCGATTGGGAAATGCAGGAAGACCTTAAGATGAAGCTCAAATTCTCTGAAGATATAGCCCATAGTAGCTCAGGAGACCTGATATCGCCATATGGTCTAACGTTAACAAGCAAGTGGTGCTTATCGAGCTAACAGTACCCTGGGAAGAGAGGATATAGCAGGCACATGAACGAAAGCTAAAGAAATATCAGGACCTCATCCTTGAAAGCCAACGCAATGGATAGAAGGCCTGGAACCAGCCTGTGGAAGTCGGCTCTAGAGCTTTGCAGGGCAGTAACTCTGGAGAGCCCTTGGAATGCTTGGGCTGGAAGGTCCAGCTAGAAGGCGGCTAGTAGCCACTATTACCAAGCAGGCAGAGGCGGCATCGCTGTGGATCTGGAAGGAGTGGTGGCAGAGCCAAACTGGTAACGGGCCAATAATATCATAGGGTTGAGTGGTGGAAGCAGGCATAGTACCAGGACACTGGTGCTACCGTTGAGCTCCCAGAGATGTCATGGGCTTAAATTGATGAACCATTGAGAATGGGGGGTGACCATTTGAAAACCTCCAGAAGCCACTCAACTAAGGCCCAGTTTGGAGAGAGGTGCACTGAGGAAGGAAATTAAGGAGATAGTGATGCTATCTGTAAAGCTGAGTCAGTTGCGATAACCCCTATTGTATTTTGCATATTGTATAAAGCAAAATCCTGTTTTTAAAGGTACACATAATGAATTGGATTAACACAGGATGTCAGTGTTTCTTGCAATTTTAAAACTTACGACTGACGGTAGTGATCAACTGTCTCCTCAGTGTCTCAGCACTAAAAATGAACCCTTCACTCTGCTGTTTATTTTTCTCATATCCTCCACCTGTAAGATCCTCTTACTTTATATGATAAGTCAAATAAACCTCTCCATCCACAGTTTGAAATACCAAGAGAGGAAGATGAAAGGTGACATCACGTTTGGCTCCTGCAATGAAGGCTGATGTGTGAATGCACTGACGCAGAATCTTATGTCCCACAATGACACAGTCACATACACAGTCTCTCTCTCACACACACACACACATATATATATATATATATATATATATACACACACACACACACACACACACACACACACACACACACACACACACACACACACTCTTCATTTCACATTTTGTTATATCGAAGCTTTTCCTATAACCTCTCTAAAATACCCCCTGCTCACTAGAGTGTATACCTCCACCAAGTCTCCAAATGAAACCACATCAAAATGTGTACACACCAGTCCCCTAAACACGCCTAATTTTTCCTTCAAGATCCAAGAATTATTCTCAACGAAAATGTTGAAAAATGCTCTGTTCAGATCCACACAAACATTGTATGACTTCTTGATTCTTGCTGATCAATACCACATCCTTCCACCAAGTTTTCTGGTAAACCATTTACATCATTTTTTGCGTAAAACTGCTAACTAACAGACAAACAAAGAGACTAAAACATAACTTCCTCTGCGCAATGTAATAAGCTTAATAAAATTCCCCAGACAGAGTTAATGTTGACCAACACATTGTCACTTTACTAGGTCTCTGCTGGTTTGTCTAACAATGTTCAGAGGATCACACTCCAGCATGGACCATATTAACATAAATTTTATTTTACTAGCCCCATTACTCTATTCAGATTTGATTGGTTAAGTCCCATTTGTACATGGGAGTAAATGCATGTATTGATATTTGTGTATTTATTGCTGATTTTCCATGTGACAGGTTGAACACATGAAACTCGGTTCCAAATTAGAACCGAATCCAAAATGCCAAGTATTGGTTATCTGTAAAAAAAATAGAATTTCGGTTCTGCTTATCGGTTCCTAAACTGCAAGGATGCCGTATGTGTCTGCCAGGACCTGTATACGTGACTCTGTCACACACAAGCAACAGCCTGTTCATTTGTTTAGACACAGCCTAGTATGGCTAACGTGGCTAAGATGAGCCGCTATAAACGGTCAAAAGTCAGGTGGCATATCCAAACTCACCAAACATTTAAGGCAGCACGGCGTCGATCTGAAAGACTGCACAGCATTTTAATGTTCTGCAGTCAGGGAGAGCGAGCTGCGATGGCAGCGACACACCGCTCTCGCCTGCATTCAAGGGAAAGCTGACTAACATGACTTGTATGAATTATGTCAGTAGGTTTACTATAAATGAGACGTACAACAAGCAGCTCAAACCAGTTATTATCCACAAATGGTTCAACTGCTAACTGCTACTGCCCGGTGTAACATGAAGCACAGCTACTGTGCATCGGTCCAGTCCAATAAAGATATTTTTGTTATCCAAACATTTGACCTCTTTTTTTTACCATTTTGGAATAAAAATGGGAAAATCGATAAGAACTGGAACCGATAAGCAGAATCGTGATCGTAATCGATAAAATTTAAACAATACCCAACCCTACTTTTACAGTTTCCTACTGAGGAGATGTTAATCTGGTTCAATGATTCCTCAAAGCCTTTAACTGCTATTCTGGGATTCTTTGCTACATTACTGATCATTGTGCTCTTTACATTTGTACTCTTCTTAACTTGGCACAAATCTCAGAGTTAATTCTTAGAGATGATAGAGGAGGTATCTCTCCATGACGAATGTGAAGATATGGAAATATTGACATGAACAGGAAAGTTAGCATAGACAGTCGACAAAATCTCAGTCTAACAGTCTGAGTTGAGAGGATAAGCAGAGTCCAGCCAAAGGCAAAGTAAAATAAGTCATTCCAAATCTGAACTCAAAATGAAAGTCCACGCTCTTAACTGCTTCAGAGAACATTTGATGTGAAGTAGAAGTCTGACATCTTCCTCGATTCATCGTCTCTGTTTTTACTTTGCGGTCACTGTGACAGTGAGAGAGTGACAAGCAGAGGTCAGAGAGCGGAAGCTGACTCATCCTGGAAGATGTTGCATTAGTGACCAGACCATACATCCATTAGCTTTACCACTTAATCTTTTGAGGGTCGTGGGGGGCTGGAGCCAATTCCAGCCGACAGTGGAGTACACACTGGACAGGTCACCGGTTTATCACACAGAGACAAGTCTAACCCCTGTAGAAACATTTAGTTGGTTTCAGTTCATTGTCTTAGAACTCTGCAGTTACTCAGTCATCCGTGTTTTTACTGGCATCCTGCCATCATGTGAGGTGGGACTGACTCTGGTTTTGATTGATACTAATTCTGTTTAGAAAAGTTGACTTCAAGCTTTAAGCAGTGTTACAATACATAACCTCATATTAGCAGATACGAGCCCCCAAATAAAACAAACAGCAGGAAAACTACAAGAAAGTTAATGACATAGTCAGAGTTCCATATGCGAGTGGAGTATAAAGCTAGGCTGATCAGTCTGTATGTACAGTAAATTGCCACCCATTTTCATTGATGCTGTAGATCAGATATTAGGTGTTAAATGTTTTACAAACCAACGTCCAAAATATTGAGTCATAGCTTCTCTAATTTAAAGAGAAGTGTAAACTAAATATCTTTGGGTTTGGGTCAACATAACAAGGTGGCGGCCTATTAGGAAGAGATCAGCAGATTAATGTGTAATACAAAAAATGCTAGTCCCAGTGGGGTTGTTGTGTTTGTGAAAAACAGAGAATGCATTCGTTAAATAGTAAATTGTGGTTGATTCAGTGACCTTATGTCTCATCTAATTCTTTGACTTTCGGGTTTCTGGGATTGTTATATGGGCATTGTGTATTTCACACCAGCTTCTCTTTTTCTCATGTTTTAGCCTTGGAAAGAAATTCCTGCACTAAGCCCAATACTTTGAACCAAACTACATTACAGCTCAGAACTTTGTATGCGTTTCCTCTTTTAATCAGTCATAACTTTTCCTCGGGATGTTACAGGAATTAATCTGGAATCAGAAAAGAATAGATCGGAATCAAACCTTTCACTCCCACATGTTCAACATAGAAACATGTAGCCCTCTGGTTAGAAGCTCCCTCCTCTGACCACTCAACTCACACTGTAGCCTGCATGAAAAACCTTGACAATTCAAACTTGTGGAAACTTGTATTTCAAAGCTTTGACAGTTTTAATAAACCTATAAGGCTTCATGGATGAGTGACAAAACACCATCGAGACAGTAAATTATGTGGCCACTGAATCATCACCTATACAACCTGTCATTATATATATATATAAAATGCTGGTTTTCACTCAACAGGTTTGGGTATATATTGTTGTTTCATGTGTGTAGTCTTGGCCCACATTTGGTCCATTGGTCATTATCTCCAGGCTAAAATCCATTACTCACTATAGTCAACCCCCTAAACCTCATCCTCCACATACACTAATGGGAAGACATCCACTGGTAATGGGACTCTGAGGAGCAGGCTGAGACGTACAGTAACAGCTTATCTCCAGACCTCTCCTCTCTGTCTGAGTGCTTTGCACCGAGCGGAAGTCACTAATTATGATCCCTCTCTTATTGCAGTCACCTGTACACCGCTGACTCTCACAGTTCATACAGGACTGTAAAACATTAGTGTGTCATCTAAAGTTTATCTGTTTGTTTTCTGGCAAATAGTTTCCTGGAAGTATGAGAAGGGTTGAACTTGTATTTCAGGTTTCCTGATATTTATCTCTTGCTACATAAAAGGGTATCCTCAATCAAATTTATTTTTGATTGAGGATATCCTCAGAGCACCTATACTAAAACATCCTCCTTCACACCATGAGGCTCTTTGGATATCGGATGTATACAATTTTCTTATTAAGGGATAATAAATGTGGATCCTCGCTCCACTCTCCATTTTGGGTTTCCATACATCCCTCTGCTGGGCCGGGCAGGAAGACGGAAAATGTAAAAGCTGTACAGCTGCAGTCCCAGATTGCAAAATGGATGGAATTTCCATGTGAGTGATAGGCAGTGGGGAGGCTGCATGCATAGAATAAAAGAGATTGAGAGAGGCTTTGTGCGTTTGTGGGTACAGGGGAGAGGGCATGCAGTGTGTTTGTGTGTGTGTGTGCCATAGAGAGAGACAGAGAGAGATGTGTGTGTTTTTTATGCAGATTTTGAAGGCAAGGATGTATTTATGTGGGAAGCAAGATTTTTTTTTTTTTTTACAGTCTCCAGGTTCAAGAATTCATCCAGAGCAAACCATAACAAAACATATGTTTCTCTCTCTCTCTGTGTGTGTGTGTGCCCACGCATCTAATCTGTGTTATTTCACCAGCCTGTGTTTCAGGTGTGTGTGTGTGTGTATCTTGCATTTGATGAGGCCCCACTCCGACTTTTTCAACTTTCTCTTTTAACTCTCAGCCTCCTTGGTCTCCTCGACTTTATTAGTCCTAACTGTACTGTTATTTATTTTTTACTCTTCTCTCTCCGACTTCTTTCATCCATCCATCTATCTCCTCCCCCACCCCCCACTGCGTCTTCTCCACTCTGTGAATAATTCAGGCCTGCAGTGCTAGTATATTTTTGGTTGTTGTCACCTCTGCAGTAACACAAACACAACCCATACCAGTGAGCATGCACACATACATACACACAGCCAACCAACGAAGCTCTTTGACGACACCAAAATAGCACCAGAGACTGAGACTCGCCAACTACGAAGAATTATCCTGACAGGGTCTTTACACCATCTGTCATGTTCAACAGTCATTTTATCCTTTGTTCAAATGAAGACATTGAACAGTGCAGTTTAAAGAAATCACTGAATACAACAAATATAATCCATCAACTGACTATAATGCTTATCGCTAACATAAAGAGACAAACAACCATTCTCGCTCACGTTTACACCAACGGCTCAGTCTCCAGTTAAATAATCCAGTTGGAAACACACAAACCCAACTTGATTTTCTTTTTAGTTTTTCCAACAACAAAGCAGCAGCATGTCATCAGCACTTTAACCTTTAAATACACACTAACCTTTGCAGCATGCTCATATATTATCAATAAATCTGTGATATAGTCCACATATTTTCATATTGTACTTGTTTTGTTGATAGATTTTTTGTTTTTGTTTTTGTATATTTAATCTCTGTTGCCTTTCTTTCATTGCAATGTTGACATGCTGTTGTTCAGCCATTGTATATCAGGTGAACAATTGGTTATTAGCTGTAATCACAAAATAAAGCTACGGCTGCTTGGATTGTCATTAATTTTGCACCAGTTTGGCTCCAAAGTAAAGTATTGATCAAACTTGGATCTGCTGGAAAAAACTGCAGAATGGTCAAGAGATCAAAGTCATTATGATTCTTCTGTCGACCAGATTTCATGCTGATTCATGCAATATTAATGGAGATATTTCAGTCTGGAGCTTGGTGCTGGAGCCACTGTTTGGCTGACCGACATGGCCCTAGGCTCTATAATGTGAGGATGCACATACATCTTTTCTCTTTTTTATATCTTTGTCAATTGAACATCTTTGGGTTTTAGATTGTTGGTCAGATGAAAAGAAGGTAACATGTAAATGTGATTTCTAAATTTTTCACTCTCAAGATTTTACAGTCAATCAAAACATTCAACAGATAAATGAATAATATGATTAACTGAAAACCACATGGACAGCAATGGCACACATCAATTCCCCATTTGTTCCTCTTTTCAAATCCTCTGTGGAGTAGCTAGAACATCACTTTGAAGGAAACAATGTGTTTCATTGAGTTTGAAAGGAATAGATGAGAGAAAGAGAAGCTTACACAGCCATAAAACAGTCATGTTGGACAAGTGGCAGAGTGAAACATCTGTGAGGGAAACACCAGTGCTCTGCTAGTGGCAGCCAGTGGAACTTTTCTGCACGTGTCGAGAGGCTGTGACTGATTTAAAGTGGAGCTCCCCTCTGGGGCTCGGGGCTGTCTAAATGTTAATATATGTCTGTCTGACATTCTGCTGCTGCAGCCACTGGACTCTGGACCTCCACCGAGAGATTGGTGTAGAGAGAGATGGAGGAGCTGCCCTGAGGTGGATATGAAAGAGAAGTGTAGATGAGAGGTGAAACAGAGGTTTGAGGAGAGTAAGGGAGGGAGGGAGATCTGGAGGAAAACCGTTTAATAATCAGAGTGATAAAAAGGATTTTAAGTGAGGGAAGGTGGATTCCAGGGAGAAGGAGAAATATAAAGATGGTTTTGAAAAAAGGAAGGAGGGATGTAGAAAGGAAGAATGGGTAGAGCAGACTGGCATAGCTGCAGGGCTTCAGAGGCTTTGGGGGACCAGAGGATAAGAACCTGCCCCGGGCCACTGGACCAAAGCCAGGACTCTGACACCTCTGTGTGTGTGTGTGTGTGTGTGTGTGTAGAGAGCCAGCATGCCACATCTGTTCACCTGTGCAGTCCCACCCTGACAGGGACTGTGGCGAGAGAAACCCAGCTCTGAACTGATAAAAATTCAGGCGTAGGTTGTTTTTTTTTTTGCTCCACAGCAACACAGCTGTCACAATCTCTTCAGTTTCCCTCAGTCACTCACCCTCCTCTTTCTCTTCTTCTGATGCGCACAGTGTGCGCACTTGTGGGGCTTAAAAACCAGAGTGGAAAAATTGCATTTTCAAATGGTTTGTTTATAGGTTCATGCCAACTAATTATAAATTAATTCTCAAACCATTAATGTTGGTTTGTAAAAAAATGTTCGGGAGCTGAGAATTAGATGGTTAATTGGACTGATTTCTATCACTCTGCCAGGTTTGAGTATCAGTGACACGATGAGTCTAAACACTTGGGTTTTAAGTCTTGGGATTTCTCTTGGTAATGGCCCGGTGAAGTGCAGAATTGAATTTGGGGCAATTTGGACATACGACCAGAGCTCTGTAGCAGCTGCGGCTGGGACTCATCAATGTGAGTAACTGAGTAGCTACTCAGGGTTCTGTGGACTGAGTCCTCCAGCCGGTCAAAGATTAATTACTGCTGATCACTTTTACAGTTTCAGGAAGAAAACTGCAAACATCATTCACACAAAGCAAGCAAGCAAAAAAGACATAACAATGGGGGTGTTTACTGTAATTTTAGGGTAGGTCTAAGCTATAAAACAACATTACAAACAGCAATGCATTAATATAGATATAACTGCAAAAGAAGTTATGGGGAACAAAATCTTCATATAAACCTAGTTGAGACTATGCGGTAAGGTAATTGTCCATTTGCAGGAGCTGCTTTAAAAACAATTTACCATTTAGAATGAAGTGTTCACCTTCTGTATACAGTTTTAAAGGCAAGTTGAAAACCCACTTGTTTCCTCAAGCTTTTTAATGTCCTAAAGTTATTATAAACTTTTTAGCTTTTATTTGAATTGATTTCATTTATTCTTGTTCTTGTCTTTGATTTAAATGCACTTGAAGAATAAACTTGACTGAATTAGTTTTGGGGTATATTTTTCATTTTGTTATAAACCTGTGTTAAATTACATTTCATCACTGGGGATATAACAATCCTGAGGGAACATGACTATCTACAATATGTCATTTCATCCGGTCGACCTAATGATGAAGGCTCTGGGGTGCTGTTGTTATATCTGGTCCGTGTGTCTGCATTTGAGTGCAGCTCAAGCATCTATGAAGAATTGTTCTGTGTGGTTCTATTTAAATGTAGAGTGTCAAACATGATGTTCTGTTCTGTTCCTTTTTGGGTTTTCAACATTTCTGGATGTGCCTCTCAACTAAAGTTGCCTATTTTTACTCACTAGGCAGGAAGCAGCGATCTGAGCAGGCACACAAGACACTACAACAAGTTAGCCACTGCAGAAATAAGTTTGCAACAACAACTCAGATCCAGACAGATACTTCATTTGGAAGAAATAGACTGCATAATGAATATTATTGAACATTTTTAGAAGAGCTGTATATTAGACTCAGAGCAATGCACACACAGGCCCTTCCAGCTATTCACATCTTCATGGCATCAGATGACTGTTCAGAGTAGGTTGATTAGTGATCAGAGGAGGGGAGGAGCAGGGTTATGAAGTCATACAGCCTCACTGAATCACAGCATTAAACACAATACAAATAGTCAAACTGGCTCTTATATCTGTCATAACGACAGTTTATAACAGTGAACTCTTGTGTCCTTCCTCCAGTTTGATTGATTGGCTTCAAAACACACAAATCCAAAGTGAGAACAGTCATTTCTTATTTGGTCAAGAGTTGGTTAATGAACATGTAACATAAATTCCATAAAGTAATTTCACCGTTCTATATAGTTTCTCTCAGACATTTCTCTGTTTACAGTTTGGCATCAGCATACAAAAAGAGCACTTGACTATACAAGCTATTATGGCTATTATACACACTGGCCATGGTGTAACTGTTATCTGTGAATGCAAATATTCATTGAACATGTGATGCAGCTTCTGTCGTTCTACCCTGAGCTTTACAGACAGCTCTTTCTTACTACCAGCAGGAGTTTGACAAGATTAGATTAGATGGTGAATTGGTCATATAAAGTGTAACAGGCCTAATCAAAATGGCTCGGTGTTAATGAGAAGATTATCAGTAGAAATAGAAAATGAAATGTTTTGTTCTGTAAAGGTGGATATTCCATTTACTCAAAGAAAATCCTGTATTATTCCTTAATGTGTAGCAGATGTCTGAAATACAATATCTTCAATGTGACTCCAAATACACATAAAGCTAATTATTGATGAGCCACCCTCCTACACATTCTACACTGAGAGGGATCTCTGTCTTATTCAAATTTATCAGAAACCTACTGCAATAAAAGATGTACAACACCGATCAGTTTCTGATCCTGTATTACCCCTGTATGAGTGATATATCTTAAGATGTAATTTCCATTCTCTGCCACAAAATGTTTCACGTCATCAAATGAGAGAATAATACATTTCTCAATGAGTAGTACTATATAGACTAAATGTGCCCTGGAAGCTTTGTAATTTAATTACCAGATTATATGGTGATGACAGGAAAAAGACCAGAGGTGGATGATGTGGAATAAAGTTGAAATAGACATGAAATAAAATGTATTTAAATAAGCAATTAAAAGACGAGTGCCATTGGGGGCAGCCGTGGATATCTGCTGGCCGATGTCGACAAAGGTTCCAGGAACGTCAAAGCTGCTTTATTTTTAATCTATAAAGAATCAGGGAAGCCCTTATGTTGAGCCTTGAGGCACCCCACAAATGAAGCTTAATGTAAGTTCAATCAGGAAGTCTACCTGTATGTCCAATTCATTCACTACTCTGCCTGCTTCTCTCTGCTTCTTCTTATCAGATGAATGTTGAGTGTTTCAATCAGATTTTTCCCATGATCTCAAAGAGCCAGTCACGTTGTTGCTGTTAATTTTAAATCTGTTCATCAGCTGTCATTTCAGCATTTTCCATGAATAATGGTACAAATCAAAATTGTAGTAAGTTCTTGAGATGTCAGCTGTTTGGATTATAAACACCAAATGAACAGGGGAAGGGTTAATGTGAGTAGTTTACCTGATTAAACTACATTTTGTCACATCCACCATCTCAACTTTTGTGTCACGTTGCCTTTATGGAGCCTCACAATTTTTTATTTGTAAAGAGGGACATTGCCTGGAGGAAGGAGCACCATGATAAATAAGTAGTGGATTTTGTGATTTTGTCATTTGTGGAGATTTAGAGGACATCATAAAAAATAATACTTAAATGATGGGACCTGAGAAGCAGTGCTGTAATTTCCTAATGATGTTTAGATGGATATGCTGCCTCAGAGACATTTGTACAACAACTGATTTGTCAGATAATGATTTATGTTGTTTGTCAGATTTAGCAACAAACACACAGGCTCAGTTTGCTCTGTGTGTGAAGTCAGCATCAAGGCACTTAATATTAATTTCAAACTTCAGACAAACGTGTTCGGTGATCAAGGACGTTCCTGCTCACCTCTGAGAAGCTGACAAATTGCAAACGCTGTGTGGAAACTTGTTAAATGTGGAATCCCTTCCTCTTTTTCTCTTCTTTTTTTCTCTCTCCCCCTCCACCTGTGCTCCTCCTCTCCTCTTCCACAGGCTGACTGTCGCTCCAGAGAATACCTTCGCATACACTTCTCAGCTGTAGACACAGAAATCAAAGAATGAGGTAAGTGACAAAATCTTCATCATACACGTCTGTGTTCTCACTTTCCAGTGTGCATATTCACACAGTGCAACTTTTTTGTGTGTTACCTTTGTGCATGGTGAGAGGAGTAATTTATACAGTCTTAAAATAGGATTAAAAGCCACAGCAAGTGAGTCACTGAAGAATTTCCCCTAATCCTACAGTAAACCCAGGTTGTTAAAAAGCCAAAACAGTCTCATCTACTTTGCTGCTTAAATTAAACAAATTTGGTGTTGAGGAGGATAAATACTGGTGTCATCAGAAAACTGTTAAATGTACACAAGAAGAATTCATGCTCAATTTGCACAAGATTAGATCAAACCCATGAAATTAAAGATATACTATATGTAACAATTCTTTATATACAATGTTCAAAAACAGGTACACCTATGTTATACATTTCGATGACCTTTATTTAAGGTAACAAGCCATTTACTATTGGCTGCCATTGAATGCATTACATTTACTCTTGGCTCCGTCTCTGCAATAACTTTGACGTATGACAAAGGAAAAACACACATTGGTCACTCATAATGGATCATGGTAAATGGTCTGTATTAAAGAGCTCTCCTTGATGACCGCTCAAAGCACGTTACAGTAAAGTTTCATCTATCACTTTTCTCTATGGTATTGGGGGGTAGTTCACTTTGGCATGTGGAACGGGGAAGATGGGGATCGAACCACCAACCTTCTGGTTAGAGGACGACCACTCTAACAATGATCCACAGACCCATCATGATGATTTATTGTTCTTTCTTCCATAACATGACTAAAACTTTTGTTGTGTTGGCATCGTCATTTCATGTCCTCTGTCAACAGGGAGGTCAGAGGTCATGTAAAAACATGCAGCTGCTTGAGACTTACTGTTGTTTTAAGATGGGGGCTTGAACCCTGGCTTCCTGTTTCGGTGACAGTGTACAACTCTATTCTGCAGCAGGAGAGGTGGAAGGTTTGTGAGTTTAATCTCCTTTGACAGGTGCTCTGCATTTTGGGAGGGATGAGCATGGGGCAGAGGTGAGGCAAGGACGCTGGAGGTTAGGCAGAGATGCAAAGGCAGAGAGAGAGAAGCAGCAACGAGGGGAGAAACACGGCTTTGATCCTGTGACACTCATCTGAAATAACAGGCAGCGCCGCTCGGTTCGGCCCAGCCTTCCTCATTACCGATCAAAGCTGAGGACCGTTAGTATGCTCAGATACTTGGAAAACCCAATCATCATTCACCCCCCCTTTTAAAGCACAGTATTTTCAAACATGCACAGAATTGAACATTCGGGATCCAAATGCAGCTCCTCATCTTCACTCACACTCATATGTTTATATGTTCACTCACACTGTTCTCACGAGGATGTGTGCACACTCACATCCCTCAGCGAGCACCACTGGGAAGCATAATGGGGTGTCCATGTTGATCCGCTCAGCAGCTCCCTGATGTGGTGAATCCTCTGAGTGCACTGCTCCCTTTGAACAGCCTCTCCACAAAGAGACTGAGACAGGAAGAGAGGCTTTGTGCTGAGTAGGCAGGGCTGCAGCAGGTTCCTCCAGGCCCTAACCCAGCACTACCCTCTCACTCACTCCCTCACTCAAAAGGCTGCACACACTTTGGATCAGACGTCCTGTACAGTAGCAACAGAAGCATGTGGGCTATACTTTTACCACATGTGATCCTGTGATTTGTCATACTAGCGCAGTGCCTGCTCTAAACCTGCCATCCACCCATTCACACACACATGCATACAGTGCAGCACTGTGCCAGCAGCAATTGGTGGCCCATTGATGTTCTCTTTGAATTTATAGTTGTTACTTGATGAAGAATAAAATGTTGAAAAGCAACTGGTTTATCTCTGGCTGTGTTTGGGAGACCCCAGTGGCATCATCACAAATTTCATAGTCAATGTTTTTTTTATGAAAGTGAGTTTGCTTTATTTTTATTACGTGGGTGGTTACTGTCCAAAAATTCTTGAAACTTGAAGAACCCTGCAGTAAATCAACATGCTTTTGGTCATAAAATAAAATAAAAAATAAAATAAATGTAATTCAAGGTGGAGGAAAAAAAGCAAACGCTTCACACTGTCAGAATGTGAGGGAACTTGTTGTATTGCCTGTATGTGTTTTAACCATCCAAAACTGCAGGATTATTAAATTCTGAGACAGCTGGGATATTTCTAATCCATAACATTTAACAGAATTATTGTTATTTAATGATTAAAAGAGGCTCTACACAGAAAGGTAAATATTACACAGTGTTAATCATACCACACACAGACCTGTCAGCTAATGAACCAGAGTGGTGAGTACTTGTGTTTGTGCTGGGATGGTTCAGTTCCGTCTGGTCGATCTGTGTAATACTGGAATCAGTTCAACACAAAGATCAAAAATCACAGATCTAGAGAATCTATACCAGTCATCATCATGGGACAGGAAATCTTTGTGATTGCTGAACACTTGTTTCCTCCAAATCCCTCCATTCACGCACTCCTCTATCAGTGCCACTGCATCCATCACCGCAGTATTTATATATTTAGAGCAATTGGACCGATGACTTCACACATCGGTGGATCCTAACCTCCACTTTGGGATATTATTTGGAAATGGAAGTTTTAATGTGAATAGTTTTCCTTATTTTTCCATTTGTCCCTGAATATATATTTTTCACGCAGGTCCATATTCACTTCCAGATTAAATGTTTCTCAACATTTTCTTTTATTAAAGCTTTGTGTGTTGTGTGGCCTTGACGGAGGCATGTCTCTGAATGCTTTTTAGTTTTCATGTATTGTTGTGATGGTGATGTTTTTAGAGATGTTTAAGCCTCCAGCACCCGAAGAAAATGAGTTTGTTACAAAAGGAGTGAAATGATTTTTAAGGGACGATATTGTAGAGTCGCCTCATTACATTCCGGACGGGGTTTGGACACACACAGTCACAGCTTTCATAGAAAACTGTGTGACCTTTGTTTTCTGTGTAAATCATTTAAATGTTTCTGAAAATCCATCAAATGTCTTTTGCTTTGGAGTTTCCTCCTGAGCTCTCTATATGCTACCAGGTAATGATTGTTGACGTGTCAATACACAAATTGTTGTGTCTCTTCAAGGTGGCTTTAATAAAGTCCCTGTTTTTGGAAACACTCTCCACCAAGAGATGCATCTAGTCAGACAGAATGGGTAAGTCAGCCTCCAGCTGCAGCTCTCCTGTTTGTGGCCGAGCTCTTCCCAGTGATCACCTGCACACAGGCCCGGGGGGCCGAGCGGCTCCACAGCGGACTGTGGTCTGTGTCCCAGGGTGGCAGATTCTCTGTCTCTGTCAAAGAAAGAGGAGAAAGACATGAAAAATGGAGCAGCAGGAGAGGAGATGAAGAGATCCGAACAGAGGAAGGAATCAACAGGGGTGTGGAGGGAGGAAGGGAACGAGCAACGAGCATGGAAAAATCAATGCCTGTGAGAGAGAAAAAAGAGGAGTGAAGGCATCAGTGGTTAGTGACGGAGTGATATGCTGGTCGTTCCTGGATTTAATGGCTGCAAAAAACAATTTCAAATTACCTCTTAAAAAGCAAAGAAATCATTTGAATCAACAGATTTAATTTAATACCACAATAGAAATGCAATATTAAGTTGTTGTCAGGCGCATTTGTCAACAAAGTATTTCTAACAGAAAGTGTCATTTCTTCTCTTTTGTATTTTAAAAGATCTATTTGTGGTATTCATATGTCGCTGTGACCTTTGACCACTGCAATGTAGACACTTTGAGTCCAAGTGACAACTGATCAAATGTTGAGATATCACATTCAAGAGACCAGAAACAACTTTTTTGAGGCCACCTTGACCTTTGACCACCGAAATCTGATACATTAATCAGTCAATATATATAACATTCACAGGAACATGAGGTCACAGTGACCTTAACCTTTGACCTAAAATCCAAGTTCAAGTGAACCTTTGTGCCAAATGTGAAAGGCTTGCCTCAAGGCGTTCCGGAGTTATCACATTCACATGATACAGAAAGTCACAGTGTCCTTGACCATTGATTTCGACCTCCAAATTCTATTAGATCATCCTAGAGTCCAAATGAATGTTTGTGCCACGTAATGAAATTCTCTTTGGGAATTCCTGATCAAAGATCAGAAGATCAAAACAACGCAAGGTCATGTGACCTTGACCTTTTTACCTTTGACCACCAAGATGTTATCAGTTCATCTTTGAGTCTAATTGAATGTTTGTACCAAATTTGAAGACATTCCCTTAAGCTGATCTTAAGATATCACAGACTTGACCTTTGACCACTAAAGTCGAATCACTGGCTGTCGCGGAGGCATACAAAGTAATGCAGAAGTGCAGATGCTGATCTTATATAAGATCCTCACATTAACTTCAATTCTCCCTTTCTTAACAATTATCAATGTCATTGAGTGTGAGTTGTCTTCATGGTTTATTGTGGCAGATCTTTAAATACCATATTAACACAGTAATCTCAAACCATCCAGTTTCAACTATGGGGATTGTATTAATTAAATTCATGCTGTAGTACAAACTTTACTGCCCTTTTCAAAAACATTTCTAAAATGTCATGGAACATGTTGTGGAGGCAGTCGGGCCAAGGTTGGACCAATGAGCTCTGTCGGGAGCAGCAGCTCTCATTAAAAAGTAATAGTGGTACAAGGACAGTGCTTGTTGCTGTAGGAACTACTCAGCCTCAGTATTAACTGATAGACTGAGGTGCAGTCCATGTTTCATCTCCTTCCTCTGTCTCATTCTTCCACCTCAGAAACATCATATCCAGTGTCAGCCTGACATTTATAAATAGCATCACCTCACCTTGATTTGGACCGATTCAGATGAACCTGTTAAGGTTGAATTATCTACAAATCGGGCCACCATGTTTGAAGGTGTGTGTACATGTGTTTTTGTCACAGGTCATGTCGGTTTGGACTTTTGGTTTTTTGGTCAGACAGGACCAGGGCTTTGAATAAACCAGGACCAGTGGGGGGGTGAACTGTACCTTCAGTCTGAGGAATCTCCTTCTACGTCCTCGGATTAACTACAGCAGCAGTCTGTGGCCAATAATATCTGTCATACCAAATCATTTAAATAATTCCATTATTTCTATTTCGTCAGACTGTTTATAAAAAGCTCTGTGCACAACATACAGCACACACAGTTACAGTATATTGTAGAACAGTTTGAGGAGTAACTTTTGCTGCACAGTGACACTTGTGGCTAGAAGTGTTGAGTCCGATGCTGCTAAAAGTTAAAATGTGATTCATTAAGACAATAAGAGTCATAAAGTCAGAGAACTCACTCAGCAGGGTTATACCCATACGAGACTAGGTAAGACTGTAGCAGTAAAACCCCTGAGTGTGATGAATTAAGGAAAGGGTCCATTTTATTACACCCCATGCACATAAAGCAGGGGGATAGTGATCAGCATGGCTGTCTGTCTGTAATCATTTAGTTTCAGAAATTTGCAGTTGTGATGATCAGGCAGTAACGTTTAGCCTTTTGATCATTAATTGAAAATTCGATTTTCTTTTCATGACAATGAATTTCACTTGCGAAATTAAGAGGAAGCTTTTAACTCCTGTTTCTCCAATAGAACAGAAAGATGGTTAGGCTGTCCACATTCAATGGAAGACATTGCAAAGTCCTTATAAGGATAGCGGCACAATCCTGCATGTGTGTGTGTGTCCTGAAGGACTGCAGCCTTTGGCAGTGTGTACCAGGTGCTCGCCCCAGACTGACCCAGACCGTGAAGTAAACAGTTCTGATGCCAACTCTGCTTCTAAGGGACGACAAATAAAACATGTTAAGGTGACTCAGGGGCACAAAGCTTTAATGATATATTTTTTTCCTCTCAGTCTGTCTCCAGCGCTCTGTCCCTCTGTTCTTCACTCTTGTTTTTTCTCTCTCATGCAGACACACAAAGAAAAATCAGAAAATAAGTTATGAAATATGATATGTAAGATTCCTTCTATCTTCAAGTGCATTTACACTTTTGCATTTTTTTTTGTTTTTTACTACTAAAGAATAACACCATGTTATTTACTGAGTTCTGGGAACAAGACAACAGAATAAAAGCAACATAAGCGTTCAGCCAATCAGCCCAGGTTTTACACAAAGTTCTGGTTAGCCAGACTCACTTGGAAACAAAAGGCATGTAACTGACTCCTGCTGGATGTATACACAGCCAACTGTTTGCTTACATGCTAGCCAAAACAGCTTTATATGCCATAAAATGACGTGTGTGTGTGTGTGTGCGCACCTGCACCTGTCTTTCTATCGTTTTGGGGCATTTGGACCAGTCAGTACTTTTTATCTTTGGGTTAGGGAATGCATTATGTCCATTAGCATTCTCTCGTGTGTGTGTGTGTGTGTGTGTGTGTGTGTGTGTGTGTGTGTGTGTGTGTGTGTGTGTGTGTGTGTGTGTGTGTGTGTGTGTGTGTGTGTGTGAGAACATGCTGATTCAGGGGGTAGGGAGCAGAGACGACAGGGAGGGAGATAAATCAAGAAATGGTTTGAAAGTTAAAGGGTGGGTGGGAGCAAGAGGAGAGGAGTTGCAGATATGGCATCATTGGACTGTGAAAGAGTTTTTCATTTCAGTTTTTCTCTCTTTTCATACAGTTTTTATTGGTTTTCTTTCATCTGTTTCCATGCCAACAGAGATACAAATTGCAGAGGAATAAGACAAAGGTAAAAAGTGCACATTGCACATTTATAGAGCACACCTTTGAAGACTGCCTGAGAGGAGGAAGGTGGTGATGGGGATGATGTGGAGGGAGTTGCAGGGGGAGAAAAGCCGCTGCTTGATGTGGAGGCCCGCAAAGAAAAGACCATTCCCTCTTCCCTCCCCTCCCCCTTTCTCCTCCTCTCTTTATCCATCCTCCATGCTGTCTAGTCTGATGCAGCGGGGGAGAAACCGCATCCATTTCATCATGCCCGGCCTCACACTGAAAAACCTTCAGTGTCGCGTTAAGCGCCGCCTCGCCTCTCTCTGCCAGAACGCCACCAAGCGCTGCTCAAGTGTTGATGAATTGCCACCACCTGCCTCATTTTTCACCACTGCCACCTCGTCATCAAACACACTGACACAGAACCCTGTGCACTCCTCAGCGATAACAAGAACAATCGCTGAGCCCCAGGAATGAGAGATGGGAAGACAGAGGGAAAGGGCAAATGAGCGGGGATATGTGGATGGGGTCTGGGGAGGGGGCAGACGCAGAAAACAAGCTGTAGCAAACATCTCTCCATTTAGCTTTTGATCGACAGGGAGGGGCACAGTTTGCCAATGACAAAAAACAATGTTCTAAAGAGCAAGACTTTTATTTGAGTTAAACACAAGCACTGTTAAAATGTTTTCCGATTGTCACTTGGCTGTTCTGAATCCCCACCACATACTCTCATTGCTTCAGGAGGATTCAGAGAAGCACTGAATCAGTGTGTTCGAAAAATCCCTTTCACTGCTCAGCAGCTGTGAATCTTAACAGTGTCACTGCATCAGGATGCTCACAAACAATTTAGTTACCCACCAACACCCTGTCGTAACGTAATACTGTCTATTACAGCAGCTGCGTGACTGTAAATCACAGCCTGAGCCGGTTGACTTGGAGAGGTTGAGCCTCGCCACAGACTGATGCAGCAAACTGCTTCAGAGACGCTACAGCAGAAGAACGGACCAGAGGCTGTGGAAAGACACATTTAGACGATTTAATCAATAGAATATTCACTTGTCTGTTTGTCTTTGCTCTTGTTGTGCTTTGACCTTATCCTGTGACTGTGTGTACTCCTGGTAGATGATGTTAGTGAGTAGTCTGGAGCTTTACACATTGAACTGGGTGGAAAGAGCTTGTTTGTATGTGTCGTAGTAAAAGCATGAAGGCAGGAGCATTTTTACTTCATATGTTTCAACCAGCTTGTGCACATTTTCAAGCTGAACCCCCAAAAACCAAGGGATAAATAAGATGGAAGATTGCAAAGTCTTTACGCCTGGCTGAGTTGGAAGATGAGATAACATAAATAAACACCTTGGCGTTTCGGTCCACGCTTCTGCTTCCTGCACCGCAGACACATCCTTCATCTCGTCCTGTCACTCACTGTTACCTGCCTTCACTCGTACAGAGAGTGCTGACAGTAAAGAATCAAATACAAACACAGGTTCTCTCACGTCAGCTGAGTCTGTAAGATGGTAGCTGACAAGAGCAACACACAAAGTGACAAAATCATTAAACCAAAAACAAATGGATTGTCTTGATGAATCAGAGTTAGTTTTTCACTTCTTGAAAACGATTGTTAAAAGAAAAGTTGATAGAAATCCACCGATTTGCTGACATTAAGCACGTACATGTAAACATTATTGTGTCAAGTTTAAGGCTGTAAGTAAAGATTCTTTTTTATAAGCAATTAAAGGTTCTGTGTGTAGGATTAGTGAAACCTAGTGGTTTGATATTACAACCAACCCACACCCTCCCTTTCCTATGGTGGCCTGGAGGTAAACTTTAAAAAAGACCCTTACTGGAGCTAGTGTTTGGTCTACATGCTCCTCATTATATGTAGATATAAAGGTTCAATATTAGCTAACTAAAATACAATGATTTTTACTTCCAGGTGATTACACACTACTGAAACGTGTTTTGTCTGTCACAGTCTAAATCCTAAAATCATTCAATCAATTATAACAATAAACCAAGAATATTTCTAAGGAGCTTAATAGCCTATTGTTAAAATGTAAGCCAATTATTTTCCTGACAGTCAACTAACTACTAAATCATTTACAGTTTATTTAATCTTCAGAAGGCTCATTTCATGTAAATAGTTCTGCATTACGAAGTACATTTAAAACAATATTTACTCATTAGTTAACTAAATACAATGGCCCAGCTGTTGTTTACTATGCAAATTGCAAATGTTTTTTTAGAAGTTATTAAATGTATTTTGTTGTATTAGACCTTGAACCTTGACCTCCAAAATCGAATCCGTTCACCCTTGAGTCCAAGTTAATATGTTTCCCTCAGATAGACGAAAGCATCATGCCTCTGGCCACTACTGTGGCAAGAATAGAGACATAAAAACACCATTTTCTGGGAAACTGGCTCCTGTGATTTTAAAGGTCATTTTCTTTCCACTGAAAGTCCTGCTCAAGCTGTGGACGGAGTGTCTCCTGATATGATGTCATCAGGGTTATCTTGAGTCAGGATTAAAGCTAGGGTTGGTAATCCAGGAAAAGATACACTACAAAGCACACTACATTTAGAAAAAATACAACTGATGAATACCACCCCCTCCTATGCACTGACTGACAACTGCTAGAAGCCGACGTTTCTGTGAGGCGCTCGCTAACTTGTGGCTTTCGTCTCTGCTTCAGCGGTGTGTGCCTCCCCAGACATGTGCAGGGATCACACAGGCAGGCAGGTCAGTGAGTGACAGACAGGTATGCCAGACAATCATTTGGATAAAAAGTGTTTCAGAAACAAATTACCAACCCTTTAGTCATACATTGTCTCTTAGTCCTTAAAGTGTCCAAACACTGACAGAAAACCTGTATTTTGAACTGAGTTTGATTCTTGAGGACATTTTAGAGCCAGGGAAGTTCTAATGAAACTTTACATCAAGTTGCATTACAGGAATTGTTGGATTCAGGATTTTGAAGCTTCACTCATACCTTTCAAATTTGTAATTTTTTCATTTTCTCACTGTGGATCTTAAATACAAGCTTTTTAAAGCATTAAATCACATTTTAGTTTTTGGACAATTGTAATTAGTAACTTTGATTGTAGTGTTAAAAAGTTCTGTTGTTTTCAATATCAAGTCACCCTGGTCAAAAGAATCATTGAAAATGTAAACTGAATCGCATTCAAAGAAGAATAGTGTGATTTCTCTTTTGTAATTTTTTCATGCTGACAAAAAGTGTCCCTGTGGCGATGTGGCTTAACTTTACCACAGACAGCAGCCTCATTGCCTTATTGTGTGTGTGTGTGTGTGTGTGTGTGTGTGTGTGTGTGTGTGTGTGTGTGTGTGTGTGTGTGTGTGTGTGTGTGTGTGTGTGTGTGCGTGCGTGTGTGGGTGGGTGTGTGAGAGAGAGAGAGATTGATAGATGAGTGGACCAACATCTCCTGGCACTTGAGTTAAAATGACAGGTGAGCTGCTGCAGTATCAGACAAATGTCCTTGTTTATCTCCAGTAGGAGCACACACACACACACACACACACACACACACACACACACACACACACACACACACACACACACACACACACACACACACACACACACACATATACACACACACACACACACACACACACATATACACACACACACACACTCACTCACACCAGCATCACATGAACACGCCTGTACGATCTACCACACACTCATGCGTACATGCCGTCCAGGTGTCTTGCCTTCCACTTTACCCCACACACAAACTTTTCCCATGCCTCTGCTGTAAACCAGAAAATCAATTCAGCCTCTTTTTTTCCCTGAGGCTTCTAAAGACAAATCAATCGAGGCCAATCTATTGTAATAAGGATGCGTCAGCCTTGGATGAGGCAGAGGAGATGCTGCGAACATCGGTTATTAGATTTTCCGGCAAGGGGAAGAGAGGCTCAGCAGACAGGGCCGGGGCTTTTGTTTTCATTGAGTGGCTGTTATGTGAAGTCCACCCCTGCTTAGCAACTCCATGGTCGCTGCCAGCGGGCCACTGTGCTCCCCCTTGTAAGGTTCTTCAGTCAGCAGCAAGGCTCGACATCGTCAGGAGTGGGATTAACGCTCTCAGAAGCCTTTCCCACTGACTGCAGCCTTTAGACATTAATGAGATTCTCACCTGAACTCTGTTGTGTAGCAATGAACTGTGTGTTAAAGTATTCAGGAATCTTTACCACATGTCCAGTGTGACTTTATTGCCCATTTTACATTGTGTTTGCTGTTTTTTTTGTGTTTTTTTCATAAACATTTACAAGAACAGTCATTTATCCCATATACACACACACACACATACACACACACACACACACACATACACGCACACACACACACACACTCATTCCCATGGAGACACCACTCAAGGAACTTTGCCATTCACCAATTCACACACACATTCATACAGTGCATCAGTGCGCAGCACTTTCTCTATCATATGTCTATCACGCACCGCCGTCAGGGGCAATTTGGGGTTCAGTATCTCGGCCAAGGACACTTCACAAGCAGAATGGAGGAAATGGGATTGAACTACAAACCCTCTGGTAAGTGGACGCACTACTTCCGCACAAGAGCTACAAATTATGAAAAGAAGTTTGTCTCAAGGATGCAATCTGTTCAATGTTTTGGGCTACATCAATTTGTCCCATTGGCTGGTTCAGTCCACTAGGGGGTGTGTGCGAAGAAATTAACATTTTAAATTATTCAGACATGTTGCATGTTTTGCTCAGACTTCTTCAAAATCAACTTTACTCCCCTTTTTTTCAAATCAATCTGCTTCTCCTTTCATGTCAAAGGCTGTGAGAGTGTAGAGATCTCAGGTAATAGAACCTGGGAAAATTATGTTTTATTGTTTGTTTAACTGAGCATACAATTGAGCCTCATTGTGTATTGGCGCAATTGTTGGCAGATGCTGATAAATATTAATAATCTGAGTGAGAGCTTTGGATAGACAGTGCTCATAGCATCTCATCACGATGAACTCAGCCAAGCATCACTCACTGAATGGACTGAATCTGTTTGTCTATTCTTCTGGCTGCTGAGATTTCAGTCTGTCTCTCAGAGCAGTCAGGGCTTTACCTCCGACTCCATTAATCAGTTGACTTCTTCAAACATGAGTTGTGCTGTGGGCAGGATTCAGTTACTTGTGGAATAAAGGATTTTTATCCAACATCAATAGATCTACAGTAGTTATTGTTACACAGCTAATAAAGGCCTGTAGACAAGACATATTTTCTATTACCTTTACTACAATATCACCTCACTCATCACTGTTTATCAGGTAACCTTTTCAGCATGAACTTTATTTTCTGCACCGCTCACTGCTTCACAAAGATAAAGAAGAAGCTAATGGTGCTCAGCAACACTTTTTCTTCTTTGTGGATGTAGTGAGACTGCAGGTAAAGTTAGCTAATAAATGACTCACTTCATCACACACACAAATTTACTTTTTTCAGCGCTTATTGTTGGGACAGTCGCAAAAAGAGAAGGATTGTTGTTGTACAGCATTGTGAAGGAGAGCAGGTTAGAAACCAAGCAGGACTAAATAGTCAGTTTTCCACTAGAGTTTTAAAAAATATCTCTGAACTATGTTGACTTGTGATTTTCGATGACACACAGGATCCTGATTGGTTCGAACCACTGTGGTCCGGCCACATGCAAATATCTTAGAGATGGATTCTCTGCTTTGCAAGGTTAATGAAAGTTATGCTGAATGAAAGATTGCATAGCAGAAGCAGGTGGAATAGAGGCTATAGCCCAGACGTGATGTCATGACATCCATCTGACTGTGTCTGCACAGCTATTATTTAAATCTGTCAGGCCGTGGCGACATTTGAGGACACTGAACAGGTCATGGTTTTTTAGGGTTTTAGCAACAATGGGCAGTTGACATTCCTCATTAATTCACAGGCTTATTCCAGTATTAGCCATATTTTGTAGTATTGATGAATAATAAATATAAATAATTACATACAAATATACATAAATTGTGTCATAGTCAGAGGAGGAAGTTAAAAGGGACTCAGTATACCCTGGGGTTCCTTGCCAGAAATTTATTCCTGACTGTGCTGAAGGTTTAAAATTTATAAGGCTGAATGGGCATTAAAACAATATCAATAATCATCACAACATTAATTTCATCAATAGCAATATAACAAAAGTCCAATCCAATATACATTAATATAATGCTTCTGCATCGTGTAAGCACAGCTGGGAGACATACAACACAGTATTGATGGACCTCAGATTTGCTGTTTATCAAGTGTTTGTCATTCTCCGCTCATAAACAAGACAACCCCAACTTTCACTCAGGAGAAAAATTTCGACCATATCTCCCAGCACTACTTGGAAACATCACTTGTGACCTTGTTAACAGTTAACTATGTAGATAATATTTTATTTGTGGTGTCTGGTCAGGACCTGCAAGAGCTGAACTCATGATTAATAAGAAGACATTGCTGCATTGTCCAACTGTCTAGCCCTTCAATAAAGCTGTGTGTTGTATTAATTCACAGATACACCCACACACTTTACCGCATACATTGTTTCTTTCTATTATTCATACATGCACACACTTATGCTCAAAAGCACTCGTCATAAACCCTGAGGAAATAATGGACGCAGCTCACAGGTTCAAGCCCCTGAGGTAATCACATGCTGATCTGAAGCATCAGCCTCTCATCATCAGCCCTGACATCTCCTCAGCAGCTCCAGTGTCGTTAACCCTCTCACGTGTGCGCCTCCTCGCTCACATTTCACTCTGCTCCCCGGAGATCCTCTCTGCATGGTACTCTCTGTGTTTGTGCTCACGACTTTGTGGCTTTTTCATATTCGTAATATGCCATCAAGCTCTCTCGTTACTGAGGGAAAACCGTCAACTCCTACGCACAAACACCATGCACACAGCACACGCACACTCACACACATCATTACTCACTATAAAGAACCCGTGGCCTATGGGCTCTTTCACTGCAGCCCACGGTAAAGCCTCGTCTCCTCGGGCCATTCATAAGCCGTATAAAGCACATGTTGGTTTTGGAGTAGATCAACATGAGTGGTGGCGGGTTGTATCGGCTGAAGACACCACATCCACGTCCATGCATCACAGCCACTACAGCTCATTTGCATCAGAGTGTAATGTGGTGTTTTTTACTGCAGGCGAAGCAACAGTGTGATTTGTTGGCGAGATGAGCAGTGAATCAATGATGTTGATATTTGGCTTCAACTCAAATGTCACAGGAGTGTATGTGTTTTTTCTCTGTGCACACATCTGCTATAGGTTTATGAATTTATTAATGACATGCAGGCATAGTGCTACATAGTTGCAGAACATAGTACACAGGGAGCATGGTGGTAAATCATGGCTGTTGAAGGGCAGTGGTGCAGATTGTTAGCTACAGATTGTACTATTCGTTATGTCAATTCTCCTCTCTGACGGAGAGTAACAGAGACCCCTCATTTCTCCTCCCCATCCTACCCCTGCCTTGTAGCCGACACCCTGAGCTTTAATATCAGACATGCGGCTTTAAACATCCTGTCTTTTCTCACCCTGGTATCTGAGCATTCCTATTTTCTACCTTTCCATTCTCCTCTCCTCCTCTTCACCATTTTCTGTTCTCACACCTCGCTCTTTTTTTTTATTCATCTGTCTCGAGCTCCCTCTTCCTCATCTCTCCCACCTAGGCCGTCTCTCTGACTCTGCCTCCCCTCCATCAACACGGTCTCTGGTGCACATCTTATCACACTGACCCAATCAGAATTCAGCGTAGCAGGGCATCTCTTCAAAGCGACTGCTGGCCATTGGTAAGCAGCTGCTCTGGAGCTGAAACCAAGGCGAGACAGACTGGCCGACGGACAGACAGATAAGACAGGCAGAGAGAGAAGGACAGGTATCAGGTCTCGACTTCTCACTGTTCAGATTTGTTTTCACTGCTCTTAATCTCTGATGCTGTTGGTGTTTGTAACAGAGCGGTTCACTCAAATGAAACGGGCCTACTGTGAAATATGTGGATGTCATTGATGAAATTTCCCTGAAAAATGCTTGACAGCAGGAGGATAATGTTCTGCAAAGATTCAGATCAAGTCTCAGGTAGTATGAACCTCTGTAAACATCCATGATATTACTTACTTACTACTAGTGCACCAGTTTTACATCCACTACCATTGAGCAAATTCTCTTGTGCTGAATGCAATGAGATGCATCTGTCACGTTCCAGCAGGAGGACCTAAATGCAGGCAAAATGCAATCAAAAGCTGGTGAAGGACAATTTAAAACAAACAAACACAAAACAGGCTAACAGTGGCAGAAGGGATACAAAAAAGGAGCAAACAAGACTGGGCCGCCGACCTGACAAAGACAAAGGGAACCACAGAGACTCGAGCTGTGTCTCAATTCAGACGTCCCATTTTTCAGAGGCTGCAGTTTGAAGATCGATTGAAAGTCGAAGGCTCCATTAAATGCTCCTTCTCTCCCCGAGAAACGAAGGCTCCAGCAGGTGGATCCTTCTTGGCCCAACATATCCCATTCATTGCACTTCAGTCATGAACCGTTTTTTTTCCCAATGCTTGAGTATCACGCTTCAACTCAACCGAACAGCTAATGGCGTGTCGAACAGCAGCTTTGTTGCTAGACAACAGTAACAACTGGTTACCAGCTGGTGGTGGCGATCACAGAAATCCATTGTAGACCATACCATCTCATTTAGGTTTGTCCTTCGTGGTCTTCCTGGCCCATGAAGGAGGCGGCCTTCGTGGGCCGTGTTGGAGGAGGCAGCCTCCGAATTGAGACAAAGCTTATATACACAAGGGAGGCAGGGATAACTTTGGATAACACGGGTGAAACACACTAGGTAAGGAAAGGTGGAAGAAAAAAGTTTCAATGTAAGACAGGAAACAGAGAACTCAAACTACAAACAAATAACTAAGCACAGGTCACAAATCTAGAAATCCAAATACTAGGAGAACAAGGTAAACGACCAAAACATAAATCCATACAACAGAAAATCTTTCAAAAAGGTCCATAACATAAACAATCTTTCAAATCCTCTGACTCTTCCTCTTGTGCAACAATGAAATTGATCATTTATGTATAAATATATAAATATATTCTAGAACCAACACAATTTGACACAATATTGTCCAACAGCAGCACAAACCTTTAAAATCTCTGTGTCAACTTCCTCAAATTAGCTAAATATTATCTCTTACTTATCTCACTGTAAGTTAAGGTACGTTAATCTTAAACAGGGCATCATATAAGATTATATGTTTTTTTCATATAAATTATGAATGTATAAAAAAAGTGGTTGCTATATGCAGTTGTATAAGCTGTTCAAAAATAAAATACACAAATAGGTAAACTATAGGTATCTGCTACAGAACTAAGGTTGTACTTCTATTGCTAACACAAATATCACTCTGACTATAAGTGTCTGTCATAAATATCTGGTAAAAATGTCACCCTCTATGAAATATGCTGTGGATGACATTTTGAATCATGAAGGCACACCTCTGATCTTGAGTTGCAGCCCGTCACTGCAGTGCAGATCTCGCCCCCATAAATTTAGGTGATTCTGTTTTGGTTTTGAAGTCGGTCAGCAGTTTACGTAGGCAGTGAACATCTCCTGGGGACAAGCAGCAGGTGTCTCTGTCACAGTGCCATGTCCTCATCCGTCAGGTCACTGCTAACGTCACACAGTGTAGCTCTGAGACCTGATAATGCTACATCTCATATACTTCAACTACTGTTTTATTATAGATGACCTCTCGCGAGTTCCCTGCGTTTTATCTGCATCCATAGTTATTTCAAAGGTGTGACCAATCCAGAGTATTCAGCACTCTGCCTCCTCACACAGTCATGAATAAATCAACATTATGTTTGATGTTGTTCAGAGACACAGTAAGATAAAACATTTTTTTTACATATGTGGGAAGGTATAATTTTCAGACCAAATGAGCCATCTGCATTTTTTCTGTTTCATCAGACAACGCCACGAGAGAATAGTGAGCACAAGAGGAACTAAGTGGGAGTTTAGTTAACGGTACTAATGTGATTAGTTAAAGGTTGAATAACAAAATGTGGAAACTTTGATTATGGAAAGCTTTTGGAGTTATGTAAACTACAAAGACCTTGAGGCCAAATCTTGTTGTATGTGCACATTTTAGAGGTTTAGATGAAATAAGGCTCGTTAAGGCACATGAATGGAAATATGCTTTTTTTTTCAACCTCCAGTTAAAAACGAGCCCAGATGCACAAAAAATTGTCATGTGAAGCAGAGCCACAGTTTGGTTTATATGCTTATTGAGCGTGGCCCATTAAACCTGTCATGCTGTTCATGTGAAAAGTAACAAGAGGTGATAGGAAAACTGTTAAAATGCTGTTTATTCCTTTCTGAAGGAACACATGCATCTATATCTTCAACATGAATAGCTTTTTAATATTTTTAGTAGTAGATTTGTGCTGTTTAGACTTTTCCACTTCCTTAGATATGATATTCTTTAAATTGTATTTATATTTTTAGCAGCTGTGCTGTTTGTGCATGGGGCGATGCAACAAAACATGCAGGTAAAGGTACTGTACAGATCTGAGAGTGGCATTAATCTTCTTTAGGAACTCTCAGCAAAAATGTAAATAAGCATATTTCCCGAAATACCAAACTATTCTTTCCTGCTGTTTACTGTAGTTCTACCCCCCAAATTATTATTATGATTTTATATATGTGTATAAATCATCTGTTGTGGAAATGGGAAGAATGAGGGTGACAGAGACCACAATATTTATAAAAATTTTCAACTGTCCGCTAATTAATCTGTTAATGTATATTTGTGTCAGGCTCTCAGCTCAGCACCTTTTATCTGCCGACTATATCTGAACAGGATCCTTGGCCTCCCTCTGCCCCTGTGAACGCACACACACACACATACATACATACATACATGCGCACACACCAAAAACAGCCAGCCTTCACGTGGCATATCAATGCCTCCTTGCCTCTCCCACACACACACTGACCCCATCCACCATGATTCATCTCCCTGGCAGAGTGAAGTGTAAAGAAGATTATTACTAGTGAAGGGCTCAGGCCCCTGAAAGATCTACTGCTTTCCCGTCTGCCCTGCAGAGGAAATGGGAAAATATTGCTAATGTTTTCAGCCCTGAGAACGTGTGTGTGTGTGTGTGTGTGTGTGTGTGTGTGTGTGTGTGTGTGTGTGTGTGTGTGCATGCGTGCGTGCGTGTGTGTGTGTTCATGTTATGTGCACTAGTAATGCCTGAAGCCTGACCAGCATGGTTAAGCAGCTCCCAGCCTTGTTTACCATCTATAAATGTGCTGACTTCAGGAGGTTTTATGGGAGCAAATGTTTCTGTATGCGTTTGCAGAAGTACCTGTGAGTGTGAGTGTGTGTGTGTGTGTGTGTGTGTGTGTGTGTGGCCATAGGAATGTCATTGTGCGTTAATGTATATATTTTTGCACAGCAGTAAACCCAGGAGCCAGCTGTTGTTGCAGCCTGTACAGTATGTTGTACAGTGTTGTACAGTGTTTCTGTCTTCATCTTTCTCTGTTTCTGTTCTGACCAGAACGTGTTAAACTGTACAGTCCCAAACAGGTACACCATCATGATACTCTGATCAGTAACTTGGATTAGTGCATGGAAGCTGACTCATATCCAAGTCGAAAAGAAAACCTATTAGCACACATCATGTAAATTATAGGTCAGTCTCATTATTTCTTAATGATTTGTAGGGTGGGGGCACCTATATATCCAGACTGCGCCCCAGTTCACCCCGTTCCTTGAATTAGCATAGATATATTAAACCAGGTACCCAGAGCTGTTGCCATGATTGCAGTGTGTGTGCATGCAAATGGTGAAATCAGGGATGTGCAGAGTGCTCGCTTCCAGGGCGTTAATGTCACAGATTTGCATAAATTGTTAAAGATGAAATCTGATGCACATAAAGCACCAAAAATATGGAAGTCTCCCTCCTAATCTTACTGAATACAGAAATTAATATGACATCCCCTTTTTACCAGCTGCATAGTGATAGGAGAATTTAACTGTAAAATTTGATTTGTGTCATAGTAACCATATATAAAAAAACTAAAAATTAAAAAATAATTCACCAATAAAACATAAAGAAAATTAAATAAGACTTTGAGGCTAAACTTTGAGCTAAATGGTAACAGTTATATGATTGGTGCAAGGTGTTAAGGTTTTGATTTATAGTTGAGGGTGGGACTTCATGTGATGTTTATGATCAGGCTGATTTATATTCCCCATGGAAGCTGATTTTACATTTTTCATTTAGCTTGTGATGCAGAGCAATGGTGAGCTACACACAAATGTATTTACCTTGAGTTACATGCAGGTAGCTTACTGTCCTATTTTACTGCGCCTCATTACAGAGTGGAGGCTACCACTACTGTGATAGCTTTTGTTCTGTCTTTCTCACAGTGAGCACATTGCTTTGCTAGTGAAAAGAAGACGACTACTCTCTATGAGAGTCTGTCTTTAACTTTAACAACTCATTTTTATTCTCATCAAACTCCTCCGGTGTCTGAAACATCCTGGGAAAGCATCACAATGCAAGATTCGCTCTCTACTATACTCGCGCTCCCCCTACAGGTGGCATACGTAATTCACTGTTCTAAATAAAAGTTACCGTTTGACCGTCCCCATGAACACACACGATGCACACACCTATGTTTGTTGATGAGCTGATGGAGAAAAAGATGGCAACCTCATAAGCCAAAGAATGAAAAGGGAGAGATTGTACAACAGTTTTATTGGTTGAGGCATTAGAGATGAAAAGTAATATAACAAAGAGAATGAGAGGAATTACAGTGTTTAAGTTCAGCTGAAACACAGCAAGCAGCTCAGACAGTTACCAACGTCTGAGCATGATGTGTATCAAATCACATAACATAGTTTGGCTAACTCGCTAATCCTCCATTGAAACAGGTTTACCTGGCTTCTGATGATAAATGAGTGAGCCCATAGCTTCACTTACAGTACACAGACCAATGTCAAGCAAACATGATGTCTTAATTCTCCAATAACAACAATGCCAGGTTGGCATCTGTCCTGCATCATTTGGCCTAAAAAATAAGAACTACTTAATGTAGCTTAAATACAGGAGTACAACTCCAGGATTATGTTCACCGAAATGGCAAAAATCAACAAAGTCAGTCGGATTCATCCTGTGGGAACCATGAATGTACTGTGTTTGGAGCCTGTCCGTCCAATAGGGTATTGACTGTATTTCAGTCTGGACCAAAGCATTGGACTGACTTCACCACTCCTACATCCATGCACAAAGATAAAGATAAATGATTAAACTTAGGAAGAAAAAAGGATTAAAAATGGCTCAATATATATATGTATATAATATATGTATTTATTTATATTTATTAGATTATTGTGAACCAAAACATAAATAAAGTCTTAAGTCTTAAAATGAATCTTTCATATGGAACAGATCCCCCTTGCTCTCTCGCTTCCTGCCCCTCGCTCTCTGTTATATGTCTACGTTGGGTGTCTGACAGACAGCTTGACTGTGGCAGGCCAATGAAAGCAGCACAGACCTTGGCTGTCGAGCACAGACACTCAGGTCAGACAGGTTAGCAGAGATGATGGTTCACCTTGCTGCTCAAGGTCGAAGGTCAGTCCATTCATCTTTTTCTCTCCCTCCCAGAGAGACTTCAGAATAACTAAACAGAGGTTAGATCTAATCCTCCAAGTATCTGTCAACACTACCTTTTAATATACAATTATTAATATAAAATAAAGCTTTAGTAGATTTATGAAACACCATAATACAAATGCAGCTCAAAGTGCAACATAGATTTTTCTTTAGACTTTCTTGACTTCTTAAATTTTCTTTTCAGTTTCTGTGATTTTGCCTCAGATGTCTGACAGGTTTGAAATAAAAGCACGTCTGACCTGTGGTGCAGAGACAGATCATTAAAAGCTTTGGACACAATGAAGAGGATCTGAAATTGAATTGCATTCTGAACACAGAAGGTAACTCACCCAGGTGTCTGAGAATAACTCTAAATGAGCTGCAGCCAATAAGTGGTTTCAGTTGGAAAACCAATAAAGAGGTAATGCAGCATTCATAACAGGCATGGTGCTTTCAGCCAGACCAGAAGAGAAAACATGAAAACCTCTGATCTTTTGAAATATCTCTTGTCTGTGATGCAGTTAATGTGATTATAAGAGTTCAGTTCAGCATTCATACCAGATGTTACATTTTTGAGGGGTGAGGGGTTACCCATCATCCCTGTTTGTTACCATCCAGCGTCTGAAACAGCAACCAGAGATGTATTAGTTGATCAGAGTCTGTGGGATTGTTGTCAGTATGAGACAGCAAAAAGAAAAGTTGAATGATGTCAGCAGTGTAAGCAAGTGTAGCCAAGCAGTTAGCACGTTTGTTGACGTTTTTTGGTGTATCAGGCAAACTTCAGTATTCTTTGGCGTACTGGCAGTTTGTCATAGTCAGGCAGTCTGGCGGTGATTCTAGACCTGCTCTTCAAAACTAAGGTTTTTCTGTCACTGATGACGTCCCCACTGACCCTCTCACTACTGCCCCGGCCTTTATGTGCGTATTGCAACTTGCCTATGCATCATGTTAACTTTGAGGTTGGCACAACCTGCGCACCAAACGGATGAGAATATGTGAAGCAGCCATCTACGCTTAGTTGACAGCTGGTGTATTCTGATCCTAAGTTTCTATGGGTGTTGGCATCAACAGCTGCTGAATCCAGTGCAGAACGCTCCCTGCAGCGAGTGTGCAGCATCACATCATATTAATCAGAATAAAAGTCAAGTTTGATGATGAAGTTCCATCAAGACTTTGGGGTAAAGAAAATAAAGCCGACTCCTTTTATATAAGCCTGTTTCATTCCACTTTTCAAATGAAGCTTGGCATTTTACTGGTGATTGTGTTCTTTTTTCTTTTTGATTTATTAGGCAGAGAACATTTTGCTCTACAGCTTTTTGTTTTGTTGCAAATGAATCAACCATAACAAAGCTGCGGGTTGAAGATTAGCCAATTTAGAGGGAGTTTTGCATTACTGGAGCTCTGCCACAACTATGTGGCCCAGCTGTTTGGTATGTTTCCATCACTCATTCACTCTGAGGTTTTATATCATTTTAAACTTTACCTGTACCATCAATAATTCTGGACTCAGTAGATTTCTGCTGACATCCTTCAAAGATCCAGGGGATCTCCTTTTCAAAGGAGACACACAGGTCATGGCCAGTTTGACAGCAGGGCGAGTGGGACAGGGAGCAGAGAAACCTCCGACTTTAGACTGAATCTGAACGCCAGTCACTTTGTAACTGAAAGACACCTCAGTGTAACTCACACTCAGTGTAACTCACACTAATTAGTGCTACATCCCTGTAATTCCCCCCTCATGTATCATCATGTCTTATATCTAATTAGAAAAGATGCATAAAAGCCTTTTAGAGTAACATTACCCAACTCTAATTGCCTGAGTCATAAGCCATCGAAGCCGCACTGAGCATTATCAAAAGGTGTTAGTTCCACAGAACAAAACTCATCATGTGTCTTTTATCAACAAAAACCTTTTAGCAGAAACACATATTGACAACATGTGCTGCAGTGTTAAGAAGAATGAGGCCATACTCGACAGTGAGGATATTTTTAATGTGTGTATTTTAAGAAAGACCAGATGGGAAAATGAAAAAAGAAATGGGAATGGATGTTTTTTTATGTTTTCCCACTTCTCAGAGTCTAGACTGCACATTAAGAAGCACTGATTTGTTAAATGGCATGCCTGGTCTGTTGCAACAGTTCTCACCTGTGTTCACAAAGTGGTTCAACAAGCTACTCAATTAATCCTGTTCCATCGACCACATGTTTTTTAAAAGGTCTTTTTTTGTAATATCTACGTACATTCATTATCATGTTGACTCTTTTATTAGAGGAAGAGCAGGGAATGCTCCTCAGTACCTCATCCTCTCATTACTGATCATAAACTCTCAAGCCAGTTAAATATTATATTAAAACCTTTAACATTTAACATGAATTACTCAATAGGATCAATTATTTTTCATCTATTTGCAGATGATGTGGTTCTTTTGGCTTTTCAGGCCGATGTTTGCAGCTCTGACTGAAATTGGTGGATTGCTCTTGGGTTTTATTTGTATAGCGCCAAATCATAATATACATTGTCTCAGGGCACTTTACATAGAAGTTTGAGACCAAAAAGAAGGCAAAGCTCTCAATGTATCTTCCTTCCAACCCTCATCTATGGCTCTGAGCTTTGGGTAGTAGATAGCTGAGCTCAGTCTGGGTAAGGAGCTCTGATATCTAAGGGGAGCTCAGAGCTAAGCTGCTTTGAGGGAAGGAATCAGTTAAGTTGTGTCGAGCATCTGATTAAGCCTCCTGGGCGCCTTCAGCTGGAGATTTTATGGGCACATCCAACTCGGAGGAGACCCCCGGGTAGACTCAACGCATGCTGGTGATATTACATATCTCATATTTTCTAAAATTGCCTCAGGATTCCCCAAAGGGAGGTGGTAAACATTGCTAGGCAGAGGGACATTTGGACTATTTGCTTGACATGGTGCCACTACAAACTGACCCTGGATAAGTAATAATAATGGACAGATATATAGTTAGAGTTAAAATGTGGATGAGACATCAAAATCTCACTTAAATATTTTCAGGACTGTGTGGGAGTGGTCTAATCAGTGGCGGCTGGTTAATACAAAGTGCTGGGACTAAAACATCTCTCTGAAAAATACAACCCCTGCCCCCTGTATATCTGAACAGTGCCCTCTTCAAATCAGTCAGAAGCACACATTTAAAACATACAGTAAATAAAAATGACACCAAATATCTCATACGAAATACCCCAAACTTTTACAGCTTCGGTAGAAAATGTTGTGTTCATGTGAAGCTCAGAACAAGTTGAATAAGAAAATTGTGCCTTCGTTAAGAAGTCCAGTCTAATCAGTTTGCAAGAAGAAGCTCGTCAAACGTGTGCTCTATTTATAATCTGCCCGACCGTCTGCTCATGTTTCTTGCCCAATCTGATTTCCACATTTAACACATCTGATTAGTTACCCTTAGTACCTTCATTATTACTGATAGAATTAGAAAGCTACAAAATTAAGACCCAGGTTGCACTAAAACAGAATTATCCTTTAATCCTGGCACTGATAGTACCCATGTATACCTACTGAGCTGCATGGTAACACAAGGCAAGATAAAACAGTACTAATTACAATACTTGTTGAAAACTTTATTGTTTTTCCCTGAAGGGCTACTTCTGAACAAAAGAGGAGAAACAAGCCCTCCTACTTCATGCTGTGTGCCCAAGGGTGCTGTGTGTGTTTAATAGATGTCCACCCACAAACACAGTTACAGAAAACAATATGGATGCTTGAGTCATCAAACACACATAAAACTAATGATAGCTCTGTTTACACACCGGCCTTGACATAATGTCTACATAATATGTGCTGCAGTATATTAACCTCAGGTCCACTGAGTGGTATGGTAGTATTATGTGTTCAGTACTGAGTGGTATGGTATTATTATGTGTTCAGTACTGAGTGGTATGGTAGTATTATGTGTTCAGTACTGAGTGGTATGGTAGTAGTATGTGTTCAGTACTGAGTGGTATGGTATTATTATGTGTTCAGTACTGAGTGGTATGGTAGTATTATGTGTTCAGTACTGAGTGGTATGGTAGTAGTATGTGTTCAGTACTGAGTGGTATGGTAGTATTATGTGTTCAGTACTGAGTGGTATGGTAGTATTATGTGTTCAGTACTGAGTGGTATGGTAGTATTATGTGTTCAGTACTGAGTGGTATGGTAGTATTATGTGTTCAGTACTGAGTGGTATGGTAGTATTATGTGTTCAGTACTGAGTGGTATGGTATTATTATGTGTTCAGTACTGAGTGGTATGGTATTATTATGTGTTCAGTACTGAGTGGTATGGTATTATTATGTGTTCAGTACTGAGTGGTATGGTATTATTATGTGTTCAGTACTGAGTGGTATGGTAGTAGTATGTGTTCAGTACTGAGTGGTATGGTAGTATTATGTGTTCAGTACTGAGTGGTATGGTAGTATTATGTGTTCAGTACTGAGTGCTATGGTAGTATTATGTGTTCAGTACTGAGTGCTATGGTAGTATTATGTGTTCAGTACTGAGTGGTATGGTAGTATTATGTGTTCAGTACTGAGTGGTATGGTAGTATTATGTGTTCAGTACTGAGTGCTATGGTAGTATTATGTGTTCAGTACTGAGTGCTATGGTAGTATTATGTGTTCAGTACTGAGTGGTATGGTAGTATTATGTGTTCAGTACTGAGTGGTATGGTAGTATTATGTGTTCAGTACTGAGTGGTATGGTAGTATTATGTGATCAGTACTGAATCATATGGTAGTATTATGTGAGTGGTTTTAATGTTCTCATCGATCATATCTCTGCTGATATTTAGTTGCACTCCTGAAGTTTTCTAACCTGTTAGGAGATTTCATTAGATTGTGTTCTGTCAAGAGGGGAAAGGCATTTTGTGAATACTTGATGAAAGAAAAGCTTATTGAATGAACACTTACACAAAAAGTGAATCATAATAATCATAATAATTTCCCCTGGCTGGATGTCAGCTGCATAATGCTATATCCACCTAATTATAACAGGAAAACTATTTTTAAAGGGTATAATATCTTATTATTTGTTATGGAGGCTGATCCAAGTAACAGCTCAGGCTAGGATGCACTGTAGAAATATATTTCTATTGTTATGGTGCATCACCCCAGAATGACTTTCCAGAAAACATCTAATTATCCCCTAATGCACATGCCAGGCATATAGTTAACAAGGGATGTAGCTGAGAGGGGAATTGTAGAAAATAAGATGTTCATGGACTAGTGTGCCACAGTACACGGAGGATTTGCAACATGCCTGTGGAAGAGAACAGAGTGGAATTATCTAATAAGTATTCATGTTTAACTTCAAAGATGACACTTTCTTAAAGCCACTCATGTCTTTGTTGACATGGTGATTTGGAAATGTCATCCTAAAATTATTCCTGGCATCATGTTTTTGCATATAGAACCTTGGTAGGCCACCTTACATGTAAAACATTCACATACTAGAATAGTGCTCAACCTCTCATTGTCTGAATTTGACCACTGTCCAATTTGTAGCTCACCTTAGCTGTCAGAGAACCACACGTCCTAATACTTTCTATTTTTGAGCTCTGAGTGTTGTAAAAAAACAATGTTCCCCCCTCTCTTGTGTATCTCTGGTGTTTGATCTGTTTGGGCTGAGAGCAGCTGCTGAATGTGAATGCCATATTATTTAAACCATCTTTTGTCTCTTCTTCTCTTATTATAGGTTGATGACTGAAAGGATCTCAAGAACGTTAACACCAGCATCTGCAGCAGCTTTGTGAAGCTTCCATTAATGTGTGTGTGTGTGTGTGTGTGTGTCTGTGTGTGTGTGTGTGTGTGTGTGTGTGTGTGTGTGCGTGCGTGTGTGCATGCGTGCGTGCATGTGTGTGTGTGCTCTTGTACAGATATTTTTGTGAGGACCTGTTTGTTACAACCTACGGAGTGAGGGCATTTTTGGAAAGTGAGGACATTTTGGCCTGTCCTCACTTTCTGAACCCTCTTTAATGAACTGTGGTTAAGACTTGGTTTTAGGTTTAAGTTTGGGTTTAGATTTGGGTTTGGGTTTAGGTTAGGGTTAGGGTTAGGCATTTAGATGTGATGGTTAAGGTTAGGGTAAGGGGCTAGGGAATGCATTATGCCAATAAGTGTCCTCACTAAGATAGAAGTACAAACATTTGTGTGTATGTGGTGTGTGTTTGTGTGTGTGAGACAGAAAGAGTGCTTTATCGTTCATGTGCTTTTAAAACCACTGCTGTTTTAGTCTGGGCCAGAAGACACTGTCAGATTAATTGAACCTTTTTAAGCGCTCGCCCCATATTTAAACTGGATATGGGTCAGATTGGCTCTTTTTATATACTGTTCTCATTACATTTTTGGGTCACTCATCTTTTTACACTTGGAGCCTTGTGAATAAATCATAATTGTCCCTGACCTGCTTCAGAGTGGTCGTCTGTTAATATCCGAGAGATGTGTGAGTTATGGTTTTTGTTCAATTATACAGAGAGCTTTTCCCATGTGGCTCGATGTGGGAACAGCAAACACAGTAACACAAAATCAGTCACGGGCCTTGTGTATGATGTGTCACTGCGTGTGTCTCTTTAAAATGAGTCAGACCTAGCAGCAGGTACTGCTGTGGCAGGCTGGTCCCGGCGAGGCGGCGAGCGGAAGAGAAGAGCAGGGGGTAAGGGGGCTGACTCTGCACGATGGTGTCCAGGAATGGAAGTGGTCAGATGGGGCAGTATTGATCAGCAGGAGGGGTCAGAAGATCAGCTACTGGAGACCGCAGGCTCATCTCACGTCAGAGCGATGTACAGCATGGGACACGAGGAACAAAATGTATTTACAGTATGAACAGATTGTGACAATTGGGAAGAGAGTGCAGGTTATTACTCACTCCATAAATCAGTGTTTTGTTAGTGCTCAACCAATCAGGAGTCAGTGTCAGGTTTCCCCCTGTTTTTACTGCATCAGTAATTAACAACATTTTCATCAGAGTAATGAATACTGGAACATACATCAGTGTGATAAGAACTAATAATAAGAAGAATAAGAAGTCCTTTATTAGTCCGGCAATGGGGAAAATTGCAATGTTACAGCAGCAGAAGACATCACATAAGTAGCATGCAGGGTGAAGGAATATAAAGAAATAGAAATATACAACAATATATAGAAAAAATATACATGTTATTAACCGATTGTGATTACACTACCTAGTAGGACAAAACCCATCTTTGAAAAATGTACTTAACATTTATTTTGACTTTGTTTATTTTGACTAACATGGAGGGGCCAGGGGTTTAAGACCAAAACTGCAGCCAGCCACTAGGAGGCGACTGGGATATTTTGGTCTCTTGTAGGGTGCTCTTCCATGTCATCCATCTTTAAATACACTTTAAATCTCGAGTGAGCCATCAGTTTTTTTGGGGGGGGGTTTCAAGAAAAAAAATCATAATTTGAATGGAAGTTTAATTGTCAAAACTCACTTTCATACCTATACTTATCTTTAAGTTGCAGGTCCTATCTCCACCCACCACAAGTCATGAAAAGCTCATCATTAAGAACTATTAATGTCACCGGATTTTACATATGTGATATATAACCTCGTCTTTAGACCTCTGCTTTAATAATGTCTGTGAAGAACTGACTCTCAAACAAAGAATCTGACAGTTTCCTCCTCTGCCGTTTTCCCATTGTGTGATCCCTCCATCTTCTCTTCCATCTCCGCTCGCACTCTCTGAGTCTCAGTGGCCCTGAGCAGTAAAATCTTGGTGGACATCTTTGCTCCTTCGTTATTTCGAGGCTGAAGACTTTGACAGAGGGCAGTGATCCTGCCGTCCTCTCCAACAGCTCTGCCACTGTTCTCTCGGGTCTCCTCCATTCTCTCCCTCGTTTCTTTAGTTTGCCTCCGCTTTAACATTTGATTTTTTGCTCATTGTGTCCCTGATCTCTGTCACTTGCTGTGAAACCGACTAAGCTAATTCCATTCTGCATTAGGTCAGAGATTTGACATAGAGACACAAGAAAAGAAAAATACACAAGACACAGAAACAAATAAGTTTGCTGTTTTCAAGAACAAATTGTTATTGAGAGAAGCAATGAACTTTCTGAAGGCACATGCACATGCACTTCTCTGTAAAGTGGGGATTAGTGACATCTCCTCCACGTGTCAAAGTGGAGTAAAAACCAAAACCATCATGAGTGAAAACCAATTGTGACATTCTTAACGAGGAATAAAAATATATATTATATATATATATATAATATTCATGTCTCTTTTGATTTGATTCGACCACTTCCACAGTCTGACTAACGGGATGTAGGCTACAGGTACATAAGCCTGCCATCGATCACATCTCACCCCACACTCAACTCTTCCGTAATCCCCTTCGCTACTGGAATCTAAAACATCTGAGCGAGCAACCTACTCTCTGAAAATGGATAGACAAAGATTTAGATTGTTCAATCACACGGTCGATATATGACTGTTTCGCCGTTAGATAAATACAACGGTAACGTGTGCAGCCAGACCGGTCTTACACAACGATGTGGAGGTAGATCTGTGATTCAATACTCTTTGAAAATAAACACGAAGGAGAGGTTAAAAGAAATCCTCCACAAAGGTGAATTGCCTGAAGTTATATTGGAATCAATTTTTTCACTTTACTTACTGTATTAACGTCATCTATTCCTGCATCAGTCTTACATTTCCCACAATGTACTGAAAGTTAGTTCAGAAACATATTGGTAATGTGTATCTACAACAGCACACCACAAATGCAACAAAATTCATATACAAGTTAAGATGAATCTCATATTGTTTTTTATGCTTGTTACCACAGGGGTTCATGTTCATGTTAATCAGAGCCACTGTAACTTGTATGCACTTTGGTTCTCTATTTTGTTCCTCATTAATGTCAAATTTCTTTAAAATTATATCAATAAGGATTTGTATAATTGAGCACCAAAATGAATTGCAGTCAAATCTGAAATCAAATCAAGTCAAGTCCAAAGTCAATCAACACAACTTGGAGTTGAGTCCAGTTGTAAGTCAGTAAGTTGTTGAAGTTCTGGTCAATGGACACTATATTTGACTATGGTTTCCATTTGCACACCAAGGTATTTGTAGCTGTCCTCAACATCTGGAACAGTTCCATGAATGCTGTGTTCTAGTAGCTCACTTCTCCTCAGGTTGCCCTGGTTCCCCAGCACCTGACACGGACCCCATGTTGAGCTGATATGACTCTTTATTTGCCTTAATATAAAGGATCCACTCTAGAACCTCGGCCTATTGTAGCTGCGCAAAACTGTGCCTGCGTGTGCCCTTACATGCAGGCATGCGTTTGTGTGTGTATGTGTGTGTACCTCACTAAAATTGAATTCAAGCTTGAGTCTCTATAGTTTCTTTTTAACACAATGCCAAACATTCAAGCCTTTTGTACTGTGCAGTGTTTGGGATTTTGCTGTTTGTCACTTGGTTTAACATGTTTGTACAGAACACAAACAAACAGGGTGCCCTTGACATGTTGGTGAGTATAAGCACACTCTCTGTCACAGATGCTTGACTGCACAGAAACACAGGGACTGGGTACAGATTTACTCTTCGCTTGTACTGTGGTCCACAAAGATCTTCCATTCTCTCAGATGAATGACTTCCAAGAGAAAGAAGTGATAATGTTCTTTCAGTCACTTATATCCTGGGGGTTTCATCCTGCTGATTTCTCACTACTTGGTTTAACCATCAAACAGTGTTTCATGTGGTCCCTAGCTCGTTGTGAGCGGAAGATTCTCTGCAGACATGAAATATTAAGTGCCTGTCTGTCTGTGTCTCCCTCCTGGAGTAGCTACAGTATACCTACGCTTCGTGGTGGTTTTCAGCTGGCTGGAGATTAAAGGGGCCGAGGCAGAAATCATGTCATTCACAGCTACAGAGAAGATGAAGAGAGAGAACACGCCTCGTCCCTTTTGTGCATTCTTGACTGAAGGTAACACTTTCATGAATTAGGCACATGTTGTACTTCTGTGCGGGTAAACTTGTGTTTGTATGTATAAGTGTGTGTGTGCTGGCAGCAAGGTAGCATGCAGGAGGAAATTCTGATTTGGTTTAGTTTCCTCTACACTGGGCTGACTGTCCTCTACCTGAGGAAGAGGTCTGTCTTTTAAGCGGTGGAGGTAAGAATGTGGAGGTCAGGATGCTGAGTGAAGCTGTAACACATCTGAGTTTAATGTTTGTCTTCTGTCACAAACCTGCAATTTACAATCACATTTTGTTCTCATAACAACAGCCTGTTACTAATCTGAACGTGACACGCTTTGTAAAGTTTCAGAAACATAATGAGCAAAATTTGACTGGGAATTTAACTTTTTCTTCTCCTATTTGTATTTGTGGATATAATTTTGTCTATTTATCACCTCTCTATGTTTCACATACATAATATCTAATATCATCCTTGACTCGTTTTTATCCTGTTTTTTTATTGCACATATTACTTAGTGTTTGTCTTTCTTGGGGATCATGCACGCTCCACTAATTTCTGCTGCTCTGCTCTGAGCGCATTCAGCTGCAAAGTACATTTTCTCTGCCAACACAGTACATGACAATGTGTCTCTGTGTGAGGTGAATACCTTCATGAGGAGACTGTGTTGCTGTTCATCCTTGTGAAGGTCAGTCTGGGGCCCAGTTAAGTGGAAAAAGGACAAGAGGAGATTCTCAGAAGTCCCTTAGGGGAGACGTACACATGAAAGAAGACCAGAGCAAGGGTTTTTAATGAGTCTGTGAGCTACCTGTGTGTGGTTAGAGGGAGGCGAGGGATTTTTAGAGCTCGAGGTGTCTCTCTTTGGGACATCGGAGCAGCAATTGGTGACGGTGACTGGAATACACCATCAGGGAATTGTTGGCTCTTACTCCACAAGGAGCTGTCTCCAGTTCACAAGGTCTTATTCAGCTGCATGACTTCAACACACGTCCTCGTTCCCTAAAAGACAACTGCAACATGACTGGATGCTTTTGCTCTTTTTTTACGCTTCTAGTGCATTTAAACCCGAACTGAGTTCTTGCAACACAAACAAACATTGGTTTGACAACATTCCTACCGAAGATGTAAACATTTCTGTAGGATGTAAGGTTTTTTATGTAAATCTCATAAGATCATTTATTTTTCACAATTATAAAAAACATTTTGAGTTTGAGTGCTAAAAATTCTAGTGTGACTGCTCACCATAGTCCCGATTTAACCAGTATATTCCATATATCAACGCTAAACATCAATATGGTTGCCAAATGAATTTTGAATATAATATATAATATTGGCCACTCAAAGTCCCATTCACACACACTCACACAGCCCTTTTTCTATCACACATACAGCAGGAGGTTCTGTGTCTTGCCTTAATTACACTACGGAATGTGAACAGAGGAGAGCAGAGGATCAAACCACCGACCCTCTGTTTAGTAGACGACCCACTGAACCTCCTGAGCCACAGCCAATTGAATGTGTCTTCACTGTGTAACTAAGTGGTGAGTTTTAGTAGTTTTTAATGAATAAACTCTATGGCACAAAGGAGTTAGTTATATCAGTCATTTATCATTTTATTCTTGTTTTGGTCTTTTCACAAGATGTGTTGACAATAAGCAGAAAATCTATTGTGATGTTCACATTTAGCTTGATATTGTGGTTACGACAGTGGAATACAAAGGGATCAGGATGAAGTGATTTGATAGATGCAGGAAAAGTTTTTAAATATTCCACTAAATGACACAGGCATCTTGAAATCAATATACTTTAGCTACAGTGATGTATCTGTAAAGAATTAGGGGAATATCGCAAACCTCTCTGTAATAGTCCTGTAATTATTTCTCTTTCCATCACTGGATTGATTAATGGTCTCGTGGCTTCTCTCTTTGCTTAAATCCACTTGTCATCAATGTGATGGCGTCAATATGATGGTCTACAGAGTGAAAAAGATTGGTTAGCACATGATATTCAAAACACATCGTATGGAATATCTTGTCTTGTATTCTCCTTCTTTGACTCTGCTCTTTTCTCCATCTTCCTCATCCCTGCGTTCCTCATCTTCTCTCAGTCTCTCAGCATTAAACTCATCAGTCGGAGGTGAATCCAGGTCCTTTTTGTCCTGCTTGCCTTTGAAATGTTCCTCTCCCTCTGCCTTGTCATCGTCAGCCTCACGGCCACATGGCCTCTGCTTGGCTTTCGCTCAGTTGCTGAATCACCACTTTTATTCCCATCTTTGTGTCAGTCTCGCTCCATCATCTGCCAGATCTCAGTCCCCTGCCGCAGATACAAGAAAAAGTTGCTCTTTGTTCGCTTATGTAATTCCAACTTATTTATATGTTATGTTATGTAATGTAATTGTTCTAGTAGCCTAATTCAAAGCACTAACTGTGCCAGTAAGGCTTAATGCAGACATGAATCGTGTTGAACTAAACAGTGTAGCAGTGACTAATTAGTGGCAATGTGTTGGTTATTACCATGCAGACGTTACTTTAGCTCTCTTGGACTTTGCTGTCTTGATTTAACTTTGCTCGTATGCACTCAGAATTTTAGCAAAGCTCATTCAGCCGCTGACATTTTGCCTAATTATTGCCTCTGCATTACCATTAAAAAACAACAGATGCAGCCATGATGTTGCTGCACAGTTTAATGCTGCACCTCCTGTTCAGCCAGGGTTCCTATGCAGTAAAATAATAAAAAAAAAAACAATCTGACTTAGTGTAATGTTGGATTACTTCATGTACTAAAGTCTGGACCAGTGCGGAAGAGGAAAAAATAAATTATGGAAAAATACTTTTTATTTCCAGATGCATCTATTCTGTTTTCTAAAATATACACAAATATACATAGAGGGATTTTTTAGGGGTTGGGTTGAAGACACCTTTAGAGCAGCTAAAATATTTACCACTGTGTGAGAGAGCACAGGCCAGAGAGGTTGATGCTTTTTGCAGAGCAAAGTCAATTGACTTTAGTTCTCTTGTCCAGGTCTCTGGTGAATTGTACTTGAACATCCCCTCTGTCACTGTGGGGTTGAAGGAGCAGTTATTGAAGTTGAATGACTGAAGAGCAGTGCAGCTTCAACAGATCACTGTGTGTTCAATGTGTCCAGCTTTGGTGGTCATTTATTTGTATAAACCCAAGGATAGATACAATCTTTCAGAGACATATTATTGGCAACACACAGTAAAAACATACATAACGTCACAGCTCTGGCCCCGAACATAAGTTGTATACTCCAAGAAATCATTAGAAATATGTCCACCCGCTGATTTTCAGATTTGGCAACAAAAGATAGCTTGTTAGTGTCATTAAATCAATTCATCCGTCCAACATCTAAACAGCTTATCCTTTGCCGTTAGCCAATCCCCAAATTCCACAGTGGTCCAGAGGCAGGGTTCAAATATGGCAGATTATCACAGGGCTGACGTAAACAAAGACACACAATAAGTCCTTTCAAAAAGAATTGTAATATCTGTTTTGATGCGTTGACTTTACATTTTGTGCCATCATCAGTTCAAATTTTGAATTTATCCAAAATACGTGCAAAGCTATTGGCATTCACATAAATGCTGCTGTACGTGTTTACTGCTAATTCCATGTTTACATAATGAAAAACTGAATTAAACTGTGGCCATGGTATACACGTTACAGCTTGTCACTGGGAGCATGATAGGGTTTAATGTTAGCTTAAAGAACAGCCACTAACATGGAAGTCAACTCTTACACTATGAGAGCAGCACAGACGAATGACATCTTTCCCCTGCAAGGCCACAACTTTAAGGAGGTGTAGTTCTAAATAGTTTTTAACCTTTCAAGACTTGTGGGCCACATTTTCAGTTTCAGTGTGTGTGTGTGTGTGTGTGTGTGTGTGTGTTTGTTTGTCTGTTTGTGTACTGCATACCTGTAAATATGCATCAAACAATACACAGTTGACCCAATTACTCGGAACATCCGTTGGCAGTGTTCCCAGATGGAGGTAAGGCGAGTGGGCAGGTGTGTGACTGTGTGTGTTTGTGCGAGAGAGAGAAGGAACTAGCTTAATATGTCACTTATGTTCCTTCTCTCCTAGGGGGCCACATGGAGGGGCGAGGAACCGGCCCCACTGAATGGCAGATTTGGGCCAATTAGACTGGAACTAGAGCATTTGTCACAAATATATATACACACAAAATCACGCACACACACACAAACACATGCTATAGCTCGAGCTCTGGCTCGACCTGGCATCATCCTGTGTGTACACCATCCTCCTCTGTCACACACATACACACGTTTTTCCCTTCGATTCCACAGCTCAGGTACTCAGCCTGTTTTCTGTCCACACACACACACACACACACACACACACACACACACACACACACACACACACACACACACACAAACAGTGCAGCACTCCCATCTCCTATTTCCTCTCACATACAACACACACAGAAACACATCTACTGCAGTATACTTCTTACTTTTGTTGTTTTTTTTTCCCCACGGGGAAAATGGCTTGAACCCGTCCTGCACACATTCCCTTCCAGTAGAAATCTGAGCGAGAATATTCCTATCAAACGTTGCCGGTTCAGTCTCGCCTTCAGGCTCTGAGTCTGAACATCAGCTCAGTGTCATACAAGGCTCTGAAAGGCTCCAGTACATCTGTAGCTGAATATTCTGCTTTACTTAAATCCCCACTGTGAGATGGCGAACACGGGCTACTTATTCCAAATGCAAGTTCTAACCTTGTGCATGAAGACAGTGTGTGTGTTCTTGTGTCTTCAAGGGTACTCTCACATTTATCTACTGACGCAAACAAGACGGTCAGTCATTGTGTTTG